>OW386565.1:0-2400000 GCA_936435175.1 Glyphotaelius pellucidus
CCTAACCTAACCTAACCTAACCTAACCTAACCTAACCTAACCTAACCTAACCTAACCTAACCTAACCTAACCTAACCTAACCTAACCTAACCTAACCTAACCTAACCTAACCTAACCTAACCTAACCTAACCTAACCTAACCTAACCTAACCTAACCTAACCTAACCTAACCTAACCTAACCTAACCTAACCTAACCTAACCTAACCTAACCTAACCTAACCTAACCTAACCTAACCTAACCTAACCTAACCTAACCTAACCTAACCTAACCTAACCTAACCTAACCTAACCTAACCTAACCTAACCTAACCTAACCTAACCTAACCTAACCTAACCTAACCTAACCTAACCTAACCTAACCTAACCTAACCTAACCTAACCTAACCTAACCTAACCTAACCTAACCTAACCTAACCTAACCTAACCTAACCTAACCTAACCTAACCAACCTAACCTAACCTAACCTAACCTAACCTAACCTAACCTAACCTAACCTAACCTAACCTAACCTAACCTAACCTAACCTAACCTAACCTAACCTAACCTAACCTAACCTAACCTAACCTAACCTAACCTAACCTAACCTAACCTAACCTAACCTAACCTAACCTAACCTAACCTAACCTAACCTAACCTAACCTAACCTAACCTAACCTAACCTAACCTAACCTAACCTAACCTAACCTAACCTAACCTAACCTAACCTAACCTAACCTAACCTAACCTAACCTAACCTAACCTAACCTAACCTAACCTAACCTAACCTAACCTAACCTAACCTAACCTAACCTAACCTAACCTAACCTAACCTAACCTAACCTAACCTAACCTAACCTAACCTAACCTAACCTAACCTAACCTAACCTAACCTAACCTAACCTAACCTAACCTAACCTAACCTAACCTAACCTAACCTAACCTAACCTAACCTAACCTAACCTAACCTAACCTAACCTAACCTAACCTAACCTAACCTAACCTAACCTAACCTAACCTAACCTAACCTAACCTAACCTAACCTAACCTAACCTAACCTAACCTAACCTAACCTAACCTAACCTAACCTAACCTAACCTAACCTAACCTAACCTAACCTAACCTAACCTAACCTAACCTAACCTAACCTAACCTAACCTAACCTAACCTAACCTAACCTAACCTAACCTAACCTAACCTAACCTAACCTAACCTAACCTAACCTAACCTAACCTAACCTAACCTAACCTAACCTAACCTAACCTAACCTAACCTAACCTAACCTAACCTAACCTAACCTAACCTAACCTAACCTAACCTAACCTAACCTAACCTAACCTAACCTAACCTAACCTAACCTAACCTAACCTAACCTAACCTAACCTAACCTAACCTAACCTAACCTAACCTAACCTAACCTAACCTAACCTAACCTAACCTAACCTAACCTAACCTAACCTAACCTAACCTAACCTAACCTAACCTAACCTAACCTAACCTAACCTAACCTAACCTAACCTAACCTAACCTAACCTAACCTAACCTAACCTAACCTAACCTAACCTAACCTAACCTAACCTAACCTAACCTAACCTAACCTAACCTAACCTAACCTAACCTAACCTAACCTAACCTAACCTAACCTAACCTAACCTAACCTAACCTAACCTAACCTAACCTAACCTAACCTAACCTAACCTAACCTAACCTAACCTAACCTAACCTAACCTAACCTAACCTAACCTAACCTAACCTAACCTAACCTAACCTAACCTAACCTAACCTAACCTAACCTAACCTAACCTAACCTAACCTAACCTAACCTAACCTAACCTAACCTAACCTAACCTAACCTAACCTAACCTAACCTAACCTAACCTAACCTAACCTAACCTAACCTAACCTAACCTAACCTAACCTAACCTAACCTAACCTAACCTAACCTAACCTAACCTAACCTAACCTAACCTAACCTAACCTAACCTAACCTAACCTAACCTAACCTAACCTAACCTAACCTAACCTAACCTAACCAACCCAACCCAACCCAACCCAACCCAACCCAACCCAACCCAACCCAACCCAACCCAACCCAACCCAACCCAACCCAACCCAACCCAACCCAACCCAACCCAACCCAACCCAACCCAACCCAACCCAACCCAACCCAACCCAACCCAACCCAACCCAACCCAACCCAACCCAACCCAACCCAACCCAACCCAACCCAACCCAACCCAACCCAACCCAACCCAACCCAACCCAACCCAACCCAACCCAACCCAACCCAACCCAACCCAACCCAACCCAACCCAACCCAACCCAACCCAACCCAACCCAACCCAACCCAACCCAACCCAACCCAACCCAACCCAACCCAACCCAACCCAACCCAACCCAACCCAACCCAACCCAACCCAACCCAACCCAACCCAACCCAACCCAACCCAACCCAACCCAACCCAACCCAACCCAACCCAACCCAACCCAACCCAACCCAACCCAACCCAACCCAACCCAACCCAACCCAACCCAACCCAACCCAACCCAACCCAACCCAACCCAACCCAACCCAACCCAACCCAACCCAACCCAACCCAACCCAACCCAACCCAACCCAACCCAACCCAACCCAACCCAACCCAACCCAACCCAAACCAACCCAAACCAACCCAAACCAACCCGACCCGACCCGACCCGACCCGACCCGACCCGACCCGACCCGACCCGACCCGACCCGACCCGACCCGACCCGACCCGACCCGGCCCAAGCCCCCAGCCCAGCCCAAGCCCCCAGCCCAGCCCAAGCCCCCAGCCGAGCCCCCAGCCGAGCCCAACCTCTAAATTTTTATTTAATTTTGCGACTAGTCTAGCCCTTTAACTTCTTTTTTATACGCCCACTTACCAGTTCAATTTTGCCGTCACTTGGTTTGTCAACCAACTCCCAAGCCTTGTTTTGATGGAACGATTGAAGTTCTTCTTCCATGGCTTTGTTCCATTCTTCTCGTTCTGGTCCTCTCATCACATCTTCTCATATGTAAGACTGTTTTTTCATGCATGCCCTCAATATGCTGACATAAATTATTGAACCCATAACCTTTCTGGTGGCCTTACAATCCTCTTTTCCAAGGGGGAAATGGCCGACTGTAGATTTTCTGACACATCGTGATTTGACTTACTGTCACAGAATTCATCTGAGTTGGAGGTTCTTAAGGTATCGTCTGGTACATATGTTATATCATCATCGTATGTCATATCTGTCGGTTCACAAGTGAAATCTTTACTTGTCTGAATTTCTTCTACTTCTTCACTTTGAACAGTTTCATTTTCTTCCACCACTGCCCGTATCACATCCGAGTCCTTGATTTTTTCCATGATGACAACATCTCTGCTGATGATAATAATTTCAGGTTGTAAAGCCTGTAACCCTTCATGTTCTCTGGGTAACCAATCAGGATATGTTCTTCAGCCTTTCTGTCCTATTTAGTCCTCTCTGCTTTTGGAACGTGGACCATCACAGGACTACCGAATATCCGAACGTGGCTGAGATCTGGTTTTATACCAGATAAGGTGTTTTTTGTAATCCTGATGCCAAAGTTCTATTTCGTAAGTAGACTGCAGTATTCACTGCTTCAGCACAACCGAGACCGTCTACGCCTCACCCTAACGCCGCCCAGCGAACTTCAATTCGGCTTTGTCCCCGGCAAATCCACGGAGCACGCCATTAAGCATGCGCTTGAATGGGTGAGGGTATGCCCAAAGAGGTACGTCATAGGCATCTTCTTGGATATCTCGGGTGCCTTTGATCACGCATGGTGGCCGATGATACTTACCAAGCTGAAAAACAGAAATTGCCCGCCGAAACTGATCTCAAAAGATTATTAGTGATTATTTAAATGGTAGGACAGTTATCATTGGGCACGGGGACGTTTTAATCACCCGAAAAGTCAACATGGGTTGTCCGCAGGGGTCGGTCCTCGGACCCGACCTGTGAAACATCTTGTCCGACGACTCCTCCAGGTTACCCTTGCCTGAAGGTTGTACATCGGTCGACTACGCGGATGACAAATTGTATTTGGTCCCCAGGGACAGTAGAAGGGAAGTGGAATCTAAGGCTGAAGAAGGTTTACAAGAGATCCTTGCATGGGGAAAGAGAAACAGGCTGAACTTCGCTCCCCACAAGACCGTGGGTCTCCTCATGAAGGGCATGCTCAGCAGAGGCAGGAACCCTTTCATCAGAATGGGAGACTCATCTATTCGATTTGCAGAAAACACCAGGTATTTAGGCGTCATTATGGATAGATCTTCTTTGTTCCTAGCCCACGTCAAGAGCGTCTCCGACAGAGCCCAGGCCCTGCTTCAGAAACTGAGAAGAATCTCAACAGCCGAGATGTGGGGATTGCGTTCTCCGGCGATTCGCCTGCTGTACAGAGGGGTATATGTGATGCAAGTCTCGTATGCTGCCTCCGTGTGGGAGCATCGCCTGGATAACGTCTTGATAAACTCCACTCTTAAACGGGGCCAGCGGACTCCCCTGTTGGCGCTCTCGGGCGCTTATAGGACTGTGGCTTCAGATGCATTACCGGTTCTGGCTGGCGTTCTGCCGATAGATCTTGAAATTAGGGAAATATTGACAAAAAAGGAACTTATTAGAGGCAGGGCCGCTATACACCTGGGAGTCGAGCTGACACCGAGAGGAATCGTGGCCCTACCCGGTTTGCTCAAAGCGATGCGTGAAAGGACGCTGAGTGTATGGCAAGAGCGATGGGATAGGTCGACGAAGGGCAGATGGACTTTCTCCTTTTTCCCTTCAGTTAAAGTCAGAATGGAAGGGTCACACATTAAACTGGATCACTACATGACGCAGATGCTTTCCGGGCATGGGGAATTCAGGGGTCGGCTTCACAGCTTGACCCTTTCTCCCCATCCAAACTGTGCGTGTGGAGATACTAACCAGGACGCCAGGCATATTCTGTGGGACTGTGAGTTGATGAAGGAAGCACGAGAGGAAATGTTGGATGGCTTGCGCGGAATAACAAGACCAGCGTGGAACGCTGACCTTGTGTCGAACAAAGAGAATTTCGAGTGCCTGAAAAAGTTTGTTAAGTCCTGGGTAGAAAGATGGTCTGTACTTAGAGTCGCCGATCTAGACTAAAATCATCTTTGTTTCAGGTGCTACACGTATTGTTCCTGCCTCCCTCGGTATCTTCTCATTACTTTTCAGTTAGTGTACACGCTTGAACAATATTACTCTTGTGACTTGTAAATAACACCTACACATATCCAATATACGCTTTTTTTTTTCTTTCTGTTCTTCATGTTTTACTTATTTTTTTGTTTTTGTTTTAGCTTTTGATTTATGTTTAAGCTTTATGATTTATGTTTTAGTTTTATGATTTATGTTTTCACCTCAACAGGTCACGTCCCATCATGGTGAGCGACGGTAGTGATGACACCATCGCTCAATATATTATGAATTCTGCTCTCATACTATAATTATGTTTCACATATATATGCTCTTATTATTTTTTACTTTAAATTAGCTTTGGTTTCCGTAATTTGGAGACGCAACTGTACATATATGATGTATCGTCGTCACCCCAGAAAAAGGGGGTGGGATAGACCCCGTCCGTGCATACCTACTGTCAGGCGAACACACACCGGAGCGGTCTTCCTGCGATCCTCCTGCGCCTCCCCTAATGATATGCGTAGGCCTGAGGAACAGCCGAGCGGTCCCGGCGTCCTTCCGCCCCCCCTCCGACAACCCGACGCTCATCTCTCTCATAGGGTCTTCTAAAACTTTTTCTTCTTTCCTACACTTCTTCGAGGCAAAATCGGGGAGCCGGCTAAAGGGCGCGGACTTCGGGTTCCGTCAGCGGTTGGGCCGATAGCCATGCACATTGTCATTGGGACTGCCGGGTGGTTTGTGGAAAACCTATACTGTTATGATTGTAAATACTTGCATTACATTATTACTGTTATATTATTTTTTTTTTTCTTTTTCCATTATTTCCCGTATTCCAGGCTTCCTCAATATTATTATTTTTCTCCTCTCCTCTTATTTTTATTTTTACTAATATCTTTATATATTTTATATAGAATTTCAGAAGAATTATTCCACGGGCTGCCACTTTTTTTTGTATTATGTTAATGTAAGTACTTGCATACTGCTTAACCACTGGAGCGATCGCGCGATAAAACATTTTTCCCTCCGATTGCTCGCTGTTTTTTTGTGACGATTTTGAAAATTTTCCGCCCACATTAAAAAAATCATACCTCCGAATTTTAATATGGAAACATAAAAACTGATTACAGTTCTACATAGCCAATGAATTTACCTATATTTTACTAATTTTTTTATATTTTTAAAATTGATAGATAAATAATTAAAAAATCTTTAACTTTATAAATGCGCAAAATTTGTGTTGTAGTGATTTGAAATCGCCGCCAGTGGCAGTTTTAAATATCTATTTTGAATATTTTCTACGTTTCTATGTTTTCTATGGCCTGTTCGATAACCACAAATGCAAAAATAAACTCAGAAAACGATTTTTTTACATGCTAATGTCTGATTAAAAGTTTACTTCGAAAATTATTTTAGAATTTTAGTGCGTGACGATGTCAAAATTGAATTCACTAAATTATACTATTTAATAAATTTCACACAAAAAACTGGCATTACATTAGGAAGATACATCAATTGCCTACAATTAACGATGAGAATAATTGCCGTGTTTGGTTTATTTGAATCATTTGATGAATTATACAGATTACCTTTTTCACAATATTAAAATCATGGTGCTTCTTTTTGAACGATTGTGATTTAGAACTAGAAATTTTTATCCTTGTTTTTATATTACGTGATAAAACAAGAAACAAGGTTTAAAATAAAACATATATCATAGATATACACATTGCCAATATTTCAGCGTGATAGTTTGAAAGTTGATGAAATCGTGTCGCCATTTGTCAATTTTCGACAAAAATGTCATTGACAAGCGACATAATGGTCAATGCACACAGGGTCTCTCATGACCACGTAAAATGATGATGATGATAAAACCGTATATATCAAACCTTTTGTAGGAGTGTCTTTTGGCAAAATAAAACCATAATTATTATTTTATTTCTAAAAGCTGGATATCGAAAAAAATGGGGAGGAAAATAATTGATGTAACAAATTAATGATTTATTTATTTATTTAAGCCCTAATAGGCTTTTACAAATTAAATTAATATTAGAGTTGCATAGTTTACATTGGAAAAACAGTATATTGATTGAAACATTGTTTACACCCTTCGTCATAATAAAAATGTATTCAATTTATATTGGTTTTTCTCATAATTAAAGTAAATCAATACATAATATCATTGTGCCTCGCTCTAGAGTGATACTCTCAGTATCGCCCTGGTGAGACCACCATTCAGAATTGAACATTGCTTGAAATGACTTAGTTATATTTAGTGACTAGATCTGAAAAAGCCTCTTTACAGAATAATTGACAAAATATAATTAACTAACTAACTAACTAACTAACTAACTAACCATCACGCCGTTTCCCCGCAGGGGTAGGCAGAGAGGACAGACCGCCAAACAACTCGATCTTGGCACACACTCCTTGCTTCGTTCACATTCATACATCGTCTCATACATGCTCTTCTGACTCTATTATTCTGACTCTTGACATCGCCCGACTCAAGTATCTGATTCACTTGGTCGTGCCATGTCTTCCTCGGGCGTCCCCGACTTCGTCTACCATTCACATTTGCGTCATATATTCTCCTTATACTCCTTTCCTCATTCATTCGCTCTACATGCCCAAACCATCTGAGCGTCCCTTTCTTAATCTTACACATAACGCTTACATCAGCCTTGCATTCTTTGCGGATCTCCACATTTCTCACACGATCATACATGGTTTTACCACACATACGTCTCAGGGATCTCATTTCTACAGCATTCAGTCTACTTTCATCCTTTCTCTGCCAGTTCCATGCCTCACTGCCATACATCAGGGTAGGTACCAGCACTCCATTATGGACGGCTAGCTTCGCTTCTTTTGACAGATTTTTGTTGGCGCCTACGGCGTTCAGTCCTCCATTAATGGAGTTACCGGTATTTACCCGTCTTTCGATATCTCTATCAGTCTTTCCATCTCTCGTAAACATACTTCCCAAATATACAAACTCATCCACCTGCTCCAAGTATTCGTCATTCACAACTATGTGGCACATTGTTTTCGTACTCTCTCTTTCAAATACCATCACTTTAGACTTACTTACATTCATCATTAACTCATTCTTCATACATACTTCGTTCATCCTAGACACGAGCGACTGTAGATCTTCCATACTGTTAGAAATCAGCACCGCATCATCAGCATACAACAGGCAACATACTTCCAGATCACTCAATTTCGCAAAATATAATTAAGACATAAAAATAAAACAAGTTATTATTTAATGGGTACAATAAACAGGGAAAAATGAGAATACCTGTGCATTTTTTAACACGCACATTTCAATGATCAGAATTGAAATATACGTATTAAATGTCCACCGAACCTTATCAGATAGAAGCGAAAGTCGAACCTTTGAGGACAACTTAACATGAGGTGTGAGTATGCGGAAAGAAGGGTCTTGATGTTCAAACAAAGTTAATTAAATTTATTAATTAGAATTTCACAACTAAAAAACAAGAAAAGAAAAAAATTGAAATTAAAAAAAAACCCTCAGCAATTCAATACTGTAGTGTGATATGGCTTCATGCAATCATAGCATAAAGCCACATCACACACATCACACTTTGTGAGGGTCCTTTTAAAAATGTTATTTAAATTGCACCACGCACATTTCACTTTTTTCCCACTACGGACCATGAAGTGGTTGCCTTTCAGGATAGGTCGCAGAGCCTTTCCTTCAGCTATTAGGCTAATGGTCCTTACAGTCGTATCAATTCGACTACGACAGAACAGCTGGAGGAGATCCTCCGCAACCTCACTCCTGAAGTTTCGGTGCAAAATGCGTTTATTTTCCTTGTGGAGCTTTGAGCTGTACATTATATACGCATTCTGCACCGAAACATTTAGTAGTCTCCTGAAAAGTTTCTTGTACCAGACCAGGTTAGGCTGTCGTTCAATGGGGAAGCCTGCCAAAAGCTGATCTTTTCGGTCAACTCCCCCCATTAATCTGTTATAGTCAAGTACACGCTCGGGTTTGTATTTAGTGGTACCAAATTTTCGAGCTGACCCGATTTCTGCCGAATGGTAGGTAGACAACGGTGACCGGCCAACTCGGAATGAAACCAACTCAGAACCATTTCAGATAAGTCATTTAGAGTGATAAAAAAATATAAATAAAAAATTGGTTAAATAGGTTAAGTTAGGTTAGGGTTATCGGCTAATTTAAAATTATTGTTTAGTCACTATAAATGACTTATCTGAGATGGTTCTGAGTTGGTTTCATTCCGAGTTGGCATGGAACCGTAGACAACATACTTACCACGTTTTTGTCCACCCAAACCAAAATATTGATGTCCCCGCAGTTCGAGTATCCCATCTCACCTTCTCTCAGTGATTTTCGGACATTGGGCTTCAATGCAGAGGGCACAAATTCTCGGTTTAACCGCAGTCCATCCCATTTCTTTTGAGGCATCGCGCTAATAATGGACTATTATAAAAATTGTCCATTATTAGCGTATACCCCTTGTTAAACAGAGGGCTGGCCAGGTCGTATACTATCTTTGCAGTGGCCCCAACTGGGCAGATATCGTGACCGCCCGAAAAGTTGGCCCGTGTCATGTCTTTCGTCATGTCTTCCGTCATGTCTTCTGTCATGTCTTCCGTTATGTCATTAGAAGAAAACGATTATAATCCATGGCTTGGCTGAAATAAGGCATGGCGGTGATTGTTTTTGAAAAGAAGTAGCCTTTTTCGACGGGAAGGGGACAAATACCTTGATGCATTAAAATTGCCAAGAATACGTACACTTCCTCTTTATTCGTGGGAGCCCATTTATTGGTACGCGCATGGCGCTGAAATTGTTTTTTGCAATGCATTGATCTGCATACCTGTTGGTCTCTCTCGCGATTAGTTCAACGAAATCTGCGTTGAAGATTTTTAAAAAGGCATCCACAGGTTTGCCCATTTCGTCGGTATTGAAGGTTGGTCCTGGCATCTGTGTACCTGTGAAAGTCTCCTTTATACCAGTAAAACGTGAGACCTCGCTGGACCAATCGAAAGAGTAACCATCAGGCGGCAGAATCGAACACATCGCCTCACGATCTAACTGGTCTTGTCTACTAAAGTCTATGGCCGTTAGTGGAATAGGTGAAACGTTGTTAATATTATTATAAGGTATCGGTGGCATGCACAAGACATCCTCAACGCCCTCTTGGTGGTCGACGTCGCTTGCCTCGTCGTCCACGTCGCTCGTTCTGTCCATTTCTGAAACAACAGAAAACCCAAATTAATTTTAACGTGTCTGTATTACGATTACCTACTGCCTCTGGTAAAACGTTTCAAAATAATTAACTCTTGGTACGATCAAGTTAATCAAATACGAGGTTTGTTCAATAAGTAACGGGAATTTTAAAATTTAAGATTGAAGATGACGAACGCCCCGGATGCCCCAGCGCATCAACAAACCGATGAAATCGTGGAAAAATAAAAGAAATGGTTATGAACGAAAAGAGTGTGTGTGCCAAGACCGAGTTGTCTGGCGGTTCGTCCTCTCTGAGAAATGGCGTGAAGGTAAGTTAGATAGTTTAATAACTCACGTTTCCCCGTACTGACTCTTCTTGATAGAGAGCTGCCTCGTCCACGTTGCTGGTTCTGCCCATGTCTGACTCTGAAATAATAGAAAACACAAATTTACAGTAGAATTCGGATATAATGACTTTGCATATAACTGCCTACCGTTTTAAGCGACGATAATGTAAACTCAAGTTAGGTTTCATAGCTTTTAGTAGGAAAACGTATACGTTTAGTATGACTCCGTTTTAAGCAACCCATTTTAATGACAATTCGTCAGGTTAGAATGACATGCAGTGTTTTGTTTACAAAACCCACGCACCAATACCTCACCGCCCTGCGCCTCGCTTGTGACTAGAAAGCTCGACACAATGATTTCCGTGAAGTGAAAGTGTTTTTTCAATTGAAGAAAAAAGTGCTGTATTACACCGTTTAGAAGACGGTGAATCCAATGAATAGTACCCTTTACACACAGAGTTCGGAGCGGGACGTGCCCCGCGCCACTTCAGGCCGCCATGCATAAAAGTCTCACAGTGAACTGCGCTGTAAACCGTTATCTTACTTTCGGTAAAGTAAAGACTTTTCTGTGCGGCGGCCTGAAGTGGCGCGGGGCACGTCCCGCTCCGAACTCTGTGTGTAAAGGGTACTTAACTTATTTAGCGAAGGAGTTCGGCGTGTCTCATTCTACAATATCCACCTGATCTTACTATCGCACAAAAATTGGCCAAAAACAAGGTCAAATTTCAGACTTTCTACGTTAGCAACTACATATTTGCTTGCATAGAATGTAGGTACATTGTATCGTTTCAGATTACAGTACATAATGTATGTTTTTTACGTGGAAAGTTTAAGTTCTACGCTTATTCCCTGCCAATATACCAACAGTGAAACTGTGCTAGGTATATTAATATTCAACCATTGGAAGTTACGCCTATCTATCCGATATTGTAAAGTTATGGATTTCACTATGCTAGAAGAGCCCCTGGTATAACATTTCAAAAAATAAACTCACTGTTCCCAAACGCAGACAATTCTTGGTAGAAAGGCACGTCCACCCACAGCACGCTGTTGTAGCCGGCCTCCGGAGAGAAGAGTTCTCCACACTGGAGTTCCCCACCCCACGATGTCCCAGGTAACAGTTCCCGAGATGCTGCCTGGAAAGGTGCAGCAGGCGGAATCGGTGCATAGGGAGCCGTTGCTTGGGTCTGTACGGGAGTGGACAGCAACGGTGGTGAAACAGGTGGTGGTAATGTTGAAGGTGTCCCTTGTGAAAAGTGACAAGCTATTCTCTTCGGAGATGGATTTCTGAAAACATTTACATAAATTATATGAATCTTTCTCATTCACGCGTGAAACATAATATTGTATCATGCATCTAGATACGATAACTTACTTTTGTTTATTTTTTTTGGAGGTGCGGTGGGGAGCAAAATGGAAGGAAGCAGGCAGAGACCTAACGGCTTTAAAGGCCTTGGCGCGATCCTCCCTCACCAGGGTCACTGTTAAAATAAATAAAAAATATATAATGAGTTCAATATCTCCACAGCCGTAGCAAAGTACTTTCATAAAAAAAACATTAAAAAATACTTACACTCCGGGCCGAGCTGCAACAGCAGCTCTGCGTTGACGCCCACGTCCACATAGTCCGGCACCAGAAATTACTGCTTCTGCAGCTGGTACCCCACCTCTACCTCTCATTTCATATTTCACTTCCACTCTACATATTTCAAATTGAAAACACTTCATGTACTTTAATGTTAAAACTTTTTTTAAATACTGCACATTAATATTATAAAATTTAAAAAAAAATTAATGGATCGTGGAGTGCTCCTTTTCTCTGAACAATTACTGTTTGTGCACACATTTGGTTAAAGTAAATAAATTAATTAAGTGTTTAACGAAATAACTGTTAAAATCATTGTGTGGCGGGAGCTTTAGACGAATTTACATCATAAAAAATGTCGAATTTTTGACATAGGACATTCATAATTGGATAGCTGATATCTGGATTAATAACGAACCAATTCAAATAAAACTTATATATTTATCTCTTAGTTATGAATCACTCTGATTAAATAACTGCATTTCAAAAGCAAAAGTGCAGTAATTATGGATATTATTGTAAATCAAAAACTGATGGACGTTTTCAGTTGACGCTTGTTACTAAAAACTACCACAGAAACAATATATCATGAACAAACGAATTGAAAACACATTTCAAAGATAGATAATTCATTCACGATTACACTGATATATATTTTTGCGTTAAAAACTCAAAAAATCAATTCCTAACGGCATTTTAAGTCGAGAGCAAAATACGTCAGAATGTTCAAAAGTTTTATGTTGATTTTTGACAGGACGCTCTTAAAAAGCCGCGAAAACTAGCTGTTATTACTTCAAAGACAACCATAAGGTAACCGATAAGGTCATAGACTAAAAGAATATTATATTAACTATTCGAGAAATCAAACGGCTGGCCATGGAAATGTTTTAAATAATTACAATAAATGTTTTACGAGTGATAGAAAAATCGGTCGAAAAATCGACCGACATCAATCAAGGGGTAGGTACAAACGGTCGATTTTTCGACCGAATTCGCTCCAGTGGTTAATAACCCCGTATGCATGGACATTGGAGGGTCTAGAGTCGATCAAATAAATGTAGCTTCGTTCAATAAAAAAGTAGAGTCTTGACGTGTGCGGTGAAGGAGGAAACCATATGTTTCCTTATAACGCCGTGGGAAAGTGGTGGGGTCCCCTCCAATGCTTCAGTACAAAACTTCTTATTTAAATTACCCTCAAACAGAAGACACCGAGCTCTCTCCACCACTGTTTTGTTCAATCTTTCACACAGACCATTATTCTGTTCCGGTGTATAGGGGTTCGTCATTTGATGCACAATAACATTTTTCTTCAAAAAATTATCAAATTCCAACGAACAAAACTCTCCACCATTGTGTGTTCTCAATACTTTCAGTTTACTACCTGTTTGTGTTTCAACCCGAGCTAGAAACTCTTCGAAACACTTAAACACATGATTCTTGGCCTTAAGGAAATAGACAAATGCCATTCTAGTATAGTCATCTTCAAAAAGCAGAAAGTTCTTGGCTAGTCCAATAGAAATTTGTTCCATGGGTCCACCAGACATCGGCGTGAACAAGTCCCAGCACATTTTCACACCTTGACCCTTTGTGTGAAAATGGCAATCTCGACTGCTTCCCTTCACAACATGTGATGCAGTTGGACTTATCGAAATCGGCCTTATCCGGGTATGAAATTTCTTCCACAGCGCCATTCTTCATAGCATTCAGAGTTTTACTGTTTATATGTTCCAACCTTTGGGTGCCATATTTCACTAGTCACGTTTGTCGCTGAGCACGCAAACAAATGTTCTGACTTAATATTCAATCTATACACTCCATTTACTAGATTTGCTATTCCCACCAGCACATTCTGTCGATTGCGTATTTTGCAAACTTCTGCTTCAAAGTTAACCTTGTTTCCACTTTGAATCAGCTGACTTACTGATAAAAAATTATCTGAGAGATTTGGCACACATAAAACATGTTTAACGGGGATATCAAACTCCGAATTGTCCACTACGGTTGTAATCATCGTATTTCCTGAGCAACTAACTGGTATTTTGTTTTTATTTGCAACTAATAATAGTTGCAAATAAAAACAAGATATAAATCTTTAATTTTGTGGCTGAGCGACACATTTTTGTAAACAACTCTTATCGGTCATCATGTGTGAACTGGCCCCCGAGTCTATAATGTTCCATTCAAAAATTCAGATTACTTTCACTGTTTTGCTGCGTATTATTAGGGCACTTATTCATATATAATGGCCGAGCTGCTTACAATTTTTAGCAGCGGACTGTTTTGACAGAACTCGAAAATAGCGGCGGCGAAGCTTTCAATTTTTATCTTAACGAACGGGTTGCAATCTTTAGAGCACAGGCGTCGGGTGGGAATGCTATCCATGTTCTACCGGTATTTCAATGGAAGATGCTCTGAGGAACTAGCGTCATTGATCCCTTCGGCACCAGTGCATAGTCGGGAGACACGCCAAACGCGCGCCCAACATATGTACACACGGTTGACATTTGTCACATGAGAACGGGTCGTTTTTTCGACTCGTTCTTGAGTTCAACAGCTCGGCTATGGAACGATTTGCCGGCATCTGTGTTTCCTCCCTCCTACAACATGGGTCTCTTCAAGACCAATGTTCATTCCTTCCTCTCCTCAAAAAGACCCTCCACACAGCATCTCAGATGACATAGGCCCTGAGGGGAATTATTTTCCTCAAGGCCTCCTGTGTGGATTTAATGTAAAAAAAAAAAAAAAAAGGGCTGCCAATGTGCTGCTCTTGCTGTTTCGGTGCTGCCAACCTTTTGACAAAAATGCACTTTTTGTTCCAGAGCTGCCAACTTCCGAACTTATGTCCAGCAATTTAGACTTTATGACGTCTGTGCTAATAACCAAGCCACTATGTTCGATCGCCTAATGGCGATTTTAGTAATCTAAAGGAGCAAATCTGTCTGTTAGTCCGGCAAGTAATAAAGATCCAATCCACTCGTTAGTGATCTGGAAACCGGTACCTTTTAGTTCTGTGCGGTATCAACCATTTGGGTTACATAGGCACCCATTGATTCAGAGTCTTCTAGTCGAATAGATATTAACTGACGAAGTAGACTGATGCGACGCGTGAAGCCAGAGTTGTCATATAGGGCCTTCAAATGCTTCCATACACCTTGTACTGTTTGCTCGTCTTTGATGTGGACATAGATTGAAGAGTCAATGGTCATAAAAAGTTAAGTTTTTGCCTTTTTATCATGCAAACTTAAACAGTCTGCTTTTTATCATCCAAACTTAAACAAGCCAGAGCTTGTGAATATCCACACCATTCAACATCAAAAAATGTTCAGCCGCAAAGGACCACTCATCGAAGTTTTGCCGACCCCTCAATTTTGGTACATTCACTATGTAACTTCCCGCCATATTGATAAAGCACACACCTGGAATGCGCTAACAAATTGTCAATCACAAAAACAGTTATTATTGCGGCGATTTTTACTGTTTTTTATAGATAATATAGTAAACCGTTCACTGACTTTCCACTTAAAAGTAATTTTTCGCAAAAAAAACTTTTATTTAACGCAAGTTATAGCTACTGGGCACATAACCTAATGAAACACGTTTGGTTGTTTTGAACAGAAGGAATTTATTATTCTCGTATAACAAAATCATTTAGGTACACAGAGCTTCCCATTACTCATTCTAGATGGCGGTAGGTGTAACATTTTAATTATTTTATTATCATAAATTAATAAACCCAACCTAAAGAGTCTACGTATTTATCTGGTTTCGATATTAAAGAACAAAAATGCTGGCTCAGCTTTACCTGTCAAAATAGACTTTTGACAAGCTGTATTTCGGCAAAAAATGGTCATATTGAAACCCATCCCGTGCCTTTATCCCATCCCGCCCCCAGTCTCGTATCCCATTACGCCCCCACCGTTGTACCACTTGCACGAGCAGTGCGTTTTAATAATCAGAGGCTTACTTGTAAAATCTTACATGTTCAATATTCAGTACAACACGTGTCGAGTTTTGGGAATATGGTAGGAATGTGGGGCAGCAGGGGGTCCACCGAAGCCAATGAAATTTTGAAAGTGGTCTCCGAGAAAAAGGTTTGGGAACCTCTGCTTTAGACTAAAGTGCTTTAAAGGATGAATCGATAGTTTGTAGAATTTTGCAATGGAAAACCAATAACATAATAAAATTGTAGTTCTCGATCTCCTTTTTGAGTGTAAAAGCTTCATTTTTATCACCCGATTTGCAATCTGAACTGTTTTCATGGTGAAGATGCAATATTGTATTCTTCACTTTGATTTTCGCAAGTACCTTATGTGGTTTTTCTGTTTCTGGATACACACTGGTGTCGGGTGCTGCATTTTCTATACTGTTACTTTTAGTTACGTCCAATTCTTTACTTTCGGAGTACTGTCCACTCGCTTCTTCATAAAAAAGTTATCATTCTTAAAGTACTGACTAATTTTAGATTATTTTTTTCTTCAGCCTCCTCTTTCGTTTTTTGCTCCTGCTTAGACATTTTCTGGAACTAGACATGTTAATATCTAAATTTCACAATTAACTTTACTTTGCCTCTAATTACAGTTTCAATTAAACTAAAACTACGAAAATTCAAAGATACAAATGACCAATTGTCATGACAATCAAACGAATAGTGCGTAGTAGTAGAGCTCTCCGTACTTAAAAAATGGAAACCTGGGATTCTCCTAATACCATGCATCGCTAGTCCGCCAGCGCCACGAAAAAAGTTCTTTCTTGCAACAAAATGCGGGAATACCCTAGCTCGCCGGCGCCACCAAAGTACCGCGACAAAAAATTAAGCAAAAAATGGATGCGTTCTAAAGTTGGGCATCCTTTTCTTATTAATGCGTTTAAATCTATATAATTTATTTGATTTCTCTTTCTTTTCTTTGAAGTCTTTAGTTTTGTCTTTCTTAAATTAATTGATTTTATCTACTTATATATAATATATACAATTTTTACTAAATTTTGATAAAAATTTTAGGTTACTTCTGAGCTCGAGGTCTCTCAGGCCGAGGCCTCTGCCCACGCGGGGCCCTTGGCATATTGTCAGCCCTGCCACTCTACATTTACGCCACTGGGTACTCGATATCTGCATTCTCAAGCAGTTTGTGTCAGGGAAAATAACTTCTTAAACAGTCGCATGAATATTTCATTTTATTTTACAGCATCGTTTTACAAATAGTTATTATTTATTGGTTTAATTCGATATTGGTCCCAAGCTTCCGTCAAAACTAGTACCAAGGGATGACGATTTTTGCAAGTAGTGAACCGTTAACACTAAAAATATATTCTGTATTGTCATTCAATGAATGCATTTTCCTAAATCAATATCCATTTTTAACAATGTATTTACATATTTATTGTCGATGCCTTTTACTAATCAATTTGATTAATATTGTAATATTGAGGTCATCTTTGTGTTTCATTTCCCTGATTTATTTGCCTCCGTCTTCTTTCATCAGAATGGGTCCATTTGAAAACCAAATGTATTTATATTTTAATTCTTTCCCTTGTATTTTGACTGTCCAAAGCAATTCCTTAAAATTAGGAGATTCCTTAAAATTCTCCTAGGAATATCATTTTTTTTCGGTTTGAAATCACCTTCTTGTTTGCTAATCATTTTAATCTTGTTTCTGGATTTCGAATTTAATTTTAAGGAGAATATTTTTCGGATGACCTGCTCTTTTGTCATATTGTCTTATTGCCGAAGTTATTTTTAAAAATTGCGAAAAAGCTTAAAATAAAACATGACTCGTTTAAAATAGAGCAAAAATCTCGTGGAACGTATCTTAAGTATCATTTAAATATACATGTGGATTTTTTCACAAATATAACTTGTTAAATAAAAGAAATAGACTTGTTTTAAATAATTTTCGGAGCATACTTTGCGATTTTTTTTCTATCGACGGAATTGCATATAATTTGCGCCTCGGCGTGGAACGTACCTAGATATTATCTTAAAAAATAACATTTTTTTTAAGAGCTTAAAAACTTCAAATGTTTAAGTAAGATGTAAGGAATCGGTCGAAATTCGAATAGCGGACCCTTAAGAATACATTTTTTAATAATTTTTTTATTTATCATTTATATATAATTCAAGTTGTACAATCCAAAGTTGAAGTTTTTGGGAAGAATTTTTGTAAGTTTAGTTATTAGTTAGCCAGCATGGGAGTTAGTATTAGTTAGCCAGCATGGGAGTTAGTTATTAGTTAGCCAGCATGGGAGTTAGTTTTCCTCTTCTTCATTGTCGTCTTCGTCTTCCGGTTGCTCAACAATTTCAGAGTCATTATCATCATCCTCCTCGTTATCAATGACATCCATCTCCAAACCTTCAATAAGTTCGGGTTCATATGGATTTGTTCATCTTCATCATGTTGATACGATGAAGCGATGAGACATGCATATCCATTACATTGGCCACAAGCTAACGAACACTGATTTTCGGCATCCACGGCGAGAACCGAGAAAAAATCGTGGATCAGTAGGTCCGGGAGGCGTATTTCCAAACCCTATACCGGTTCAGTCGCGGTTAGGGTTACCATTTAGAAAATTGAAAACGGAGAATTGAAACGGAGAAAATTGAAGCGGGAACGGAGATTCAGAATTGGCAACATATTCGTATTCGTACGCGAACGAAAGAACGCGTCGATGTGAACACGTTGCTACGAATTCGTACACAACATTTGATCGCCACCGTGCACGGAATCGCGGACGCACTTTGAACGCGCCGGTTTGGTCAGGCCTTTAGTGTTTCGATAGTTTGCTTTTACTCGAGTATAAACTATTTTTAGTGCGTGTGTGTTCAATGGAAAATGGCTTCAACTAGTAAGCGAATATGCACATTCACGGAAGATATTTTATGTTTGAACTTGAACTTGTTGATTGTTTGCAACTGCAATTAAAATTTATTGTTTGATCTCCATGATTTGATTGTTAAAGAAGATTTATATTTTGTTTTTAGATGAATGAGAAATTAATAATGATTAAAGACTTATTTGATATTACTTATGTAAGTTTTATTTCTCATGGATATGAGATGGGATCATCTAAACCAAAAAATCCGGACAAATTAGAGGGCCGGACAAAGTCCGGACAAAAGGCTAGAAGTCCGGACGTGTCCGGACTAATCCGGACGGATGGTAACCCTATTTAAATATTTAGAAACAAAATTATTATTTTCTAATATACACATTGGAAAGATTATGTTATCTAAATTACAGAGGAATTTTTATTTTTGCAAAGTGATAAAAAATAACCAAAATAGAGGAGTATTTACAATACATGGGAATAATATCAAAATTTAAATATTTAGAAAACAAATTATAAATTTCTAATATACATATTGGAAAAATTATTGAATGAGATATGCGTTTGTGCAGAGTGGAATTGTTACTGTGTGTGTATTAAAAATGACCTTGATTGTGTCTACCATCACTGCTTGAAAAATATGGTAAAATAATTGCATGGAGGAAAGGACTCACCGAAAAGGAATCTGTAGGCCGGCCCTCGTCTGCTCTTCTCCATTCAACATACACACACAGTGAAATGCGCGAATTATTTATTTTAATAGCGGAATTAGGTTAATGGCGGAGCGGTGCACAAATGGCTATATGATGCGGCGGGCAGTTTATTACAGACACTGAATTAAGGAAGGACGGGTAGGCAATGGATGGGTAGGAAAAAGGAATTGGCAACAATATTACTACCAAATCCCAAGCAGTGACAGTATGTATGTGTAAGAGTAGGTGTGTATAAGTGTAGGTGCGTGCTTGGGCCTAACCAATTATTTTATCAAGATTTTAGAACAATTTTTTTTTGATGTGATAAAAAATAACCAATATAGAGGTGTATTTAAATTGTAAATTGCCGCCACCGCGACTGAAAGGGTGTAAGTTTTGGAAATACGCGTCCGGGAGTGACGGAAGTATGAATCCATGTCTCCCACTGCGGTGCAAAGCGATGTTCCGAGAGAGGTCAAAAGGTCTCCCTCAACAAGTCTCTCCCGATCCAGCACGCTAAGCAGTAGGTAGGCAGGCGCAACTGTCGCCAAGTCCCGGACAAATCTCACCCCATGAATCCAAACACCCCTGTTAAGTCACCAAACACAGCGAGACACTTGGGATGATCTTTGATAGGGGAGTTGATAATCTGATAAATGGTTCCCGGGGCGCAGAGTTATGTATATAACAATAAATAATTTCCCTCAGGTCCTACGTCATTTTTGGAAATGCTGGGCGGTGAGGCTTTAGAAAAGGAAAGAGATTAAGTATGAGGACTGAGTATGGAGGTATCAGCGTACCCAGGAGTAACCAACGAATGAATCCTTTACTCCCAATACGGTGCAGGTCAATCAGTCTCTCCTAATCTGGCCCGCCACGCAGCAGGTGGGCAGACGCATCCGCCACCAAGATCTGGATAATCTTTTTCCCATGGACCCTGCTCAGTCTCAAAAGTAGCAAACCTTTGGAGGTGACCTGTGGCTTATCTAATTAATGAATGGTTACCGGGGTGGAGGTACCCAAGCCTTTCTTTAACATTATAAATGTAATAATACGAACTTTACATTGTTTTAATATTTATTTAATGTGAAATAACACACATAATTGATAATATAACATAAAATAAATTTGCGTACGCCGAGGTTCGAACCCGCGACGTCTGGGTTCATAGTCGAGGATTTTAACCGCTTAACTACGAAGGTGGTCAAAAGAGTTTAAAACGTTGTTTGACAGAACGCTCACGAATCCGCAGTTACATGAGTCAGGGGTCGCCAAGAATTGGTTCGAGGGATTCATTATTCCTGATAAACAAAATTGTTAAATCTTTAACAATTTTGTAAAAGATTTAACAACTTTGTTTTGCCATGAATTGAGATTATTACGGCAAAAGTATTATCGTCAGATTTTTCGGGAAATTATGCCGTGTTGCGCTACCACTTTCTTTAGATCTCCCGGATATGACAAGGTTTATGTAGAGCGGACGATCTCCAAAAGGATATCGAAACACTTTCGAGCATGTAAACTCGGACATCCTGTCAAATTGCTAATTGTCAAGCATTAAATTGAGACCAGCCTATTACCTTGGATTTGTTCCTGAAGTCCTGGGAAGACCCAAAACACATAGAGCGTGCTTAATAACAGAGTCAATCGAAATTCGCAAAAATCGTATTAACATTAATAAAGAATACCGAGCAAAGCTCAATAGTTCGTGTCCGGTAATTGACGGCTACTTCAAAACTAAACGCAGAAAACCATTTACAATTGTATTTTACTTTACAGCCTTTATCCTCCTCGAGCTGGAGCTCGAGGAGGATAAAGGCTGGCAACATGGCATCGCATAAACACGCACATCACAATAATTTTCGATTACTCATCTGAAGATGGACACCCCGAAACGTTGGCTAAGGAAGGCGGTGACGCAACACGGCATAATACCCCACAAATAAGTCACGATAAAGTTGTTTGATTTTATTACAAAAAATTACATTTTTGCTAACCACGCGAACAAAGATGGAGTATTTTTAGAAATATCTTTTTAAGTTATACGCAAATTTGAGACCACTGACGTATCAAAATTTGACAAAAAATGAGGAGCCACCCTAGCGTACACACGATAGGAGAAACAGGGTGGCCCTACCTACTTAACTAATGAATTTACCTTAATTACTAATTATTACTTTATTTCAGTCATTCACTTCGAACCACACTGTGTCCAGCTTTATCGTTAAATCTTAATTTAAAAATTCACCAAGTCTTGCTTTTGTTAAATTGTTACATTACTTTCTGTACTTTTATTTTAATACTGTTAAACTATTTTTTAAATTTACTTTTACGTTTTCTAATATGAACTTTTTACATAGAGCGCACGAAATTTTAAAATTTTTTGGAATTTGTCAGCTGTCGTGTGACTGTCAGACTGCCTCGTTGTTGTCGACATTGGCTGTAATATCCCACAATTATCAGGTAGTTGTTCAGGTTGCTGTGATTTACATTTTCTCACGTGGCACTGAAATCCTATGACCATTTGATGTTTGTCTGACATGGCAGTGTTTTTATGCTGTTATCAAATAATGTGTTTCTGACCTGATTGTATTTATATCTCACATTTATTAGATGAGATTCTGATGTTGTTGTGATATCTTGCATTCATCAGATATGATTCTCACCTGGCTGTGATATTCTCATTGCATTCATGGTGACGTATTTTAAGTATGACTGTAATTTTCTGCTATAATCAAATTTCAAATTTTAAACCCATTTCTGAACTGAGTGTATTTACGAGTATATCCATGTTCTTGTGTTGCTGTGATATCTTGCAGTTATTATTATCCTGTGACCATTTGATGTTTTTCATGGCTGTGTTTTTATGCTGTCGTCAAATAATGGGTTTCTGACCTGATTGTATTTATATCTCACATCTTTTAGATGGGATTCTTGCAGCTGATGTGCTTCTCTGCAGCTTCTTCTCTGTGGGTGTGATATTCTGCAATCATTTGATGGGTGTCTAACATGACTTTGCCATCCTGCGTAATGTCAGATGGGCTTTTGACATTGCGGTAATATTTTGCAGTTATTACATGTGATGCTGTGATATCTGGTGACCAGTACAGGTGTTTCTAATATGACTGAATTCTGCAGTTATCAGAAGTATTTCTGACGTGATATTCTACGTTTATCAAACGTGTCCGGCGTTGCTGTGATTTCTTGCGGGTACTAGATGTTTTTGAAGTTGCTGTAATATCCTGTAGTTATCAGATATTATTATTCTCAGGTGGTTGTGATGTCCGCCGACCATTTATCGTGTTACTGGCTATCATACGCATTTCTGACGTGACCCTGCGGCTATCAAATATGTGTCTGACACGGCTGTCACGTCCTGCGATTTTAACGTGGTGATTACCTAGCAGTTATCAGATGGTCAGGTGGTTGTGATGTCCACCGAGTGGGATGGGATTAACAGACAGCTGTGGTGGTACAGCCTGGAGCAAGCGGGTGGAGGCATTGTGTTACGGGTGGATGCAGACGGAATGGAGGGACCTCTCTTGATGGTGATATGCTCACTGGTACCTTGCATCCTTTAGCTGGATTAATCCAACGCCTTTCAGATGTGTTTCTAACGTGGCTGATCTTCTGCGTTTATCAGATGTGTTTCTGACATGATATCATCTCCTTCGGTTACTAAATATGTGTCTGACACGGCTGTCACATCGGATGAGATTCTAACGTGGCTGTGATATCTTGCATCCTTTATCTGAGTTAATTCATCTGCTATCAGACGGAGTTCTCAATGATTGTGTAATATCCTGTAAGCATCTGATGTATTTCTCACATAGCCGTGATATCCAAAACCCACTAGATGGGATTCACAGACAACTGTGGTGGAACAGCCTGCAGCAAGCGGGTGATTGTGTTAGGGGTGGGTGGCAGACGGAATGGAGGGACCTCTCCTGACGGTGATATGCTCACTGGGTTCCGAGCGCCGGCTAGACGGAGAGAGCGGCGGGGATAGCTGCCTCTACGTGTCGCCATATCCTGAAATCATTGAAATTGATCATCATTACCATGAAATGTTTTTAAAAAATCACCCATACTAAGGATCCCGCCAAATTCAGCAATGAAACACTTTCAGCAATGTCAATACAAAGTCAGCAATGATTTTTTTTTAAATATTTCTCGTGGCCCAAGGGTTGTGGCGCCTTGTGACATGTATGTAATTTTAAAATTGGACCGTTTTTTGTTGTATCTTAATGCGCAACGGAAAAGGCTTCATGAGTTATCGTGCGTCGCCGTGTAGATCTTGAGGTGCTATTCTTATACGGTGCTATTCTCACTTCTTAGTGAGCAGAAAAATAAAGACAGACTTCTTCGAATGAAATCAAAAAGAAAGATCAGAAATGTGGGAACCGCTTGGGGTAACCGATGACAGAGATGTTGGTTAACCAATAAATGGTTTCTAAGGCGACGGTAATTCCCCCCCCCCATCCTCCTAAATTGAAATAAACATAACCCTACACAACTGACAAGCAACCATCAGCGCCTATCAGCCTTGCAAACAGCAACAAAGCTTTCGTCTAAATTCCTCTTCATTATCTTCTCAGGCCTCGGGCTTATTTTGTCGGTAGGGCAAAATATTTCCGCTTTCCTAAATCTAAATAAATATAATATTTGTGAGCGGATCCGAAAATTAAACACTGTTTTGGAAATTTTATAATTCGAAACATACATATAATTCAATTTTATAAGAAAAACTCTCTTTTAATAACTTTTGAAGGCTATTCCCATCAAATACGTAATATATCATTGAAGAAGAAGATAACACTTATAATCTTAATGAAAATATGAAAGAAAACAAGACGCAGAAAAATAGAAAAAGACAATGGTCGCAACTGGGACTCGAACCCAGACCTCTCGTCTAACCGGGACGTGCGCGTTATCCAATTTCGCTATTGCCACCTTCTGTCAACCGTCATATTTCAAATATTTAGAATCAACAATATTATCTTCAACTAGTTCTTTGTTTTCTTTTATATTTTCATCTAAATGAAGTAAATAAGTATTATCTTCTTCTTCAATGATATAATACGTATAATTTTTCAAATACGAAAATTTTGAATGCAGCGCCTGCGCAGATCTAGGAATATCAAATGCAACCAACAAAATAATCGTAAAAAACGTGATATTATTTTTAGTAACAATGTAAAAATGCCGTTCATCGGGCGCCTAACAGATATGCCGTTTGACGATCGTTAAAATGTTTTGTTATTAGTAAAGACTATTAGAGCCTTATTAAAAAAACCCCGTGAAAATTTTATTCAATTGATAAACGGCCGCGGATGAGAAAACATAACTAATTAAAAAATTGTTCATGGAAAGAGATATACATGGCTTACACAGTCTGAGGGGTAGTTTATCCATTGCATGTTCATGGAAAGAGATATACATGGCTTACACAGCCTGAGGGGTAGTTTATCCATTGCATGTTCATGGAAAGAGATATACATGGCTTACACAGCCTGAGGGGTAGTTTATCCATTGCATGTTCATGGAAAGAGATATACATGGCTTACACAGCCTGAGGGGTAGTTTATCCATTGCATGTTCATGGAAAGAGATATACATGGCTTACACAGCCTGAGGGGTAGTTTATCCATTGCATGTTCATGGAAAGAGATATACATGGCTTACACAGCCTGAGAGGTAGTTTATCCATTGCATGTTCATGGAAAGAGATATACATGGCTTACACAGCCTGAGGGGTAGTTTATCCATTGCATGTTCATGGAAAGAGATATACATGGCTTACACAGCCTGAGAGGTAGTTTATCCATTGCATGTTCATGGAAAGAGATATACATGGCTTACACAGCCTGAGGGGTAGTTTATCCATTGCATACGACTGTTTTGTTAATGATTTCTGAACGAATTTTGTAATTTTGCCAAAGTATTTTGAATGTTCTATACATTTATTCCTTTCGAAGATATTATTAAAAAAATATCTTTTGTAAAAACCAGATAAAATTGCCTTTTAGATTACTTTTACTTTTGAAATATACCTTTGTATTAAAAAAATTGGCGTATTTTAAGCTTCAAACACAGAAAAAAATGGAAAAAAAAATGTTCACCAAAACATTTTTGATCAAAATGTTAGAAATTTAAAAAAAAAATTAAAAATTAAAAAACACATCATTTTAAATAATAAATTTGAAAAGAAACTGTCACCTCACTTGTTTCTCGCCTAACAATAAAAAAATAATAATAAATGTTAAAGTTTGCTTTAATGCCAAAAAAATAAACTGACATTTCAAACATGTTTTAAGGTTTTCACGGCCAAAAAGTATTTTTGTTATTGTTTTTCGCTATATCCTTCTTTAGCCAACGTTTCTAAACGTTGGCTAAAGAAGGAGATAGCGAAACACGGCATAACACCCCAAAAACAATAACAAAAATGACATTTCAAACGTTTTTCATGCATCTCTAAAGACGTTAATTTCTTTGATACATTTACCAACACGTGCATTATATAGTTTATTAATATTATAAAAAAAACATCATTTTTAAGAAATTCTCATAAAATAAAGATCCTAAAACGCAAATTTATTTATTTATGTGAAATAAAAGCATTTTCTGACATTTCAACATTCAAAATACGATTATTGTGCTAATAACATGATTACAACTTAAGAACAGTCACAAAAACACGGTAAAAATAGAAAAAAGAGTGATTTCATAGAAATCATCAAGTAAAATTACAATATTTTCTAACAAAAATTACTAACATCTCGCCATCAATATACCAAACTACTTTTTCAGCGCGGAGAACAAATGCGCAGGCGCGCCATTAGCGCCCTCTTGCGGGAAAGAATTAAAACAACAATTTATACTAAATTATTATCATATACAACGTTGCCAGATGTAAAATTCATTCAATGCATAT
Organism: Glyphotaelius pellucidus; assembly: GCA_936435175.1. Lineage (NCBI taxonomy): Eukaryota > Metazoa > Arthropoda > Insecta > Trichoptera > Limnephilidae > Glyphotaelius > Glyphotaelius pellucidus. Next base: position 26,782 of record OW386565.1, read on the forward strand.
TTACAGCGTGACCGCGGAAGAAAGCTTATTAGTAAAAAATCGTATCAACCGTGGAAGGTTATATTTTAGTAAGGCTGTTTGTGTTAAGATGTATTTTGAAATATTATTTTTTTTGATTTAAGTGAAAGGCGGAAATATTTATATGTTCCGAGGACCGAGGGGTTAAGTGAGTAAGGTTAGAGAATGGAGCCTCACGCTATTGCCAGCACGACCGCGGCCAGTGACAGCGGGTGAGCTAGGGGGGGCGGACTAGGTCTGCACGAGCCACTGGCGCTGTCGCCTCGCCAGCCCTCCCCCGCCCCGCCACTCCCCCCCACACTGCCCTCCAGGCCGCCCCGAGTGTGGAACTGGAAGATATCTGACACCTGCAACAGAGAATGCGTTTATTTATAACGCCTTGAAGGCTTTTACAAAATATAAATATATGTTGAAAGTATTGAAGATCGCATCATTGTTGGCTGAAAGATAAATATTATTTATTTGTGTAGCGTTTCCAGTGATAGTCGAGTATTTTAGTCAAGTAGCGAGTATATTAGTAACTAAACACGTCCGAATACCACAATTTTAGTAGCGTGGGTTAGTCAGCTCTTTAGTCGATTCAATCCATTTGGTTCTATTTTTTCGGCGAGTAGCGACCCCCACGACGCGTCCCTGCGCACTAACATGCGCAAACTCGTCGTTTTAGCAGAATTCGTTTGCAGACGCGCGGAAAGGTGGCATTGGAGCAAAGATTTCACTCTAAAATTATTTATTAATGCTGCTCTCTAAATCTCTTTTCGTGTCTATAGTTTATTTATTTTCATTTTACTAATTTATTCTTCCACCTCTTCTAAAATTTTACCACTTCTAAGCATTACAATATGCTTAATTAGTGTATTTACTTTACTTTGTAGCAGCCCATCAACCGCCGTCATCTTGCAACGGGCGGCGGGGACAAATGTATTCTACTTGAAAGTAATGCGAACGATTTTCGGCGAGTCAAGTGACGAGTTACTCGCCACTCGACTAAACTACTAGCTACTAGTTACAGCTAGTTCGCATTGGACAAGTAGTTAGTTGAGTAACGAGTATACTAGCTACTTGACTGACCAAAATGCTACTAACTACGAAATTTATGGTGTTCGGACACGTTTAGTTACTAAAATACTTGCTACTCGACTAAACTACTTATTCTTGTCTGGATGGAACATAATAGCTTGTTTGCGTTGAGCAAGTAGAAAATGTGAACGGACCATAAGGCAACCAAACCATGTTCAAAGCGTTCAAAAGGTTGAAAAATGTGGTTTGAGAGGGAAAATGTAATTACCAATTTTGAAATAAAAAAAGTATTTAATAAAACGTGATTAATTTAAAAAATAATGTATATTCTATTTGCGACACGCTGCAGAGTGGTAAAAAATCGAAGTAATTAAAAAAAGGTTTATATTACAGTCTCGTACACTCACACTTAAATTATTTGATTGAAATCTGGGGAAACACGTGTGAAAAGAACATATATAAATGAACTACAAGTAATATAAAACAAGTTAATCAAAAAACTATTTCAATACAAGCCACAAAATCCAATCCACAAAAAAAAGTATATATAGAAACAAAACTATTAACATTAAAAAAACTGTATGAATACAATACATGTCTCCTTATATCTTTTATATCTCTTATATCTCCTCATGTCTTTTATTTTCAAAGTTTTTTATATTTCGGTGATTTTAAATTACTCAATGTTTATCTTTAATCACATTCTTCCTATTGTTCTTCCTATTATTCATTCCATCCTTACAAAACTCCTTAATCTCATACTTTCAATACATTTAATTAACCCAATGATCGTAGTTCCTTTAAGTGTACGTACTCGCTTTATATCTGTGATTCTCCTAAGCTCTAGAGTAACTAAACATCTGCAAAAAAACTCATTAAACATTAATTGCTACTACTTGTACATCCACTCAACTTATAAAATCTCTGCTAAATTCGAACCCCCACCAAACACTGACGCTCATAATGGATCCAACTAACTCTATCGATAATTTTCTTAACATCACTGTTCAAACGACAAATGATACAAATGCGTATAAAAAAATGATCTCCAAACCTAAAGCACTAAAAATGTTTGCCATGAACATTTGTATCCTCAATAAAAACTTCGACAATTTACTTGTACTCCTAACTGACTTAGGAAATGAATTTGATATTAATTATATATTCTGTCAGAGTGCTGGATTAATGCAAATTATATCCCGGAAATAATTAACAACTACTCCGTGTATAATACAACTCGGCACTGGTCCCAATCCGACGAGGTCATTGTTTATGTAAAATCTCACTTAAATCATATAGTGTCGGAAACTTCAGTTGACCATGCAAATTGCCTCAAAGTCTCTATTGACAACTCTATCTTCGCCATATATCGTTCCCCTAAATCCAATAACGTCTCTCCTTTTCTCTACTCGCTCGAAAAAAAAATCGATGACACCACTAAGGATCTCATCATAATCGGTGACACCAACATAGACATCCTAAACGAAGCCAGCCCTCATACTACAAAATACCTAAACCTCATGGGTCTGCATGGCCTTATACCATACATCAACATACCTACCCGAGTTACACTCACTACTAAGACATGCATAGATCACATCATGGTCAGAACTAAGCGAACCGCTAAATCAATTTATTTGAATCTACCGTAACAGTCCACTACTCAACCATCCTAGAATTACACAACTCAAAATCTACTCCCCCTAAGTCCAGTAATCCCTCTCATAACATTGTAAACATGGATTATCTGATAAAGTCTGTAGAACGAGAAAAATGGGAGTCTACCCTGCTTTCTGAAAATGTCAACACAGCTCTTGAAATTTTTTCTGCATCACTAACTGCCCACATTAACCAAGCGTCTTTCCCCACCAATACAGCCTCCAATAAAAAAAAGAAACTGAAACCTTGGATTACGAACGGCCTTATCTTCTGCATACGTAAAAGAGACAGACTACATAAACAAGCACTTAATAATCCAGATCCCCAAGTCTTACGTTTCTATAAAAAGTATCGTAACATCTGCAATAACCTGATAATAATAACCAAACAAAAATATTATAAAAAAAAATTGAAGATTCAGGATATGACAGTAAAGTAATCTGGAACGTAGTCAACGACATCTCAGAAAATATAAAAACCTCACTCAACATTCAATCACTACTCATTAACGGTAAAAATATCCAAGTCCACGAAGACCCAAAAACCTTAGCCGATCGCGCCAACCATTACTTCAGTAACATCGGCATGAACTTAGCCGAAAAATTCTTAAAACCACAAATAAAACCGAAAATCTTCTAACTTCACAGGTAAAACAGCAGAACTCTCATCCCACCCTTATCCTAGCCCCCACATCCACTAAAGAAATTGTTGACACAATACTCTCTATAAAAACAAATAGTGCTGCAGGTATTGATAAAATTTCACCTTACATACTAAAACACATTGCTCACTTTATTTCCACACCGTTAAAACATATTGTAAATCTAAGTGTCAAAAGCGGCTCCTTCCCTAATCAACTAAAACATGCAACGGTGATTCCAATCTGTAAGAGTGGCGACAAAACAAATATAGAAAACTACAGACCCATTTCTTTGCTAAGTGTCTTATCAAAAATCATTGAAAAAATGGTTAAAAGTAGACTTATCTCACATTTGGAAACCCAGAAGATTCTCTCGCCCAATCAGTTTGGCTTCCAAAAAAAAATTAGTACAGAATCTGCGATCTTAGACTTGACTGAGAACATCACCAACAGCCTGAATGAAGGCGATTCCTGCCTAGCCATATTCCTAGACTTAGCCAAAGCATTCGACACGGTTTCCCACCCCATTCTTCTGGAAAGACTATCTCAAATAGGCATCCGGGATTCAACTCTTAACTGGTTCTCCTCGTACTTAACTGGAAGATCACAAACCGCGAAAATTAACAACATAGCTTTAAGCAACCCTTTACCAATCCAATTCGGAGTTCCACAAGGAAGTGTTCTAGGCCCTATTTTGTTCCTCATATACATCAATAAACTCTGTAACCTACCCATAACCGGAAAAATAATATCCTTTGCAGATGACACTGTGCTTATAGCTCGACATAAAAATTGGAAAGGAGCATTCGAAATAGCTCAATACGACATAGGTCTTGTAAAGAATTGGTTAGATGATAATCTCCTCACCCTCAATGCTGGTAAAACTAAATTCTTAACCTTCAGTCTATCTGCTGCAACCCAACCTTCTATCAATCAGAAAATAACAATTCACTCTTGTCCAAGTCCCTACTCTTCCTGTACTTGGAAATACTCCCAAATTTGGAAAAAGTATCTCATATAAAATACCTGGGGGTCCTAATTGATCACCATCTTCGTTGGAATCAGCACTTAGCCAGTCTAACTCCCCGTATTCGCAAGCTCTCTTATGTTTTTCGAACTCTAAGAAATATACTTACTCCTATAACACTAAAAACGGTTTACTATGCTCTCTGCTAATCCCAGTTAGCATATGTCATCATAATTTGGGGCGGCTGTGCTCTTAATTTTATTGATCCTCTGCAAAAAGCCCAAAAAACGATTTTACGTGCTATCAACAAGCGACCAACAAGATATTCCTCCAATAGACTGTTCACAGAATATGTCTTAAACATACGGCAACTTCATCTAAAATTTACACTAACACATTTCATGTTCAAATACAAGAAAAAAACTCTCTTATATCACAGTTACACCACAAGAACAATAACCAAACGACACTACAATGTTCCTACACTACGCACCACATCAGCTCAAAGACATTTCATGTACCTAGCTCCTAAAATGTTTAACCTTCTCCCCGAGAACCTAAAATCCGAAACCCAACCCCATATCTTTAAAAAAAATATACCAAAATGGATCCTTACATTCAGTAACGATGATGTGTAAAACCTGCTATTTTAATTGAATTGTAATATAATTAATACATCTTGTAACTTACACTACTTAAATGAATTGCATAAGTTAATGACTGTACACTGTACCTACCCAATCTGTAAACTTCATCCGCCATAACACAGGGACATCCCTAGCATGGCGGATGAATTAACACAATTTTTTTATTTTTTTTTTTTTATTTCTTCAAAATAGGCATATTTACTTTGGGGTGTCATCATTAATTTTATGAAAAACAAATACCTTTGTATAACACCACTATTTTATTAACAATATCAACATGTTTCGAAAACTATGTTTTCTTCGTCAGGATAATAAGTCAATAATAAATAACAAAAGACAAACAAGTATAGACTAATTAGAACATAGACAAAATATTAGAAAGGAGAGGTGATTAATTACCTAAAATATATCATAAAAAACAATTATATAAAATAAAATATAAAAATTATTTTAGAATGGGTAAAAAATTACATTAACATAATAAAAAATCTTTTAAAAGGAAAACAAGAAGTCTAAATAACAAAATAAATTATTATAAGTATAAGTATTAATACGAAAATAAATTTAAAAGATGGCTATTTTTAAAAAACGTTTGGTTATTTATAATATTTAATTTACTATTAACACTTTTTCTAATTTCTAAAATTTCTAAATTATCTAATTGTATACCCGTTGTGTTAGTGTGTAAAATTTTTAAACCTTTATTAATATCAAAAGAATGACCTGTTTCCAAAATGTGGTTTGCAAATTCTGAATAATTATTATTATTTAAACATCTTAGATGTTCCTTAACTCTAATGTTAAAATTTCTAGAAGTCTTCCCAATATAATATATATACATGTTGATATTGTTAATAAAATAGTGGTGTTATACAAAGGTATTTGTTTTTCATAAAAAAAAAAATTAAAAAAAAACAATTTTTTTTGTTCATTGTATAAACTTCTTTTAATACATAAATAAATAAATATACAAAATAAACAATAAACTCATATATACAAACACAGAATTCATTAAAACATCCCAACTACACAAACACTTTACACATTTAAACACCATCCACATTAACTATGGTAAACAATCCATTGGTTACGAGGGGGGCAACTTATACAATTGCCTACCAAACGACAAAAAAAGAAAAAAAGATGGGTATATTTAAAAAAAAAATTGTTAATGTATATTCTTGATAAACAGAGTAATGAAATGGAGTAGCGATGTATTATGGTGTTTAGTTTGATTTAATGTATTTAATTATTTCCGGTTAATATGAGTGAAAATATAATTTTCTTTTTTACTAGAATAAAAACAAAAAAAAAAACAAAAAAATATTCTCAGTATCGCCCTGGTGTAAGACCACCTTTCCGAATTGAAACGTTGCTTGAAATGGAGTAAGCCGTGTTTGCTTACTTAATCTGAATAGCCAGGTACTTTCCCACCTTTCTTTTTCCCTCTCCACTACCTTCAGCCTCACAACATAACCCCGATTGGTGATGCCATAGTCTCACTGGCTCCAGATGGGAGCAGTTGCGACTCTTTTGAGGTATTCACGAAAAACAAAATTAAAAAATTTCATCCTTGAACACGGATATGCCTGCTAAGTCACCAAACTACTAGGGGTCATCCAATAAACTGATAAAATGTGAGCTGCTGATTTGAATGATTAGTGAATTGAGTTTTCTTGCCTCGTTCCAGCCATATCTGTTTTTGGCTTGCACGATGACCTCGTAGATGGCCGAGGGGCGCAAGCCGCGCAGCTCGTGCGTGACGCGGTGCGTGAGCCCGCCCTGCGCGCCCTGCACGCCCGGCGTGCCCGCCACGCCCGGCGCGCCCTGCACGCCCTGCACGCCCGCCACGCCCGGCAGCGTCACGTCGTGCCACCGCCCCGGCTGTTGGAAAGACTCGTTCACCTGCGAAAGTTCAACAACACTCTTATTACGACAAATTACCTACAATAAGTCAACAACAACGACATTGCTTAGGCACACGTCGATCTACCAGTTGATTAGGCAGACATCTCCAAATACATTTTTTTTATTGATGAGAAAACTTCAAATTTTAATATTCAATTATCATATTTTTTTATATTAGGAAAATAATTTTTTTCAGGGCCTCAGGGAATAGGTGAGAGGGATGGGTAGGAATCTGGGATTCAGTGTGTCCAGGAGTGCAAGGCTAGTCGGGGGGTTCTGGCTGGAGAAGTCAAAATACCTTCTCAATCAGTCTCTCTCGATCCGACCCGCCATGCAACAGACGGGCGGACACCGGCCGCTAGGACCTTGACAAATCTTGCCTCATGAACCCGGTTAATTCACCAAACGTAGCAAACCACTTGGGGTGACCTGTGGCAGAGATTTTGGTTATTCATTGGCGGTACCCTTATCCGCTTCCCAAAATGCAAAAAATTAAGATAATATTAGCAAAAATAAATCGAAATTCTGGAAACAGAAAAATAAGTAAAAGATATGGTCTCTTCTGAGACTCGAACCCAAGACCTTCGCCTTGTCGGAGCGAAATTCTAGCAACGGAGCCAATGTGACCCTGTCGCCGGATACCTCCGCGTGCTGGCAGACGCAGACCAGCGATTTGTCCGCCGCGCAGCTGTACAGGTACTCATGACGGGGCCAGGTCTGCCGAACACCTCCACGTGCTGGTGGGCGCGGACCAGCAAGTTGTCGTTATATAACACGATCTGATAACGTTAGATCTGAACACCGAGAAAACTAAACACGTCACATCAAGCATAAATACCACAGGACAACCTCTATTAGAATACACACATGTTTAAGTTCCAATGAATGTTGCCAGTGTCCCTACATTGATCACCATTGATCCATATCTCAAATGGAATCTGCGCACACAAATAATTGCAAACAAAATAAGAAAACCCGTGCACTTTTTCAGGACAATACGAAACTTTCTCGACTTACAACACTTGAAAATGATTTATTTTGCAGTCTGTCAATCTGTAATTTTCAATAAGTTTTAATAAATAAAATAAATAATTGAGTATGGAATCATAGCATGGGGAGGTGGCACTGCATCTGCACTAGACTGAATCATAAATGCACAGACAACTATTATACAAATAATTCTTAGGCTACCTCTAATTACAGATTCAAACTTAATCTTTAATATTATGAATATGTTTGACGTTCGGCAGACATACGCAAAAACAATCCTCACTCATCTATACACAAATATACATAAATACTATGAAAAAAGATTAAATACTCGCTGTACTCGAAACAATAACAAAGAATTACTACAAATTCCCATAACGCATACTACTCAAGAGTAGTATGCGTTATGGGAATTTCTAAAATCTAAAATCTAGAGTATCTAAAATTTCGTCGGCCAAGGCCGACGAAATTTTAGATACCTTGCAACAAGACTTTCTAACATTTTCCAGTTAAAATAAAAAATTGTGATTAAAAAAAAAATTTTCAAAAGGGTCTTTACCGGTACACTCACCCAAATTCGAAATTAGTAATGGAACCAATGTTGTTTTTATTGTACCAATGTGATTGTCATTTTTTTATTTTATTTTTTTTATTATTTTATATTATGAATCATAAATAGCTACATTTATTTCAAATAGATTCTATACAATAATAAGTTACATACATAATATATATATTTGATGTACCCCCATAAATAAGCAGGGCTTGTGTGTATGGAGGGGGGGGGTGTTATCATAATAGTTTTATTTGGTATAACTCATTTCATATTTTCACTATAATTTTTAAGGTGTGTTTTAAATTCTTTTATGTTTTGCTCATGTTTCTAATTCTTTCTGGCAAAGAATTAAAAAAAATTGACACCGAGATATTTATGATTTTGCTGTCCTATTGTTTTTTTACATTTTAGAGTTGGAAGTATTGACGTTTGTCTAAGGTTTTTGTTATTTTTAAAGGGTGCTACTTTATTTTGAATATCATCTTTATAAATTTGTAATGTTGCGTGGTAGAAGTATAACGCATTAAATTTTCTGACCTTAAATTGTCTGAATAAAAGTTCTGATGAATATGAATAGGGTTTTTTTTAAATTGTTTTTAATATTAGTTTTTGTGATACGTAAATTGTTTGTGTTTGATTTTTATATGTACCGCCCCATCCTATAACGCCGTATTGTATAATTGATTGACAGAAAGCGAAGTATGTGGTTTTAAGTAATTTTTCTTTTAAAATATCTCTTAAGCATCTAAATATGTATGTAAGTTGATTATTAATGCAACCAATCTATTGTGTGATTTTATATTCATACTAGCTTTTCCCCGCGGCTTCGCTCGCATGGTATTACGGGAAATTACTGTAGCGTTTGCACTTATCAATTATCTCATCAGATGAGCTTATCTGCCCTGATGATGGACACTGTAACGCTGTCCGAAACGTTGGCTAAAGGAGGTAGCAAAACACGGCATAACACCCCAAAAATAATAACAAAAATATGTTCAGAAATATTTAATTTATTTGCGTTTTATTGAAAAGTGAAATATTTTTACCATCCGAAAAATACGCCTAAATTCTGAAGAGTTTTAATTATAAATCAGGCAAATTTCGTTTCGTAAAGATATATTATTATAATATAATTCCACTGACCATGAGTTGCCTGTAGAGGAGACGCAGCTCGTCCAGCGGCGGATAACTGTCCAGCTGGAAGGTGAGCGTGTATGTGTGCGGCGAACGCGACAACGGCGGCGACCTGAACACGGCGGGGCCCGGTCTGCCCGACACCTCCACGTGCTGGCGGGCGCGCCCCAGCGAGTTGTCCGCCGCGCAGCTGCAAACAATCAAATGTGACACAATGAAATTCGAGAAACATTTTCAAATCACGAAACTACTTAACAGGAGGCTTGTCGCTGATCAGATGCTCCTGTACAAAATTATTAACTGACTAAAAATGACTGCCCGGAGTTGCTAAACAAAATAAATTTCCACACGTCGATTTTTTTTAATTTATTTTTTTATTATTTTTATTCTAGTAAAAAAGAAAATTACATTTTCACTCATATTAACCAAAAAACTCATATTAATCAAAATTCGATATACTAACCCTGTACAAATCGCAAGTGCGCCCCACGGTTGAATTTGGCAGCCACCTATGGTCTGGAGCCCCAAAATACCTGAAAAACCCTTGACTCTGTGCAGAAACGGGCGGTCCGTTTAATAGATTCTCCTAATTTAACAAACGGATTGCAATTTTTAGAGCACAGGCGCCAGGTGGGAATGCTTTCCTTGTTCTACCGGCATTACAATGGAAGATGCTCCGAGGAACTAGCGTCATTGATCTCCTCGGCACCGGTGCATAGTCGGGAAACACGCCAAACGCGCACTCAACATTTGTACCCATGTCCACGGTTGACATTAGTCACACATCATTGAATCACATCATTGAATTATTTCTTAGAACGGGTCGTTTCTACGACTCGTTCTTGAGTTCAACAGCTCGGCTGTGGAACGATTTGCCGGCCTCTATGTTTCCTTCCTCCTACAACATGGGTCTCTTCAAGAACCATGTTCACTCCTTCCTCTCCTCAAAAACACCCTCCACACAGCATCCTCAAAGATGACACAGGCCCTGAGGAAAATTATTTTCCTCAGGGCCTCCAGTGTGGGTTAATGTAAAAAAATATATATAGTAGACAAAATACCCTTTTCTATATTGATAGATGCAACACCAATTCCAATCAAAATGAATTGATGCAAAAGACATGTAACTACTATAACAACAAATTTGCAAATATAGACGAAGTATTTACTGCTAGTTACTGTCGCTACAGAACTTCATTGTATAACATTCTAGGTTCTCATTGTAACACATATTCATGACGATTCAATTAATTATATCTAATATTTTTATATTACTTGCGTGGCAACTTTCCCTTATCCTTCTCCTCCCCTTACCCTTATAATCACACTTATTTTGTTGTTGTGTATTGGTTTATCATTTGTTGAATTCAGATTTGTACTATTATTATCTTTTTAATTGCTGCTTAGTTCTGTTTTTCTTTCATTTTTCTTAAATATTCTAGTTAAAATTCAGTTAGTCTTGTTTCTAAATACCTATCTGTGAACATTAATAAATGGTCTGTTTTTTTATCATCCTCTTATGTTTATTGTATTTATTAAGACTGTTTATGTTCCTTAAATAAATAAATAAATAAATGAAATATACATAAGTGCACGTAGTAGGAAAGGATATCAATTACATTGACAATAAAACATCAACTCGTTCACGAATCCTACACCTTTAATATTTGTTATGCCCCGTCCAATATGTTAAAGTTTCTTTATTCTTTGAATTGTTTGTTAGGTGAATTGGGGATTTATTAACCTCTCCATGAGTATGGACGAAACGGTTCGTCGAAGCGAAAAAATGCCCAGAAGAGTACAGACGAAACGGTTCGTCAGTGGCTATTATTCAAATACCGTCATATTTAAAGAAACTAGCTGATTTGTAGGGGCTTCTTCCATCTGCCAACGTGGCTGATATTTTTAATATTTCCATACTGAAATATAAGGTTGTACTGATCGAACATTTCAGCAATTATACGTTAACGAGGTCACTACATAATGAGTTTTTGATATTATTGTTTATTTTTAATGCCTGTATAAAGTACTACGACTGTAATTAAATATACACAAGCTTGTAAATGGCACTTTGTGCCGTAAATTTTAAATAAATAAATAAATCTGCGCGTAGTTTGTTGAAGTTTTGGAAGACATACCTACAATACTAACAATTTTAGTTTAAAATTATTATGTTTTGTTTATTTTTGCGTCATTTAGCGGTCGTCAGAGGAAGGAAGCAGCTTTTTTGTATGGAAATGTTTTTTTCGATGTTGTTTTATTTTTGTGGATTGATGTGACTTGGCAAAATAACTACTCGTGATCGACAGAATTCCGATGTAGCGGGTTTGGATAGTAACATCTTGAATGATATAGCGGGTTTCATTTCTCAATTGCAGTTTTAACATGGTTTTAGGTCAACATAAGGGAGGTTTTAAAACACAATTTTAGGTTCATCTGACTGACTTTGACGAATAACAATATGGAGAGCAGATGTCTAGATTTCTGAGTTCCATATCGCGGATCGGACCCCACGGATCGTGATTAATGTTGTATCCAACAATATTCTAGTTCCGAGAAAAAATTGAAAAAACCAAACCAATTACGTTTCATAACATTTTATATTTAAAATACATAAAACGTACAATTATTAAGAGTTTTAAGTGAAAAGTTGTTTAGAAAGGCAATTAAATTAGAGTTTATTACTAGAATTTACGCTGAATTTGTGGAAAAATGTTGTATGTGAACACTTTCACATACAACGTTATTCCACAAAACGTTTTTTTTTACTCTTCGTACCTTACAGAAAGAAACACGCTCTTCTAACAAATGTACACATGTCATTGATGTTTTTGAGTCCATTACACACATCATTGAATTATTTCTTTCGGCGAGCCAATTCTTCAACATAATATTTAATTTACCATTTGTACATTTTTTAATTTCGGCAGGTAGCAATTAGGTATCATGTAGTCCAGCGTTCTTTGTCCGTATTTGTTTAAATGCTTAGGTACAATTAGTCCTTCATTTAACATAAAACAAGTATTGTAAGTGTGGTCCAGTTTATTTATGTGTTTATTTATGTGTTTCAGCCAGAGTGTTAATAATTTCGACTATTTCTATTAGTTTAAAATGGCAATTATTTTGTTGATTTAAGGTACTTACAGGATACAGTTTGAAGGGATGAGGGTGCGCCTCTTCTTGCGGGTCACTGAGAGTTGTATTATATCAAATTGCAACACTTTTACGATGCGATTAAGAGGTCTGTTCACGCGGGCGAAGATTGACTATCCAAAAAAGCATAATGATAGGTATAATTGTCGTGTGTCCTGCTCTAGTAAAGTACAGGAAAGGGGCGTACGAGAGGCGGTAGTGAAGGGGGAAATCGTAATACGTATTGTCGCACATCGCGAGCGAACATAAAAATTAAATAACTATGTAGTGAACAAAGCAGAAAATATATGTAATATTACGCTTGAATATTTGCAGGAAGCCGGTGAACGGTCCCTTTCGTTTAGTACCTTAGCATTAGCGGACGAGGGACACACATGCGGAGGTCTCTGGACATATTCTGTAGTAGTGTTAGTTTGTTTATAGTACAAACGCTGGGTGTCAACAAAATTTACAATTTTACAATAATTCTTCGGTTAGGTTTGATTGTTTCACAATATACTAAAATTTATATTCAACGATGTTGTGATATTTTTATCTTGATTGAATCATTGAAAACAATTATAATTATAACAAAAGAAAACAATATAGAATTTTACCCCGATTTGATGTTTACATGTTAGAACAGAGTTCAAAATGTGAAGTTTTGTCAAATATTAATTTGGAGGTACGATTAAACAACCCGACTTAACATTCGCATACAAAATAAAATCGGTGACCGGACAACTTGGAATGAGACCAACTCAGAACCATCTCAGATAAGTCATTTAGGGGGTATTTCACCATCCTCCTCATAGCTTATCCATACACATAACGAAAATTAATAAATCAACAAATAAATACTAGCAACTGGTAAAAAACTCGGCTAACTTATCCTGTATGTAGCCATTATTCATAGGTTCAAGTGCCCAATAGTAAAATCAGACTTTTTAAATAAATAAATCCTGTATAATTAATCCTAAATGTACGCTACCGTATGAATAATCTATGAGGAGGATGGTGAAATACCCCCTTAGAGTGATAAAATATTTATAAATATAAAATAGGTTATATTAGGTTAGGGTTATCGGCTAATTTAAAATTATTTTTTTCATAGCTTTTTGACTTTTCAAGGAGGTGTTGAGTTGAATTTATTCTCAGTTGGCATGGAACCATCTAATCGACATATTTAGGCACTTTCATGAAAACAAAAAAAAATTAATGATGACTTCCGTGGTCGAAGGGTAAGACTCTCTCTCGACTAGCGATCAGGAGGTGACAGGTACAAATCCCGGAGTGGGCAAGTAGGTAAATTATATTTGATTGATTTGTGTTTTTTCACAATTCAATCATTTAAAAATAATATATGGTATATTTGCGGCACTTTCCAGAATGTAAATAACTCTCAGTAGGACTCTGGTGTAAGACCACCATCCAGAATTGAAATGGCTTTAACTGTGTTTAGTGACTAGATCTGAATGTCCGGGTGCTTCCTCACCTTCCTTTACCCCATATCCTTCCCCTCCTCACCAATTTCAGCCTCACAACATACCAAAATTGAGGATGCCATAGTCTCACCACATTCAACAATTTGGGAGGCGGGTAAGGGTACCGCCGCCCCGGGAACCATTTTTTTTTTTTTTTTGTACATGAAATACCGCACAAGAGTCCCAACTGCTCCCGTCTGGAGCCAGTGAGACTATGGCATCCCCAATTGGGGTATGTTGTGAGGCTGAAGGTAGTGGGGGGGGGGAAGGAGATAGGGAAGAGGTAGGTGGGGAAGTACCTGGCTATTCAGATCTGGTCACTAAACACGGCTACAGCCATTTCAAGCAACGTTTCAATTCTGAATGGTGGTCTTACACCAGGGCGATACTATTAGTATCTTCCACTCTGGAACGTGCCTCAAATATATCATATATTATTTTAAATGAATAAATTGTGAAATAACACAAATTAATCAAATAAAATTTATTTGCGCACGCCGGGTTCGAACCCGCGACCTTCGGATTGTGAGTCGAGAGTCTTGCCTCGGGACCACGGAGGCCGTCGTCGTTGGGATAGTCCGACGCTCTGTAGGAAACCCGCTTGCACAGCGCGGGTGTAAACTGTGCGACCTAAAGTTTAAGTTTAGACTTACGGAATTCAACCATTTGTTCGCTACGTTTGGTGACTTAGCAGGGGTGCCTGGATTCACGGGGTGAAGTTTGTCCGGGTCTTGGCGGCGGATGCGTCTATTGATATGTCAGATTTGAAAGTCAAATAATATGTGTAACTTCACATTCAATTATACTGTAAGGTTCCAAAATCGGTGTCTCGGAGGTATGTTGGTTTTCCTTGCATACGCCTGAGGGATCTTTTTGTACAGTTTTTTTTAACGTTAGCTCTACACAGATACTTGAGTCGGGCGATGTCAAGAGTCAAAATAACAGAAGAGCACGTATGAGACGATGTATGAATGTGAACGAAGCAAGGAGTGTGTGCCAAGATCGAGTTGTTTGGCGGTCCGTCCTCTCTGCCTACCCCTGCGGGGAAACGGCGTGATGGTTAGTTAGTTAGTTAGTTAGTTAGCTCTACACGGGAAGCCCTGAGGAAAAAGGGGTCTTTTTAGGAAAGGAAGGAGATGAAGTTCTGGGAAAGAGAAGGGTATTAGGGGTGGGAAGGAATCTGGGGGTCAGTGTGTCCAGGAGTGTCCCGGGCGTATGAATCAATCCCTCCCGCTGCGGTGCAAGGCGATGTTTTGAGAGAGTACCTACAGCTGAAGTCCAAGAAACTCCCTCAATCGTTCTCTCCCGATCCGGTCCTGTCATGCAGCTGGTGGGCAGACGCATCCACCGTTAATACCCGGACAAACCTCACCCCATGAATCCGGGTACCCCTGCTAGGTCACCAAACGTAGTGAACCACTTGGTAGAGGTGTTTGTTATCCAATAAATGGTTCCCGGGGCGGCGGTATCCATACCCGCCTCGCATTCAGTCTACTTCATCCTTCGTCTGCCAGTTTCCATGCCTTACTGCCATACATATCTATACCTAGTTAGGTATCCTTGTATCGTAGAAAATATTTTAAAAATAAAAGCTGAACTGCCAAAATAGTGTTTCTTACTACCTACCTACTACCTAGTAAACACAAGTATATTGGCATTATTGAATGCATTCTCCAGTTTTCGGTTAACAGATCTAAAATGATAAAACAAACAACGAACATGCACCTGCGTTGTCTGACAACACACACACAGATACACGATTCTATTACCTCTCCCCCCGGCCCGCGCACGTTTCGCTCCCGCGTGACTAGCAAAAGAGTGAATGAGATGACATCAAAAAACCTAGGTAATTTTACGATAAATTTGCGCGTAACTAGATCCGGTTTTTGACGCAAATATAACTGTTTTCAGTGCAAACTAAAATTTTATCGTATACTTCATCATATTCCTGAGGCAGGATATGAAAGGATTTTTCAAAAATAGCATCCATTTGGTCAGAAAAAAATTCCAAAGTAGCCTCCTAAATTCATCGATAAATTGTCATCTTTTGAAGCCTATATTTTATAATTTAAAACAAAAATCGAAAATTGGATTCATATCCGTACTTTTTATATAGCTAACCTGTCATTTAAAAAAAAATTGAAAACAATTAGTTTGATATTTTAGCCGTTAATCCGGAACTAAATTTTGTATGAAACAGGCCACGCATACGTTCCTCTTAATAGTGCGTAGTAATAACAAAAAAAACATACGTTTTGCATTCACTGCGTCCGTTCCACTCGACTGGATTATTGTCAACTCCTCGCAGGCGGGAACGGGAGCGGGGGAAAGGAGAGGGAGGTCCAACAATAATTGCCATTGGAAAGAATTTTAATTCCCAATAAACACAAAATCAGCCCAGCCCATAATAACTGGCGCTAACAATAGGGCTATTCATATGCTGAAATATAATTTTAAACAACAGAATTGCTCTTACTGGGAGAATTTTGAGATTTTGGTAAAAGTACGGAACATTATGCCTTTGTTCATATAAACTTTTATGAGTTAATAATTTAACTAATGAATTTTGAACTGATTGAACACGATTTACATTTGTTTTGCAGGAAAGCCTCCAAGCTGTAATTCCATACCTTATAATAGATTCAGCTAATGATAAATATATTATTCGAAGTGTGCATATTGGAACATAAAACCATTTAAGTTCTAGATATTGTCTTGAGATCAACATACAATATTCCACAAAACTGTTTCAACGGCTAAAAAAGAGGGTTAATAATTTTGTTCTCTGGACAAATTCTACTTTCCTGCATTCTTCAGCTTCTTGGATAAGAAGACTTTCTAATTAAAGCCATAAGATGTTCGTTTTCTCCATTTATTCCCATAAATTAAACTATGCGCCGTGATTTTGATAAATGGCGTTATACAACATTCTTCCACAAATCAAACTTTAAAAGGCTGCCAAAGGCCTAAAATAAATTTCATTACCATAATTACCAGCTTAAAAGATGCGTATTTATATGCCCAACATTATTTCATCAATAACTCAACATTGATAGTTTTAATGAGTCTAGTCTTTGCACTGTTAGTTCGTGGTGGAATTCCATTGTATTATATTTGAAATTAAAACACCTTTTCACTTTTTTCCACTTGTTTATTTTCACCAGGACCGGTTTCATCCTATTACAGACAATTTTAGATTTCCAGTCTGAAAATGTCAGTAATAGGATGAAACCGGTCCTGGTGAAAATAAACAAGTGGAAAAAAGTGAAAAAGTGTTTTAATTTAAATTATAATTGATAGTTTTGTTGGATACAACATTATTCCGGGCAAGGGCTCAAATAAACGCCTGCGTACTAACATTTTGCAGCTTTCAATTTTGAAAAGTAACTTAAGGATGCGTTACCTGTAATTGCCAAAGTCTTCTGGTTGGACGTTGCTGATGAGCAGAGAGTGGTTCTGTTGGTGCTGTCCCATGGTCAGGCGGTCTGTCTGCGACAGCGGGAACGAGTTTTGGTACCAGGAGACCTGTGGGCAAGCATTGATACGGTCAATACGATATAACTGCTGTTCCTAACCTTTGATGAAGGAATTTACGCACAATTAAAAATATAAAAGTGTACAGTTTTTTTAATCAAATGAAGACATTATGAGCGAAACTGAATCGAAAATCTGGAAACAGAAAAATCAGAAAAAGATATTTGCTTATTGATTCGATTGAGTTTCGCTCATAGTGTCTTCATTTAATTAAATATTACCTAGTAACAAGTAATCAGTGTTTACTTGTTACTAGGTACAAAAGGAAATATAAAACATAGTAATGTCAAATATAAAACATAAATGCAGAGAAAGAAAAGAAAGATAATAAAAATAAAATGATAATTTAGCAGTCACATAATTGTTCTCCATGATATATCATGGTAGAAGATTGTTAATTTGCCTTTTGAAATATGTGAGATTGTTTGCATAAATATCTACATGGCCACATTCATTATGTTTGTATTTGATTAAAACATCTCACAAAATTATTGACTAATTTATGAAATCTTATTAAATTCCAGATGCCAAATCGAAACAAAATTGTTACTGAGGTGCAGTGTTTTGCTCAGGCTATCACCCGGTGTATTTCTCTTCCGGTATTCTACCGGGATATGCTCATAAAGTGACTTTTGTTTTTCTAAAAAATTGACACAATTTATCTAGGATTATTTCTCCTAGTGATTTGACATTTCGTTCTAAAAGTGTTTAACAAACTTCAGAATCAAACAATAAAAACAGTGTCTTGAGTTAAAAACAACTAAAAATACACTCTAGTACATTTCGTTGAAAGTTGTCTAACTTTGAATTAAATCTCAGCAACACTCGTCAGTGAATTGGCATAAAACAATCTTAATCCACCAAATAAAAACATAAAATTAAAAATCAGTTTAATATTAATTAAATATGGCAACTAGAGGCAAAAGTGCACTGGAACTAGAAGACAAAAACATGGAAAAAATAATTCAGCACTTGGACAAAAAAATGGATAACATGAAAAAAGAAATTTTAACTAAAATGGAATTATACAAGGAGGAAACTCAAAAAAGTATTGATTTCGTCAGTAAACAATACGACGACCTAATTAAAAAAATCGACCAAACCATAATCCAAAATCAAAAAATTGAAACCGAAATCGAAACATTCAAAAAAGAACTACAAGACCTCAAAAAAACAGTGGAGTACCTGGAGAACAAAATTGACAATCAGGAGTACGAGGCTCAATCAAACAACCTTGAACTGCGAAACTTCCCAGAAAATCCTAATGAAAATCTAGCGGCAATGTTCCACAATCTTTCCACAAACATCATTAAATCGGTTGTACAACCCGAAGACGTGACCTCTATTGTACGGGTGGGAGGTAGGAGCCGCTCAGATGATACCCGCTCTAAACCAAGAGACATAATAGTCACCCTCAGCTCAAAACTAATGCGTGATCTGTTCTTGGCCAAACTAAAAGAACATATTAAAATAAAAGGCCGAATAACAACTTCATCACTAGGACTACAACACGCTCAGATGGCTCATGGTTCTCCTATTTATGTTTCCGACCACCTGACACCAAGAAAAAAATTTCTGCTGGCCCAAACCAAACAACAGTCGAAAATAAAAAAATACAAATACACGTGGTCGAAAGAAGGTCAGCTTTATGTACGCCAGTCTGAGGACTCTAAAATCCTTAGAATCTCATATGAATCGGACATCAAAAAAATGTGACTTGAGGTCAACAAAAAAATTCCATCACTAAATCTACTTACCTATATTAATTTACTAATTTTCATTTATACCGCTCTCCGCTTTTACTGCTTTTCATTTATGCTTACCTATATTAATTTACTAATTTTCATTTTTATTTTTTCTACAGACACTTTTGCTCACATTATAAATCAACTTATTATTATTATTATTAACTATATCAACCTACCTCAAATATTTATCTTAACCTACTTCATAATTCCCATTTATCTAATTATTTTAAATTATCCAAATGCTCCATTATACATAACTGTTACCATTTATTTCCACAATTTTAATATATCAAATTACCTTAATTAACTCAATTTACTTAAATATATTTAATTGCTTAATTATCTTTACTAATTTGATATGTGTTATACATTCGATTGTTTCAAAGTATGTAAGTATCCCAACAAAACTTACAAGTCATCAAATAAAATTATTAATTTTAAATCAATTTCCTCACTTATCATCTCTAAATAATGATATTCAAAAATTACATCCATATATTTTATCACATTTCTTAATATCTAACCACCTGATTCCCTCTATCTCATTGATTGCATATAATGTATTTGGTTGTTTTGTTTTGATTGTTATTATTCTTGCACTTTTTTTACTAATCTTAATAACTTTAATTTTGTTAAATCTCTTAAACATGGTAATTTTATTAATTCCCTTACGTCACTCAGTAATTATTATACACTTCATTTTAATCCCTTTACTTCTCCATACAATTAAATTCTTCCCTAATTCACTTTACTATCTCAATCGCCTGAACTATTATTATAACAATGGTTTGAACCATTTCCAATACTTTAACAACTTAAATCATACAATCTGTTCTAATTATTTTGATTATCCCAATGTCTTTTATTTTTCAATGATTTTAAATTATTCCATTTTTACTTCTACTCCAATTCTTTCTACGGTACTAATTTATTTTATTTTCAATGTCTTTTATTTTTCAATGATTTTAAATTATTTCATTTTCATTTTTACTAACATCCCTCCTATTGTTGTAATTTCTTTTATTTTCAAAGTCTTTTATTTTTCGATTATTTTAATTAATTCTATTTTCATTCGTACTCACATTCTTCATATTGGTCTAACGTCTTTCATTTTCAATGTCTTTAATTTTTCAATGATTTTAAATTATTTTACTTTTATTTTTACTCATATTCTTCCCTTTGTTCTAATGACTTTTATTTTCAATGTCTCTAATTTTTCGATAATTTTAATTAATTCTATTTTCATTCGTACTTACATTCTTCATATTGGTCTAACGTCTATTATTTTCAATGTCTTTAATTTTTCAATGATTTTAAATTATTTTACTTTTATTTTTACTCACATTCTTCCCTTTGTTCTGATGACTTTTATTTTCAATGGCTTTTATTTTTTGATGATTTTAAATTATTATATTTTTATTTCTACTCACATTCTCCCTATTGTCCTAATGTCTTTTATTCTCAATGTTTTTTATTATTCGATGATTTTAAATTATTCTATTTTTATTTTTACTTATATTCTTCCTATTCTTCTAATGTCTTTTATTCTCAATGTCTTTTATTTTTCGATGATTTTAAATTATTCTATTTTTATTTTTATTCACATTCTTCCAATTGTCCTCAAGTCTTTTATTTTCAAAGTTTTTTATATTTCGGTGATTTTAAATTACTCAATGTTTATCTTTAATCACATTCTTCCTATTGTTCTTCCTATTGTTCTTCCTATTATTCGTTCCATGCTTACAAAACTCCTTAATCTCATACTTTCAATACATTTAATTAACCTAATGATCATAGTTCCTTTAAGTGTACGTACTCGCTTTATATCTGTGATTCTCCTAAGCGCTAGAGTAACTAAACATCTGCAAAAAAACTCATCAAACATTAATTGCTACTACTTGTACATCCACTCAACTTATAAAATCTCTGCTAAATTCGAACCCCCACCAAACACTGACGCTCATAATGGATCCAACTAACTCTATCGATAATTTTCTTAACATCACTGTTCAAACGACAAATGATACAAATGCGTATAAAAAAATGATCTCCAAACCTAAAGCACTAAAAATGTTTGCCATGAACATTTGTATCCTCAATAAAAACTTCGACAATTTACTTGTACTCCTAACTGACTTAGGAAATGAATTTGATATAATTGTTCTGTCAGAGTGCTGGATTAATGCAAATTATATCCCGAAAATAATTAACAACTACTCCGTGTATAATACAACTCGGCACTGGTCCCAATCCGACGGGGTCATAGTTTATGTAAAATCTCACTTAAATCATATAGTGTCGGAAACTTCAGTTGACCATGCAAATTGCCTCAAAGTCTCTATTGACAACTTAAATATCTTCGCCATATATCGTTCCCCTAAGTCCAATAACGTCTCCCATTTTCTCTACTCGCTCGAAAAAAAAATCGATGACACCACTAAGGATCTCATCATAATCGGTGACATCAACATAGACATCCTAAACGAAGCCAGCCCTCATACTACTAAATACCTAAACCTCATGGGTCTGCATGGCCTTATACCATACATCAACATACCCACCCGAGTTACACTCACTACTAAGACATGCATAGATCACATCATGGTCAGAACTAAGCGAACCGCTAAATCAATTGTATTTGAATCTACCGTAACAGACCACTACTCAACCATCCTAGAATTACACAACTCAAAATCTACTCCCCGTAAGTCCAGTAATCCCTCTCATAACATTGTAAACATGGATTATCTGATAAAGTCTGTAGAACGAGAAAAATGGGAGTCTACCCTGCTTTCTGAAAATGTCAACACAGCTCTTGAAATTTTTTCTGCATCACTAACTGCCCACATTAACCAAGCGTCTTTCCCCACCAATACAGCCTCCAATAAAAAAAAGAAACTGAAACCTTGGATTACGAACGGCCTTATCTTCTGCATACGTAAAAGAGACAGACTACATAAACAAGCACTTAATAATCCAGATCCCCAAGTCTTACGTTTCTATAAAAAGTATCGTAACATCTGCAATAACCTGATAATAATAACCAAACAAAAATATTATAAAAAAAAATTGAAGATTCAGGATATGACAGTAAAGTAATCTGGAACGTAGTCAACGACATCTCAGAAAATAAAAAAACCTCACTCAACATTCAATCACTGCTCATTAACGGTAAAAATATCCAAGTCCACGAAGACCCAAAAACCTTTGCCGATCACGCCAACCATTACTTCAGTAACATCGGCATGAACTTAGCCAAAAAAATTCTTAAAACCACAAATAAAACCGAAAATCTTCTAACTTCACAGGTAAAACAGCAGAACTCTCTTCATCCCACCCTTATCCTAGCCCCCGCATCCACTAAAGAAATTGTTGACACAATACTCTCTATAAAAACAAATAGTGCTGCAGGTATTGATAAAATTTCACCTTACATACTAAAACACATTGCTCACTTTATGCTCAAATAGTGCTGCAGGTATTGATAAAATTTCACATTTCATACTAAAACACATTGCTCACTTTATGCTTTATGCTTTATGCTCACTTTATTTCCACACCGTTAAAACATATTGTAAATCTAAGTGTCAAAAGCGGCTCCTTCCCTAATCAACTAAAACATGCAACGGTGATTCCAATCTATAAGAGTGGCGACAAAACAAATATAGAAAACTACAGACCCATTTCTTTGCTAAGTGTCTTATCAAAAATCATTGAAAAAATTGTTAAAAGTAGACTTATCTCACATTTGGAAACCCAGAAGATTCTCTCGCCCAATCAGTTTGGCTTCCAAAAAAAAATTAGTACAGAATCTGCGATCTTAGACTTGAATGAGAACATCACCAACAGCCTGAATGAAAGCGATTCCTGCCTAGCCATATTCATAGACTTAGCCAAAGCATTCGACACGGTTTCCCACCCCATTCTTCTGGAAAGACTATCTCAAATAGGCATCCGGGATTCAACTCTTAACTGGTTCTCCTCGTACCTAACTGGAAGATCACAAACCGTGAAAATTAACAACATAGCTTTAAGCAACCCTTTACCAATCCAATTCGGAGTTTCACAAGGAAGTGTTCTAGGCCCTATTTTGTTCCTCATATACATCAATAAACTCTGTAACCTACCCATAACCGGAAAAATAATATCCTTTGCAGATGACACTGTACTTATAGCTCGACATAAAAATTGGAAAGGAGCATTCGACATAGCTCAATACGACATAGGTCTTGTAAAGAATTGGTTAGATGATAATCTCCTCACCCTCAATGCTGGTAAAACTAAATTCTTAACCTTCAGTCTATCTGCTGCAACCCAGCCTTCTTTCAATCAGAAAATAACAATTCACTCTTGTCCAAGTTCCTACTCTTCCTGTACTTGCCCAAATTTGGAAAAAGTATCTCATATAAAATACCTGGGGGTCCTAATTGATCACCATCTTCGTTGGGATCAGCACTTAGCCAGTCTAACTCCCCGAATTCGCAAGCTCTCTTATGTTTTTCGAACTCTAAGAAATATACTTACTCCTATAACACTAAAAACGGTTTACTATGCTCTCTGCCAATCCCAGTTAGCATATGGCATCATAATTTGGGGCGGTTGTGCTCTTAATTTTATTGATCCTCTGCAAAAAGCCCAAAAAACGATTTTACGTGCTATCAACAAGCGACCAACAAGATATTTTTAATTGAATTGCAATATAATTAATACATCTTGTAACTTAAATTATTTAAATGAATTGCATAAGTTAATGACTGTACTACTGTACCTACCCAATCTGTAAACTTCATCCACCATAACACAGGGACATCCCTAGCATGGTGGATGAATTAACACATTTTTTTTTGTTCATTGTATAAACTTCTTTTAATAAATAAATAAATAAATAAATGGACTTTTAGATGCTTCTACTGCTTCAAGTAGTTTAAATGTTGACCAGATCAAAGCCAAATAATATGCGAGATATTATAATATTACTAGCTGGGTTACCCGGCTTCGCTCAGGACAACATTCGAGAGTGTTCTGGAATGTTCCACTATTTATTTTATTTATTTATAGCGGACCCGACAGACGTTGTCCTGTATACAACTTTTATTTCACTGTAACTAGATGCTGAACTAACAGGCGAACACATCTATGATGTGTCTTTATCTTGTTAATTACTGCAAATGTAAGTATGCATACATTTTCTTTCTTACTAACAATCATGCATGCAGGGATATTGGAGGGTCTAGATTCGTTTAAAAATAAATGTAGCTTCCTTTTTACAAAAAAATTAGAGTCCTGACGTGTGCGGCTAAGGAGGTTAAACAATCAGTTTCCTCACACAGCCATTGGGAAAGTGGTGGAGTCCCCTCCAATGTACACACAACTGTCGGAACAAACTAAAATTAAAATAGACGAATGTTGAATATTCGATACTGCGATGGTAGCGCGGTCTGCCGGATCCAATGTAAAACATTCCAAAATCAACAATTCCTTAGAAATAAAAAATTAATTAAAAGAACATTTTCCAGTGGACCAAATTGTAAATCTAAACCATTCTCAAATCCCCTTGAACCCACACAAAAAATTTCATCAAAATCGGTCCAGCCGTTTAGGAGGAGTTCAGTGACATATACACGGACAGAAGAAATATATATATAAAGATATTATATAATATTGTACGAAGACATGTCAGATGATGACAGCGTGGCCAGACACATGACAAACGGTGACCAGATCAGTAAATCAGAAATCGCTACATTTATTACGGAATGAAATTAAAGAAAAACGAAATCAAGGTACTCAATACGAAACTAAAACTGGGAAATTCGTCATGGGTCAAGAAACGCAACGCTTAAAGGGGGAGGGGGGGGGGGGGGTTTAAAGGCAAAAAAAGGGCATATTTTCATGATTTTTTTGAGATAGGAATAATGTTGGCTTATTTATTATATATGTGGTTATAATGTTGGCTTACTGTTACAGTACGACATCTGAAATATCTTTGAAAAATATTTTAATTAAAAATATTAATAAATAAGTACGTGAGAGCGAATCTCCGGAGGCGCCTCGAAAAAAAGGTGTTATGCGGTGAACATCATAACTTGTTAACAAATCATTGAAAGAAAAAAATTGAAATAAGTTTAAAAGGTGATATGTTTTTCCAGGTAGTGACGAAGCGTTTTTTTTGTGATTTTTTTTTACAGCATGTTAAAATTTTCCGTGAATTTGTTATTATAAAATGGAAAAAAATGGTAAAAAACAAAAACTCTTCGTCATTAAATGTTGATTTATGTGTAAAAATAGTGTACAAAATTTCAAAAAGATCGGTCAAGTAAATTTTGAGTTACGATGTTCACAGAATTTTAAAATTTATTTGCGAGAAAATCGATTTGAAATTTTTTATACTCGAAATATCCTTGAATAGAGCAAGAGGACCGGTCGCTTGAAACGCTGTATCTTCGTTAGTTTTGCTTCGATTTACTTGAAATTTTGACACAATATTTTCGACATGTTGTAAATTTAGAAAAAATAATTCTTAAAATGACCCCCCCCCCCTACCATTTAATGAATACTGGGCGATAGGGACCTTCGACAGAAGAATAACTAACCTCATCCCTCATCGCCTGAGAAAACTCTGCGAGTTAGAAATGTACTACCGAAGAAGAGGGAAATTTATCACAAATGTTATTTATCTGCCGGTTAAGAGTGCAATTACCGAAACGTGCGATGGTTGTTTTAAAAAGGTTTTCGTGAAACAAAAAAATTCATACGTACCGTCTTTAAAAAGAGACGCACTTTTGTTTCTGGGCTCCCGGTTTCTAACAAACGGGGAAGCAGTGTGCCTTCTACTAAGATATTGGATGACCGCATTCAAAAAATTAAAAATCACATAAGAGAGTATTCTGTCAACGTTTCATTCTCCGGTAACGTAACGTAACGTAACGTAACGGATTCACGTTACTCTAGAAGAATACCTCTAAGAAGTTTTGCCCATTGGACTCAATTTATCCAAAATATATTCTACGTGTAAGGAAAAAGTAGAGGATCCAGTTTCTAGAATGTTCTCGAATGTATTTCGTACACGGCTTATCATTTAAAAAACCTTCTATGGATACATGCAGTACACGCGATTCATATTCAGTTCAGAATACTCAGTTCAGTTCCTTTTGTCATGTGCACCAATTCATTGTTACGCGGATGACAGTACAGTCCACGATAGCTTTTCGTTTGACAAGCCCCCAAAGGGCACACAAACTCCAACGGCTCGGAGGGCTTTGAAGCAAAGAATGGATGGTTACCTCGAGAGTGTTTTCTCATGGGGTAAGAATAACCTCGTCGAATTCAATGTTTCAAAGACCCAATCATGTCTGATTACGTCTAAAAGGGATCGAAATGAAAATCTAGTCTCCTTCAATGGAAGCAATCTTCCGAACAGACCTTCTATTGATATGCTTGGTGTAACTATAAGTGACCAGTTCAGGTATGGGGGCTCTATCGAAGCCAGAGTAAAGTTAGCTTCTCAAAAACTGGGCGTACTGTACAGGGCCTGCAGTTAAGTTAATAGTACACAACTGCTAACCCTGTACAAATCGCAAGTGCGCCCCACGGTTGAATTTGGCAGCCATCTCTGGTCTGGAGCTCCAAAATACTTGAAAAATACCCTCGACTCTGTGCAGAAACGGGCGGTCCGTTTGATAGATTCTCCCATCTTAACGAAAGGATTGCAATCTTTAGAGCACAGGCGTCGGTTGGGAATGCTATCCATGTTCTACCGGTATTTTAATGGAAGATGCTCTGAGGAACTAGCGTCATTGATCCCTTCGGCACCGGTGCATAGTCGGGAGACACGCCAAACGCGCGCCCAACATATGCACAAGGTTGATATTTGTCACATGAGAACGGGTCGTTTTTTCGACTCGTTCTTGAGTTCAATAGCTCGGCTATGGAACGATTTGCCGGCATCTCCTGCATGTTTCCTTCCTCCTACAAAATGGGTCTCTTCAAGACCAATGTTCATTCCTTCCTCTCCTCAAAAAGACTCTCCAACAGCATCCCATATGACATAGGCCCTGAGGGAAATTATTTTCCTCAGGGCCTCCTGTGTGGAGTTAATGTGAAAAAAAAGATGAAACTCGTACAAGAACCTGATTTATCAGTTCTAAAGCCAAGCCCAGGCAGGAAGCAGATTATGCATATTCTGCCAAGGCACAACGTAAAGAAGAATCATCAGACAGCAGAAGGACCTATTGCAGTGCCTCCCAAATCCCCTGTTACGTTCAAACATTGGCTTTTATAAACGTTACTTGTGGACGTTGAATTCAACAATTTACGATTGCTTCTCAATGAAACAAAGTGTTACACGCGGCAGGAATGTGAAGGTGGTCGACGGGCTAATCAAACAGTTCCATGTTTGTACGATATCATTCTTGCGATAACACCACAAATAAATTAATCAACATTTGATTCAGATACGTGTGGCGGACGAAATAAAAACAGCCACGTTTTGGCAATGTTTTTATGTGCTCTTCAAGCAAGACTGAACATAATCATACATCATAAATTTTTAGGCCCCGGCCACACTCACGTGGAATGTGATTCCATTCGTGCTATAATTGAGAGGAAAAAAAAGCAATCGACATGAATATTCATTTACCAAGAGTACAATCTTCTAAGAAATCATGACACATGAACATTTATTAAACTTTGCTGAGATAGCTCAGAAGGAATAAGGAATAGCTCAGGAAGGATAGAACCGTTCATTGCAGCTGAAAAATACTGATGACGAAGGTAATTGATGTTTTTTTCCGCGATATAAAATTGTTCATTTACATCAGTGATTCCCAAAGTGGCCCAGGTGGATCCCCAGGGGTCCACGGGAGACTCGACGGGGGTCCACGGGAGACTCGACGGGGGTCCACGGGAGACTCGACGGGGCGTGATAAAAAAATGGGGGTCCACGAAAATTTATCTGGTTTCTTTTATTTATTTACATATATGGCACAACACATTATGTTTACACATTTGGCACAACATGTGCCATTAACATAATTGACAAATCATATAAATAGTTCAAAAATATGTGAAGAATAACAGTATAAATATAAGTTAAATCTTTAAAAAAGTAAGGAGCAAGTTAAAGATAAAATGTATTAAGTATAAGTATAAAGTGTAAAGTATAAAATATAAAGAACAAATTATTAAGTATTAAGTAAAAATAAAAAGTTAAAAGTGAGAAACAAAATAATAAGAGGTAAAATGTAAAAATATAAGATTTCTTTTAAATGTGCAAAGATTCAGAAATAAAATATAAAAAGTAAAAAATCCTCATAGAATGAAATGATAAATTTTAGGTACCTATGAATTCTAATGCATAAATGCATTAGAAGTGCAAGTACTGGTAGGTATGTTGTGTTTCGATAGTAAAGAACAAAAATGTTGGCTTGGCTTTACCTGTCAATGTAGGCAGATAGTGCACTAGTATTTCGGTGAAAAATGGTCATATTGAGCCCCATCTCGTGCCCAAATACCATCCCACCTCCCGTCTCATATCACACTAAGCCCCCCCCCCTCGTGTTGTGACAGACCACAACTCCAGCCAATACTCAATACAACGCGTGTCGAGTTTTGGGAATATGGTAGAAATGTTGCAGCAAGGGGTCCACCGAAACCAGTAAAATTTTGAAAGTGGTCCACGAGAAAAAAATAGGGAACCTCTGATGTACATAAACAGAACCCCAGGAACTGTACATTTGTATTTTAAAAGGACTTTTCATGGACCCATTTAAAACTATTTTCTTTTGACGTAGGGGAAATGCAACCATCATTTTGAGCCCTGGAAAACGCCACAGTGGTCTTATTCCAATAAGCAAAGAAAAAAGGACATAACACTGTACTGAGTGTTTTTCATTTAGTGGGTCCTGATTGCCATGATTTTTATAAAAAAAATACCAGATGCTAGCAACGTTTCGAGCGTTGATCCAGACGGATATGATGATGCAGGTGAACGAGTCTCCCAAATGATACCTATTCGAAATCTGTTATATGTTTTGTTTATATTGGATGAGTATTACGTGTCATTATAACAGTTTAATTTTTTTCACTTTAAAATATTATAAATTTATGTTAAAAATATCGTTTTTAAACTAAATAAAATAATTCCAATACAAATTTGTGTGTCGATTATTATTTATTAGTGTATCCTTCTCAAATGAGTAAATGATTTTTTCTGATATTAAGTTGAAAAATAACAGAAAGAATTAAGAAACATTAAATAGGTAACTCGTGATTTATTCTCAATTAGGTCCAAATGTGACACGGAAAAGAGGGATGAGTCGTGTTAAATTGTTAAAAATAGATGTTTTACAGATTTTCAAATACCATTCTGTAGAATAAATATTTTCATTAATTATTGCATAAAAATATATTCTTAATTACAATTCTCAAATCTGGCAAAAATCTGGAATCTGGAATACAAAATTGGCTCCCCTGTAAAATTGACTATTATTGACTCGTTTCCCTTTTCCAAAACACCACAGAAATAACGACTCTCGCGCGAAGCAATTCGGTTGACATTTTATAAAAAACTTGAGTTTGCAGCTAGCGCCACACGAGAATTGCGGCTCCCGCGCGAACTAATTCTGACAGTCATGTTCTGACAGACATTCATGACAGTCATGAAATCAGCTGTTGGTAGGCTGCCATCTTGAGCGAGTAGCGAGTAAAGTTGACCACCTTTCAACTTTTTTCGTAGATTGTTCACTATCTGCTAGTTAGCAAGTAAAACGATGACACAGCGAGTTTACTAACAGATAGTGAATTTCCCAAATAGTAGCTTTACTCGCACTGTGTCATCGAGGATTTAGTAAATGTCCCAATGTCTAATAATAATTTCCTTTCTGAACTTTCAATAATAAAACAAATTGCTGTAAATAACGAATATGAACCAAGTTTAATTGATAAAATCTAAAATAAAAAACTTGGCGAAATTTAAAAAATTAAATATATTTACAATTCTTATAATAAAAACGGTATGGCCTAAAATTTTATGTATTAAATATTTTTTTAGATCAATGTTGCAAAAATCTCCCTTCTAATATTAAACCAGCTTTTTATACAAAAAATAATATCGGTAATTTTTTGAGGAACGCTAAAGATGAAGACCATAAATTGACTAATTCCGGAATATGTAAACTCAAATGTAATGACTGTTCCCCATTTTATATTGGAAAAACATGTCGTAATTTTGAAATTAGAATCAAAGAACATTTAAGGTTTCATATTAACAATAATTTTTCTGAGTTCGCTAACCGTATCATTGTAAATAACCATAGTTTTGAAAAAAATTCTGGGATAAATATTCTTCATATTGACCAGAAAGGAAAACGCTTAGCTAACTTAGAAGCCTTGGAAATAAATAAAAAAAAAACTTAAAAATAGGGAGTCCATTATCAATAAAAAAAAATATTATCTTGAAGCCCGATCTTTGATATGTTCCCAATCAATGTCCGTTCATTTTTCCTCACCCACTCTTCACCTAGCCACGCCCCCAGCCCTACCAAAACACTTAGTTATAATACATTGTACCCACCCACTGTTTTTTAATTGTCAAGTCATTATATGTTTGCCCTGAGGAAGGAACGGTCGTTCCGAAACCGGTTCTAACAAATTCACGTTGTTTCGTTTATTTGTTTTAATTTTTGTACAAAAATTTCCCTCCAAATTTTCCCATTTTTCCGTATCAAAAAAATTATACGTCCTAACATGAAAAGAATTCTTCACACAATATCAAAAAGGTAAACGTTTTTTCAAAAAATTCCTGACTTATTATTCTAATATTCTCAATATTCTCCTGAAGAAGGAAGGGTCTTCCGAAACCGGTAGAGTGTTATAAAATAAAAGTGGTCTAAAACAAATTTATGTGTTTTTATTGTAAATTATGGCGAGCCACAAAGTTAATGCTTTTTAAAAATATATTCTTTTCATTTTAAAATAACACCTTATCCTTGCATTTGCCACGTTGAGTCTACCTTGCTCATAAAAATCAGCACTAGCAGTTAAAAACCAGCTCCGCAGGTTGTTGCTACTAGGCCCTGCGGGCGGTTTTTGCTTCGGCTTCGCCCAGTTAGCGTGTGTGACCACTTTACAAATTCAATAGGAACTGGTTCCAAAACTAGCCTGTTCCTCGGACCCAGTGTCATCCAGTGATAGTCACCGGGACAAAGTAACCGAGATAGGCAATGACGTCACATATAATATGTAGCCGCTTGATACAACTGAGTATTAGCGTCAATCTTTCCATTTTCGAAGGGTTACTGCTATTTCACTAAATCGTGGTACTTATACTTGCCTGGGACACGTCCACACAAACCTGCCGACGGAAGTGGTGACATCTTGTGACGAATTTTTGAATTAAAAAACTAATTACAACGGTAACTTTGTTTGAAATTCTACGTACATAGATGTTATTTTGGCGCGGAGCGCAAAGCGTGACGTCAGACACGCAATCGACGTCGGGTTCTGAAATTCAACCAGGCAGATGGAAGGCTTTTAAAACTGTGTGATTATAATGTAGCCACTTTTTTATCCCACGCTCACGTAAGGTTTGGGAAGTCCAGTTCCACAGAGGCCGGCAAATCGTTCCACAGACGAGCAGTTGAACACAAGAACGAGTCGAAGAAGCGACCCGTTCTCATGTGACAGATGTCAGCAGTTAATACTGGAATAAACTATGACTATTATTAAAACTATTCTTATGTACATATATAGCCGTGATACTCACAAATGACTTTTACTTAAGATATTAAAAAGAATAGGTACCTGTCTGACAATTTAATTTATGAACACATTCCAATAATTGCTACTGTTCATACAGAGGGGAAAACTTCAACTATCAGAGAACTTGATTTGGCAGGTGGATATAGGTATCGCCGCCGCACCGGGAACCATTCATTGGATATCCAATACCCCAGCCATAGGTCAACGTTTGGTGCAGAGGTGCCCGGGTTTATAGGGTGAAGTCCGTCTAGGTCTTGGCGGAAAATGGGTTAGCACACCTACTGCATGGCGGGCCGCATCGAGAGAGATCGGCTGAGGGAGATCTAACCTAGACCTTTCCGGCTGGTCTCTCTCGACCCATCGCCTTGCACTGCAGTCAAAGGGATGGATTCATACGTCCGTCACTCCCAGACACATTGACCCATCGTTTTCCTTCCCAGAGCTTCCTCTCCTTCCTTTACCTAAAAATACTCTTCCCCTAAGATGACGTAGGACTAGAGGGAAATTATTTTCCTCAGGGCCTCCTGTGTGGACATAATTAAAGAAGCCCATCAAAAAGCCGCCTGCAACAAAGAGGCGAGTTTTTTCGTTTTCAAGTTTTATAATAAACATTTTATCCACAAAATTTAAAAAAAATTATAATTGCATGAAATTACAAAAATTCTATTAAAATCAAATTTAAAATTTTAAGAAATAATATTTTTATTTGAAATAATTATGACGTCTGACGTCCAGCGATAAGGCTCTTGACTCGCATTCCGAAGGTCGCGGCATCGAATCCCGGCGTTGCAAATAAATTTTATTTGATTAATTTGTGTTATTTCACAATTTATTCATTTAAAATAATATAAAGTATATTTGCTGCACGTTCCAGAGTGGAAGATACTCTCAGTATCGCCCTGGTGTAAGACCACCATTCCGAATTGAAAAGTTGCTTGAAATGGCTTTGGCCATGTTTGATGACCAAATCTGAATAGCCAGGTACTTCCCACCTTCCTCTTCCTCCTCCTTCCCCTCCTTCCCCTCCCCAGCTACCACTTTCAGCCTCACAACATACCCCAATTGGGGTATGTTGTGAGGCTGAAAGTGCCATAGTCTCACTGGCTCCAGAAAGGAGCAGTTGGGACTCTTGTGCGGTATTCATATAAAAAAATGTAGGTACTATTTTAAGTTATTTACGTTAAAAATGTTAATTAAATATCATTTGTACACTTGTTTGCTAAATTAAGTAGGCGAGGAATATTAATATGAATTTTTATAAAATAATTAATCTTTGAGGGGTAAGGCTCTTGACTAGCAATCAGAGGGTCGCCTGTTCAAATCGTAATCAAAATAATTTATTTGATTGATTTTTGTTATTTAACAACCAAAGGGTTCACTACGTTTGGTGATTTAGCAGGGGTGCCCGGGTTCATGGGGTGAGGTTTGTCTAGGTCTTGGAGGTGGATGACCAGGACACACTGAATCCCAGATTACCCAACCCACCCCTTCTACCCTTTTCCTTCCCAGAAATCTCCTCTCCTTCCTCTCCTTCCTCTCCTTAAAAAAACCCTCCACACAGCATCTCCAAAGATGACATAGGCCCTGAGGGAAATTATTTTCCTCGGGGCCTCCTGTGTGGAGCTCATGTAAAAAAAACGAATTAATTAAAAATAATATCTTGTATATTTCAGACGTTCCAGACTTGAAATGATGTCACCTTGTTGGTGACTAGATCTGCAAAGCCTGCTATAGGTACTTTCCCACCTTCCTCCTCCCCTTCTCCTTCCCCCCCCCCCTTGCTCTCAGCTTCATACCACAATTTTTGGGTACGTCACAGTCTCACTGCCTTCAGACCGGAGCAGTTCGTACTCCCGAGTAGCACTCATATTAAAATTATAAATAAAATATTTTATTTTAATGGGAGGGGGGATAATTGATAAGTTCAAGCGCTACAGTAATTTCCCCTTAAGGGGGGGGGTAAGGTTTTAAAGGCGAAAAAAAGGCATGTTTTCATAATTTTTTTTCGGAGATATGAATAATGTTGGCTTATTTCTTTTATACGCGTTATAGTATGACATCTGAAGTATCTTTGATTTTTTTTTATTAAGAATATTAACAAATAAGTCCGTGAAAGCGAATCTCCGAAGGCGCCTCGAAAAAAAGGGTTTTTTGCGGTGAACATTATAACTCGTTAACAAATCATTTAAAACAAAAAAATCGAAATGGATTTAATAGGTGGTATATTTTTCCAGGTAGAGTAGAATCTTTTTTTTTAATATTTTTTTTTGCATCATGTTGAAGTCAAAAGTGCGATTTTTGCTAAAATTTTCCGTGAATTTTTTATTATAAAATGGGAAAAAAATGGTAAAAAAAAAACCTTTCCGTCACTACCTGTTGATTAATGTGTTTAAATAGTTTGCAAAATTTCAAAAAGATTGGTAAGTAAATTTTGAGTTATGATGTTCACGAACGTTAAAAATTTATTTGCGAGATAATAGATTTAAAGTTTTTTTATACTCGAAATATACTTGAAAAGAGCAAGAGGACTGGTCACTTGAAACGCTGTATCTTCGTTAGTTTTGCTTCGATTTACTTGAAATTTTGACACAATACTCTCGACATGTTGTATATTTGGAAAAAAAATAATTT
Organism: Glyphotaelius pellucidus; assembly: GCA_936435175.1. Taxonomy (NCBI): domain Eukaryota; kingdom Metazoa; phylum Arthropoda; class Insecta; order Trichoptera; family Limnephilidae; genus Glyphotaelius; species Glyphotaelius pellucidus. The sequence goes on from OW386565.1 coordinate 61,609, forward strand.
CAAAAATGAGTTTTGAAACCTTACCCCCTCCTTAATAACTTAAGAGCGAAACCGATGGTAAAAGCCAGTATTAACCTCTCCAGGAGTATGGACGAAACGGCTCGGCGACGCAAAAAAATGCTCAGAAAAGTTTGGCCGAAACGTTTCGTCTACGGCTATTATTCAAACGCCGTCATATTTAATGAAAATATTTGACTTGTAGTGGCATCAATGGACCTTTGCGCGTAGTTTGTTGAAGTTTTGGAACACATACCTACAATACCGACTTCACAGTTTTAGTTTTAAAATATTTTTTGCGTCATTTAGCGGTCGTCAGAGGAAGGAAGCAGTTTTTTTTTGTATGGACATGTTTTTTTCGATTTTGGTTGATTTTCGTGGTTTGACGTCGATGACGTTTTAATTCAAAATATAAGATTATTTTTAGTTTATCTATGATAATTTATAAAAAAAAATATTTAAAAAATTAATAAAAAAACCCCACTCTTCACGTTCGACAAAACTCACTCGCGGAGAGGTTAATATAAAAATTCAAATATAGAACAAAATCAATTCAAATATAAAATAAAATCAATTTTGTGTCGCGAAACTGCGGCTCCACTGTGTTAGTAGTGGTTTAAGGTATTGCAGAGTCAAGCTTAGCCCTAAACCGGTTCCGCAACTTTTAATCCCGCGACAAAATATCGCCGACAAAATATCTACTAAAACCTAGCCTAACCTAACAAAAAAATAGACAAAAATAATACAGACATTCTGTAAATACAATAAATTATTGTTCAAAAATAGTAAAATGTTAAATAAGGTTAGGTTATGTTTTTGTAAATATTTTATCGGAGGATATTTTGCCGCGGAATGAAAACGCGCATTGCACCCTTTGCCACACTGTCGAAGGATCAGCCCCAACCGCTGAATTTAAAGGGGACAATTTCAAATCAAACGGACAGTGTAATTGGAGGTTATCCACCACTCGCCTTGGTATAAGTAACAGATGGTTACTCCTTCAAGGCTCTCGCAAGGATTCTAATTTTTAAGAAAGAACGAAGCTACATTTAGTTTAGAACGAATCTAGACCTCCAATGTCCCTGCATACAGTGTTAGTAAGCAGTATGCAAGTGCTTATATAATAAACTTGATACAATGGTGTTAGCAAACCATATATAAGGGCATGGAAAGATGATAGAAAGCAAGATGAAGGACGCTCGCGGGGGATTGTGTCTTGCGTATGCTGCAAGCACCTAGAGGAAAGAGAAGAGACTAACATGGTTTGATAAAGAAAAATGGCTCTGCAGTCTGGAGGGATCCCTCTCTCGTCGTCTGACAGTACCAGCAAGAATGTTTGTGGCGGTCGGTCAAACCTTAACGAGTCAGAGCTTCCGCGCCCCTTAGCCAGTTCTCGGTTGTGCCTTGAAGAAAGTAACTGTGAAATAGGGGCAAAATGCCAAGCGCCGAGTTGCCGAAGGCAGGGCGGAAGGTCGCCAAGGTCGCCCGGCCAAACCTCATGCCCACACGTGTTGCTGGGAGGGGTGCAGGTAATCTGAGAGGGCTCCGTATCGAGGATCTTCAGCGCCTGACTATGCAGGGACGGGGTCTAGCTCACCCCCGAGTGGGGAAGTAGACAAAACAGTTCAGTTCAGTCATAATAACAAAGCACAAGAAAAGAAAGGAAACCAAAAAAATAATAATAATGTCTCGCAGCTCTTAGCAGAGTTCTATGCAACTTATATCTTAAGACGATAAGTCAAAGAATTAACAATATATATCTTAAGACGATAAGTCAAAGAATTAACAATATATATCTTAAGACGATAAGTCAAAGAATTAACAATATATAAAAACAAAACACAGATAGTAAAGCATGAGGCATTAAAATGAAGCTCTGTATGAATGAAATATGAAAACATAAATTCTGAGCAGTGAAAAAAGTAGAGTTATATTTATATCGTCCATTTGGAAGTTCGTGGTTTCAGGAGCAATTACACAAAGACGTCTGAAACAACAATAATTTTACAGCTAATCCGCGACTCTAAGAACAGGCCATCTCTCAAACCAAGACTTTGCGAACTTCCTCAGGCACTCAAAATTCACCTTATTCGAAACGAGATCAGTGTTCCACGCTGGTCTTGTAGTTAATTGTAAACCATCAAGCATTTCTTCTCGGGTATCTGTCAGAATTTCGCAGTGCCACAGAATGTGCTCGGCTGATTGGTTTGTATCACCACACGCGCAGTTAGGATGGGGGGAAAGGGAGAGACTGTGCACTGTGCAGTCTCCCCCTAAATTACCCATGCCCAGACAGTAGTTGTGTCACATGGTGATCCTTTGTAATATGAGCCCCTTCCATTCTGAGTTTAACTAAAGGGAAGAAAGAGTAGGTCCATCTTCCCGTATTTGACCTATCCCATCGTTCTTGCCATTCTCTCAGCCTTCTTTCTCGCATCTCTCTGAGAAGACCTGGGAGAGACACCGCTCCACCTGTATTAGTTCAATACCAAGATGGGCAGCGGGTCTTTTTGTGGTTAGGATCTTCTTTGCAAGCACCTCCCTATTTCAATTTCAAGGTCTATTGGCAAGATGCCGGCCAAAACTAGTAAAGCGTTCGAAGCAACTGTTCCATAAGCACCCGAAAGCGCCAGCAAGGGGACTCGCTGACCTCTCTTGGGTGCCAAAAGGATAAGTGCATTCCCCAGGCAGTGCTCCCACACAGAGGCTGCGTACGTGACTTGCTTTTGACGTGAGTCAAGAACGAGGACGAGCGATCCAAAGTAACGCCTAGGTAGGTTGTATTCTCAACAAAATGGATGCTGGAATCTCCCATTTTGATGTCGGGATTTCTACCTCTTTTGAGGAAACCCTTCATCAGGAGTCTTCATGAGGAGCAAAAATCAACCGATTTCTCTTTCCCCATTCCAAAATCACATTTAAACCCTCCTCAGTTTTACTCTCTACTTCCCTTCTACTGTCCCCAGACCAAATACAACTTATCATCTGCGTAGTCAACCGAGATACATCCTTCAGGCAAGGGTAACCTAGAGGAGTCGTCAAAAAGGAAGTTCCAGAAATCCGATCCGAGAACCGAGCCCTGAGGACATCCCATATCCACTTTCCTTTCGATAGTAACATCACCATATTTGAGCTCGATGGTTCTGTTTGCAAGATAATCGGACGCTATCTTGAAAAATTAGGGAGACAGTTTCGAATTTTAAGTTTTGTTAAGATCATCGGCCACCACGCATGATCGAAGGCACCTGTAATGTCGAGGAAAATGCCAATCACATACCTCTTTGGACAGACCTTCACCCAGTCAAGCGCAGACTCGATGGCGTGCTCCGTGGACATACCGGGGACGAAACCAAATTGCCGTTCGAATGGCGGTGTAATGTTTGTCGGAGGCGGTGACATATGAGTTTCTCGAAGATTTTCCCTAACACTGGCAGCAAGGTTATGGGACGGTAGGCCTTCACGTCAGGTCTTTGTTTGTTGTTCCCCTTTGGTATGATCCCAAGCACGCCTTCTATACTGAGGGAAAAACTCCTCTTCTCATACATGTTTCCATCACCTGAAAGAGCTCTTCCTTGACGTCGACCCAAACTTGCTTCGCTTTCGTTCCGTTCAATCTGTCATGCCCTGGTGCCTTCTTGGGATCCAAACCCTTTATTATTAGTTCAATTTCTGCTTTAGTTATACGAGTCATCCTATCCTCCTAGATAAGGTTTCTCGGTGGAAGCCGTGAAAGATTTCTAATCTGTTGGTGGTGGTCGCTTTCCCCAATTACTAAGTGTAAAGGAACTAACTTGCCCAAAAGTGTTTTGAGAGTAGTTGCCACGTCAACACTCTCCGCATTCTGTCATTATCAATGACACTAGTTAGATACCGATCAGAGCCTTTAACAGTTTTTTCAACAGCGCTGTGGACATTCCACGGGTTGGCGTTACCCACATCTTTAACCCAATTACGCCAAGCAGCTCGTTTTGCTGAGAAGACAGCCAATTTGAAAGCGCTACGGGCGCTACTGAGCCTTCCCCTAAGGACAGCCGTACTCCTGCGTATAGCCACTCAGTCTAGAGTTATTCAGAGCCCTGTAGGCTCTCTTATAGGCATCTTTCAGCAAAGTCAGCTCACTCGACCACCACGGCGTCCTAATAATCGGCTTAGGGTTTGATTTTCCCAAACAGGATTCTGCAGCTGATACCACGGCTGCGTTAAAGAAATTCCCCAATTTGTCCGGATCTCTAGCTGCTACGTCATGAAAGCCCCTTATCGCGTAGATAAAGAGCTACCCCAAAGTTATTCCAATTTGTTCGAGTGGTTTTGAAGTTCCAGGAGGATCTTGGAGCTTCGGTCTTCTTGACACCCGCAGTGTATGTTATTAGTCTATGATCGGAGATAACAGCGCATTCATGGACCTTCCATTTAGATATCTTGGCCGCAACTGATCCAGAGCAAAGGGTTAAATGAATGTTGCTCTCCCCATGTATGTTAGAGAATGTGAAAATATTCCCTGGTTCGTTAATTAAAGTTAGACCTTGCGCAACAATAAGGTCTTCAACGGCACCTGAGCGTTCCGTCCCGTTACTTAAGAAATCAAACCATAATGGTAACCTCCTACAACTATTTTACGTCCTTTAAGCGCGTTGAGTGCGCGCGTCGGACTCAAGATATGAGGTCCCACTGGGTTACCGAACTTAAAATATACTGAGATCAGTATGATTTCAGTATTGCCAAAATTAAAAGACACGCAGGTTTGATACTCATTTGACAGTCCCACCAGAAGGAAGGGTCTAGTCTGCGAAACGTTGACCAGGACACCCGCCCCAGGTGCTGTGCCAACTTGAAGTACTGCACCCGGATTGTTAATCGGCGTTCTACCTAGCCAAGTTTATTGCTCCTGAATAAGCAAGATGTCAATGTTGTGGTCCTGGACCTCTGCAGGTTGATCTGACCTATGGAAAGAAAATTAATAGTACCCATAGTCATTTAGTCTACTTGAGAAGAGGGATGAGTCGGACTCTGGTTCTCCCTAGGGTACATCGAAGATTACTATCTTTGGTAACTTACCCTGAGGAGCGACCATTTTTATACCTTTCGCTGTTAATTTATCTGTAACTTTTTTGATGTTGGATAAGCCGTTAGGTGAGATGGTTTGCAAGGAAATACCTGCGTCTCTATTTTTTCGGGTTTTCACTACTTGGAAGCCGTCCTTCTTGGGGTCTAAGATCGAGGTCAGGTTTTTCTGCAGCTCTTCAGATGTCTTTCCCTCCGGTTGTGTCGGGTAGAAGAGCAGGGTGGGTTTAAGCGCTGGTAATGGTCGTTCGTAACCATTCATTGTAATGGTTTTGCAGGCAGATTTCCCAAAGCCAGCATAAGATTTCTTGTGAATGGGTATCTGTTCAGAGGGTTTGGTTGGGTTTAGATTAGTTAGCTTTATTATTTTATCGAGTTTTGTCGACATGCTCTTTTGGTGGCTAACACTGCTGACAATGTTTGCGCTCTCGAGGTTGCAGCTGCGTGGGCAACTGCAAGGTTAAGCAAGCTTTTTTTTTTGTTTCATCCGAAGATCTCGTGACCTTAGTTCTGGCCTCTTTGTTTAATTTAATTTTGCCTCAGAGATAGTCTGCGAAATAATTAAAATCTGAGCCCATATTGGGTCTAGAGTTTCGGCATTGATCTCTGTTGGATCATTTTCATCTGCAAGTAAAGAGTCCTCCCCTCTGACACGTTTCCTGTTTGAGTGGTTGGGCGAGGACCGGAGAGGATTTTTTTGGCGCAACAAGTGATTCACTCAGACGCTCACCGTGGATGCTGGTGAACTGGGACTCTGCACGTTCACTCATACCTGGTAGGGTTGGGTCTCGTATGCCTATATATGAGCCTTATGGACAGTGTCAGCTAGCGGTTAAAATCTGGGCTTCTGGAATATAAGTTAAGTCCAGATTGGAGTACAGGAACAAGGACTCACCCGTCGCAGCTGGGGCATACGTCTCCAGGATCTAGTTGGGTAAAAATGTATAAGCCCACCTCACGGATAATACGGAACGTTCGTGTTATCGCAATTCGATACACGGATAGATGGATAATACGGAATATTCCCTTTTTAACTAAAAGACAATCAAATATGTCATTTGTCGGAAGTACCAACCTTATAAAATAAGTTTTCGCAAAATACAAAAAAGTGCCTACTTCGAATTATTTCCAGTATTAATGGGTAGAGGTTCAAGCTGTGAAAGCTGCGTGTCATCATTTAAATATACATCCCAGGTTTTAAATGGTTTGTTTGGCAAGCAGGGTTTGTCAAACGGGTACTTGTAATTATTCTGATACCTTTCCTTTCATGTTTTTCTGTTATATATATTGGTACAACTTGTCAATAATGCATTCAATTCATAACATGAATACATTATCGTTTTATATCGTCGCAGGAAAGCAATACTGCTGTAACCGCCACTACCAATGCTTTTTATACACTATTTTGCAAGTTTTTAAAGTTTATTCTGCAACAATAAATAAGAACTGTACGACGTTGGAAAAAATAGCCGTTTTGTCAATAATACGTTTTTTCACCTCAAAATCCTGTGTTTTTTTACATTTGGCGGTTACAACAATACTCAATTTTTAAAATAAACGACAAAATCACTTACACGGAAACATTACACCTTCGGTTGATGCTTACAGTATTTTCAAAGATTGCATTGAAGTGTTCGCGGCGGTTACTACATTTTATTTGTTCGGTTTCTAATAACACTTGTCGTTTACTACAACTTTTCAATACCCATATCCATGCATGTTAGAAGAATTAGCACGATATTCTGTTTTCTTCGTTTATTTGCTTACTTTACTTACGGTATTTGTGGCACAAATTAGTATAATAACAGTACAAATTATTATTATAATACTGTTGGGTATGTTTTTAGGTTTTTTTGGCCAAAAAGTATTTTTGTTATGATTTTTGGGATCAACTCATCATTGGGATCGGACTCATCTGCCCTGATGATGGACACTGTAACGCTGTCCGAAACGTTGGCTAAAGAAGGAGGTAGCGAAATACGGCATAACGCCCCAAAAATCATAACAAATTTTTTTACTGTTGTTAACATTTTAAAAGTTTCAAATAAAAATAGTCAATTAATTAAATTCAAATCATTTTCATTTCAAAAACTTTTTTTAACGTTGTAAACCAAACGAATTTAGCCCAAAAAAATAACGACACACATTTCCAGCTATTCGAAATTTTAATATTGATATACTTTGGCGCTTACAGCAATTTATGCAGCTGAAAATAAAGTTGTTTTTCAGTATTCATACATTAAGCAGCGGTGTTTACAACATTTTTGGCGTACACAAAAAAAAAGTCAACTGCTGTAAGCGCCAATAACATTTTCCTTCTTCACTTATAAAAAATTTAAATATTACCATTTGATAGATAATATTTTTTCAGCTAAAAATGGCATTTCTGTTATCACTGGTTTAAAAGTTACGAATTTTTTTCTAAAATCTGGAAAGTTCTTTGGCTCTGGTGAACAATTTGGTTTTTGGCAGTAACAGCAGTATTGCTTTCTTGGGGGGCAAACATTAATTACGTAAGCAGTTTTTCTTCCAATCTAGACCCCCCCCCTCTTGGTGATATAAATATGGGCCATCGTATATTTTAGTAACGTGAGATTTTGCTGGACCCTTCTTCCTTTTGAGCTCACGTTATTAATGTTTGCCCGATATTGCAATAATTATATTATTATACTTTTGAATGTAGCTATAACTTTGTTAAGACCACTTTATATTTTATCTACGCCGACCGGTTTCGGAACGACCGTTCCTTCCTCAGGGCAAACATACAATGAGTTGACAATTACAAAACATTGGGTGGGTACAATAAATTATTACTTAGTGCTGTGGTAGGGGTGGGGGGCGTGGCCAGGGATTAATGAAGAGTGGGTGGGAGAAAAAGAACGGACATTGATTGGAAACATATCCAGGATTGGGCTATAAGATAATATTTTTTGTTTATTAATAATTGACACATTATTTTTAAGGGATTTTTTTATTTCCAAAGCTTCTAAGTTATCTATGCGTTTTCCTTTATGGCTAATGTGAAGAATATTTATCCCCGTACTTTTTTCAAATAACCATAGTTTTGAAAAAAGAAAAGATGGTTATTTGAAAAAGTACGGATAGTTTTTCATTTTCTGGTTGACCGTAACGCGCCAAACACAGATAGTGGGGGGGGGGGGGAGTGGTCTCAAACGCTTGGCGGGCTTGTTTAGTTTAGTAGTAATGGATTGCAGTATTCTAGTCTAGAAAAAAAAAACCTTTTTTTTTATTCATATTTCCAAAGTTTAAATATTCAAAAATATCTCCTTAAAAGGATTTTTCGAAATTCGCATTATTTTAAAAGTTATAACCATTTTAATGTCGCGGTTTAGAAGGAATCTAACCAAAATCTAAATAGAACAAAATTTTAAACGCATTTTTCTCGAAAGCACTTTTTTCGAGACGGTTGACACGATATCTCAAGTTCTACTAAACCAATTTACTTGAAATTTTGTGTGAGCTTTCTCTACACGTACATTCCTTTATGGCGATAACTAGAACTATAACAAAATTTTAATTTTCTCTAATTTTAAAAAATTTGGAAAGTCTAAAACTGGTACAAAAAAGTCTTTTTTTAATTCAGACAGCCGCCATTTTGCGAAAAAAATTTTACTTTACACATTTGTTTGAATTAATTTTTTTTTTTTTTTAGATTACTGGGAGGGTTGCAAACGTGTCAACCAGGGCGTGCCATTTGTTTGAGACCCCCCACTTCAACACGCTGTAACTTTTTGAATCTTAAATTTTTTTTTCGACTCTTTTTTTAATGGATTCTTTAATGTTTAATAAATATTATAGTTGGTAAAAATATTATTGTTTTTTTACTATTGCACCTGAAAAGTCACCTACAATTCATGCTTCCAGGCTAGAATACCCCCATTACGGAACCGCAGCGCGCATTTTGCGTGCGAGCGTTTTATAAAAACAACGATTCGTGCAATATTTGACGTCTCTACAGGACACATTTTCATTTAACCACTATTAGTCCAGGCAACGAAGGAAAAATAGAGGAAATAATTCGTGTAGAAGCCAATTTTGGCACAGTTGTAGGGGAAGGTGTCTTTAACAACATACTAAAAGTACTGGGGGGTGGGGGTGGAACTAAGGGTGGGGGGGGTCTAGCAGCGATAGACCCATTATCCTTGAGGGATTCCATATGATTCTGAAATTACGACAAAGCTGACACCAAGGAACCGTTCTCTTCAACTTTGTCTGGAGTAAGTTCCTCCATGTTGGTCAGCATGGTCAAGATCTCTCTCTTGTCTTCCGTTTCATTTTTAACAATAAACATTTCATATTTAAAAATAAACATTTCACTTTTAGCAATAAAATCTGTTTTTTTAATAATTTTACATTTCCTCCCCTCCTTTCCTCCATATCTCCTTTAAAATTGATCCTAGCAAAAAAATTTTAAAAACCTCTTTTGTAGAAAATTTTATGTAGATAATTTAGAACGTGGACATTTTTTCGCTAGGGGCAGTAGTTTTTGAGTTATTAACAAAAAACTGGAAAAAGGGACCTTTAGAGACCCCCCCCACCCTCAGCTCCATCCCCACCCCCCGGTACTTTTAGTAAGTTGTTAAGCCGCCGCTATTCGAATTTCGACCGATTTCTTACATATCTCCCTTAAACATTTGAAGTTTTCAAGCTCTAAAAAAATATATGTTATTTTTGAAGATATTATCTAGATACGTTCCACGCTGAAACGCAAATTATATGAAATTCCCTCGATAGAAAAAAATCGCAAAGTATGCTCCGAAAATTATTTAAAACAAGTCTATTTCTATTATTTTACAAGTTATAGTTGTGAAAAAATTCACAATGTTTCTGTAAATGATACTTAAGATACGTTCCACGAGATTTTTGCTCTATTTTAAACGAGTCATGTTTTATTAAGCTTTTTCGTAATTTTCGCTTCAATTTTATCGATTTAAATATTGGCGCGCTCTGTCCAACATTCGTAATTACATATCTCTCCATCTTCTTCTTTTCAAGAGCGGTTACGGGGCCTTAAGGACACCTTCCTGGCACTGTTGTAGTGTGCCAAAATTGGCTTCTACACGAATTATTTCCGCTATTCGGTCTTTTTTGGTCTTCAATGCCTGGACTATATGAGAAATGCGCCAAGTGCGAAATTAACCGGCCAGAGGGTGGCAGGGTATGTCATGCCCACCATGTGACTTATTTGCGAATATTTTTGGTTTGTGACCTTCAGACCTGTTGTTGCTTTGAGTAGCTGGAGTTGAAGAGGTGCCGGAGGGGATAGTGGCGCGATCGCAGTGTCGCGGCAGACTGCGCTCGAGTTATACGCTTGCAAACTGCGTTCGGGTATGTGATACCCTGCCACATAGTCGGTGTATATATTTCGCGATAAAAGCTAACATTACTTTTTCTGCTATTTACTTTATTTGTTTCATTGTAGATTTTAATAGAAAATGGACGTTTTTTTTAAGTTTAAGTTTCTTTATTCTTTGAATTGTTTGTTACATGAATCGGAGATTTTTCGACCACCATACTAGGCACATGCCCGTGTTGTGGTGGTCGTTGACAGTGAAGAAACCCGACTTCGATCAATGCTGGAAGAAGTATTAAAAAATGCACTGATTTGAACTGCAGTTCCTAAGATGTTCCTAATATTTTGTGCTATTTTTTTTAGTTTATATAGTTATTTGTTTCATGTTCTTTCATATCTTTAAGTTTTTTTCATTAAACTTATTTTCTTATTCCTTTGTAGTTTTTTTTTTTGAGAGAAAATTTTTGTTGAAAATTCATAGTGACTTGGTTCCATTTAAGTAAAATATGAAAATTGTTAAAATGACACAAAAGTTTTATTTCCAATACATTGTCATATAGTCTTGCTATTTTAAAAAAATAATTTTTTTATTTCTTTTATATATTCAATAATATTATTATTCAATTTACAAAAACAGTTTATTTATAAACAAGTTAATTATTATTACCTAGCAGAGTGTAATAATAATTACCTAGCAGAATTTGTTTATAAATAAACTGTTTTTATAAATTGAATAATAATATTATTGAATATATAAAAGAAATAAAAAAATTAAAATAGAGTTCTAGAAATAAAACTTGAAAACAATTAAAAAAAATATTATTATTATTATTGTAATGCTTTTTCTTAAGAAATAAGTTTTACAGTCAAATTTGTAAACGGGTATGTCATACCCTGCCACATACTTCTCGTCACATTTTTTCACCACACTCTCGCCGGGTTAAGAATCAAAAACGAAAAATAATCTGAAACACCCGTTACAAATTTAATAAGAATTCGTAATATTTGTTCCACAGTCGTTATGACCGTTAGTCGTTATGTTGTAGGCGGTCCGTCTGCGAGGATGGGTACACTCTCTTCAAAGAGCACACTCTCTTCAAAGAGCACACTCTCTTCAAAGAGCACACTCTCTTCAAAGAGCACACTCTCTTCAAAGAGCACACTCTCTTCAAAGAGCACACTCTCTTCAAAGAGCACACTCTCTTCAAAGAGCACACTCTCTTCAAAGAGCACACTCTCTTTAAAGAGCACACTCTCTTCAATGAGCACATTCTCTTCAAAGAGCACACTCTCTTCAAAGAGCACACTCTCTTCAAAGAGCACACTCTCTTCAAAGAGCACACTCTCTTCAATGAGCACACTCTCTTCAAAGAGCACACGGCCACCTTTTATAAAGTTGGCACTTTTCTTGCAACAATTGTATGGGTCATTGTGACATTTTAAGGATTGAAGGATTATGTAGGCGGGATAGTTGCAGGATTTTAAAGACATTTGCTATCCACTAAGTCTTTGCAAATGCATACCTACAAAACCCAAACATATTGCGTGAACACAATTCAAATATAAATATAAAAAATAATGAATTTAAATAAAAAATATAATCAAAATATTAAATATAGTCAAAATATTAAATATAATCAAATCAAAAACAAAAACACAAGAAGGTATTTATTTTACCACTGGAGCGATTATGGTCGAAATATGGACCACTTTTATTTGTCTGCGATTGATAGCGGTCCAAAATTGGACCACATTTTCCTGTCACTCGTAAAACATTTATTGTAATTATTTAAAACATTTTCATGGCCAGCCATTTATTTTGAAACGAAGCTATTAAAATTTTTCACCTATTATGACCATAGATGTCGCAAATCCGAACTTCGTAGACTATTTTAGAACGATGTTAAAAATAAATTTTTTAAATATTTTTTTCACGCCGAATTTTTGATTAGCTGTGTACAAATAAAATTAAGTTCTTTTTTTCATAGATTTGCATCTTTTATAATCAAGTACACCACAGAAAAATACAGAAATCGAAAATATTCTATGTTGACTCGAATAAGTACGCCTCACGGCAGTTTCAAAGTAACAAACACGCAGGACTCGCGCGGTTATAAGCTTTACGATTTTTTAATATTTTTTTTATAAATCCTACAAATATGAAATAAACTGTAGAATACAGGGTAATTCATTGGCTATACTGCATAGCACTATAATATTTTTTTATGTTTCTTTGTTTAAATTCGAAGGTTCGATTTTTTTTAATGTTGGCGAAAAATTCAAAAAATGATTTTCGGGGAAATCTCGAGCAATAGAGGCATATTTATTTCGCGTGGTCGCTCCAGTGGTTTTGTAATTGTAAATTTTATCAAATAAGATGTTGTATGATTGACTGTGCAGTCAGCAACCTTTTGAAGAACTTTTTGATGCTTCTTGTGAAGCTCTGCAGCGAATTAAAGTAAAAGTTAATCGGTAATAGGATTTTAGAAAATGAAAATAGAAACGAGAGTTACCTCGGCCACCGGGTCAGCTAGTACCGTGCAGATCAATTCTGCTCTGAATCCCTCCCCGCTGTGTACCCAGGAGCGCTCCACGGAGATCTCAGGAGGATCTGAAATATACAGAGGTCATTGTCAGTTATATATATTATATGAAACCAAACTTTCTGAATGCAATTTGAGAAAAAAATTGTGAGACGGTGTGATTTTTTTCTAATTTTTTATTACATGAAATGACTAAAAGCTAATAAGTAATAATAATATATATACCTAATATAAACAGAGTTTGATTGCCAAATATGAAAAACTCGAAATCACAGAACTGCCTAAAAATGTATGGTGAAATGCCTGAAAGTATGAAGAACGAAGAAAGAATGGTAAGTAAATTAAATATTATAAATAACCAAACGTTTTTTAAAAATAGCCGTCTTTTAAATTTATTTTCGTATTAATACTTATATTTATAATAATTTATATTGTTATTTAGACTTCTTGTTTTGTTTTAAAAGATTTTTTATTATGTTAATGTAAATTTTTACCCATCCTAAAATAATTTTTATATTTTATTTTATATAATTGTTTTTTTATGATATTTTAAGTAAATAATCACCTCTCCTTTTTAATATTTTGTCTATGTTCTAATTTGTCTTTACTTGTTTGTCTTTTGTTATTTTTATTAACTTATTATCCTGACGAAGAAAACATAGTTTTCGAAACATGTTGATATTGTTAATTAAATAGTGGTGTTCACAAAGTTTTTTGTTTTCATTAAATAAAAAAAATAAAAAATAAAATATTGTTACTGAGGCTATTCAATTATATACAATAAATACTGTATAAATCTTATTATTCATAAAATTTGTAAAAGCCCCAAAAAGAGCGTTAGTAAATAAATAAATAAAAATAAATATTAAATAAATAAATTAATTAATTAAAAAAAAAAATATGTCCAAAAATATTCCATGTATTAGGATTTTATTGCAAAATGTAAACACTGTAACCTGCTGACAAAATATGCTCGAGGCCTGAGCAGTTGACCCCTCAGGCCTCGACAATGTTTTGTCAGAGGGTGAAAATATTTCCGCTTTGCAGTAAAATGGAAATAAATGGAATACTTCTGAAAACTTAAAAAAAAAATGTTTTTGAAAGTTGATTTAATATGCTTTCAAATTTTATCGAAGTAATCATTTAATTTAAATGTTAAAAATTTTTGCATACACACATAAAAAAGTTTTAAAAATTACTCACCTTACTTTTTTGTATTTCTTCGGCATTAAAACTATGTAACGATTTCTAGAAATTTGGTTTTGAAGAGTTTTAATTTTGAAAGTACATTTGTTACTTTACATTTCAAATTTTCCGCTGCCAGTTTCAAGTCATTTACTAACAAACTTAAAACTAACTTAAAATCTATGCAAGTACAAAATGATTGGATTAATTAGGTGGGGGTAGCGGGAAGGGTGATTTTGGGGAGGGGAAGAAAGGTGGGTGGAGTTGACATTGCACGGAAACATTGTTAAGAAGAGCAATTTGCAGGGTGATTTTATTTTTTTAAGGGGGTATTCTAGTCTAGAAAAAAAAATTCTTCATATTTCCAAAGTTTAAATGTTCAAAAATATCTCCTTAAAAGGATTTTTCGAAATTCGCATTATTTTAAAAATTACAACCATTTTAATTTCGCGGTTTAGTCAGAATCTAACCAAAATCTAAATTGAACAAAATTTTAAACACTTTTTTCTCAAAACCACTTTTTACGAGACGGTTCACACGATATCTAAAGTTCGATTAAAGTTTAATCGAACTTGAGATTCACTAAACCAATTTACTTGAAATTTGGTGTGAGCCTTCTCTCTACATTAATTTATCGCATGAACTAGTACTAAAACAAAAATTGTACTTTTAGTATTCTAAAAAACGGCTGTCTGACTTTTTTTTCAGACAACCGCCATTTTGCGAAAAAAAAAATTATTCCTTCTCCGAGGTTCATGCCGTAGCAGCATTTGTTTGAATTAAAAATAAGTTGTTTTTTTTTCGGATTACCAAGAGGGTTGCAATCGTGTCAACCAGGGCGCGCCATATTCTTTTGACCCTTCACTTTAATACCCTGTAACTTTTAATTTTTTTAAATTTTTTCGTTTGATTTTTTTTTATGTATTCTTTAATGCTTAATAAATATTTGATAAAATAATGGCTACAAAAATATTATTGTTTTTTTAAAACACCTGAAAAAACACTAACAATTCATGCTTCCAGACTAGAATACCCCCTTCACTAAATTTATTTATTTTTTATAAAATTGCAAGTAATGTAAATAAAATAAAATTATATCCAGTAAATATATTATAAACGTTATTTTTCAAATCACTTTGTTGTAGTTTCATGAAAAAATAATTAATTCCACGCTGCCGGAAACGATTAACCCTGTTGGGGAGACCGAGCTTGGGACAATACTCGCACAATCTCGCGACAATACTCACACAATCTCTGGAAAATACTCGCACAATCTCGCGACAATACTCACACGATCTCGCGAAAATGTTCACACAATCGATCACACAATCTTGCGACAATACTCGCCCAATCTCGTGACAATACTCACACAATCTCGTGACAATACTCACACAATCTTGGGACAATACCCACATTAATATCTGGACAATGCTCGCACAATCTCGTGACAATACTCACACAATCTTGAGACAATACCCACATAACAATACCTTCAATCTCGGGACAGTAATCACACAATCTCTGGACAATACTCACACAATCTCGCGACAATACTCACACAATCTCCCGACAATACTCACAGAATCTCTGGACAATACCCGCACAATCTCGCGACAATACTCACAAAATCTCGGGACAATACTCGCACAGTCTTGGGACAATACTCACACAATCTCTGGACAATACTCACACAAGACCTGCAGCGTAAAGTCCCGATGCAGCGGCGCCCCCACCCCGTTGTCCACCGTGCAGCGGTAGCGGCCCGCCGCCGCACGAGCCACGTGCTCCAGCACCAGCTGTGGTCCCTCGCCAACTCGAGCGCTGTCGTTCTGTAATCAACCACAATTTCCGGTTACATCAATTCTAACAATTGGACAATTTAAAGAAAATACTCGGTTGCCAATAAAGTGGTCAAGGGATCCAAAAAAGAGCCTGGGAAGAGTTTGGATTCAAGTTAGAACAGAATTACCATACGCCAATTAAGATTTTCTGTCAAACAATATGACGACATTGTAAGGGAGACGCAATCTTGACCAGGTGCATTAAAGATGAGGCAGGGAACCTGTTGAGGGAGGAAAATGAAATTCTCAGCAGATGGAAAGAATACTTTGAGAAGCTCCTGAGCGCCCCCCCCCCCCCCCCCATACAGGGACAAGAAGAGCTAACGGACAAAGAGAGCGAAATTTCGTAAGAAAAATTAAAACTGGAAATTAAGTCCCTTAAAAGGGGAAAAGCATCTGGACTAGATGAAATAAGGCCTGAAATGTTAAAAGCTACGGGCAATCAAGGTTTCAGGTGATTAACGAGAGTTTTATCACTACTATTTTTTTTATATAACTACCGTTTACGAGAAAAATCCTGAAAACCGAAAATTTTGACCTTTGACCTTGAATCACTTTTTTAGCAGGTATGTGATCGATAGGAATATTTGGTATTTTATTTGTAATGGTGTACACAAGGTCTCTTTGAAATTTGGTAAATTTCAGCTCTGTCAGAATTTGTGCTGTTTGACTCCTATTCTTATAGCTAACTTGAATATCGCGCACATATTAGACGGGAAATTGGGGAATCTTTTCTAATGTCAGTTCTTCTTGTGGGCAAACGAAATAAATTGTCGAAATATCAATTATTATCAAGCTGATAAGCTCTGGCGAGTCCAGGCCACTATTTAGAATTTTAAATAACAAGGTTTGGTCAAAAATTAAACGTCGTGTATAGAGGAAGTTGTTTTGAAAATTAATAGATTCGGTGTAATTTGATACTTATTTTTTTTGTTTATTTCACGAAAAAAAGGTACATTTTTAAGTATTATTTCACCCGCCATGCAAAGGTTGTCCCTGTGTTAATACATAATATGCTTGACATAATAGTAATTCGATTATATAATTCAGATTAAGTTAAAAATATTTAACATAGTATTGAAATTAGGAAAATTAGAAAGGGATTTTGAGAAAATACGAAAGTAGATAAGATGGATCGAGTGTGAAATGTATGGTTCTTATTTATTTATTTATTTATTCATAAATTAACGCCATTCGGCTTTTACATAAAAACAGATAAGGTATAGCAACGACACGAAAAAAAAGCTCAAGTGAGCTTGTATATTTAAATATTACAATATTGCAACCATGAAAAAATACATTTAAATATGATATATATATATATACAGGTATGCAAACAACTTAACTTAAGAGGTACGTTGAAAATGTTTAATGGTAGGTAAATAATAAGTCAAATATATTACAAGTTGGGGAACAAACCTTATTTCCAATGAAACAATAAAATTAAGAAAATCTGTGAACAAAATAATAAGAATATCCACTATTGTAAAATAGTACCAATATTTGTAAGTTGGTAACAATGATGAAAAGAAAAAAAGTTTTTTTTTTAATAATTGTGATGGTTTATAAAATTACTATAAATCATACAATTAATTAATAATATGTAATAATACAATACTATACGTAGAGATATGTTATAAATATACTAGGTAAATTTATTTCACAAATTTAGTGAGTACTTGAATTATGGAAAAATGATTTTATTAGTTCGTGTTTAAATTTTGAAACCATCATTTTGAAGTCTATACGCGAAGTCTAATTGCCTAAATTTTGAATTCTATGTAGCGGTATATTGAAATGGGCCATGGTCGCAGTATTGCCACAATAAAACGGAAGTACCGACCTTGTGTTTCTGGCTGGCACGTTAAAATTTATGTGCGCCAATAATTCAGGGATGTCAATTGTATAATAAAGATTTAAATAAAAATACTAGATCGAAAACAGTTCTTTTGTCACTCAAATTTAATAGATTAGATAATTATGATTGAATTGTATTGTAGATGTAAGGTTCTATAACATTATTTAGTTTTTGAAAGTAAGGAGTCAGGATTCGGTATTTAAGTTGTCAGGGAGAAGGTTGAAAGTTTTAAAGACTAGGTCGATCTAGTAGACTAGTGTTTGCGCTGTCGTAGCTTGTAGCTTGCATTAATTCATCAAGTCAAGTTCAGGGTCAACACCGTGAACGTCTATTTTCTATTCTGTACCAACATTTTAAGAATTGTAAGAAACTTGAAGGTTTCAAGAGTAACAAGAAACTAACGTGATATTACAAGCAAATTTTTTTTTGTAAGTACAACTTGTACTATTTCATTTCATATCATTTCTTTTTTATGTTGTAATATTCTTTACCTAACGAGTCGATTGCATTCTTATTTATTCTGTTTTAGTGATTATGTAACACATGTAATCAATATTGTTAATTATATATTTGCTTCTATTCTTGTAAAAGCCCACTAGGGCGTTAATAAATATAAAATAAAAAATAAAAAATTATTTAAGAGGTTATATACAGTCAGGAGGCTCAAAAAAGAGATTTTTCAAGAATTTTTCCTGAGAAGAATTTTAAATTTATTACACTAAAAATTTGTACATATATTGTGGTAACTTTTAACAGTAATTTAAATTTTTTTTTTGGTAAAAATAATAATTTAGAAAGCTGCTATAGCTGATCTCCAGAAGCTCCTCTCAAAAAAGGCGTCTTGCTGTGACGTCACATCTCTGGACTGGATCATTTCAAATGAAAAAAACAAATGAATCTCTTTATAATTATAAATATTACTCTAATTAATCGAAGGACAGAGCAAAATAAATTTTTTTGACAAAATGGCGGCTTCTCAAAAAAAATAATTGATATTTTATCAAAATTTTGGCCTTATGTTGTTTATAAAAAAATATGTATACATCGGTGAGAACCGAGAGAGTGAGAGAGTGAGAGAGTGAGAGCCTTCGATTAATAAGTGTAAAATATACTCAAAAAGCTTGTGTTAAAATTTAAGACTGATCGGTTCAACCGTTTCGGCGTAATCTTGGTCACCGACTTTAAAAACACAAATTTGAGAAAAACGCGTTTAAAGTTTGCCTCCTATGCGTGTAACTTCGAAAATAACCGCCGGATTGACTTGATTTTTTTTCTGTGTACTTGAATATACGTACATTACGAAAATGAAATAATAAAAAAAAGGATTTCTTAAAAATTCTAACTGTATATAACCCCTTAAGATATTATTATTTAATTTTTTTAAATTTATTGTAGTCAGGTTGTACACTCAGCTCTGTCGCTAGTTGATTAAACCGCACCACTCCCTTGTACGTGGAGCAGTGTTGTGCAAAATTGGTACTGGCGTGCATAAACGACAAACTGTGTTTTGCCTATTGCTCTCGACACGTACCATGGCGTGGTGTGATTCCTTAGAATGATCTTTGTGTATTTGAAGCAACTTTTTTTAAATATATATTTTTTTGGAGGAGGGATCTGAAAGTCTTGATAATTTTTGTATTTTTTTTAATTCTTTTGATTCTTTCGACATGGGCTTGGTAAAAAAGAAGTCCAAATCGGAGTAGATGTAGATAGTAGTAGAAAGATGAATAAAAAGTAAATAAATAAAGAAACGATGAATGTGAAAGTGAAGAAGTAAGTGTTTATCGCTCACCATGCGAGTCCAGATGACGCTGGGCACCGGGTTGCCGGCAGCGCGACACTCGAGCGTGGCGCCGCCGCCGCGACGCGCCACGACGCGCCCGCCCTCCGGCGCGGCGCGCACCGACGCCGGCACGAGGATCTCCACCGTATGGACCTGGTCGCGCGACTCCCGGTCGCTCACCTGGCACACGTAGTCGCCGGCGTCCTGCCAAACAGTCAACACGCTCGTTACAATCTACTTAACCCCTCAAGCTTCGACCATATCTTGTCGGAGGAAAAAATCCAAATAAATGGATTTTATTGCGAAGAACATTTCTGAAAACCAAGAACTGTTTTAGATTGGTGATAAAATAGGATTTAAAATTTTAAAATTCGATTTTTTTTTTAATGTGAACACCAGGGGTCTTAACTGCTCCCATCTGGAGCCAGTGAGACTATGGCATTCCCAATTAGGGTATGTTGTGAGGCTGAAGGTATTGGGGAGGGGAAAGAGATGGGGAAATGGAAGCTGGGGAAGTTCTAAGTGTTTATTTAGATCTGGTCACCAAACACGGCTAAAGCCAATTCAATCAACTTTTCAATTCTGAACGGTGGTCTTACACCAGGGAGACTGAGAGTATCTTGCACTCTGGAACGTGCCGTAAATATACTACGTATATATTGTTTTAAACATTTAAAAATTTCAATTAGGGAGGCGGGAATGGGTACCACCGCCCCGGAAACCATTATTGGATAACCAACACTTCTGCCATAGGTCACCCCGAGTGGTTTGCTACCTTTAGTGATTTAGCAGGGGTGCCCGGGTTCATGGGGTGGGGTTTGTCTAGGTCTTGGAGTCAGATGACCAGGAGACGCTGAACCCCAAATTCCTACCTACCCCTTAAACCCATTTCCTTCCCAGAATTCTCCTCCATTTCTTTTCCTTAAAAAAACACTCCACATAGCATGCCCAAAGATGACATAGGCCCTGAGTGAGATTTTTCCTCAGGGCCTCCTGTGTGGAGCTCATGTAAAAAAAACATATTAAATTTATTTTTAATAAATATATAATTTTTGAAGTGTAAATTTGTTGAATGCAAACATAAACGTGTTTTTAAAATGGCCACTTTCTAACTGAAATTACTGATTACTGATTACTGATTACTGATTACTAATTACGAAAAAAAATACACACCTATTTTATTAAGGATATGTATTAAAGACTTGTTGGTTGTTTCTTGCAAAATTTATTATTATTTTTTTTTTTAAATCTTTATTTTTTTCCCATTATTTTTATAAAAATTTCAAAATAAATTTTTACATATATTTTATAACACAGTAAGATACAAATATAAGAAACAAATAATGTAAAAGTTAGGAATAAGCAAATCTATATAAGAAAAAAGTAGGTAATGGGAACCCACTAAGGCACGGCCTGTGCCTGGGTAATATAAACAATAATGCCATTTTACTTCAGTAATTACAATTAAAAAAGATAAGTTTTAAAGTGAAAATTTATAAATATGAGATTCTGTTGTTTTTTTGTTGGTTTCAAGAAAGTAAATAATGTTAGTCTTGAAGTTACCGTAGAATTGTAATTTAAAGTGATGCATTAAGGTTTGCATAGAATTTATAGCAAAAGTGTTTTAACATCTGCATCATAAAGCCATAATTTTAATTCTTTTATGTAGAGTGATTTTCATCTGTCGTTTTGTTATTAGATTAAATGTCCGAGGACCAATAAAACTGCTAAACATTAATTTGGTATTGATTTGAGGGGTGTAAGAGATATCATCAGTCCTTTCGCTAATTCTATTTTCATTTTTTTCGAAACTATTTTTGTTTTTAAATATATATACATAGTTCATAGTCTGCAATATAAATAATTTACGGATGTTGAACTCGGTCGAGAATGTTTCATTTCTATTGTACATAACTTTAATGATGCGCTTTTGAGTGTTTTGTAAAGGTTTTTGTAAATTCCCTAGGTTACATAATTTTTTTTTCAAATTGCATTCGGAAACTTTGATTTAATAAGTTTGTGGTCAATGTTAAGATTTGCATATAAAGCGTGGTATTTTTTTCTTTCCAAAAACATTTTGATCATATTTCTAATCGTGATTGTAAGGGAGACAAAATTTCTATGAGACCTGTTTGATTGTTCCTAAAAGCGAACAAATTAGCATGAGAGGTAAAGAAAATATTTGAGCTCAGGGCCAGCGTCATTTGAGATGCTGTGGGGAGGTTTTTTTATGTTATAGGAAGGAAACACAGAGGCCGGCAAATTGTCCCACAGCCGAGTTGTTGAACTCAAGAAAGAGTTTTCATGCGACCAATGTCAACCGTGTACAAATTTTAGGGGCGGGCGTTTGGCATATTTTCCGATTATGCACCGGTGCCGAAGGGGTCAATGACGCTAGTTCAAATAAATTTTATTTGATTAATTTATGTTATTTCACAATTTATACCAGAGTTCCAGAGTGCAAGATACTCTCAATATTGCCCTGGTGTAAGGCCACCACTCAGAATTGAAATTTTGCTTGAAATAGCTTTACCTGTGTTTGGTGAATAGCCAGACACTTCCCACCTTCTTCTTCCCCATCTCATCCCCCCACTACCTTCAGCCTCACAACATACTCCAATTGGGGATGCCATAGTTTCACTGGCTCCAGACGGGAGCAGTTGGGACTCTTGTGCGGTATTCATATAAAAAAATTTAAAAACCTAGAAAAAACATCTTTGATCCACTTTTAAAACTCTTTAAATTTGCTTCAAAACATTACACGGTTAGTTCAAATAATAAAAATTTAAAGAGTGTTTTATCACCTTTCAAAAACAGTTTTTAGCTTTCGGATACGTAAAGAAATATTTATTTTATTTGGATTTTAATGCAGAGCGGAAATATCCTGTTAAAATACGCCACATCTACGAAGAGTTGGTAGGAATCGTTAGTACTGTAGTTTTGTACCTGCGGACCAACTTGCGTGATCTGCAAGTTGTATCCATCCACCAGGCGGAATCGGTCGTCCCGGATCACCATGAGGCTGGCCGCAGTCAGCACCGCAGCGCCCCTTCTCCACAGCAGCACCAGGGATCCTGCGAAAAAACCACTTTACAACAACCATTCATACAACTTCAAGATGATAAGGGAGAGGGGCCTCTTTGGCCCCGAGCTCTGTATGCAAACATTTTAAAAAAGTCGTGGGTTTTCCCACAAACTGTAATGATATTTTTTATTGACTTATTTATTTTTTTCAACGCCATAAAATGCTTTTACATTCAAGTGTTTTAAGCATCATTTGTTTTAATAATAACTGTATCATGTAACCACTTGAATGTAAAAAAGGCTTTTACTTTCAAGTGTTACATGATACAGTGGTACACAGGGGGTAATCGTATTTTAATAATAATGAAAATATAATAGTTATACAATATTTAAATAATATACACACTAGGTTTATATAAGAACTGATATAAAACAATGATGTTTGTGTGATAAAGGCTAGTAAATAGGTTTGTGATATAATTATGTGTTACAACAAAAAAAATAATAATGTGAAAACTTAAGGAAGAGAATAGAACATATTAAAATAACAAAACATTATATTAATGTAAATAAATGTGACTTGTTCGCAAATAGAATCGAAGAATCGAGCAACTTAGTATAGAGTTTATTGTTACATTAAAAGTTAACATTGCTTGAAATGACTGGGCAGTGGGCAGTGGGCAGTGGGCAGTGGGCACGCACAGTTGGCAAATTAGCTCTATTATTTTAGGGCAGTCAGGAGATTTAATAATAATTATGAATTAAGTTTTTTTTTTTTTTTAATAAAATAGAATTATTAGCTATGACTCCTCTGTCTGATGGTTGAGATATCTAATTTAAGTAGTTTAGAATCTGTAGTAAAATATGATATTAAACACAATAACATAATTTTAATTACACTTTATTATTTATAACGAACCGTCATCCGGGATGAATATAATTCATCCCTGATGAAGGTTCAGGTCGAACCGAAACCGGAGGGAGGGATGGATTCGTACGTCCGTCACTCCTGGACAGATTGACATCCAGATTCTTTCCATCCCTTATAACTTTTTCGTTATCAGAACTTCCTCTCCTTCCTTTCCCCAAAAAAATCTTCACCCAGCATCCGCAAATATGACGAGTCCCTTTGAGGTTTTTTTCCTCAGGGCCTCCTGTGTGGAGCTAGGTAAAAAAAATAATTTTTAATAGTTTTTTTTTTTTAACATGAGCTTCACACAGGTTGCTGAGTTTTTCATTTTCTGGAAGAAAATTATCGTCCTCAGGGCCTATGTCATCTTTGGGGATGCTGTGTGGAGGGTTTTTTTTTAGAAAAGGAAGGAGAGGAGGTTCTGGGAAGGAAAAGGGTTTAAGGGATGGGTAGGAATCTGGGGTTCAGTGTGTCCTGGTCATCCGCCTCCGAGACCTAGACAAACCTCATCCCATGAACCCGGGCACCCCTCCTAAATCACCAAACACTGAACCGCTTGGGGTGACCTATGGCTGAGGCGTTGGTTATCCAATAAAGGTTCCCGGGGCGGCGGTACCCATTCCCGCCTCCCAAATTGTAATACGTCAATAAACAATCACCGTGTCGTAAAAATCTAAAGGCTTTCGTTAGAAATCTATTTACAAATTCTGAAGAATCAGGCCTTAGTTTGGACAATATTCCCATATTTCAGAACCAATCATCTCAAAAATCTTCACTGCCTCAAATGTCCTGAAAAACTCCATTTCAAGCTCTGCTGGATGGTATTTAAGTCCCTTAAGAGGAACGTATGCGCGGCCCATTTTGGCCCGTTTCATACAAATCTTAAATTTGGATTTGAGATCAAAATATCCAACAAAACTGAAAAATATTTTTGTAATGAAAATGTATATCAAATATCTAGTACGGATGTGAGCTACTTTATTTATTTTTGGTTTAAATTCTAAGATAAGCCATTCAAGATTTAAGTGTTTCATGATTTAGAGGCGACTTTAAGGGGAAATTATTAGTAAATAAACGAAAAACTTTTTATCTTTTGATTTAAAAAATCTTCAGTTTTTCGGGCGTCCCCGACTTCTTCTACCATTCACATTTGCGTCATTTACACTACTTTCTTCGTTCATTCACTCTACATACCAAAAACATCTGAGGGCCCCTTTCTTAATCTTACTCATTACGCTTACGTCAGCATTGCATTCTTTGCGGATCTCCACATTTCTCACTCGATCATACGTGGTTTTACCACACATGCGCCTCAGGGATCTCATTTCAACAACATTCAGTCTGCTTTCATCCTTCCTCTGCCAGTTCCATGCCTCACTGCCACACATCAGGGTAGGTACCAGCACTCCATTGTGGACTGCTAGCTTCGCTTATTTTGACAGTTTTTTTTATTAGCGCCAACGGCATTCAGTCCTCCATTAATGGAGTTACCTGAATAAATCCTTCTTTCAATATCTCTATTAGCCTTCCCATCTCTCGTAAACATTCTACCCAGATACACAAACTCATCCACCTGCTCCAAGTTTTCATCATTCACAACTATATTGCACACTGTTTTGGTACTCTCTCTTTCAAACACCATGATTTTAGACTTACTTACAATCATCATTAATTCATTCTTCATACACACTTCGTTCATCCTAGACACGAGAGACTGCAGATCTTCCATGCTGTTAGAAATCAGCACCGCGTCATCAGCATACAACAGGCCACATACTTTCAGATTACTCAATTTCGCTCCCAATTTCATCTCTTTCAATTCTTGCATGCAATTATCCATGTATAGATTGAATAACCATGGTGATAATATGCAGCCTTGCTTAACACCTTTTGTGATGTCAAACCACCCCGTTAAACCACCGTTCACCCTAATGCAGGCAACGCTTTCCTCATACAGAGTGGCAATTACCTGTATGAGATTTGTATTCACTCCAAACTTGGACAACACCTTCCATAGCTTTTTCCTGTCGACTCGGTCGTATGCTTTTTGTAGATCTACAAAGGCGCAAAAAAGTTTCTCTGGTTTTTTGCCAGAAAGGACTTTCCCATCAGAACTGTGGTTTCAACAATTCCCCCTTTTTCCAATAAATTATTTTTCTCACTTATTCGACTGCGCATTGGAAATTGTTCCGTTCCTTCTCAAATTTTTAAAATTTACGTTCTTGACTCTGTGATAGAGCTTTATGATTAGGCTTGTGATAAGCCTAATCAGAAATTGCCTCCCCTTAAATTCAACACCTCATCTCTGTTAAGTCTGAGCTCAACTCCAATCTACCATATAATTCCAAAATTTGCTGAAAAAAAAACTCAAACAAAACAGTTGTAGAAAAAAAAACTCCGTATCGAATTCCAAAACCTGGCTTCGAAAGCATGAACATAGATACAAATTTCCTTCAATGCAACGGAAGATTTTGCACTTCGTCAGGAATCGCAATAGTGAAGTAAAGTGAATACTGACCCAAGTTTTGCACCTGGCACGGCAGGAGTAGGGTGTCCCCGATGACCGCGCGGTAGGTCTGACCCCGCGACAGGAATCTCGGACTGTCATCTGCAAACAAAATTATCATCAAAACACATACTCCTAATGGTCAGTATACCGTCTGTCCGGTCACGAAAGCAGTTAATCATGGAAAATAGAATTAAAATGTTTCATTCCTACGACCGGATGTATTTAATAAATCAACCATTAAGTAAAGAGTAAGTGAGTAAAGAGAAAGTGAGTAAAGAGTAAGTGGGCACGTATGACGGAGACCACCAGAACACACAGTGAAGCAGGCAATGTCTATGGAGCTTCATCGACAGTCATCCAGAGGAAGACCAACGATCTCGTGGATGACTCAATGCTCCAAAATACTTCAGAGAAACGGCCTGAATGAAAGCGATACTGACCCCAACAGCCTACCCAGGCAATGAGTTGGTACAGTGTAAGGCAGAAGAAGAACCAGCAAGTAAAGAAATAGAATTATGTGGTCAAAGCGAAATTTATACATTTTGCCTTTACTAGGTACCTTGGAAAATTCAACTATCTCTAGAAGTTAGGTTAGGTTATATTCGGGCAGACAAGCATTGCGGTTAGACACCCCTGGAGGTGAAGGTACTCCAAATAAAGTGATTATGTTGGCTTTGGTTAATTATGAATATGAGTGTGTTAGCTATCTATAGAGGTGAAGTTATGCCAGATTAAGTTGGGTTAGGTGTGTATGAGAGTGTGTAAGCTGTCTCTGGAGGTTAGGTTATGTTAGGTAACTTGTTCGGTCATCCAAGCAATGTGCCAGTGTACTGAGTGTGATAGCTATATGTGATGATATATAGAAGTTTGCTCAGATTAGGTGGGTTTAGGTGTGAATGAGAGTGGGTCCTAAGTAACCTCTGGAGGTTAGGTTAGATTTCTTGTTCGGTCATCCAAGCAATTTGCAAGTGTACTAAGTGTGTTAAATATCTCTGGAGTTGAAGTTAAGTCAGGTAAGGTTTGGTTAGGTGTGAATGTGAGTGTGTCAGCCACCTCTGGAGGTAAGGTTGGGCAAGGTAACTTGATCGGTCATCCAAGCAGTCTGCCACTGTACTGAGTGTGTAAGATATCGCTTGAAGTGGAGTTGGATCAGGTTAAGTTGGTCTAGGTGTGTGCGTGAGTGTGTTAGGTTAGGTTAGGTGTGAGTGAGAGTGTGTCAGATTGAGTCAGATTAGATTATTGTTCTGACGTGTCAGCCACCTCTAGATGTTAGGTTGGGCAATATAACTTGATCAGTCATCGGAGGTGGGGTAAGGATAGATTGGACTGGGAGTGCGTGCGAAGGTTAGGTTAGTTTTTGTTAGGTTAGGTTATGTTAGGTTAGGTTATGTTAGGTCGGGTCAGGTGTGTGTTGGATCAGACTAAGATGCTGCCATGACGTGTCGGCTACCTCTGGAAAGGTGCTGTTGGGCTCCCACGGCCGCGGCGAGCAGCAGGGCGCCGAGCAGCGCCGCTCCTGCCCTCCTCATACCGGACACAGCCGCATGCCCCGCACAGCCCAACACCTGCAACCAAACGAAATTACAATTGCATTATTGTATACATAGCTAGAAAAGGTTGATTGGATAACCTAAAATATCAGCATTGAGCACAAAGCTAGAAAAGGTTCATTGGATAATGTTATACAAATAACGCGGTTTTTGTAAGATCCATTGGAAATTACGCTGCCCTCAGATTAATTTATTGGCTTTTCGAAACAACTCATATAGGTCTAATAGAAATCGTTGTGTCATCCTTACTATCTTTGTTAAAAATATGATCTAAACGGCGTTTTAGCCACTGGAGCGACCACGCGAAATAAATAAATTTGACCCAATTGCTTGACGTTCCCCAGAAGATAATTTTAAAAAATTTTCTCCAACATTAAAAAAATCATGTCTTCGAATTTTAACATGGAGACATAAAACTTATTATAGTGCTGTACAGTATACAGTATAGTGCTGTACAGTATACAGTATAGTGCTGTACAGTATACAGTATAGTGCTGTACAGTATACAGTATAGTGCTGTACAGTATACAGTATAGCCAATGAATCAACCTGTATTTTACCGTTTATCTCATATTTGTAGGATTCATAAAAAATGTATTAAAAAATCGTAAAATTCTTAACCGTGCAAATCTTGCGTTTATGTTACTTTGAAACTGCGGTGAGGGGTACTTATCGAGTCATAATAGAATATTTTCGATTTCTGTATACTGTCTGCGGTATAATTGGTAATGAAAGGTGCATATCTATGGAAATATGACTTAATTTGAACCGTAAACAGCTGATCAAAAATTCAGCTTAAAAAAAAAAATCAAAAAAGTATTTTTAACATTTTGGATTTGCATCATCTGTGGTCGTAATAGATAGAGCATTTCAATAGCTTCATTTTAATATAAACGTTTTGAATTGTTTTAAATAATTAAAATAAATGCTTTACGATTGGTAGGAAAACGTGGTCCAATTTCGGACCGCTATCAATCGCAGAAAAATAAAAGTGGTCCATTTTTCGACCATAATCGCTCCAGTGGAGAAAAAAAATACCTGAAAGTTAATCAAAAGATATTTAAAAGAATACATATTTATGAAACCAAAATTTCCGACCGCAATTTGAAAAAAAAAATTATGAAGTCTTTGGAGTTTTTTATTAATTAGGTACTTTTGTATAAAATAACAGAAAAGTGGGTTGACGATAATGTTTATAAAAAAAATTTCCTAATAAAATTTTGATTTAAGGGTCCACTATTCTTATCTCCCTTAAACATTTGAAGTTATTAAGCTCTTAAAAAAATATATGTTATTTTTGAAGATAATATCTAGATACTTTCCACGCCGAAACGCAAATTATATGAAATACCCTCGATAGAAAAAAATCGCCAAGTATGCTCCGAAAATTATTTACAACAAGTCTATTTCTATTATTTTACAAGTAATATTTGTGAAAAAAATCACAATGTTTCTTTAAATGATACTTAAGATACGTTCCACAAGATTTTTGCTTAATTGCTTTTTGCAAGATTAAGCTTTTTCGCCATTTTCGCTGCGATTTCATACTTACCGTATTACAATTACCTATTGATTTTAATTACCTACTGCATAAAATGTCCCTATTAAAACTTTCAGAAAGAAGAATTAACACAGATTTAATATTATTACATAAAATACTGCATTACAAAATTGACTGTCCTGAATTACTTCAATTAATCAACATCTATATTCCCAAAAGATCTTGCCGATATTTACTAACCTTTTACTTTCACAACACCAGGACACTCTCTTACCAAAATCCCCCGATTCCGAGACTTCACAATCTCGGAAATATATATTCTGATCTAGGAAATATATTTCATTCCAGTATAAACACTTTTATTACAATTCTTTTATAAATCTACACACAAATAGTCGTGGATAACTTCTGCAATTTTTAGGTAAAGGTATTACGGGAAATTTCTGTAGCGCTTGCACTTATCAATTATCCCCCTCCCCCCCACCCCCACCCCCTCCCGCATTCCATACATTCATTCCCTTACATTCAGTTTTCAAACATCTCACCTGCCACCTAAATTTCATAATGCTAGAGCTCAAAGAAAAAAAGAATTATCCAATTTTGTTCATTCATTTGGAATTTGTGCGCTTACAAACATTTCGGATGTTTATTTTTATTTAAATATTTGGAAGTTTGTAAATATAATAAAAATTACACTATTTTTTATTCAGTCTTTACAATCGTTGCGAATTATATTTTTAATGTAGGAACTCTCATTTGACATTTATTCCAAAACGTAAGCTTGTTAAAAAAAAACATAAAATATTATAATATTTGAATTTTCTGGAGCAGTAGCCGACCAGTAGGTAGGGGTCTGAGTACCTACCAGCTTAGAGCCCACAAATATATCAACATCGTTTCCATGGAAACGATTTTTTTCCTGATATTAGCAAAAACTCGCTTTTGTTAGCGACAGAAAACGAATAACAAATATAATATATTAATATTTATAATTTCATGACGCCAGAGCTAACCATCATATACAGCCTATAGTCTTCGCATATAATTTAGCTTTCTATTGGTGAAAGAATTTTTAAAGTCTTTTTATCGGTTAATGCGTGAAAGCGTAGCAAACAAACTCGGGCAGTTTCGCATTTATTAATATGAATGCTTTTGTTGTTAAATGTGGTTAATTTTATTGTATTTTGTTTATTGTTTTAGTTTTAAAGTACTGTGATACTTAACTTATAAACAAAGAATGTAAAAGCCCATTAGGGCGTGTAATAAATAAATAAATATTGACTTCCGTGGTCGAGGGTCACGGGATCGAATCCCGCCGTGCGCAAATAAGATTAAGTTAATTAATTTTGTGTTATTTAACAATTGATTAATTAAAAATAATGCATAGATTATTTTGCAGCACGTTCCAGAGTAGAAGATGCTCTCAGTATGGCCCTGGCGTAAGAAATAGCTTTAGCAGTGTTTGGTTACCAGATCTGAATAGCCAGGTACTTCCCCATCTTAACTTTCCCATTTTCCACCCCTCCCACTACCTTCAGCCTCACTATGTTTACCTTAACTATGTGTATATATATAAAAAAGCAAGGTCAACTTTCATTGCGCAAGCAACTTCCCATTAGCACAAGAAACATTTTATCATTAGCATAAGCAACATTTTCCCATTAGCATAAGCAATATTTTAACATTTTTCCATTAGCATAAGCAATATTTCAACATTTTCCCATTAGAACAAGCAACATTTTCGTATTACCATAAGCAACATTTTTCCATTAGCACAAGCAACATTTTCCCATTAGCACAAGCAATATTTCAACATTTGCCTATTAGCACAAGCAACATTTTCCCATTACCATATGCAACATTTTTCCATTAGAACAAGCAACATTTTCTCATTAGCATAAGCAACATTTTCCCATTAGCACAAGCAATATTTTCTCATTAGCATAAGCAACATTTTCCCATTAGCACAAGCAACATTTTCTCATTAGCACAAGCAATATTTCAACATTTGCCTATTAGCACAAGCAACATTTTCCCATTACCATAAGCAACATTTTTCCATTAGAACAAGCAACATTTTCTCATTAGCATAAGCAACATTTTCCCATTAGCGCAAGCAATATTTTCTCATTAGCATAAGCAACATTTTCCCATTAGTACAAGCAACATTTTCCCATCAGCACAAGCAATATTTTCCCATTATTTCCAACAATTGGCCCGCCAAAATGATATTCACTATGAAATTATAATTTTGTATGCATTATTTATCAATTTCAAATGTAAAATCGACATCAAAAATATCCTTAATAATTAGTTGGTATGAAAATCAAACGAATTTATATACAATGTCGATTTTTAAACTTGCATACAGTATATAGACAATTAAATTTATCGTTGATGCATTTGAATGAAAATATGTTTTACACTTTAGTTATTCGGCGGTACCTCCTCTCTGCACATCCCTTCGGGGTCACTTATATTATGTGTAATTAGGTATACCGTATTTTTCCTAAGCCGACTGCAAATTGAACATATGTGTGCCGGGGGGCAATTGTCGTGGAATCAACTGTCACGGAACTTCGTACTTTGAATCGGTGACTAGCGAGCGCTAGTCGACAATGGATTCGACGAAAAGCTACTTTGGAACCGGTTCCTACGCCATTGCCTGTCTCGGCCACTCTCTACCGGTGACTAAGGATCACTAGATGACAGTGGTTTCGAGGAACAGGTTTATTGGAACCAGTTCCACACCGGATTACGGAGACAAGTGAAATCTACAACTATTCTAATGTGTAGTAATGCCAGCTCGGAGTGGAGCTGGCAACACGGTATTGCTTCCAAGTACATAAGCACACATTTAACCACTAACAATTACACATCTGCCCTGATGATGGACACTGTAACGCTGTCCGAAACGTTGGCTAAAGAAGGAGGTAGCGCAACACGGCATAACACCCCAATAACAAATAACGAAAATATTTTGGCCGTGAAAATCTAAAAACTTATCTATCATTGAACCATTTCCCGTCGCCCCAAATGCAAGTAGTTGTGTTTTGCAGTATTAAAGGTTAATTTATAGGTTTTTTTCTGAAAAATTTAAATTTATCAACAATCTAAAATCGACAAGGATGTGGTTTATTTCCCCACGACGGGTTAGAACTGTTACCTAATTACCATTCCAAGATGCCATTTGGCACAGTTGTTTGGCATGATTTTAGTACCTAGATGGCTACCAACCATTCAGCCAATCAGGACTCCGGACCAGAGGCGTAGCGTGGGGGAGAGGCTGCCCGCCCCGGGCGGCACTTTAAAGGGGCGGCAAAATTTCACAATGAATTATAATTTTTTATTTTATTTAAAAAAAAAAATAATAATTCTAAGTGCAGTTATAAAATTCTAGTTGTGGACTACGTGTGTTCTGCCAGAATCAAAAAGAAACCATTTTCGTATTCTGAGTGTAGTTTCAATTCACCGCATACAGATTTACTTTAAACCAGTTTTGTATTCAGACTGTAAAATTTCAGTTGCGGAATCATCTCCCGACACATTTTAAAGGAAAACATTCTCTTATTTGAAGCGCAGTGATAAAATTCTAATCGCAGACTAATATGAAAGTGCTGCCAAAATCAAAGAAAAACCATTTTCATATACTGAGTGTAGTCTTAATTCACCCCATAAAGATAAATTTAAAACCAGTTTTGTGTTTAGAATATAACGATAAATAAAATAACAAGTTGCAGATTCATAGTGGACCTAGTCACGTTTTACATTTGAGTTGCGCCAAATGCTGCAAATTTGTTTAAATTGACTGTTTCATGTGTAACTATAATTTTGGTTCTCTAACGCAAAATCAATCTTAAGTTAAACCTGCTTTGTGTTATAAACACATTGTAAAAATTCGAGATGCGAAATCCTATTACATGGATACCATTATCGATTTTTGAGAGCGGTTATAAATTTGTAGCAAAATTAAAAAAATGATTTTTTTTAAAGAAAATCGATTCATGTGATATAAAAACCGTCGTATAAAAAATGCGGTCATTATAAAAAAAGGAAAACTACATTTGAAATACCTATATAGGGGGGGGGGGGGGGCGGCAAAATTTTCCTCCGCCCCGGGCGGCTGACACCCACGCTACGCCACTGCTCTGGACTCCTTTCTTCTGAACAGAAACACCTTGAAACACATACCTCACTTATCCTAACTGGTCACGTATCTTCGTTTCCTCTTCAAGTGGACATTAAAGGGATTTAATTTTTTTACGAATCAATCAATCTAGATTAATGTAACATTGTGTGAATTGATTGAAATAGGAGCAGTGTAAAATTGAAGCATTATTTCACCAAGACACGTTAGGTAAATACCTACCAACTACCTAATGGAAGGGATAAAACAATATTTAAGGATATTTAAATAAGAAAAAATTAAAAATATTACCTAGACATTGTGTTCATTCGTTTTAAACAACGTATAAAATTTCTAATTCAACTGGAAATCCGTGTACTACGAGTAAGGCTCTCGACTAGCATCCCGGTGGTCGCGGTTCAGTTTATTTGATTCGTGTTATTTTACCATTTATTCATCTGAAATAATATGTACTATATTTGCGGCACGTTCCAGAGTGGAAGACTTACTCTCAGCATTGCCCTGGTGTGAGATCAACAATCGGAATTGAAACGTTGCCTGAAATGGCTGGTGACAAGATCTGAGTAGCCAGATGCTCCCTCACCTTTATCTTCCCTACCGCCTTCCCCTCCTTACTACCTTCAGCATCAAACCATATTCCTATTGGAGATGCCATAGTCTTACTGGCTCCTGACGGTTGGGAGTAGTTGAGACTCTTATGCGGTATTCGAATACATTTTTTTTTAAAAGAAAAATTTCTGGTGGTTTCAAGGGGTCGAACGTGTTTAATAATGGTAGGTATCTTACTATTAGGGTTTTAGCAATCAGATGTCCTGATGTCCATAGCAGGTAGCGCGGTAATCTGCCTGATGAACGCCGCACAGTGCTGATTGGGAGGCGGATATGGGTACCGCCGCCCCGGGAACCATTTGTTGGATAACCAACATCCCTCTCATATGTCACCACAAGTCGTTCATTAGGTTTGGTGATTTAACAGGGATGTCCGGGATTATGGGGTGAGGTTTGGTGTCCGGGATCATGTGGTGAGGTTTAGTGTCTGGGAGCATGGGTTGAGGTTTGGTGTCCGGGATCATGGGGTGATGTTTGGTGTCCGGGATCATGGGATGGGGTTTGGTGTCCGGGATCACGGGGCTAGGTTTGGTGTCCGGGATCATGGGGTGAGGTTTGAAGTCTGGGTTCATGGGGTGAGGTTTGTTGTCCGGGATCATGGGGTAATGTTTGGTGTACGGGATCGTAGAGTGAGGTTTGGTGTCCGGGATCATGGGGTGAGGTTTGGTGTCTGGTAACATGGGGTGAGGTTTGATGTCCGGGATCATGGGGTGAGGTTTGGTCTCCGGGATCACGGGGTGAGGTTTGGTGTCCGGGATCATGGAGTAATGTTTGGTGTCCGGGATCGTGGAGTGAGATTTGGTGTCTGGGATCATGGGGTGAGGTTTTATGTCCGGGATCATGGGGTGAGGTTTGGTCTCCGGGATCATGGAGTGAGGTTTGATGTCCGGGATCATGGGGTGAGGTTTGGTGTCCGGGATCACGGGGTGAGGTTTGGTCTCCGGGATCATGGGGTGAGGCTTGGTATCCGGGATCATGGATCTTGGCGGCGAATGCACCAACATCTATCATCTCGGCTGTTTGTTTTACGGGCATATATTGAAGGTGTCCGGGGGTAAAGTAGTAACTTTGAGAGGCTCTTCTGATGATAATAAGAAGAATAAATAATAACCTAGTGTTTTTTTTTCCTTCCAATAAATCACAAAATTAACAAAAAACTCTGGAATTTGCTTTGAATTTAAGTGTCGATTTAAAAATTGGAACTGATTGAATAATTCAGATGGGCGGTAAAGACCCTATCTCCAGAATAATAATTTTAACAGGAAATTATTTTTACATTTTTATTTTCAGATTACCCCTTGATTTTTCACAGGTCTGCACTAGCGTACCTACATTTTTTTTTTTCAATGCTCACCTACTGCATGGCGGGCCGGAACAGAAGAGACTGGTTGAGGGAGATCTAACCTACAGCAGGACTCTCTCGACAGTTTGCACCGCAGTTGGAGGGATGGCTACATTGACCCCCAGATTCCTGAGCACCCCTCATAACTTTTTCCTTCCCACACAGGAAAGACTCTCCATTCAGCATTCCAAAAGACGACATAAGCCCTGAGGAATTTTTTTCCTCCAGTGTGGATCTAACGTAAAAAAAATTATCCTGAAAGTCTACAATTTATTCTTATTTGTCTATTATAAAGAAGTGTTCTGGGAAGGAAAAGGCTTTAAGGGGTGGGTAGGAATCTAGGATTCAGTGTGTGCTGGTCATCCGCCTCCAAGACCTAGACAAACCTCACCCCGTGAACCCGGGCACCTTATGCTAATATCGTGTAAATACAAACGCTGATTTTAAGGTAAATTAAAAAATGTATATATGTATTAAAAAACCGGTATTTGTGAATGTGAATCAAGCAAGGCTCAAGCTGGAGGAGTGGCGAATGAAAATAACGATGGGATCATTGGATATTACCTTACTATTCAGTTCTGGTCACCAAACACGTATAAACCATTTCAGGCTACGACTTTACATTACATTTCGCCAGGGCGATACTAAAAGCATATTAAACCGTTTATTGTAATATTGTAATATTATAACAAACTTACCGAATATTCCACAATAGTTGTTCTAAGAAAGAACCGCTCCCCAAGCCAAAAATTTTCACTGGAATTTTCTCAGCGGAACACTTTTAACTGAATTTTCACAAGAAAAACACTCGAAATAAAAGCAATTATTGCAGATTATTGTTCAATATGCAAACCGGTTTCGTTTGCAAGACGCTGTTTAAAGATATGTCCTTCGGTTTGATAGCAAAAGCGAATAAACCAACAATGAAAAATCACAATAATTCTAGACGGAATGACGCCATGTTGAATTTTGCGAAACCAAACCAAAATTACCTCACAGGATCTACGTTGAAAGAAGTAAATTACATTTAAACAGTGCACTTTTTATTTGTGTTTTTATTAAACATTATTTAGTTGTTTTACTGATGTTTTACCACAATTATTGTTTAAACTGAGTCTGTCTACGTCTTGAGAACTGGCTTCCGATAGCGCTATACACGAGAACATCTACATGTGTTTGTACGGAGCATGTCAAAACGTGGTTCCCTCCGAGAGAAACGAAAAATTGGGGAGTTAATAATAATAATAATAATAATTGGATAATTTGTAGAGCGCCGTTTTTGTGAAAAATCACCTCAAGGCGCTGTACAGCTTATTATTAATTCCTAGGTTCTATCTAATTTAGCTATTTACAAACAGATACAGAAACATACTTACCTGGCAGCTGGCAGGTCACTTCCGACAAATTAGAAAGTTAATAGATACGTTAAGATAGTTGCAGAAGATACGGTCTTGCACGCGGAGGGCATTATATTTAAAACACTGGACTTTGCATGAATTTACATTAAAAGATTAGTGGCAAAAGTATAGTTGTATTTATTTTGAGAGACTGGAAAATTTAGGAGTCTTTAGGGAATCTTCATGAAATGACCCTTACATAAAGCTTATAACTGATTTCTTTATTTTTTATTTATTTTTTTTTATTTATTTATTTATTTTTTTTTTTTTTTTAACAAATGAGTTATTTTTACAATGTCGCGGGCATTGAAGGTTAAGGTGAAAGGTTTTTGAATTTAAGGGTACGACTGTCTGAAAAGGTGGGTTTTAAGTTTAGTTCTAAATTCCGCTGAATTTGTGATCATCCTTAAGTCGTGTGGCAGTCCATTCCAGGCTTTGGGTCCTGACACTCCGAAAGCGCGCTCACCGAACTTAGTATCTGGTGCACGCTTTGGTTTCTTTAACCTTCCGAAAGCTGATGACGCTGCTGATCTCAGGGTTAACTGTCGAG
Source organism: Glyphotaelius pellucidus (assembly GCA_936435175.1). Classification (NCBI taxonomy): domain Eukaryota; kingdom Metazoa; phylum Arthropoda; class Insecta; order Trichoptera; family Limnephilidae; genus Glyphotaelius; species Glyphotaelius pellucidus. Next base: position 98,730 of record OW386565.1, read on the forward strand.
AATTGGAATTTTCTGGAATACACAATTCCGATAAGTAAGTCGGGGCCATTCCGTTGAGGGACTTAAATACTATGCAACAGAGCTTAAACTGGATTCTTTCAGGACATTTGAGCCAATGAAGATTTTTGAGATGCTCTGAAATGTGGGAATATTTAGATACGCCCAGTTGTTTTTATTTAAGGCGGCGCTATTCGGCTGAAAAAGAAGAAGACGGAGAGATGTGTAATTACGAATGTTGGACAGAGCGCGCTAATATTTTAAGTGATGAAATCGCAGCAAAAATGGCGAAAAAGCTTAATAAAACATGACTGGTTTAAAATAGAGCAAAAATATCGTGGGACGTATCTTAAGTATCATTTAAAGAAACATTGTGAATTTTTACACAAATATAACTTGTAAAATAATAGAAATATAATTTGCGATTTTTTCCTATCGAGGGAATTTCATATAATTTGCGTTTCGGCGTGGAACGTATCTAGATATTATCTTAAAAAATAACATATATTTTTTTAAGAGCTTAAAAACTTCAAATGTTTAAGTGAGATATGTAAGAAATCGGTCGAAATTCGAATAGTGGACCCTTAAGTGAAAACTTCTTTAGCACCGTTGTGATTTGAAACACGAGGAAACTGAAACGAGCGAAAAAAGAGACAAACACACACACCTATAGGTTTAAGCCTGCGAAAGAATGAGATAGTACAGCCTCCCCACTCTTGTCTACTTTAGTTTTCTAAAGGTTTCACTTCTACCGCGTGTGAACTGCACACTCTGTTTTTTTTAATTGAAAACTGTTTTAGAACCGTTGTGATTTGGAACTCGATGAAACGAAAATAGGGGAGGGGGATAATTATTAAATGCAAGCGCTACAGTAATTTACCCCTAATACCATGCGAGCGCAGCCGCGGGTAAAAGCTAGTAAACACATTATTTTCTAATTATAAAAATTTTGCTTGCAAACATAAAAAAGTTTTAAAAATGGATCACATTCCGAGTTTTTGTAACTAAAATTACCAATAACGAAAAAAATAAAAACACATATTTATTTAATTAGACAAATGTATTATAAACGTTATGGTCACCTCACTTTTTCATCGTTTCATATGAAAATAATAAATAAAAATTTATAATTTCAAATTTTTTTCAAATTGCGATTCAAAACTTTGGTTTCAAAAAGGAGTATATTACACTTTTTGGTGGTTATTTTTTGGATTTGAATATAAAGCGTGTTGTTTTGCCTTTCTACCACCGTTTAGAACAAATTTCTCACCATGATAGTAAGGGAGTTACAGTGATTTGAGCTGACACAAATATGCTCTCCTGTGTTTAAACGGGTAAGTATTAATTTGTAACCTGATGACGCTTTAGCAAAACGAAACCGGTTGGTAAATAAATTAATAAAAACTCGCGGCTTTACACAAAAAAAGTGTGTTATTTTTATTGAATATAAAATTTATTTGTCTCGGTGACCCCCAGATGTAGAATCTCTGGCGAACGTCTGGGCGTGCGCGAGCTATCGATCGGGTGCGCGCGCACCTCCCTCCCCCACAGGCTGGGTCTTCAAGGGGGACTGCTGTCAGTATCGCCCTAACTAACTAACTAACTAACCAATCATTACGTCGTCTCTCCGCAGGGGTAGGCAGAGAGGACTCTTTTTTTACATCAGGAGGCCCTGAGAAAAATAATTTCCCTCAGGGCTTATGTCATCTTTGGGAAGCTGTGTGGAGGGTCTTTTTAAAGAAAGAAAGTTCTGGGAAGGAAAGAGGTAAGAGGGGTGGGTAGGTATCTAGAGTTCAGTGTTATGTCCAGGTCATCCGCCGTGATCCAGACAAACCTCATCCCATGAATCCGGGCACCCGCGCCTAGTCACCAAACGTAGCGAACCACTCGGGGTGACCTATGGCAGAGGTGCTGTTTATCTAATAAATGGTTCCTAACAAAACAAAGCTCACCCTACGAACCTGGCAACCCCTGCTAAGTCACCAAACGTAGCAAACCACTCGGAGTGACCTATTTCGGAGGTGTTGGTTATCCAATAAATGGTTCCCAACAAGATAAACCAACAAACTTCACCCGATGAACTCGGGCATCCCTGCTAAGTCACCAAACGTAGTGAACCACTCGGGGTGACCTATGGCGGAGGTGTTGTTTATCTAATAAATCGTTCCTAACAAAACAAACCTGACCCTACGAACCCGGGAACCCCTGCTAAGTCACCAAACGTAGCAAACCACTCGGAGTGACCTATTTCGGAGGCGTTGGTTATCCAATAAATGGTTCCCAACAAGATAAACCAACAAACTTCACCCCATGAACTCGGGCATCCATGCTAAGTCACCAAACGTAGCGGACCACTCGGGGTGACCTATGGCAGAGGTGTTGGTTATCTAATAAATGGTTCCCAACAAGACAAACCAACAAACTTTATGAACCCGGGCACCCCTGCTAAGTCATCTAACGTAGCAAACTACTTGGGGTGACCTATGCCGGAGGTGTTGATAATCCAAAAAATGGATAAATGGTTCCTAACAAAACAAACCTCACCCTAAGAACCCGGGCACCCCTGCTAAGTCACCAAACGTAGCGAACCACTCGGGGTGACCTATGGCAGAGGTTATCCAATAAATGGTTCCCGGCGGCATTCCAAATTGATCACACCCGCTTCCCAAATGCCCAAACGATTTATACAATGGTCCCTTTCTTAATCTTAATCATTATAAAGCATTCGGTCTACAGTCTTCAACGCTGACCGTGTACACACCGCAAGTTCATTCCACTCTTCACTTTGGCAGCCACCTGTGGTCTGGAGCCCCTAAATACTTCAAAAACCCGTTTGAGAGATTTCTCTATCTCAAAAAACGGCGCACAGGTGGGATGCCGTCCTTGTTCAAACGGTATTACAACGGAAGATGCTCCGAGGAATTAACGTCATTGATCCCTTTGGCAACGGTGCATAATCACAGGACTGCACGTCGTTGACGCCAATAAAAAACAGTCAAAAGAAAGCGAAACTTGCAGTCCACAATGGACACCTGAAAAAAATAGATGTTTTATTTTTTCACGGTTTGATTTTTTTAAACTTTTAAAAGACATTTTAAAATAGATTTCCTAATAAAATCCTTTTATAAATACATACCTACGCTACCTAGATACCTAATGTATTATTTTTAAATAATTTTTTTTTTGGTTAAATCAATCACATATATTTAATTTTATTGTAAAAATATATTTATTAAAATATATATTTATTAAAATATATTTTTTAATTAACTTCAAAATAGTTGTAGATTTCACTTGTCTCCGTAATCCGGCGTGGAACTAGTTCATTAAAAAATATTATAATAAATATATTTTTACAATAAAATTAAATACCTTATGTATTATTTTTATATCATTTTTTGCTTTAAATTCATCACATATGTTTAATTTTATTGTAAATATATATTTATTATAATAAGTTTATTTTTACAATAAAATTTAAAAATATTTATTATAATAAATACATTTTTACAATGAAATTTATCACATAATGTTTAATTTCATTGTAAAAATATATTTATTATAATAAATATAAATATATATTTTTAAATTTTATTGTAAAAATATACTTATTATAATAAATATATTTTTACAATAATTTAATTTTACAAAAATAATCTATACATTATTATTTTTAATGACATCTATCGGATTCTTTCGAAACTTTCTCAATGTAGAATCAACTTCAAAATTAAATTAGAAAACACTCGTTTGGTAGATGGCAATGACGTCGTTTTATGTGAAATGTACGTGAATTTGGAGTTAATTTGCAAACATATCAAATCCACACCGACTGACATCTATTGAACTTAATGGAAAGGGTTAGAAAAAATAATTTGATGTAGGCAGCTGTATTGTAAGTTGTTTCGAAGCTCAGAAAATAGTTACATCATTTCTCCAATAGATGGCAGTAATAAAGACGTCACTTCATTTGTATAGCTAACTTCACTTCACTTTGTTCTGAGATATGGTGGTAAGTTTGCGTATCTAACCTGTGTCTATCTAATACATAATAGAACCATATGCAACGAGCTAGGGCGTAATAATTCATTGCATAAGGTTCTAACTGCATTTCCGAGCTAGGGCCACGTCGTATTTAAATATTTTCATTACTGAGGGGCGCATTACTGAGGGGCGTTACATGTAGCCGCCTGAATTTTGACCGTTTTTCAGAGGCTTATTTAAAAAGGAAAGAATAAATTAATCGATTTTAAATTCAGTATGTTTATTCATTATATATTAAAATACAGGAATCAGATTTTTTTTTCAAAATGGCCGCAGTAGTAACTTATCTCCTGAAGCCCTCGCGGCGAAAGGCGTCAATGGGCGGGATTTTTGGCTTCTGTTACAGCTTTCTGAAAATTTTTTTAAGGTTTTTGGGTCAAAAATTGTAATTCTTTTGGCATGTTTGAAATTCAACTAGAAGAAAATACTATAGAGAAGACGTGTGCCAAATTTCAGAAGAATCGGTTAAGAATTTTTTGAGTTATCTTGCTTAGTCTTATTCTCTTTAGGTACTTTGAGTTGAGGCGAAGCACTGAAATGATTTTTAATCGATAAATAATGCGAATGTCATTCTTAAAATTTACAGGCAGTTTTAAAATGTTATTTTAACTATTTATGCCAAAGTAAAATCGATTTTTTTTCTACATGTATCGCCCCCCTTAATATCTAAATGCTGATGTTTAGGTAAATAGTAGAGAATATTGTTAAAAAAAAATGAATAATCAATATTGCCAGACACTAAACTTGCCGTCGGCGATAACTTCCGCCAGACGCTTCAAAGCTCAAAAAAAATTGAATTCTTACTTATAGTATCAGTCTTCGTTTTTATATAATACTAGCTTTTCTCCGCGGCTTCGCTCGCATGATATTACGGGAAATTACTGTAGCGCTTGCACTTATCAATTATCCCCCCTCCCCCCCACCCCCACCCCCTCCCGCATTCCATACATTAATTCATTTACATTCAGTTTTCAAACATCTCGCCTGCCACCTAAATTTCATAATGCTATAGCTTAAGGAAAAAAAGAATTATCCAATTTTGTTCATTCGTTAGGAATTTATGCGCTCACGAACTTTTCGGATGTTTATTTTTATTTAAATATTTGGAAGTTTGTAAATATAATAAAAATGAAACTATTTATTATTCAGTCTTTAAAATCGTTACGAATTATATTTTTAATGTAGGAACTCTCATCTGACATTTATTCCAAAACATAAGCTTGTCCAAAAAAAACAAAACATATTCTAATATTTGAATTTTCTGGAGCAGTAGGTAGGGGGCTGAGTACCTACCGGCATGGAGCCCACAAACATATCAATGTCGTTTCCATGGAAACGATTTTTTTTCTGACTTTTGCAAAAACTCGCTTTTGTTAGCGACAGAAAATGTATAACAAATATAAAATATATTAATATTTATAATTTCATAACGCCAGAGCTTACCATCATATACAGCCTGTAGTCTTCGCATATAATTTAGCTTTCTATTGGTGAAAGAATTATTAAAGTCTTTATATAACACAATATAAAGGTGAAAAGGTCATAAACAAACTCGAGCAGTTTCGCATTTATAATATTAGTATGGATTATACTTAAAGAACTATTTCAATATCTCCCGTAAGCAGCCGGACCAATCGTAGGGGCCCCACATTCCCCAGCCACTATTCATTAAAGTTTATAGAAGCTTGAGAGACTGATAAACCGAACCGAACCGAACAGGTGGGTACCTATTATTTCATATAACAGCATCAGGGACTGACAGCCCGAACCTGTGTTTTTCACAGGTAGTTAGTTATGTATTATTTCATATAACAACATCAGGGACTGACAGCCCGAACCTGTGTTTTTCACAGGTAGTTAGTTATGTATTATTTCATATAACAGCATCAGGGACTGACAGCCCGAACCTGTGTTTTTCACAGGTAGTTAGTTATGTATTATTTCATATAACAGCATCAGGGACTGACAGCCCGAACCTGTGTTTTTCACAGGTAGTTAGTTATGTATTATTTCATATAACAACATCAGGGACTGACAGCCCGAACCTGTGTTTTTCAATAAAACATATTTTCGTTTTAGATGCGAAGTTTTATCTTTAAAAAGATAATAACAGGAAAATAACATAAATAATAATTCTGGTGAATTTGACTTCTGACTCCTCTTCTAATTGATAATACTGGCGGCCACAAGATAGGCTACTGCGTTATGGATCATTTCTACAAGGGGAATACCCATTCAAAAATGTGTATATTCGGAGTATGCCTTGCACCACGAATTTTGGTACAAATCAGGCATATAAATCGCTTGGTAAACGGAATCTGGAAACAGTCGATTTAAAAAAATACATTTTGTGAATCTTTCACATACATACATATATACAATTAAACAGTCACGTGTTTCACATGTATAAAAGACAGTTAATACAAACACATCGCAACTAAGACCCTATCTAAAAGACATCCATGTATTCCGTAAGAAGAAAATCAAGTATAATTTTTAGTGTGACATTCATGTAGAAATAGGGGAATCAGTCTTCCCGTTGACGATTTCTCTAAAATGCTTTTTGATAGAGTACAACAATTGTACTTTGTCAATAATGCTTCTGATGTCTACTGGTAGTTTATTAAAGAAGTATTTTCCTTGGTGTTTATAATGATGTTGGGCAAAATTAGTGTTTAGTTTGGGGCATACAAATACATGTTTAAGTCTAGAACGATTTTCAGTATGAACGAGTATTTATCTCTTTTATAATTTGTAAATAGGTTTTTGAATGTTGGGACTTTTAATTTTTCGAATATGCGTTCACTAGGAAAGTCTGGAGGTTTTTTAGAATAATTTTTATTATGAGTTTTTGAACAATTTCTATATGGGTCAGACTAGTTTTGTAAGTTGCTCCCCAACTGATAACGGCAAACTGAAGAATAGACTGTAGGTACTAATGCGTAGTATATTGAGTATAGATTTTTCGTTGATAAGAAGTTTTTAATTCGTAAGAATATATAAATTGATTTCCTAATTCTTTTCATTGTATGGCCGATGTGATCGTTCTATTTGAGGTTTTTATCTACGATTATTCCAAGATATGTAATTTTATCCGCTATTTTCAGAAGTGAATATTTTTGTCGTCAGTGATTAGTGACATGAAATGATAAGTAAGAAATGAAGGTTAATATTAAGAGCCATTACCCAGCGGCCGATAATTTAAATTTCGTCGAACGTACCGTGCGATTGTACCCTAGCAACGGTACAGGGCGGTTCCGATGAGAAAGATTAATTATTACCAATTTCGCTTTTTAACAAAATAACTCAATTTCGATTTTATTTCATTCACAATTTGCTTTGATAAATACCCACATCCAAAAATGCTCAAACTCGTGATGATAGAACAATTAAGATCATATACTTAATGTAATTAATGTTTGATCATAGATATTTATAATTTTTCAAAAATATTTAAGTAAAATAAGATTTTTTTAAATATATTAGTTTGTAACACCGAAAATAAATAGACAAAATGAAGTATTTTCGTCACAAAACAACAAAGCGAGGGCGCGGATCTTTTTTTATGCTTTTATTTGAACTAAAATTAAAATTCTGAAAAGCAGCTTTCCCAAATAATTTATTGATTTATTTTACTGCATGATTATATGATTTGAAATGTATGTTGTACAATACGAAATTGGGTTTGAAAATTTAACAAATCTGCCAACGACCCGCGGTAAAACCTTATTGTACTAAAAATAAACAAATTTTCTCAAAATTTTAAAAATAGTTTCACTAGATAAAAGAACAGTCTTTCGAAATCAATTTATATCTTTCTGTGGAAAAGAGTCAATACGTCTAAAAGGGGATTTAAAAATTGCATATTTCCCGTTTTGTCTGGTCAACACAACACTCAACAGTAATAATCCAGAAACCTTCACGATGTTGGAAAGAAGATACCTATTTCGAAAGTTTCAAATATTTCTGATGCTTATTATAGCAATACGTAAGTGACAAACAAATAAACAAACAAACAAGCAAACATACAATCATTTATATATATATACACGTAGATATTCAAACTAAAGGGTTTTCCAATGAGGTGTTATTTTGATATTCAAAGAAAAATGCCAATTTTTAATATAAATGATCGGATGTTTATTTCATTATAAAGAAAAAGGTATGTCTTTAATATTGAAAAATAACATCAGGCAAATAACCACCACGACCACGCTTACAGGACCATATCCTTTTCATGAAATTTTCTATAACCAAATCGCAAAGTGGCTGCCCTATGTCCTCGATAGCCTCACGAATTCCATCTTTGAGGTCTTGAATCGACGCTGGGCTGTTGGCGTAGACCTTCTCTTTCACGTGGCCCCAAAGGAAGAAATGGCAAGGTGTTAAATCACAAGATCTCGGTGGCCAATTGTGATCACCTCTTCGAGAGATAACACGGAAGATCAATGGTTTCGTTGCTTGTGTGGCACGTAGCGCCGTCTTGTTGAAAGTAAACGTTGTCCAGATCAATTCCATCCAATTCCGGCCATACAAAATCATTAATCATCTCTCGATAGCGCAATCCAATTCAAAATAACACCTCTTATTGGAAAACCCTTTAGTAGGGGCGGCATTTATGATTTTCGGCGGCCCTGGATTTTCAGAAGCGTGTCTTTAGATGGCAGAAAATTACCATTTCTGCAGCTATATGAAGCTGTACGTGGAATCCTATTGAGATACTATTTAGATTAATCTTTACGACGAATCGTTTCCCAGTATGAACGTCAAAAAATATGCTACGGGTAAATTGAAACTTTTACTAGCTTTTCTGTGGATTGGAATTACAATAAAATTATTATTTACGTAACAAAAAATATAAGCGTAAACCACAAAAAAAATGTTTTTGCATGACTTAAATATGAAGTAATATAAGAAACATTTTTTTTTAAATACGACTTTATGGCTAAGACTATTTTTTGAGGTTTTGTATGTTCCAATTTTTTTCATTCTTATAAAATTAGGTACAAAATAAATAAAAACCACTTTTTTGCTTACTTGCCTCGTGCAAATAAGACGCTCGATTTTAAATTTTGAAGGCATGACTGACATGACAACTTTTTTTCATTCTTATAAAATTTGGTAAAAAATAAATTTAAAAAAACACTTTTTCGCTTACTTGCCTCGTGCAAATATGACGCTCGATTTTAAATTTTGAAGGCATGAAAATCGAAATATTTCTGGCGTTTATATTCCTCATTAACAACTCAACATCATCAAACAACCAAAAGAATTCTTGTCACAAATAAAACGAGTTCATCAATAACTGATACCTTCTGTAAATAAGTGACCTTTCACCCTGAGGCTGATAATGCATTTAAAATGTCGATGGTATGCTTTTGTATTGTGACTGATTCAAATTGAGAGGCTGATATGGGTACCACCGCCACGGGAACCAATAATTTGGTATCTGCAAATGGGCTTGAGTTCAGGGAGTGAGGTTTGTTCAAGTCTTGGCGGAGGTTGCGTCTGTCCACCAGCTGTAGACCTCTTCGGCTTCGACCCAAAGCCTTGCACCGGAGAGGGATGGATTCGTACGTCCGTCACTCCTGGACATATTGACCCCCAGATTCCTACCCTTCCCTCAAATCTTTTTCATTCTCAGAACTTCCTCTCCGTCTTTTCACTAAAAAGACCCTCCTTGCAGCATCTGCAAAGATGAAATAAGCCATGAGGAATTTTTTATTTCTTGTAATACTTACACCAAATAATGAAAGTGGAGAATTAAAATAATTTAATTTAATTAATAACCTCGAGGTGACATTCAACTTAATTGGCGCGATGACTTTGAAGAAGTAGTTGTTTTAAAAACCACCGCGTTATCTCTAGTCCGCGGTCACCAAGTTGGGTATTTTTATATATTACAGATAAGGCTACTGAGAAATTAGTTACAAAACATATTTGCCGCGTAGATAATAAGCTTGTTATTCACATAAATATGTCTGAACATTCACGAAGCGATAAGAAAAAAAACTTTCTGAAAATAAGCACTCATTTTAACCCTCTGGGTGCCGGTGTGCGATTAATCGTTAGGCGCGATTAATTCTTGGGATTTGTGAGAATTGCCAACGACAAAAGTTGCGTGATAAATAATTGAAAGGTAAGAACAACTTAACTTAATCTTAACGAGGTGTAGTACAACCTGAACTTGATCTTATTTAATAATTCGCACAAATCCAAAACCGTTTCAGATGGCTAACTTTTAAACAATGACGTGCAGGTCAAACAGGTGTCAAGGAATTAAACATTTTTACTGTCTTTTCATTAGATTTGTTTAGTGATTCCGTCGTACTAATGTTTGATCATTTTCACCAGAAGTGAGATCAATTTGACCCGCTTACGATACACCGACACATCAGCAAAACATTTCTATCAGCTCATAAAATAAATGGTTCCCGGGACGCCCAAACCCCAGACAGGGGTGCCCGGGTTCATCTAGGTGAGGTTTTTCTAGGTTCTAAGTTGTGGTCCTGCGTGGCAGGCGGAATCGGAAGAAACTGGTTGAGAGAGACCTAACCTAGAACTATTATCAGTGGTGTTTCAGAATCTTGTATTATATAAAAATGGATGTTTCTTCCTTATTTACTATTTTTCTTAATTAAGAATTTTATATTTTTATATCTTTGCGTACATTTTGATTGCATTGCATTGTCTTTAAAATTTAAGCAAAATAAAATATTAAAAAAAAAATGTTTATATAAATAATTTCCATCAGGACCCTTGAAATCTTTTAGGGGATGCTGTGAGGGAGGTCCATTAAAGGAAAGGAAGGAAAAGAATTTCTGGTAAGGAAAAAGGTATGCGGGGTGGTTGGTAATCTGGGGGTTAATGTTTCTGGGTGCTAAAGGTGATGAGGATTAAAGATATCCCTTTACCAGCCTCTCCTGATCCGGCCCGCCAGGCAGCAAGTGGGCAGACGCATCCGCCGCCAAGACCTGGACAAACCTCACCCGAACTCAGTAGCGAACTACTTGGAGTGACCTATGGCAGTGGTGTTAGATATCCAATAAATAATTCCTGGGGCGGTGGTACCCTTAACCCGCCTCCCGACGATGCGTGAATTATTTAAAATCACGTTGAAATCTGTTTAAAGAAAATCACCCCTTATCGCCACCGAGGCCTCCATATAGGGGGATTCACTGGGTTAACCTCTCAGGCCTCAACAATATGTCAAAATATTTCCGCTTTGCAATAAAATACAAATAAATTAAATATTTCCGAACATATCCGAAAACTAAAAACGGTTTTTAATAATTTTTGAAGTGTAAAAATTTTTAATGCAGATTTAAAAATGTTGTAAAAATGTTTCACGTTTTTTCTAAAATAAAATTTAAACCTAAAAACATTTAATCAAACAAATTTATTACAAACGTTATCGTCATCCTTGTCGTTCCATGTAAAAATCAATTAAAAAAATTGATATCGTTTGGTTGTGTCCGCAAATCTCGGAAAGTAATCGATGGATTGACTAATATTTTACCAAACATTCTAATTTAGCTGAAGAGTATTAATTTATATAATGGTAAGCTCTGGCGTTATGAAATTTGTATTAAAAAATTACAACAGGGGGTGCGCGAGTGGTTTGAAAATGTGTGTATTTCATATTTAGTGGTACGATTTGAACCATACCCTGCGTGTTCAAAAGTAATGATAACACTTATTAGTTGATCACTGAGTCGTTTATTTATGTACCAAAATTACACGTAAACAGTAGCGCGTAAAATAAATACTATGGAATGTTACGAATGCACTTGTAGATCGACGTGTTGTGTAGGTTATTGCTAGCCGACCGTTGGGTTAACACTGTCTGGATAAGACTAAAGGTAGGTCGGTAAACGTAGGTACCCGTTTAATTCGCGACCTTTCGAGTAGGTTGCGGAGTAATTAGCCGGCCGATGAATGTACGGCGTATTATTTCACGGCGCTATGCTGTACACCAATATCGGTAGGTAGGTAAGTAGCTGGCCGGTGCCGTACGAAATGTAAACAACTGGTACTTTAGCGGCTTGTAAGTCATTCTAGCGTTTTTGGGTGGCGAAAAATAACGGAGTGGTCGTCACACATATATTTTAGCGGCAGGGAGGAAAGGAAAGAGGGAGAAATATTAGAAGGAGGTGAGGTTCAAGGAAAGGGGACGTGGAAGGCGACGCGGGAAGGGGACGGGGACGCATGGGAATGGACACGCAGGGAGAGAAAATTTAATTCCTTGAACGGCATTGCAACACACACCGGGTACCAGCTCGTAATCAACAAAAAAATTCCAGTTTAATTTTTTTCAAATGGCGATCCGAAACTTTTGTTTCATTGAGGTGTAAATTTTACTTTTGCGGTTTACTTTTCGATTTGAATATAAAGCGCATTCTCTTTCTAACAGCATTTATGTCATATTTCTCACTACGATAGTAAGGGAGACAACAATATCTTCTATGAATCAAACAGTATTAATAGTCCTCCGTCTGCGTAATTGAATTTCAGAACCCGACTTCGATTGCATGTCTGACGTCACGCCTTACGCTCCGCGCCACAAATAACATCTGTGCACTTGGAATTTCAAACGAAGCTACCGTTTAAATTCGGTTTCATATTCAAAAATTCGTCACACGATGTCGCCACTTCCGTCGGCAGGTTGGTGTAGACGTGCCCCAGGCAAGTATAAGTACAAGGATTAGTGAACCAGCAGTATCCCTCCGGATATGGAAAGATTGACGGTAATACTCAGTTGTATCATGCAATTATATATTACATGTGACGTCATTGCCTATCTCGGTTACTTTGTCCCGGTGACTACCACTGTGAATGTGACAGTGGATTCGAGGAACAGGCTATTTTTGGAACCAGTTCCTATAAGATTTATAAAGTGGTCACAAACAAACTGGGCGAAACCGAACGAAAAGCCACCCGCAGGGCCTAGCAGCAAAACCTGCGGAGCGGTTTTTTAACTGCTAGTCTTATATGAATTGTTCCGAGAAGCGAATAAATGAACCTGAGGGGTTAAGCTACCAACAGAAAGCTGATTGCGCAGCTCAAATATTGTATTATCGTTTTTATTATTTAGACCTGTTGATATTGAAATACATTTATAACTTTAAAATGCGAAAACACGACTTTATCCTTGTTTCTTATCTCGTGTGGATGAACAAGCATTTATTTGTTGAAAAACTAAATATTAATCTTTGTCATTAAAACAGTATGAGAATTACGTAACGCACAAATGTAACCAACTCCTTATCTCCAAACCTCAAATCCTTCAAACAATATCACTCGCTCGTATTATACCAACTAATACTAATTATTAATGAAAAGTTTTGAGTCTTTGGGGATCGGGATGCTGTGAGAGGTCTTTTGAGGAAAGGCAGGAAAGAAAGATCTGAGAAGGAAAAGGGTTTGAGGGGTGGGTAGGAATCTGAGAATCAATGTATCTAGGATGCAGTGGCGGTTCTTCACAGGGGGACAATGGGGACAGTCCCCACCAGTTTCACCCGAAACCTACTAAAGGAAATAACAGTCGTTGTTTTGTGAAGACCAAAATGTTTGAATTCTTTAAACACAAAAGTAATTAAAATTTGCAGAAATTAAATACAATAAAAACATTGTGTGCAATTCACACGCGGTACAAGTGAAACTTCACAACTAAAGTAGACAAGAGTGGATAGAATTATTATATATAATGTGGAGATAGAATTATTATGTAAAATATACAAGAACTGAAAGAGATGGGATTGGGCGAGAAATTGGGTAATCTGGAAGTTTGTTGCCTATTGTATGCCATTGATGCGGTGCTGATTTCCAACAAGGATGAACAAAGTATGTACGAAGAATGCGTTAATGATGAATGTAGGTAAGTCTAAAATCGTGGTGTTTGAAATATAGAGTACGTGCAACATAGTTGTGAATTATGAATACTTGAAGCAGGTGGATGAGTTTGTGTATTTGGGAAGTATGTTTACGGGAGATGGGAAGGCTGACAGAGATATTGAAAGAAAAGTATATGTAGGTAACTCCATTAACAGAGGATAGAACTCAATTGGCGCCAACAAAAAACTGTCCAAAGAAGCGAAGCTAGCCGTCCATAATAAAGTGCTGGTACCTACCCTGACGTAGGGACTGTGGCGAACCCATCGCTCAGGGAGTGGAAACACAAACCTGCAATAGCCATCCCAAGCCAAGGTATGAGCTATCGTGCTCAGGCTGAATGTCCTGGGGAACAGTGTCAAGAACGGTGCCTCCGAGAAACAAGGTCGCATCTCGGGGTATTTAGACCTTACTCCAACATTCGGGGCTCTGCTGGAGTGGACCTTCTTTTTCCCTGGTCACTCGTGGGACAAAAAAATTGGACCATTCGAAAACTAGGGGCCTTTTGGGAACCTAGGAGTGCTGAGGCCACCTCCGTGGACTTTCTTCCTGGGGCCCTTAGGAGGAACCAAGAGGAGAAGCCGTGGAGAGGAGAGCTGAGGCCACCTCCATGAACCCTTCCCTTATGGGGCCTTCACGGAACCAAGGGGAAGGGCACTCTTCCGGCACGGGGCCTTTGAGGAACCAAGGAGGAGTGAAGTGGAGAGATGATGTCCTCTTCCCATGTGGGGCCTTCAGGGAACCATGTAGGAGTGAAGAGGAGAAAAAAAAAACAAAAAAGGCCTTTAGGGAACCAAAGGGAGGTGAAATCTCCGTCGTGGAGCCTTCAGGGAACTAAGAAGTGGAGAGGAGAGATGAAGCCCTCTTCCCTCGTGGGGCCTTCAGGGAACCGCGGAGGAGTGAAGAGGAGAAATGAGACCTGGGAAGACACATTGTCGAACCAGAAGACATAGCTTCATTTCCAATGACAATCCTGGTGAACTTTGTAAAAGGGACTGGATTACTGTCAAAGGAATGAGGTAAAATGGGAGATAGCACAATGGGCCTACGGCCTAAGTGCTCACGGGAACTTTATTTATGTAAACCGTCTCCGCTCTTGAAAAAAAAAAAATACCCTGACGTATGGCAGTGAGGCATGGAATTGGCAGAGGAAGCAAGAGGAAGGAAAGTAGACTGAATGTTGTAGAATTGAGATCCCTGAGGCGTAAGCGATGAGTGTAAGGAGAATATGTGACTCTAATATGAATAGTAGAAGTAGTCGGGGACGCCCGAAGAAGACGTGTGACATTTAAATTTGGAAGGCGGGTATGGATAACTAACAACTCTGCTATAGGTAACCCTAAGTAGATCGCTACGTTTGGTGACTTAGCAGGGGTGAGCGAGCTCATGGAGTGAAGTTTGTCCAGAGCTTGGCGGCGGAAGCGCCTGCCCACCAGAAACTGGTTGAGAGAGGCCTTTTGACCTTTCCAGCAGGATTCTCTTGACCCATCGCTTTGCATAGCTGTTGGAGGGATGGATTCATATGTCCGGGACTCCTGGATACACTGATTCTCAGATTCCTACCCACCACCCCTAATACCTTTTTCCTTCCCAGAACTTCCTATTCTTCTCTTCCTTAAAAAGACCCTCCACACCGAATCCCCTAACATGAAATAGACCCTGAAGAAAACTATTTTCCCTATGGCCTCCCGTGTGGAGCGAATATAAATTAAATTAACAAAATCAAATGATGCTAATAATGCTTTGTCAGGGATTTCCAAAAGTTTTAATTGTTTTATTAAATCAAATGAATTTGTTATTAATCAAATGGGTATTTAGGATGAAGAATATGTAATTCCATAATAATTCTATTTAATTTATTTGATTGATTTGTATTATTTCACAATTTATTCACTAAAACATAATATATAGTATCTTTGCCACATGATCCAGAATGGAAGATACTCTCAGTATCGCCCTGGAGTAAGACCACCATTCAGAACTGAAACGTTGATTGAAATGGCTTTAGCCGTGTTTGGTGACCAGATCTCAATAATCGGGTGATTCCCCACATTCCTCTTCCCCATCTCCTTCCCGTCCCCACTACCTTCAGACTCACAACATATCTCAATTGGGGATGCCATAGTCTCACTGGCTCCAGATGGGAGCAACTGAGGCTCTTGTGAAGTATTCGCGTAAAAAAAGGTTAAACCACCGTCAATCAATCTCTCTCGATCCGGCCCACCACGCAACAGGTGGGCAAACGCATTGACCGCCAAGACTTAGTCAAACCTCATCTCATGGACCCGGGCACCTCTGCTAAGTCACCAAACGTAACGAACCACTTGGGGTGACCCTCGGCAGGGATGTTGGTTATCCAATTAATGATTCCCGGGGCGGCGGTACCCATATCCGCCTTCCAAATTAGTGCTTACCGGTAATAGCCGTCAGGCTATTTCTGACAAGCATTATGGTAATAATAAAATTACACAGCAGAACTTGTTTACAAATTAATCTTTTTAAAAAGAATAAAATTATAATATTATTGTATAGGCATTGAAACGTTTCTACTGCGGTGATGAGTAGTTAGGTAACAATACTCATTTGCCACCTGTCGATTCGAAAGAAAAAGTCGGAAAGGTAATAAAAAGTAATAAAAAAAGGTAATAAAGGTAATTCTGTCCGATTCGACCCGGTTGTCGGGTCGGATCGGACGGCCGGACGGATGGAAAAATCGGATGTAGGCGCCCAGCCTATGACGCATCAATGCAATTTTTCATCAATGTTTTCTTATGACGTTATCACGTAAAATTATCGTCCGTAAACCGACTTTACAGACAACCAATTTTTCATCAATGTTTTCTTATGACGTTATCACGTGAAATTATCGTCCATAAACCGACTTTACAGACAACCAATTTTTCATCAATGTTTTCTTATGACGTTATCACGTGAAATTATCGTCCGTAAACCGACTTTACAGACAACCAATTTTTCATCAACGTTTTCTTATGACGTTATCACGTAAAATTATCGTCCGTAAACCGACTTTACAGACAAACAATTTTTCATCAATGTTTTCTTATGACGTTATCACGTGAAATTATCGTCCGTAAACCGACTTTACAGACAACCAATTTTTCATCAATGTTTTCTTATGACGTTATCACGTAAAATTATCGTCCGTAAACCGACTTTACAGACAACCAATTTTTCATCAATGTTTTCTTATGACGTTATCACGTGAAATTATCGTCCGTAAACCAACTTTACAGACAATCAATTTTTCATCAATGTTTTCTTATGACGTTATCACGTAAAATTATCGTCCGTAAACCGACTTTACAGACAACCAATTTTTCATCAATGTTTTCTTATGACGTTATCACGTAAAATTATCGTCCGTAAACCGACTTTACAGACAACCAATTTTTCATCAATGTTTTCTTATGACGTTATCACGTGAAATTATCGTCCGTAAACCGACTTTACAGACAACCAATTTTTCATCAATTTATTTATTTATTTATTTATCAACGCCCTTTTTCAGGGCTTTTACATTTTAATGGTCATAAATACAATATTTATTGTACATAACTGAACTGCTTCAGTAACAATATTTTATATTTGTTTAAAGATAAACTGAAGATGTCCACGGACTTGGTGTAATTGTTTCCTTCCGTTAGTATTCTGGGTAAAGAGGAATACATATGGTAGTTAGTCCCAGAATTTCTGCACTGAAATAAATCCTGACTTCTTATGTACAATAAAATGTTTTTTCTATGCTATATATGTAAAAGCCCCGAAAAAGGGCGTTTATTTATAAATAAATAAATAAATAAATCAATTTTTCATCAATGTTTTCTTATGACGTTATCACGTGAAATTATCGTCCGTAAACCGACTTTACAGACAACCAATTTTTCATCAATGTTTTCTTATGACGTTATCACGTGAAATTATCGTCCGTAAACCGACTTTACAGACAACCAATTTTTCATCAATGTTTTCTTATGACGTTATCACGTAAAATTATCGTCCGTAAACCGACTTTACAGACAACCAATTTTTCATCAATGTTTTCTTATGACGCTATCACGTGAAATTATCGTCCGTAAACCGACTTTACAGACAACCAATTTTTCATCAATGTTTTCTTATGACGTTATCACGTGAAATTATCGTCCGTAAACCGACTTTACAGACAACCAATTTTTCATCAATGTTTTCTTATGACGTTATCACGTAAAATTATCGTCCGTAAACCGACTTTACAGACAACCAATTTTTCATCAATGTTTTCTTATGACGCTATCACGTGAAATTATCGTCCGTAAACCGACTTTACAGACAACCAATTTTTCATCAATGTTTTCTTATGACGTTATCACGTAAAATTATCGTCCGTAAACCGACTTTACAGACAACCAATTTTTCATCAATGTTTTCTTATGACGTTATCACGTAAAATTATCGTCCGTAAACCGACTTTACAGACAACCAATTTTTCATCAATGTTTTCTTATGACGTTATTACGTGAAATTATCGTCCGTAAACCGACTTTACAGACAACCAATTTTTCATCAATGTTTTCTTATGACGTTATCACGTGAAATTATCGTCCGTAAACCGACTTTACAGACAACCAATATTTCATCAACGTTTTCTTATGACGTTATCACGTAAAATTATCGTCCGTAAACCGACTTTACAGACAACCAATTTTTCATCAACGTTTTCTTATGACGTTTTCACGTAAAATTATCGTCTGTAAACCGACTTTACAGACAACCAATTTTTCATCAATGTTTTCTTATGACGTTATCACGTGAAATTATCGTCCGTAAACCGACTTTACAGACAACCAATTTTTCATCAATGTTTTCTTATTTATTTATTGATCAACGCCCTTTTTCAGGGCTTTTACATTTTAATGGTCATAAATAGACGTTGTCAGACATTATCACGTGAAATTATCGTCCGTAAACCGACTTTACAGACAACCAATTTTTCATCAATATTTTCTTATGACGTTATCACGTGAAATTATCGTTTGTTAACCGACTTTACAGACAACCAATTTTTCATCAATGTTTTCTTATGACGTTATCACGTGAAATTATCGTCCGTAAACCGACTTTACAGACAACCAATTTTTCATCAATTTATTTATTTATTTATTGATCAACGCCCTTTTTCAGGGCTTTTACATTTTAATTGTCATAAATACAATATTTATTGTACATAACTGAACTGCTTCAGTAACAATATTTTATATTTGTTTAAAGATAAACTGAAGATGTCCACGGACTTGGTGTAATTGTTTCCTTCCGTTAGTATTCTGGGTAAAGAGGAATACATATGGTAGTTAGTCCCAGAATTTCTGCACTGAAATAAATCCTGACTTCTTGTATTACGTTGTGGAATCCAATGTTTTCTTATGACGTTATCACGTGAAATTATCGTCCGTAAACCGACTTTACAGACAACCAATTTTTCATCAATGTTTTCTTATGACGTTATCACGTAAAATTATCGTCCGTAAACCAACTTTACAGACAACCAATTTTTAATCAACGTTTTCTTATGACGTTATCACGTTAAATTATCGTCCGTAAACCGACTTTACAGACAACCAATTTTTCATCAACGTTTTCTTATGACGTTTTCACGTAAAATTATCGTCTGTAAACCGACTTTAGAGACAACCAATTTTTCATCAATGTTTTCTTATGACGTTATCACGTGAAATTATCGTCCGTAAACCGACTTTACAGACAACCAATTTTTCATCAATGTTTTCTTATTTATTTATTGATCAACGCCCTTTTTCAGGGCTTTTACATTTTAATGGTCATAAATAGACGTTGTCAGACATTATCACGTGAAATTATCGTCCGTAAACCGACTTTACAGACAACCAATTTTTCATCAATGTTTTCTTATGACGTTATCACGTGAAATTATCGTTTGTAAACCGACTTTACAGACAACCAATTTTTCATCAATGTTTTCTTATGACGTTATCACGTGAAATTATCGTCCGTAAACCGACTTTACAGACAACCAATTTTTCATCAATTTATTTATTTATTTATTGATCAACGCCCTTTTTCAGGGCTTTTACATTTTAATGGTCATAAATACAATATTTATTGTACATAACTGAACTGCTTCAGTAACAATATTTTATATTTGTTTAAAGATAAACTGAAGATGTCCACGGACTTGGTGTAATTGTTTCCTTCCGTTAGTATTCTGGGTAAAGAGGAATACATATGGTAGTTAGTCCCAGAATTTCTGCACTGAAATAAATCCTGACTTCTTGTATTACGTTGTGGAATCCAATGTTTTCTTATGACGTTATCACATGAAATTATCGTCCGTAAACCGACTTTACAGACAACCAATTTTTCATCAATGTTTTCTTATGACGTTATCACGTGAAATTATCGTCCGTAAACCGACTTTACAGACAATCAATTTTTCATCAATGTTTTTTTATGACGTTATCACGTAAAATTATCATCCGTAAACCGACTTTACAGACAACCAATTTTTCATCAATGTTTTCTTATGACGTTATCACGTAAAATTATCGTCCGTAAACCGACTTTACAGACAACCAATTTTTCATCAATGTTTTCTTATGACGTTATCACGTGAAATTATCGTCCGTAAACCGACTTTACAGACAATCAATTTTTCATCAATGTTTTCTTATGACGTTATCACGTGAAATTATCGTCCGTAAACCGACTTTACAGACAACCAATTTTTCATCAATGTTTTCTTATGACGTTATCACGTGAAATTATCGTCCGTAAACCGACTTTACAGACAACCAATTTTTCATCAATGTTTTCTTATGACGTTATCACGTGAAATTATCGTCCGTAAACCGACTTTACAGACAACCAATTTTTCATCAATGTTTTCTTATGACGTTATCACGTAAAATTATCGTCCGTAAACCGACTTTACAGACAACCAATTTTTCATCAATGTTTTCTTATGACGTTATCACGTGAAATTATCGTCCGTAAACCGACTTTACAGACAACCAATTTTTTTGAGAAATTTTATATTATATTCTACGGGTGGTGAGATTACGGTACAGTTCGTTAAAAATGTCGATCCCCACCACCAAAGAAGTTCTCAAGTCACCACTGCTAGGATGTATGAATCCATCTTTCCCACTGCGGTGCAAGGCGATACGTCGAGAGAGTCCGGCTGGATAGGTCGAAATTTCTCCCTCAACCAGTCTCTCCCGCATAATTTTAATTCCTTACAAAAATTTTAATTCCTTACAAGCCGTAAAACTAATATATGCATCTCTAGTTAGAAGCCTAATCGAATATAACTCAGTAGTTTGGTCCCCAACCTACAAAATTCACACTAATAACATTGAGCGAATTCAAAAAAAAATTCTGCGTTTTATCAATTTTAAATTAAATATCCCAGAAGAAGACTTGAAATACGATTACTTATTAAATATTCTAAAAATACATCCATTAAAAGACAAACGTAAAATAAACGACTTAACATTTTTATTCAAAATACTTAACTCTAAATTCGACTGCTGTGAACTCTTGCAACTCATTAACTTACGAATACCCACAGTAACAACACGACAAAATACAATATTCTATAGCAGCACTCATAAGCGTAACTACATTGCCCACTCTCCGATACAACGACTTCACACCATGGGGAATAAGTACTTGGGTGATGTTGACATTTTCAATATTAACTTGGCGAGTTTTGTGGATCATCTAAAAAATTTATTTCAACACTATCACTAAACACATCTTGTAAACCAATAAAATAGCTGTATTTCTCTGTTTATGTTTATGTGTTTGTATGACTTTTATCTAATGTAGTTTTATTTGTATTATTTCCTTAGTTTCAAATTACAATTACACTACAAATCATGTAAAAGCCCTCTGGGCGTCAAATAAATAAATAAAAAAATAATCACTCGGGGCGACCTATCGCAGAGATGTTAGTTATCTACTAAATGGTTCCCGGGGCGGCGCACAGTGCTCCCAAATCTCTTTCTAGCTAGACAAAAATATTTTTCACGGAATGTGACGCAAAAGGGTCACAATATGACAAAAAAAATAATTTAAAAATATACATTAATTTCAACCAATGTCACAGAATTTTCAAAGTAATACTGCGACCGTAGCCCATTTCAGTATACCACCACATAGAATTCAAAATTTAGGCAATATGTATTCGCATATAGACTTATGGAATGTGTCGCTTTCAAAATTTAAACACGAAATAATGAAATCATTTTTCCATAATTCAAGTACTCACTGAGGAAGTTCTTACCTGGTATAATAACACATCTCTACGTATTGTTCGCAATAATAAAACGCTAATTAAATATTTAGAATGAAATATATTGTCTCAACGGTACATGACAATAATAACTTCCAATAATCGGCAACATTGCGTTACGCCATTCGAATTCACAGCCGTTGGCTATATCCTGTTGGTAGCTCTCCGCCAGTCTTGCCAACCAGGAGAGGACCGCAGTAGCTGGAGTAGTTTCCCTGTTGGCCGCTAGCAGTACCTCTGGCGGCGGACCAAACGTGAGGCGGCAATATTTAAATATGCTGCTAACAGTATAGTATCGTATTATTGCATATTAGTAATTAATTGCATCACAATTATTAAAAAGAAAAAAAACTTGTTGTTATTGTTACCAACTTACAAATATTGGTACCCACTGGAGCGATCGCGCGATAAAACATTTTTCCCTCCGATTGCTCGCTGTTTTTTTGTGACAATTTTGAAAATTTTCCGCCCACATTAAAAAAATCATACCTCCGAATTTTAATATGGAGGCATAAAAACTGATTACAGTTCTAAATAGCCAATAAATTTACCTATATTTTACTAATTTTCTTATATTTTTAGAATTGATAGATAAATAATTAAAAAATCTTTAACTTTATAAATGCGCAAAATTTGTGTTGTAGTGATTTGAAATCGCCGCCAGTGGCAGTTTTAAATATCTATTTTGAATATTTTCTACGTTTCTATGTTCTCTATGACCTGTTCGATAACCACAGATGCAAAAATAAACTCAGAAAACGATTTTTTTACATGCTAATGTCTGATTAAAAGTTTACTTCGAAAATTATTTTAGAATTTTAGTGCGTGACGATGTCAAAATTGAATTCACTAAATTATACTATTTAATAAATTTAACACAAAAAACTGGCATTACATTAGGAAGATACATCAATTGCCTACAATTAACGATGAGAATAATTGCCGTGTTTGGTTTATTTGAATCATTTGATGAATTATACAGAATACCTTTTTCACAATATTAAAATCATGGTGCTTCTTTTTGAACGATTGTGATTTAGAACTAGAAATGTTTATCCTTGTTTTTATATAACGTGATAAAACAAGAAACAAGGTTTAAAATAAAACATATATCGTAGATATACACATTGCCAATATTTCAGCGTGATAGTTTGAAAGTTGATGAAATCGTGTCGCCATTTGTCAATTTTCGACAAAAATGTCATTGACAAGCGACATAATGGTCAATGCACACAGGGTCTCTCATGACCACGTAAAATGATGATGATGATAAAACCGTATATATCAAACCTTTTGTAGGAGTGTCTTTTGGCAAAATAAAACCATAATTATTATTTTATTTCTAAAAGCTGGATATCGAAAAAAATGGGGAGGAAAATAATTGATGTAACAAATTAATGATTTATTTATTTATTAAAGCCCTAATAGGCTTTTACAAATTAAATTAATATTAGAGTTGCATAGTTACATTGGAAAAACAGTATATTGATTGAAACATTGTTTACACCCTTCGTCATAATAAAAATGTGTTCAATTTATATTGGTTTTTCTCATAATTAAAGTAAATCAATACATAATATCATTGTGCCTCGCTCTAGAGTGATACTCTCAGTATCGCCCTGGTGAGACCACCATTCAGAATTGAACATTGCTTGAAATGACTTAGTTATGTTTAGTGACTAGATCTGAAAAAGCCTCTTTACAGAATAATTGACAAAATATAATTAAGACATAAAAATAAAACAAGTTATTATTTAATGGGTACAATCAACAGGGAAAAATGAGAATACCTGTGCATTTTTTAACACGCACATTTCAATGATCAGAATTGAAATATACGTATTAAATGTCCACCGAACCTTATAGAAGCGAAAGTCGAACCTTTGAGGACAACTTAACACGAGGTGAGTATGCGGAAAGAAGGGTCTTGATGTTCAAACAAAGTTAATTAAATTTATTAATTAGAATTTCACAACTAAAAAACAAGAAAAGAAAAAAATTGATATTAAAAAAAAACCCTCAGCAATTCAATACTGTAGTGTGATATGGCTTCATGCAATCATAGCATATAGCCCAGTCAATCTAGACAAAAAACAGGCCCTAACTGGAACATGCTAGGGGAGAGCTGAATTTTTGCAGGTGGATAGTACATCTTATGTGAAGTATTTTCCAAAAAAGTCCCTACCCCTCCCCCGCTTGCTTCCTCCCCTGTGCCCTCCCAAACATTAAAATGTGGGGTTCTACTAAAGCGATTATATCTCGTAAACTAAAAGATATATCAGAAAAAAAATTTCATCGTTGAATTTCTTATAAAATTGCCTAAAAATTCTATAATAAAACTTTTTTTAATATCTGCATTAGTTTGGCCAATAATAATGAGATTGTTGTTAAAAAAATTTTTTTTTTTGCAAAATTATTTTTTGAAGTTGAATATTTTTTTTGTCTGAGAAAATATGAAAAAATACTTTCGACAAATAAGTTGTCAAATTTAATAAGCTTTAAAACCATGCATAATAATGTTTACTTACATCTTTTATTTCTATCGAAAATAGTGGACAAACGCAACGGCGTGCGCGGGCTGGCCGTAACACGGAGTGGCGAGGCCAAGCGACATGTCGTTCTTGTCGCGTCGCTATTTACTGTTTTATCAAGTTGAAACAAACGAAAAAATAAATAAATATGGTCAGTTTGATCTCATATGTTAAAAAAAAAAAGATATGTCTTAAGGTTAAGGTGTGTGTCGGTTTTGTGGTTATATTTTGACGTGGTTGCGCCAAGCCGTGTATCAAGTTTTTTGTGCGTTTTCCCTCCTTCATCAGGTTAAAATATTGAGAAAAAATTAATTAACAATTAATAAATAAAAAAAAAACCACTGAAAATGTCTGAAGAGAACTTATTGTGTATTTTATGTAAAAAAAATACCTTCCAGGAAATTTTGTTAAAGTAAAGAAAGGGTTACAAATGCTAATTAACGCTAGTATTGAAAGAGATAATAATTATGTTAAATTAACCACTTTAGGTAGCGTAACCAACTGTCCACGTAGATTGTAGAAAAATGTATAATAAGCCTAGCAGTATTAAAGCTTTTACAAATGTTAATTGTAGCCTATTGACCAGTAGGTACACCTCAGCCATTCCTAAGGCATTTAGAAAATACATTTAATTTCACGGAGAACTATTTGTGAGTATTATTTTTGATAATAAAAAACAGCGTTTGATTTTAAACTATCTCATAAATATCGTTAACAAAACATTTGGTGTTAAGACCAGAAATAGGGGAAACATTGTAATATAATAGATGACAAATGGGGTGCAAAAATAAAATCTAAACTTTTAGGTGTGTTTGATTTGGTCGTAGCAGAAGCTCGCTATCATGGCATTTGCTACAAGAAGTTCTGTAAAAGTAAACCAACTCAGTATATAGGAACACCTAAATATGATAATTCAGCTAAAAATTTTCTTAAACTCTGTAGTTTTTTAGAAAATACTGACGAATGTCAGTTTATATTAGAGAAATTAGGGAAAATAGTAAAAGACATTTGTGGCAGTGATCTTCCGTACTCATATACATTTCCTAAAAAACAAGTAATTGACTATTTTCAAGATTTTATGTATACATTGACTATTTTCAAGATTTTATGTATACATGCACATGACAGTTTTTCTGTCTCACTCAAGTTATAAGATACTAGGCGACTGGTACAGAAACAAAGAAAAGAATGCAAATCTGGAATGTTTAAGAATTGTACTTGCTGCCGCAGAAATAATCAGAAAAGAAGTTTAAAAAAATGCCACATGATTGTGAAAGCTATCCTGATGTTTCGGAAATCAGTCGTGGGGGTGATGATTTAGTTCCTCAAACTCTGAATCTGTTCACGTTAACTGTAACCAAGAAGAGATTGTATGATAATGGACCTGATGTTACGAGAAGACGTTTAGTAATTAACCACGCCATAATAGCATCTGCAAGGCCAAGGTTTTCTACAGAGAATGTACGGATCTAAGAATTTAATAGAAGTGTTGTCGTCATTGGGCATTTGTTCGTCGTGTCATGAAGGTGACAGATACCAAAGATCTGTAATAAGAGCTGGGCCTCCTACAATCGAAGATGATACATTCTAACAATTTGTGTTCGAAAATGCCATTGAAATGAAAAATTAAAAATGAACAATTTGATGGCCTAAGCACATTTCATGCCGTGGGAAGAATAAAGTGCAATGTGCATCAATCCAGCCTCTAATTTTACAAGTCTAGATGTACTTCGTCTTCAGTGATGAAATGGAAATTACGTTAATCAAGAAAATATCCTTCAACCTTGTTACGCGAAGAGAAAAAAGAGCGGCTTGAAAGATGTAACCATCAAAGATGTCAGTGAATGTATATCTTTCAGAAAAGAGCATGCCGATTCATTATCTTTTGTATCTCCAACCAATTATTTGTGGTGAAGTGACATAAAATTAGCATTGTGCATTCAAAAGTTAGCTGGAACGGGTTTATGAACGATTGTGTGACATTGTAACTTCGACCAACCGCTTTTTCTCAAACCTATTGAAATGGTAGCGGGGGCTGGTGGATCATCTGAAATTTCAAAAATTATTGTATGACTAGGAAGTTTCATTTGTAAATATCATATTTGGGATGTATTGGATCACGGAAGAAAGTGGGCTCGAAGATTTATGGAAAACTGTGTACGGAGGTCCCACAGTGATACACGTGATAAAAGGACACGCTTATGCAAGAGCTGTAAGAGCCTATGTTCTTACAGGCGCTGCAATCGTCAAAATAATTTGCAATGACTCTCATGATACATTTTTTCCTCGTGAAATAAAAGAAATATTGTGAACAAGAAGAAGATGCCACATGAATAAGCTTGTGAAGACGAATCAGTTGCAATAAATCTTAAACATTTCACCGACACTTAAAACACAATCAAAGCGACAAGTCGGACAGCAAAACTTACAATATGTTTTTACTTAACAACATGTTTTGCTCAGGAGTTTGGACTGATACATGCATTGACATGAACAATCCTTGATGAAGTCATTAAAAACAGTAGGAGCACTTACGCAAGGGTGTGGGATTTCTCAGTAAATGGATATTAGGAGCTCCATTATTCATTTCAATCAGTGAAGCTTTTCAAACAAGACTTAACAAAATTTATACTGGTGACACACAATACTTTTGCTCGAAAGTCTGGTGAATTAATTTGCATTTCTTCGAGATTAGTATCAGACTCAACTAAAACATATGACGATGCTTATGAGGTAAGGTTCAAAGCTATGAAGAAAATGGCAGGGCAAAGTTTTTCAGAAGTAAAACTACACAGATCGGATATGATTGATATTCAAGCCAGTAATAAATCTAACAAAGTTAGAAACAAAGAATTTATAATCAACCCTAATCAGATATTCAATAGAATATTATGCGTATGTGACAGTCCTGCAAAGCTCAAATCCTACTCTGAGTTTGAACTAGCTTCGCATCCACCTTTATTTTAAGACGTTTTTTTAAAGCAAGGTAAGAAAGCCTCCATTACTACTATTACTATACAGTTTAGTGTTAAAGCGTTTTTAAATCGTGAATCAATTAAAAAGTACTCGGTGTTTCAATTTAAAACTATAAATACCTACCTAAGCTCAAATCGGTCATCTGCAAGCACAGCGAGCTAGGCCCGACCGCCAAGCACGCCGTGCCGCCCTGCTATCGAATCGGATTTTGACCAGTATTAAGAATAAAGGTAAGCAATATTATACATCGTTTTAAAGCTTATTAAATTTGGCAAATAAATTATATGAAATATTTTTGCGTGTCCCCCCAGATAAAAAAAATATTCACCTTTAAATCAAAATTTTACGAAAAAAAAAAATATTTTTGCGACAATGTCATTATTATTTGCCAAACCGTAATAGAGATAACAAAGACAAATAGACACCTTATTTTTAGACAGCTTTCTAAGAAGTTTAACGGAGAAATTTTTTTTCAGATGCATATAATAGTTTAAGAGATATAATGGATTTTGTAGAACTCTAAAATTGTAAAGTTTGGGAGGGGACAGGGGAGGAAGCAAGCGGGGGAGGGGTGGGGACTTTTTTGGAAAATACTCCACATAAGAAGTACTATCCACCTGCAAAAATTCAGCTTTCCTCTAGCATGTTCCAGTTCAATGCGTTCATTGACTGGGCTAATAAAGCCACATCACACACATCACACTTTGTGAGGGTCCTTTTAAAAATGTTATTTAGATTGCACCACGCACATTTCACTTTTTTCCCACTACGGAACACGAAGTGGTTGCCTTTCAGGATAGGTCGCAGAGCCTTTCCTTCAGCTATTAGGCCAATGGTCCTTACAGTCGTATCAATTCGACTACGACAGAACAGCTGGAGGAGATCCTCCGCAACCTCACTCCTGAAGTTTCGGTGCAAAATGCGTTTATTTTCCTTGTGGAGCTTTGAGCTGTACATTATATACGCATTCTGCACCGAAACATTTAGTAGTCTCCTGAAAAGTTTCTTGTACCAGACCAGGTTTCGCTGTCGTTCAATGGGGAAGCCTGCCAAAAGCTGATCTTTTCGGTCAACTCCCCCCATTAATCTGTTATAGTCAAGTACACGCTCGGGTTTGTATTTAGTGGTACCAAATTTTTGAGCTGACCCGATTTCTGCCGAATGGTAGGTAGACAACATACTTACCACGTTTTTGTCCACCCAAACCAAAATATTGATGTCCCCGCAGTTCGAGTATCCCATCTCACCTTCCCTCAGTGATTTTCGGACATTGGGCTTCAATGCAGAGGGCACAAATTCTCGGTTTAACCGCAATGTGCCCATGCAGTCCATCCCATTTCTTTTGAGGCATCGCGCTAATAATGGACTATTATAAAAATTGTCCATTATTAGCGTATACCCCTTGTTAAACAGAGGGCTGGCCAGGTCGTACACTATTTTTGCAGTGGCCCCAACTGGGCAGATATCGTGACCGCCCGAAAAGTTGGCCCGTGTCATGTCTTCCGTCATGTCTTCTGTCGTGTCTTCCGTTATGTCTTCCGTTAAATCTTCTGTCATGTCTTCCTGGTCTGGATTTGTCGATTCAGCCTGTCTGGAAATGGTCTTCCCCGTATAAATTTGGAATTTCCAAAGATAGCCAGACTTGGACTCACAAAGCTCGTAAGACTTTATACCCACGCTGGCCGCTTTGGTTTTGATCATCTGGGCGAATCCCAAACGGCCTTTATAGCAGAGTAAGGATTCGTCCAGAGAGATTTCTTGCTCGGGCAGGTATAAAGTCTCAAACTTATTTGAGAGGTGGTCCAAGACGGGCTGAATCTTTTGTAACCTTCGCACAGATAATGGTACATCAGAAGAAAGACTTTCATTGTTGGTGAAGTGAAGGAATTTTTTCATTAGAAGAAAACGATTATAATCCATGGCTTGGCTGAAATAAGGCATGGCGGTGATTGTTTTTGAAAAGAAGTAGTCTTTTTCAACGGGAAGGGGACAAATACCTTGATGCATTAAAATTGCCAAGAATACATACACTTCCTCTTTATTCGTGGGAGCCCATTTATTGGTACGCGCATGGCGCTGAAATTGTTTTTTTGCAATGCATTGATCTGCATACCTGTTGGTCTCTCTCGCGATTAGTTCAACGAAATCTGCGTTGAAGATTTTTAAAAAGGCATCCACAGGTTTGCCCATTTCGTCGGTATTGAAGGTTGGTCCTGGCGTACCTGTGAATGTCTCCCTTACACCAGTAAAACGTGAGACCTCGCTGGACCAATCGAAGGAGTAACCATCAGGCGGCAGAATCGAACGCATTGCCTCACGATCTAACTGGTCTTGTCTACTAAAGTCTATGGCCGTTAGTGGAATAGGTGAAACGTTGTTAATATTATTATAAGGTATCGGTGGCATGCACAAGGTATCCTCAACGCCCTCTTCGTGGTCGACGTCGCTCGCCTCGTCGTCCACGTCGCTCGTTCTGTCCATTTCTGAAACAACAGAAAACCCAAATTAATTTTAACGTGTCTGTATTACGATTACCAACTGCCTCTGGTAAAACGTTTCAAAATAATTAACTCTTGGTACGATCAAGTTAATCAAATACGAGGTTTGTTCGAAAAATAACGGTTTTTAAATTTAAGATTGAAGATGACGAACGCCCCGGATGCCCCAGCACATCAACAACCGATGAAATCGTGGAAAAAGTGAAAGAAATGGTTATGAACGAAAAGAGTGTGTGTGCCAAGACCGAGTTGTCTGGTGGTTCGTCCTCTCTGCCTACCCTTGCAGAGAAATGGCGTGAAGGTAAGTTAGATAGTTTAATAACTCACGGTTTCCCGGTACTGACTCTTCTTGATAGAGAGCTGCCTCGTCCACGTTGTGCCCATGTCTGACTCTGAAATAATAGAAAACACAAATTTACTGTAGAATTCGGATATAATGACTTTGCATATAACTGCCTACCGTTTTAAGCGACGATAATGTAAACTCAAGTTAGGTTTCATAGCTTTTAGTAGGAAAACGTATCCGTTTAGTATGACTCCGTTTTAAGCAACCTATTTTAATGACAATTCGTCGGGTTAGAACGACATGCAGTGTTTTGTTTACAAAACCCACGCACCAATACCTCCCGCGCCTCGCTTGTGACTAGAAAGCTCGACACAATGATTTCCGTGAAGTGAAAGTGTTTTTTCAATTGAAGAAAAAAGTGCTGTATTACACCGTTTAGAAGACGGTGAATCCAATGAATAGTATCCTTTACACACAGAGTTTGGAGCGGGACGTGCCCCGCGCCACTTCAGACCGCCGCGCATAAGAGTCTCACAGTGAACTGCGCTGTAAACCGTTATCTTACTTTCGGTCTTTACTTTTCTGCGCGGCGGCCTGAAGACGCGCGAGGCACGTTCCGCTCCGAACTCTGTGTAAAGGGTACTTAACCTTAGCGAAGGAGTTCGGCTTGTGTCTCATTCTACAATATCCACCTGTTCTTACTATCGCACAAAAATTGGCCAAAAACAAGGTCAAATTTCAGACTTTCTACGTTAGCAACTACATATTTACTTGCATAAAATGTAGGTACATTGTATCGTTTTAGATTACAGTACATAATGTATGTTTTTTACGTGGAAAGTTTAAGTTCTATGCTTATTCCTTGCCAATATACCAACAGTGAAACTGTGCTAGGTATATTAATATTAAACCATTGGAAGTTACGCCTATCTATCCAATATTGTAAAGTTATCGATTTCACTATGCTAGAGCCCCTGGTATAACATTTCAAAAAGTAAACTCACCGTTCCCAAACGCAGACAATTCTTGGTAGAAAGGCACGTCCACCCACAGCACGCTGTTGTAGCCGGCCTCCGGAGAGAAGAGTTCTCCACACTGGAGTTCCCCACCCCGCGATGTCCCAGGTAACGGCTCCGGAGATGCTGCCCGGAAAGGTGCAGCAGGCGGAATCGGTGCATAGGGAGCCGTTGCTTGGGTCTGTACAGGAGTGGACAGCCACGGTGGTGGAACAGGTGGTGGTAATGTTGAAGGTGTCCCTCGTGAAAAGTGACACGCTATTCTCTCCGGAGATGGATTTCTGAAAACATATACATAAATCGTATGAATCTTTCTCATTCACGCGTGAAACATAATATTGTATCATGCATCTAAATACAATAACTTACTTTTGTTTATTTTTTCTTGGAGGTGCGGTGGGGAGCAAAATGCGTGCCACCTGCTTCCTAAATTTTCGGCTTTCTAGCTCTAGCTGGAAGGAAGCAGGCAGAGACCTAACGGCTTTAAGGGCCTTGGCGCGATCCTCCCTCACCGCTAGCAAAGCAGGGTCACTGTTAAAGTAAATAAAAATATATAATTAGCTCAACACCTCCACAGCCAAGTACTTTCATAAAAAAAAAATTTAAAAAAATACTAACACTCCAGACCGAGCTGCAAAAGCAGCCCTGCGTTGACGTCCACGTCCGTGTCCACGTAGTTCGGCACCAGCAATTACTGCTTCTGCAGCTGGTGCCCCACCTCTACCTCTCCCTCTGCCTCTGCCTCTGCCTCTGCCCCTGCCTCTGCCTCTGCCTGTGCCTCTGCTTCCTGTTCCAGTCATCACTACTCTATATATTTTAAATTGAAAACACTTCATGTACTTAAATGTTTTAATTTTGATAAACACTGCACACTAATATTACAACATTAAACATCCTGAATCGTGGAGTGCTCCCTTTCCCTGAACAATTGCTGTTTTTGCACAAATTTGGTAAAAGAAAATAAATAAATTAATTATTCAATGAAATAACTGTCAAATGCATTGTGTGGCGGGAGCTTTAGACGAAATTACATTATAAAAAATGTCAACTTTTTGACATAGGACATACATAATTGGATGACTAATATCTGGATTAATAATGAACCAATCTAAATAAAACTTATATTTATCTCTTTCTTATGAATCACTCTGATTAAATAACTATATTTCAAATGCGAAAGTGCAGTAATTATGAATATTATTGTAAATTAAAAACTGAGAGACGTTTTCAGTTGACGTTTGTTACAAGAAATGGCCACAAAAACAATATATTATGTACAAACGAATTGAAAACACATTTCAAAGATAGATAATTCAATCACGATTACACTGATATATAAATATGCGTTAAAAACTCAAAAAATCAATTACTTACGGCATTTTTAATTCGAGAGCAAAATACGTCGGACTGTTAAAAAGTTTTGTCTTGGTTTTTGACAGGACGCCGTTAAAAACCCGCGAAAACTTGTTAATAATTCTTCAAAGACAAACGATAAGGTCATAGACTAAAAGAATATTATATTAACTATTCGAGAAATTAAACGGCTGGCCATGGAAATGTTTTAAATAATTACAATAAATGTTTTACGAGTGATAGAAAAATCGGTCGAAAAATCGACCGACATCAATCAAGGGGTAGGTACAAACGGTCGATTTTTCGACCGAATTCGCTCCAGTGGGTACTACCTTACAATAGTGGATATTCTTTTCTTAGTTTTATTGTTTCATTGGAAATAAGGTTTGTTCCCCAACTTGTAATATATTTGACTTATTATTTACCTACCATTAAACATGTCAACGTTGAGTTATTTGCATACTTATATAAAAATCTGTAAAAAGGGCTTAAAAATGTTGGAATTTATAACTAGGTTAACCAGAAATTTTAACAATACAAAGCCTCGGTGTTTACGGATGAAACTCGAAAATTTCGCGATGTTTTGACTTTTGACGTAAATTTTGTGGGTTAATTTTATGCTCTGGTATGTAATATTTACCGAAATACGTTCCTTGAACAACAAACTACACCTACAAACAACTTTACTTGCATATATCATTGAAGAAGAAGATAACACTTATAATCTAAATGAAAATATGAAAGAAAACAAGACACAGAAAAACAGAAAAAAACAATGATGGAAAAATTTTGATGGGAATAACCTTCAAAAGTTATAAAAAGAGAGTTTTTCTCATAAAAAATTGAACTTTACTTGCGTTTATTTGACAAATTGAGAGGTTTATCGATCTTTTTATTACCCGCGGCGCACCCAGTTTTACAGTTGAAAACCGCGGGAGAAGTGACTTTTAGAAAGTTAGATTCTCCATTGTATAAATGTAAATAATAATAATAATTCCTGACTTGTAATATATTTGACTTATTATTTACCTACCAATAAACATTTTCAACTTACCCTTTGAGTTGAGTTATTTGCATACCTATATAAAAATCTGTAAAAAGGGCTTAAAAATGTTGTAATTTATAACTAGGCTAACCAGAAATTTTAACAATATAAAGTGTATTAAAATCTTATATTTTGCTTATGTTAGAAGTCAGCTGGAGTACAATTCTTCCGTCTGGAATCCATATTATAATACTCATGTACAAGCTGTTGAAAGATTACAAAACAAATTCTTACGTTCTCTTAATTTTAAAATGGGTATCATTATTTTTTATTTTAACTTTTTATGAGTAAAACCTCAAACTGTAATATTTAATTAAATGAAGACATTATGAGCGAAACTCAATCAACCTCCCTACTTTCCGGGTTGGGAAATTCCCAACCCGGAAAGTAGGGAGGTCCTGGGTTCGAGTCCCAGAGGTGTAAATATCTTTTTCTGATTTTTCTGTTTCCAGATTTTCGATTGAGTTTCGCTCATAATGTTTTCATTTAATTAAAATGGGTATCCCAGCAATTCGTAAAAGCCCTGAAAAAGGGCGTTGATCAATAAATAAATAAATTATGTTGAACTATAACACTTTTTTAAATGATATTAATATGCTTAAATTGTCAGACAGAAGAATTTTCACTGACTTGGTATTTTTATATAAAATTCTAAACGATTTAATTGATAGTCCGGTATTGCTTGAACTGATAAGCTTTCGGATACCACGACGTAATACCAGAAGTCAGGATTTATTTCAGTGCAGAAATTTGGGTACTAACTACCATATGTATTCCTCTTTGCCCAGAATACTAATGGAAGGAAATAACTATACCAAGTCAGTGGACATCTTCAATGTATCTTTAAACAAATATAAAACATTGTTACTGAGCCTATTCAAGTATGTACAATAAATGCCTCCAAAAAGGGCGTAAATAAATAAATAAATATCATATCTAAATATATATACTTTTTCATTGTTGCAAGTTGCAATATTGTAATATTTAAATATACAAGCTCACTTGAGCTTTTTTTCATGTTGTTGCTATACCTTATCTATATTTTTATGTAAAAGCCAAATGGCGTTAATTTTATGAATAAATAAATAAATTATCTTGAAAAAATAAAATAGAAATAAATTGGGTGTAATACAATGATTCAAATAAGTCATAACAATCTGTTTATTTCAAGTAATTAGTTAAAATATTATTTGTGACATAATATAAGTCACTATCGTCAATTTTGTTGAATGATAATGTTCCTATCTGACCTCAAACTGACTTAGGCAGCTTGAAAGAGTTCTTTTAGACTTCGAGAATTCAGGAGACATTTCATTTTTCTTGTTTTACTTTTTAACGAGCATAAACCAAATTATTTTTCTAGCTTACGACGTAGTCCATTATCACACGTAACCACCGGAAGAAAAAAAAATATGAAGCCATTTCGGTTTTTTTACATGAATTTTAGAGTATTTCTTCCACCATTTTCTATTTTCTAAAATATTAATAGAAATGAAGCGATACTCTTTTTTTCCATTTTCTATGACAAATTAATAGAAAATAAGCTATTCTTCTTTTGTAAATATTCCTCGAGACCTATAAATTTTTTTTCCTCAACCAAAATCTGCCGTTTTGCAGCATCACTCGGCTTTGATGCGCCCTTTTCTTCTAACATCTCCAAAATATCCAAAATACAGATCAAGGGCAGAGGCTCTGTAAAAGTCAAAAGAACACGTTAAGAGCAGACAAATTCTAAAAGAAAATATAGATAAAAAATGGTTTTATATGAAAATTGTTTAGTTTGGAGGTACAAATTGGTACACGATTTTGAAAGTTTAATAAATGGTTTCACGATTTTTTAATGAATAATAACAGTAAATGGAATCGGCAAATTATTAAATACCTGAACAAATTTGAAAGAACGTACCGAGGACTTTCATTTTTTTCTCTCCGATTTCAAATAACACCACTAACGACCAAACAGCGCGTACACCCGAAAGAGATGGCCGCAGGGAGGCCGCCTTAAATCGTAAAAAATACATTGGTTGGGCGATTACTCGGCTGAGTGACCAGTGATGACACGGGGATGAAATTTTTGTTTTATTAGGTTTTAAAAAATAAAGAATATGGGAATAAATAAATAATTTATTCCCATATTCGTTGCAACATAATATACACATTGTATCTTGTGGCTTTCTCCGATCTTTATTTGCTTTCTCTGTGGTGTTCAAGTGACCTCTCAGATGGGCACATTTTCTGGCCGCACAGATTATAAATAAAACGATTCTATTTCTCCAATGTATTTTGAATCTACCGTGATTTTCCGTGACATCCGCGCTGAGGCGTCGACCAAATCTATTTTCACCGTCGAGTAAACAGTCTAAAATAACGCTGCGCACATTCTTGGTATTTAAAAACACTAGCTTTCGGTGCCAAAACGGGTTTGTTGATGGCTTTAAGAGGAAACCGGGTGGCGTTTCGTCCAAACAAAGTTTTCCCCAATTTTCTCTTTGTATTTTGACACTACTGCAAATATATTTTTTAACCCTTAGCAACATTCGCTATTTTCAGCCTACAAAAATTCACTTATGGTGGAGGTCCACTTAGGTACTTACGTATAGGGGACTCCTTAGGTGGTCCCCTATGAATGTAAGCTTCATAAAAATAGAAAGAAGCACTTTTTGTGATTTATTTATTTAACATTGATAAAAGACCACAATAAATCCAAGAAAACTAGTTGTACATTTTAAAAACAAACTTGTGACATTTATAGGAATTTCAAGCGGAGTCATCACATTTTTCGATCAAGCAGGATCTCTAAGGCCAGGAAAATGCACAATTATGCACCATTTGTACCTGTTTTTGCCATAAAATGCATTAGAGCTAGTGTCATTTAGATTTGCAATATCCAGGCTATTGTTTTTCAAGACACCAATGCGTAAAAATGTTATCAAAAATTTTTACTTACGTAACTCCACTATCTGGGTCCCAGGTCCTAGGTTCAAGGTCCTAGGACCCAGGTCAATGACGATATAAGAATTCACGGAGCCGCAAGCGCATAAGGCTTAAAATAAAAGAAATATTTGCGCTAACCTGCTTGGTGGGGGACTCTACTCCCCCGCGAGTGGAGTTGAGGGTTAATATAGGTAGTATAATGTAGAAGATTGGATAGTGAGGTAGTTTTAGTGGCTGTTAATAGATGTTGACAGTTTTAGAGCTTTTGCCACTTTCCGACAGATATTCGCTGAAACAATAACAGTTAGAGCGTTACCACCTATTCGTGTCATTCGTGTCCCAAACACGAATGGTTACGATGAGTAGAGTGGGCCGCTACCATCTAAATTCTTACAGTCAGGTTCGGACGTAAGTGCACTATACAATAATATTTTAAGTATACACTATAAATAACTAAACTACTTGTAACCGAGTGCCTAATTATTCATTAAAAGAGCCCAACACTTCACTAATGTCTGCATGTGAACAAAGCAGCATTACTCTATGGAAATCATTAAAAGAGCCCAACACTTCACTAATGTCTGCATGTGAACAAAGCAGACATTACTCTATGGAAATCGACCACTGTTTTTTTTGATAAGTTACTTCATTCAGGAAAAAGGTAGATGGGTCGTTCTTCTTTTTAACCTACATAAAGTTGTCTCCACCAGTTAGTGGAGAAAAAATCAACGGAATTACCAATATTATTGACGTGATAACGTCTTATAAATCGAGCGTGCGAACAAGAGACAGAGAGGCACGATTGGCCCAGGCGGCTCGGTTTGTGACGCATCTATCTCTCTTTCACTCCATCGTTATTTTATGACGTTAGCACGTAAAATTATCGTCCGTAAACCAACTTTACAGACAACCAAATTTTTTTTAAAAATTTTTCTTTATTTATCTTAAAAATGGTACATATTTTAGTAGAACTGATCTTCCATTAAAAGCATTTGCTTGCGGATGGAAGATATTATTTTATAATTACTTTAAAATCTACTACACTAAAGACGTAACGACTGTGTGCGTTTAAAAAAAAATATGTGTTTATATTGAATTTTTCAATTTCATATTTTTTTTGATATAATCACATATTGAAAAATTGCGTGATAGAGCTGTAACTCTTCGTGATAGAAGTTTATTTCATACAAATCACAGTTGTCTTCTGCCACCTCGACTTGCTTGTATTATTTCATACAAATCACAGTTGTCTTCTGCCACCTCGACTTGCTGTATTCTATAATGTTACAAAAAAATAATATGACGACATAAAATATAAAACTATTTTTAAACTCCAAAAGGTATATATAATCTGTCAAGTAACAGCGATTATTATTTTTAATGACGTTAAATAAAATATTTTAAAAAATCTTTAAATCTTTAAAAGCCTCCCACAATCTTTATGTCGCACGACAATTCTTGTTGGTTGTCATTTGAAATAGGTAAACACGCAGTTCGTGTTTGTCACCCCCCAATAGACATATTTTAGGCCTCCTTCCCCCTTTGCTACAATTTACCCTCTGAGATCCAGAGAGATTCATTTATAGTAAAAACAAAATGTGACAGAGTGGTAGAAATGTGACAGAGTGGTAAAAGTTATAAAGGTTAGAAAGAAGAACAACCCACCTCCCAAATATCGTTAAAATTGCTTGATTTGAACGTCTTAACAACGTTCAGTGTCTCAACGCACTTAACAACGTTCAGTGTCTCAACACACTTAACAACGTTCAGTGTCTCAACGCACTTAACAACGTTCAGTGTCTCAACACACTTAACAACGTTCAGTGTCTCAACACACTTAACAACGTTCAGTGTCTCAACACACTTAACAACGTTCAGTGTCTCAACACACTTAACAACGTTCAGTGTCTCAACACACTTAACAACGTTCAGTGTCTCAACACACTTAACAACGTTCAGTGTCTCAACACACTTAACAACGTTCAGTGTCTCAACACACTTAACAACGTTCAGTGTCTCAACACACTTAACAACGTTCAGTGTCTCAACACACTTAACAACGTTCAGTGTCTCAACACACTTAACAACGTTCAGTGTCTCAACACACTTAACAACGTTCAGTGTCTCAACACACTTAACAACGTTCAGTGTCTCAACACACTTAACAACGTTCAGTGTCTCAACACACTTAACAACGTTCAGTGTCTCAACACACTTAACAACGTTCAGTGTCTCAACACACTTAACAACGTTCAGTGTCTCAACACACTTAACAACGTTCAGTGTCTCAACGCACTTAACAACGTTCAGTGTCTCAACGCACTTAACAACGTTCAGTGTCTCAACGCACTTAACAACGTTCAGTGTCTCAACGCACTTAACAACGTTCAGTGTCTCAACGCACTTAACAACGTTCAGTGTCTCAACGCGCTTAACAACGTTCAGTGTCTCAACGCGCTTAACAACGTTCAGTGTCTCAACGCGCTTAACAACGTTCAGTGTCTCAACGCGCTTAACAACGTTCAGTGTCTCAACGCGCTTAACAACGTTCAGTGTCTCAACGCACTTAACAACGTTCAGTGTCTCAACGCACTTAACAACGTTCAGTGTCTCAACGCACTTAACAACGTTCATTGTCTCAACGCACTTAACAACGTTCAGTGTCTCAACGCACTTAACAACGTTCAGTGTCTCAACGCACTTAACAACGTTCAGTGTCTCAACGCACTTAACAACGTTCAGTGTCTCAACGCACTTAACAACGTTCAGTGTCTCAACGCACTTAACAACGTTCAG
This sequence comes from Glyphotaelius pellucidus, assembly GCA_936435175.1. NCBI lineage: Eukaryota > Metazoa > Arthropoda > Insecta > Trichoptera > Limnephilidae > Glyphotaelius > Glyphotaelius pellucidus. The sequence goes on from OW386565.1 coordinate 138,426, forward strand.
TGTCTCAACGCACTTAACAACGTTCAGTGTCTCAACGCACTTAACAACGTTCAGTGTCTCAACGCACTTAACAACGTTCAGTGTCTCAACGCACTTAACAACGTTCAGTGTCTCAACGCACTTAACAACGTTCAGTGTCTCAACGCACTTAACAACGTTCAGTGTCTCAACACACTTAACAACGTTCAGTGTCTCAACACACTTAACAACGTTCAGTGTCTCAACACACTTAACAACGTTCAGTGTCTCAACACACTTAACAACGTTCAGTGTCTCAACACACTTAACAACGTTCAGTGTCTCAACGCACTTAACAACGTTCAGTGTCTCAACACACTTAACAACGTTCAGTGTCTCAACACACTTAACAACGTTCAGTGTCTCAACGCACTTAACAACGTTCAGTGTCTCAACGCACTTAACAACGTTCAGTGTCTCAACGCACTTAACAACGTTCAGTGTCTCAACGCACTTAACAACGTTCAGTGTCTCAACGCACTTAACAACGTTCAGTGTCTCAACGCGCTTAACAACGTTCAGTGTCTCAACGCGCTTAACAACGTTCAGTGTCTCAACGCGCTTAACAACGTTCAGTGTCTCAACGCGCTTAACAACGTTCAGTGTCTCAACGCGCTTAACAACGTTCAGTGTCTCAACGCACTTAACAACGTTCAGTGTCTCAACGCACTTAACAACGTTCAGTGTCTCAACGCACTTAACAACGTTCAGTGTCTCAACGCACTTAACAACGTTCAGTGTCTCAACGCACTTAACAACGTTCAGTGTCTCAACGCACTTAACAACGTTCAGTGTCTCAACGCACTTAACAACGTTCAGTGTCTCAACGCACTTAACAACGTTCAGTGTCTCAACACACTTAACAACGTTCAGTGTCTCAACACACTTAACAACGTTCAGTGTCTCAACACACTTAACAACGTTCAGTGTCTCAACACACTTAACAACGTTCAGTGTCTCAACACACTTAACAACGTTCAGTGTCTCAACACACTTAACAACGTTCAGTGTCTCAACACACTTAACAACGTTCAGTGTCTCAACACACTTAACAACGTTCAGTGTCTCAACACACTTAACAACGTATTTTAAAAAAAATCCAAAATTACAAACATAGATTATTTTCTTCTAATACAGTAAGTAAAAATAATAGTTTTGTAATAAAAGTCTAGTTTTGGAAGAAGAAAAAGTAGGAAACAAAACCTCGATTTTAATGATCTCATAAAGGTATAATTAGTCTAAAGAACCGTTCGCATTGGGCGAGTATTTTAGTCAAGTGGAGAGTATAGTAGTAACTAAACGCGTCCGAATACCATAATTTTAGTAGAGTGGGTTATTCAGCTCTTTAGTCAATTCAATCCTTTCCGTTCTAATTTTTCGGCGAGTAGCGCTCCCCTCCACCCGTCCCTGCGCACTAACATGCGCAAACCCGTCGTTTTAGCAGAGTTCATCTGTAGTCGCGCGGAAATGTCGTGGCAATGGAGGAAAGATGCAACTCTAAAATTATTTATTAATGCTGCTATTAGTCTATTCTCGTGTCTTTAGTTTATTTATTTTCATTTTACTAATTTATTTTTCCACCACTTCGAAAATTTCACCGAGATACCGAGATGTATGATTTCACGACTCCTTAGTGAATACACTTTTTTTTAATATTTCTTTATACATATTTGCTTTCTTCACGACATACTATTAATTTTAATTTGCCATGATTTAAACATAATTCATTATATATTGTACACTGTATATACCTAACACAACTGTGTTGCATATTAACTTTTCTTGTAAAAGCCCAATAGGGCGTAAATAAATAAATAAATCAATTTATTGCAATATGCTTAATTAGCGTATTAACTTTACTTTGTAGCAGCTCGTCAACCGCCGTCATCTTGCAACGGGCGGCGGGCATAAATGTACTCTACTTGAAAGTAATGCAAACGATTTTTGGCGAGTCAAGTTATAACAGGTTGATAACAGTACCTACACGCGACGTTTTACTGCTGCCAACACTTCGTGTTGGTGTGTAAGAGAGGGAACGCGGGTGCGGTCTCTTTCGGCGCGGCCAGTTCCAGCTGAGCTCTCTTGGGGAAGACACGGTGTTCGAGCCTTGCAGATTTGGTGTGACGGAGTCCGTGAGAATAATTCGTTTCTTGTTAGTCGATCATGTTTAATATTTTATAACATTTTGTTTAGTGAATTACCATATTTCTATTAGTGTCTCATGCTTCGCATGAGGATGGCACTCACAACCAGGTTTGATATTGTAGCTTTTCAAATATGTCGGTACATGTAACGATGACGCATCAGAATTTAACATCTTTTAGATTCATATTTTCTAGAAGGCCACCCCTGAGTTAATCTTAATATATTTATTCATAGTCTGATGTCTCTATTAGAAATACCTAATTAAGTAATAATTTTATAAATGAATTGCTCGCATACTTTGTGAATAAATATTAATTGTTCTTAACAATGTGAGTGTTGATTTTAAATCTACCCTTAGTTGCTTTTACTTTTGAATATTTGCTTGATGGCGATCCTGGGACACCATTTGATCATTGTTTTAGGGTTCCAGCCTGAGCAGAGAAGTGATTTTGGTAGGTTGATATAAAAATAACAATTATCATTGTTACAAATGGCGCCCAACGGCTTTCGAAATGTTCTTTTCTGCTGTGTCATAGTATCATAATGTACGTTATTGTTAATATTTTACAAACTAGATCGACTCTCAAGGCGGCTTATTCCCGCGGTTTCCGTGTCTGCAAGGCCCGAACACAGCTGCTTCTAGTAAATTCCAGTTTAATTTAAATTCATAATTTGTACATGATCTCAGCTGTTGCTCAAGACGTTTATCGTCTCTTATAATTGTTTTGATGCCCAGTTCGCTGGCATCACTCAGAAATTTTTCTTTTTTAAGAGAATTCTGGATTGAACTGCATGGCTGAAATAATTTGTTACAAAATTTTTTTAGTTGCGTGTATTAATTTTTTTTTTCTACCTTCCTATTAGCTAGGGATAGAAGAACCGGTTGTCACAAGGAGCCAAGCGAAAGCTAAAGAAACAATGGCGAAGCAATGCGACAACAATCGACTTCTAATATGGATTGTTCATCTTCACCGCCATTGGTTATACCGGTTCACAAATGGTACATATAGTACGATCAGCTGACAGGATGGGGTTTATTTTATGCAGATTCAATCAACTAGCATTTCAACTTTCTGATGGAAACTTAGTAAGTTCATTTTAATTTTACAAGCTAATTTCATGTAACTATAGCTGAGCTAATTTTTTTAACCTTATATTTGATTTGATGGCATAAATCTTGGTTCCAATTATTTTGGCGGCAATATTTTATCTTATCTATTAATTTACCTCAACAATCTTGTTGTAATTATTTCACTGTGATTGTTAACAATGTTATCAAAACCCACATAAAAATTTCAGTATATGATCACATGTGATTAAAATTTTTTTTCCTACCTTCTTTTAGGTTATCATTGCAATTCTAATGATTAAACTAATAAAATTTTTCATTCTACCCAACTTTTTAAATATTATTACAAGGTGGTCTTTTACATTAATAATTAATTATTTCCCTTTATTTTTTTGGTTCTCATTTATATTCAGATTTTATCTTTCAACTTTAATAAATATAACCAAACGTGCATTTCAGACTTCTTGGATTCTTCGGGTATTCTTCTGATCACATGACGTCGTGAACGGTTGGGTTCTGCAGATTTCCAGCTGACCTGATAATGCAAGGCAACTAAAGTTTGTTTTTCAATTTTCTTAAATTCTATAATTCATTGTCCGGGTTGTTTTGGGTTTATCGATGAATTTTTCTTGTGCATGTTTTTATTAAGAAAGATAAGTTCCTTGCTAAAGTCAATATCTTCTTTTGGGACAATATTTTATACAATTTTTTTTCTCCTTTGATGGAATTTTTCAACTATTTCTGATTGCGTTTCATGAACAAGGACTTGAAAAGTTTTCATTATGGTGAATAACTTCCATCGAACATTTTGGGGTCTCCTAATTATATTTAATATGTAATCGTTGCTGGGGTTTTCAAATTTTAATTTTCTTTGTTCTGGATTTTTCAAATAATACAATTTATTTTATTCGCTATAAAGTGGTACAACGTAGAAAGCATATATTATTTTATTTGATGTTATCAGGTTCGTAGTTTTTTTTTAAGTTTTCATCTAATTGGGGATTTAACATTAATTTTTCATCTTAAAGTTATTCATTTGCTAAATCTTTTAAATTAATTATTTACGTCAATGCCATCTATAGGATTATTCAAAACTAAATATTTTGGTTCCAGTCTTCGCTTATTATTACCTTTTAATTATATTTTGGATAAACATTGATTATTGCCATCTTTTGGTTTTTTTTTAACAGTTACACATTACGGTACACTTAACAAATGGTTCCTTTTAATATTTCTATTCAGAATTGGTTGGAATCTTAGCTAGTGATCTATTGATTGAAATGCAATTTAATGGGATATATTTGAATTTCTTTATCAGGATTATTTAATGTCCGCAAGTTATTATAGGATATTTGTATTAGGGAACTCGGGTTAAACATTAAATTTTAGCTTTAATGCTCTGTGGTATGGTTTCACGAGATTTTCTTACTTGCTGCGTTTTCGGTATTTGAGCACGTTCCATGATTTCTTCCTGCTGGAAAATCCTCTGAGTTCGTTCGCTTTTCTTGTGTGTTTCCATGCCGGTACTTTTCCTGCCTCTGAGTTGCACACACAATTCTTCTGAATTGACCGTTGTATGTAAGCTCGGATGACGAGTTACTTTCAAGCGCAGGAGACGAAAGAACCCTTTGCTTAATCGATTTGTTCTTAAGAGGAGGGTAGATTCGTTTCTGTTGGCATATTATTAAGAATTTTGGATTCCATATTTTGGGTTTTTTTTTTTTTTTTCATTTTGGGGAAGTTAAAATGTAGTTTTGTACCTATATGTGTAGGGAAAACTCTTGGTTTCATCTCTTTCAGAGGTTTTCAATGAATCTTGTTTTTAAAGGGGGGTTTTCTTTTCAAAATGTGATGAAGGATTTGTGTCTACTTCTGACATTTTGTGGGGGTAGTTTGTGTGCATACATGTCCACCACATGTTGCATAATTTTGTTTAGTCATTATTCGTCTTACATGTTGTCTTGTCTTGTCATAGTATTATGTAGCGAATTAATGTTTAATTGATTTATGTCAAATTCAACGGGGAAGGATGATTAACACTTGTTTTGTGTAAATTTTATTGGAATGAGTTTTTTTTTAATGTGTTAAGTGACGGTGTTTTGATCTACTTTCATTACTGATAATTTAAAAATTAGTTTGGTATCATTTATGTAAGTTGATTATGTTGGTTGTATAATTTCTAGGAATTTTAGCCAAGAGTTTTCACAAGAAAGTCTCAGGAGCTGTAAAATACCTATTACGATTTAGGAATCACCCTCTTGGTTAATTTTCATATTAAATGTCATTAATCTGGTTTTGCTCTCTTACAATGTGCTATTTTACAGTTAATTTTATTAGATTGCATGTTTATTAATTCAGTACTTTGGATATTAACTATATTAAGGTGTTTTCATATCTCTAGCTCTCCTTCGGGTGTTATTTTCATGATTGATGTGGTGGGAGCAGATCTTCGTATGTTCTTCAATTCCGGATAATTACATATTAACATTTTCGACTATAGACATGTTTCATAATCAATATTGTGACATCATTTAACTTGAGAATCTTGTCTTTTGAGCTCGAGGACATTTTTCTCGACTTATTTGATTTCTTAATATTGTTCAATTCTATTTTGTTTTACCTTGTGATCGTCAGAGGTGGCAAGGAAAAGATAATTATATTTTTTTCATGATTACGCTATTTGATTTAATTAAATATTAAATATTGATTTTTATCTCTATTGATGTAGTTCACTGACACCTTCAGTCGGTTATTGGAAGTTCTTAGTTTTTTTTAGTATAAATCTTATTGGTTTGTGTCTGGGGTGGTTAGGCTTTCAGAGTTTTTCAAGAGATGTCTCAATTTTAAGTTTGTTAATTTTTAATTATATTTCAATTATTCTGTCATATTGAGTTTAGGCTTCAATTTTTTTTTGTTAATTTTCAGTAGTTCAGTAATTTTTACAATTTTACAGCAGCACTATAAATTCTTAGCATCACTTGTTTTTATATTGGTAATTCTATAGCTAGGCAGTAGATTAGTTTAGCGAATTTTCTCACAAGAAGAAGATGTGGACCTCCATGCAGTGGATTTTCAAGATTTCAAGAGATACAGAGTATTCTGGGTTAGTTATCACACCTCCTCCTCCCCGCGAGTATGTTACACTAGCGCTTTTCAAGAGGCTCAAGATAGTTCCTGTTACAAACATTGACTGCCAATTTCATTTCTGAAGAAGCTTCTGTTGTCGCTGGACTGTATTATTCAATTCTGGCTCAAGACTGAGATGGATGTCTTCTGATCACTCCTTCGGACCTGTCGGTGATTAGTGTTTTGGATCCAGTATTGCCAATCAACATACCCACTTGCAGCACCTGGTGAAGGAAGAGTTCGTTTCAACGCTTCCTTTGAAATACTCAGAACAATTTGGTACTTTCATCTGGACACCTATCTTCTTGGAATTACCGCTACTGAGTGGAGCGTAGAAGAGGTCCGCTACAATTATACCTCACTACCGGAAGGCATTATTCCACCTGAGATGTTTTGGTGTTTGTCATCATGACTCATCACTCTTCATCGGTCACGCTGCGTTTCCATGGACTACATTCCATAGAAGAATCTTTCATTCATTTTCTCCACCTTTTGGATCAACATTAGGCATGATCTGCAGAATGTCCATACTGGGTTTCAACGCCAGGAGGCGTCCGCCAGGAGGCGTCCGAAATTTTCTGATGAAAATTTCGCTTTTCGTGGGAGGGTAATATAACAGGTTGATAACAGTACCTACACGCGACGTTTTACTGCTGCCAACACTTCGTGTTGGTGTGTAAGAGAGGGAACGCGGGTGCGGTCTCTTTCGGCGCGGCCAGTTCCAGCTGAGCTCTCTTGGGGAAGACACGGTGTTCGAGCCTTGCAGATTTGGTGTGACGGAGTCCGTGAGAATAATTCGTTTCTTGTTAGTCGATCATGTTTAATATTTTATAACATTTTGTTTAGTGAATTACCATATTTCTATTAGTGTCTCATGCTTCGCATGAGGATGGCACTCACAACCAGGTTTGATATTGTAGCTTTTCAAATATGTCGGTACATGTAACGATGACGCATCAGAATTTAACATCTTTTAGATTCATATTTTCTAGAAGGCCACCCCTGAGTTAATCTTAATATATTTATTCATAGTCTGATGTCTCTATTAGAAATACCTAATTAAGTAATAATTTTATAAATGAATTGCTCGCATACTTTGTGAATAAATATTAATTGTTCTTAACAATGTGAGTGTTGATTTTAAATCTACCCTTAGTTGCTTTTACTTTTGAATATTTGCTTGATGGCGATCCTGGGACACCATTTGATCATTGTTTTAGGGTTCCAGCCTGAGCAGAGAAGTGATTTTGGTAGGTTGATATAAAAATAACAATTATCATTGTTACAAAGTGGCGAGTTACTCGAGTTACTAGCTTAGTCTGAACAAGCCTTTAGGTACAGTTGTCCTTTTCGCTCGGTATTCTAGGGAGGACTGCTGTGTACCGAACGAGGGCGGCGCTTTAAGGGGGCGGCATTGTCACGTTTAACTGATTCTCATTAATCATTGGTTCAATTAAAATTATGTGTATTTATCCATATTTCTTCATCTTTGAAAATTATTGACCTTCTAGTTAAATGGTTATTACCAGTAAGCGAGGCCGCGCACCAGACATACATTTGTGTTACGATAACTGTGGCGCCACATTTGAAACGCGACACATTTAACGCCCCCCTGTATTTGCGCGCAAGCACGCACACCAAGGACACGTTTGTAGCGGGTGCAGTTTGTGGCGAGACAGTGGCCGCGCCACATGTATTCAAGATCGAACGCGTGCGTTTTTTGTGGCGCATTGGTTTGCAAAAATGATAGACAATTTTGAATTTTATGTGGAGTTTATTGCAGAGGTTGATAAAAACCATATATTATGTAACCATGGACTCACTGATTATAGCAATAGACGGATTACAGAATTCATTCGGACCAAAATCGGCGAAAAATTCAATAAAAACTTTTCTTTGTCGAACTGTAACTCTTGCAAAATTTCGAAATGACCGTAAATTGTAGAATCTTGATTAAAGGGGTGAACCCAATAATGTCTTTTTTTCTCTCATTAATTGCCACACCAAGAAATCCGTGTCGTCAGATGATGTCGACATTTTGTACAAGCCACAACTGTGCGTCCGGTGTGCTTGTACACGACACATTTACTCTGCAAAAATGTAACATGCATATTGTGGCGACGTTAATGTTGCGTGCATGTAGCGTTTGGTTCCAGTGTGCGGCTCTACTAAGATGAAACATGCATATTGTGGCGACGTTAATGTTGCGTGCATGTAGCGTTTGGTTCCAGTGTGCGGCTCTACTAAGATGAAACATGCATATTGTGGCGACGTTAATGTTGCGTGCATGTAGCGTTTGGTTCCAGTGTGCGACTCTACTAAGATGAAACATGCATATTGTGGCGACGTTAATGTTGCGTGCATGTAGCGTTTGGTTCCAGTGTGCGGCTCTACTAGGGCCTCCGCTCGTGAAGAAACTGAAAAGAAACCAGTTCTCAACGCAATTGCAATCAAGCTCCTTAACAAAATCAATATTTTTCTGATCTGACATGTCAAAATTTGAGTTCGTGAGCCGCTACCATGGAAACCCGTCAACAATGCAACTGAATCTCCTCTGCCGCGGCAAACAGCGTGCTGGTTTTTCAGTTGCATTGCTTTCAGTTGAATTGTTAAGAGGTTGCCATGGTTGACATGTCAGATCAGAAAAAATATCGATTTTGTTAAGCAGGTTGATTGCAATTGGTTTCTTTTCAGTTTCTCCGTGAGCGGAGGCCCTAACAGGCTGAAACCGGTTACTATCTCAAATAAATTAAGTGGAAAAAAAACATAAAATTTAAGAGGAGCCGGTGGTCCTCCGAGCCTCCGAAAATTCGGCGAGTTTTTAGGATTTTTTTGACGTGATAACGTCTTCTAAATCGATGAACGCCGACCGCATTCACGAAAAAGCATGACTCATTGTCACGATGTCATGATGTCACGTCCCGCCTGAGCTGGGCGTACAAGCGAAGGCGTGGAACAAGCGATAGAGAGACACGATCGGCCTAAGCGTTCGGCTTAAGCGTTTGGCTCGTGACGTTATCGCGTAAAATTATCGTCCGTAAACCGACATTACAGACAACCAATTTTTTTAAAACGAGAACAGTCAACAATTCTATTCAAACTTTATTGATTTATTAAATCGCTTTAATAGTATACAAAAATATTATTATTAAAAAAATAAAAATTCTATGCAATTAAGGAACTGCGCTGAAATTGCCCTCCTCATAAATACGGTGGTGGGTCCAGTTTTGTCTCTTTCACTTATCCGTAAACATAAATACGGTGGTGGATCCAGTTTTGTCTCTTTCACTTATCCGTAAACATAAATACGGTGGTGGGTCCAGTTTTGTCTCTTTCACTTATCCGTAAACAAAAACAACAAAAAACCTGATCGGTATGAGTGTAGTTATCGCAGGAACTAGAATAAAAAATAAATTTAAAAAATTGACACAATGGCGCGTTGTTTAAATTTAAATACGGAAAAAAGACTGTTTTTCATTATATTTTGTATGCAAAAAATAAGAAGTATTCAACCTTAGCACTTTACAGACAACCTAATTTTTTTATAAATTTTAAACCACCGGCTCCCCTTAATATAATGTTTCAGCATCAAAAATGGGAATATAAAAAAGTTGGAATTCTGTTATAACAGGTTGATAACAGTACCTACACGCGACGTTTTACTGCTGCCAACACTTCGTGTTGGTGTGTAAGAGAGGGAACGCGGGTGCGGTCTCTTTCGGCGCGGCCAGTTCCAGCTGAGCTCTCTTGGGGAAGACACGGTGTTCGAGCCTTGCAGATTTGGTGTGACGGAGTCCGTGAGAATAATTCGTTTCTTGTTAGTCGATCATGTTTAATATTTTATAACATTTTGTTTAGTGAATTACCATGTTTCTATTAGTGTCTCATGCTTCACATGAGGATGGCACTCACAACCAGGTTTGATATTGTAGCTTTTCAAATATGTCGGTACATGTAACGATGACGCAGCAGAATTTAACATCTTTTAGATTCAAGTATTCTAGAAGGCCACCCCTGAGTTAATCTTAATATATTTATTCATAGTCTGATGTCTCTATTAGAAATACCTAATTAAGTAATAATTTTATAAATGAATTGCTCGCATACTTTGTGAATAAATATTAATTGTTCTTAACAATGTGAGTGTTGATTTTAAATATACCCTTAGTTGCTTTTACTTTTGAATATTTGCTTGATGGCGATCCTGGGACACCATTTGATCATTGTTTTTAGGGTTCCAGCCTGAGCAGAGAAGTGATTTTGGTAGGTTGATATAAAAATAACAATTATCATTGTTACAAAATGGCGCCCAACGGCTTTCGAAATGTTCTTTTCTGCTGTGTCATAGTATCATAATGTACGTTATTGTTAATATTTTACAAACTAGATCGACTCTCAAGGCGGCTTATTCCCGCGGTTTCCGTGTCTGCAAGGCCCGAACACAGCTGCTTCTAGTAAATTCCAGTTTAATTTAAATTCATAATTTGTACATGATCTCAGCTGTTGCTCAAGACGTTTATCGTCTCTTATAATTGTTTTGATGCCCAGTTCGCTGGCATCACTCAGAAATTTTTCTTTTTTGAATAGAATTCTGGATTGAACTGCATGGCTGAAATAATTTGTTACAAAATTTTTTTAGTTGCGTGTATTATTTTTTTTTCTACCTTCCTATTAGCTAGGGATGGAAGAACCGGTTGTCACAAGGAGCCAAGCGAAAGCTAAAGAAACAATGGCGAAGCAATGCGACAACAATCGACTTCTAAAATGGAGTGTTCATCTTCACCGCCATTGGTTACACCGGTTCACAAATGGTACATATAGTACGATCAGCTGATAGGACGGGGTTTATTTTATGCAGATTCAATCAACTAGCATTTCAACTTTCTGATGGAAACTTAGTAAGTTCATTTTTAATTTTACAAGCTAATTTCATGCAACTATAGCTGAGCTAATTTTTTTAACCTTATATTTGATTTGATGGCATAAATCTTGGTTCCAATTATTTTGGCGGCAATATTTTATCTTATCTATTAATTTACCTCAACAATTTTGTTGTAATTATTTCACTGTGATTGTTAACAATGTTATCAAAACCTACATAAAAAATTTCAGTATATGATCACATGTGATAAAAATTTTTTTTCCTACCTTCTTTTAGGTTATCATTGCAATTCTAATGATTAAACTAATAAAATTTTTCAGTCTACCCAACTTTTAAAAAAATTTTACAAGGTGGTCTTTTACATTAATAATGATTTATTTCCCTTTAATTTTTTGGTTCTCATTTATATTCAGATTTTATCTTTCAACTTTAATAAATATAACCAAACGTGCATTTCAGACTTCTTGGATTCTTCGGGTATTCTTCTGATCACATGACGTCGTGAACGGTTGGGTTCTGCAGATTTCCAGCTGACCTGATAATGCAATGCAACTAAAGTTTGTTTTTTTCAATTTTCTTAAATTCTATAATTCATTGTCCGGGTTGTTTTGGGTCTATCGATGAATTTTTCTTGTGCATGTTTTTATTAAGAAAGATAAGTTCCTTGCTAAAGTCAATATCTTCTTTTGGGACAATATTTTATACAATTTTTTTTTCTCCTTTGATGGAATTTTTCAACTATTTCTGATTGCGTTTCATGAACAAGGACTTGAAAAGTTTTCATTATGGTGAATAACTTCCATCGAACATTTTGGGGTCTCCTAATTAAATTTAATATGTAATTGTTGCTGGGGTTTTCAAATTTTAATTTTCTTTGTTCTGGATTTTTCAAATATTACAATTTATTTTATTCGCTATAAAGTGGTACAACGTAGAAAGCACATATTATTTTATTTGATTTTATCAGGTTCGTAGTTTTTTTAAGTTTTCATCTAATTGGGTATTTAACATTAATTTTCACATCTTAAATTTAATCATTTGCTAAATCTTTTAAAGTAAATAGTTACGTCAATGCCATCTATTGGATTTTTCAAAACTAAATATTTTGGTTCCAGTCTTCGCTTATTATTACCTTCTTTTAATTATATTTTGGATAAACATTGATTATTGCCATCTTTTGGTTTTTTTTTAACAGTTACATATTACGGTAAACTAAATAAATGGTTCCTTTTATTATTTCTATTCAGAATTGGTTGGAATCTTAGCTAGTGATCTATTGATTGAAATGCATTTTAATGGGATATATTTGAATTTCTTTATCAGGACTATTTAATGTCCGCAAGTTATTATGGGATATTTGTATTAGGGAACTCGGGTTAAACATTAAATTTTAGCTTTAATGCTCTGTGGTATGGTTTCACGAGATTTTCTTACTTGCTGCGTCTTCGGTATTTGAGCACGTTCCATGATTTCTTCCTGCTGGAAAATCCTCTGAGTTCGTTCGCTTTTCTTGTGTGTTTCCATGCCGGTGCATTTCCTGCCTCTGAGTTACACACACAATTCTTCTGAATTGACCGTTCTTTGTAATTTCGGATGACGAGTTACTTTCAAGCGCAGGAGACGAAAGAACCCTTTGCTTAATCGATTTTTTCTTAAGAGGAGGGTAGATTCGTTTCTGTTGGCATATTATCAAGAATTTTGGATTCCATATTTTGGGTTTTTTTTTCACTTTGGGGAAGTTAAAATGTAGTTTTGTACCTATATGTGTAGGGAAAACTCTTGGTTTCATCTCTTTCAGAGGTTTTCAATGAATCTTGGTTTTAAAGGGGGGTTTTCTTTGCAAAATGTGATGAAGGATTTGTGTCTACTTCTGAAATTTTGTGGGGGTAGTTTTTTTGTGCAAACATGTCCACCACATGTTGCATAATTTTGTTTAGTCATTGTTCGTCTTATATGTTGTCTTGTCTTGTCATAGTATTATGTAGGGAATTAATGTGTAATTGATTTGTGTCATGTTCAACGCGGAAGGATGATTAACACTTGTCCTTGCGCATTGACGTAGTTGGATATTGTTGTATTTTCCTTGTTGCATATGAGTTGGGAGGTGCTTGTTCCTATCCTTGGGGAGCAATCACTTTTCAAACATTTTGTTTTCCTTGTTTTGTGTAAATTTATGGAATGAGTTTTTTTTAAATGTGATAAGTGACGGTGTTTTGATCTACTTTCATTACTGATAATTTAAAAATTAGTTTGGTATCATTTATGTAAGTTGATTATGTTGGTTGTATAATTTCTAGGAATTTTAGCCAAGAGTTTTCACAAGAAAGTCTCAGGAGCTGTAAAATACCTATTACGATTTAGGAATCACCCTCTTGGTTAATTTTCATATTAAATGTCATTAATCTGGTTTTTGCTCTCTTACAATGTGCTATTTTACAGTTAATTTTATTAGATTGCATGTTTATTAATTCAGTACTATGGATATTAACTATATTAAGGTGTTTTCATATCTCTAGCTCTCCTTCGGGTGTTATTTTCATGATTGATGTGGTGGGAGCTGATCTTCGTATGTTCTTCAATTCCGGATAATTACATATTAACATTTTCGACTATAGACATGTTTCATAATCAATATTGTGACATCATTTAACTTGAGAATCTTGTCTTTTGAGCTCGAGGACATTTTTCTCGACTTATTTGATTTCTTAATATTGTTCAATTCTATTTTGTTTTACCTTGTGATCGTCAGAGGTGGCAAGGAAAAGATAATTATTTTTTTTTCATGATTACGCTATTTGATTTAATTAAATATTAAATATTGATTTTTATCTCTATTGATGTAGTTCACTGACACCTTCAGTCGGTTATTGAAAGTTCTTAGTTTTTTTTTTAGTATAAATCTTATTGGTTTGTGTCTGGGGTGGTTAGGCTTTCAGAGTTTTTCAAGAGATGTCTCAATTTTAAGTTTGTTAATTTTTATTTATATTTCAATTATTCTGTCATATTGAGTTTAGGTTTCAGTATTTTTTGTTAATTTTCAGTAGTTCAGTAATTTTTACAATTTTACAGCAGCACTATAAATTCTTAGCATCACTTGTTTTTATATTGGTAATTCTATAGCTAGGCAGTAGATTAGTTTAGCGAATTTTCTCACAAGAAGAAGATGTGGACCTCCATGCAGTGGATTTTCAAGATCTCAAGAAATACAGAGTATTCGGGGTTAGTTATCACACCTCCTCCTCCCCGCGAGTATGTTACGCTAGCGCTTTTCAAGAGGCTCAAGATAGTTCCTGTTACAAACATTGACTGCCAATTTCATTTCTGAAGAAGCTTCTGTTGTCGCTGGACTGTATTATTCAATTCTGGCTCAAGACTGAGATGGATGTCTTCTGATGACTCCTTCGGACCTGTCGGTGATTAGTGTTTTGGATCCAGTATTGCCAATCAACATACCCACTTGCAGCACCTGGTGAAGGAAGAGTTCGTTTCAACGCTTCCTTTGAAATACTCAGAACAATTTGGTACTTTCATCTGGACACCTATCTTCTTGGAATTACCGCTACTGAGTGGAGCGTAGAAGAGGTCCGCTACAATTATACCTCACTACCGGAAGGCATTATTCCACCTGAGATGTTTTGGTGTTTGTCATCATGACTCATCACTCTTCATCGGTCACGCTGCGTTTCCATGGACTACATTCCATAGAAGAATCCTTCAATCATTTTCTCCACCGTTTGGATCAACATTAGGCATGATCTGCAGAATGTCCATACTGGGTTTCAACGCCAGGAGGCGTCCGCCAGGAGGCGTCCGAAATTTTCTGATGAAAATTTCGCTTTTCGTGGGAGGGTAATATAACAGGTTGATAACAGTACCTACACGCGACGTTTTACTGCTGCCAACACTTCGTGTTGGTGTGTAAGAGAGGGAACGCGGGTGCGGTCTCTTTCGGCGCGGCCAGTTCCAGCTGAGCTCTCTTGGGGAAGACACGGTGTTCGAGCCTTGCAGATTTGGTGTGACGGAGTCCGTGAGAATAATTCGTTTCTTGTTAGTCGATCATGTTTAATATTTTATAACATTTTGTTTAGTGAATTACCATGTTTCTATTAGTGTCTCATGCTTCACATGAGGATGGCACTCACAACCAGGTTTGATATTGTAGCTTTTCAAATATGTCGGTACATGTAACGATGACGCAGCAGAATTTAACATCTTTTAGATTCAAGTATTCTAGAAGGCCACCCCTGAGTTAATCTTAATATATTTATTCATAGTCTGATGTCTCTATTAGAAATACCTAATTAAGTAATAATTTTATAAATGAATTGCTCGCATACTTTGTGAATAAATATTAATTGTTCTTAACAATGTGAGTGTTGATTTTAAATATACCCTTAGTTGCTTTTACTTTTGAATATTTGCTTGATGGCGATCCTGGGACACCATTTGATCATTGTTTTTAGGGTTCCAGCCTGAGCAGAGAAGTGATTTTGGTAGGTTGATATAAAAATAACAATTATCATTGTTACACTGTTTACAAAATCTTAAATGTAAGGGCATTTGAAGGTGGAATGAATACTTATTACCCCCCCCCCCCCTTCCCTCCCACCCCACCCTGCCGAAATAACTTTCCGGTAGAAAATGTTAAGCTCGTGCCAGAGTCAGGGATCGACTCGGCTCGGCGCATTTCAATTCCGATGTAAAAATCTCATCAATTACCTACATTAGTAGTTCTGCAAACATTAGATCTCCCCATATCACGATTTATTTTTGGGTTAAAATGCCGTGTTGCGCAAAACCAAAACTTCCTCTGAAATCAAAGATTTGTAAGTACTTTATACCTGTCTACTTTGATGTGATAACTTCTTTTAATCGATAAACGCCGGCAGTACTCAAAAAAAATTATGATTTTTTGTCACGTTGTCGTGTTCTGCCTGAGCCGAGCGTGCGAGCGAACAAGCGATAGAGAGGCACAATCGGCCTAAGCGTTCGGCTTGTGACTGTAAAATTCTATATAAAAGTTTTCTTATGACGTTATCACGTAAAATTATCGTCCGTAAACCGGCTTTACAGACAACCAAATTTTTTTTTTTATTAATTTTTTTTTGTTTAATTTATAACTTTGTTACAGCATTGAACATAATATTAATATGCATAATTCACTGATTTTCTACGCCAATTAAGAGTGCTAGATTCTTGAGCTTGGCGTAGGAGTCATTTCATTATTATAACTTAATTTTACATAGTGTACAAAACATAATTATAAACTTAAATACTAGGTTATTGTGACGTTATTTTTTAATAAGGCATGAACTGAAGTTATAACATTCTGATTGGTGATGTTATGGTTGTTAATTTTTTAAAGATTAATTTGACTTTATTCTTGAATGAAACGAAATCTTTTTTATTATTTTTACTTCTTCGGGAAGATTTTTGAAATATTTGATGCCTTTGTAAATATAATTATTGTGCTTAAAATAAAGGTATTTGGAAATTTAATTTTTGCCTTAATGATGAGTTAGGTTTAAATTTTTGATTACATTGTCTTTGAATATTCGTAATACTGAATCTTTTTTAGAGAGATCTTCAATTTTTGGTACTTCAAATATCTTGAACAATGATGCTGAAGGGAATGTTGGTTGTTTTTTTCAAAATGACTTTAATAATTAGTTTTTGTACCACTTTTAGAGGACTTATTATTTTTTCACATGCACCTCCCCATCCAATGATTCCATACTGAATTAATGATTGTACAATGGCGTAATATACTTCTTGTAGGTTGTTCAACTTGAGAATATTTCTTAATCTAATGAATATATGCGTTTAACAAGTTCACATAAGTGAAATATACATAAAAATCAAAATGTGTTTGGGAATAAGGGTATTGTGTATTGCTATATTAAGCATTAGCATAGATAATATTAAGCATCAGCATAGATAATATTAAGCATTAGCATAGACAATAAAAACTATGTCATAGCAATTCTCGTAGACTTTCAAAAAGCCTTTGACACCATAAGTCATGAAATACTGATTAAAAAAATAGAAAAAACAGGTGTAACTGGTCCAGCTATCAAACAAATAAAATCCTATCTGTCCAACAGAAAACAATGTGCTAACACAGGAGATAAAAACAGTCAACTCGAGAGTATAAACTACGGAGTTCCACAAGGATCAATACTGGGGCCACTTTTATTCCAAATATACATAAATGACATCTGTCAGCTAAAACTACATGGTGAAATCTTCTTATTCGCAGATGACACGGCAATTTTTTACTTCGGCAAAAACTTAGAAAGTGTATTAGAACAATCTCAAACGGATCTTAATGTACTAAACGATTGGCTAATAAAAAATATATTAACAATAAATATTAATAAAACCGGTTACATGATCTTAAGCTCACCTAAAAGAATAATACCATCGCATAAACCATTACAAATAGAAGAAAGAGACCTACATATTCTAGATAGCGAAAAATACCTGGGCTTTTATATTGATAAACATTTAACATTTAAACAACACGTAGAAAAACTAAAAACAAAAATCATCCCATTGATTGGTGTATTTGGTAGAATTGCTCATCTTCTACCAACAAAGGTAAAGAGGGGCTTATACTTTAGCTTAATCCAGTCCCACCTAAACTATTTAATAGAAATATGGGGAAACACATACATTACGTACTTTAACGACTTACAAATAATACAGAACAAAGTTATTAAAAAACTCTTCAACTATAACCCAGACACTCCCACAAAAAAACTATACCAGGAAATGAACCTTTTGAAAATAAGAACATTGTACGAATATAACATATGTCTTTTAATATACAAAATGGACTTATACACACAAACACAACATTTATAAAAACATCACAAGTACACGAACATTATACTAGACAACACAATAAATTGTACACAAATACAGTCAAGACTGAAAGTGGCAAGAGAAGTATTGGCCTCGAGGGAGTTCACATATATAATCTCCTTCCAGATAACCTAAAAACGGAAAAGAATATAAAAACCTTTAAAAAAAACTATTTAAACGATGTTGGAACAAAATTAAAAAAAATTACTTCTTACTACTTTACTATATATGCTCTGTATTTAAGTTAACTCTTCAATTCCCAGTGTCACCTGTAGGTGACAGAAGTTTAATATTTTTTTTTCTACCACACGGAAATTTTATTTTTAAATTCTACTACTTCTATAGCAAAGGCAATTAGTAACTCTATTCGGTTTTTTTTCTGGCAACACTAGCCACACACCATTTGTCAAATCCATTATTGTGTTTCACGCGAAATTGGTGCAGTCTAAGTTTCTGTGATCTCTTGCGACCTAAAGTGAAATAAAAATGCCTAAACCGTAAGTTTTGTTTTTTTTTCTTATTGTATGCAATAAATGAATAAATAAGCTAAAGTACAAATGTACTTAATGACAAAAATAATTTATAGAATGTTTGTTGCAATGTTGGAAATATTCTCTGTCACTTGTGGGTGACACTGGACATTGTAACTATTCTATTGTTATAACAACTCTATTGTTCGGAATTCATTCTAAGTAATAAGTAACTAGACCGTTGTATACATTTTGGCCTTATCGCTATGTTGTGACGGTGTTTTAGAATTTGTTGTGAACCTTACCAGAACTCAAAATGCAATCTGACTTAGGCCTAGGAGCTAGTGTTATTTTAGAGCTTCATTCAAGATTACCATAAGAGTTAGGACTCTACAATTTATACTTTGATCATTTTTTCATGGGGTTACCATTGCAAAAATATTTGTGAGAGCAGAATTTTGGGGGTATAGGTAATGATCGGGAAAACCATCTGGAGAACTTCAATTTGCCACACTCAAAAAGACATAAAAAGGAGCCAAGAGGTGAGCTACGTCATAAAGCTTCTGTGGAAATCATTGCAGCTAAATGACATGACAAAAGTATCGTCACCATTGCATCTAACTGCCGTGGATTGGATCTATTTGAATTTGGTTTAGATGCAGTTTGCCAAAATGCATGGCTGATCAAAAGACAGTCAGAAAACAACTGGACCTACTGCAATTTTTGGCAAAATGTCGCAACCACATACTTGCAAAAATATGGTAAGCCTCCGAGCCGCAAATCCGATTGTGGCGTACCTCTGCAGATAAGAGTTCCTATCGAGGTGAGGAGTGCAGGAAGTGCTGATGATCAATCGCAAATCGACTGCTCTCAACAAAGATGTGGATATTGTCACCAACGCACCAGAAGAATGTGTGCCAAGGGCAATATCGGTTTGCATCTCAAGTGTTGATACATCTTTCACAATAAATAAGTGCTCTGTTTTTTTTTTTTAAATATACCTAAATATTATTATAAAACTTTATTTGAATAAATCTTATTATAAAACTCATTATCATTCATTGATATTTTATTCCAACCGTCAGAACAAGAAACTGTATCCTCACATGCTGTTTGCACATTGCTCATGAGCTGTATGCACATTGCCCAGTGTTACCTGTAGGTGACATACCTATAAAAAGAAGTGGGGGTAATAAATTTATTTTTTAAATATTTTTTTGTCTTAACTGTATATATATTAACTATTTTATGTAAAGAGAAAAGAAAAATCTTTTTTAACTTTGACATGGGAATTGAAGGGTTAAGAAAGCGAAATATTATATTTCTTTTAATTTAATAATAAAAAAAGTATAGGAAATATTTGAAACCTTCAAAATACCCTCATAAAACCCTCATAAAACCCTCGCAAAAGTTTTTGAATTAATTCAAAAGTTTTTCAATCATCAAAAATTCTTGCGAAACTATAAAAAATTGAGAATGACATTTTGCCAAACAATGATTGTCAAATCAGAATTCAAATTTTCAAAACTCTTTAAATTATTGAATTAATTTGAACTACTGACACGAGGGTGTCCACAGGGAGGGGTCTTGTCACCCTTGCTGTGGAGCCTAGTGGTGGACAACCTCATCCGGAAACTCAATAACAGGGGCCTCTATACACAAGGGTATGCGGATGACATTGCAACCATAATAAGGTGTTGGGATGCAGACACAACCAGAGGCCTCTTACAATCAACACTGGCGACAGTGGAAGAATGGTGTGAAGAAACAGGGCTGTCGGTCAATCCAGACAAGACAGAACTAGTAATCTTCACACGCAAAAGAAAACTAGAGGGATGGAACAATCCAACCTTCTATGGAAAGGAGTTAAAACCCTCGGACACGGTCAAGTACCTCGGAGTCATCATAGATGCCAAACTGAGCTGGAAAAACCATGTGGAAATTATGGGCAGAAAGGCATGCGCACTAATGTGGGCAACCACTTATGGTGCCAATGTCCTGCCCTGGTGGGAACTAGGCTCAGATACCTGGGGAGACACACAGTAGAACCAGAAGACATAGCCACATATCCGGTGACAACCCTGGTGAACTTTATTAAAGGGACTGGGTTGTTACTAAATGATTGAGGTAAAATGGGAGATAGCACAATGGGCCTATGGCCTAAGTGCTCACGGGAACATATACTTGTAAACCGTCTCCGCCTTTTATAAAAAAAAAAAATGAACTACTTACATAATAATTTGAATCGATTCAAGAAAAACCGATATTTTAAATAGGTACCTGCGTTAGGCACCAAATTTGATTGATTGTTCTTATATAATATACAAAAATGAATATTTGTAATATATGAAAAACGTAATATGTAAAAAAATAGTAATATGTGGCACGCAAGCTGTTTGAAAACTGAATGTACTGGGACTGAATATATGGAACGCGGGAAGGGGGTTGGCTGGACGGGGAGCGGGGAAGGGGAGAGGGCAGGCGGGGAAGGTGGAAGGGGAACGCGGGAGGGGAAGGTGACGCGGGAGAGGATCGGGGGGACACGGAAAAGGACATGCAGCGAGAAACAATTTTTTTCTTTGAATATGGCATTGCAACGCATGCCGGGAACCAGCTAGTATATATATATATATATATATATTTTTTTTTTAAGTGAATACCTCTATAGCACGGCCGTGAAAATGATATCACTTCTAAAGGCTCCTATTGGTTGGGATATGAATCAGAAATTACGCGAGGTCTGCGCTCATTGGTCGCTTTGATTATGACCTCACTTTACAAGTATTGGTTGAGATTGTTTTGATGAACTTCTTCAAACGCGGCAAACTTATTTTGTGGAACAATTTTAATTTAAAATTAGTAAAAATAAGACCGGTGGTTTCAAACTGTGATGCTCCTAGCAATAAAATGTCATCAATTATAAATAGAATTTTTATGGTTTCACACATTTTTTGTCCTAAATACACAATTAAAAATTCATTTGATTTAATAAAACACTTAAAACTTTTCGAAATCCCTGACAAAGCATTATAAGTATCATTTGATATTGTTAATTTATTTTATATTAGCTTCACACAGTTTTTTTAAGGAAGAGAAGGATAGGAAGTTCTGGGAAGAAAAAGGTATTAGGGGTGAGTAGGAATCTGGGAGTCAGTGTATCCAGGAGTCCCGGACATATGAATCTATCCCTCCAAAAGCTGTGCAAAGCGATGGGTCGAGAGAGTCCGGCTGGAAAGGTCAAAAGGCCTCCTTCAACCAGTTTCTCTCCGCCACGCAGCAGGTGGGCAGGCACATCCGCCGCAAAGACCTGGACAAAATTGACTCCATGAGCTCGCTCACCCCTGCTAAGACACCAAACGTAGCGAACTACTTAGGGTTACATATGGCAGAGGTGTTAGTTATCCAATAAATGGTTCCCGGGGCGGCGGTACCCATACCCGCCTCCTACTATTCACATTAGCGTCACATATTCTCCTTACACTCATCGCTTACGCCTCAGGGATCTCAATTCTACAGCATTCAGTCTACTTTCCTTCCTCTTGCTTCCTCTGCCAGTTCCTTGCCTCACTGCCATACGTCAGGGCAGGTACCAGCACTCTATTATGAATGGCTAGCTTCGCTTCTTTGGACAACTTTTTAGTGGCGCCAGTTGAGTTCTATCCTCCGTTAATGGATTTACCAACATATACTCTTCTTTCAATATCTCTATCAGCCTTCCCATCTCCCGTAAACATACTTCCCAAATACACAAACTCATCCACCTGCTCCAAGTATTCATAATTCACAACTATGCTGCACATACTCTATCTTTCAAACACAACGATTTTAGACTTACTTACATTCATCATTAACTCATTCTTCGTACATACTTCGTTCATCCTTGTTGGAAATCAGCACCGCATCAACGGCATACAATAGGCAACAAACTTTCAGATTACCCAATTCCTCGCCCAATCCCATCCCTTTCAATTCTTGCATATAATCATCCACATTATATATATAATAATTCTACCTACTCTTGAATACTTTAGTTTCACTTCTACCGCCTGTGAATTGCACACTCTGATTTTTTTAAAGTATTTTGAGGGTTAGCAGTTGTGTACTATTTAAGTGTCTGCGGGCCCTGTACAGTATGCCCAGGTTTGAGAGGCTAACTTTACTCAGCCCCCATACCTGATTATTCTACCAGATAAATCAGTTAAATTAAAGTACTTTAATTAAGTTATCAAAATTAATTTTTTCAATGGGTACGGAGAGTTTGAAATTTATGAAACTTTAAAATGTATGTTTAACTATCTCAGTTTTTAATTTATGCGGTTTATAGTATGGGGACTAAAGAGTGGAATTGTATTCTAAATTACTTCTTACTAAGGCAGTGAAGAGAATTTTAAGCGAATAAAATAAAGTAAATTTTTTTGCCATATCACAATCATTTCTTAGCCTCATTAGTAACTTCATAAATATGTAGAAAAACGTTAATTTTTCGTCAAATATGATACCCAAATCCTGGATATGAAACATCTTTTTATTTTAAAATAAATATTGTTAATACTTTTGTGGCGTTCATACAACTATTTTTCGCCACTCTAGAATTCGCGAGAAGGAACTACCGCCGCAAAGTGCTTGCAAATTCACACTACGCGCAGCTCCTACGTATGCACGTATCGGCAGACAATAATAATAATAATAATAATTGGACAATTTGTAGAGCGCCATTTTTGTGAAAAATCACCTCAAGGGCGCTTTAAAATTTTATTTATTTATTGTTTTTTTTTTTTAATATTCTTAGAATCTATCTAATTTAATTATTTACAAAAAGATACAGAGCCATACTTACCTGGCAGGTCACTTCCGATAAACACACTTTTTTAGAAAGTTTATGCTTGGGGATGATACGACTTTGCACGTGGAGGACATTATATTGAAAACACTGGACACTGCATGAATTTACCTTTGCTACCCTCATCACTGTTGCTTTTACATTTATAAGAAGATTAGTGCCAAAATTGAATTAGTGTTTATTTTGAAAGACTAGTGAATTTAGAGCTCTCTGGGACTGGAAATTTTCATAAAATGACCTTTACAAAAGATTAAAATAAAAATTTGGTTATATTTTACACAATTAGTTATTTACAACGTCGTGGGCCGTGAAGGCGAAGGTGAAAGGTTTTTTTAACTTATGGATAAGACTGTCTGAAAAGATGAGTTTTGAGTTTAGCTCTAAATTCCGCTGAATCTGTGATCATTCTTAACTCGTGTGGCAGTCCATTCCAGGCTTTCGGTCCTGACACTCCGAAAGCACGCTCACCGAATTTAGTATCTGGTGTGCGTTTTGGTTCCTTCAACCTTCCGATAGCTGATGTTGCTGCTGACCTGAGGGTTAATTGTCGAGGATTGGAATTTTCTGGAATACACATTTCCGATAAGTAAGCCGGAGCCATTCCGTTAAGGGACTTAAATATCATCCAGCAGAGCTTGAACTGGATTCTTTCGGGACACTTGAGCCAGTGAAGGTTTTTGAGATGCTCAGAAATATGGGAGTATTTAGATACGCCGGTGATAAGTCTTGCCGCAGCGTTGAACACGGATTGTAATTTGTTAATATGATATTTTGGGAGACTAGCATATATTCCGTTGCAATAATCCAGACGTGAAACAACGTACGAATTAACAAGTAATTTTGTCGCCTCTGTTGTCAAGTTTCTCCGTACTGCTTTAATTTGCCTTAATTGAAAGAACCCCGTACTTACGGTTCTGTTCACTTGAGTTTTAAGGGAAAAATCAGCGTCCAGATTGACACCCAGTAGTTTTATGCATGCCTTTGGAGTGATATCACTTCCTGAAATAGTTATTGGGGAATTATCAATGTTACGCTGACGTCTGCTTGTGGCGGTCCAGAGAAACTCAGTCTTTGCAGGATTAAATTTCAATCTATTTGAGGTCATCCAGCGAGTGATTGCTTCTAGACACTCAGTTATGCGATTTTTAAGACTGTCTATTTCCTCTGGTAAGCAGTAAAAGTAAACTTGCTGGTCATCAGCGTAGCAGTGGGATAGAAGACCAAATGATTCGATAATTTTAGCGACATCATTTGTGATGACGATGAAGAGAAGTGGGCCCAGAACAGACCCCTGGGGAACTCCAGATGAAAGGGTTGCATATTTTGATTGGTTTTTCCCCACTTTTACGGTTTGTAAGCTGTTGTCCAGGTACGACTTCAGCCAGTTTTTAACACCGCAGTTTAAACCAAAGGATTCTTCTAATCGTTTAACAATGTACTCGTGAGACTGGCTGCCGGCGAATAATAATATGCACCACCTTCGCAAAAGGTCTAGACTTAAGCGTGCATTCACGACTGCAGTGACGAGTACATTCTAGCACCTTCCAGCGCACGTATTGCCAGCGAGTGGAAAGCTACTCGGCCGCTCGTTCTTATATAAAGCGGCCCGCTAAACTAAAAACTAGTTCAGTTCTAGTCAGTCTCGCGGCGCGCTAATCAACACATCAGGACAATCTCAACGGTCTCGCCTCTCTACAGCGAACCATCGTAACATCGAGTGCCTGGTGCATCAGCTCTCTCCCAGGGCAGCTTCCTTCGTGGACGTCACAAGGACTATCTGCCGGTGGCTCCACTCACCGAGTCACCGCCGTTCCACACTCCGCAACGCGCGTCGAGCAGCGGCCTGGAAGACGAGGTCATCCTCCACCGCAGGGCAGCTTCCTACGTGGACATCACCAGGACTATCTGCCGGTGGCTCCACTCACCGAGTCACCGCCGTTCACCTCCGCAACGCGCGTCGAGCAACGGCCTGGAAGATCAGGTCCTCTCCGCAACGAGCGTCGAGCATCACTCTGGTGACCTGCAGGCCCGTGGCCTGCTCCACCACAGCATCTCCGACCTGCTTCACCCATCATGACCGAGCACCCGCAACGCTTCACTCTACGGCACTTCATCATCTCATGTTACATCGACCGACCTCAGCTACGTAGCTCATGATACAATAAACGTCTGGACTCGCAACCAAATCTGATGCATTTCATTTCTCTCTCCGTCTCCGTCGACGCGCGGAGTCCGTTCCCTCACTTTAATGACATAATAGGATTTTTGTTCCTACAGAAAGACATAAATTGACACATATCTATATTTAACAAGAGTTCATTATAATTAATCCTGTAAGCAATCAAGATTAGATTTTTTCTTCAAAATACGCAAATTCACTTTGTGGCGTCATTATTAATTTAATGAAAAACAAATAACTTTGTGTAACACCACTATTTAATAAACAATATCAACATGTTTCGAAAACTATATTTTCTTCGTCAGGATAATAAGTTAATAAAAAATAACAAAAGACAAACAAGTATAGACTAAGTAGTCTAATTAGAACATAGACAAAATATTAGAAAGGAGAGGTGATTAATTACCTGAAATATATCATGAAAAACAATTATATAAAATAAAATATAATAAAAATAATTTAAAATAATTTTTATATTTTATTTTATATAATTGTTTTTTAAATGTTTAATTTGTTATTGACAACAGTGTTCTAGTTCTTGGCTTTTATCAGTTGAGACGATCATCCGTTTTTTTAATTTGAATAACTGCTTCAGAAAGCAGCGCGCGGTTAGCGCTTCATTTGAACGGCAAAAAAGCTCGTCCTATTATTAACACAGCTTTTACCAGATGTTGTGGACTGGAAGACAGAATCCACCACGGATTATCAACGTGAAAAATAGAAATATTAAAAGTTGTTTTGAAAAATTCTGTTTACAAAAACTAATTTAGAGCACACGATAGATGTAAGTGCGTGTCATTACCTCCCCTCCCTCCTCCCTCCTCCCTCCTCGCCACTCCCCACTCCCCGCCCTGAGACTGGCCACAACTTTAAAATAAATATCTGTGACTTCATCTCAGGGGTGGAATGTTTCGGTTCGGTGAATTTAAATTCTACTGCAAAATTATTTAATTATATATGAATACCGCACAAGACTCCCAACTGCTCCCGTCTGGAGCCAGTGAGACTATGGCATCCCCAATTGGAGTATGCTGTGAGGCTGAAGGTAGTGGGGAGGGGAAGGAGATGGGTAAGCGGAAGGTGGGAAGTACGTGGCTATTCAGATCTGGTCACCAAACACGGCTAAAGCCATTTCAAGCAACGTTTCAACTCTGAACCGTGGTCTTACACCAGGGTGATACTGAGAGTATCTTCCACTTCGGAACGAGCCGCAAATATACTATATATTATTTTAAATGAATAAATTGTGAATTAACACAAATTAATCAAATAAAATTGGATCAAATAGAATAAGATTCGAGTGGAATGCGAGTCAAGAGCCTTACCGTTGGACTAGCTGGTCATCAGATAATATTATACTAATATTTCTGTGAACAATAGATCTCGTATTGTCATGATTTATTTTTGGGTTAATATACCGTGTTGCGCTACCTCCTTCTTTGACCGTGTTCAAATGCATTTCCATAGTTTTCTCATAACCACTGGGGCGCTTTTTGTCACAATATGGCACTATTGAAAATACCTCGGATTGCTTTGATGTCAATTTGGCGAATTTTCCCTTATTTGTAAGTAATTAAGTAAAAGTTTACGATTTTATAATATTTATTTTATAAATTCTACGAATATGTAATAATCGACAAAAGATAGGTGAATTTATTGGCTATATAAATACTGCCGGCATAGTTTAGCGGTAAGGCTCTTGACTTGCAATCCGAAGGTCGCGGGATCGAATCCCGGCGTGGCAAATAAATTTTATTTGATTAATTTGTGTTATTTCACAATTAATTCATTTAAAATAATATATAGTATATTTGCGGCATGATCCAGAGTGGAAGATACTATCAGTATCGCTCTGGTGTAAGACCACCATTCAGAATTGAAACGTTGCTTGAAATGAATCAGACCAGATCTGAATAGCCAGATACTTCCCCACCTTCCTCTTCCCTATCTCCTTCCCCTCCCTACTACATTCAGCCTCACAACATACCTCAATTGGGGATGCCATAGTCTCACTGGCCCCAGACGGGAGCAGTTGCGACTCTTGTGCGGTATTCATATTAAAAAATATATATTTATATTTATATATATAGATCTATAAGCAGTTTGTCTCTATATTAAAATTCGGAGGTATGATTTTTTTTAAATGTGAGCGGAAAATATTCAAAATGATTACCAAAAAATGAGGAGCAATCGGAGAAAAAAGTTTTAAATTGCGCTGACGCTCCAATGGTTAATAAATCAATACCAGATTTGTAAGCAAGAACTTGAATACCTATTTACTTATTTATAAACTATATAATACATCATGCAACATTTTTTTAAATTTATACAATTAGTCTTAGGGAACGTCATAGGAAACATTTTTTGAAACTTTCTTCAGACACATTGTCACTATAATATTTGATTTAATACTGTCCGATTTGACAGCTCGTGGTTGCACACTTACTCGTATGTGAACTCCGGCGAGGAATAACGTTAGAATCCAACACCTTCAATATTGAACAGAAAACGGAACACACAAACGAATTGACAGACAATACGTCGTACCAGGTTACAAGTGAGGACACTTTATTAAAATACCAGTCAGTTGGCCGGGGCCTCTTTTAATGCAGGTTGTAAACAAAATTATTCAAAAGGTGCATCGGTTATTAATTTATGTATGAAAAACTTCATATTTTGTAACGACTTAAGATGAAGCTATAAGAGAAATCCTATTTAGATTAATCTTTACGACAAATTGGTTTACAATATGAACATCCAAAAATATGTAACGGATAAATTGAAACTTTTACTAGCTTTTCTATGTATTGGAATTACTATAAAAAAATATAAACGTAAACAACTAAAAAGGGTATCAAGGGATTTCAATAATGTCAATATTGTAAAAAACATTATATATGTCACTAGTAAGGAGTCAAATAGAATATAATTCCACGGTTTGGTCCCCAAATTATGAGGTTCATCTATTTGCGTTTGAAAGAATCCAAAATAAATTTTAAAGATATGTAAATTTTAAAATGGGCATTCCTAGAGAATGCCTTTGTTCATTAAATTTCAGTTAGAATCATTTCCGATTTAACCTGTTTGTATAAAATCGTAGATTCAATGTTTGATACCTCTGATTTATTATAATATGTAATATCTTTTCATACTCCGGCCATGTCAGTTACAAGACAGTACTTACCATATTATTGTAACAATTCTACATCAACGTCCCAATATTACACTCCTATGCGACGGATTCAACAGCTAGGAAACAAATACTCCGATGTTGTTGATATATTTAGTACATCAATTTTAATATATAAGCATACCTTATTGAAATTTTTTCATCAAGTAGGGGAATATTTTGATAAAGCTATTTAAATTGACTAACACATTAACAGTATTTTGTCGGCTGGAAGAAAAAAAAACTATTTTTGGATTTTTTATATTTTGTACTTACATACTGTGTGGATCAAATTCAATAAAATTTTGCTTTATATTTATTTTTGTGCAAGTGTTTAAACAGTCGGTTCCTGCACTATTTACAAATATAATTTCGTAAATATTGTTTTATATTTGTAAAAGCCTAAATAGGCGTAATTAAAAAAATAAATAAAAAATATGTAGGATAACCAATCAGTTATCGCTGTACCTCTGCGAAGAAGAACACAACACAATTACAAAATAGTTCCACCGCGATACCTCAAAATAATTATCGCCACAACAACACGAATAAGTATCAGACGATAAGTTTCAAACGGTATTGTTTACTTTCGAGAATATCCTATTCCTTCTTTTTTATTCTAAAAACGATATTGTTTACTTTCGAGAATATCCTATTCCTTCTTTTTTATTCTAAAAACGATATTGTTTACTTTCGAGAATATCCTATTCCTTCTTTTTTATTCTAAAAACGATATTGTTTACTTTCGAGAATATCCTATTCCTTCTTTTTTATTCTAAAAACGATATTGTTTACTTTCGAGAATATCCTATTTCTTCTTTTTTATTCTAAAAACGAAATTATGTACACAAAAAACAAACAACATCTTGCTTCCAAGTTCGTCCCAATTCTTCTGTTTTTCAAAAACAAATGCACTCGAATTTGCTATTGTTCCAAATTTAAAATACTTTCCAGAAAGGTGATGTGGTTAGGGAGACTAGAAACTGGATAAATGACATCCCGGTAGGAACAATGCATTTTCTCATTTCGCAATAAGAAACTATTTTTTTTAAATACCCCTTTATGGCTAAGATAATTTTTGAGGTTTTGTATGTTCTAACTTTTTTCATTCTTATAAAATTATGCACAAAATAAATAAAAACCACTTTTTCGCTAACTTGCCTCGTGCAAATACGACGCGCAATTTTAAATTTTGAATGGCATGAGTATTGAAATATTTCTAGCGTTTATTATTCTTCTTAACGATTTTATTATAGAGGGTTACAGACTTCTTTCAGTTGATAGTTTTAGAGTATCGTACGGAAGCTTATACTTAAATAGACTTACGGCTTCAGAAACCACTGGTTCAACATCGCTCTACACGAGTAACAAAAACAGCTCGTTCTATAATTAAAGCAGCTGTTTCCAGATTTCTGATCGCAAATCGCCAAGTTTAGTTTAGTTGTTTCCTTGGAACCGAGCGGTTGAGTTTAGTGAGATCCTGAGAAACATTCTAAATATGAATTGGCTAAAATATATTTTACTTGTATGCCTAACGGCTATCTGTGGAAGTGTCATATTTGATAATGGTATGTATTTAAAAAAATGCTATTATTCTAATGTATGTGTGTAGGTATTTTGAAACCACCCAAGTCAATACGCAATACTAAATAATAATTTTAATATTTATAGAACATACATATTGTGAAACATAATATATGTATGTTTCATCCTCACTAGAAGATCCTGGGCTGAGGAAGACTTAGGATGGGTTGTTTCAAAAAAATTGACGAATTCGTCAAATATTTGACGTTAATTTTCACGTTCTGTGTAAGTTCTATTCAAGTTCTGTGATGATTTCAGTTTAAAGAAGCAGCTGGCCTATGATGATAAAATAACAGAAGTCGAATAGAACTTACACAGAACGTGAAAATTAACTTCAAATATTTGATGAACTCATCAAATTTTTTGAAACAACCCAACTTTAGTCTTGCGTAAATTTTCAGCAAATTTGTGGTACAACTTCATTGTTCGTCCAGTAACTTCCATAAAGCTGATATTAATACTCTGTTAGGTTATTTTTCCGGGAGTTCCTTGAGCCAAGCTCAGATGTCTTTAACGTAGTTGTTTTTGAGATACTGCGTAGGAGATTGTTAATATTATAACTAAAATGTCATAACTTTTACACTCCTATGCGACGGATTCAACAGCTAGGAAACAAATACTCCGATGTTGTTGATATATTTAGTACATCAATTTTAATATTTAAGCATACCTTATTGAAGTTTTTTTTCCATCAAGTAGGGGAATATTTTTATTTTGATAAAGCTATTTAAATTGTATTGGGTCGGCTGTAAGAAAAAAAGCTTTTTTGGATTTTTTTTATTTTATATATATTTTTTTTATATTTTGTACCTTACATACTGTGTGGATCAAATTTAATAATGTTTTTACTCTATAATTATTTTTGTACGAATGTCGGTTGTTTCCTGCACTATTTACAAGTATAATTTCTTAATATTGTTATGTATATGTAAAAGCCTACATAGGCGTGAATAAATAAAAAATAAATAAATAACTTCGTCTTCAAGGGGTACGTAGATATATTCAGCATGTCTATTTTCTCATCTCTGGTAAAATGATTTTGAGATGTTTGCTTTTGTGTCTTTTTAAAGTGATGAACCAGAAAAATTTTGGCATAGATTTTTAGTATTTTTGGAACATCAAACTGTTTAATAATTAATGTTTTCACGTCGTTTTGGGGACCTATTAAATGGTCTTTGTGATTCAGTTCTGTGTTTTTTTCTTTATTTCATTCAAACTTGATCAACTATTTTTGTTTTTTTGTTGCTTTTTTCAATATTTTCAAAAGCGTGGTTGAAATGCCAATTGGAGATGATTAGATGTACGAGTATATTTTTTGATGGAATTTTTGTATATTGACATGATTGTAATAGTTTTAAGATAATCGGGAAAAACCTTTTGATATTGACAGATTTACGCGGTGTGCGTAGATTAACTTATTTTTTTATATATTTAATTGATTTGCTTTGTATCAGTAAATTTTGCAATGAAGTACCTATTTGAATTTAGGGAGTATTTATATAATATTAACAAGGATTGAGTATTTATGTCATATTTGTTGGGGAGTATTTATATTCTACAGGGTTTTCCAATAAGAGGTGTTATTTTGATATTCAAATAATTTCAATGCGTTGTTGAAGCGTGTATCGTTACATTTTTACTGACGTAGTTTTTACTTGTCAAATGTCAAAAAATGATAGCTTCAAAAGTGACATTTACCGAAATAGCGGGCTATTCAAAATAACACCTCTTATTGGAAAACCTGTGTTTACAAGGATGAAGTACTTATGTCATATTTCTTGATTCGTCACTTATTTTCTTTAGCATTTTAACGTTTATCTTTGTATATTTATTAACTCATTGCGACTCAATACAGGGTGTCTTAACTTGTGACGCGTTTAGCTTATATTAAGGGGGGGGGGGGTGTAGGGTTTTAATGGCGAAAAAAAGGCATATTTTCATGATTTTTTTTGGAGATATGAATAACGTTGGCTTATTTCTTTTAAATACACCTTATAGTATGACATCTGAAATATCTTTGAAAATTTTTTTGATTAAAAATATTAATAAATAAGTCCGTGAGAGCGAATCTTCGGAGGCGCTTCGAAAAAAGGGTGTTTTGCGGGCGGTGAACATCATAACTCGTTAACAAATCATTTGAAACAAAAAAATTGAAATGGGTTTAAAAGGTGATATATTTTTCCAGGTAGTGACGAAGCGTTTTTTTTTGCAGCACGTTGAAGTAAAAATGCGATTTTTGCTAAAATTTTCCGTGAATTTGTTATTATAAAATGGAAAAAAATAGTAAAAAAAAACTCTCCGTCACTACCTGTTGATTTATGTGTAAAAATAGTGCAAAATTTCAAAAAGATCGGTCAAGTAGATTTTGAGTTATAATGTTCACGGACTAAAAAACATTATTTGCCAGAAAATCAATTTAAAGTTTTGATATACTCGAAATACACTTAATAGAGCAAGAGGGCCGGTCGCTTGAAATGCTGTAACTTCGTTAGTTTTGCTCCGATTTACTTGACATTTTGGCACAATACTCTCGACCTATATTACATTTAGAAAAAAAATAATTTGAAAAATGAGTTTTAAAACCCTACCCCCCCCTTAAAGAAAGAAGATAATTCTAATAATCTAAAAGAATAAATGGAAAAGAACAAGATACGGAAAAATAAAAAGATAACGGTTGCCACTGGCGTTTAAAAAATGACCTTTAAGGGGAGCCGGTGGTCTAGCCCCCGTAAATTCATAGAGTTTTTGGGATTTTCTTAAAAATGGAAACAGCGAACAATGCTATTCAAACTATATAGATATATTACACGACTTTAATAGTATACAAAAATATTGTTATTAAAAAAAAAAAAATTAAGCAGTTAAGGAACTGCGCTGAAGTTGCCCTCCTCATAAATACGGACCTTGGAAGTGGGTCCAGTTTTGGCTCTTTCACTTATCCGTAAACAAAAACAAATCAAAAATTCCGAACAGTATGAGTGTAGTTATTGCAGGAACTAGAATAAAAAATAAATTATTAAAAATTGACAAAATGGCGCGTTGTTGAAATTTAAATACAGAAAAAAAAGTTTTTTTTTACATTTTGTATGTAAAAGATTAGAAGTATTCAGGGTAAAAACTTTTTTTTTAGTTCCTGCGATAGGTACTGTACTGGTGTAAGGAATAAGAGAGAGAATCCCTGTTGCGACCACTTTCTTTATATTTTTATATCTTTATATCTTTATATTTTTATATCTTTATATCTTTATATTTTTATATCTTTATATCTTTATATTTTTATATCTTTATATCTTTATATTTTTATATCTTTATATTTTTATATCTTTATATCTTTATATTTTTATATCTTTATATTTTTATATCTTTATATCTTTATATTTTTATATCTTTATATCTTTATATTTTTATATCTTTATATTTTTATATCTTTATATCTTTATATTTTTATATCTTTATATCTTTATATCTTTATATTTTTATATCTTTATATTTGTATATCTTTATATCTTTATATTTTTATATATTTATATTTTTATATCTTTATATCTTTATATTTTTATATCTTTATATTTTTATATCTTTATATCTTTATATTTTTATATCTTTATATCTTTATATTTTTATATCTTTATATTTTTATATCTTTATATCTTTATATTTTTATATCTTTATATCTTTATATTTTTATATCTTTATATCTTTATATTTTTATATCTTTATATCTTTATATTTTTATATCTTTATATTTTTATATCTTTATATTTTTATATCTTTATATTTTTATATCTTTATATCTTTATATTTTTATATTTTATTCATTTAATGTTTCCATTTAGATTATTAGTGTATTTTTTTTCAATTATTTCTGGCTTTCACCCATCAAGGGTGTTCTAGGCCATCATTTCAAATTGTAGAAAAGGGAAAGGTAAATTTAAATATAAATGAAGAAGTATTCTTCTTCAAGATGGAAATAACCTTTTAAAGTTATAAAAGGGTTTTTTTTAATCGAGTAAGTATTTAATTTACTTTAAGTTGCGCGCTGCGATTCCTATTATTTGTATTATTTGGAGTAAAAAGGGTTTAAAAATTTCATTCTAGAAAGTGCAATTTTACAGTAGTTGGTGAAAATATTGGGCATTTTCTAAGGAAAGTAATTCTCATGTTTATTAAAACAGCTTCATTTTCTGATCTAGAAATAGGCACTGATCTGTAAAATTTACTCTAAGATATATAAATACTTGTTTACCAGAATGAATGTTTTTTTTTAGAAAAAGACTAGCAGACCTGGCACTCGGCGCTCGGCGGGCAATTTTATGTAAAATAATTGCGCACTAAATTATTCACAGCAAGTTTGAATTAGATTTGAAAATTTGCCAAAAAATCCGAATTTCAGATTCTTTTTTCCTCCAAACTGCAGTCATTTCATTTTTAATCCAACTTGGTATTCTGTAAAATAAACAGAAAAGTTATATGATTTTAGGTTTTCACGGCTAAAAGTATTTTTGTTATTTATTTTTGGGGTGTCACGCCGTGTTGCGCTACCTCCTTCTTTAGCCAACGTTAAGGACAGCGTTACAGTGCCCATCATCAGGGCAGTTAAGTAAATGATATTGGTGAAAGTGTGTGCGTATGTATGCAGAAGCGATATCTGCACCAAACGAAGACAGAATTGAAGAAGAGTCCTGCCAAATGTTCACAATGTGACAGACAGAAATGCCAGGCTTCTTGAGGAAAGAAAGCATCAAGACTGCCTTCGGGACCACAACCAAAATACAAGATCTGCTGAGGTCTGCAAAGACTAAGTTTCCTCTGGAAACACATGGAGCATATAAACTCAGCTGTTCCGGATGTGACAAGGTCTATGTAGGCCAGACAGAGCGGACGATCCCCAAAAGGACATCAGAACACTTTCGAGCGTGCAAACTCGGCCACCCTGACAAATCGGCAATCGCCGAGAACCTAATAACATTAATAGAGACGACGGAGCTAAGCTCAATAGTTCTCGGTATTCGGTAATTGACGGCTACACCAAAGCTAAACGCAGAAAACCATGTTGAATTATTTTCTAACACCGGCTCGTAGAGAAGTGGAGCTGGCAGCACTACATACATACGCACACACTTTCACCAATATCATTTAATCATCTGGCCTGATGATGGACACTGTTACACGGCGTAACACCCCAAAAATAAATAACAAAAACAAAGTTAAGTTAAATATTTAATTCAAAATAAATAATTTACTTAGTTTTTACCACTTTTATTGTTTAAAAAACCAACGCGTTTCGTGAGCCAAGCGCACTTCTTCAGGGTTTACTAACTAATTATAAATAATAGATAAAATCGTTTTTATCTATAGTTAGTTAAGTAGATAAAGTTGTTTTTATCTACTATTTATAGTTAGTAAACCCTAGTTAGTAAACCCTGAAGAAGTGAGCTTAGCTCACGAAACGTGTTGGTTTTTTAAACAATAAAAGTGGTAAAAACTAAGTATATTATTTATTTTGAATTAAAATGGTGCCACAAAATAATTTTGCTGTGTTTTAAGAAGTTATATATTTGAAATATTTATATACAGTGTCTGTGGCGGGCTGCGCGGATTTGATTTTTGACAAACTTCATAACAAGAGGATGGTCATTTTCTAGTACAGATTTGCAAACAAAGGAGGCACTGCTGAAAACTAACTGTATTCCAGGACATATCCTAAATGTAGCTGAACAGTGACCTGACCGTCAATAGAATCAAACATAAAATAACTAAATGATTAATAAACATTTTTATTTTTATTATTATTTATTTTTATTATTTGCCGGCAACCCGGGCGTTTATAGTAACAATATTACACAAAAACAAAGTATGTAACCCTTCTCACTAGACGATGTCAGTTCTGAGACGGGTACATAAATACAAACATACGCATATACATGTACATATTAATCATAGAAACACATACACATATACATGTACATATTAATCATAGAAACACATACACACAAACATACGCATATACATGTACATATTAATCATAGAAACACATACGCATATGCATGTACATATTAATCATAGAAACACATACGCATATACATGTACATATTAATCATAGA
The DNA here is from genome assembly GCA_936435175.1 of Glyphotaelius pellucidus. Taxonomy (NCBI): domain Eukaryota; kingdom Metazoa; phylum Arthropoda; class Insecta; order Trichoptera; family Limnephilidae; genus Glyphotaelius; species Glyphotaelius pellucidus. Next base: position 174,879 of record OW386565.1, read on the forward strand.
AACACATACACACAAACATAACATACATACACACATTAGCTAGCATCTTAAAACAATAACATTTCAACAAAATAATAAAGAAGTATTCATAAACTAGACACGCGTAAAACATGAGCAATATATTGTTACTTGACTTTCAAAATAATAGGCAGGTCATCGTCTAGCGTAGATTTTGAACACTTGACCTTCAAAACCAGACAAAGGTCATTTCTTAAATTTGGGAGTCGAGTGTGGGTACCACCGCCCCGGGAACCAATATTTAGTGGCTAACCAAAACCTCTGTCACAGGTCACCCCGAGTGGTTCGCTACGTTTGGTAACTCTTTTTTTTTTACATGAGCTCCACACAGGGGAGCCTGAGAATAATATTTTCCCTCAGGGCCTACGTCATCTTTGGGGATGCTGTGTGGAGGGTTTTTTTTAAGAAAAGGAGGAGAGGAGAGTTCTGCGAAGGAAAAGGGCTAAAGGGGTGGGTAGGAATCTGGGGTTCAGTGTGTCCTGGTCATCCGTCTCCAAGACTTACACAACCTCACCCCGTGAACCCGGGCACCCCTGCTAAATCACCAAACGTAGAGAGCCACTTGGAGCGGCCTATGGCAGAGGCGTTGGTTATCCAATAAAGGTTCCCGGGGCGGCGGTACCCATTCCCGCCTCCCAAATTGAGAGATTTAACCTATTTAATCACTGGAGACCATATTTGTCCCGGTGACCGGACAAATCGGAATGAAACAAACTCAGAACCATTTCAGATAAGTCATTTTGAGTGATAAAAAAATGGGTTAAACAGGTTACGTTATCCGCTAATTTAAAATTATTTTTTTAATGGCGTTTAATGACTTTTCAAGGAGGTGTTGAATTGACTTTATTCTCATTTAGCATGGAACCGTTTGTCCCAGCTCACATTTTTCTGAAAATGATTTAAATGGTATTGGAAAGTGAAAACAACACGCTTTATATTCAAATCTAAAAATTTACCATGAAATAATTAAGATGTACGCCTTTTTGAAACTAAAGTTTCCGATGGTAATTTGAAAAAAAAAGATTTTTTTTTACATGAAACGACCAAAAGTGAGGAGACCACAATTTTTATTATTTATTTTTCTAATAAAATATGTGTGCGTTTTTGTTTTTTTTTCGTTATTATTGATTTTAGTTAGAAAAAACGTAAGGTGAGCCATTTTTAAAACTGGTATGTTTTTAGGTTTTCACGTTACGTTTAGCGTTACAGTGTCCATCATCAGGGCAGATGATGGACACTGTAATGGCACACTGTAATGGCACATGGCTCATCTGCCCTGATGATGGACACTGTAACGGTGTCCGAAACGTTGGCTAAAGAAGGAGGTAGCGAAACACGGCATAACACCCCAAAAAAAAAAAATAAAAAAATAAAAAAACATTTTTAAAACTATTTAAAGTTTGCATTCAAAATTTTTATATTTGAAAATTACACGGTCGTTTCTAAAAATAAAAATTGAAAGTGATTTCATCACCGTTCGAAAACAGTTTCTATTTTTCAGATACGTTCACAAATATTCCATTTATTTGAATTTTATTGCAACGCGGAAATATTTTTATGTGCTGAAAAAATACTCCCGAATTTTGAAAGGTTAACAGGGGTGGCCGGATTCGTGGGGTGAAGTTTTAAAAATACCCTCTAATAAAATAGCTCCCCCAAAGAGGACATAGGCCCTGAGGGGAATTATTTTCTTCAGGGCCTCATGTATGGAGCTGAATTAAAAAACAAAAGAAAAACCCGTCTCAGCATCAAGGTAACACCTAACAAAATATTCTTTTGCGAATACCTCACAAGTCCCAACTGCTCCCGTCTGTAGCTAATGAGACTATGGCATCCCCAATTAGGGTATGTTGTAAGGCTGAAGTAAGTAGGCAGAGGTAGGAGGTGGGGGAGAGTAAGGTGGGGAATTACCTGGCTATTCAGATCTAGTTACTAAACACGGCTAAAGCCATTTCAAGTAATGTTTCAATTCTGAATGGTCTTACACCAGGGCGATACTGATAGTATCTTCCACTCTGGAACATGCCGCAAATTTAGCTTATATTATTTTAAATGATTATTTTGTGAAAACTCAAATCAAATAAAATTTATTCGGGATTCAAACCAGCGACCTCCAGATCGCTGTCGAGAGCCTTTTCCACCACGTGGCTGACCACGGAGGCCTCCAGGGAGGAGGATGGTCCTGAAATTTGTTCTGGAATGGGAACTCCAGCTTCTAAATCAAGAATTTAGTCAAACACAACTTAAGCATATTTTCTTTGTCAGGTTTCTGAAGGAGGAGATATATACAGTTAGAATTTTCTAGATATCGAATTTTTTATTATTTCATTTTCGTGATGTACATATATTTAAGTACACACGAAAAAAATCAAATCAATCCGGCGGTTATTTTCCAAGTTGCACGCATATTTGTAAAGATGTGTCAGAGCATTTGAGAGTAGGAGGCAAACTTTAAACGCGTTTTTCTCAAAACTGTGTTTTTAAAGTCGGTGACCAAGATTACTCGAAAAAGGCTTAACCGATCAGTCTCAAATTTTAATGACCGATCGGTCATCTGCCCTGATGATGGACACTGTAACGCTGTCCGAAACGTTGGCTAAAGAAGGAGGTAGCGAAACACGGCATAACACCCCAAAAACAATAACAAAAATATTTAACGTATTTATTATCTCCTTATTAGGTCAACCAATCTTCGAATGTCATTTTTCAGTTATACAATCTGACGAACATATGCATATTTTGTAACTAAAAGCGGTAAACCCTCAAAACTCACATTTTGTCCATAAACAGCGGCAGTGTCCGACACTACCTGACTACATAAACAGCTACAGTGTCCGACACTACCTGACTACATAAACAGCGGCAGTGTCCGACACTACCTGACTACATAAACAGCTACAGTGTCCGACACTACCTGACTACATTAACAGCGGCAGTGTCCGACACTACCTGACTACATAAACAGCTACAGTGTCCGACACTACCTGACTTCATAAACAGCGACAAATAAAACGATAATATTAAAATTGACTGAATTTGTAATTTTGTAATTCCAGAGTGCGGATTGGAAGACGTTTCCTCACAGCCGCTGGTGCGTGGTGGGATGCGGGTGATATCCCCTGCGTTCCCGTGGCATGTGGCCATCTTTCGCAACAAGGGCCCGGGAGAAAATTACGAACAAATCTGTGGCGGTTCACTAGTGCGGAGCCGACTAGTGATAACCGGTGAGTTCTGACAGGACTTCAACATCTAAATACTATTAACTTATTCTATAATTACACAGTTACTTCAGCGTTCGACACAACCGCTACTTCGTCGGGACACTCTCGTACTAATCTGACAAGACCCCCTGCTTTTACACAACACAACTAGTTGTTACATAAATATACACTCTTCAAAATGTCCCTGTAAAGCACGTTTATTGTTTGTTGTTTCTAGCTGCACATTGCTTCTCCTTGGGGGAAGGTAATCACACGGTAGAATTGTCTGCTTATCGGGTAGTCGGGGGGAGCCTCGAGTCTAACTGGACGACTGAACATCTAGAAGGCAGGCAACAATCTGAGGTATTTTGCTTAAAACATAACGTAGTTCGAATACAATTATATCAATTCATAAATAAAGTGATTGACCCAAGATTGGCAAATTTAAGCCACGGTGTTTGCGCCAAACAATGTTCTTTTTGTTTGATTTAGTACCTACTGGAAAACTGCTTATCCCTTTGCCCAGTTCCTTTACCCAAGTACCTGCCCAGTTCCTTTATCCAAGTACCTACTCATCCCACGCCAAGACAAAACTAAATAAAACGTTCGAATTCCGCATTCAATTGTTTTTTATTTGACTTGTTGAAAACGCACCCGCTTCGAGTTCGGAGAAAATTTGTGCATCTTACTTTAATTGAAACGCCGTAAGTTTAATTTGCGAACTTATTGGCTCACCGCCGCGGCTGCAGAAGTAACCGTGTTTACGTATATATGTGTACAAGTGAACTATTATAAAGACAAGGGAGAATTAAAAGGACCACAGAACCAGCAGCAAATGTATAGTGAACTCAAAAGTTTTGGCAATACCCATCCTTTTCCTTTTCCTTTGAGTAGTTTTTCAGTAATTGTTTTTAGAATCGCACCGCACCCGCCTGCGAACGAATTGATTTGCGCAACCACACGGTTTATTTCCAAGCTGGACTCCACCTGAAGAACTTCTGAAACCATCATCACCAATAATAGTACCTTCTCTGTTTGACTTCATGTATCCCTTCATGTTTTGAGAGACCGAATTTTTAGGCTACGGTTTATGTGTGATTTTATCCGTAGTTTAAAGATCGTCTATGCTGATTTTTTTCATTGGAATCGGAGTGGATTTTAAAGCGATGAGACCGAACAGGAAAGTTATATTCGTCTTCGTACTAGAGAAGAATATAAGAGATTTAATGTTGACATATTTTAAAAGTTTTATTATGGAGAGCGAAGCCAATCGGCGGGCTTGGTCTAGCGGTAAGGCTTTTGACTCGCAATCTGTAGGTCGCGGAACGAATCCCGGTGTGACAAATAAATCGTATTTGTTTAAATTGTGTTATTTCACAATTAATTTAATTAAAATAATATATAGTATATTTGCAGCACGTTCCAGAGTGGAAGATACTTTCAGTATCGTCCTGGTGTAATACCACCATTCAGAATTGAAACGTTGCTTGAAATGGCTTAAGCCGTGTTTGGTGACCAGATCTGAATAGCCAGGTACTTCACCACTTTCCCCTCCCCACTACCTTCAGCCTTACAACATGCCCCAATCGGGATGCCATAGTCTCATTGGCTCCATACGGGAGCAGTTGGGACTCTTGTGCGGTATTCATATGAAAAAATATCGAAAAATCGTTTTTAATCCTCTTTCAGTAACCATATTAGTGTGAGAAGGAAAATTACATTGGAATTGAACATATTGCCAAGATCATTAATTTTATTGACAGAAGGAAGGAGGAGAAGGTGCAGGAACAATGTTAATTTTATATTGATAGACGGAGAAGATGAGACGATAGAAGTTTTAGTTTCAATATGAAAAATCTTATTATGTAGCTTTTACTAATGCTTAGAAATTTTTGTTAAGTTTGTACCAATCTTATAGTTCTTTTATATTTATTTGAATATGAAGACATTCATCTATAAAATCCACTTCAGCACTGAACAGTGTAGAATTTATTTGAATATGAAGACAGTCATCTATAAAAACCACTTCAGCACTGAAAACTGTAGAATTTATTTGAATATGAAGACAGTCATCTATAAAATCCACTTCAGCACTGAACACTGTAGAATTTATTTGAATATGAAGACAGTCATCTATAAAAACCACTTCAGCACTGAACACTGTAGAATTTATTTGAATATGAAGACAGTCATCTATAAAATCCACTTCAGCACTGAACACTGTAGAATTTATTTGAATATGAAGACAGTCATCTATAAAAACCACTTCAGCACTGAACACTGTAGAATTTACTTGAATATGAAGACAGTCATCTATAAAATCCACTTCAGCACTGAACACTGTAGAATTTTCTACTTTCACTTTAGAAAAACAGTGACAATATCTTTTTAGATTTTCAGGGCCAAAAGTATTTTGGTTATTTGTTTTTGGGGTGTTATGCCGGGTTACGCAACCTCCTTATTTAGCCAACGTTTTGGACAGACACTGTAACGCTGTCCAAAACGTTGGCTAAATAAGGAGGTAGCGCAACACGGCATAACACCCTAAAAACAAATAACGAAAGAAAAGTGACAATATCGTTTATAAAAAGTGTTGGGCCTAAATGGGACCCCTGAGGTACACCGCCAGAAGTTATGATTTTAGGTGAAAGGTTACAATTGTTTTTTACTTGATGATTTTACGCTAATCCCAGCTTTTACTGATAAATTATTGCCATGATTACCTTATAATAAATATAGGAACTGGTTAGTACAGTTTCGATAAATTGAGTTGGTGAGGTTGGGATGCTTGAAGAAGTGTCTTTCGTTTTCAACTGGAAAGGATCTGTTTGTAAAACTTAAGGACTAGGGATCTACCATTTGTTGGGTTTTGTTCAGTAACATATTGTAAAAACAATATTGCAGGTGCGCGATGTTCGCTTGGGAGTAACTTACGGAGGTCAGATGCGTAACTTCCAAGACGACATCGCCGTAGTGCACCTCAGGACCGAGTTCATCTTCTCCCCCGTAGTGCGTGCAGTCTGCCTGGATCTGGTGGACAGGGAGCTGCACGACTCGCAGACCAGCCCGGGCAAGGTGGGGAAGGTAATTATGTTTATCGTTATCTTAGTTAAAACAGAGTGTTTTTCAAACGAATGGCGATTAATATGATACTTTAATGGTATTTTACAATGCAAACCATTGATTTTGTGTAACGAATCAGTGACTAAAAGTGAAAAATTGTGATGGTCCTGCAGGTGGCCGGCTGGGGGTTCACGGAATCAGGCACCGTATCAACCCGACTCAACTTCCTGAGCATCCCTGTTGTGAATATCACGCAATGCTATTGGCAGATGCGATTCAGCTTCAGGAGAGACATCACATCGGACAAGATTTGTGCAGGACTAACGAACGGTTAGTTTACGCGTAGTAAAAATATCAATATTCTCCGCATAACCAGCACTTTCCTTTCCCTTCCTGGCTGATGTTCCCACTGCAGAAAGTAAACACAAGTCCCCGTGCTGCTACCTGCGCGCAAACCAGCATCATCAATAATCACCGACACTTTCCATTTACTTCCAGGTTCAGCCATGTGCCCGGGAGACAGCGGCGGCGGGCTGGTGTTCTCGCTGCCGGATACAATCGCGGGCCTCCCGCGCTGGTACCTTCGTGGAGTCCTCAGCACCGCTCCGTTATCCGACGACCCTTTGAATGAACCCTGCCAGACCAAACATCTCGCCGTGTACACCAACATATTCTCGCACAGAACGTGGCTGTCGAGAAACATGGAACAATTTCAGCCACAAAGTAAGATCTGATTTCTAAAGTAAAAGTAACAAATAAAGTTAGGTAGTTATTATCCGTTTTATATGAGTCCCAAGAGTCCCAACTGCTCCCAACCATCTGGAGCCAGTTAGGCTATAGCATCCCCAAGTGCGGTATGTTGGATGGTTTGCAGATGGGAAAGAGTAAGGTAAGGAAGTACCTGAATTCCTAGATCTCATCAGCAAAACACAGCTCAAGCCATTTCAAGCAAAGTTTTTATTCTGAATGGTGGTCTTTTACCAGGACGATACTTTTGAAAACCATTTATTAATTTCCATATTATACATGACATGTATTGATTTCCGTATTATACACGACATTTATTGATTTCCATATTATACACAACATTTATTGATTTCCATATAATACATGACATTTATTGATTTCCATATTATTCACGACATTTATTGATTTCCATATAATACATGAAATTTATTGATTTCCATATTATACACGACATTCATTGATTTCCATATATTACATGACATTTATTGATTTCCATATTATACATGATTTTTTTTTTTAAATTATTACCATTATTATTTTTAAGACAACTTTCTATTCCAACAAAAATTGGTCATTTTAATTTACACTATAATAATTTAACAATTTATTTTTATTATATTTAATCAGAATAATTTCTAATGGTCTCTCTTTTATTTATTTAATATCAACGGTTTAAAAATACCATAAGCACACATGTCACACAATCATAGGAAACATATTAACAGTAAATAAAGATTATAACAGATAATTGTGGCGTTTGAAAGATAAATGACACCAGAGATGCGATAACATACAAAAATCTATAGTACAAATAAAATTAATATTGATTGAAAAGATTTGATAGAATAGCCCTCTCGTGCAGTTAAATAGATCTGCCACATCTGCATATCTATTAGTAACTTCATGTAATCTAGGTACAAGCGAGTGTTTCGTATATTCAGTCCGGTTATTGTAGCATTTACACAGGATTTTAGAACGAGTGGCTCTCGTGAAATTCAATGAGCTTAGTTTAATCAGGACTGTCTATACTACCATTTAAAAGTTTGAGCATAGATATAAAGTCGGATATAATGCTTAGATCTAAGAGTCTTAATAAATTTAATTCTTTTATCAGTATTTATAGTACAAAATTATTTACATTAATTATAATTTTATTATATTTTAGTACAAAATTTACAGTACAAAATACAAAATACATTCATTCACCGCGCTTCACATACCTTTAACAATTTATACAGTAAAGTTGACATATTTAACGCAGCACCTAACACTTTCAAACCTAAAATGAATAAATAACATTTACACACACACACTACTTTGTACACAGAATAGATCCATCCCTTTCCCCTCCCTCCCACCATCCTATCCCCAGATGCTTTTTAACTCTGGTCTTTATGTTATTTTTCTTTCTTTTCTTTATTTTCACTAAATAATTTAATACACTTAAGTGAAAACCTGTTATTGGTTAAGTAATTTATACATGTTTTATTTTTCATTGTAACTATTATAACTGTTGGTTTTCCAATAAAATAAAAATAAAATAAAATAAAATAGTTTATGTTTTGTTGACAATTGGTAAAATAATGCAGTGTGTTTGCTACTTCCAGAAAGGTGCAGGGCGAGAGGATCCGCGGGCAGTTGTAAAAAATTTTCCAACTGCCCGGCGGCAATGGCAGAAGCTAGTCATGGAATTCTGCCGCAGGTATATTTTGTTTTATTTCTTTAAGAAACACTCAGTCCAGTAAATGTTAACACATTACCTTGCATCAAATGGGGTTGTTACGACGTTTTGGTTTATCGTAAATGACAGAAGCCTAATGAAAAAAAAAGTTTGGACGACTTCCGGATCCTTGTCAAAATTCCAAAAAAGTCAAGTTTATACCATTTTATAGTTTTGCAAATTTTGACCCAGAAGTAACCCCGAAGGTATTTTGAAGGTGTAACTTTTCAGCAAAGAAATTACAATATCTTTTAAAGAAGACTAAATTTGTTATAACTTAAAGTAAATAAAAATCAGTTAACGCAATGGTTTTTGAGATTCAGTTATTCAGATTTACCCAATTTCTTAAATATTATTAATTTTAGCGGTTTTAATTTGGAATGCTGTAAAATACCTCCCTTAAAACTCTTTTCTTTAACACTGCCTTTTCAACACAAAGACGACTTCCAAAGACAGTTGATCTCAACTGTGGCTCCCAACACATTTCTGTGGTAAAAGGGAAATGTTCAATTTGGTAGGTGGGTATTGGTACCGCCACCCCGGGAACCATTTATTGGATAACCAACACCTCTGATATGGGTCACCCCAAGTGGTTCGCTACGTTTGGTGACCTAGCAGGGGTGCCCGGGTTCACGGGGTGAGGTTTGTCAGGGTCTTGGTGGCGGATACGTCTGCCTACCAGCTGCGTGACAGGCTGGATCGGGAGGAACGGTTGAGGGAGTCCCTTTCACTTCTGCAGCCGTACTCTCTTGGAACATCGCCTTGTGCCGCAGTGGGAGGGATGGATCACTCCATCACTCCTGGACACACTGACCCCCACATTTCTACCCATCCCTTATACCCTTTTCCTTCCCAGAACTTCATCTCTTTCCTTTCCTAAAAAGCCCTCTCCACACAGCATCTCCAAAGATGACATAGACCCTAAGGGAAATTATTTTCCTCAGGGCCTCCTGTGTGGAGCTAATGTTAAAAAAGAGTCCAACAAACCAAAGCCAAAAAGTAACAAAGTTATAACAAAGTGTTGTCAGATTTTTTATTGAAGTATGTGGAAAGCTCTATGTGTAAAATAGACGTAATATAATACAAGAGTGTCTCTTTTCCCAGCCCTGCTCACCCTCCAGTACCAAGATCTGCTGCGTGAAGACTGCGAAGACTGCGAAGACTGCGAAGACTGCGGAGACTGCGGAGACTGCGGAGACTGCGAAGACCTGCGCGCCTCTGCCATCCTCAGCCGTCAGCCAGCGGAAGACGGGCTCGAAGGCGTACGACTGTAAGTTGCATTGCACTGCATTTATTCTGGCTCTAATATTAATGGAGATGTGGTATTACTCTAGGACAGTGATTTTCAACCTGTGGTACGCGTACCCCTGGGGGTACGCGAAGCAAGATTGGGCGAACGCGGCTAAATCTCTGCAAGTACAGACATTTCGAATCATGCCGAACTTATTGTTTTTTTTTTGCGATATATTCACTGAAAATGTAGAAGAAAATTTACTCTTTTGTCGTCCATTGCCTGAACGGACGACAGGTCAAGATATTTTTAACACTATAAATACATACATTTATGTAAAACATATTTATGGTATTTGTACCGATGGCGCCAAATCGATGAGCGGCTGTAATTCAGGCCAACGCTCTCTAATAAAAAACGTTGCGCCAAACGCATCTTGGTCACACTGCTGCAATCACAGGCTAACACTTGCAACAAAACGCATCTCTAATGATTTTAAATTAGTGCTCGATGAATCGGTAAAAATTGTAAATTTCATAATAGCAAGGCCCACGAATTCTATAATTTTTATATTGCTATGTGAAGACATTTCGAGCTTACGTGTCAATCTTCTCCTGCACACGGAAGTTCCATGGCCATCACGGGGCAAAGTACTTCAGCGACTATTTGAATTTCGACACGAAGTGCACGTTTTTTTTTTAAACCAACTCATTTCATCTCTCATCAAAAATGTATGATCCCACATGGCTACAAAATTTGGCATATATGGCTGACACATTTCAACATATTAATACATTAAATTTGTCTCTTCAAGGAGACACCATGACAGTATTTGTTGATGGAGATCGTATTGAGGCAATGCTGAAAAAAATAGACTTATGAATATTTTCTATTCAAAACAAACACTTTGAATTATGTGAGTGTCTCCATAATTTGCTCAGCGATTGTGACTTGGAAATTGACGAAAATGTTCAAATCAATATTATTAAACATTTGGCATCACTAAAAATAACATTTCGGGAATATCCTTAAAATCGGCAAAGAAATCCACCGGGTGCAAGACCCCTTTAAAGACAATAACAACGTAACAATGTCAACAAACCTACAAATAAAAGAAATGGAAAATCTGTTTGAGATACAACCATTTTTGAGCTCAAAACTTACTCGGCTCGAAGTTTCAAAGGTTTTTTTTTTGTATGAGCTCCACACAGGAGGAAAACAATTTCTCTCAGGGCCCATGTCATCTTTGGGGATGCTGTGTGGAGGGTTTTTTTAAGGAAAGAAAGGAGAGGAGAGTTCTGGGAAGGAAAAGGGCTTAAGTTTTAATATCCCACAATTACAGCTGTAGCTCTCAAAATATTAATACCGTCCACAAGCACGTGTTTGTGTGAAAATGCATTTTCTTCCTATGCGCTTATTAAAAATAAATATCGTAATCGCCTTCAGGCTTTCAAGCATTCATGCTGAACCAGACTTGAGGCTCTACCTATGTGAAGTTGAGCCAAATTTTCTAAAACTTTGCTCTGCAAAGCAAGCTCAAGGGTCACATTGACTGTGTGCTAACATGGTTTGATTTATTATACAGGGTGCAACAGGAAATCGGGTTTTTATTGTAACTAACGAAATATGAGAAACTTTTTTCTACAAAATTTTCGTGGTTAAAAATTCATCCTCTCAATACACTTCGTGAGTTTGAAGTTGTGTATGGAGAACATGAATTTTGTTTTCGTCGAAATAAAAAGACAAAATAAATACAAACGAAACATGTCTTTCATTACACGTTTACACACGTGGAAAAAAAAGAGTACCTTGATGACCAACACTCCTATACTACAAGGACAAAATCTTCAAATCTACTTAATATTCCAAAATTAAATACTTCTTTTGGTCAGAAAAATCAACATTTCCATGCTACAAAATTATATAACGCCCTTCCAATCGAAATTAAAAACACCATGGAGATACTAAAGTTCAAAAGAGATATCAAATTATGGCTAACTAAACACGAAGATGACGAAATCATACAAATTATAAAGTAACACCAACGCAACTAACAGAGAAAAAACAAACACTTTTTATCTTGTCTATTTCTATTTTGTGGAAACAAACAAACTGGATGAGGAGGAATTTATGACCAACACCCATACAACAACCTTCAGTCCGCCTCGGAACAGGAATACCTAGTGAGGAGGACTGAGAACAAACTACTTCACTTCATATTTTTTAATTTACCTTATATTGTATTTTTACTTTACTTGATATTTTCAAAAAATAAAATACAAGATTGATAGAGGTAAGGGGTACAAAAAAACTGTAGTAAGAGTCAAGGGGTACACAGATTCAAAAAGGTTGAAGACCGCTGCTCTAGGATGTCCCTCGATATCTCAGTTTGACTGGGAAGCATTTGAGGGAAGACTATATGTCCAAAGCTGGTCACCAGAAGGCTCATAGAGAAGAAGTCACAAATGCATGAATCCTATTTTTTACATTAGCCCACAGGGATGCTGTGTGGAGGGTCTTTACATAAAAAGAAGTTCCGAGAACTAAAAATGAAAGGAGGTGGGTAGGAATCCGGGGTTCAGGGTGTCCAGGAATGACGGATAGAATCCATCCCCCCAACAGTGGTGCAAGGCGATGTTCCGAGAGAGTCCTGCGGGAGAGGTCGAAAAGGCCTCCATCAATTAGTCTCTCGCGATCCGGCCAGCCACGCAGTTGGTGGGCAAATTGTAAAATCTGACAGATTCTTTCATCTGCTTTCAAGAAAAGTGTTTTATTTTGAAATAATTTTTCATTTCTTTCATACATGCTGATCGTGGTCGAGGGGTAAGGCTCTTGATTCGTAATCTGAAGGTCGCTTGATTTGTGTTATTTCACAATTAATAAATAAAAATAATATTTAGTATATTTGCGACACATTCTTTAGTGGCCGATACTCTCAGTATCGCCCTAGTATAAGACTACCATTCTGAAACGTTGCTTGATATGTTGCTTGAAATGATTTGGACCTTGTTCAGTGTCCAGATATGAATAGCCAGGTACTTCCCCACCTTCCTCTTCGCCGTCTCCTACTTTCAGCTTCATAACATACCCCATTTGGGGATGCCATAGTCTCACTGGCTCCAGACGGAAGCAGCTGGGACTCTTGTGAGAAAATCACATATTTAAAAAAAATGCATTTATGTTTTTTTTTTTTTTTTTTTTTTTTTTTTTTTTTTTTTTTTTTTTTTTTCAAAAAATTTTCTGTCTTTATTTTTTTAAAGCAACTTTTTTTTTATTTTATTTTTTTTTTTTATTTATTATAAATACAAAGTAATACATTATTACAAGAAGAAATAAAAAAAATATACAGAAAAAGAAAAGTCCCAATAAACTACTTTTAAGCAGTTTGTCGATGGGTACTTTTACTTTGAGGATATAAACTTATTTTACTTTGTTATGCAGTTACAATTTTTGTGTCAGTCTAATACAAATTATTTCTTTCGGCGAGCCAATTCTTCAACATAATATTTAATTTACCATTTGTACATTTTTTAATTTCGGCAGGTAACATATTTAAGCAATTAGGTATCATGTAGTCCAGCGTTCTTTGTCCGTATTTGTTTAAATGCTTAGGTACAATTAGTCCTTCATTTAACATAAGACGAGTATTGTAAGTGTGGTCCAGTTTATTAATGTATATAGAGCTATTCATATGCTGAAATATAATTTTATACCACAGAATTGCTCTTACTGGGAGAATTTTGAGATTTTGGTAAAAGTACGGAACATTATGCCTTTTTTCGTATAAACTTTTATGAGCTAATAATTTAACTAAAGAATTTTGAACTGATTGAATACGATTTACATTTGTTTTGCAGGAAAGTCCCCAAGCTGTAATTCCATACCTGATAATAGATTCAGCTAATGATAAATATATTATTCGAAGTGTGCATATTGGAACATAAAATTTTAATTTATATAATCTGCCAACAACAGATCTGAGTCGTTCACAGACTTTATTTATTTGTAAATCCCATTTGAAATAGCAGTCAATAATTACACCTAAATAAACATATTTTTTAACAACTTCAATATTTTCACATGTACACAAATCAGAGATACCAACGTGTAAGCAATCTGAGCTGTGTGTTTTTATTTCAGGTGTAATAATATTTGCCTTGGCATTGGGTGATCTAATATGTATCAATTTAGTTTTTTTGCATTTATGAGTAAACCAGAGTCATGAGACCATTTCAATAGTTCAATGTAATCTTTTTGTAAGAGTTCAATACATAATTGCAAATCACTGTGTGAAATTACCAATGCAGTATCATCCGCATATACAAAGTGTTTTACATGTTTAAAAATGTACTTGATAAATGATACATAAATGATATATAAAATAGGGCCTAATATGGAACCTTGAGGAACGCCTGCTAAAATTCTTCTTTTTTTACTTAAGGTGTTTAATAGCTTTATTTTCATGCACCGGTTGTTCAAGTAATCTTCAAAGAGTTTTAGAAGTCTTCCTCTTATTCCTATGATTTCCAGTATTTGCAATAATTTTCTATGATTAATAGTGTCAAATGCCTTGGAGTAATCTATAAACAAAACTAATACATGCTTTTTTCTATTTAATTCATTATTTATCAAGCTGGTAAAATTTTGAAGCAGCATTTCAGTGCCTTTTTTTTTTGGAAGCCATATTGATTGGTATCAATAATAGAAAAATCTTCTAAATATTTTATTAATTTCAGCTGAATGTATTTTTCAAGAATTTTTTCAAGTGAAGGCAAAATACTAATTGGCCTATAATTACCCAGTAGAGTGTGATCACCTCCTTTATAAATAGGTCTGATAATGCTACATTTTAAGTCATCTGGAATTTTTGCTTCAAGTAAGACTCTATTTACAAAATGGGCTATAATTGGAGCTAAGATTATTATATGTTTTTTAATATCGCACATTCTGATATTATCAATTCCAGGAGAAGAGCTTTTAAGTTGCCTCACAATGCTTTCTATGTCAGCAATTTTGGCCCCTGGTAGGTACATGCTTTGTAGCATCTCCTCTGGTTCAAAAACAGTAGTCTTGTAATCACATTTGTGTAACATATTGCAGACACTGTCAGAGAAATAATTAACAAAATCATTAGTTACATTTTCTTTGGTCCGATCTTTCATCAAATATTTGGAGGCAATTTGGTCACAATCATTTTTACATTTATTTCCTAAAATTTTATTACACTCGTCCCAAGTCTTTTTTGAGTCTTGAAATAGATTTTTGAATTTGTCATTGTAGTATGAGGTTTTTAATTTAAGTAACAATTTATTTAAAACATTTCGATAACTTTTATATTCTTTTTCATAGAATTTGTTTGTAGGAGTATTTTTCCAACGCTTATATAAATAATCTCGTTTTTTAATATTATATAGTGCATCAGTAGATATCCAATCATTTATTGCATACGGTCGGATTTTAGATTTTTTGCTTATTTTAATTGTGCTGTTTTTATACAAGTCGTCAAAATAACTTTTAATCTTTAAATAAATAACAGAACTTTCGGTCTCCTTTAGAAGTGATTTCCAATCATAATTACAAATACGTTTATCGATCAATTTTTGCGAAAGTATTTGGACGTTATTAGAATCGTTAGAATTTAAATTATCTACCGAGTTATAGTTTATACTTACAGCTGTTGTATGGTGATAGGCAATGTTATAATCACACACGCATGCAGAGATTGTACAGCTTAATCCATTGGGTAACTTTCCGCTTATTCGGACAAAAAAGTGATCTAAACATGAGCTAATAATTTTCTCTTGAACTATCACTTCCCTAGTAATATTATGAATACATTTTTTTAAATAGTTATTAGTAAGGATATTTTCATAATTTATAATGATAGCATCATTTTTATTTAATAAATTTAAGTTTACATCGCCGAAAAAGATTACACTTTCATTTGATTTAATATTGTTTTCAAACACCATGGATATTTCAGACAAAAATGCTTGCTTATTTAGATTCGGGGGTCGATATACGGCTAAGACATTTAAAATGCTGTTATTTGGAAGTGTCAATATTCCAAAAACGTTCTCAAAATAATTAGTTTCCAGAAATATTTGCGAAAAGGAGAGGTTATTCTTAACATATAACAAAATGTTATTTCATTTCTAAAAACAGTTTATTTATTAACAAGTTCTGCTGCGTATTGTTATGACAGCTGTTTCGCCTTCTGAAGGCACAATCCAAATGTAAAAACAATTACACAACAGAGCTTGTTAATACGTAAAAAGGAAATATTATTATTGAATATATAAAATAAATTAAAATGGCGTTTTACAAATTTAAATTAATAACAATAAAAAATACTGGATTAAGTTCTTTTAATACGAGACTTACATTGCGAAATGTCAGAAGCTGTAGACTTTAGGGGTTAATTATAAAATATGAAAATTATCTATACAAAGAAAACTGCCATCGGAATTATGAATTATTCGTTTACAATATATATAAATAATAATGTATCCTCATTGTTTGCAGACTGCCTGGATCTCCCCGAGAGGCTGTACCCGTGCCAGCAGAACGGGAGTAGGGGGGACCTCTGTGGACCAGACCCTCAGAGACACAACCCACAGTACAGGATGGCCCCCCTTCCTGCAGCCAGTGACTCGGAGATGCAGCGCTTTGTGAGTCAATTACTTATACAAATAATAAATATAATAGTAGATTATTGTAATATCGTTGAAAGACAATCATTTAATATAATGTTGTGACAACAGACAAGAGAGAAATAACAGTTTGTTTTAACTGAACAATATTAAACATACTAGTTACGGTTGTCTGTGATGACGTGAGTGATGTGATGTATGTATGTGCGTTATGTGATGTATGTATGTGCGTTATGTGATGTATGAAGTATTCCTGCGCATACCTTAAGTGTTAATTTTTAAAATTGGAACTGATAAGCCTGAATCATACCAGACAAGCCATAAAGTAGGTATCCAATTTATTTTAATGATTTAAAAAACCCAAGTTTAACATGTGTATTTCTTTTGTTTTAATTTGTAAAGAAGGTAAATATTTATTTATTTGATGTTTTACACCATGCTGCACTTTCACATGTTTTATTTTTAAGACAAAAAACTTCTAAATTTGTAAAAAAACATGAAACAAAATTAAGTAAAAACAGTTTATTAGGAAACAGGTAATGAATTTGTGAAACACTACTGTAAACACCATTAAAGAGATAGAAATGTTTTGCTGGTTTGCCCGAAGTAAGATCAAATCCACATAGATCACACTTTTGTCATTTTAGTGCATGTATATATTGTCCTTATCTCGTCTGTATGAGGAATTTCAATATCGGCGGCCGGTTGGGAGGCATTGTGAGAAAGGTTAAGGAAGAGGCCCAGATTAAATGAGGAAGGGAGGATTAGGAAGAGGTTGAGGGAAGGGATTTGTTAATAAGGATGTTGGTGACGGGGAGACAGACGGATGCCTATAGAAATATATATTCCCACCCGAGGTTATCATTTTTATGTTCGGGCACCAGTCATATATTAACAAGACTGTTATCCATAGTTACAAGAATCATGGATACGAAATATCCAGATTCTGTTTTAAAGACAGAAAACCGGTTCCTTGTTACAAAATAAACAATATTTTATTTCTCACTATTTCTATATTGGAAGCTGTAAACGTTGCTTGTGCAGTGATGGAGGATACATCTCATCCACCCATAACTTTGCACACTAAGCTAGTAACAGTCATTCATAGATTGATAGCTTTGATGGCCTCCGTGGTCGAGTGGCAAGGCTCCCGACTATTTACAAAGTTCATTTATTGCTTAATACACGCTCTGGGGAAATTTTATTCTAATTTCTGCCGTGACCCTGTCTGTCTGTAACTCCGGTTCAATGAACTTTTGCTATGAATTAAAGTGTCACTGAGTTTGTTTGGCAAATTGAGAAAATATATTTTTTTCTACATTAGCTCCACACAGGAGGCCTGAAGAAAATAATTTCCCTTAGGGTCTATGTCATCTTAGGGAATGCTGTGTGGAGAGTTTTTTAAGGAAAGGAAGGAGTGGTAGTTCTGGGGAGGAGAGGTGGGTAGGAATCTGGAAGTCAGTGTGTCAATCCATCCCTGTAAAGGTGGTGCAAGGCGATGGGCTGGAGAGAATAAAAGACCTCCCTAAACCAGCCTCTCTCGATCCTGCCCACAACACACACGGCAGGTGGGCAGACGCATCAGCCGCCAAGACCTGGACAAACCTCACCCCATGAACCCGGGCACCCCTGCTAAGTCACTAAACGGAGTCACTTGATGTGACCTACGGCAGAGGTGTTAGTTATCCAATAAATGGTTCCCGGGGCAGCGGTACCCATACCCGCCACCCAAATTGAATAAAAATTACGTTCTTAACAGAAAAATATTTCAATTGCCATTTTTTTAATTGGAACTGATTTGTCGCGATTTCAATATCCACCCATTGATGTACTTTTACTTTTTTACTTTCCATTAGTCCATTTCAACCTCCAATGCTCCCTTCGCTTTAATAATAATTGTAATCTAATGAATCCGGTCCCCGCATACTTCAACTTGAGTGATAATAGTGGAACACTTTTTAATGTTATATGACTATCCCGTGATTTTTCACGTGCTAGTAAAGAACAAAATGATCATTAATTTGTAACAAAAATTTTTATGATAATTATTATTAAAGATAATTTAAACATTTTAATATAATATAATATTATTACAACTTAGTTATTATATAATATTGTGTGTTTTCCAGGGACTTGTGTCTGAAGGGGGGATAACAGTCTTCCTGGTAAGTGAGCGCTGGCTCCTTACCAGAGCAACACGCTGGGACTATCTGCTGCGGTAAGTTCCACTAGTAACTTGAAGTTACCCCACAAGAGTCCCATCTGCTCCCCTCTGGAGCCAGTGAGACTATGGCATCCCCAATTGGGGTATGTTGTGAGGATAAAGGAAAGGGGGAAGGTAAGGAGATAGGGAAGAGGAAGGTGGGGAAGAACCTGGCTATTCAGATCTAGTCACCAAACAATTTCAAATTTGGGAGGCGGGTGGGTACCGCCGCCCCGGGAACCATTTATTGGATAACCAACATTTCTGCCATACCTCAAATGGTTCGCTACATTTGGTGACTTAGCATGAGTGCCCGGGTTCATGGAGTGAGTTTTGTCTTGGCGGCGGATGCGTCTGCCCACCACTTACATGGCAGGCCGGATCGGAATGACATACCTGAGGAAAATAATTTCCCTCAGAGCCTTTGTCATCTTTGGGAATGCTGTGTGAAGGGTCTGTTTAGGAAAGAAAGGAGTTGAAGATTTGGGAAGGAAAAGGGTACGAGCGGTGGGTAGGAATCTGAGGGTCAGTGTATCCAGGAGTGACGGACGCATGACCACTGCGGTGCAAGGCAATATTCCGAGAGAGTACGGCTTGAGAAGTCAAAAGGACTCGCTCAACCATTCTTTCTCGATCCGGCCTGCCACGCGCTTGGTGGGCAGACGCATCCGCCACCAAGACCCGCACAAATCTCATATCATGAACCCGGGCACCCCTGCTAAGTCACCGAGCAGCGAACTATTTGGTATGACCTTTGGCAGAGGTGATGGTTATTCAATAAATGGTTCCCGTGCGACGGTACCCATACCCGCCTCCCAAATCGCAGATTATTTGTGTTATTTTATATTTTATTAATTTAAAAATAAAATGAAGTATATTTGAAACTAGTTCCAGAGTAAAAGATACTCTCAGTATCGCCCTGGTGTAAGACTACCATTCAACATTGATAATTGACCAGATCTGAATAGGCAAGTACATCCCCACCTTCCTCTTCCCCATCTCCTTCCCCGACCTTCAGCCTCACAACATACTCCGATTGGGGTTACATACTCTTAGTGAGTTCCAAATAGGAGCAGTTGGGACTCTTTTGCGGCTTTCACATTGAAGAAATATCTAAATATTACAATAATTGTCTGTTAGACATTTCTGTTAATTTAAGTTGTCTTCAGTAAGTTATCATGAAATAATATTCACATTTCCAATTAGAGTTTTATGTTTGTAAGTAATTAATGAACCTTAGAAAATGTTGTCTCATATTTTTCAACGGCCCAATTTAATGAGAGTAAAATAGAAAGTTGGGGACGAAGCAGGAGAGGAAGTTGTTAGAATCGATGACTATATAAATCATGCATAAAACAACGCCAAACTAACTAAACGTTTTGATTACAATTTCTTATTGAAAATACAATAATGTTTTTGCAAAGGGCAAATTATTATTGTGTAAACCGTGGTCGGTTACTAATTCCAATAAAATGTTAATAATTCTGTTGATTGAATGTTGATTGGTTGCAGGTGGCGTGGTATGTATATCAACCGCCCTCCAGAGGTGGTGTTCTCCGTCAGCAGGACAGTGCACCATCCGCAGTATATCCCAGGGAACACCACCACTTATGCTATAGGAACTAATGATTTACTTCTTGTGGAGATGGACAGGCCGTAAGCATCAAACATCAATAATAAATTACTTATCAATTTACGTATTAATTTGATGACCTCCGTGGTAGAGCTCGCGGGTTTGAAACTCGATGTGAGCATTTTTTTGGTTGATAAATATTACACAAGCTTATACAGGGTGTAACAGAACTTACCCGAAGGAGTTTAACAAGCCATTCCTGAGCATATTTGGAGTATAAAAAGTAGATAGTCATTTTAATTGAAAAATAAATCGTCGGACAGCAAAATGACATTTAAATTTTTTATTCCACCTCGGGTACATGTTGTTACACCCTGTATGTAATTTACCAAAATATGTTCATTTTACAAAACGTTCCAGAGCAGTAGCATTACTGAGTAATGCCTCTCCACACAGGAGGCCCTATGTAATCTGAGATGCTGTGGAGGGTCTTTGAGGAGAGGAAAGAATGAACGATGGTCTTGAAGGGACCCATTTTGTACGAAGGAGGAAACACAGTGGCCGGCAAACCGTTCCACAGCCGAGCTGTTGAACTCAAGAACGAGTCGAAGAAGCGACCCGTTTTCATGTGACAAATGTCAATCGTGTAATATATATTATGTTGGGCGTGCGTTTGGCGTAGTTGCCGGTTCATCAATGACGTTGTTTCCTAACATTACACAACTGTACAAATCACAAGTTGAATTTGGCAGTCACCTCTGGTCTGGAGCCCCAAAACACCTGAAAAAACCCTCGACTCTGTGCAGAAACAGGCTGTCCGTTTGATAGCTTATCCCAACTTATTCTACCGGTATTTCAATGGAAGATGCTCCGAGGACCTAGCGTCATTGATCCCCTCGGCATTGGTGCATAGTCGAGAAACACGCCAAACGCGTGCCCAACACATGAACGCGGTTGACATTTGTCACTTGAGAACGGGTCGCTTCTACGACTCGTTCTTGTGTTCACGAACTCGGCTCTGGAACGATTTACCAGCCTCCATGTTTCCTCCCTCCTACAATATGGGTCTCTTCAAGACCAATGTTCATTCTTTCCTCTCCTCAAAAGACCCTACACACCTTCTCAAATGACGTAGGCCCTGAGGAAATTATTTTCCTCAGGGCCTCCTGTGTGGAGTTAATTTAAAAAAAAAACTCAGTTAATACTCCACCTTCCTCTTCAACTATTTCCCCTCCATCAATCCCTTCATAATATATCGCAAATAGTGGATGCCATAGTTCCCCTGGCTCCGGGCAGTAGTGACCTACCTACCTAACTGCCTATATTAAATAATATAATGAATGATAGAGTAACTCTGTGGTGGTGTTTCAGGGTCCCCTTCAGTAGGAGGTATCGGCCTGTCTGTCTGCACACGGCGCAGGACTCTGTGGGAGGACTGACACTCTCTAGGGGGGGCGTGTGGGGTACTAGGGTGAGTTAACCATCATTGGTCCAATATTATAACATTTCCTGTCCACTCCGAGCTATTTGCTGAATGAAATATGAAGCTAGCGATTAGTGTTGGGCAGGACACCATTTCAGTAGGAGTTTTTTTTTTTACATGAGCTCCACACAGGAGGCCCTGAGAAAAATAATTTCCCTCAGGGCCTATGTCATCTTTGGGGATGCTGTGTGGAGGGTTTTTTTTTTAGGAAAAGGAGGAGAGGAGAGTTCTGGGAAGAAGGAGTGGGTAGGAATCTGGGGTTCAGTGTGTGCTCCAAGATTTAGACAAACCTCACCCCACGAACCCGAGCACCCCTGCTAAATCACCAAACGTAGCGAACCACTTGGGATGACCTATGACAGACGTGTTGGTTATCCAATAATGGTTCCCGGGGCGGCGGTACCCATTCCGCCTCCCAAATTGAATGAGGTACTCAATCATCGTATGTCATCTTAGGGGATGTTGTGTGGAAAGTTTTTTTAAGGAAGGGAAGGATAGGAAGTTCGGGGAAGGAAAAATGTATGAGGGGTGGGTAGGAATCTGGGAGGCAATGTATCCAGGGGTGACGAACGTATCAATCCATCCCTCTAACCGCGGTGCAAGGCGATGAGTCAAGAGTCTGGCTGGAAAGGTTAAAAGGCCTCCCTCAATCAGTCTCTTGATCTGGCCCGCCATGCAGCGGATTTGTAGACGCATCCGCCGCTAAGACCTGGACAAACCTCACCCTATGAACCCGGGCACCCTGCTAAGTCATCAAACGTAGCTTACCACTTAGGGTGACCTATGGCAGAGGTGTTGGTTATCTAAGAAATGGTTCCCGGGGTGGCGGTAACCATACCCGCCTCCCAAATTGTGAGTTGTGAGGTGAATGAATGTTATTAGTACCGAGTACTGTGTGTCATATTGTGTATTATATGTTATCTGCAGTGGATTTGCCTCTTAAACTGTGTAATATATTTGTAAGGTATTTATTTTGTACATTTATATTATACGATGAAGGACTGGTGGAGTTATCAGATGATGGAACTCACAACGCCTGTTGCTGGTGGGAATCTGATATACTTTTAAGGTTTCCATTTTAAACGATACAAAGAGATTTCAATTTAAGAAAATGCTAAAGGATTTCCGTCTAAATATTGTCGGGAATTGACTTTACTAAAAATAAAAATGGAAAGGATTTATTGGTTTTTCCTCCCAACTAGAAAATGTTTCGCCTGCGGTGCTTTTTCCGTGTCTTTGTGAATATAATAATCCACCCATGTAGGGACTCCAATTGCGACTATCAGGGGAAAATTCATTCCTTTTTAGGGAAAAGAAGTTCTGAGAAGGAAAAAAGGTATGTGGGGTGGGTAGGAATCTGGGGTCGGTGTATCAAAGAGTGACGGACGTATGAATCTATCCTTACCACTGTGGTGCAAGGCAGAGTCTCGAGAGAGTCCCGCTGGAGAGGTCAAAAGATCTCCCTCAACCAGTCTCTCCCGATCCGGCCTGCCAAGCAGCTGATGGGCAGACGCATCCACTGCCAAGTAAAAAACCTCATCCCATGAACCCGGGCACCTCTGCTAAGTCCCCAAATTTTGAAAATTTGGTAATAGGCAATTCAAAATGATAATAGCGATATTATGAATTTTTAAAATTATTTTAAAGTTTAAATGTTTTGTTCAATTTGGGAATCAGGTATGGGTACAGCCGCCCCGGGAACCATTTATTGGATAACCAATACCTCTGCCGTACGTCACGCCAAGTGGTACGCCACGTTCGGTGACTTAGCAGGGGTGCCCGGATTCACGGGTGAGGTTTTTCACTTGGCGGTGGAAGGGTCTACCCATTAGCTGCATGGCAGGCCGGATCGGGAGAGAACGGTTGAGGGAGTCCCTTTGACTTTTTCAGCCGTGCTCACTTGGAACGTCGCCTTTCACCGCATTGGGAGGGATGGATTGATACGCCTGTCACTCCTGCACACACTGACCCCCAGATTCCTACCCACCCCTAATATCCTTGTCCTTCCTAGAATTTCTTCTCTTTCCTTTCCTCAAAAACTCTCCACACAGCATCCCCAAAGATGATCAAGGCCCTGAGGGAAAATATTTTCCTCAGACCTTCTGTGTGGAATGTTAAAAAAAATATTTGAATGCTTTCAAAAACTTTTATTGTTATAGTCCCACTGGCTCTGAACAGTTGGGACCCTTGTGCGGCGAGGCGTACTTAAAGCACATTTTATATGTATGAATGTAATGTTTGTCCTCCAGCATGTTTTAAGTACGAAAGTAAATTCAAAATACCTATAATAATTAGTTGTTATTGTTCCTGTGTATATATTGTTACAGATCCCAGTAACCCTCCTGTCAGAAGAAGAGTGTCGCCGCAAGTTCCCTCCTGGCAGTGTAGGCGCAGCGGGCGGAGTGACGGACAGGCACCTGTGTGCCACCAGCAGCATTGATGGGCTCTGTGTAAGTAACAATGGCGCAACTATTAATTAATTCAATGCACTGCTCGATGGGTATATTCTGTGTTTTGTTAAATCATTCATTTATCCTATTTCAATATCCCAATAATTCCCATTTCTTATTAAATTAAATAACATTATTTCGCATTACTTTTCTAATAACATAAATAGTTCAACGAGATCTTGTTGTATTGGTTCATTTAGTTGCAACAGTTGTTCTCGACTAGCAATCCGGATGTCACGTGTTCAAATTCATTACATTTAATTTAATTTGATTAACTTTTAACATTTTTTTTACATTAGCTCCACACAGAAGGCCCTGAGGAATACAGTTTCTCTCAGGGCCTGTGTCATCTTTGTGGATGCTGTGTGGAGAGTCTTTTTTAGGGAAAGGAAGGAGAGGAAATTCTGTGAAGGGACAAGGTAAGAGGGGTGGGTAGGAATCTGGGGTTCAGTGTGTCCACGAGCAACAGGGGTATGAATCCATCCCTCAAGGACCAAAAAAGTCCGGCTGGAGACATAAAATGGTCTCCCTCAACCAGTCGCTCCCGGTTAACACATATGCCGCCAAGACCTGGACAAACCTCACCCCGTGAATCCGGAAACCACTGCTAAGTCACCAAACACAGCGAACCACCTTGGATGACCTATGGCAGGTGTATTGGTTATCCAATAAATGGTTTCTGTGGCGGCGGTACCCATACCCGCCTTTCAAATAATAAAGATAAGTACAAAGTATTGAAGAGTGAAATATATTCTCAGTATCGCCCTGGTTTAAGACCACCATTCAGAATTGAAATATCTCTTTCTCCTTCCCACTACCTTCAGCCTCACAACATATCACAATTGGGGATGCCAGGGATCAGTTGGGACTCTTGTGCGATATTCACATTAGAAAAATGTTCAAATCTTTTTTTAATGACGGAAATTCAGTATTAGTAAATTTGGTTTTTAATTGTAATGTTAATGAATGTTTTCATTAGAAAAGTATCAATTCTTTTTATACATAGTGTCTGGAAAATCGTTGTAAAACCTGGATATTGATGATCTACATAACTTTAGAATGGATTTTATGGAACCTCATTTCTTCATTTGGCTTTTCATTTTCCAAAGTTCAAATATGGAATCTCTTTGGTCAAATTTTAAAAAAACCGTTCACTACGGGGTTAATACCAGCTGTTTTAAAATGCATTAAAGCGTAGAATCGGCTCCTAAAGTTTTATAACCCTTCAGTTGCCGAAAAAATATAACTAAATGCTCAAACTTAGAAATAGTATTCAGTTTGGTGCCTCTATTTGTCTATTTGATTTAAAAGTGTCCCGTTTGTACTATGAGTTTCTGAACGCCGTGTATTAGAATATTTTTATTTTTGACATCTAATCTATTTTTAAAACAGCGTACATTTGAATATATTTGTGCACACCGATTTTATTAGTTTCGGATACCCTCCAGTAGTCCTCTCTTACCCCGAAATATCACCACGATACAGTACGTTTATCGTATCGTATTACAATAGTTTCATATTGTGATATTTTCTTTTGATTATATATTTTTATTAAAACTTTTGTTTTATGAAATGCACACATGAATTTATTAAAATGGCGTTTGTAGTTTGTAATGATTGTTTGATGTAAAATACTGTAATTAGGCCTAGTTGGTTTAACCGTTACGTCTGACAACATCACTAACAGACACTAAGAAGATAGAAACACCTGTCCCTTAGTAGATATTTCGACGGCCTCCGTGGTCCCGAGGCAAGACTCTCGACTCACAATCCGAAGGTCGCGGGTTCGAACCCGGCGTGCACAAATAAATTTTATTTGATTAATTTGTGTTATTTCACAATTTATTCATTTAAAATAATATATAGTATATTTGCGGCACGTTCCAGAGTGGAAGATACTATCAGTATCGCCCTGGTGTAAGACCACCATTCAGAATTGAAACGTTGCTTGAAATGGCTTTAGCCGTGTTTAGTGACCAGATCTGAATAGCCAGGTACTTCCCCACCTTCCTCTTCCCTATCTCCTTCCCCTCCCCACTACCTTCAGCCTCACAACATACCCCAATTGGGGATGCCATAGTCTCACTGGCTCCAGACGGGAGCAGTTGGGACTCTTGTGCGGTATTTCATATAAAAAAAAAAATAAAAGATGGTTATTTGATGGCTAGTTTGTGTATTGGTGAAGTCCCATGGCTATGACAAGGGCTCTTGTGCCGTGCAGCCAAGAGCTGCACACTGCACATAGGCGTTGCTTACTTTCCGCATTGACCGACTCTAATGTGCGCATTGCAGGGTTACCCTTGGAACTTTCTCTCCGCCAGCAATGGGCACAGGATGGCTGGTGGCTGCACACAGCTGCTGGTGGGGCTCGCCTTGGATGGCAAGGAAGAGGGTTCCACCTGCAAGCAACTGTTCCTCCGCATGTCCTCCTACATCCCCTGGGTGGAGAGTGTGGTGTGGCGCTGAGGCATTTAACAATTGTAATATAGTATGTATAAAGATGTAGACATATTAATCCTTCGGAGTGATATTTATATACTTTTGTTTCATTTTTACACTTTGCATTTTCATGTTTATTTTATGTACCTACTCTTTTTTAATTTTTAATAATATTTTCAATTTTTTGTAACATTACCCGTCCCAGAACAGACGTCGTCTAGTGAGGTGAGTCACTTCTTTGCATTAACAGAATATTTAATCTAGTGAATGTACGGTTTGCCGGCACTTTAATTTGTCAAATTAATAAACAACAATATTATTCTGTTAAAATATTATACTTACTTTGGTCAGGTACTTAAATTCTTCTATAGTTCTGAATTATTCATAACAAGCATTGTCCATTTTGGAAATGACACTTAAATTCAAAGCAAATTTGAGTTTATTGAATCATATTTCACGCAGTAACAGACATCGCAGACAACCTCAATAAGTACCTATGTTTGATTTTGTACCCTTTAATGAGTTTTTGTATTTTTATGTAGGACACTATTCTGTGTTCTGAGTTATTGTAACTGGATTGTTCAATGTTCACACAAAAGTGATATCATTTGTCAAAAACCAGCAGAAATAAATGAATAAATGTAGATATAGGAATGTATTAAAGTTTTTTTACATTAGAAATTAGGGAACACCCCGAGGTGATTTATTTATTATGAATTCGTTGCACATTTTTAAATTTTATTTATTTATTACATTTCACAGATCAATTTCGTATATAATTCAAATTTGGATTTTTTGCGTAATTTTTACATTTTTATTCAAATTTTCTTAATTTCGGTACATTTTTAATGTCACTATGAACTAAGCCATGTATTTGGATTCCTGTATAAAGTAAACTATTTTTTTTTTTTTTTTAATTTATTTAGTTAGATGTTTTCTTTCTGTCTTGTATGAAAGTCTTTATTGTGTTTTAGTTTGTAAATAATAAAAATAATTTATTGTTTATCAGTAAATGTAAATCTTGATCGTTTTGTGCCAGTAGGGTGGCAGATACTGTTAGTATCGCCATGGTGAAAGATCATATAGAGAATTAGACCATATCACAACAGTTTAAAATTTTATTTAGTAAATAGGGCAATCTAGTTCTTCCTAACTTTTGTCCTCCTAACAAATAATAATTGATTCATTATTATGTTTTTTTTAAATCCTGATATTTATGTCATTATGAATAGGTACTTGTTAATTACGTGAAAATTTTAATTTAGCGATTATTTGAGCAATGTACAATACCTAACTGTTACATTGTCTATTATAATATGTATTGTCTATATTTAAGATTGTGGTCTATGTCAGAATATCCGGGCTGAGACTATGGGCCGCTCGCTCGCCCTCTCTGATAACAGCCGTCGTGGCGCTAACATGTCTATAGTGATTGACAATAAACGTAATCCAAGTAATCCAGACTTTAATTATTCAAGCCATCCATCAAGAGAATAAAACATGGTGTCAGAAGTAATGTGAATTAGTTATTTGTCGAAAAATTCATATAAAAGTGTATACAACAGTGATTATTATTATTATTGACGCAAAACGTTCGAAAATGGCCGCTACACGTGATAACTCCGATGCGAGAATACTAGATAATTTCAAACCAACTGAATGGACGTCATGGATACAGAGTTTTGAAATTTATTTAATGGCTACGGGAGCAGATCAAGAGGCTGAACATAAAAAGATCGCCAAACTATTATACAACATGGGTAAAAACGGATTACAAATATATAACTCGTTTAATGTTGATATAAAGACAATCACTTACAAAGAAGTCGTAGAACTGTTCAACAAACATTGTGTCCCAAAGAAGAATTTAACAATGGAAAGGTATATTTTTTTCAATACGAGACAAAGTGACAACATGTCTATGGAAGATTTCATTGCGGAACTAAATAATAAAAGCCATAACTGCGAATTTGACAATTTACGCTCATCTTTGGTGTTAAATATTTTCATATCAAACATGAATTCTAGATATAATCATGTAAAGGAAAAGTTATTGCAAACCGAAAATCTAAATCTGGATCAAGCCGTCGATATCGCCAAGACAATGGTGATTTCTCAGAAGGATGCCGTGCTATTGAGTGCTGAAGTTCATGCCGTCACAGCCAGCAGACATCACTTCGAAAGGCGAGGGAGGCAGTCAAGTCCATCTCTCCACCGTCAGCAGAGCAGTCAGTCAAGTCCATCTCTCCACCGTCAGCAGAGCAGTCAGTCAAGTCCATCTCTCCACCGTCAGCAGAGCAGTCAGTCGCCACAGCGCAGAGAGCAGTATCAACCACACGTCAAGTCACCGTCACAGAGGAGGAGTTCGTCCCCCAGCAAAATATGTCAAAAATGTGGTCAGATACACCGTCATACATGTCCAGCTACAAGAGTTAAGTGCAACACCTGTCATAATATAGGTCACTTCAGTCGCTATTGTTTTAAAAATAAATCAGTCGTCTCACACGTCAGTCATACAAACAAAAAAATACAGTCTAATGAAATTTATCAAATAGAATCAGTCAAGTTGACACAAAACAATAGTAAACAAAAAGTCAATTCTTTACTGTCTGTATGGAATTTTAATATTAAAATTAATCATAAAAATGTCACTTGTATTCTAGATACTGGAGCAATGGTAAATGTCATGTCTTTTAATACTTTTAAAAGTTTAAATATACCCAATAAAACTATCGATAATTATTGTCAAAAATTAGAATCATTTTCTGGTAATAATATTCCTGTAAAAGGACATTGCATTTTATCTTGTCATTATAATGAAAATGAAATTTCAGATATTGATTTTGTAATAACTCCCATTAACTGTCATACAATCATAGGTCTCCAAACATGTCAAGATCTTTTTCTGGTACAAAGAGTATGTACCACTGCCAATGTCAATAATAATTATGTAAAAAACATGCTAAAAGTGTATAATGATGTTTTTCAGGGTCTTGGATGTCTGCCTCACGAATGTCACATCACCGTCGACCATAATGCGATGCCTAAAATCAACGCCAGCAGACGAGTCCCATTTAAACTCCACACACGTCTAAAAGAGGAACTGGATAACATGGAAAAATTGATGGTTGTTCGAAAGGTCACAAAACCAACGTCATGGGTCAACTCTATGGTAATTGTTGAAAAATCTAATAAAAAAATTAAGAATTTGTTTAGATCCTAGAAATTTAAATCAAGCTGTTAAGCGCTCACGTTTTCAATTTCCCACTTTAGAAGAACTTAGATATAAACTGAACGGAGCCAATGTTTTTTCTAATTTAGATGCAAATTCAGGTTTTTGGATGCTGAAATTGGATGAAGAAAGTATAGATCTTTGCACATTCCAAACTCCATTTGGGAGATATCAATTTTTGCGTTTTCCATATGGTATAAACTCAGCACCAGAAATATTTTTTAGGGTCATGACGGAAATATTTTCAGACATAGAGGGTGTCTTAATATTTGTCGATGATTTTCTTGTTTTCGGAGAAAATGAGGAAATTCACAATAAACGTCTAGAAAAAGTTTTTCAACGTGCTAGAGAAGTCAATTTAAAATTTAACATAGATAAATGTCATTTTAGTCAGTCGGAAATAAAATTTTTAGGTCACATTTTCAATAATAAGGGAGTCAAGCCAGATAATACAAAAATTAAAGCTATTATGGAAATGCCTAAACCTAGTTGTGTCAAAGATTTACAAAGATTTTTAGGCATGGTCAATTATTTAGGGTCTTTTATAAATAATCTGTCGTCAGAAACAGAAATTTTTAGGAACCTTTTAAAAAAGGATTCTGTTTGGTCTTGGGATGCAAACCATGATCTTGCATTCAAACGTCTACAAAATATTATTTGTACAGCGCCAGTCTTAGCTCATTATGATATGAACAAGTCAATAGTTCTCTCAGTCGACGCTAGTCAGTCAGCGGTCGGAGCAGTAATTATGCAAGAAAATAAACCGTTAGCTTTTGGTTCTAAATCGCTAACGCAATGTCAGCAGAATTACGCGCAGATCGAAAAGGAATTGTATGCGATTCTTTTTGGATGTCAAAAGTTTCATCAGTATTTGTACGGACAACTTGTACAAGTAGAAACCGACCACAAACCGTTAGTCAGTCTTTTCAAAAAATCACTTTCGGATGTACCTATAAGGTTACAACGGATGATGATGTCGTTACAAAAATATAATCTAAATGTCGCCTATGTACCGGGTAAATATATGTACGTCGCAGATGCTTTATCTCGTGCGCCTTTGTCAGACACGGAGATAACGGAAGTAGAAAAGGAAATGCAGGTACACGTCAATTTACTAATTTCTAGTCTAGCAGTTTCCGAAGATAAATTGCAAGAAATTAAAGTCGCTACAAATCAAGATTTAACATTAGGAATTTTGAAAAAATATTATTTTAATGGATGGCCCGCAACCAAAAATAAATGTGAACCGTCAACAAAACCTTACTGGAATATTCAAGGTGAAATACACGTAGTCAATGACTTAGTTTTCAAAGGTTCTAGTCTTGTCATTCCAAGCATATTACGTCCTGTCATGCTAAATAAAATTCATGAGAGTCATCAAGGCATCTCAAAGTCAAAGTATTTGGCTAGAAATATTATTTACTGGCCAAATATGAATTCTGATATTCAAAATAAAGTAGATCAATGCAGTATTTGTAATAAATTTAAGCCGAATAATAGCAAAGAACCACTTATTCCTTTTTCAATAGCTACATTTCCTTGGGAAAGAGTAGGTATAGACTTGCTTCAATTTAATAATACCATTTATTTAGTCGTCATGGATTATTATTCTAAATATATAGAAATTGTCTCTTTACATTCAGGTTATACAGCTAATCTTGTCGTCACGCATTTAAAAGCAATATTTGCTCGTCATGGAATACCATTACAACTTGTCAGTGATAATGGTCCCCCGTTCACTTCAGCTATATTTAAAAATTTTGTTTATGATTGGGACATAGAACACATTACAACTAGTCCTAATTTTCCGCAGAGCAACGGACAAGCTGAAAGTGGTGTTAAAATTGTAAAGAATATGTTAAAGAAATGTCACGAATCAAAAACTGACATCTATATTGCTTTATTACATTATCGAAATACTCCAAAAGATAATTTACCGTCACCTTCACAACTTCTTATGTCAAGACAACTTAGAGTCAATATTCCTGTAAAGTCAAGTCAGTTAAAACCTAGAACGGTCAGTTTCCAAGAATACCAACGGAGTATGAGGAAAAATCAAAATAAAATGGTAAAGTCATACAACTCTCATACGAAGGAGTTACCAACATTGAAAATCGGTGATCCTATTTTATTTAAAAAAACTCCACAAAGTCATTGGATTCCAGGAACAGTAGTCGAAATATTATCTAACTGCCCGCGATCATATGTTATAAAAACTTTAGATAATATAACTTATCGCAGAAATAGAAAGCATCTAATGTTAGATAAATCTAGATTAATTAATTCAAGATGTAATTTAAAACCTTATAAAAGTATATTAACACATAATGGCAACAATGACGTCGAACAACCATCAACTTCGTCTAATGTTCCAGACAAAAATTTGGTCCCGGTGTCTGCGACAAGTGAGACAGACATCCGACACCAAACAAAGTCTGGAAGACTAATCAATAAACCAAAAAGGTTTACATTTTCTGAGTTTGATTGAAATTTTTATCTATAAATTATGTATGTTGTATTTCTTTGTTGTCTTATTGTTTAAATAGCCATTTACAAAAGTGTTGGTATAAAAAGTCAGGAATGTAATTCTGTCATATTATGTCTTAAAAAAAAAAAAAAAAGGAAGATGTTACATTGTCTATTATAATATGTATTGTCTATATTTAAGATTGTGGTCTATGTCAGAATATCCGGGCTGAGACTATGGGCCGCTCGCTCGCCCTCTCTGATAACAGCCGTCGTGGCGCTAACATGTCTATAGTGATTGACAATAAACGTAATCCAAGTAATCCAGACTTTAATTATTCAAGCCATCCATCAAGAGAATAAAACACTAACAATAAGAAATTTTGCACAAAAGTATTATGTGTTCTAGTTGTAACACTATTATTGTAATGAACCAGTTTGTTTTAAACTAAAAATAAAGTGACACATTTTATTTCTCCAGACTTAAGTTATTTTGTCCAAATCCAATTCCTTCCTTTTGTTGTTATTATTATTAGGGTATTCAAATCCTGCACATTTTTCAAATCAGGATTTCGCTAAGATTTTAGCTAAGGGCTATGAAATTGACAAAATCTCAACATTTTTTATCATTTAGTATCAACGATCTTTCTTATTAGTATATTATTAAAAAAAATACTTAAAAATATTGACAAAGTGTATCTTTTAAGAGGACTTTTCGCATCAATCATCTTTGGTAATAGCAATATCATAAAAAGGTATTGAAAAGACAACATAATAAGAATTATATTTTAAAAGACTTCGAGAAAGAAAAATTATAAAAAAACATAGATTGTGAAGAGTCCTGCCACCCATAAGATTGTGAAGAGTCCTGCCACCCATAAGATTGTGAAGAGTCCTGCCACCCATAAGGACACGAAAAAAAGTCCTGGACACGAAAAAAGTATCGATACTTTGCGGTATCGAGTACTTTTCTTTCGTTACCGATACTTTTGTACTCGATACTTTGTATTCCATAATTTTACTCAATGAGTACTTTTTGGCAAGTATCGATACCTTTAAAAATTTGGCTAAGCGGCCCGTATCGGGCTAACTACATCAACTCCCCTGTAAAACAAGCCCCATGAAATGTATTCGATTCTTGAAGTATCGATACTTTTGTTTCAATACTTTTACGAGTACGATACTTTTTTTCCGATACTACTCACGAGTACAGTATCGATACTTTCTATTCGATATCGTGTCCCTATCCGTCCGGGTGTCCCCGGATTCGTCCTAGTTTAGAGGGCATCCGGGGAGCGTCCGGGCGGGGTTTCATTTGTAGTCCGGGTTTAAAAATTTAAAGTCTTGGGCCGCTGAAGACACTGTCCTTTATTTAAAAGACAAGAACATAGATATTGACGACGCAAAATTAATTGACGAGTGGCTTAAAGGCTTTTAGCTAAAATCTAACTAAACAAGATAAGCTTTTAGATCCAAATCAACCTTTGGTACAATTTTTTAAAACACCAGAAACGAATTTATATTCGGAATTGCTGAAAATTGCACAGTGTTTTTTTTGCATTCCGGCTCATAAGGCCAACGTGGAGAGTTATTCTCATTAATTACACAACAATGGACAAAAGAAAGAAATTCACTAAGCGTAGAAACAATCTCGTCAGTAATTAAAATTAAATTCAATTTCCAAGAATACAGCTGCATTGATTTTTACAAATTCCTTTTAAAAAGGGAAGATATTCTAAAAGCTATCGGTAAGAGTGATGAATACAAAAAATACTGAAAAGTACAAAAGGCAAGAGGCCGAGGAAAAAGCTTTAATAAATAGATAATCAAATAATATACTTAGGAGTGCAATAATTTCTTTTCATTTTTGTAAAGAAATTTACAATATGGCTGTTGATTAAAATTTTAAGGTGATATAAACGAGTACAGTTTTTGGTTATTTTATGTTTTAAAAAATTAATAATGTAACTTACATTACAGTAAGTCTTAACTTTAAAAAGGTTTAGTTTTGTTGCTTAAGATTTAAGAAGACTGAAATTAGTTCATTTTATGTTATAGATATTTTGTCGTGTAAAAAATGGCTGCTGATAAAAATTTAAAGAAGATTATTATTATTTGCGGCACGTTCCAGAGTGGAAGATACTATCAGTATCGCCCTGGTGTAAGGCCACCATTCAGAATTGAAACGTTGCTCGAAATGGCATTAGCCGTGTTTAGTGACCAGATCTGAATAGCCAGGTACTTCCCCACCTTCCTCTTCCCTATCTCCTTCCCCTCCCCACTACCTTCAGCCACACAACATACCCCAATTGGGGATGCCATAGTCTCACTGGCTCCAGAGGGGAGCAGTTGGGACTCTTGTGCGGTATTTCATATAAAAAAATTTAAAAAAACAATTGAATTAAAAGAGTTAACTCAAAAATGGTAAGACATAATACTAAAATGGTCTCAGAACTTTTAAGATTTTTGTTTAAAAATTTAATTGAATTTTGTTTGGTTAAATATTTCAATAAGATTTTGTTTTCATAACAGAGTATATTAATAATTTGTGTTTTATTTTAAGAATAAAAAAATTCTAACTGATTATTAAAAAAATTTGTTACAAACTATAACATTCTGTTTTGTTAGGTACATTTACAATGATGATAAAAGATGACTAAATTTAATTTTAAGGTCTGAAAATAAATAAAGAGGTGATGTTTGACATTTTAAAAGTTTTTTATTACACTGATTATGTTTAAAAAAACCTGTTGACGTGTCCGGGTTCTGGGCTCTAAAATCCGGGGTTTTCACGCGCCTTGTCCTGGTTGCCAAATTTTAGAGATGGCAACCCTACCCATATGTAACGCAATGGACTTTAGTGCACCGCAGCCTCTCTGCTTCCACACTAGTTGCAGTTGGTGAGACTGTCATCAAGAAAGGGTGTGCTAACTGAAGGTCCCTCTGATCCGTCGGTTCCGGTGGACAGTTGATCCCTCGGATAATTGATCCCCTAAAATAGAATCTCTTAAGTAACTACCTATGCAAAGAGGTTAGACGGCCGTATAACCAAAGTCGATATACTTATATCTGCAGGCATCTTGACTTAAAATCCGCTGTAAAAATATTTTTACGAAGTCTAAGACTCTTGAGTTGTTTTCGGATAAAAGAAGTAATCTCATACAATTTTTTGCATTTTTTGTTTATAGTGTAAGTTTATAGGTACAAGATTTATTTCTTCAAATTTCGCAAATTCACTTTGTGGCACCATTTTATTAATCAAATAATTAAAAACACTTTGTTTTTACCACAATAAACTTTATTTAAAAGTCAACATGTTTCAAGAACGATGTTCTCTTCATCAGGACATAAAATGTACTAAAACTAAATGATCGATCATAAAACGGCGTGGGTAGAAATGGAAGTAGTGGGGGAGGAGAGAAGTGAAAAGGGGAGGTGCTTAGAAGATCAACAAGGGGGAGGGGGAAAGGGGTTACTTAGAAGAACAAAGACAAAAAATTACAATGGAAATATGTTTAAGATAGGGTTACTCACAAAATTAATTTGATTGTTAATAATATTTAAATTTCTATTGACATTTTTCCTAATTTCTAATATTTCTAAAAGATCTAAGTGAAAACCACTAACATTAGTGTGTAAAATTTTTAAAACCAGTATTTATATCAAATGAATGGTTAAATTCAATTAAATGGTTAGCAAATTCCGAATAATTATTGCTATTTAGACATCTCAAATGTTCCTTAATCCTCGTTTCAAAATTTCTGCAAGTTTTACCTACGTAAAAATGATTGCAGTCGTTACAATTCAATTGGTAAACTCCAGATTTTTTCATTTTTTGGTCTTTGTCCTTGTTATTTAAAATATAATTTTTTAATTTATTATTCGTATAAAAAGCAGGCTGTATTGTATTAGGAATTTTTATCATGATTAAATTGGAGGTTTGATGATTTACAAACAATATTTTTCTCCATTGTTTTTTAATATTATCAGTAAGCAATGGGTAAATGTAGGTAAATGTAGGTAAATGTAGGTAAATGTAGTCATTTGTCCTATTTTTTGTTTGTCGTATTTTTTCACCGCATGCTCCTACGGAGAGTCGAAATTATTGTTAGTAAAAATATTTTTACAGCGGATTTTCAGTCAAAATGCCTGCAGATGTAAGTACATAGACTTTGGTTGTACGGCTGTATATCCGCTTTGCATACTTACTTGAAGAAATAATCTTTTAGGGGATCAACTGTCCGAAGGATCAACTGTCCGCCCGATCAAGTGTTGGGGGGTCATACTTGCATACTTGCATACTGCTTACTAACAATGTACGCAGGGACACTGGAGGTCTTCGTTTGATTCGTTCTAAATTAAATGTAGCTTCGTTCTTTAAAAAAAAATAGAGTTCTTGCGAGAGCCCTGAAGGAGCAACCATCTGTTACTTATACCAGGGCGGGTATGTGGTGGATAACCTCCAATGTTGGGGGGATTCAGCCCTGTGTAAATGTTGGGTTCGCGTTTGGCGTATTTCCCGACTGTGTCCCTTATTATGGTTCCATGACACAACCGAAGCTCCTTATGTTCCAGGACTAAGGC
Organism: Glyphotaelius pellucidus; assembly: GCA_936435175.1. Taxonomy (NCBI): domain Eukaryota; kingdom Metazoa; phylum Arthropoda; class Insecta; order Trichoptera; family Limnephilidae; genus Glyphotaelius; species Glyphotaelius pellucidus. The sequence continues at coordinate 211,941 of OW386565.1, forward strand.
TGCTGAGCACAATTGGCGTGTTCTTATTACTATAGGAATATGATTAAAGACATTCGACGTGCTAGTACCTATCTTCTTTCTTTTGGTTTTTTATTTTATTTTATTTATTATGGAAAATCACCAGGTATTTTACACTTATAATAATAACATAAATAATATACATAAAATCCAATGACAGATTTTCACATAATTAAAATTATAATTAAAAAGTAAAACAAAAAAGTAAGGGTCCTGTACCCGTAAGAACTTAACAAAAATATAAAAAAATATGAAAATTATTAAAAAAAAGGATATAAAAACACAATATAAACTATAATAACCTGCTTACTAAATTTCAAACATGAAGTATTCAGAGTCAGAAATCTATTCTCACTCCACAACAGCAATAATAATAATATGTACATTGTACATACCTACAATATGCAAGACTATAATATATTATGCAAGACTAGTGAGAAGGAAGATTTTTATGAACAACTTTTAGGAAGATCGTCGGCAATGCGTGTACGAGCTCTGCCTGGGACTAGTATAATGTATAATTCTCTAGTGACTGATAACATCTGTGTGTTTATTTATTTTTTATTTTATTGATAAACAGAAACAAACAGTACATTAGTTACAATGGTGAAACAATTTACAATTATTAAGTACATTTCATGATGGGTACCTATGACATGTTTCTTTGTAGTGTCTATGATATTAAGTAAATTACCGGGTGATGTGCGTAGTGGGTGGGTGTGTGTGTGTGTGTGTATGTGTGAGTATGTGTGTATGTGTGAGTATGTATGTATGTATGCGCATTGAACAATTTATATCATTGACATGATGCTCTTTTTAAATTTGGGCAGTGAATCGAAGAAAATGTCGATGTTAGAATTTAGACAGATAGTATTAAACGTATGAAGAGCACGATTGATTGGCGAATTAGCTGCTGCATTTGTCTTGTAATTGAGCGTGTGAAATAGTTCTGTATGGCGTGTGCGTCTTACTGGTATATTAAAATTAACTAGGGAAAGAAGTTCAGTACAGTCAATGTTATTATTTAAAATTTTGTGTATGAATGTCAAGTCAGCTATTGCTCGTCTTTGTTGCAAAGTTTGAAATGTGCAGTCGAAGTTATTGTTGAATTTGAGGGTTAGATATTTTATAAATTTGTTTTGAATTTGTTCTATGCTATCTATGTATACTTTGTACTGCGGGTTCCAAATTGGCGAGGCAAATTCCAGTGTACATCTGACTAATGCAAAATATAACAATACTATTGTACGCGGGTTACTGAACACTTTACTTATTCGAAGAACAAAACCAAGCATTTTATATGACCTGTTAACGATCGAGTCAATGTGCTTATTAAATATAAGTTTGCTGTCAAGGTAAACGCCAAAATCTTTACATTCCGTTTTATAGATGACAGGTTCATTATTGAGTGAATAAGAATACTTAAATATATGTTTATTTCTGGTGAATGTCATAGTGTGACATTTGGAAACATTGATATCTAAACAGTTAACTTTGCAATACTTGCAAAGCCTATCTAGATCACTTTGTAACGCTTCATAGTCAGAGAGAGAATGCACAACTTTGTATATTTTCATGTCGTCAGCGTAAAGTACATATTTGGAATTTTGAAAACATGATCCAATGTCGTTTATATAGATGTTGAACAAGAGCGGACCTAGGTGGGAACCTTGCGGGACTCCAGATATTACCGCTATAAATTTTGAAAAGACACCGTTGATTAATATTACCTGATTGCGATTACTAATATAGGACTTAATCCATCTAAACAGGTCGCCATGTATACCGAGTAGGATGAGTTTTTTAAAAGAATTGAGTGAATTACGCGGTCAAAGGCTTTCGAAAAGTCTGTATACATAGTATCAACCTGCTCCTTATCATCCATCTTGCTATGCAAGAAGTTTATGAAAAGGGCGAGGTTGGATGTTGTAGACCTACCTTTCATAAATCCGTGCTGATTCGGCGAAATGATTGTCGAAATAGTCGAGTACAATTGATCAAAGACAATTTTTTCAAGAACCTTGCTTAATATAGGAAGTTGGGAAAATGGTCGGTAGTTTTTAACGTCATGTTTATCACCAGTCTTAAAAATTGGTGTGATAACAGTTTACTGTTCCAGTGTACTGTTATAACTGCCATCTATTGGCGAAATGACGAAACTATTGACTGAACTTCAATACAACTTATTGTAATACAGCTGCTTGCTGCCAACATCATTTTATTACTTCCTAACTTTCCGTTGAATTCAATAGATGTCACTACGCTAGATTGTTTAGTACATAGACAACGGCCTACAATAGAGTTCTGATGAATCTGGCACAAGAAAGGATGGAAATGAAAGTGGGCTGAATGCTTTAGGAATGAGAGCCTTGAGGCGGATGTGTGGTAAAACCATGAACCTAAAACCGAATAACAAATGTATGGTGGCCCGGACTTAATACATCACTGAAAGTGTAGTCTTTTTTACATTAGCTCCACACAGCACACAGCACACAGCACACAGGAGGTCCTGAGGAAAACCTATGTCATCTTTTGGGACGCTATGCGGAATATTTTTAGGGAAAGGAAGGAGATTAAGTTCTGGGAATGAAAAAGGTATGAGGTGTGGGAGATATTGGGAGGACAATATGTCTAGGAGTGACGGACGTATGAATCTATCCCTCCCACTGCGGTGCAAGGTCGAGAAATTCCGGCTGGAGAGGTCTAGGTTATTGGAGGGGACCCCACCACTTTCCCACGGCGTTATAAGGAAACATATGGTTTCCTCCTTCACCGCACAAGTCAAGCCTCTATTTTTTTATTGAACGAAGCTACATTTATTTGATCGACTCTAGATCCTCCAATGTCCGTGCATACGGGGTTATTAAGCAGTATGCAAGTACTTCGATTAACATAATACAAAAAAAAAAAAAAAAATTGGCAGCCCGTGGAATATTTCTTCTGAAATCCATAAACTTAAATTTATGAAGATAATGATGTTAGTAAAAATAAAAAGAAAAATAAGAGCTGCACCTGGTTGAGCTGCGCCTGGAATACGGGAAGTATTTACAATTGTATAACAGCTGCACCTGGTTGAGCTGCGCCTGGAATACGGGAAGTATTTACAATTGTATAACAGCTGCACCTGGTTGAGCTGCGCCTGGAATACGGGAAGTATTTACAATTGTATAACAGCTGCACCTGGTTGAGCTGCGCCTGGAATACGGGAAGTATTTACAATTGTATAACAGAGAGAAAGTAAGATGGATAAAAAATAGTCGGAGTAGGTTTTCCACAAACCACCCGGCGGCAGTCCCAATGAAAATGTGCATGGCTATTGGCTCAACCGCTGACGGAACCCGAAGTCCACGCCCTTTAGCCGGTTCCCCGATTTTTCCTCGAAGAAGTATATGTAGGAGAGAAGAGAAAGTTTTAGAAGACCCTATAAGAAAGATGAGCGTCAGGTTGTCGGAGGGGTGCGGTCTAGGTTAGTTCTCCCTCAACCAGTCTCTCCCAGCCCGCAGTCTCTCCCGCAGTCTCTCCGGCCCATCACGCAGTGGCTGGGCAAACGCATTCGCCGCCCAGACCTAAACAAACCCCATTGCGCGAACCCAGTCACCCCTGCTCAACAACTATGGCAGGGTGTTGGTTATCCAATAAACGGTTCCCGGGGCGGCGATACCCATACCCGCCTCCCAAGCTAGAGTACAGGCGTCAGGTAGTTATGCTGTCCTTAGTTGACCGGTATTACAATACGAGGAACCAGCACCGTTGATCCCTTCGGCACCGGTGCATAGTCGGGAAACACGCCAAACGCGCGCTTTACAGAGGTACGAAATACAACAATTTTGTTTGAAAAACTAAACAGTAAAATTTCTATATATTATCAAAATGTACGAGGACTACGAACAAAATTACAGGACCTGAAATCAAACTTACCTACTTTGAACCACGACTCTTACGCTTTCACTGAGACATGGCTGAACAAAAACATTGACACTTCAGAATTAGGTTTCTTTAATCATACAGTGTACAGAAAAGATAGAACCGAAATCAATAAAATTAGAGGAGGAGGTGTGTTGGTATCCATAAGCAATAAACTTAGCTCAAGAAAACTCAAATGCATATATACACAACTAGAACAACTATTCATCATGGTCTCCACCAAAAAAGAAAAAATTATTATCGGCTGTATCTACATTCCTCCATCTTCCGACGCCCAGATATATAAAGACCACTACCTTGAAATCGAAACAATCCGAAGAAAATTTCCTGGCTCAACCATGATATTGACAGGTGACTATAATCTGCCAAATGTCACATGGGACATAGACAACAGTAAAACTTTTTGCACCGACAACATCAACCACGGTTCTCATGAGATTATCGAAATGTCAAATTTTCTAAATCTACGGCAGTTAAACTATGTATACAATATTAATTCTCGCCTTCTTGACTTAGTATTTTCCAATTCCTTATTTGTTCAAGTATCCGCATCTACCGAATCTATCCTCCCAATCGACAAATACCACCCTCCTCTTACTATTGAATGCAACAGTTCTATAACAAGAACAAATCCATCTGCATCAACAAAATTGAATTTCTTCAAAGCTGATTATAACCAAATCACAAATCTTTTATCTTCAACTGACTGGAACTTTTTAGACTTTGAAGAAAACATCAATGAAATGGTTGATAAATTTTACTTAATTCTTAATAATTCTATTGATTTGTTTGTACCCATTTCAAAAATTAATGTTCATAGCTACCCAAAATGGTTCAGTAACGATCTCATTAAAACAATTAGAGACAAAAAAATTGCTCATAAAATTTATAAATCATCACGTGATCCCAAAGATTACGCAAAATTTTGTGAACTCAGAAAGACCGCCAAAAATATGTCCATGTTATGTTATAAAAAGTGCATTGACAACTGTGAACAATTGGCTCTTGCCAACCCTCAGAACATTTATAAATTTTCAAAAATGCTTAATAACAACGACTCCGGTATTCCCTCTAACATGTATTTAGATAGCAAAATGGCCGATAATCCCCAAGAAGTTGTTAATCTGTTTGCCGAATTCTTCAGCAAAGTCTATGAATCAACAAACAACTCCCCATTGATCAATGCCACAACATCCAATTATAACCTGATCGACTTCAATCAGTGCAAATTTTAAGAAAGCGACATTAGAACCAAATTAAAATCTCTCGTCCTAAACAAATCGGCTGGCCCTGATAACATTCCTCCAATCTTTTTATCGAAATGCTTATCAGTTTTAACTTATCCTCTTACTAAAATCTTTAACTTGTCTACAAAAACTGGCACCTTTCCGGAAAAGTGGAAAACAAGCTTTGTGTCTCCTATTTTTAAGAAAGGTGTTAAATCTGATGTATCTAACTATAGACCCATATGTATTCAGTCGACAATCCCTAAAATATTCGAATCTGCACTGCTCTCTAAACTTTCGCCTGAGATTAATAAAGTTATATCACATCTACAACACGGTTTCATGGCAAACAGGTCTACTCTTACGAATCTCATGATCTATCAGGAAAAATTGTTTAATAGTATGCACAATCATCTTCAAACTGACGTAGTGTACACCGACTTTAGTAAGGCTTTCGACAAAGTCTCACACATTCTCATACATAAATTAAGATCCTTAGGAATAACGGGGAATATTTTGAAATGGTTTGAAAGTTATCTACACAAAAGAAAAATATCAGTCAAACTAAATTCACACTTTTTAAATCAGTTCAAAATATTCACCGGAGTTCCACAGGGGTCACATCTGGGCCCAGTGTTATTTTCCTTATTTATAAATGACGTAACTACCATCTTTGAAGGAGTTATGATACTCTTATTTGCGGATGACCTTAAAATATATAAAACAATTGCGAATCTTAACGACTGCTGTATATTACAATCATATCTAGTGAGGTTACAAGAGTGGTGCGCCCTTAATGAACTGTTCCTCAATATTGAAAAATGCCAAACAATTACTTTTGCACGAATCAAAAATCCCATTAATTTTCAATATAGCGTCAACAACATTTTCCTGAAAAGAGTAGATCAAATCAAGGACCTCGGTATTGTATTTGATAGTAAATTAACTTTTGTTCCTCACATTAATGTAATAACTAACAAGGCCATGAAAAGTCTGGGGTTCATCCTGAGGACGGTTAAAGAATTTAAATCACTAAATTCGTTTAAATTGCTGTACACTGGGCTGGTGAGATCAAATTTAGAATACAATTCAACCATCTGGGCTCCATTATATAAGACACACCAACTAAGAATTGAAAGAGTACAGCATAAGTTCTTAAGATTTATTAATTATAAACTCGGTATACCTGTCGAAGATCTAAATTATGTATATTTAATGGAATTACTTAATATAAGCGATTTAGCGTCAAGGCGCATAGCGAGCGATTTAGTTTGTCTTTTTAATATTTCGAATGGCAGACTGGACGCCCTTGATTTAATCAGTAAAATTAATTTGAGAATACCCACGCGCGATACTCGCTCTAATGCGATTTACCTTGTAACTAATTCTGCTAGTAATTATTTTGTTAACTCTCCTCTGCAAAGACTTCATATACTCGGAAATAAATATTCCTCTATAGACGTTTATCGTCATCAATCGATGTCAAAATTTAAACTCAGTGTATTAGAACCATTAAAATAAATCTATTAATATCATGCACTATAAAGCACCTTAATCGAAATATTATGGTAGCTATGTTTCGATAAACACGTAATAAATACTTAAAAAAAGTTTGCTAATTACAAACATAAATATTGACAATCCTATCGTATTTCCCTCTATAATTAAAATAACAATCTCACATTAATTTACTTACCATATATTCTATGTTACCTGCTTTGTGTCAACTATTATATTTGGTGTTATCTATATTTTGTATATCTTATATCTTATGTTATCTTTATTTTGTTTCTTATATTTATATTATGTTTATATTATATTATGTTATTTCTTATATTTTTCCAAAAACATGTACTGCACTATATGTAAAAGCCCTATGGGCGTTTAAATAAATAAATAAATAAAAGATTCCAAATAAATTGTTGTGTAATAACTTTATAGAAATTTGCTCAAGGGAAATTATAGGAAAACCTTCATTTTATCTAACGAATATTATTGGTATTCATAATGTGAGCCGATTCGTTGTAAAGATTTAATCTAAATAGTGATGTTACGTTAAACTTCGCCCTGCTACATCTTGCAGCACCCTCCATGTACAATGCACGCGGCACACAGGGGCGGCTCTTGTTTCTAATCGCTTAATACTGCTTCTACCCCTGACAGACTTCCCTGGACCCGCTCTCTTCTTAAGCTGAACCTCTGCCTGAAGATCTTCTGCTGCCAATAGACCTCAAGAGTAGCCGGCTCACTTAGGAGGACACTGCCAAGCTCCAGAATCAGGTAGAGACAAGGCACATCTACATATATTATATACAACGTATCTTTATTTCTAATTTTTTTTTTGATATACAGGTGAATACATATAATTAACTTGTGTAGAGTCAAAATATAAACAAAGTAATAATAATGAAACGTCTGTGTTGAAGCTCGTTTATTTATTGACTGGTTTTGATACGTTGTTAATGGTTACCAGTGCTTGCACATACAATGTTGATACGTTGTTAATGGTTACCAGTGCTTGCACATACAATGTTGATACGTTGTTAATGGTTACCAGTGCTTGCACATACAATGTTGATACGTTGTTAATGGTTACCAGTGCTTGCACATACAATGTTGATACGTTGTTAATGGTTACCAGTGCTTGCACATACAATGTTCAGGTAGCTGAAGTGAAATAACGTAATACTTCCATACTTCCCCTCCACGTCAAATGGTGATATAATAAGTAGCATAACCACTGGAGCGATCGCGCGATAAAACATTTTTCCCTCCGATTGCTCGCTGTTTTTTTGTGACGATTTTGAAAATTTTCCGCCCACATTAAAAAAATCATACCTCCGAATTTTCATATGGAGACATAAAAACTGATTACAGTTCTACATAGCCAATGAATTTACCTATATTTTACTAATTTTCTTATATTTTTAGAATTGATAGATAAATAATTAAAAAATCTTTAACTTTATAAATGCGCAAAATTTGTGTTGTAGTGATTTGAAATCGCCGCCAGTGGCAGTTTTAAATATCTATTTTGAATATTTTCTACGTTTCTATGTTCTCTATGGCCTATTCGATAACCACAGATGCAAAAATAAACTCAGAAAACGATTTTTTTACATGCTAATGTCTGATTAAAAGTTTACTTCGAAATTTATTTTAGAATTTTAGTGCGTGACGATGTCAAAATTGAATTCACTAAATTATACTATTTAATAAATTTAACACAAAAAACTGGCATTACATTAGGAAGATACATCAATTGCCTACAATTAACCATGAGAATAATTGCCGTGTTTGGTTTATTTGAATCATTTGATGAATTATACAGATTACCTTTTTCACAATATTAAAATCATGGTGCTTCTTTTTGAACGATTGTGATTTAGAACTAGAAATGTTTATCCTTGTTTTTATATTACGTGATAAAACAAGAAACAAGGTTTAAAATAAAACATATATCATAGATATACACATTGCCAATATTTCAGCGTGATAGTTTGAAAGTTGATGAAATCGTGTCGCCATTTGTCAATTTTCGACAAAAATGTCATTGACAACCGACATAATGGTCAATGCACACAGGGTCTCTCATGACCACGTAAAATGATGATGATGATAAAACCGTATATATCAAACCTTTTGTAGGAGTGTCTTTTGGCAAAATAAAACCATAATTATTATTTTATTTCTAAAAGCTGGATATCGAAAAAAATGGGGAGGAAAATAATTGATGTAACAAATTAATGATTTATTTATTTATTTAAGCCCTAATAGGCTTTTACAAATTAAATTAATATTAGAGTTGCATAGTTACATTGGAAAAACAGTATATTGATTGAAACATTGTTTACACCCTTCGTCATAATAAAAATGTATTCAATTTATATTGGTTTTTCTCATAATTAAAGTAAATCAATACATAATATCATTGTGCCTCGCTCTAGAGTGATACTCTCAGTATCGCCCTGGTGAGACCACCATTCAGAATTGAACATTGCTTGAAATGACTTAGTTATGTTTAGTGACTAGATCTGAAAAAGCCTCTTTACAGAATAATTGACAAAATATAATTAACTAACTAACTAACCATCACGCCGTTTCCCCGCAGGGGTAGGCAGAGAGGACAGACCGCCAAACAACTCGATCTTGGCACACACTCCTTGCTTCGTTCACATTCATACATCGTCTCATACATGCTCTTCTATTATTCTGACTCTTGACATCGCCCGATTCAAGTATCTGATTCACTTGGTCGTGCCATGTCTTCCTCGGGCGTCCCCGACTTCGTCTACCATTCACATTTGCGTCACATATTCTCCTTATACTCCTTTCCTCATTCATTCGCTCTACATGCCCAAACCATCTGAGCGTCCCTTTCTTAATCTTACACATAACGCTTACATCAGCCTTGCATTCTTTGCGGATCTCCACATTTATGTGTGACGTATGTGTGGTAAAACCATACATGGTTTTACCACACATACGTCTCAGGGATCTCATTTCTACAGCATTCAGTCTACTTTCATCCTTTCTCTGCCAGTTCCATGCCTCACTGCCATACATCAGGGTAGGTACCAGCACTCCATTATGGACGGCTAGCTTCGCTTATTTTGACAGATTTTTGTTGGCGCCTACGGCGTTCAGTCCTCCATTAATGGAGTTACCGGTATTTACCCGTCTTTCGATATCTCTATCAGTCTTTCCATCTCTCGTAAACATACTTCCCAAATATACAAACTCATCCACCTGCTCCAAGTATTCGTCATTCACAACTATGTGGCACATTGTTTTCGTACTCTCTCTTTCAAATACCATCACTTTAGACTTACTTACATTCATCATTAACTCATTCTTCATACATACTTCGTTCATCCTAGACACGAACGACTGTAGATCTTCCATACTGTTAGAAATCAGCACCGCATCATCAGCATACAACAGGCAACATACTTCCAGATCACTCAATTTCGCAAAATATAATTAAGACATAAAAATAAAACAAGTTATTATTTAATGGGTACAATAAACAGGGAAAAATGAGAATACCTGTGCATTTTTTAACACGCACATTTCAATGATCAGAATTGAAATATACGTATTAAATGTCCACCGAACCTTATCAGATAGAAGCGAAAGTCGAACCTTTGAGGACAACTTAACATGAGGTGTGAGTATGCGGAAAGAAGGGTCTTAATGTTCAAACAAAGTTAATTAAATTTATTAATTAGAATTTCACAACTAAAAAACAAGAAAAGAAAAAAATTGAAATTAAAAAAAACCCTCAGCAATTCAATACTGTAGTGTGATATGGCTTCATGCAATCATAGCATAAAGCCACATCACACACATCACACTTTGTGAGGGTCCTTTTAAAAATGTTATTTAAATTGCACCACGCACATTTCACTTTTTTCCCACTACGGACCACGAAGTGGTTGCCTTTCAGGATAGGTCGCAGAGCCTTTCCTTCAGCTATTAGGCTAATGGTCCTTACAGTCGTATCAATTCGACTACGACAGAACAGCTGGAGGAGATCCCCCGCAACCTCACTCCTGAAGTTTCGGTGCAAAATGCGTTTATTTTCCTTGTGGAGCTTTGAGCTGTACATTATATACGCATTCTGCACCGAAAAATTTAGTAGTCTCCTGAAAAGTTTCTTGTACCAGACCAGGTTTCGCTGTCGTTCAATGGGGAAGCCTGCCAAAAGCTGATCTTTTCGGTCAACTCCCCCCATTAATCTGTTATAGTCAAGTACACGCTCGTGTTTGTATTTAGTGGTACCAAATTTTTGAGCTGACCCGATTTCTGCCGAATGGTAGGTAGACAACATACTTATCACGTTTTTGTCCACCCAAACCAAAATATTGATGTCCCCGCAGTTCGAGTACCCCATCTCACCTTCCCTCAGTGATTTTCGGACATTGGGCTTCAATGCAGAGGGCACAAATTCTCGGTTTAACCGCAATGTGCCCATGCAGTCCATCCCATTTCTTTTGAGGCATCGCGCTAATAATGGACTATTATAAAAATTGTCCATTATTAGCGTATACCCCTTGTTAAACAGAGGGCTGGCCAGGTCGTATACTATCTTTGCAGTGGCCCCAACTGGGCAGATATCGTGACCGCCCGAAAAGTTGGCCCGTGTCATGTCTTTCGTCATGTCTTCCGTCATGTCTTCTGTCATGTCTTCCGTTATGTCATTAGAAGAAAACGATTATAATCCATGGCTTGGCTGAAATAAGGCATGGCGGTGATTGTTTTTGAAAAGAAGTAGCCTTTTTCAACGGGAAGGGGACAAATACCTTGATGCATTAAAATTGCCAAGAATACGTACACTTCCTCTTTATTCGTGGGAGCCCGTTTATTGGTACGCGCATGGCGCTGAAATTGTTTTTTGCAATGCATTGATCTGCATACCCGTTGGTCTCTCTCGCGATTAGTTCAACGAAATCTGCGTTGAAGATTTTTAAAAAGGCATCCACAGGTTTGCCCATTTCGTCGGTATTGAAGGTTGGTCCTGGCATCTGTGTACCTGTGAAAGTCTCCCTTATACCAGTAAAACGTGAGACCTCGCTGGACCAATCGAAAGAGTAACCATCAGGCGGCAGAATCGAACACATTGCCTCACGATCTAACTGGTCTTGTCTACTAAAGTCTATGGCCGTTAGTGGAATAGGTGAAACGTTGTTAATATTATTATAAGGTATCGGTGGCATGCACAAGGCATCCTCAACGCCCTCTTGGTGGTCGACGTCGCTTGCCTCGTCGTCCACGTCGCTCGTTCTGTCCATTTCTGAAACAACAGAAAACCCAAATTAATTTTAAAGTGTCTGTATTACGATTACCTACTGCCTCTGGTAAAACGTTTCAAAATAATTAACTCTTGGTACGATCAAGTTAATCAAATACGAGGTTTGTTCAAAAAGTAACGGGAATTTTAAAATTTAAGATTGAAGATGACGAACGCCCCGGATGCCCCAGCGCATCAACAAACCGATGAAATCGTGGAAAAAATAAAAGAAATGGTTATGAACGAAAAGAGTGTGTGTGCCAAGACCAAGTTGTCTGGCGGTTCGTCCTCTCTGAGAAATGGCGTGAAGGTAAGTTAGATAGTTTAATAACTCACGTTTCCCGGTACTGACTCTTCTTGATAGAGAGCTGCCTCGTCCACGTTGCTGGTTCTGCCCATGTCTGACTCTGAAATAATAGAAAAAACAAATTTACAGTAGAATTCGGATATAATGACTTTGCATATAACTGCCTACCGTTTTAAGCGACGATAATGTAAACTCAAGTTAGGTTTCATAGCTTTTAGTAGGAAAACGTATACGTTTAGTATGACTCCGTTTTAAGCAACCCATTTTAATGACAATTCGTCAGGTTAGAATGACATGCAGTGTTTTGTTTACAAAACCCACGCACCAATACCTCACCGCCCCGCGCCTCGCTTGTGACTAGAAAGCTCGACACAATGATTTCCGTGAAGTGAAAGTGTTTTTTCAATTGAAGAAAAAAGTGCTGTATTAAACCGTTTAGAAGACGGTGAATCCAATGAATAGTACCCTTTACACACAGAGTTCGGAGCGGGGCGTGCCCCGCGCCACTTCAGGCCGCCATGCATAAAAGTCTCACAGTGAACTGCGCTGTAAACCGTTATCTTACTTTCGGTCTTTACTTTTTTGTGCGGCGGCCTGAAGTGGCGCGGGGCACGTCCCGCTCCGAACTCTGTGTGTAAAGGGTACTTAACTTATTTAGCGAAGGAGTTCGGCGTGTCTCATTCTACAATATCCACCTGATCTTACTATCGCACAAAAATTGGCCTAAAACAAGGTCAAATTTCAGACTTTCTACGTTAGCAACTACATATTTGCTTGCATAGAATGTAGGTACATTGTATCGTTTCAGATTACAGTACATAATGTATGTTTTTTACGTGGAAAGTTTAAGTTCTACGCTTATTCCCTGCCAATATACCAACAGTGAAACTGTGCTAGGTATATTAATATTCAACCATTGGAAGTTACGCCTATCTATCCGATATTGTAAAGTTATGGATTTCACTATGCTAGAAGAGCCCCTGGTATAACATTTCAAAAAATAAACTCACTGTTCCCAAACGCAGACAATTCTTGGTAGAAAGGCACGTCCACCCACAGCACGCTGTTGTAGCCGGCCTCCGGAGAGAAGAGTTCTCCACACTGGAGTTCCCCACCCCACGATGTCCCAGGTAACGGTTCCCGAGATGCTGCCTGGAAAGGTGCAGCAGGCGGAATCGGTGCATAGGGAGCCGTTGCTTGGGTCTGTACGGGAGTGGACAGCAACGGTGGTGAAACAGGTGGTGGTAATGTTGAAGGTGTCCCTTGTGAAAAGTGACAAGCTATTCTCTTCGGAGATGGATTTCTGAAAACATTTACATAAATTATATGAATCTTTCTCATTCACGCGTGAAACATAATATTGTATCATGCATCTAGATACGATAACTTACTTTTGTTTATTTTTTCTTGGAGGTGCGGTGGGGAGCAAAATGGAAGGAAGCAGGCAGAGACCTAACGGCTTTAAAGGCCTTGGCGCGATCCTCCCTCACCAGGGTCACTGTTAAAATAAATAAAAAATATATAATGAGTTCAATATCTCCACAGCCGTAGCAAAGTACTTTCATAAAAAAACATTAAAAAATACTTACACTCCGGGCCGAGCTGCAAAAGCAGCTCTGCGTTGACGCCCACGTCCACATAGTCCGGCACCAGAAATTACTGCTTCTGCAGCTGGTACCCCACCTCTACCTCTCATTTCATATTTCACTTCCACTCTACATATTTCAAATTGAAAACACTTCATGTACTTTAATGTTAAAACTTTTTTAAATACTGCACATTAATATTATAAAATTTAAAAAAAAATTAATCCTGGATCGTGGAGTGCTCCTTTTCCCTGAACAATTACTGTTTGTGCACACATTTGGTTAAAGTAAATAAATTAATTAAGTGTTTAACGAAATAACTGTTAAAATCATTGTGTGGCGGGAGCTTTAGACGAATTTACATCATAAAAAATGTCGAATTTTTGACATAGGACATTCATAATTGGATAGCTGATATCTGGATTAATAACGAACCAATTCAAATAAAACTTATATTTATCTCTTAGTTATGAATCACTCTGATTAAATAACTGCATTTCAAAAGCGAAAGTGCAGTAATTATGGATATTATTGTAAATCAAAAACTGATGGACGTTTTCAGTTGACGCTTGTTACTAAAAACTACCACAGAAACAATATATCATGAACAAACGAATTGAAAACACATTTCAAAGATAGATAATTCATTCACGATTACACTGATATATATTTTTGCGTTAAAAACTCAAAAAATCAATTCCTAACGGCATTTTAAGTCGAGAGCAAAACACGTCAGAATGTTCAAAAGTTTTATGTTGATTTTTGACAGGACGCTCTTAAAAAGCCGCGAAAACTTGCTGTTATTACTTCAAAGACAACCATAAGGTAACCGATAAGGTCATAGACTAAAAGAATATTATATTAACTATTCGAGAAATCAAACGGCTGGCCATGGAAATGTTTTAAATAATTACAATAAATGTTTTACGAGTAATAGAAAAATCGGTCGAAAAATCGACCGACATCAATCAAGGGGTAGGTACAAACGGTCGATTTTTCGACCGAATTCGCTCCAGTGGATAAGCAATAATACAACTTTTATATATTATCTTACACGATTTATTTCTCAAATATCATATCTCTTCTTATTAATATGTTGTCTTCTGCCATGTAAAATATATTTGTAGATTAGAAATCCATATTGAAAATGAATAATATTTAATTCACTCTGTAACTTTTCTTACAGTTGTAAAATAAAAAATAAATTGTCCTCTCATAAGCACAAACATCTGCTTTCCCAGGAGAGTATATGAAACTAACAGTTAAAAACCCGCTCCCCAGGATTTTGTTGGTAGGCATTTTATAATTGAACGATAGGAACTGATTCCAAAAATAGACAGTTCCTTGGATCCACTGTGATCCAGTGATAGCTAGTCACTGCAACAGGCAATGATATCGTAAGTAGTAGCGGCGTGGTACTATAATTCACAACTGCCAGTTATAATAATAATCATATTATTATATATTATTCAATATCCTTATCCGGAGAGGTACACAAAATTACAAATCAAAAGTACCATCACCTGCCAGGCGACGTTAATCATTCAAATTTTTAACGTTCGTGGCACCAATTTTTTGGCATTGCTTTAATTCGGTTCTATTACAAAAGTATATTTGTATACAAAAACGGTTTTGCGTACGGCGCAGCATCGGAATTGCATTCTTAGCCGGATTCTTCAATTAAAATACTATATGCAATAAAGTTTATGGAGAAATAAAAACATTTAAAAAAAGCCAGTAGGTACCGCCATTTCCTGAGCACTAAATGAAGGACGTCAGCCCGTACCAACAAACATCACCAAAAGGAAAGCGTTATAAAGGCTCTATTACAGTCTTGTAAGGACAATGCGTCCGTTACAATTTGTATAGACTAGCAAGTTCCCGGCATGCGTTCCCAGCTACTTAAATGGAGAAATAGTTTATCCCTGTGTGACTTCTCACATTCATCACGGTTCTCCCTCTCTCGCGTTACCTTCCTGCCTCTTCCCTCCTTCTTTCTCTCCTCTACCTGTTGTTGGACAATGCGTCCGTTACAATTTGTATAGACTAGCAAGTTCCCGGCATGCGTTCCCAGCCACTTAAATGGAGAAATAGTTTATCCCTGTGTGACTTCTCACATTCATCACGGTTCTCCCTCTCTCGCGTTACCTTCCTGCCTCTTCCCTCCTTCTTTCTCTCCTCTACCTGTTGTTGGACAATGCGTCCGTTACAATTTGTATAGACTAGCAAGTTCCCGGCATGCGTTCCCAGCCACTTAAATGGAGAAATAGTTTATCCCTGTGTGACTTCTCACATTCATCACGGTTCTCCCTCTCTCGCGTTACCTTCCTGCCTCTTCCCTCCTTCTTTCTCTCCTCTACCTGTTGTTGGACAATGCGTCCGTTACAATTTGTATAGACTAGCAAGTTCCCGGCATGCGTTCCCAGCCACTTAAATGGAGAAATAGTTTATCCCTGTGTGACTTCTCACATTCATCACGGTTCTCCCTCTCTCGCGTTACCTTCCTGCCTCTTCCCTCCTTCTTTCTCTCCTCTACCTGTTGTTGGACAATGCGTCCGTTACAATTTGTATAGACTAGCAAGTTCCCGGCATGCGTTCCCAGCCACTTAAATGGAGAAATAGTTTATCCCTGTGTGACTTCTCACATTCATCACGGTTCTCCCTCTCTCGCGTTACCTTCCTGCCTCTTCCCTCCTTCTTTCTCTCCTCTACCTGTTGTTGGACAATGCGTCCGTTACAATTTGTATAGACTAGCAAGTTCCCGGCATGCGTTCCCAGCCACTTAAATGGAGAAATAGTTTATCCCTGTGTGACTTCTCACATTCATCACGGTTCTCCCTCTCTCGCGTTACCTTCCTGCCTCTTCCCTCCTTCTTTCTCTCCTCTACCTGTTGTTGGACAATGCTTCCGTTACAATTTGTATAGACTAGCAAGTTCCCGGCATGCGTTCCCAGCCACTTAAATGGAGAAATAGTTTATCCCTGTGTGACTTCTCACATTCATCACGGTTCTCCCTCTCTCGCGTTACCTTCCTGCCTCTTCCCTCCTTCTTTCTCTCCTCTACCTGTTGTTGGACAATGCGTCCGTTACAATTTGTATAGACTAGCAAGTTCCCGGCATGCGTTCCCAGCCACTTAAATGGAGAAATAGTTTATCCCTGTGTGACTTCTCACATTCATCATGGTTCTCCCTCTCTCGCGTTACCTTCCTGCCTCTTCCCTCCTTCTTTCTCTCCTCTACCTGTTGTTGGACCATGCGTCCGTTACAATTTGTATAGACTAGCAAGTTCCCGGCATGCGTTCCCAGCCACTTAAATGGAGAAATAGTTTATCCCTGTGTGACTTCTCACATTCATCACGGTTCTCCCTCTCTCGCGTTACCTTCCTGCCTCTTCCCTCCTTCTTTCTCTCCTCTACCTGTTGTTGGACAATGCGTCCGTTACAATTCGTATAGACTAGCAAGTTCCCGGCATGCGTTCCCAGCCACTTAAATGGAGAAATAGTTTATCCCTGTGTGACTTCTCACATTCATCACGGTTCTCCCTCTCTCGCGTTACCTTCCTGCCTCTTCCCGCCTTCTTTCTCTCCTCTACCTGTGCGGTGCACAACAAAATTTCATCATAATCGGATGAATAATATAAGAAATAATTTCATAACGCCAGAGCTCACTTTTATCCATATAAACTATCAGGGGTATGCGCACATCGAATAACCAAAATTTCGTCGCAGTCGGACAACGGTTAAGGAATGCATAAAGGACAAACAAAGAAATATTCATTGTTACATATTAACAATCAATCGATTTTGGTATTCATCTAGAATGGGTATCTATTTAAAATACATTTGATTCTTGATAAGATTCAAAATATCCGACTTCTGGTAGAATTTGGGAGGCGGGAAAGGGTACCGCCGCCCCGGGAACTTTTATTGGATAACCAGCAACTCTGATATAGGTCACCCCAAGTGGTTCGCTATGTTTGGTGATTTAGCAGAGATGCCCGAGTTACGGGGTGAGGTTTGTCTAGGTCTTGGAGGCGGATGACCAGGAAACACTGAACCCCAGATTCCTACCCACCCCTTAAACCCTTTTCCTTCCCAGAACTCTCCTCTCTTTTTTTTCCTAAAAAAAACCTCCACACAGCTTCCCCAAAGATGCCTCCTGTGTACAGCTCATGTAAAAAAATCAAGTCAGTACTTCAATTAAATTAATTAATTTAGTTTAGTCGAAATTTATATTTGGATTAAGCACAATGGATGGTTTGTAAAATGTCATTCTCAAACTGTGACATGGTTGACAGGTTCGTAAGAGTTTTTGTAATGGTTAAAAGAATGTTCAGATGTTTATTGTCGTGTGGTTGTATAAATCCAGAAACCTTGGCGAAGGTGGAAAGAAGTAATTTTGAAAGTTTCAAACATTTCCTATGTTTAATGTCCCAATACATAACGGACAAACAAAAAAACACGCAAGCAAACAAACGTTATTTTTTACATATAACTAGATATTCACAACTAGTAGTGGTGGCATTTTTGATTTTTGCATACTGACGGCGGCCCTGGATTTTCAGAAGCGTGGCGGAAAATTATCACCATTTCTCTATCAGCATTAAACAACTCAACATCGCCAAACAACCAAAGGAATTCTCGACACAAATAATAAGATTCATGTGTTCTGTAAATAAGTGACCTTTCACCCTGAGGCTGATAATGCATTAAATGTCGATGGTGTGCTTCTGTATTGTTACTGATACAATTTGAGATATGATCACCGCCGCCTCGGGAACCAATCATTGGGTATCTGCATATGGACTTAGCAAGGGTGCCCGGGTTTAGTGAGGGGGTTTGTCCAGATCTTGGCGGAGGATGCGTCTGCCCGCCAGCTGTGGGCTGGTTGAGGGAGACTCTTTGACATCTCCAGCCGGACTCACTCGACCCAGAGCGTTGCACCGCAGTGAGAGGGATGGATTCACACGTCACTTCTAGATGTACTGACTCTAGATGTACAGATTCCTACCCACCCAACATAAATAACATTTTAGAGAACAGCAAACCATTTCTATAATATAAGTTTTTCCAAATAAATAAGTTTTATTTATTTCTTGTTTACGCATTAGTTCTACATAGGTTCCATAAGTTCCATATAAGTTCTGGGAAGGAAACAGGTATTAGGTGTGGGTAGGAATCTGGGGGTCAGTGTTTCCAGGAGTGCAAGGCGAAGGGTGGGGGGATTCTGGCTGGAAAGGTCAAAGACCTCCCTCATGTCTACGATTAAAAGGGATAGAAATGAAAATCTAGTCTCCTTCAACGGAAGCAATCTTCCGAACAGACCTTCCATTGATATGCTTGGTGTAACTATAAGTGACCAGCTCAGGTATGGGCTCAAAAACTGGGCGTACTGTACAGGGCCCGCAGATACTGCAGATAGTACACAACTGCTTACCCTGTACAAATTGCAAGTGTACCCTACGGTTGAATTTGGCAGCCACCTCTGGTTTGGAGCTCCAAAACAATTGAAAAATACCCTCGACTCTGTGCAGAAACGGGCGGTCCGTTTGATAGATTCTCCCATCTTAACGAATGGATTGCAATCTTTGGAGCACAGGCGTCGGGTGGGGATGCTATCCATGTTCTAACGGTATTTTAATGGAAGATGTTCCGAGGAACTAGCGTCATTGATCCCTTCGGCACCGGTGCACAGTCGGGAGACACGCCAAACGTGCGCCCAACATATGTACACGGTCGACATTTGTCACATGAGAACGGGTCGTTCTTTCGACTCGTTCTTGAGTTCAACAGCTCGGCTATGGAACGATTTGCCGGCATCTGTGTTTCCTCCCTCCTACAACATGGGTCTCTTCAAGACCAATGTTCATTCCTTCCTCTACTCAAAAACACCCTCCACACAGCATCTTCAAAGATGACATAGGCCCTGAGGGAAATTATTTTCCTCAGGGCCTCCAGTGTGGAGTTAATGTAAAAAAAAATATTCGTGTTTAAACAAATAAATGAGAGAGCAGTGAATAGTTATTGAACAATAATTGTCTCAGCAGATACAAGTAGGGCACTATTTTTAATAGAGTTCATGGATGGGATCACCTTGAGGTGACATTTTACTACAATGACGCAATGACTTCGAAGAAGGTGACCGTTTTGAAAAACAATGCTTTATCTCTGGTGCTAATGTTAATGGTGTTTTCTAACATTACACACTACGCTACTTAGAAATTATTTACAAAACATGTTTTCACGAAGATAATAAGCTTGTTATAGACATAAATATGTCGGTGCATTCACGAGATGTTAAACATGAATATTCTGAAAATACGAGGGGCGGCTGAAAAGTTTTGAGCCTAAGGTATTAAAAATGCTGAAAGAAATGTATAAAAAAATTATTTTTCAATATAATCTCCCTCTAATTCAATGCACTTCCTACATTTATTAAAAAAAGCTTTTAACCCGGTAAAAAAATATTCGCCGTCTTTGCCTTCAAAATTTTCATTTACGGCCGCCTTCATTTCCTCGTCACTTGAAAATCTCTGTCCTCGGAGGTCCTTTTTCAAATTGGAAAAAAGGAAATAATCGCTAAGGGCCAGGTTTTGACTGTATAGTGTGGGTGGTTTATTTCTTCAAATCCTGTTTCGGCGAGGGCACGCCTCGCAACTCTGGCAGTGTGGACGGGCGCATTGTCTTGCAAAAACAGGACTCCTTTTGCCAGTTTGCCTCTCCTTTTCTCGACAATCACTTGACGAACCTTTGTCAATAATGCGGCATAATAGTCGTTGTTTATTGTAATATTTTTAAGACGGTAGACGATGAACAAAATTCCTTCACAATACCAAAAAACAGTGGCCATGAGCTTGGATGCCGATCTTTCCACTTTGAATTTCCGTGGCTGGCGGCTTTTCTCCCTCTTCTATCCACTGAATTGATTCTTGTTTTGACTCCGGATCGTATTGTCTAATCCATGTTTCATCGACAGTAACAAGGCGAGAAAAAACATCATCAGGTTTGTCGCCACAGATGTCCAAAAACTCTTCCAAAGTTGTGACGCGACGCTACTTGTCAAGCGGCGTGAGCATTTTCGGCACCCATCGCGCAACACCTTTTTCATGTGCAAATGATTATGCAAAATGTCACCGATTCGTTCTTTGCTTATGCCTATGGCTTCAGCAAACTGCCACAACTTGATTCGCGATCTTCCAGAACAACTTTTTTCACTTTTTTAATGTTTTCTTCGGTAACGGCGGTGTTTGGGCGTCCCGACCTGGGATCATCTTCAAGCGACTTCCTGCCATGTTTGAATTCACGGCTCCAACGTTTTACGATGGCAAATGCAGGTGCTGACTCCCCATAAACTGCAGACATCTCTTCAAATATTTCCGTCGGCGTTTTATTTTTCTTTGTGAGGAATTTTTTGACAGCTTTGTACTCCAATTTCGTAGAAAGCACTGATGAGTCAGACATGGTGATGTTTAAGGTTCAATTACTAAAAATGTAAAGATGCTAATGACATGAAACTTGGTATTTATATTATTTAGAATACCCTCAATTAGTGGCGTGCACTACTGGCGCTACTCATTAGTGATGATCATAGGTACTTAGGCTCAAAACTTTTTAGCCGCCCCTCGTAAGCACTGTTTTAACCGTCTGGGTGCCGGTACACGATTAATCGTTGGGGTGCGATTAATTCTTGGGATGTGTGAGAACTGCAAACGACGAAATTTGCAAGACAAATAATTGAAAGTTAAAAACATAATGATCTTAAAGAGGTGTAGTACACCCTGGACTTGATCTTATTTCATCTTTCGCACAAATCCAAAACCATTTTCGATGGCTAACTTTAAAACAAAGTGGTGCAGGTCAAACAGGTATCAAAGAATTAAACAGTTTTACTGTCTTTTCATTAACTGTTTGTTTAATAAGAAAATAATATCTATAAACTTTTGCCTGTCAAGTGCATGTTTGTTCTTCCGATGCATTTAAATGTTTATTTTTATTGCTAATCTTTTTACTCTTTTGCAAAAACAGAAATAGTTCTGATAAAATAATCTTTCCGATGTGTTTAATAGATATCAACATGTTTGATCCTAAATATTAAAATTTTGGTATTGGAAATGTAAATTTTATTAAAAATACATACCTGCGGGTTATCGAATTAACGTACTTCATAGAAAAACTTTTAAATTTAAAATACAGATTCCCTTTCTTAAAAAGAAAATTGGTAATCAAACTGTCACCCACTTCACTTTTTAGCACACTCATATTAATATTCATATTTTTTTAAAGAAAGCATTAGATAGATTACGAAATTATTTAATGAAAAATAAAATTTTTAGAAAAGAGATTACCTTCACTCAAACCTATCATATATTTTTTTAAAAACAAAATTGAACTTTCAGATAGGAAATATATCGAAGATATATTTATTTTTTATTTTTCTGTTTCACAAACCAATGAGTTTATTTTTTTTTTTCTATAAAGCTGTAATATATTATCATTTTCATTTTTAATGCCTTGTTACTATTCTCAGTAGCTTTTCCCTACTAATATTATATTTAATGTCTTATGGCTTTTATAACCCTGTACTTGACTGTGAATGTAACACAAATGTAATCGGCAGTTGTGCCCTCATTTATTTTATACTAGCTTTTCCCCTCGGCTTCGCTCGCATGGTATTACGGGACATAAATGTAGCGCTTACACTTATCAATTATCCCCCCTCCCCCCCACCCCACCCCCTCCCGCATTCCATACATTCATTCCCTTACATTCAGTTTTCAAACATCTCGCCTGCCACCTAATATTGCTATAACTCAAAGAAAAAAATAATTATCCAATTTTGTTCATTCGTTCGGAATTTATGCGCTTACAAACATTTCGGGTGTTTTTTTTTATTAAAATATTTCGAAGTTTGTAAATATAATAAAAAATGGCACTTTTTATTATTCAATCTTTATAATCGTTACGAATTATATTTTTAATGTAGGAACTCTCATCTGACATTTATTCCTAAACATAAGTTTGTCCAAAAAAAAACAAAACCTATTCTAATATTTGAATTTTCTGGAGCAGTAGCCGACCAGTAGGTAGGGGGCTGAGTACCTACCAGCATAGAGCCCACAAATATATCAACATCGTTTCCATGCAAACGATTTTTTTTTCTGAGGTTAGTAAAAACTAGCTTTTGTTAGCGACAGAAAACGTATAACAAATATAATATTAATTTTTTTAATTTCATAACGCCAGAGCTTACCATAATAAAAAGCCTATAATTTGCATATAATTAAGCTTTCTATTGGTGAAATAATTTTTAAAGTCTTTTTTTTGGTTAATGCGTGAAAGCGTAGCAAACAAACTCGAGCAGTTTCGCATTTATCATATTAGTATGGATTAAGTTCTACAAAAAACAACACGTAACTACCTAATATGAACTAAACCATGCAATTTGACTGTCTTAAAACGGGAAATCTCCTATTTTGGGCAGTAAAAGTTTTTCTTATAATGTGTATGTATTTTTGTTCAAAATTAATAAATAAATATAATTTTATTTAAACATTAAATGTGTGTTACGTCACAAATTGGCGCGAAATAAAACCGTCACTTGTGATCGGGTTTGTAAAATATCTGCACAACATAGCACGTTTATTCGTAAGGCAACGTGAGAAGCATTATTTCTTTCGCTTTCAAACATAAAAAAAACACAAATGTTCACATGACAGGAAGAGAGATATCTAATTTTTAATAATGCTCGGTCTCCTGTTATTAAAATGGCATATGATAAATGATGTTTCAGGGCAATTTTGGTCAGTGATATGATGGGTTAAATCGGTTGAGTGATTTTCTCCTACTTTTTAAAATGTTTTCACCCGAAGTGAGATCAATTTGACCAGACTTTTGACTGTCGGAGACACCGACACACAGCAAAACATTTCAGCTTATTTCCTAAGTGGTGTTTCCAGTTGTGTTTCAGAATCTGGTCAAACATACAACTGATTGTTTTTTCCTTATTTACTATTTTTCCAACTGAAGTGTTTAGAATGTTTATGTTGTTGTGCACATTTAGATGTTTTTTGTCATTAAAAATTAAGCAATATTAAATAATTTAAAAAATATGTACAGAAATTTTTAAATTGTTATAATGATATTCCCCAGGGGCGATATCCATACGGGGATTCACTTGACTAACCCCTCAGGCTTCGACCATATTTTGTCAAAGTGTCAAAATCCAATAAATGGAATATTTCCGAACATATCCGGAAACTGAAAACTGTTTTAAAAGGTGAAACATATATCTTAAAATTTTATAAATCGGAATAAATATATAATTTTTGAAGTGTGAACATTTTTTAAGTACGCAAAACGTTTTATAAATGTCTGACCTTACGTTTTTTCTAACTAATATTACTGTTATCGAAAAAAAGTAACACAAAAACTTATTTTATAAGACAAATGTATCGTAAACGATAAAGATAAAAATAAACGATATTGTCATCTCACTGTTTGTCAAAAGTAATAAAAAAAAGTAATTAATAAAATGCCATGTAAAAGTAATTAATAAATTTCAATATAAAAGTTATTAATAAATTGACATGAAAAAGTAATTAATAAAATGCCAAGTAAAAGTTATAAATAAATTGCCATGTGAAAGTAATTAATAAATTGCCATGTAAAAGTTATAAATAAATTGCCATGTAAAAGTTATAAATAAATTGCCATGTAAAAGTTATAAATAAATTGCCATGTAAAAGTAATTAATAAAATGCCAAGTAAAAGTTATAAATAAATTGCCATGTAAAAGTTATAAATAAATTGCCATGTAAAAGTTATAAATAAATTGCCATGTAAAAGTTATAAATAAATTGCCATGTTAAAGTAATTATTAAAATCCCATGTAAAAGATATTAATATTTTTATTTTTTTTTTAAGAAAGGCAAACATTCCCGAGTTCCGAATAACTTTACACTGTTTGAAAATCTCCTACTACCACCACAGAAAGCCGAAAATGCTGCTTGTGTTGTGATGGAGGACTTGGCCAGTAAATGCCATGTAAAAGTAATGAATAAAATGCCTCGTTAAAGTAATTAATTATTTGCCATGTAAAAGTAATAAATAAAATGCCATGTAAAAGTAATTAATAAAATGCCATGTAAAATTAATTAATAAAATGCCATGTAAAAGTAATTAATAAAATGCCATGTAAAAGTAATTAATAAAATGCCATGTAAAAGTTATTAATAAAATGCCTTGTAAAAGTAATAAATAAAATGCCAAGTAAAATTAATTAATTAAAAAATTTCCAGATTCCTAATATTCTATTCAAATGGATCCAAAACTTTGGTTTCATTTAAGTTTCATTGTATGTACATTCAACTTTTGCGGTTAACTTTTCGATTGGAATGTAAAGGCCGGTGTTTTCTCTTTCTAACATCGCTTATATCATATCTGTACGAATTGTTCCGAGAAGCGACCAAATTAGTCTGAGGGGTTAAGCTACCTACGGAAAAGCGCACTTGGGTCAATTAATTGCGCCGTTCTCATTAATCAGTTATATTGTTTTGACCTGTTGTCATTGAAATTCATTTGAATATATTGTTTTGAATGCAATAATATGACTTTATCCTTCTTTTTGCATTTATACGATGAAAAATACAATATAATTCACAAAGATAACCTAACGAACTCTAGAAACTGTTGGACGGCAGTGGAATATTTAGAAGGATTGTTTTTCTTGCATAGTCCGGAGTATAAGTTTAAGTCGCCTCTTTTAGCCCCATACCCGACCAACAGGGCCGGACTGAGAAATAGCACTCCAGCAGGGGAAGGTACACTATTCAAACATAGTCCGGAGTATAAGTTTAAGTCGCCTCTTTTAGCCCCATACCCGACCAACAGGGCCGGACTGAGAAATAGCACTCCAGCAGGGGAAGGTACACTATTCAAACATCGCCCCTTAGCAGTGCCGGAATGAGAGTTTGAAAATTTCGAGTTTCAAGAAAAATGTTTTAAAGATAAATACTTTCACGGGAGAGGTTTTTTAAAGGTTAGCTCCACCCAGGAGGGCCTGAGGAAAATATTTTCCCTCAGAGCCTTCGGGAACTGTGAAGGTCCTTTGAGGAAATGAAGGAGAGGAAGTTATGAGAAGGAAAAGGGTATGGGGGTGGGTAGAAATCTGAGGGTTAATTTTTCTAGGAGTGACAGACGTTCATATCGTACCAAATATGTATAATAAATATTGCTAATTATAAACAAAAATAATGACAATCTTTTCGTATTTCTCTTTATAATTAAAATAACTATCTCACATTAATTTGCTTGCCATATATTCTATGTTACATGCTTTGTGTCAACTCTAATATTTGGTGTTATCTATATTTTGTTTCTTATGTCTTATGTTATCTTTATTTTGTTTCTTATATTTTATGTTATTTCCTATATTTTATCAAAAACATGTACTGCACTATATGTAAAAGCCCTACGGGCGTTTAAAGGGGTATTCTAGTCTAGAGGCATGAATTGTAGATGTTTTTTCAGGTGCAACAAAAAAAAACAATAATATTTTTACAAACTTCTATTTTATGAAATATTTATTAAACATTAAAAAATCCATAAAAAAGAGTAAAACTAAAAAATTGAAAATTTAGAAAGTTACAGGGTGTTGAAGTGGGGGGTCTCAAAAAAATGGCGCGCCATGGCCCTGCGGCTGTGGCCCAAACTAAGGAAAAGTAAAAAAAAAAATTCGCAAAATGGCGGCTGTCTGAAATAAAAAAGACCTTTTTCTAACAGTTTTTTTGATTTTCCAAATTTTTTAAAAATAGTAAAACTTGAAATTTTGTTATAATTCTCGTTCCCGCCATAGAGGAATGTATTGAGAAGGCTCACACCAATTTTCAAGTAAATTAGTTTAGTAGAACTTGAGATATCGTGTCAGTCAACCACCTCGAAAAAAGTGGTTCGGAGAAAAATGGGTTTAAAATTTTGGTCTATTTAGATTTTGCTTAGATTCCGTCTAAACCGCGATATTAAAACGGTTATAACTTTTAAAATAATGCGAATTTCGAAAAAAATTTTTTTTTCTAGACTAGAAAACCCCCTTAAATAAATAAATAAATATTTACATAGGGATGTCGAGAGGGTCCGGCTGGAGTGGTCAAAAGGTCTGCCTCAACCAGTCTCTCCCGATCCGGCCCGCCACAGACCTGCAGCTGGTCGGCAGATACATCTCTGGAGGAACTTCACCCCCATGAACCCGGGCACGCTGCTAAGTCACCAAACGTAGCGAAACACTCGAGGTGACCTATGTCAGAGGTGTTGGTTATCCAATAAATGGTTCCCGGGGCGGCGGAACCAAATTGAAAATGTTGTTTGTGGCGTACACTTGCAGTTGGGACTCTTGTGGGGTTTTCAAGAAAATAACGCTAAATACTCTGCTCCCAAATAATGTCCCTAAAATAAAAGATTTTAATTTAAATTATGACTCGGGACTAAATCCTTGGTGCGCCACTGCATTCTCATTTCACTCACTCTTATACGTCTTTTGTTAATTATCTAAGTGTAACTTATCGTGATTTATTTTTGGGGTATTATGCCGTGTTGCGCTACCTCCTTCTTTAACCAACGTTTCGGACAGCTTTACAGTGTCCGTCATCCTTTAATGATCAATGTACAAAAAAATTTTTGAGGCGGGTTTGGGTACCGCCGCCCCGGAAACCATTTATTGGATAACCAACACTCCTGCCATAGGTTACCCCCAAGTGATTCGCTACGTTTAGTGACTTAGCAGGGGTACTCGGGTACATGGGAGAGGTTTGTCTGGGTCTTGGCGGCGGATGCGTTTGCACACCTACTGCGTGGTAGGCCAGATTGGGTGAGACTTGTTGAAGGAGACGTTTTGATTTCTCCATCCGGACTCTCTCGACCCATCGCCTTGCTCCACAAGGGGAGGGATGGTTTCACACGTCCATCACTCTGGATCACGCTTATCCCCAGATTCCTACCAATTTCTCAGACCTTTTTCCTTCCCAGAACTTCCTCTCATTCTTTTCCTTACAAAACCCCTCCACACAGCATCCCCAAAGTTAGGCCCTGATGGAAATTATTTTTCTCAGGACCTCCTGTATGCAGCTAATGTAAAAAAATGTATGTTTAAACTGTCTGTAAAGTGAACTATATTGTGATTTATTTTTGGGGTATTATGCCGTGTTGCGTTACTTCCTTCTTAAGCCAACGTATTGGAAAGCCAGTTACAGTTTACACCATCCTGTCATGATCAATGTAATCGATGATGAACACTTTAACGCTGTCCGAAACCTTGGCTCAAGAAAGAGGTATCGCAACACGGCATAATACCTCATTAATACCTGATTAAGATGATTGCGTCTTAAAATGATTATATCTGTTTGCAGCGGATGAATTGCTAATATTACTTTCCCCCAGCAACAATTCCTCTCGTGTTCATCAACTTTGACCCCGTCTCTCAATATCAGGGGTCGAACATTGTTTCTATTCTAAATT
Source organism: Glyphotaelius pellucidus (assembly GCA_936435175.1). Lineage (NCBI taxonomy): Eukaryota > Metazoa > Arthropoda > Insecta > Trichoptera > Limnephilidae > Glyphotaelius > Glyphotaelius pellucidus. The sequence goes on from OW386565.1 coordinate 240,302, forward strand.
ATATATTTCTTAAATATTCTCTTAAAAAATCTCACCCGCCATTATTCATTCATCATCAAAAATCAAATAGACACTTATTTAGGTTGTGAGTCTGTCTGTGACTGATTTGAGTCAGGTTCAATAAACTCGGATTTGTTTTGAGTTAAAGTGTCATTTTCAAAACTGGAATTTCGTAATTATTCTGCAGGAATTGTCCTTAATCTTTTGCTTAATCTAAATAAACACAATTTGGAAGGCGAGTTTGGGTACCGCTGCCCCGGGAACCATTTATTGGACAGCCAACAACCCTGTCTTAGGTCACCCCATGTGGTTCGCCACTTAAAAAAGAACCAGGGTTGCCCGGGTTCATGGGGTGAGGTCTTGGCGGCGGGTGCGTTTTCCTACCTACCAAGTGAAGGGCCGGATTGGGAGAGACTGGTTGATTGAGACGGTCTGAAATCTCGAGCCGAATTTTCTACCCATCGTCTTGCACCGCAGTGGGAGGGATGGATTTGCACGTCTGTCACTCCTGGACTCATTGACCAGATTCCTCCCCATCACTCAAATCTTTTTCCTTCCCAGAACTTCCTCTCCTTCATTTCCCTAAAAAGACCCGCCACACAGCATCTCAAAAGATGACAAAGGCCCTAAAGGGAATTTTTCCTCTCCTAAAAAAAAAACTTACATTTGCATAAATTCTACAATCACAATATATATTATATTCTCAGGTCTGCGCTAGTATTCCAGTCAAAATGAAACTCCTCCACGTAATAAAAACTTACATCTGCATAAATTCTACAATCACAATAATAATAATAATAATAATTGGATGATTTATATAGCGCCGTTTTTGTGAAAAATCACCTCAAGGGCGCTGCACAAACTTACAATACATTTCTAAAATCTAGAAAAACTACAAACTAGACAAACAATTAAAACAACTAATGGCTAAAAATTGCATCCACCGGTTCATAAGAAAATATATGTACAATGTCTCGACCAATGAACGCGATGCTTCTTAAAAATGTATACAGGTCCATACTTACCTGTGAGGTCGCTTGAAATTAACACTTATTGTCTATTAAGAAATTTAGATATAGTTCGCACGCAGAGGACATTATTGTGTACACTTGTTATATGTGTTTAATCCTGAAATATATTTTAATATTAGTATAAAATACATTCTTTGATGAGTGTATTTTGGAAATCAAAAGCAACATTTTATAGTGGGCGGTACAGTAGTACAAGGATTTGATCTTCCTAAATGTGATTCGTAACGATACAGATTGATGTGCAAAGATTCAAGTAATTAGAAAATTAATTAGAAAAGTGTAATTAAGACATATCATAGAAAATAAAAGTATGATACTCTCAGATAGGCTTATTTAAATTAAGGATATGAGAGCCCAAAAAGGTAGGTTTTTAATTTGGACCTAAATTCTGTTGGGCTTGTTATGCATCTTGGTTCCGGAGGGAGTTTATTCCAAGCCTTAGGCCCAGATACTCCAAAAGCGCGATCTCCAAACTTTGTATTTGGCTTGCGTTTAGGTTCCATTAGTCTGCCTATAGCTGATGATGTTGCTGATCTAAGGGTTGACAATATATATTATATTCTCAGGTCTGCGCTAGTATTCCAGTCAAAATGAAACTCCTCAACGTAATAAAAACTTACATCTGCATAAATTCTACAATCACAATATATATTATATTCTCAGGTCTGCGCTAGTATTCCAGTCAAAATGAAACTCCTCCACGTAATAAAAACTTACATCTGCATAAATTCTACAATCACAATATATATTATATTCTCAGGTCTGCGCTAGTATTCCAGTCAAAATGAAACTCCTCCACGTAATAAAAACTTACATCTGCATAAATTCTACAATCACAATATATATTATATTCTCAGGTCTGCGCTAGTATTCCAGTCAAAATGAAACTTCTCCACGTAATAAAAACTTACATCTGCATAAATTCTACAATCACAATAATAATAATAATAATTGGATGATTTATATAGCGCCGTTTTTGTGAAAAATCACCTCAAGGGCGCTGCACAAACTTACAATACATTTCTAAAATCTAGAAAAACTACAAACTAGACAAACAATTAAAACAACTAATGGCTAAAAATTGCATCCACCGGTTCATAAGAAAATATATGTACAATGTCTCGACCAATGAACGCGATGCTTCTTAAAAATGTATACAGGTCCATACTTACCTGTGAGGTCGCTTGAAATTAACACTTATTGTCTATTAAGAAATTTAGATATAGTTCGCACGCAGAGGACATTATTGTGTACACTTGTTATATGTGTTTAATCCTGAAATATATTTTAATATTAGTATAAAATACATTCTTTGATGAGTGTATTTTGGAAATCAAAAGCAACATTTTATAGTGGGCGGTACAGTAGTACAAGGATTTGATCTTCCTAAATGTGATTCGTAACGAGACAGATTGATGTGCAAAGATTCAAGTAATTAGAAAATTAATTAGAAAAGTGTAATTAAGACATATCATAGAAAATAAAAGTATGATACTCTCAGATAGGCTTATTTAAATTAAGGATATGAGAGCCCAAAAAGGTAGGTTTTTAATTTGGACCTAAATTCTGTTGGGCTTGTTATGCATCTTGGTTCCGGAGGGAGTTTATTCCAAGCCTTAGGCCCAGATACTCCAAAAGCGCGATCTCCAAACTTTGTATTTGGCTTGCGTTTAGGTTCCATTAGTCTGCCTATAGCTGATGATGTTGCTGATCTAAGGGTTGACAATATATATTATATTCTCAGGTCTGCGCTAGTATTCCAGTCAAAATGAAACTCCTCAACGTAATAAAAACTTACATCTGCATAAATTCTACAATCACAATATATATTATATTCTCAGGTCTGCGCTAGTATTCCAGTCAAAATGAAACTCCTCCACGTAATAAAAACTTACATCTGCATAAATTCTACAATCACAATATATATTATATTCTCAGGTCTGCGCTAGTATTCCAGTCAAAATGAAACTACTCCACGTAATAAAAACTTACATCTGCATAAATTCTACAATCACAATATATATTATATTCTCAGGTCTGCGCTAGTATTCCAGTCAAAATGAAACTTCTCCACGTAATAAAAACTTACATCTGCATAAATTCTACAATCACAATAATAATAATAATAATTGGATGATTTATATAGCGCCGTTTTTGTGAAAAATCACCTCAAGGGCGCTGCACAAACTTACAATACATTTCTAAAATCTAGAAAAACTACAAACTAGACAAACAATTAAAACAACTAATGGCTAAAAATTGCATCCACCGGTTCATAAGAAAATATATGTACAATGTCTCGACCAATGAACGCGATGCTTCTTAAAAATGTATACAGGTCCATACTTACCTGTGAGGTCGCTTGAAATTAACACTTATTGTCTATTAAGAAATTTAGATATAGTTCGCACGCAGAGGACATTATTGTGTACACTTGTTATATGTGTTTAATCCTGAAATATATTTTAATATTAGTATAAAATACATTCTTTGATGAGTGTATTTTGGAAATCAAAAGCAACATTTTATAGTGGGCGGTACAGTAGTACAAGGATTTGATCTTCCTAAATGTGATTCGTAACGAGACAGATTGATGTGCAAAGATTCAAGTAATTAGAAAATTAATTAGAAAAGTGTAATTAAGACATATCATAGAAAATAAAAGTATGATACTCTCAGATAGGCTTATTTAAATTAAGGATATGAGAGCCCAAAAAGGTAGGTTTTTAATTTGGACCTAAATTCTGTTGGGCTTGTTATGCATCTTGGTTCCGGAGGGAGTTTATTCCAAGCCTTAGGCCCAGATACTCCAAAAGCGCGATCTCCAAACTTTGTATTTGGCTTGCGTTTAGGTTCCATTAGTCTGCCTATAGCTGATGATGTTGCTGATCTAAGGGTTGACAATATATATTATATTCTCAGGTCTGCGCTAGTATTCCAGTCAAAATAAAACTCCTCCACGTAATAAAAACAATATTTTCGTTCAAAGAGAAATAATATAAGTATGCAAATAAAATATTCTATTTAATAAAATAAATAATAATACCTAGCCTTATTTGAGTAAACACATTGTCTCCTGGCGCCACTAATATCTGATAAATGCTTGGTTTCATCGTAAGAAATACAAAAGAATTCACAAACATTGTAATTATCAAACTATACTTTGCATATGTACGAAGCCATCTAGAGTTTGCGTCAACTGTGTGGTCCCCATTTTATGCATTACATATAAACAAAATTGAATCGATTCAGAAAAAAATCATAAAATACATTTATTATAAATCACACAATCGATTTAATAATTACTTGGATGCAACAAAATTTTTCAAAATTGATACATTGAGTGTACGTAAACAATTCTCAGATGCAATGTTGCTATTTAAAATTGTAAACAATATTACAGACTGCCCTGAATTATTGAACAGAATTGATTTCAAAGTACCTACACGGCACACACGTTCATGTAATATTTTTATAGAAAAACACTGCAATACAAATTCAAATAAAAATGCTTGCCTTATAAGACTGTGTTAAACGTATAATAATATTCTCTCTGAGATAGATGTCTTCAATTGTGATGAAAACAAATATAAAAAATCTATTAAAAATGTATCAAATGAGTACAAAACTGTATGATATATTATGTAACGACTTATATTATGTACTGCCTCTTGTTGTAATAATGTAATTTCTCTTAGCTATTGTAAGATTACTTTTTATTTTATAGATACATAATGTAATAGTATAATGAGGAAATCTTTAATTGGTTTATCAGATAGGTAAATTAAACATGTATAAATTAAGCAAGCTGTAAACTGTTGATTTCCCTAAAATAAAATAAATAAAAAAAATAAATAAATAAGAACTTTGTCGTTAGAATGAGAAGTTGTGCTGTTTTGTTGTAGTTATAAAATGTTAGCATTCTGTATCTAGTATTCTAAAGTATCCATCGAAAGGTACTCATGACGAGCTTCCACAACACAACGTGCACAATATTCTGTTTCTTGTTACATAACACAACGCTCACAATATTCTGTTTCTTGTTCCATAACACAACGCTCACAATATTCTGTTTCTTGTTCCATAACATAACGTTCACAATATTATGTTCCTTGTTCCATAACACAACGCTCACAATATTCTGTTTCTTGTTTCATAACACAACGTTCACCTTTTTATGTTCCTTGTTTCATATCACAACGCTTACAATATTCTGTTCCATGTTCCATAACACAACGCTGACAATATTATGTTCCTTGTTCCATAACACAACGTTCACTATATTCTGTTCCTGGTTTCATAACATAACGTTTACTTTATTATGTTCCTTGTTCCATAAAACAACGCTGACAATATTATGTTCCATGTTCCATAACACAACGCTGACAATATTATGTTCCATGTTCCATAACACAACGCTGACAATATTATGTTCCTTGTTCCATAACATAACGTTCACTTTATTATGTTCCTTGTTCCATATCACAACGCCCACAATTTTATGTTCCTTGTTCCATAACACAACGTTCACAATATTCTGTTCCTTGTTCCATAACACAACGTTCACAATATGACGTTCCTTGTTCCATAACACAACGCTCACAATATTCTGTTCCTTGTTCGATAACACAACGTTCACAAAATGATGTTCCTTGTTTGATAACACAACGCTCACAATATTGTTTCTTGTTCCATAACACAACGCTCACAATATGATGTTCCTTGTTCCATAACACAACGCTCACAATATTCTGTTTCTTGTTCCATAACACAAAGTTCACAATTTTCTTTTCCTTATTCCATAACGAAGAAAATTGATCGCAAATATGTCATGAATAAACAGTTGGAACATAATGCCCATTTACCATTAATATACCCATTATAATTCACTTAGAATAATTTGATTTCAGAGAGCAGTGGTGTAATTAAGTAGGTAATTTTTTTTTTTTTGGGGTGGTATGCCGTGTTTCGCTACCTCCTTCTTTAGCCAAAGTTTCGGACAGCGTTACAGTGTCCATCATCAGTCATGTCCATGTCCATGTCATACCAATATCATTTACTCATCTGCCCTGATGATGGACACTGTAACGCTGTCCGAAACGTTGGCTAAAGAAGGAGGTAGCAAAACACGGCATAACACCCCAAAAACAATAACAAAAATACTTTTTGGCCGTGAAAACCTAAAAACAAACCTAAGTAGGTAATTTATATATGTAATGAACCAATTATACGGAGAACCCTAATAATAATAATGACCATAGTACTATCAATATTTGTCAATAATCCCTAAGCAACAAGGAGGGAATATCCCAAAATTACCGAAATAAAATATCAGTAATCAAAAACCTTTTCAATTATGTATATTCATATATATTCATGTGAATTAAAAATATCTTTTAACTTTGTAAAATCATTCGCAATTTTAATAATTAACTTTATATTTACCTATATGTACCTTAAATTAACAAAATAACTTATAATACCTTAAACTAATAATAATAATAATAATAATTGGACAACTTGTAGAGCGCCGTTTTTGTGAAAAATCACCTCAAGGGCGCTTATTATTTCTTGTTATGTTTTTCTTTAGTGCAAAGCTCATAAATCTTAGCAATATTAGTAGTGAAAGCAACTTCCTGTGGTTCAAATTTACATTTTACTAGTAAATAAATTGAAATAGTATAAGAAGCTCTGGCAGGTAAAATTCTGACCGACTTTAAACCACAAAAAGTCAAAAGAAAGAGAAATTTTTCAGATTTCATATCACTCACATCCAAAGTATTAATATTTGTATAGATGTAGAGCTAAGCAGTGCACTTAGTGATTCAAGGTAATTATCCACACGAGCCTGGGACGGAAATCTATAAACAGCTATTACAAATAAGGTACTTGATATCTGCATTTTTAAGTAGTTTATGTCAGGGAAAACAACTTTTTCAATGCAACTGCGCCATCGTTTTGTACATAAGAGTTATTATTTGTATTGTAAACAAACCGTGTATCCGGAGATGTTAGGTATTAGGTAAGAAATTTAATTACAACTTGATTTAAACGCAATATCTTCATGGGCTTAAACTTTTCTTTAATGTTAAAAAAACGTGTAATTACGACGTATACGCGTTCCAAAAACCCGATTAAATTTTATTGTAAACTAAATGATGAAAAAATATTGTCATCAGTGAAATCCATATGGGATCTCGGAGTTTTTTGATCCCAAACTTACTTTTTCAGATCATGTAGTGGAGTTGACATCATCGTGTTACAAACTTCTTGGATTTGTGATAAAGAATTAAACAATTTTCAAAGCCCGAAACAATGACATTGATGTTCAACTGCATTATACGATCAACTTAAGAATACGCTTCTGCTGTTTGGGCCCCATAACAGCAAACATACACAGATTTATTGGAACAAATTTAAAAAAAATTCTAAGTTATCTTTGTTTGAGAATGCATGGTGAATACCGCAGCAATTTATGCATCACGTGGATTTGCTCTCTGAAACGCGCTACGAAAGTCTCCAGTCTGGAATGGGACAGCTTTTAAAATTATTGTAAACTATTAAATTGGCAGCCCATACCTCTCGGAATGCTATAAACTATTCGTACTGAACAAATACCGCCAGGGTCGACACCACGATTTGCTCTGTAATCACCACGGCAAAACAGACGTTCTGGCTCAGCACTAAGGTGGTCCAAAAAATTTTTTTTAATATTTTTCATTTGGCCATCCCGTGAATTTGTTACATGTATTCATTGTAATAATATAGTAAAATTTCAGCGAGATAGCACAATCAGAAAGGGGTGCTCAATCGAGTGTTGTTTTTGAATTTTTTTTGTAAAATGCTTAATTTTTACTTTTTGTTTTTTTTTTTTTTTTTACAGTTAATACCGCACAAGAGTCCCAACTGCTCCCGTCTGGAGCCAGTGAGACTATGGCATCCCCAATCGGGGTATGTTGTGAGGCTGAAGGTAGTGGGGAGTGGAAGGAGATAGGGAAGAGGAAGGTGGGGGAAGTACCTGGCTATTCAGATCTGGTCACTAAACACGGCTAAAGCCATTTCAAGCAACGTTTCAATTCTGAATGGTGGTCTTACACCAGGGCGATACTGATAGTATCTTCCACTCTGGAACGTGCCGCAAATATACTATTTATTATTTTAAATGAATAAATTGTGAAAATAACACAAATTAATCAAATAAAATTTATTTTCGCACGCCGGGTTCGAACCCGCGACCTTCGGATTGTGAGTCGAGAGTCTTGCCTCGGGACCACGGAGGCCGTCAAATGACAGTTACATGACAGTTTCGCGTGTTAAACTTATAAAAAAATTTTTTTTAAATAAACCAATGAAGAGTTTTATAGACAAATTTAAACAGTTTTGATACTAATTTAGTAAACTGTGAAGTGAATCAGTGTAATAAAATGTGTTCATCTAATCGAAAAAAAGACGAAATTTGTCTACTTGGGGTTTGAGATATTGAGCCATGGATGAGGCTTAACCAACTTCCTACTCTTCGGCAAGTTTTTCGTTATCACCACATACTAAATGAATCCAAAAATGTGAAAGATTTTGCGCATGTACTTATTCAAGAACTTATAGAAGTATGGAGTAAATCTAGTATTCCGACCAGACAACAAAACAACTGCATTGAAAACTGATATAGTTTCATAAAAACTGGCTGCTTTTGAAGAAAATTAGAGGAAAAAATTCTGAAGCACAAAGAAAAAGAGAGTATTTGTTTACAAAAGAACTTGACAAACTTTTTTATATTGCCCAGGCACTTGCCAAGCGCTTTGAATTTGATAAAAATTGCAGAAGACGCTAATGGTTGTGAAAAACTATTAGGAGTACCTAAAATTACTGCGGGAACGGAGGAACAAATATCTGATGCTGTTTTTGACACAATGTAATAGTGGAATGCAACAAATAAAGTCCGGGCTATGGGTTTTGACACTATTTCTTCTAACACCGTTGCCAAAAAGGGAGCTTGCACTTATTTAGAAGAAAAGACATGACGTGATCTTTTGTGGCTTGCTTGTCGTCATCGCGTATATCAAATAATGCTTTCAAAAATATTTATTCTGTGTTTTGGGCCATCAAACTCTCCTCAAATCCCACTTTTCAAAACATTCAGCGATATTTGGGAAACATTATCGAAGAAGCACTACGATTGTCTTGACCTCAATAAGAACGCAGAACAGTTTGCTGAAAATACTCTTAAAAGTCTTACAACCGCTCTATCTGGGGGAAATCAAGTTCGTGATGATTACGAAGAGCTAATAAAGCTAGTAAATGACTTCCGATTTGGAAAAGCTTAAAATTGTACGAAGTCATTGATTCCGAAATCAGTATAGCAGCTAGGGGTATCTTAGAGCGTCACTTATGATATTCGTCAGATGAACTAGTTGCATTTGCTTTACTTTATGACAAGTTGTCTGATGCTGAGAAACAGGCCATTGTTCAAAAAATAAGTTCTAGAAGCTTTTCAACACAAATAACTTAGTTCTCGATATCAAGGACTCTTTCTTGCGATTATCTCTTGAGACTTGGAATGACAATGTTGATTACCTTCAAGGCAAAAGCTGCCTCAAAAGAGAGAGGTGTTAAACTATTAGAAGATTACAACACGTTATAGAATGGGGAAGAAAAGCAATTTTTACTTCACATCGTTGAACAAAATAGAAAAATCGTTTCTACTGAAACATCCAAAAATAGTTAACAAACTTAGTTTTGAAAGATTGTGACTAATATTATGTAAATTATTGCTTTGTTTCCAAATTTGCTTCACATTTAAATACTTAGTATACGTATTTGATTAAAATACTTGTAATATTAATAAACCTTAAATTACGTGTTTTACTGAAAATCCTGAACTTTTGTCAGAAACTTCTAATTCGATGAGCACCCCCTTGTATATAAGAAAGGGGGCTGAAATTTATTACACATAATAGAAATGGTACGTGTAACAAATCAAGAGGGTGGCGACACCTATATTTGAATTTTTTTTTTACTATGAGGGCTTGGACCACCTTACTCATCACAGTATGACAAGAGGTACGGTGATGCTAAATGATATTTTTAACATTGGCCTTGAAGGTTTCTAGAGTCATTTAAGCCTCTTTAAAAAATATACGTATATATTACTTCTTTTGAATTATTTTCAGATAGTTATTGATGTGTAGATGTTTGGCGACCAGGGTAGCTATTCCCGAGCAACGATGCCCGATTATAATAGGAATAGTCTGTAATCCGTATTCGATAAGCTCTAGGCCGTAGAAGTTGGAAGATTGGAAACCTGTGTATCCGTTTATAATAGATGGCAATAATCTTTTTTTTTCCATAGCCAAAAAGATGGTTCAACTTTATCTTTTACGGTTACGGATTACAGAAAGCTTAGATATATGTAGAGATTTATGTATTTTCGATCAATACTCTATGGTATCTACCATTAAGTTTAGTTGAATTATAATTTTGTGAACAAATATTTACGCGGAGTTAATAGATATTTTACCAAATTTTATTTATATTGAAGACGAAATTTAGCTGAAGACGAAAGAGATCTAATATATAGTAATAATTATCTTCTATAATCTAATGTAATCTCCCGGTTGACAGTTGACATAGACAAGTGACAGCGGCATAGTCACTTCTATGGGCGTATTCTATTCTATTACTATTCTAATTATAAACGACCATCTAAAATATTACGGATTACGGATTACGGCACCGGCCTATTCTTATCGCTTATTCCTATTATAGACGGGCCTTTACTCGCTATGCGCCAGCTACGACTGGTCTACTCCACTCGTCGTTGTGTCGAATGACTTTTGGCGTTTTGCGTCTGGGAATGTTCCGTCGACCAGGCTCAAAAATAACCAACGTCGACCAATGTAAGTACTTTCGACGGCGATTGCGAGCGACGATGGCTTGGAGAATAGCTACCCAGATCTGAATAGCCCCACCTTTCATGTTCTAGGTTTCTTTCCCTCCTCACCACTCTAAGCCTCGCAACATACCCCAATTGCGGATGCCCTTGTCTCACTGGCTCCAGATGGTTGGAAGCAGATGGGACTCTTATGGGGTACTCAAATACAAAATATTGTTAACTTTAGTTAACATTGAGAATCTCATTTTATGGATTTTCACAACAACAAAAACACAATGTGCGTGTTGTTGTGATTCATTATTGAACAAACCCAGGACCTTCGGCTTACCGGGCCACAGTTCTTCCAACTGAGTTAAGGTGTCTCTATCCGATTTGGTAATTTTTAACTGTACCATACTTCGCTAAGAACTATCAACATAATCTTCATTTTCTTAATGCATATTTTATTGGAGGCTGTCTTTATCTATGATTGCAAGATTCAAATCTGAACAACGCTATCTAGAAAAGCTATGAAAATAAGGGCCTCTTAACTCCAAGAATAACAAATAAGTATGGAAGCCGAACGCTTAAATACTTAATACCAGAGATTTTCAATAAATTTTATTCATTTTTTAAGTCTCAGATTAATGAGATACCCTGCCCCAATAACACCAAGCTGGTAATAACACTAGTTGGCTAATAATTGACGAATCAATGTATCTCTGAACATCTCAACGTACCTGCCTTAGCAATTTGTATTTAGGTAGGTACATTGAGATACATTATTTTATATATAATATTTTATTTACAAATATTAGTAATTAAAAAAAATATATTTATATTATTTAGTAGAACCCACAGACAAGCCGTCGTGTGACAGCTTTGTGGGACTAATACTTGTATTAAAAATAATAATAATAAATAATAAAAAATATGGTGTCTGTATAATTTTTTTTGCATTTTATTTTTATCATGCGACATCTTTTGACTTTTCTGTAAAGGAAAAATATTTATTTTTTATTTTTATTCTCATTTTTCTGTTTCTAGATTTTTGCTTGAGTTTCGCTAATATTGTCTATTATTACATTAAGTTTAATTATTATTGTAATTATTACATTGGGTTAAAAATAAAAATAAATGTTAGGTATAACTTTTTTTGAGGCTTGGCTGCGCGGCGATCAGATGACAAGAAACTTAAGGTAGATTATAGTGTCCTCTTCACAGTGGATCAATCTAATTCAAAGCGCAAACAAAATTATTGCTTGAACAGAGAATGTGGGGGGTCTATAGAAAAGTTAGCATCTCAGAAGCGCGTGCTGTACAGGGCCCGCGGGTACTGCAGATAATGCACAACTGCTGACCCTGAATAAATCGCGAGTGCGCCTCACGATTGAATTTGGCAGCCACCTCCGATCTTGAGTCCCAAATTACATGAAATAAATTCTAGACTTTGTGCAGAAACGGGCGGTCCGTTTGATAGATTATCATGAAGAAAGGGATTGCAATATTTAGAGCACATGTGTAGGGTGAGAGATCTGTTATTTTTATACCGGTATTTCAATGAAAGCTGCTCAACTAGGTCACTGATTCCTTCGGCACCGGTGAACCGTCACGTCGAGAAGTTTCTCAACATTTTTTTTTATTTAATTCTGTTCATTTTTTATTAGAGCTAAAATCACAAGATGAAAGGGGAGCGCGGGAGGGGAGAAGAATGCAGGAGGGGGAAGAAAATTCGGGAGGGTGGTTCGCGGGAGGGATGGAAGGTGGAAGGGGAACGCGGAAGGAGTTGGGGACGCGGGTAGGGCACAGGGACGGGAACGGGGATGGATGGTAAAGCACACACAGAGGAGGGGTGACGGAGGGATGGAGACGAGGAAGGGGCAGAGGAGAGGAGAGGATTCTCCTAACTTTTTTTTTTTTTGTTTTTTTTTGTTTTTTTTTTAAATTTATTTATTTATTTTATAAATCAACAATCTAGTCCCAGTCAATCTAGTCTACTTAACAAATGGACTGCAATCTTTAGAGCACAGGCGTCAGGTGGGAATGCTGTCCTTGTTCTACCGGTATTACAACGGAAGATGCTCCGAGGAACTAGCGTCACTGATCCCCTCGGCACCGGTGCATATTCGGGAAACACGCCAAACACGCGCTCAACATTTGTACACGGTTGACATTAGTCACATGAGAACGGGTCGTGCCTACGACTCGTTCTTGAGTTCAACAGCCCGGCTGTGGAACGATTTGCCGGCTTCTGTGTTTCCTCCCTCCTGCAAGACCCATGTTCACTCCTTCCTCTCCTCAACAGCACCCTCCACACAGCATCTTCAAAGATGACATAGGCCCTGAGGTAAATTATTTCCCTCAGGGCCTCCTGTGTGGAGTTAATATTAAAAAAAAGCGATTGCAAAGGATACGTAGTAGCGGCAGGGGATAGCAGGAGGTAAATTTTGAAATTCCGTGCTTCTCACAACTGTATGTAAACTGCTCACGCGTCGGTAAACCTTCTGATTTATTTGTGTATGCACCAGACCAAAAAACAAAAACAAAAAACATTGTCTATCCAAAGCACTTCATTGTTGATTTAAAACGTAAAAACTATTTTTTTGAGTAGGATTGTTTAAGTCACCTCTCCCCCTCTGTCCTTTCCCATTAGCCTCCCTTCTCTCCCCCTCTCTCCTTCCCTCCCTGCCGCTAAATTATATAAAAAACATACATTTTTCAAACATCTCGCAGCCACTTATTGTAAAAATTTAATACAAATTTCATAACCAGATAGAACTCACAATTATAACGCATAACTAGGAATCGCATAATGCATAATTTAGCAGTTTCCATGATAATTTGTTCTGGAAAATTCCAATCACCCTGACTCGTTTCAACTATGGTTAACTTCTAAACCTGTTTTGTCGGTTACAGCAGTCACATAACGTAAATTGTTTTATATTATACTGAACAGAAATAGATAATAAACAACAGAAATGCCTTCAATTTAGAAAGATTTTAATGCAGACGTATAATGTATCTACGCATGCCGAGAAAGAGAGAGAGAGATAGATTTATTACCAACGATTTATTGAACGCCTGCAGGACTAACTTGCCAATGGTCATGCCGGTCGAGAGAGCTATTTACTGTTAAACAGGATAAATTCGGATATCGACATATTTAGCGTTAGTGGAGCTGCCTTTAAAAGGCAAGCTCTATTAATGCTTGTATAGTTTGAATGCCTACCTGCTCAATATAATACTATTAGAAATGAATTAAACGCATTAAATGTAAATTTCTATCATGTTTTTGAAATAATAAAATTGAATTGAATTGCATTGAATAATAAACAATTCTGTTTTCCTCGAGTAATATATTATCGCGTGTTGATGACCTTCGATCTCGAGGTGGCGGTGTATTGTGCAGTGTGCATTCAGGGGTCGAACCATAGCATTCCGCGCGACGCATGTCCCATATTAAATCACACTTAATTGCTATATACTTTCTACCAATGTCTAAAATAATCCATACTAATATTATAAATGCGAAACTGCTCGAGTTTGTTTATGACCTTTTCAGGCATTAACCAATAAAAAGACTTTAAAAATTCATTCACATAGAAAGCTAAATTATATGCGCAGACTATATGTTGTATATGATGGTAAGCTCTGGCGTTATGAAATTATAAATATTAATATATTATATTTGTTATACGTTTTCTGTCGCTAACAAAAGTGAGTTAATTGCAAATGTCAGAAAAAAATCATTCCCATGGAAACGATGTTGATATATTTGTGGGCTCTAAGCTGGTAGGTACTCAGCCCCCTGGTCAGCTACTGCCCCAGAAAATTCAAATATTAGAATGTTTTGTTTTTTTTGGACAAGCTGGAATAAATGTCAGATAAGAGTTCCTACATTAAAAATATAATTCGTAACGATTATAAAGACTGAATAATAAATAGTGTAATTTTGTATTATATTAACAAACTTCCAAATATTTAATTAAAAATAAACATCCGAAATGTTTGCAAGCGCAGAAATTCCGAACGAATGAACGAAATTGGATAATTCTTTTTTTCTTTGAGAAATTTAGGTGGCAGGCTAGATGTTTGAAAACCGAATGTAAGGAAATGAATGTATGAAATGCGGGAGGGGGTGGTGTAAGGAAGAGGGGGGATAATTGATAAGTTCAACCGCTACAGTAATTTCCCGTAATACCATGCGAGCGAAGCCGCGGGGAAAAGCTAGTTAATAATAATTACTGCTTCTAAAATTAAACCCACTCACTCATGTAACACTAATAATAGTTTATGAATTATTTATAACAAATGAATGTTAAAGAAGTACTTTTACGCCGTTTTCAAAAACGGGAAATCATCTGAAGGGCCCTCATTATTATACTATAATCTTTGTAATATATAACTTTTGTACAGCGCCCTGAAGCTGATTTTCCATTAAAACGGCGCTGTACAAATCATCCGAATGTTATTTTTATCGAAAATAAAAACCCTAATATTTTTCGTACAAATTTATGCATTTTTACTACATTTTTGCATCTTTACTACATTTTTTTTAAATTACAAAGAAAACATTAATACAAACCACAAGAGGATAAAATACAGGAAACGATATAAACATATATGTACATAGGTTGCAGTGGCGGTACATGCGGCGCAATCCCAAACTGTCAATCATGAAAATCTTCAAACAAAATATTGAAAATTTGAAAATAAAAAACATTTTCAGCTATAACAACATCAACAACTTACTGAAAACTCACGTACCGCCACTGATGGTAGCATACAAATGAATAATTGGTCAACGACGAAATTATAGATTATTATTTACCAGATAGGTTTTTAGATTTTCACGGCCAAAAGTATTTTCGTTATTTGTTTTTGGGGTGTTATGCCCTGTTGCGCTACCTCCTTTTCACACAATTACACATCTGCCCTGATGATGGACACTGTAACGCTTTCCGAAGCGTTGGCTAAAGAAGGAGGTAGCGCAACACGGCATAACACCCCAAAAACAAATAACGAAAATATTATTTACCAGCTTTTAATAGAAGTTGTAAGAAAGAGAGTCAGTCAGTTGGGGTCTTTGTTTATTTTTTTATCAATTTCTTCAAAACTAAAAATAAATTCTTACAATACTAAGAAAAATACTAATTGGAAACACTACAGAGCTAATTTTTAAAACTATATTGTTCCACATATAGATTACTGCTCTTAGGTATTATATTAATTTGGCCACTGAAAGAAACTTGAACAGCTAGAAGTTATATGAACATATACTTACAGAACGGAGCTATGAGATATATGTTGGGAAAGGCAAGTTATGCGAGGGTTAATCGAATGAGAGAGGAGCTAAAAAATAAAAATACAGCAATGCAATGTGATAATTTTTGCCCTTGAAGTTACGAAAAGCCAAAATAAAATAAAAATATAGCAATTCAATGTGATAATTTTTGCCCATGAAGTTACGAAAAGCCAAAATAAAATAAAAATACAGCAATTCAATGTGATAATTTTTGCCCATGAAGTTACGAAAAGCCAAAATAAAATAAAAATACAGCAATTCAATGTGATAATTTTTGCCCATGAAGTTACGAAAAGCCAAAATAAAATAAAAATACAGCAATTCAATGTGATAATTTTTGCCCATGAAGTTACGAAAAGCCAAAATAAAATAAAAATACAGCAATTCAATGTGATAATTTTTGCCCATGAAGTTACGAAAAGCCAAAATAAAATAAAAATACAGCAATTCAATGTGATAATTTTTGCCCATGAAGTTACGAAAAGCCAAAATAAAATAAAAATACAGCAATTCAATGTGATAATTTTTGCCCATGAAGTTACGAAAAGCCAAAATAAAATAAGGTTGAAATTTTGTATAAGTTTTAACAGAGTTTTTTTTAGTTATAAAAGCAGAAATATAAAGTGTAAGATTTCCGCATCAATCCGAGAAAATCACATATACCTTTTTATTGTCAAAGAACTTCCTGTAATATAGGTTTAGAGGACTGTAATATAGGTTAAGATGTATGACGAAATGCCTGAAAGTCTGAACAATTATGGAGGAATACATGTATTTATAAAGGGATGTAGTGAATAGTGTGTAGTGCATCTTGCAAAATATAATCGTATTAAATGAATAACTTGTGCAAATTATTTTAAACTGATAAATTATAAACTATCTAACACAAATCTTTGAAATGCCTTGGAATCTTCATAGATCTTAAAAAAGCTTTCGATAGTATTTCTCATGATAAACTTATTGAAAAATTAAACTGTGTTGGGATAAACGATAAAGCTCTAAAATGGATAAAAAGCTATCTATTTGAACGATACCAAGTAGTCAAGATAAATAACTCCCTAAGTCTATCACTAACAAGCAATTTCGGGATACCTCAAGGCACTGTGCTAGGTCCCCTACTATTTATAATTTATGTCAATGATATTTTCAAACTACCACTTAACGCAGACATAATATCATATGCCGACGACACAGCTATCATAGTGAATGGGATCGACTGGAATATAGTAAACGAACAAGCAAATAATAGCATGAACACCTTAAAACATTGGTTTGATACAAATCTCCTTTCATTGAACACTAACAAAACATACTACATACACTTCTCAATTAACAAACTAAAAACACTCCCCAACACTAAAATAATTATCCACAATAACAAATGCAATAAAATCACATGTATCCAAGGCTGTTCAACGTTGAAATCAGTATCAGAAATTAAATATCTCGGAGTGATAATAGAACAACATATGAAGTGGAAGAGCCATATCTGTGAATTGGTTAAGCGTATCAGAAAGTGTATATATATTTTCATAAGATTAAGAAATATTTTAAAACCCAACAATCTAAAAAGAGTATACTATGCACTAATCCAGTCATTAATTCAATATGGAATTATTGGATGGGGGGGTTCATACAACAATATTCTTACCCCGATCAAAGTGATCCAGAAGCTAATCATTAAAGTAATCCTAAAGAAACCCTCCACATATCCAACAGAAACGCTTTTCGCAGATTTCACGGTGCCTCGAGTAGAGAATATCTTCAAGAAAAATGCAATTATCCAAATTTACAAAGATAATATCGTCAAAAAATTTGAAACCCACCAATCAAAAAGATATCAAGACAACATCAAAATACCAAAATTTAATACCAAACTAATGCAAAACAATTACATCTATTTAGGAATAAAGTATTTCAACAATCTTCCGATTGAAATAAAAAAAATCAAAGACATCAATAAACTGAAACTCAAACTGAAGCAACACTTCATCAGGAATAATTAATTAAATAATTACCTGTTTTTCTCTTTCTTTCTATTTATTGGCAATCTATATTTATTTCTATTTAATTTAGATTTTTCTAATTTCTCTAAAGTGCACAATATATTAGTATGTAACTATATCCCATTGTATGTACATCTTCACATATAGATAATCCAGAAGTTTCAATTGTTCCCTTACATACTTACCTATTGCATAATGTCATTCTATTTCTGTCATAATTAGTGTAACTCGCTCATCAAGCACAAGAACTAGCTTCTTCTTTGGTGAGACTGCAATTTTAAAGAATTTCTGAACCAATATGTAATTTATATTAACCCACTGTAAACTTATATATCTATATTAAATAAAAAAAAATAAAAAAAATAAAATAAAAAAAAGAATAAATAAAACTTGTTCACTAAAATATAGTAATTTCGTGAGTTGTGCAATTTAAATCATGTTGGAATATATAATAAGAAATCGTTTTCCAGAGGTGTGGAATTACACATATTGACTAAATTGAGAGATTTCTTTTTAACAGAATAAATGAAGTAGTTAAAATATATATTTTGCTTACATTTTTTGGAGAACAAGTCACTTCTAAAAGTCGTCCTTTTGTTTAAAAATTCAAGTGTGGAATAATTAACCGGCCTTTGTGTTTCCCCCTCTATTTATAAGGCCTTGGGTAACTTATTTCTTTCCTCAAAAAGATCTCTCGTACAGCATCTTCAAAAAACGTATGAGCCAGAGTCAGTAAGTGGCTCTCGAACCAGAGGTTGCGCACCACTGCTCCGTCTTTCCAGTATTTAAGCGCTGTCGGATCCTTGAATCGGTTATTCAGTAAAGTCAAGAAAAGTGTGTCGAACAATCCAACAGCTAAAATGTTTTTTAACCAAGTATTCTTTTTATTGTGCCTGATATTCTTTTGTAATGCAGATCAGTTTGAGGAGGGTAAGTACTCATTTAAATATTACCAAATCATGATTTTATTCGATTCATTATATTGTTGCTGTAAGAATTCTAATATATTGTGGATAAATAAGAATAATGTATTTAAATGCAGAAGACTCTTTTTGTGACTTTCACTCAAAGTTTGGATGAAATATTTTGTGGAAACTTCTTTCAGAATTAAAGTCCTTGAGTAAATTATATTACAAATTTCGTATTCTTGAATAATTATTCGAAATTCCAAATAAATTAGTTGAAATTTAAATGAAATGCAACAATTACCTTATTATTAATAACCATGCAATTCATTTAATTTTTAACGGCGGACCGTTTTCCTTAACACAAGCATCGCCGAAGAGAAAATGTCAAAAATAATATTTTAAATACTTAGAATACCTCAGTTTTATGCAATTTTCTGATGTCAAAAAGAATACTAAAAACTCAGTTTTATACAATTTCCTTACCCAATTTCCCAACCAATATTCGAGTTTTTTGCAACTTCCCAATTTTTTCCGGAAGAAATACTTTTTCCCGGGATCAAAAATTTGCCAACCTGAAAAAATTTCATGAGTTAACAAAATAAAATCAAAAAATAGATGTTTTTAAAATAATCTCCCTGCCCATTTTCCGACCAATTTTCAAAGTTAATTTTTTGTTTTACCAATTTTCTAAGATTTTTTTTTCCAGAAAATTAAATATTTCCCTAAATGGATAATTACCAAACTTCCCGTTATATCAAAAATACGAATGTCTTAAAAAATAATTCCGGACAAATTTTTCGATTTTCTCAGACGAAATTTATTCTTAACAAATTTATTCTTGACCGGTCAGTGGTTGAGCAGACATCGCGTTTGAGTCCCACCCGGGCCTCGCGTGTTCGATTTCTCGGCTGGCTAAGTCCTCCATCATGCCTCAAGCAACATTTTCGGCTTACTGTGGTGGTAGTAGGAGATTTTCAAACATTGTTGGGTTATTCGTTATCCGAGAACGTTTGTATTTCTTTAAAAAAAAAGAAAAGAAAAATTTTTCCATTAACAAAAGTTTCCAAACTTCAAATAACAAAATCAAAACATAAATGACTTACCAAACAAAACGTTTTCCGAATATATATTGAAAAAAAAGCTTTACACTGTTTCTTTTGGTCCCGCTGACTTTGTTTCCACTTGATATAATTTTTCGAAAGACCTATATAAAAATCAAAAAAATGAGCTATGAACTTTACCAAATTGGGTGCTTGCTTGAACTTTACTACAAGGCCGCTTGCAGTGCCTAGCAGCAAAAAGCAGGATTATTATTATCTTATTATGTATATATAATAAACAAGTAGTGTCAAAAACAAATATTAAAATTAAAAAGCTAACTGAAGATTAATGTATACATGAACACGCAGGAAGTGAGGGTGACATTATTACTTCACTTTACGTTGGTACAACTAGGACAGGTTGTTATTATCCTGTGACTGTTGATTTGCCCTATAAGACGCTAATAAGCAGAACTCCTCACTTTCAGAGCATTTAAAGGTCCTTGAGTATTATAATTGTTATAAGTTAACTTCATCATCTTAAATTACTTTTATAAAAATAAACTTCCTACAATGAAAATTGACAAATTTAGTTTCTACGGAATAAATATAATCTCATGTTAAACTATATTACCCATAGCTAGAAATGTGGTACCCTGTACCCTCGCTTGTCTGTACTCTATTGCTATTTGAATGGATGCCTTTTCCTGGACATTTTCCTAGTACTTACATAAGTTGCAATGTTAAAAAGGTCACCTAGTTGTTAACCTTCAAGCGTCGAATCAACGTGCACACGTCCTGACGTATTAATGTATTTCATCATTGTGTTGGTCTGTCGGGCAACTGGAGATGGAGATATGACACCAATGTCACCAGACCTAGTCACACAGCGCTGTACGTAGGATTTAAAGTTCAAAGAGAAATATAATGTAGATGATGATCATGAGTCTTCAGAATAATTAATATTTTACATTGGCTCCAGGCAGGAGGTCCTGATAAGAATAATTTCCCTCAGAGCCTATGTTTTCTTATTGTTTGCAATGTGGAGGGTCTTTATAAGAAAAAAGCAACCCCGCTAAGTCACCAAACGTAGCGAACCGTACTTGGGGTGACCTATGGCAGAGGTATTGGTTATTCAATAAATGGTTCCCGGGAAAAAACGCCTTCTAAATTGAAAATAATTAATTTGCTTGATGAGGCGCGATATAATGGTTCAAAATAATTAAAGAAAAACACCTTGAAAAAAAGAATTTGAAACAGAGAAAATGTTTTACGTTGAGTTGTCACGTGCTTAATTAAGTTATTTTTCGAGAAGTCACAACGAGGAAAAGCTTTTTTCATGTTGTAAACCAATTATTTCATTATCTATCAACATTGTTAACTTACTTAGTAGTAAACAATTAACCGACGCGACTGTATAAAAATGTACCGTAGGAATTTTCCTTATAAGGAGTTTTCAGAAAATTCCAAGAAAATTTGGAATGATTTTCAAGCTACAAATAACAAATAATTTACAAAAAAATATATACGAGAGTCCCCGTAATCTATGTTCAGGGAACAAAGGGCTTAAACAAACTTAGCTTTAATATTTCAATGGTTTATTAGGTAAGGCTTTACCTTGTATTTTATAAAAGGACGCTTGAAGGTTTCATTATATAAATAATAAGATGAGGAAAATGTTACACAATATTGACGTCAGAACGGTCAAAAGGTCGCCTATTAATATATGCACATAGATTACAGTGTTTACTTCACAGAACTGTATGCATAATGCATTACAATGTCTGATAAACAAACAGCGTAGTAATCAACCATTTTATTTATGTGAATACGACACGAGTTTCAATTCCTCTGAACAGAGAGTGAAACATAGACGAGAGACTATGGCATCCCAAAACGGGAATATTGTTAGATGGATAGGGGAAGAGATCAAGATGGGAAGAGGAGGATTGCGAAGTAGGTATAAGTCTATTCCAGGATTTCACAAACTTTTTCTGTAATGGAACACTTTGCAAACCCATTAATTTTAACGGAACACCTAGCTTATTTTTTGGGTTGGGTAATTTCTAATAGTAAAAATTAAAAAGAAAAATTAATTTATTATAAACAATACACATAATAAAAATAAAAAAATGGAATATAAAACAAAATAGGAATATAAACCAACAAAAACTGAACAAATAAATCACCTAATGACTGGTGATTTTGAAGACACTATGAGCGAAACTCAATCGAAAATCTGGAAACAAAAATCAGAAAAAGATATTTGCACCTCTGGGACTCGAACCCAGGACGACCTCCCTACTTTCCGGGCGGGTGCTCTTTTTTTTTTTTTTTTTTACAGTTAATACCGCACAAGAGTCCCAACTGCTCCCGTCTGGAGCCAGTGAGACTATGGCATCCCCAATCGGGGTATGTTGTGAGGCTGAAAGTAGTTGGGAGGGGAAGGAGACAGGGAAGAGGAAGGTGGGGAAGTACCTGGCTATTCAGATCTGGTCACTAAACACGGCTAAAGCCATTTCAAGCAAAGTTTCAATTCTGAATGGTGGTCTTACACCAGGGCGATACTGATAGTATCTTCCACTCTGGAACGTGCCGCAAATATACTATATATTATTTTATATGAATAAATTGTGAAATAACACAAATTAATCAAATAAAATTTATTTGCGCACGCCGGGTTCGAACCCGCGACCTTCGGATTGTGAGTCGAGAGTCTTGCCTCGGGACCACGGAGGGCGTCGAATTGTCCACGATATCCAATTCGGTCACCTTTGACTGTACCGTACTTCGGCTAAGAACCACCCATATTATCTTCATTTTTTTTAACGCATATTTTTATTGGCTGCCATCTTTATGTATGAATATCTTTTTCTGATTTTTCTGTTTCCAGATTTTCGATTGAGTTTCGCTCATAGTGTCTTCATTTAATTAAATATTACAATTTGAGGTTTTATTGAAAAAGGGCGTTGATCAATAAATAAATAAATAAAATAAATAAATAAAGATGGCAGCCAATAAAAATATGCGTTAAGAAAAATGAAGATAATATGGGTGGTTCTTAGTCAAAGTATAGTACAGTTAAGGGTGACCGAATTTGATATCGACACCTTAGCTCAGTGGATAATAGCACTTACCCGGAAAGTAGAGAGGTCCTGGGTTCGATTCCCAGAGGTGTAAATATCTTTTTCTGATTTTTCTGTTTCCAGATTTTCGATTGAGTTTCGCTCATGGTGTCTTCATTTAATTAAATATTACAATTTGAGGTTTTACTCATAAAAGTTAAAATATAAAATAATAATGATGATTTTGAGTTCGTCAAATTCCGTATCTTCTTGATATCAGGCGCAATAATTGATAAGTTGGATATGTATTCGGTCGAGCCTGTTCCCGCACTTGCACTTCGTTGTAGCATAATTAGAAAATCCCGCTTCGCATAAATAGGTTGGAGAAAACGTAACTTAAAAAAATATTAAATTGATTTGATACATTGGGATACTCTTCCGACAAATTCTCCCAGAAATTATTTACCGGCTGATCTTTGTATTTTTGTTTCAAGTCAGAGTCGCTAATTAAATCAATTAGATTTTCATTATTTAAGCCTAATGATTTAGCTGTCACGGAAAATGGATTCCGAAGCCAGGAATCGTCCTTACTAGTTTTCGGAAAATATTGCAAAAGTGTTGTATTCAATTATGTAGATGTTCTAACATTTGAAAAAGTCTTCAATTTATTCAAACATTCAGGGAAGGTAGGAAAACAATCGAAATGATTGAACTGAAGAAATCCAAAAATGTAGTTTTAATCGAAAGATGCAATTTTATCTCTCATATTAAAAATTGTAAACTCTTTCCTAGTAATGATGTTGACTTCATTGCACTTGGTAAAAATATCTGCCAGATACGCAAATTTTGTCAACCATGAAATATTCGATAAAACTAAACTTTGTCCTGTATTATTTTGTGCCTTTAAAAAGATCAATAACTCACTTCAAAGTTTATAAAGTCGTAATAGTGCTTTTCCTCAGGAAAGCCATCTCAAAAATGCACCAGAAAACTAAAATCGTTCAGGTGGTTAAAATAATTTTATACATTTTTTTTCTACAAATTTATGATTATGGCTTGAATTACAAAACTTTGATTTCCAAATGTAGATATACTCGTGCACACGTATATATTATATTATATATTAAGTTTGTGTTCTCCTGTAGATTGATAACGATTATTTTCTACAAACTAATTTCACAAGATTTTTTCGACCAACATTTACGCACCATGCGCATTTATAGTTCGACTAATTGCTAACAAGGAAGTAGTAAGACTGGTAGATTGTTACATTTGTTTCCTTCAGGTAAAGTCGATTTCGAAAAAAATATGGTTGAGTTTCTTGGGAACAGAAAGTTCGTGAAACACTTCCGTTTTCCCGTTGTCACTGTTTCCACATCACACAGATGTTCATGTTGTTAGCTCTTATCACAGTATTATAGGTACAGCACAATAAATAGTACACTTCAGAGGTTTTTTTAGCATGTAAAATGAAGATTTACGGAAATAACAGCATAAACGGCTCTTTCAACTTTCATAAAGCTTAGTCTCTCTGCCTGGAAAGGTCTGGTACCTAACTTAAGAACTATTAATGTTTACTCAAATAATAATTTCTTGTGATTAATATCTGTTGTGTTGAACTGCAAATATGGGTATATTGGTATATTACATTAAATGTAATTCTTCCGATAAATTGTCGCGGAACCCCTATTCAGGTTCAGCGGAACACAGTTTGGGAAACCCTGATTCTACTCTAATCAGGGTACCAAATGGCGGCCAAAGCTATTTCAAGCAATGTTTTGATTCTGAAAGATGGTCTGTCACCAGGGCGATACTGAAAGTATTCACTACTGACTTAGAAACAAGCCGCAAATGCAGGTACTATACCCGGCGTCTGGAAACTCATAGAACAATCTGAAAAGGTGAGAATCGGAATTCCATTTTTGTTTTTTTTTTTTACTTTCACTCCACACAGAGGAAAATAATTTCCCTCAAGGCCTGGCATCTTTGGGGATGCTGGTGCACGCATGCACAAGAATTTTACTATGACCACTACAGAACTAGGTTACAGAACTCTGACGGTCTGTCTAGCTTTAGGATTTTACTAAGGCGGTCTGTCTAATGCTCGTACATCTATGATAATGCACATCTATTGAGAGTTTCGCCCAAAATTGCTTCAGGATTCAATCGGTAGGTTGTGCTTAGTAATTTCCTCTGATGTATTCTGTCAAAAGGTCAGATTAATTTCGCTTTGCAATAAAATCCAAATAAATGGAATATTTCTGAACTTATCTGACAAAAAAGCGATGAAATACGCTAAGTACCAAATGTTATTATTAGAAAAAAACATACACATACTTCTTCAAACATTGCAAACTTATTTTGACGGCCCCTGTGGATCCGAGTTTACACTCTCGACTCACAATCCGAAGGTCGCACACTCACACCCGGCGTGTGCAAATAAATTTTATTTAATTAATTTCTGTTATTTCGCAATTAATTATTTAAAAATAATATACATAATATTTGCGGCACGTTTCAGAGTGGAAGATATTTTCATTAGTGCCCTGGTATCGTCATGGTGTAAGACGATCATTCAGACTTGAAAAGTTGCTTACCCTGTTGAAGTAAACATTGCTTACGAAACATTATTGAAATACTAAAATTATGAATGCAAGCACTAAAAAGTTATAAAAATGGCTTGCCTAAAGTTAACCAACCTAAATGAGTACTAATAAAAACATATTTTATTTCAAAATTATATATGCTTATTTTTTTATCACTTTTATTGTTTACAAAACCAACATGTTTCGTTGTTACTAATCTTCGTTTCCACTATTATATTATAAATAATAGATAAAAATAGATAGATATATTATAAATAATAGATAAAAACAATGGCCATAGACATAGACAACATAATTATAAATAATAGACATGGCCAATGGAAAGGTGAAAATAGAAGGAAGAGGGGCAATAGGAAACATTTTACATTGGGAACAGGTTTAATATTCGAATATGCATTCACGCTCTTTCTGATCTCTAATATTTCTAATTTATTCAACTGAATGCCATTAAAATTACAATGTAGCAATTCAATTCCACTGTTGAAGTCAAGTGTGACTAGTCTCCAACAAACGATTGGCGAACTCTGAAAGACTGTTATAGTTTAAAGATTTCATATGTTCTTTAATCCTTATTTCAAAGTTTCTCGCAATTTTACCAATATAAAAGAAACCACAATCGTAAAATTTATAAATTCCAGAATTTTTCATTTTTGAATCCTTATTATTTGTTTATTTGTTTATTTATTTAAGGAACATAAACAGTCTTAGTAATATAAAATACATAAGAGAATAATAAAAAACAGACCAATTATTAATGTTCACAGATAGGTATTTATAAAGACTAACTGAATGTAAACTAAAATTTTTAAGAAAAATGAAAAAAAAAAAAAAAAACAGAACTAAGCAGCAATTTAAAAAAATAGTAATAATACAAATCCAAATTCAACAAATAATAAACCAATACACAACAATAAAATAAGTATGATTACAACTGTAATAGACTGCAAATTAGGCATTTGGGTTGGGAAGGGTAGGAGGAGGAGAGGGTTAAAGGAAAGTTAAGGGAAAGTTGCCACGCAAGTAATATAAAAATATTAGATACAATTAATTTAATTATCATGAATATGTGTAATTCGCACCTAGAATGTTATACAATGAATTTTTGTAACGACAGTAACTAGCAGTGAATATGTCAGCACGTGTGTCTATATTTGCAAATTTATTGTTATAGAAGTTACATGTCCTTTGCATAAATTCATTTTGATTGGAATTGGTGTTGCATCTGTCAATATAGAAAAGGGTATTTTGTCTACTATATCGAATCGGCGCGTGAAAATTTATTTTGTTTAGCAACTCCGGGCAGTCAACTTTAGAGTTAATGATTTTGTACAGGAGCATCTGATCAGCGCCGAGCCTCCTGTTGAGTAGTTTCGTGATTCGAAAATGTTTCTCGATTTCGTCGTAAGAGTTGTATATGTTGAATGATTTAAAATTGAGGAATTTGAGAAATCGCTCCTGAACTCTTTCTAACCTGTTAACATAAACAATATAGCGCGGGTTCCAAACTTGTGAACAGTATTCTAGGTGAGGACGAACATGTGAATTGTAGAGAGTCAGAAAAGTCTTAGTGTTTTTGAAAAATTTGCATGTTCTCAGTACAAAACCTAGACTTTTTGTTGCTTTGGTGACAATGTTATCAAAGTGTTTTTCAAATGTAAGTTTAGAGTCCAAAATAACACCAAGGTCACGTATATAATCTTTATTTGTTAACTGCGATCCAGAAATGGTGTAATCATGCAGTATTTTCACATGGTTACGTGTGAATGTAACTTTGCAACATTTAGAAATATTAATAAAAAGTTTATTTCTTCGACAGTAATCCGTCAGTCGGTCAAGATCTGCTTGTAAACGCACAGAACAGTCCGGGGAGCTTATAGGAAGGTATATCTTCATGTCGTCAGCAAAAAGTAAAATATGAGAGTTGTGAAAACATGTCGTAATATCGTTTATATAGATAGAGAAAAGCAAAGGACCCAAAATGGAACCCTGAGGCACACCGGAAGTGATGATTTTCCAGATAGAAGAAAATCCGCCCACTGTCACAGCCTGGGACCTGTTTGTCACGTATGAAGATAACCAACGAAGGAGATCTCCATGAATACCATGATTAGCAAGTTTTCTAAGGAGGACGCTGTGATTGATCTTGTCAAAGGCTTTGCTATAGTCGGTGTAGATTGTATCAACTTGCACACGTTTATCCATGGAGGCAGACAAAAAATTTGTAAATATTATAAGATTTGTAGCAACAGAGCGACCTGCAAAGAATCCATGTTGAAATTCATTTATCGAATTCTTTAGCACAGGGAATAACTGGTCATAGACTATGTTTTCGAACACCTTTGAAAAAATGCAGAGTTTGGAAATGGGTCTATAATTATCTGCTTCACACTTAGTTCCCGATTTATGAATTGGTGTGATGTATGCTCTTTTCCATGTATCAGGAAATGTACCAGTCTTGAGCGATATATTATACAGTATTGATAGAGGAAGTGACAAATGATTTGCGCACTCGGTAATGAACAGTGGTGGGATACCATCTGGCCCAGCTCCCTTGCTGGAATCGAGCCGATTTAAATATTTAGATACAAGGTCAGCGTCGATAAAAATTGATCCCATTGCACAAACCTGCTTAGCTACAAAGTCATTGCAGGAAGTCCCCAGAGGGTCAGGCGGTTCGTAGACAGAATGAAAATAATCAGCAAATAAATTACAGACTGCCTGGCCACCCTCGGCTTTTAAATCCTTAAGATTTAATACGCTGGGAATAGATGCTGATAGTTTTTTGATTTAACATATGACCAGAATGCCTTGGGATCTCTGGCGATATTCTCTTCAGCGTTATCAATAAAGTTATTTAGTTATTTAAAGTGTAATTTTTTTAAGTTTGTTGTTTGCATAAAATACAGGAATAATTTCATTTGGTACATTTTTTGTTAAATAATTAGAAATTTTATTATTAAAAAACATAGTTTTCCTCAATTTTTTCTTCTCTTCCTGACCTTTTGAACAAGGTATATACATGATTTCAGAAATTTGTTTTTGTGTAGAATTTTTTCAATTACATAGGCGTTATATCCGTTATTGATTGCAATTTGTTTAATAATATTAGGTTCCATTGAAAAACTACTGGGAGACAGAGGAGCATTAACTAATCTATGAATCGTAGAATGGAAAGCTGACATTTTTTGTGAAATTGGATGATTTGAAGTGTTGTGGATTACTATGTGTATTTTTTTTACATTAACTCCACATAGGAGGCCCTGAGGAAAATAATTTCCCTCTGGGCCTATGTCATCTTTGAAAATGCTGTGTGGAGGGTGTTTTTGAGGAGAGGAAGGAGTGAACATGAGTCTTGAAGAGACGATCCCAAAAGACTATCGCCATGATTTTCCCAGCCGATTGTGACACCTTAAACTTCTAGGGTGGTGGTGTACCCTTCTTGTGCCACTGCATAGAGTTCTGTTTACACTCAGGTTCATAATGATGAACCCAAATTTCACCACCAATAACTATTTGAGCCAATACTCCATCTTTGTCTTCCTTACAGAGGTCCAAAAATGCACGAGAACACTCCACGTGCTGTTGTTTTTGAGGCGGCGTGAGCATTCCCGTTTTGAAAATGGTTATATCTGATACTCCAACCATTTCTGGGAGTTGTTTTTTCTTTTGTCGGGCACCTTCTAATATTAATTTTTCGACTTTTTGAATAATTTCCGGGTGGTCGGCTCAATCGGCCTTCCTGTCTTCCTTTCTGCTCAATCTTCAAGTGACTCCCTGCCTTGTTCAAAGAGGGTATGCCACCAGTAAACCAAAGTTTTACTTGGACAAGAGTCCCCGTAAACGGATGACATCTCTTTCAGTACGGTCTATATTTATTTTCCTTGCTTAGTAAGAAACTTTATAACAGCGCGGAACTCGATTTTTTTCATATTTCACAATTCCTTCTCGATCGACTTATTTATTCGATGATAGCTCAAAGACTAATGCTCTAATTACGATTAAACCCGGTATTTTTAGTAATAATGAGTTGCTCAATTAGTGCCTAATTCAGCGACACCCCACTAAACACCAATCTACTCATTCCGTAAACTTAAAAACGCACCCTCGTATGTTGGGCTCGTATGTGGACTAAACTCAGCATTCTCATTCAAGTGCTAGATATGTAACACTTAGAATTCAAGCGTCAACGCAATAAAGGTGACCATCAATTTTTGATTGTACCACCCCTGCCTGGAACTCCCGGTGATACCGGTACACCAGGGGGCACTGATTTCATTAGGACTTGAAACACGTGCTCTGAGAATGGGAAGAAGTTTGGAGTTTAATCGACTAGTATACATGGCTACCTAATAAGCCAAAATTGGAATTAAGGGTGGGTAGGTGTAAATGAACATTTTTAAGTTTTTTTTTAAGTTTTCTTTATTCATTGAATTGTTTGTTACATAAATTTTAGAATTTTTCGACCACCATGCTAGGCACATGCCCGTGTTGTGGTGGTCGATTTTCTATATATTACAAAAAATGTGCGAGAAAATAAAAGATTTAAAATAAAATAATAAAGAAATATTATAGAATACAAAAGAATATAAAATGATGTAAATTGCTATAGAGTTATTATAAAAGAGTTAGGAAGAATATAAAATAATATAGTACTAAAAGTGTAGAACATAAAAAACATATATATATATACTAGAAAGAATATAAAAAAGTAGGTGATTATAAAATATAAGATCAAAGTAAGTGCTATATAATAAGCAAATAATTAAAGGTTTTTTGTTACGATGGAAATCTATAAGTGCGTGGTTATATTGGTAGGTAAATTATTTTACACCAATTTTTTGTACAAATAAATTTTAGAATTCATGTTTCAAGTCCGGCGAAATTACACTGGACACTAGAGTAAATTATTATTGCTACATTATTGGACACAGTGCGTGTAGGCAGTGGGCTCAGTGGACAGAGTACACGGTACTTGTAGGCACCGTAGAATCTGTTACTTTAAGGACACATAGTGGTAGTAGACAGTGGTGCCAAACAGTTTTAAGTAAATAGTTTGAGAAGTATTTAAACTTTTTTTTATTAATATTACAGTAATTACGTATAGTTCTTTATAAACAAAAACTTTTATTTGTGGTGTTTAAACATACGTTCTTTAAAGAAATTCTTCAAAGAAATTCTTCGAAGAAATTCTTCAAAGAAATTCTCTAAAGAAACTCTTTAAAGAACGTTAAAGAACTGATGGAGCGTTATTTTTTCTTATTCTACGTCTTCCTTCTTCTTGCCCCTTCTTACAGTGGCATTGCAACTTTTTGGCTCATCCTGGTTCATATCGACTCTTCTTGGCTCTTCATATCTCTTCTTGTTTCTTCTAGTTTCTCTTGACTCTTCTTGCCTCTTCTTGGCTTACCCGTTCTTACTTCTTACCTTCTTTGCCTCTTCTTGGCTCTTCTTGCCTCTTCTCGCAACTTCTTGACCCGTCTTGGCTTGTCTTGCTACTTCTTGAATTTTATTACTTCTTACCGACCCTTCTTATCCATTATTGTCTCTTATTGCATCTTCTCCCCCCCCATTTATTTTGTTCATTTGGTTCGCCTAGTCTCTTCTTAGCTTTCCTTGTCTCCTATTGACTCTTCTTGAATCTTTTTACATCTTACCGACTATCCTTGTCACTTTCGTTTCTTCTACCCCCCGCCCCCCTTCATCCCTCAGTGGCTATCCTTTTTTTCACATTAACTCCACAATAGAGGCCCCGAGGAAAATAATTTCCCTTAGGGCCTATGTCATCTAGGATGCTGTGTGGAGGGTCTTTTTGAAGATAGGAAGGAATGAACATTGGTCTTGAAGAGACCCATGTTGTAGGAAAGAGGAAACACAGAGGCCGGCAAAACGTTCCACAGCCTATCCTTGTCTCTTCTTGGCTCGTTTTGTCTCATTTTCTCTTATAGACTCTTCTTGGATCTTACTATGTAGCCACTTCATAGTTTTTTCCAGTGGTAACGAATTCTGAAATAATCCGATTTCATCTTCCTTGAACTTCTAGTATCTGTGAAATACCAAAATAAAATCAAATAAGAACCAAGAAATTGCATTAAAATACCTCATAATATAGGTACATTGGAATGCCATGTACAAAGGACACTCTCCTGAAATATAATAAGTAAAGGCAAAAAAAACATAATCAATTAAGAAAAAGATTTAAAAAATGTGCCCTGTAAGTGCAATTATTTTTGTTAGACTATCCAATAGTGTGGGCCGCGACTGTATGGCGGAAAAAAAGTTCTTATTTCCTTAAGCGCTAATGATAAAAAGTTGTCTTTATATCTAAAACATCAAAATAATTTAGTTTAAAAAAAATCAAAAAATATCCTAAAGTTCCGCAAGACCTCTAAAGTTTGAGAAAATATTGAAATATTTCCATTTTTTCAGCCTTTGCACAAAATATTCTGAAATAGTTTAAAGATATTAATTTATGAGCTCTTATTAAATAAAGTCTATAGATTCGATGTATAAAACCACCATTTATTATTTTTGTAGTAGTATGGCACTAAACCACGTCCGCCCGCAGTCCCCAAACCCGCCCTCGCTTGAGCAGCGCGCCATATTGACCGTTCCTTAGTTCTTTGTAAATGGAACTGACTTCTAAAGTTAGGTTAAGTTCTTCTAATTCTTATTCCGTTACATTTTCCAAAATGAGAGGATTCATGATTGGCGTATCTTGCCAAGATATCAAATCAAAGTAGGATTGTGCATCAAAATTCAATGGGGGTACTTTAAATGTTCGATTTTCTGTCCGGAATAACTCTCTGGCTTTCGATAAACGCTTTATTCCAAGTTTTTTTTTATGGTAGGTGATTCATCGGTTATCATTGACAAGAGTAAATTGTCAGTATGAGCGAAGTATGCCCTTTGCTGTACTGGATTAACTATTGCTTTTAATTCACCCGGAAGATAGCGCGAATATTTAATCGTGCTAAAAATACGCCTTGCACCTTTTTGCACGACCCATATAGTTTTATATCAAACTACGTAGGAGAGTATGCCCTCAAGATAAACGTGGCTAGCATAACGAAAAAATATGATGGCATTGCGCTTCCAATATATAATCGTGGGATTTGACTCACTGTTGTAATCATTCCTGGGTTCTTCTGGCAATATCAGGATGACAACGTCCGCTGGAAACTACTTTCAAAATATCAAGCAAATATTTTTGATCGGTGCTTAAATCTTGGTGTTGAATACTCAACACAAATTTGAAAAAAAGATTGTACCGGTAAATTATGCCATTTATGAAGAGTCAAACCTACGGGGCCGGAAAAATCATGAAGTCCAGTGGTTGTACCATCCGACTTCATAATCAAATGGCGTAGAAGCAGCTCGTTGCAATGAAAAATGCAGATCAGCCACTGTGCCGGTCCATTCAAGTATTTCTCCATCGTTTGAATCACATCAACAGTTATTCCTGTGTTAAAATTTGTGCCGTCACACCCAATTGCTTTAAAATGGTAGAGTGAAATGTTTTGACCAGCAAAATATTCCATTATTGGTTTGGCTGTGTTTACGGCAGTGCTGACCTAGGCATAATACGCGTCAAGAAAATTGGTTCTTCGATTATCGATACGTGTTCTTCGAGTACTGTGCTTTCATAGTATTTGTGTCTTTTTTATATTAGCTAAGGTCTTATCCTTTCGACCATTAAAAAATAATCTACTTATTTTATGCACATAGCTTTGATGAGTACAGATCTGGTACGCGGACACCCGCGACGCAGTCTATTTTTGTCTATAACTTTATTATCCTGCGTGATTATGTTGAAATTATTTAAATGGCAGAAGCGATTGAAGCGACAAATGCTCCAGCTCGATCCGATATCCTGAACCTGTCAAAGATCTTGGAGAGAACTGTAAAAGACGAAGAATTGCTGGTTTTCAAGTAGCCGACTTGATTTTGCGACCGGAGAAGATAATTTTGATGTTTAGGTGGAAGATAATGATATGCAATGATAAACAATGATTCAAAGTGTCCACAAATTCCAAAGCTTTTTCTTCTCAAACCTGTGTTCATTTAATTTGGTAAGATCTTATCATTTTCTCTTCATATGATTTAGCAATTGTTTCGTAGTCGGTATATCAACACTGCCGATGAACACCTCTTTGGTCTTCCAAAAACTATTTTTCCTTAGGGGAAACTTTCATTTATTGTCTGTAATTTGCATTAATAAATTGCATTCATTGTCTTTCCATTTACAATATCAATAACAAACAGTAGGTAGCTTGTGATTTTAAATGGAGAGACTCTTCTTTGGAAGGAAACTGTATTTCTTCTACCCTTTTCTGACTTCAACAAGTTTATATACTTACGTTGATATGCCTTAATAATTTTTGTAATTCTTTCTTTCGAAATGGTTGGCAAAAAAGCTTGATCCCATATTTTCAAAGTACTTTTAGTTACCTACAAAACACTATCACGTAACGGTGGTTCCTTGGACGACTAAGGAATGGTCAATATGGCGCGCTGCTCAAGCGAGGGCGGGTTTGGGGACTGCGGGCGGACGTGGTTTAGTGCCATACCACTAAAAAAGTAATAAATTGTGGTTTTATACATCGAAGCTATAGACTTTATTTAACAAGAACTCATAATTGAATATCTTTAAACTATTTCAGAATATTTTTTGCAAAGGCTGAAAACATGGAAATATTTTGATATTTTCTCAAACTTCAGAGGTCTTGCGGAACTTTAGGATATTTTTTGATTTTTTTCAAACTAAATTTTTTTGATGTTTCAGATATAAAGACAACTTTTTATTACTAGCGCCAAAAGAAATTCGGAAGAAAAAAAAATTGGCCCACTCTACTATCCAAGTTCAGTGCTCCAAAATATTGTATTAACATAAACATCTTTCTCATCAACTAAAATATAAACGAAAGTGAGGTGGGTCTTATTTTGTGGTCATCT
This sequence comes from Glyphotaelius pellucidus, assembly GCA_936435175.1. Classification (NCBI taxonomy): domain Eukaryota; kingdom Metazoa; phylum Arthropoda; class Insecta; order Trichoptera; family Limnephilidae; genus Glyphotaelius; species Glyphotaelius pellucidus. The sequence continues at coordinate 275,083 of OW386565.1, forward strand.
TTCATTGATTGATGTCTTTGTTAAATCCTTTGTATTCACTCGAATTCTTTTGCAAACTTTGTCATTTTCACCACCATTTTTCATTTTGGTTTTTCATTGCAACAATGAAAAACCGAATTTTGTAATCAAATTATTAGCTAAAACCAAACACGTAATTTGACACATTTTCAATGAGAGAGGACCAATATGAAACTCTGATATAAAAATAATTCCTCAACAAAATCACGAGATGTCAGAATAAAATGCGACAACTGTCCATGACCACCCATTTTGAAAAAATATACGATTTAATTCGTGTGCTTTCTTTTTATTAAAATGTTTTTTAAGTTTTTTTAATATTTATTTGATTAGTTTCAAAATATTCATATTTTTTCCTTCGGGCATACATTTCAACCAAACTGTGTGTATTAATAAATGAAAAGATTTAGTTACTTCGATTAAATGTTTTACAAATTCTTGTACTCAATCGATTACTTATATTTATTAATGTATGCGTATAAATAAAATATTGTCATGTATCTGAATCACACTCAATAGTACTAAATTATAAATATATATTATTTGGAAACGGTCCCGTCAATTATAGAAGAACAGTCATTGTCGCCCATTAAAATTATAAGAAGCAAGTTGTGACGTACATTTCTTTCGAATATTCCATGATGACGTAGATAATAACTCTGTCTGAGAATAATGGAAATATTGAACGCATGCGAATTTTTACGATAGAGGCTGGGCTTACATTGCTTGTGATACGCAAAATATGCAAATGCATATATCTCTCTAATTACGGCGTTATTGCATATTTTAGCCTTTTTCCCTAATCGTGCATATTTCGTGATGTTGCGCCATACATAGTGAAAGCTGGCCAAGCCCTGCAAACTTTTTTCCAAATTTATGGCACATTGCCTGCTTAGCTGATCGGTTTCATCGCCTCGCAGAAGAGATAAGGCAAGAGTATGGGAATGTTGACAAATTGATTTCCTCTACAAAATTGTTTTTAAAAGCACCGTCGCGTGTGCAGTCTTACAAAGAAGAGCAATTGCCAAATCTAGCATTGCCGCCAGAACCTATGATAACTTGATGGGGTACTTGGCTAAAGACGACGTTACTCTATGCTGAAAATTTTGAGGCTGTAAAACAAGTAGTTGGTCGATTTGACAGTTCTGGGGCCATTGCAATTCAGTCAAGCAAGCTAGTATTCGAAGACGCATCCAGTAAACAGAATATTGCCCTCATTTCAACACCTTTCCGCAAGTTACCAGATGCCATAGAAAAAATTGGAAACAAAAAACCTTCCTCTATTTAAATAGAAATACTGGAAACAATGGCCGAACTTACCATCTTAATGCAATATCAGAAAATATTTGTAAAAAGTTAAACTCATTATTTAAATTGTTATTTTAAGAACCCATGCAGAACCCAAGAAGACATGCAGAACATAATGCCTACATCAACGGCACAGGTCATAAATAGGTGTCTCCGAAATGGCGCCAAATTTTGAATCTTGTCCAATGACGTCGGTTGACGTAGAGAGGTCGTTTTCGGCGTACAAATTGATGTACTGGGCGATAAACGTCACAAAGTTGCTCTCGAAAATTTGGAAAAATACTTAATTGTATATTGTCACCAAAACTATCCATAATTTTAAGAATATTTCGCTGCTTTCGTACCGTCTTTAATTAAAATATATTAAAATAAAAATGGTTTTTTGATTTTTCATTGTGCATATTTTGGACATTTTGCGGCTTTTAACGGCATATTTCGGCCTTTTTTAGTGCCTTTTTTAGTGCCCATTTCGGCCTTTTTTGCATGCATATTTTGGCACTTTGTTAGTGTATATAATCCGATGTCTAGTTATGAGGATGTCAATTGATGAATATCGGTGTACGTGCCCTAAGTGAGAGGTTAGGGGAGGAGAGACTGGGCTTGCATTGGTTTGTGATACTGTTGTGAGGATGTCAATGGATTAATATCGGTGTACGTGCCCTAAGTGAGAGGTTAGGGGAGGAGAGACTGGGCTTGCATTGGTTTGTGATACTGTTGTGAGGATGTCAATGGATTAATATCGGTGTACGTGCCCTAAGTGAGAGGTTCGGGGAGGAGAGACTGGGCTTGCATTGGTTTGTGATACTGTTGTGAGGATGTCAATGGATGAATATCGGTGTACGTGCCCTACGTGAGAGGTAAGGCGAGGAGAGACTGGGCTTGCATTGGTTTGTGATACTGTTGTGAGGATGTCAATGGATGAATATCGGTGTACGTGCCCTACGTGAGAGGTTAGGCGAGCAGAGACTGGGCTTGCATTGGTTTGTGATACTGTTGTGAGGATGTCAATGGACGAGTATCGTCGAATACACCCTACGTGAGAGGCTGTGTGAGGAAAGGCTGGGTTTATATTGGTTTGTGATACTGTTGTGAGGATGTCAATTGACTAGTATCGGCGAATGTGCCCTGTGTGAGAGGCTGTGCGAGGACAGGCTGGGCTGATATTGGTTTGTGATACTGTAGTGAGGATGTCAATGGACGAGTATCGGCGAATGCACCCTACATTAGAGGCTGTGCGAGGAGAGGCTGGGCTTGCTTTGGATTGTGATGACGACTTTATATTTGCAGAATGCGGACTGGAGGAGATAGCCGCGGCCCCCCAGACGAGATTTGGCCGAAAAGTAGGAGAAAACGAGTTCCCTTGGCAGGTGGCCATATTCGTGAATGAAGAGGGACAGTTCAGGCAGGCATGCGGTGGCAGCCTGGTGAGGAGCGAGCTAGTGATTACCGGTGAGTTAGAGTTGAGACAATCTGTTTTCTTTTAGTATAGACGTATGATGAAGAATTATGTTAAATCACTTTTTTCGATTAATCTTTACTACGAATCGGTTTACATTATTTATACAAAAAAGTTTGCATTGGATCAATAAATGAATTTAGATAGAAACTTTTTTCTATATTTCTATTTTTCAAAGCTTTCTATTGAGTAGAAATAAAAGAGAAGCAGAAAATTATAATTTTCTTTAGAAATATATGAACGCATGTAAGAAACGCATATTTCAAAATATACTTTATTGTTAAAATTATCTGTGACAGCTTCCATTCATCAACTTTTTTCCTTATGAAATTATTCACAAAATAATAAAAAAAAACCTTAGCGCTTGAAATTAGAGTCCAGATTCTTATGCCGATTTCCTAAATTCATAGCAATACAATTACAAACAATTACTCAAAATACAATTTTTTGCTTGTGAGTTCCTTTTAAGGCGGTTTACGATTTAAATTTTGCAATAAGGTTTGAATTTCCGTTTAATCCTCTCCAATATTTTGTTTTGATTTATTAAAGAAAAAAAACATCGTCAAAAAGCATGGCTTGTTGGCACAAATAATTAAATGTTTTAAAATATGTGTAAAAAGCATTAGCTGATCCGGCCAGGCGTTGCTGTGCCTAACGAAACACAATGCCATCTACTGACAACGCCATTACCCAACAAGTCAAAGCCACACTGCCCGCTCTCTTTATGTGTTATATATTTCAACCAATTTTTACAAAAATCTTGACAAACCTTTCTCATTAATCACTCTATCTATTGAAAACCGCATGAAAATCCGTTCAATAGTTTTTTAGTTTATCGTGAACAGACAGACAGACAGACAGACAGACAGACAGACAGACAGACGCGGCGGTCGACTTTAATTTATAATAAGCAGAGATTTAATTTCTCACATTAGATATACAATAAAACCACAACCGAAAAGAGGTTTGTTAGTAGGAGGGTTTGAACTTTTTAGCAGTTTTAAAGGCCTAATATTTTATTACTTTGGGATTATAAAAAGATTAATTTAAATAAATATCCAATTGAATGAAGACACTGTGAGTGAAACTCAATCGAAAATCTGGAAACAGAAAAATCAGTTAAAAGTGACCGAATTGGATATCGACACCTTAGCTCAGTGGTCAAGAGCACTCGCTCGGAAAGTAGAGAGGTCCTGGGTTTGAGTCCCAGAGGTGCAAATATCTTTTTCTGATTTTTCTGTTTCCAGATTTGCGATTGAGTTTCGCTCATAGGGTCTTCATTTAATTAAAATATTACAATTTGAGTTTTTACTGATAAAAGTTAAAATAAAAAATGATAATATTCATCCTAGACTTGCAGAAAAGTCAATAGATGTCGCACTTCAAATAAAATGGATAAAAATTTATGCAGATACCATCTAGATTGCATTTAGTTCGGGTTTGAATCTTGCAATCATACATAAAGATGGCAGCCAATAAAAATATGCGTTAATAAAATGAAGATAATATGTGTGGTTCTTAGTCGAAGTATGTTACAGTTAAAAGTGACCGAATTGGATATCGACACCTTAGCTCAGTGGTCAAGAGCACTCGCTCGGAAAGTAGAGAGGTCCTGGGTTTGAGTCCCAGAGGTGCAAATATCTTTTTCTGATTTTTCTGTTTCCAGATTTTCGATTAAGTTTCGCTCATAGTTTCTTCATTTAATTAAATATTACAATTTGAATTTTTACTCATAAAAAAGTTAAAATAAAAAATAATAATAAAAAAATCCATTGTTTCGAATGCAATTATGTGTTATACTGGTAGGATTTAATTAAAGCATCTAAAAACTGTCTAAGCTATTATCTGTAATTATCAAACCAAAAACACACGATTTCGTATCCCCTAACAAATTTTGTACAAGTTACAAAACTTTTGCAGCCAGCGTTTAAAAACACTTAAGGATGGGATGGATTCTAAAAGGGATTTCACTATTGAATCTCTCCGATGAGGAAACTAACTGCAGCATGAGAAAAGATTTCAACAACATCCCCCTCCTGCCGATAGTAGCGTTGACAGCTGACGACCCGTCTAGATACAGGGAGAGATTAGCAAATAATGGTCTTCAGAAAGCCAGAGCTCTTGGAATTGTTATTTATACAACATTTATTATTTTCTTTTACACCGTACGTGTGGTATCCGGTATTCTGTTCTGAATGGTAAAGACTAAAAGCTTGTTTATTATTGTTGGTTTCTAGCTGCCCACTGTTTTTCTACAGAAAATATCAATCATCAGGTTAATGTGGAGGACTATAGAGTGGTTGGAGGCACCTTCCTTTCTTCGTGGACTGCACGAACGACACACAAACAGATAAGAAGGGTTCGTTACAAAAAGAACACACTTTCATAAATAACAAAATGTTTCTTTTAGCCTAGGAGAGACATTACTAACAACAAACATCATATTCCATTATTGCCTCTGAAGGAGAAATCTGACCGGAGCATCCATACAATGTCATTTTTTTGTTTGTTTATCGTTTAAGAGTAATAATCATTTTTCTCAGATAAATGACATATTTATAACTTATTTCATAGATAAAATCCTTAAAATTGCCAAAGTGCATAAGGGGCCATCCATAAATTACTTCACATGAATTTCATGATTTTTTTGACCCCCCCCCCCCCCCCGTCCCTGTCACACGCTGTCACATTCGTGAGACACCCTTCCCCGTACGCCTTGTCACACAATGTCACACTTCTCTACAGAGAAGTGTGACAAGGCGCCCCCCCCCCCTCATTAACGTGTGATGTGATTTATGGATGGCCCTTAATTACAAATAAGCGGTATTTTTTCGTTGACCGTTGGAAATTAAAAAAAAATATTTGGTTATTTTAATTTTATTTACGGCAAAAAAGTGAAGTCACAGTTTTCTTACTAATTCCCAACACCATGCATTGTGTTTTCTTTATTGACGTTTCGAGTAAAAAAAATCGTGTTGGTTTTTTAAACAGATACGATTAAATGAAGCTAGCCTAGCTAGCCTAGCTACAAATATAAAAAAGATGTTGACTGGAAACGATAATCAAGAATCTCAAAACAATACAATACAGAGTGTACCAATAAAATAATGACATAAAATTACAATAAGTAAGACTCGAACATACTAATAAAATAATACACTCACTAAAGAAGAACACAACAACGGGACCTGACGGAATAGACTCCAAAACAATATTAACACTGAGCCAACAACTACTTATACCACTAACATACTTAATAAATCTTATTCTGAAAGAAGGGACTTTTCTGACCATTTTAAAAAAGGACCGGTTATACAAATTTATTATAGAGAAATGTCACTTGCTCCAATTAATTTTAAAAGGCAAGATAGAGAATCGCTGAGGGCCTGGTAGAGTGTCTGGAGACAAATGTCTTGGCTGCAAAATGTACGAGAGTGGACCGGTATTAGAAGTGTAGAGGAGCTATTCCGGGCAGCGCAGGATAGAGAGACATTTATCAGAGTGATCGCCAACGTCGGGGAGACCTGACAGGGCACACAAAAAAGAAGAAGTAATAGTTGACTTAAATTATTACCTTTAAACACATAAACAGGGTACTTAAGGTGATTTTTTTGAAAAACGGTACTTAATTAATATACCCTCTTTAGATTCCTAGTTGACGAGATGTTTCGTTATTTTTTTAGAAGTAGGTGAGTTTATTTAGCTTTTTTGAGAATGTAGGTGTGTACAAAATGTAGGTAACTATTTTAAAAATGGAGTTTTATTTCAGTTTTATTCACATTAATGTGAAATAATGTACTCACATTTAATGTAAACTATAAACATCTGTAAACTGCATGTACGATAATAGAAATAAATAAATAAAATAAGTGTAAATTCATTCGGCAGAATTTAAAAAAGCGTTCCGCCCAGTTAGCGTTCGTGCTAAAACTTAGCGTTCGTGCTAAAACTTAGCGTTCGTGCTAAAACTTAGCGTTCGTGCTAAAACTTAGCGTTCGTGCTAAAACTTAGCGTTCGTGCTAAAACTAAGCGTTCGTGCTAAAAATAGAAGATGAAATTATTTTGCTCCTTGGTGAAGTTTTTTCAATCCTTCAAAAAAATAAACTTTAATTGTAATATTACAGGTGCGTGCAGTGCGTCTGGGAGAACGGTTCGACGGATTAAAACGATTATTAATAAATGACATCGCCGTGGTCCACCTCCAGACCGGCTTCGTCTTCTCCCCCGTGGTGCGTGCGGTCTGCCTGGATCTGGTGGACAGGCAGCTGCACAACACGCAGACCAGCCCAGGCAGTTTTGGGAAGGTAATGTAGCGAAAATCTAATTTGGCATGTGAGAAATGATCAAAACAACATCGTTTTTGTACAGCTCTACACCAAGTCCGGGTTTACCTTCTCCCCCATAGTGCGTGCAGACTCAGACCAGCCCAGGCAGCCGTTTTGTACAGCTCTACACCAAGTCCGGGTTTACCTTCTCCCCCATAGTGCGTGCAGACTCAGACCAGCCCAGGCAGCCGTTTTGTACAGCTCTACACCAAGTCCGGGTTTACCTTCTCCCCCATAGTGCGTGCAGACTCAGACCAGCCCAGGCAGCCGTTTTGATGATTATTCTGCTGTGCGGTTTTTTTAATAGGGGTATAGTTTTAATAGTTTTAATAATGAATGATTGCAGATGAATCCGCAACTGGAATTTTATCTCTTTTATTTAATTACACTATTTGTATATTTTTAGTTTTATTCATATTATTTGTATATATTATTTATATATTTTGCAACAAAACTCCATAAAAATCTTGCCCTAGTTATTGCTAAAGTTGAACGGTTACTCGGCTGAGCGACCAGTGATGACATGTGAAAAAAATTTGTTTGGTTCAAGAAATAAAAAATACACCGAGAAAAGTCTCAGAAGAGCAACATTTTATTCCAATTCCTTTTCTAAACATAATGTCCATGCATCACTGGTTAAAGTACAAAAAACAATTACGTGCTTTAAGCCGCCGCTACCCGAATTTCCACCAATTTCTTTCATATCTCCCCTAAAAATTTGAAGTTTTTAAGCTCTTAAAAAAATATATGTTATTTTTGAAGATAAAATCTAGATACTTTCTACGCCAAAACGCAAATTATATGAAATTCCCTCGCTAGAAAAGAATCGCAAAGCATACTCCGAAATTTATTAAAAACAAGTCTATTTCTATTATTTTCCAAGTTATATTTGCGAAAAAATTCACAATGTTTCTTTAAATGTTACTTAAGATGCCTTCTACGAGATTTTTGCTCTATTTTAAACGAGTCATAATTATTAAGCATTTTCACAATTTTCGCTTCAATTTTATCATTTAAAATATAAGCGTGCTCTGTCCAACATTCGTAATTACATATGTCTCCATTTTCTTTTTTTCTGAGTGGGGAAGCGCTGCCTTAACGCCTCCGGCCAATAAATTATATTTTAAGTTAATCTAAAAAGGTTTGGTCAAGGGATGAGATTTGCAAAATTTTGTAATAGGTAAAAATTTGCTGTTATAACTTATATAGAAATAATCAAAAATGTGTAGGATGCCCTTGTTCATTCTTTACTTATCTACGGAATTGTAGGTTGGGGAGGATCTTACAAAAACAATCTAAACTCAGTAAAAGTTTGACAAAGAATCATCATTAAAGTAATTTAAAAAAATCTACCTTCTCAACAGAATCACTTTTTAAATTGTTTCCAGTACCAAATACCGATGATATATTCAAGCAAGTTTCTATTATAAAAATGTGGAAACAAAAAATAACAAAGAATGTCAAGAGTTTTACCACCTAATGAGAAATGAACACCAATTTATTACACCTAATTTTAAAACAAAATTATAATAACATTTTTTCTGAACTGCGCTGTATCATCAAACAATCAAAACAAATAAATAAAATTAAACAATTTTTCAAAAAAAACTTGCAGAAAAAGTAAATATTTAATACAAAACATATTATAACTTACAACCTCAGTAAGAATCGTGGCTCCCTTATCAGGCACAAGAGCTTCTCTTTTCTTATAAGGTATACATGACCAAAACCGACCTTTAATATAATATTTCGTAAAATATATATGTAACCAATATTTTTTATATTACAATTAAAAAAATAACAATAAAAGTAACGCATAATCTCTCGAGCTATACAACCCTACAATCAAATTCTTATTAAGATAATTATTTGTTGAAAAAAATTACTGCTGTTATTTTTATTACCTACGCCCTAATCAAGTTCTGAGTAAAATGACGAAAATTATTTATGGTTATTATCCTTTTAAAGTTTCCCCAATTAGTACTTTGTTTAAATATGACTGAAGGTCGTTAACTTAGTCATTATTTGAGCTATTTCCAAATGATGACTTATGGCTCTCTTTTCCAGCAAAATTAAGTATTTGAAATAGGCTTAAACATATCTAAGAGTGGCGAATTATGTTTTTTGTTCAATTATGAAAGCGGCCTTCGGATTGTTGGCATTTTTGTTAATTACCAACTGCTCTATAAGATTGAGTGTCCGCCCTTTATTTTAAGGGTGGAGGAGGGTAAGGTTTTAAAGGCGAAAAAATGGCATATTTTCATGATTTTTTTTGGAGATATGAGTAATGTTGGTTTATTTATTTTATATTTACGTTACATTATGACATCTGAGATATCTTTGAAAAAATTTGTTTTTAAAAATATAAATAAGTCCGTGAGAATTAATTAATTAATCCTCCGAGCGAATCTCCGGAGGCGCTTCGAAAAAATATAAATAAGTCCGTGAGAATTAATTAATTAATCCTCCGAGCGAATCTCCGGAGGCGCTTCGAAAAAAAGTTGTTCTGCAGTGATCATTATAACTCGTTAATGGATCATTTGAAACAAAAAAAATTGAAATGCGTTTAAAAGGTGATATGTTGAAGTAAGAAATGCGATTTTTGCTAAAATTTTCGGTAAATTTGTTATTATAAAATGAAAAAATATGTTAAAAAAAACTCTTTGTTACCTGATGATTTGTGTGTAAATTTATAGAATTTCAAAAGGATCGGTTTAGTAAATTTTGAGTTAAAATATTCACGAACTTCAAAAATTTATTTGGCAGAAAATTGATTTAAAGTTTTTTTATACTCGAAATATACTTGAATCGAGCAAGAGTGCCGGTCGCTTGAAATATACTTGAATCGAGCAAGGGTGCCGGTCGCTTGAAATATACTTGAATCGAGCAAGAGTGCCGGTCGCTTGAAACGCTGTATGTTTCAGCTAGAATTATGATAATCTACGGCAAAATAATTTCTATGCACTTATAATGACAATTATTTACTCACATGAATAAATTGGGAATAAATGAAGGTGTGCTTCCTCTCCGCATTTCACTAAGAGTTATTTATTATTTTTTTCACTTCGGATTGTTCTAATCAAATTGCGACGCGTTTTTTTTATTGCTTTCACTGCGTCGTTACACTCGAACTGTTTATTGCGAAATCACTCGCAGGCGGGAACGGGAGAGCGGGGTGAACAATAATCGCCATGGAACAACAATATTCTCGTTCCAAAATAACACAGAAATATTAGCCGAGCGCAGCCAAATCATAATTGGCGCTAACATGCCCCCGGCCTTGACAGAATGGTCAAAACAAACCAACAAAGCGACTAGCAACGATAAGAAAAAAAAAACAAAATAAAATAAAAAGAAAAAATAAAATGAAATAACGTTAATGCTATAAAAACATTTACGTCATCGTGGTTCATTACTCATCACGGTAATGCTATTGCGGGCACAAAAAAAAGTTAGTATATCAATAATATGTTTACGCCTACTCAAATTAAACTAAATTAAATAATCATTAGGTATTATAGTAATAAACTTATGTTTGCAGGAAAAGTTATACTAAAAGAGCACGTGTAAACTCGGTTTATGAGAAACTTTGTTTTGGTTGCGAAGTACGTTGCTTTGGTTGAGAGAAACTATTGCGAGTTTTATTGTTTTGCTTGAGAGTAGGTGCGTTTCCTACTATCACGTACCCTAAACTGGTCTCGATTGCACTCGGTAATGACTGATTGCCCTTTACCTTGCCAGGTTGTAGAATTTGGCCAAAAATATTGGCACCAATGATTGCATCAGACCCCTGGGATGTGGAATTTGTCGTCGGCGAGTGGCAATTCATTTAGGTAAGACAACGCATTCATATCTATAGAAGATGCTGGCAATTGAGTTGTAATGCGATCCACGACCAAAGGTCGAACGGAGAAAGATGTTTTATTATTGTAACGAGACTCAAACTTTAAATAAGTCATTCCTTTAAAGCGTTGAGAAATATCCCCAATGCCTCTAATGGTTGTATGATTGCGATCTTTGAATAAGGGTAATCCAAGGCGTTTGCAACATTTCGTCGTAATAAAATCGTTTTGCGATGCGCTATCAATTAAAACACGTATCTTCTGATAATTATTCCTGGAATCAAGAACACTAATAGATGCGGTACCTAATAATATGTTTTGATTTGGGGAAAAAACGTTTGCATCTCCATTATTGAGAGTACATAAAGTTACATTAGCTGGCTGATTTACAGGTTTGCGTTCGAGATTTAAATCTCGCCCAGTATTATAAGAAAAATTGGATGAAATGTCATCAAAATGCAATAAAGAGTTATCGTTTTGATTACAATATCTGCACCGATTTTCCGATTTACATGTGTTGGTAGAGTGCATTGTACTTAGACAATTTCGACATAAGTTTTGTTTTTGAGTTAATTTAAACCTACTCTTAGGAGATGCTTTTAAAAATGTTGGGCATTTAAAAATGAATGTATGATCTGACAAATTACATAACGCGCACTTGTAGTGTTTTGCTTTGTTATGCGTTAAACTAAGAACTGTGTGGCTAAATTGTTCATCATGTAAATTTTTCTTCCCGTGCTGTTGTAATTTCTTTTCTGGTAGTGTTGAAGTTCTATTTAGTATTTTGGCTTGTTCACGTAAGAATGTTACGAACTCCTCGTACGATGGAGCCTCTGATTTTCTGATTGACGATTCGAATGCCATGGCCGTTTCTCTATCCAATTTTTGTGTTCCTATATGAACTATGAAACATTGTAATAAATTCGGAATTTTTAACTGTTGCAACGCTGAAATTGATGAATGAAATTGATCGGTAAAAGTTTCTAAATTCGATGCATTCGATACTGTGATTGACTTTAAATTTAAAATTTTATCGAAGAAATGTGTCGCGATTACCCGGCTATCCTCATATTTCCCTATTAAATTATTCCATATAATATTATAATTATCTGCCGTTGCTGGAATTTCTGCGCAGATATTTAAAGCCTTTCCCGACAAAGCACTAATTAAATACTGAATTTTTTCCGAGTCTGAAAGATCCATATTGTCATGGACGAGTGACTTAAAAGATTCGTAAAAAAATCCTCCATCCCAAAAAATTTCCATCAAATGGAGGTAACGATAGCTTTGGCAGCTTAATGTTACTAATTTTATAGGATTCATTTATATTATTGTTGTTTGTTTGTTTAGCTGTTAACTGTATAATTGCGTAGAGCTCATCAAATGATTGCTCTATTTGAAAATTCGGAATGAATTCTGAATTTATTTGGAGTTTTTAGTCATTAATTCTCCCAACAACTTCAATAAACTCTCTTCTAATTTCCACTAACAATGCGGCATTTGCACAAAACGTATTCTTTGAATTGGTCGATTTCAAATTTTTTATACTATCATAAATTGTCTGTGTCCTTGAAAAATATGAATTTTGTCTTGCATCTAGAAGTTTAATTTCACGTTCCATTTTTAGGACAGATTCTTTTGGCATTTTTAACGGGATGTTGAATAAGCTAGACCGAAAATGCAACCGAAAATTGCGATACCGAAGTCTGGTTACTCCTACCAGCTACCTACAATACTTGATAATGCAATGAAACACAATGCCGTAAATATTGAAACGTAAAATATGTATTATAATTTTAATTGCCGCTGGTTCCCATATCTGCAATGTGGCTCGACTGGACCAAATGTTTCAGCTAGAATTATGATAATCTACGGCAAAATAATTTCTATGCACTTATAATGACAATTATTTACTCACATGAATAAATTGGGAATAAATAAAGGTGTGCTTCCTCTCCGCATTTCACTAAGAGTTATTTATTATTGTTTTCACTTCGGATTGTTCTTATCAAATTGCGACGCGTTCTTTTTTGATGCGATTAATATATTGCGCGTAGTAATAACAAAAAAAATGCGCATTGCTTTCACTGCGTCGTTACACACGAACTGTTTATTGCGAAATCACTCGCAGGCGGGAACGGGAGAGCGGAACAACAATATTCTCGTTCCAAAATAACACAGAAATATTAGCCGAGCGCAGCCAAATCATAATTGGCGCTAACACTGTATCTTCGTTTGTTTTGCTCCGATTTACTTGAAATTTTGACACAATACTCTCGACATGTTGTACATTTAGAAAAAAAAATTTAAAACTGTTCAGACATTTTTTTACTATTGATAAGATTTTTTAGTTGTTTTAAAACATCTTTCCATGTGACTGCTTGACATAGAAGAACTGTATCGTCAGCGAAAGTCACGATTTTACCATCATTTTCAATGTCACACAATTCGTTTATGTAAGGAATAATAATGGGCCAAGTACACTCCCCTGTGGGACTCCGTACGTAATTAAAAGTGGTTCACTTGTCTTGTTGTCAATTTTAATTTGTTGCGTTCTGTCAGACATGAAGCTTTTAATTAATTCAAATTCTACTCCAATATTTCTTAGCTTCGTGTGATATTGTGTCGAAGGCTTTAAAGTCTAAATATATTGATAAAGTCTAAATATATTATAACTTTTTTTGCATCAAGATTTTGAGTAATAAACTCGGTTACAGTGGCAATTGCGTTTTCTGTGTTTCTATTTTTTTCGAAAGCCATGTTGGTTTATTAATTTTTTTTTTTTTTTACATTAACTCCACACAGGAGGCCCTGAGGAAAATAATTTCCCTCAGGGCCTATGTCATCTGGGATGCTGTGTGGAGGTTCTTTTTGAGGAGAGGAAGGAATGAACATTGTTCTTGAAGAGACCCATGTTGTAGGAGGGAGGAAACACAGATGCCGGCAAATCGTTCCATAGCCGAGCTGCTGAACTCAAGAACGAGTCGAAAAAACTACCCGTTCTCATGTGACAAATGTCAACCGTGTACATATGTTGGGCGCGCGTTTGGCGTGTCTCCCGACTATGCACCGGTGCCGAAGGGATCAATGACGCTAGTTCATCAGAGCATCTTCCATTGAAATACCGGTAGAACATGGATAGCATTCCCACCCGACGCCTGTGCTCTAAAGATTGCAATCCGTTCGTTAAGATGGGAGAATCTATCAAACGGACCGCCCGTTTCTGCACAGAGTCGAGGGTATTTTTCAAGTATTTTGGAGCTCCAGACCAGAGGTGGCTGCCAAATTCAACCGTGGGGCGCACTTGCGATTTGTACAGAGTTAACAGTTGCGTACTATTAAAGTATCTGCGGGCCCTGTACAGTACGCCCAGTTTTTGAGAAGCTAACTTTACTCTGGCTTCGATGGAGCCCCCGTACCTGAGCTGGTCACTTATAGTTACACCAAGCATATCAATGGAAGGTCTGTTCGGAAGATTGCTTCCATTGAAGGAGACTAGATTTTCATTTCGATCCTTTTTGGACGTAATCAGACATGATTGGGTCTTTGAAACATTGAATTCGACGAGGTTATTCTTCTTACCCCAAGAGAAAACACTCTCGAGGTAACCATCCATTATTTAATTCAAAGCCCTCCGAGCCGTTGGAGTTTGTATGCCCTTTGGGGGCTTGTCAAACGAAAAGCTGTCATGGACTGTACTGTCATCCGCGTAACAATGAATTGGTGCACATGACAAAAGGTCATTATTGAGAGTATTTGCATGTTTTCCATATAATGTTGCGGTTGTTCTTTTATTGCTTTTTCAAGAATTTTAGACATAATGTTCAATTATGTAATAGGTCTTAAGTTATTTACATTAGTCTTAGGTCCTGATTTATAAATTGGAATAACCAGACCCTTTTTTAGGATGCTCGGAAAAATTCCTTCTTTCAGACTAAGATTTATTACGTATGTCAGTGGTGTAAGTAGTTGTTGGATTAGTGTTGACATTATTTTAGAGTCTATTCCGTCAGGTCCCGATGTTGTGATATTCTTAAGGCAATGTTTTAATTTTTTGGTGTCTTCCAGAGTTACTTTATGAAATTTGAAATGACTAGGATAAGAATAAAAAAATTGCAATAGGTAGAACGCGAGCTGTTTGAAAACTGAATGAAATCCTCTGCGTGTGGCGTTTGGCGCACTACTCTACACCAACATCGGACCGTTAAAATCTACTCCTCTCCCCTGGCTCTCCGTACTTGCAAACATAACCCCACCTCCGTGGTGGGCGAGAGATTGCAACACTAAGGGAGTACAAGAAGGCGACTCAAAAAAGCGCTATACCTTGCGCGCTGATGTCCTCTCTCACCCAGCATGCCGCTTGAAGTCCCGACACTGGAGACTTCTGGACAGAAGGAGAAAGACTCCTCCAATCACCTCTCACCCCAGAAGATAGGTGGAAGCTTGAGTGGCAATCGGCCAAGGTGAAAAATGCCCATCTTGTACAAGACCCCACTGAGAGACAGCCTGGGTTCTGATTGCCTCGCAAACTCTGGTCCGCCATCAATAGGATAAGGTGTTCCATTAGCCGTTGTGCCCATACGATGTATAGATGGGGCTTTAAAGAGTCGGAGATGTGCGAATGCGGTGCGGTGCAGACCACCGAACATGTGGTCAACGAATGCCCGCTCCATTCATTCCTCTGCGGAATTGATGAGATCCACAGGGCAATACCTGAGGCTCTAGACTGGCTCGCCGACCTAGATGCCCCCCTCCGACCCCCCTCACCATACGAAAGAAGGAGAAGGATTTAAAATTAATAATTTTCATATTCATTTTATTCAAAAATTAATAAACGCGTAGATAATAAAAATCAACATTACCTTTACCTTCAAAAGGTGAAACAGCTATATTAATTATTTAGCTTTATAATAATTACAAATCGCAGAACTTGTTCATAAATAAACTGTTTTTAATAAGATTATCGAATGTAAATTAAAATTAAAATGGAGTTCTACAAATTAAGCTCGATAACAATAAATAGCGATTGAGTAAATGTTATTAATTAACACAACTCAGCCAATAACCATGTTTTTATTGTTTTTTAACCCTTCGAATAATGAGAAAATAATATCTATGAACTTTTGCCTGTCAAGATTTGAGCACAAAATTCCTGGTTCTTCCCACGCATTTTTAATGTTACTTTTTATTGGTTATTTTTTAACCTTTTTGCAAAAACAAAAAAATTTCTAAAATCTAGATAAAATAAACTTTTTGATGTATTTATTAGAAATCAACATTTTTGTTTTAAAATATTAAAATTTTGATATTGAAAATGTAAATTAGCTCAAAAATACTTACCTGGGGATTCCTCAAAAAAGTACATAAAATAAAATAAACCAAAAATTTTAAATACAGATTCGTTATTTAATAAAATTTGTGATAAAACTGTCACCTCACTTTTTATGACATTCATACAATTTTATTTTTAAATTAAGTGTTTGTTACGTCACAAATTGGCGCAAAATTAAATCGTCACTTATGATCGGATTTGTAAAATATCTGACCAATATAGCTCATATATTTCTGAGTCAATAAGAAGCATTATTTCATTCGCTTTCTAACACAAAAGAAATCACAAATGTCTGCCTGACAGTAAAAGAGATATCTAACTTTTAATAATGCACGGTCGCTCTGGGACAATCTGGGTCTCCTGTTATTATAACGGCATATGATGTTTTGGGACAACTTGGGTCTCCTGTGATTAGACGGGTTAATAAAAGAAAATGATTATGATTGTCCCTGCAGGTGGCGGGATGGGGGCTCACGGAGTCGGGCACCTCCTCAGACATCCTCAAGTTCCTGAGAGTTCCTGTCCTGGGGGATGAGCAATGCACGCAGCAGATCATCAGCACCTATCCTGCATACATTTCAAACCTCACTCCGGATAAGATATGCGCGGGACTCAACAACGGTAAGTGACGTGCGCATCCATCAACATCAACAATCCCTGTCCAACCGACACTCTGTATATCTTCACATTCCCTTCCAGGATCAGCCGTGTGTCCGGGAGACAGCGGGGCCGGGCTCGTGTTCCCGCAGGCCACCGGCGCAAGTCCTCCACGCTGGTACTTGCGTGGCTTGTTAAGCAGCAGCCCGAGGAGTACCATAGTGGGCGATGACTGTCCAAATAACACCTTTGCCCTGTACACCAACGTATTCGCTTACCGGGACTGGCTGTCCAACACTTTGGAGGAGTTTCAGCCTCAAGGTAAATCTAACCTTTTAAATTACAGCCACAATTAAACTGCCTCCGTTTATTTTTTGTTTGATCTTCTGATCTTCAGTCTTTCTGTGATTAAAACTAACAACTTAAATTTTTAAATTTTACTTCTTAACTAAATATGAAAATATAATAGTAATATAATAATATAAACAAAATATCACTAACAGACCACTTAGACAAGCGTACAAAGAAAACATAAAAACTCCGATGGTAAATACAAGCTTTGGACAAAGACACTATAAATATCAAGCTATAAAAGCATTCAACAGTCTTGCACTTGAAAATAAAATTGAGGAAAACAAAAATAAATTCAGACACAAAATTACAAAATGGATTAAAGAACCAAAAAGACAATATTACCGAAATTTCATAACATGAAAGAATAAAATTTATGAAAAGAATAACACGCAGCACACAAAAACAATAAAACACACATCACATTATACATGTCGTTTTTTTTAATTTAATTTTATATTTTTAATTTTCACTTTATTATAACTTTTATCGTTAGTTTAAAGTTATCATAGTTTTATGTTTTTTTTATAGTCACTAACATTATATTTTTTTTCTTACCAAAATTTGATATGAATAAATTTTTTTTTCAATAATATGGTGGCTTCAGCACGGGTAAGCCATCCAATGAGGCCAACATTGCTAAATTATACTTAGAAATGTAAAATATTGCATCAAATAAATAAATAAATATTTAAAAATGTTCGCATTTCCCTATGGAAGGATGACATATTGTTACCGTCGAATGCCGTACATTGTAATACTGGAGGTTATCCACCACATATAAGTAACTGATGGTTACTCCTTCAGGGCTAGAGCAAGGACTCTAATTTTTTTATGGAACGACTCTACATTTAATAAACGAAACTAGACCTCCAATGTCCCCGCATACGTTGTTAGGCAGCAGTATGCAAGTGCTTGCTATGTACAAATGTTAGTATGTGGGAAAAGTTAAAAAAATATATATATCTTACCTGAGAAGAAAACCCAAAAGTAGGCGGTATGCCTTTCCTGAATGATTTTTGTACATAAAAAACGCAGGGCATAAATTATATTTAAGAAATAGAAGGTAGTAAATAAATCCAGACGGAGATGGCACGACGCAGACCGCCCGGCAGTCCTGTTGAGAGTTTGTCGGTGATCAGGCAGGCCGAATACAAGGTTCAGTTCCCGCGCTCCTAAGCCGACATCCCGGTGGTGCCTCGATGAATAGTAAGTGGGAAGTGGGGGCGTAGACGCCCGAAGACCCTGACCCATTTATTAATTTCCATATTATACATGACTTTTTTTTTTAAATTATTACCATTATTATTTTTAAGACAACTTTCTATTCCAACAAAAATTGGTCATTTTAATTTACACTATAAAAATTTAACAATTTATTTTTATTATATTTAATCAGAATAATTTCTAATGGTCTCTTTTTTATTTATTTAATATCAACGGTTTAAAAATACCATAAGCACACATGTCACACAATCATAGGAAACATATTAAAAACAGTAAATAAAGATTATAACAGATAATTGTGGCGTTTGAAAGAGAAATGACACCAGAGATGCGATAACATACAAAAATCTATAGTACAAATAAAATTAATATTGATTGAAAAGATTTGATAGAATAGCCCTCTCGTGCAGTTAAATAGATCTGCCACATCTGCATATCTATTAGTAACTTCATGTAATCTAGGTACAAGCGAGTGTTTCGTATATTCAGTCCGGTTATTGTAGCATTTACACAGGATTTTAGAACGAGTGGCTCTCGTGGGCATATGAAATTCAATGAGCTTAGTTTAATCAGGACTGTCTATACTACCATTTAAAAGTTTGAGCATAGATATAAAGTCGGATATAATGCTTAGATCTAAGAGTCTTAATAAATTTTAATTCTTTTATCAGTATTTATAGTACAAAATTATTTACATTAATTATAATTTTATTACATTTTAGTACAAAATTTACAGTACAAAATACAAAATACATTCATTCACCGCGCTTCACATACCTTTAACAATTTATACAGTAAAGTTGACATATTTAACGCAGCACCTAACACTTTCAAACCTAAAATGAATAAATAACATTTACACACACACACTACTTTGTACACAGAATAGATCCATCCCTTTCCCCTCCCTCCCACCATCCTATCCCCAGATGCTTTTTAACTCTGGTCTTTATGTTATTTTTCTTTCTTTTCTTTATTTTCAGTAAATAATTTAATACACTTAAGTGAAAACCTGTTATTGGTTAAGTAATTTATACATGTTTTATTTTTCATTGTAACTATTATAACTGTTGGTTTTCCAATAAAATAAAAATAAAATAAAATAAAATAGTTTATGTTTTGTTGACAATTGGTAAAATAATGCAGTGTGTTTGCTACTTCCAGAAAGGTGCAGGGCGAGAGGATCCGCGGGCAGTTGTAAAAAATTTTCCAACTGCCCGGCGGCAATGGCAGATGCTTGTGATGGAATTCTGCCACAGGTATATTTTGTTTTATTTCTTTAAGAAACACTCAGTCCAGTAAATGTTAACACATTACCTTGCATCAAATGGGGTTGTTACGACATTTTGGTTTATCGTAAATGACAGAAGCCTAATGAAAAAAAAAGTTTGGACGACTTCCGGATCCTTGTCAAAAATCCAAAAAAGTCAAGTTTATACCATTTTGCAGTTTTGCAAATTTTGACCCAGAAGTAACCCCGAAGGTATTTTGAAGGTGTAACTTTTTAGCAAAGAAATTACAATATCTTTTAAAGAAGACTAAATTTGTTATAACTTAAAGTAAATAAAAATCAGTTAACGCAATGGTTTTTGAGATTCAGTTATTCAGATTTACCCAATTTCTTAAATATTATTAATTTTAGCGGTTTTAATTTGGAATGCTGTAAAATACCTTCCTTAAAACTCTTCTTTAACACTGCCTTTTCAACACAAAGACGACGCCACCCCGGGAACCATTTATTGGATAACCAACACCTCTGATATGGGTCACCCCAAGTGGTTCGCTACGTTTGGTGACCTAGCAGGGGTGCCCGGGTTCACGGGGTGAGGTTTGTCAGGGTCTTGGTGGCGGATACGTCTGCCTACCAGCTGCGTGACAGGCTGGATCGGGAGGAACGGTTGAGGGAGTCCCTTTCACTTCTGCAGCCGTACTCTCTTGGAACATCGCCTTGTGCCGCAGTGGGAGGGATGGATCACTCCATCACTCCTGGACACACTGACCCCCACATTTCTACCCATCCCTTATACCCTTTTCCTTCCCAGAACTTCATCTCTTTCCTTTCCTAAAAAGCCCTCTCCACACAGCATCTCCAAAGATGACATAGACCCTAAGGGAAATTATTTTCCTCAGGGCCTCCTGTGTGGAGCTAATGTTGAAAAAGAGTCCAACAAACCAAAGCCAAAAAGTAACAAAGTTATAACAAAGTGTTGTCAGATTTTTTATTGAAGTATGTGGAAAGCTCTATGTGTAAAATAGACGTAATATAATACAAGAGTGTCTCTTTTCCCAGCCCTGCTCACCCTCCAGTACCAAGATCTGCTGCGTGGAGGGCTGCGCGCCTCTGCCATCCTCAGCCGTCAGCCAGCGGAAGACGGGCTCGAAGGCGTACGACTGTAAGTTGCATTGCACTGCATTTATTCTGACTCTAATATTAATGGAGATGTGGTATTACTCTAGGACAGTGGTTTTCAACCTGTGGTACGCGTACCCCTGGGGGTACGCGAAGCAAGATTGGGCGTACGCGGCTAAATCTCTGCAAGTACAGACATTTCGAATCATGCCGAACTTATTGTTTTTTTTTTGCGATATATTCACTGAAAATGTAGAAGAAAATTTACTCTTTTGTCGTCCATTGCCTGAACGGACGACAGGTCAAGATATTTTTAACACTATAAATACATACATTTATGTAAAACATATTTATGGTATTTGTACCGATGGCGCCAAATCGATGAGCGGCTGTAATTCAGGCCAACGCTCTCTAATAAAAAACGTTGCGCCAAACGCATCTTGGTCACACTGCTGCAATCACAGGCTAACACTTGCAACAAAACGCATCTCTAATGATTTTAAATTAGTGCTCGATGAATCGGTAAAAATTGTAAATTTCATAAAAGCAAGGCCCACGAATTCTATAATTTTTATATTGCTATGTGAAGACATTTCGAGCTTACGTGTCAATCTTCTCCTGCACACGGAAGTTCCATGGCTATCACGGGGCAAAGTACTTCAGCGACTATTTGAATTTCGACACGAAGTGCACGTTTTTTTTTTAAACCAACTCATTTCATCTCTCATCAAAAATGTATGATCCCACATGGCTACAAAATTTGGCATATATGGCTGACACATTTCAACATATTAATACATTAAATTTGTCTCTTCAAGGAGACACCATGACAGTATTTGTTGATGGAGATCGTATTGAGGCAATGCTGAAAAAAATAGACTTATGAATATTTTCTATTCAAAACAAACACTTTGAATTATGTGAGTGTCTCCATAATTTGCTCAGCGATTGTGACTTGGAAATTGACGAAAATGTTCAAATCAATATTATTAAACATTTGGCATCACTAAAAATAACATTTCGGGAATATCCTTAAAATCGGCAAAGAAATCCACCGGGTGCAAGACCCCTTTAAAGACAATAACAACGTAACAATGTCAACAAACCTACAAATAAAAGAAATGGAAAATCTGTTTGAGATACAACCATTTTTGAGCTCAAAACTTACTCGGCTCGAAGTTTCAAAGGTTTTTTTTTTTTGTATGAGCTCCACACAGGAGGAAAACAATTTCTCTCAGGGCCCATGTCATCTTTGGGGATGCTGTGTGGAGGGTTTTTTTAAGGAAAGAAAGGAGAGGAGAGTTCTGGGAAGGAAAAGGGCTTAAGTTTTAATATCCCACAATTACAGCTGTAGCTCTCAAAATATTAATACCGTCCACAAGCACGTGTTTGTGTGAAAATGCATTTTCTTCCTATGCGCTTATTAAAAATAAATATCGTAATCGCCTTCAGGCTTTCAAGCATTCATGCTGAACCAGACTTGAGGCTCTACCTATGTGAAGTTGAGCCAAATTTTCTAAAACTTTGCTCTGCAAAGCAAGCTCAAGGGTCACATTGACTGTGTGCTAACATGGTTTGATTTATTATACAGGGTGCAACAGGAAATCGGGTTTTTATTGTAACTAACGAAATATGAGAAACTTTTTTCTACAAAATTTTCGTGGTTAAAAATTCATCCTCTCAATACACTTCGTGAGTTTGAAGTTGTGTATGGAGAACATGAATTTTGTTTTCGTCGAAATAAAAAGACAAAATAAATACAAACGAAACATGTCTTTCATTACACGTTTACACACGTGGAAAAAAAAGAGTACCTTGATGACCAACACTCCTATACTACAAGGACAAAATCTTCAAATCTACTTAATATTCCAAAATTAAATACTTCTTTTAGTCAGAAAAATCATCATTTCCATGCTACAAAATTATATAACGCCCTTCCAATCGAAATTAAAAACACCATGGAGATACTAAAGTTCAAAAGAGATATCAAATTATGGCTAACTAAACGCGAAGATGACGAAATCATACAAATTATAAAGTAACACCAACGCAACTAACAGAGAAAAAACAAACACTTTTTATCTTGTCTATTTCTATTTTGTGGAAACAAACAAACTGGATGAGGAGGAATTTATGACCAACACCCATACAACAACCTTCAGTCCGCCTCGGAACAGGAATACCTAGTGAGGAGGACTGAGAACAAACTACTTCACTTCATATTTTTTAATTTACCTTATATTGTATTTTTACTTTACTTGATATTTTCAAAAAATAAAATACAAGATTGATAGAGGTAAGGGGTACAAAAAAACTGTAGTAAGAGTCAAGGGGTACACAGATTCAAAAAGGTTGAAGACCGCTGCTCTAGGATGTCCCTCGATATCTCAGTTTGACTGGGAAGCATTTGAGGGAAGACTATATGTCCAAAGCTGGTCACCAGAAGGCTCATAGAGAAGAAGTCACAAATGCATGAATCCTATTTTTTACATTAGCCCACAGGGATGCTGTGTGGAGGGTCTTTACATAAAAAGAAGTTCCGAGAACTAAAAATGAAAGGAGGTGGGTAGGAATCCGGGGTTCAGGGTGTCCAGGAATGACGGATAGAATCCATCCCCCCAACAGTGGTGCAAGGCGATGTTCCGAGAGAGTCCTGCGGGAGAGGTCGAAAAGGCCTCCATCAATTAGTCTCTCGCGATCCGGCCAGCCACGCAGTTGGTGGGCAAATTG
The DNA here is from genome assembly GCA_936435175.1 of Glyphotaelius pellucidus. Lineage (NCBI taxonomy): Eukaryota > Metazoa > Arthropoda > Insecta > Trichoptera > Limnephilidae > Glyphotaelius > Glyphotaelius pellucidus. The sequence continues at coordinate 298,622 of OW386565.1, forward strand.
TAAAATCTGACAGATTCTTTCATCTGCTTTCAAGAAAAGTGTTTTATTTTGAAATAATTTTTCATTTCTTTCATACATGCTGATCGTGGTCGAGGGGTAAGGCTCTTGATTCGTAATCCGAAGGTCGCTTGATTTGTGTTATTTCACAATTAATATATAAAAATAATATTTAGTATATTTGCGACACATTCTTTAGTGGACGATACTCTCAGTATCGCCCTAGTATAAGACTACCATTCTGAAACGTTGCTTGATATGTTGCTTGAAATGATTTGGACCTTGTTCAGTGTCCAGATATGAATAGCCAGCTACTTCCCCACCTTCCTCTTCGCCGTCTCCTACTTTCAGCTTCATAACATACCCCATTTGGGGATGCCATAGTCTCACTGGCTCCAGACGGAAGCAGCTGGGACTCTTGTGAGAAAATCACATATTTAAAAAAAATGCATTTATGTTATTTCATTTCTAAAAACAGTTTATTTATTAACAAGTTCTGCTGCGTATTGTTATGACAGCTGTTTCGCCTTCTGAAGGCACAATCCAACTGTAAAAACAATTACACAACAGAGCCTGTTAATACGTAAAAAGGAAATATTATCATTGAATATATAAAATAAATTAAAATGGCGTTTTACAAATTTAAATTAATAACAATAAAAAATACTGGATTAAGTTCTTTTAATACGAGACTTACATTGCGAAATGTCAGAAGCTGTAGACTTTAGGGGTTAATTATAAAATATGAAAATTATCTATACAAAGAAAACTGCCATCGGAATTATGAATTATTCGTTTACAATATATATAAATAATAATGTATCCTCATTGTTTGCAGACTGCCTGGATCTCCCCGAGAGGCTGTACCCGTGCCAGCAGAACGGGAGTAGGGGGGACCTCTGTGGACCGGACCCTCAGAGACACGACCCACGGTACGGGGTGGTCCGCCTTCCTGCAGCCAGTGACACGGAGATGCAGCGCTTTGTGAGTCAATTACTTATACAAATAATAAATATAATAGTAGATTATTATAATATCGTTGATAGACAATCATTTAATATAATGTTGTGACAACAGACAAGAGAGAAATAACAGTTTGTTTTAACTGAACAATATTAAACATACTAGTTACGGTTGTCTGTGATGACGTGAGTGATGTGATTTATGTATGTGCGTTATGTGATGTATGTATGTGCGTTATGTGATGTATGAAGTATTCCTGCGCATACCTTAAGTGTTAATTTTTAAAATTGGATCTGATAAGCCTGAATCATACCAGACAAGCCATAAAGTAGGTATCCAATTTATTTTAATGATTTAAAAAACCCAAGTTTAACATGTGTATTTCTTTTGTTTTAATTTGTAAAGAAGGTAAATATTTATTTATTTGATCTTTTACACCATGCTGCACTTTCACATGTTTTATTTTTAAGACAAAAAACTTCTAAATTTGTAAAAAAACATGAAACAAAATTAAGTAAAAACAGTTTATTAGGAAACAGGTAATGAATTTGTGAAACACTACTGTAAACACCATTAAAGAGATAGAAATGTTTTGCTGGTTTTCCCGAATTAAGATCAAATCCACATAGATCACACTTTTGTCATTTTAGTGCATGTATATATTGTCCTTATCTCGTCTGTATGAGGGAATTTCAAGGGAACTATATCGGCGGCCGGTTGGGAGGCGTTGTGAGAAGGGTTAAAGAAGAGGTCCGGATTAAATGAGGAAGGAAGGTTTAGGAAGAGGTTGAGGGATGGGATTTGTTAATAAGGATGTTGGTGACGGGGAGACAGACGGATGCCTATAGAAATATATATTCCCACCCGAGGTTATCATTTCTATGTTCGGGCTCCAGTCATATATTAACAAGACTCTCATCCATAGTTACAAGAATCATGGATACGAAATATCCAGATTCTGTTTTAAAGACAGAAAACCGGTTCCTTATTACAAAATAGACAATATTTTATTTCTCACTATTTCTATATTGGAAGCTGTAAACGTTGCTTGTGCAGTGATGGAGGATACATCTCATCCACCCATAACTTTGCACACTAAAATAGTAACAGTCATTCATAGATTGATAACTTTGATGGCCTCCGTGGTCGAGTGGCAAGGCTCCCGACTAGCAATCCGAATACTTATAAAGTTAATTTATTGCTTTACACGCTCTGAGGAAATTTTATTCTCGTTTCTGCCGAGACCCTGTCTGTCTGTAACTCCGGTTCAATGAACTTTTGCTATGAATTTAAGTGTCACTGAGTTTGTATGGCAAATTGAGAAAATATTTTTTTTTCTACATTAGCTCCACACAGGAGGCCTGAAGAAAATAATTTCCCTTAGGGTCTATGTCATCTTAGGGAATGCTGTGTGGAGGGTTTTTAAGGAAAGGAAGGAGTGGTAGTTCTGGGGAGGATATAGGTACGAGAGGTGTGTAGGAATCTGGTGGTCAGTGTGTCAATCCATCCCTGTAAAGGTGGTGCAAGGCGATGGGTCGAGAGATCCCGGTTGGAGAGAATAAAAGACCTCCCTCAACCAGCCTCTCTCGATCCTGCCCACCACACACACGGCAGGTGGGCAGACCGCGGCAGATCAGCCGCCAAGACCTGGACAAACCTCACCCCATGAACCCGGGCACCCCTGCTAAGTCACTAAACGTAGAGAGTCACTTGATGTGACCTACGGCAGAGGTGTTAGTTATCCAATAAATGGTTCCAGGGGCAGCGGTACCCATACCCGCCACACAAATTGAATAAAAATTACGTTCTTAACAGAAAAATATTTCAATTGCCATTTTTTTAATTGGAACTGATTTGTCGCGATTTCAATATACACCCATTGATGTACTTTTACTTTTTTACTTTCCATTAGTCCATTTCAACCTCCAATGCTCCCTTCGCTTTAATAATAATTGTAATCTAATGAATCCGGTCCCCGCATACTTCAACTTGAGTGATAATAGTGGAACACTTTTTAATGTTATATGACTATCCCGTGATTTTTCACGTGCTAGTAAAGAACAAAATGATCATTAATTTGTAACAAAAATTTTTATGATAATTATTATTAAAGATAATTTAAACATTTTAATATAATATAATATTATTACAACTTAGTTATTATATAATATTGTGTGTTTTCCAGGGATTTGTGTCTGAAGGGGGGATAGCAGTCTTCCTGGTAAGTGAGCGCTGGCTCCTTACCAGAGCATCAGACTGGGACTTTCTGCTGCGGTAAGTTCCACTAGTAACTTGAAGTTACCCCACAAGAGTCCCATCTGCTCCCCTCTGGAGCCAGTGAGACTATGGCATCCCCAATTGGGGTATGTTGTGAGGATAAAGGAAAGGGGGAAGGTAAGGAGATAGGGAAGAGGAAGATGGGGAAGAACTTGGCTATTCAGATCTAGTCACCAAATAATTTCAAATTTGGGAGGCGGGTGGGTACCGCCGCCCCGGGAACCATTTATTGGATAACCAACATTTCTGCCGTACCTCAAATGGTTCGCTACATTTGGTGACTTAGCATGAGTGCCCGGGTTCATGGAGTGAGTTTTGTCTTGGCGGCGGATGCGTCTGCCCACCACTTACATGGCAGGCCGGATCGGGATGACATACCTGAGGAAAATAATTTCCCTCAGAGCCTTTGTCATCTTTGGGAATGCTGTGTGAAGGGTCTGTTTAGGAAAGAAAGGAGTTGAAGATTTGGGAAGGAAAAGGGTACGAGCGGTGGGTAGGAATCTGAGGGTCAGTGTATCCACGAGTGACGGACGCTTGACCACTGCGGTGCAAGGCAATATTCCGAGAGAGTACGGCTTGAGAAGTCAAAAGGACTCGCTCAACCATTCTTTCTCGATCCGGCCTGCCACGCGCTTGGTGGGCAGACGCATCCGCCACCAAGACCCGCACAAATCTCATATCATGAACCCGGGCACCCCTGCTAAGTCACCGAGCAGCGAACTATTTGAGATGACCTTTGGCAGAGGTGATGATTATTCAATAAATGGTTCCCGTGCGGCGGTACCCATACTCGCCTCCCAAATCGCAGATTATTTGTGTTATTTTATATTTTATTAATTTAAAAATAAAATGGAGTATATTTGAAACTAGTTCCAGAGTAAAAGATACTCTCAGTATCGCCCTGGTGTAAGACTACCATTCAACATTGATAATTGACCAGATCTGAATAGGCAAGTACATCCCCACCTTCCTCTTCCCCATCTCCTTCCCCGACCTTCAGCCTCACAACATACTCCGATTGGGGTTACATACTCTTAGTGAGTTCCAAATAGGAGCAGTTGGGACTCTTTTGCGGCTTTCACATTGAAGAAATATCTAAATATTACAATAATTGTCTGTTAGACATTTCTGTTAATTTAAGTTGTCTTCAGTAAGTTATCATGAAATAATATTCACATTTCCAATTAGAGTTTTATGTTTGTAAGTAATTAATGAACCTTAGAAAATGTTGTCTCATATTTTTCAACGGCCCAATTTAATGAGAGTAAAATAGAAAGTTGGGGACGAAGCAGGAGAGGAAGTTGTTAGAATCGATGACTATGTAAATCATGCATAAAACAACGCCAAACTAACTAAACGTTTTGATTACAATTTCTTATTGAAAATACAATAATGTTTTTGCAAAGGGCAAATTATTATTGTGTAAACCGTGGTCGGTTACTAATTCCAATAAAATGTTAATAATTCTGTTGATTGAATGTTGATTGGTTGCAGGGAGCGTGCTGTGGATATCACCCCCCCTCCAGAGGTGGTGTTCTCCGTCAGCAGGACAGTGCGCCATCCGCAGTATATCCCAGGGATCACCACTTCTATTTTAGGAACTAATGATTTAGTTCTTGTGGAGATGGACAGGCCGTAAGCATCAAACATCAATAATAAATTACTTATCAATTTACGAATTAATTTGATGACCTCCGTGGTAGAGCTCGCGGGTTTGAAACTCGATGTGAGCATTTTTTTGGTTGATAAATATTACACAAGCTTATACAGGGTGTAACAGAACTTACCCGAAGGAGTTTAACAAGCGATTCCTGAGCATATTTGGAGTATAAAAAGTAGATAGTCATTTTAATTGAAAAATAAATCGTCGGACAGCAAAATGACATTAAAATTTTTTATTCCACCTCGGGTACATGTTGTTACACCCTGTATGTAATTTACCAAAATATGTTCATTTTACAAAACATTCCAGAGCAGTAGCATTACTCAGTAATGCCTCTCCACACAGGAGGCCCTATGTCATCTGAGATGCTGTGGAGGGTCTTTGAGGAGAGGAAAGAATGAACGATGGTCTTGAAGGGACCCATTTTGTACGAAGGAGGAAACACAGTGGCCGGCAAACCGTTCCACAGCCGAGCTGTTGAACTCAAGAACGAGTCGAAGAAGCGACCCGTTTTCATGTGACAAATGTCAATCGTGTAATATATATTATGTTTGGCGTGCGTTTGGCGTAGTTGCCGGTTCATCAATGACGTTGTTTCCTAACATTACACAACTGTACAAATCACAAGTTGAATTTGGCAGTCACCTCTGGTCTGGAGCCCCAAAACACCTGAAAAAAACCCTCGACTCTGTGCAGAAACAGGCTGTCCGTTTGATAGCTTATCCCAACTTATTCTACCGGTATTTCAATGGAAGATGCTCCGAGGACCTAGCGTCATTGATCTCCTCGGCACTGGTGCATAGTCGAGAAACACGCCAAACGCGTGCCCAACACATGAACGCGGTTGACATTTGTCACTTGAGAACGGGTCGCTACTACGACTCGTTCTTGTATTCACGAACTCGGCTCTGGAACGATTTACCAGCCTCCATGTTTCCTCCCTCCTACAATATGGGTCTCTTCAAGACCAATGTTCATTCTTTCCTCTCCTCAAAAGACCCTACACACCTTCTCAAATGACGTAGGCCCTGAGGAAATTATTTTCCTCAGGGCCTCCTGTGTGGAGTTTATTTAAAAAAAAAACTCAGTTACTACTCCACCTTCCTCTTCAACTATTTCCCCTCCCTCAATCCCTTCATAATATATCGCAAATAGCGGATGTCATAGTTCCCCTGGCTCCGGGCAGTAGTGACCTACCTACCTAACTGCATATATTAAGTAATATAATGAATGATAGAGTAACTCTGTGGTGGTGTTTCAGGGTCCCCTTCAGTAGGAGGTATCGGCCTGTCTGTCTGCACACGGCGCAGGACTCTGTGGGAGGACTGACACTCACTAGGAGGAGCGTGTGGGGTAATAGGGTGAGTTAACCATCATTGGTCCAATATTATAACATTTCCTGTCCACTCCGAGCTATTTGCTGAATGAAATATGAAGCTAGCGATTAGTGTTGGGTAGGACACCATTTCAGTAGGAGTCTTTTTTTTTTTACATGAGCTCCACTCAGGGCCTATGTCATCTTTGAGAATGCTGTGTGGAGGGTTAAGGAGGAAAAGGAGGAGAGGAGAGTTCTGGAAAGGAAAAGGGTTTAAGGGGTGGGTAGGAATCTGGGGTTCAGTGTGTCCTGGTCATCCGCCTCCAAGACCTAGACAAACCTCACCCCATGAACCCGGGCACCCCTGCTAAATCACCAAACGTAGCGAACCACTTGGGATAACCTATGACAGACGTGTTGGTTATCCAATAATGGTTCCCGGGGCGGCGATACCCATTCCGCCTCCCAAATTGAATGAGGTACTCAATCATCGTATGTCATCTTAGGGGATGCTGTGTGGAGAGTATTTTTAAGGAAGGAAAGGATAGGAAGTTCTGGGAAGGAAAAAAGTATGAGGGGTGGGTAGGAATCTGGGGGGCAATGTATCCAGGGGTGACGAACGTATCAATCCATCCCTCTAACCGCGGTGCAAGGCGATGAGTCAAGAGTCTGGCTGGAAAGGTCAAAAGGCCTTCCTCAATTAGTCTCTTGATCTGGCCTGCCATGCAGCGGGTTAGCAGACGCATCCGCCGCTAAGACCTAGACAAACCTCACCCTATGAACCCGGGCACCCTGCTAAGTCATCAAACGTAGCTTACCACTTAGGGTGACCTATGGCAGAGGTGTTGGTTATCTAAGAAATGGTTCCCGGGGTGGCGGTAACCATACCCGCCTCCCAAATTGTGAGTTGTGAGGTGAATGAATGTTATTAGTACCGAGTACTGTGTGTCATATTGTGTATTATATGTTATCTGCAGTGGATTTGCCTCTTAAACTGTGTAATATATTTGTAAGGTATTTATTTTGTACATTTATATTATACGATGAAGGACTGGTGGAGTTATCAGATGATGGAACTCACAACGCCTGTTGCTGGTGGGAATCTGATATACTTTTAAGGTTTCCATTTTAAACGATACAAAGAGATTTCAATTTAAGAAAATGCTAAAGGATTTCCGTCTAAATATTGTCGGGAAATGACTTTACTAAAAATAAAAATGTAAAGGATTTATTGGTTTTTCCTCCCAACTAGAAAATGTTTCGCCTGCGGTGCTTTTTCCGTGTCTTTGTGAATATAATAATCCACCCATGTAGGGACTCCAATTGCGACTATCAGGGGAAAATTCATTCCTTTTTAGGGAAAAGAAGTTCTGAGAAGGAAAAAAGGTATGTGGGGTGGGTAGGAATCTGGGGTCGGTGTATCAAAGAGTGACGGACGTATGAATCTATCCTTACCACTGTGGTGCAAGGCAGAGTCTCGAGAGAGTCCCGCTGGAGAGGTCAAAAGATCTCCCTCAACCAGTCTCTCCCGATCCGGCCTGCCAAGCAGCTGATGGGCAGACGCATCCACTGCCAAGTAAAAAACCTCATCCCATGAACCCGGGCACCTCTGCTAAGTCCCCAAATTTTGAAAATTTGATAATAGGCAATTCAAAATGATAATAGCGATATTATGAATTTTTAAAATTATTTTAAAGTTTAAATGTTTTGTTCAATTTGGGAATCAGGTATGGGTACAGCCGCCCCGGGAACCATTTATTGGATAACCATTACCTCTGCCGTAGGTCACGCCAAGTGGTACGCCACGTTCGGTGACTTAGCAGGGGTGCCCGGATTCACGGGTGAGGTTTTTCACTTGGCGTTGGAAGGGTCTACCCATTAGCTGCATGGCAGGCCGGATCGGGAGAGAACGGTTGAGGGAGTCCCTTTGACTTTTTCAGCCGTGCTCACTTGGAACGTCGCCTTTCACCGCATTGGGAGGGATGGATTGATACGCCTGTCACTCCTGCACACACTGACCCCCAGATTCCTACCCACCCCTAATATCCTTGTCCTTCCTAGAATTTCTTCTCTTTCCTTTCCTCAAAAACTCTCCACACAGCATCCCCAAAGATGATCAAGGCCCTGAGGGAAAATATTTTCCTCAGACCTTCTGTGTGGAATGTTAAAAAAAATATTTGAATGCTTTCAAAAACTTTTATTGTTATAGTCCCACTGGCTCTGAACAGTTGGGACCCTTGTGCGGCGAGGCGTACTTAAAGCACATTTTATATGTATGAATGTAATGTTTGTCCTCCAGCATGTTTTAAGTACGAAAGTAAATTCAAAATACCTATAATAATTAGTTGTTATTGTTCCTGTGTATATATTGTTACAGTACCCAGCAACCCTCCTGTCAGAAGAAGAGTGTCGCCGCAAGTTCCCTCCTGGCAGTAGAGACGCACCGGGCGGAGTGACGGACAGGCACCTGTGTGTCACCAGCAACACCAGTGATCCGGACTGTGTAAGTAACAATGGCGCAACTATTAATTAATTCAATGCACTGCTCGATGGGTATATTCTGTGTTTTGTTAAATCATTCATTTATCCTATTTCAATATCCCAATAATTCCCATTTCTTATTAAATTAAATAACATTATTTCGCATTACTTTTCTAATAACATAAATAGTTCAACGAGATCTTGTTGTATTGGTTCATTTAGTTGCAACAGTTGTTTTCGACTAGCAATCCGGATGTCACGTGTTCAAATTCATTACATTTAATTTAATTTGATTAACTTTTAACATTTTTTTTTACATTAGCTCCACACAGAAGGCCCTGAAGAATACAGTTTCTCTCAGGGCCTGTGTCATCTTTGTGGATGCTGTGTGGAGAGTCTTTTTTAGGGAAAGGAAGGAGAGGAAATTCTGTGAAGGGACAAGGTAAGAGGGGTGGGTAGGAATCTGGGGTTCAGTGTGTCCACGAGCAACAGGGGTATGAATCCATCCCTCAAGGACCAAAAGAGTCCGGCTGGAGACATAAAATGGTCTCCCTCAACCAGTCGCTCCCGGTAAACGCTTTTGCCGCCATGCCTAGACAAACCTCACCCCGTGAATCCGGAAACCACTGCTAAGTCACCAAACACAGCGAACCACCTTGGATGACCTATGGCAGGTGTATTGGTTATCCATTAAATGGTTTCTGTGGCGGCGGTACCCATACCCGCCTTTCAAATAATAAAGATATGTACAAAGTATTGAAGAGTGAAATATATTCTCAGTATCGCCCTGGTTTAAGACCACCATTCAGAATTGAAATATCTCTTTCCCCTTCCCACTACCTTCAGCCTCACAACATAACACGATTGGGGATGCCAGGGATCAGTTGGGACTCTTGTGCGATATTCACATTGGAAAAATGTTCAAATCTTTTTTAATGACGGAAATTCACTATTAGAAAATTTGGTTTTTAATTGTAATGTTAATGAATGTTTTCATTAGAAAAGTATCGATTCTTTTTATACATGGTGTCTGGAAAATCGTTATAAAACCTGGATATTGATGATCTACATAACTTTAGAATGGATTTTATGGAACCTCATTTCTTCATTTGGCTTTTCATTTTCCAAAGTTCAAATATGGAATCTCTTTGGTCAAATTTGAAAAAAATCGGTCACTACGGGGTTAATACCAGCTGTTTTAAAATGCATTAAAGCGTAGAATCGGCTCCTAAAGTTTTATAACCCTTCAGTTGCCGAAAAAATATAACTAAATGCTCAAACTTAGAAATAGTATTCAGTTTGGTGCCTCTATTTGTCTATTTGATTTAAAAGTGTCCCGTTTGTACTATGAGTTTCTGAACGCCGTGTATTAGAATATTTTTATTTTTGACATCTAATCTATTTTTAAAACAGCGTACATTTGAATATATTTGTGCACACCGATTTTATTAGTTTCGGATACCCTCCAGTAGTCCTCTCTTACCCCGAAATATCACCACGATACGTTTATCGTATCGTATTACAATAGTTTCATATTGTGATATTTTCTTTTGATTATATATTTTTATTAAAACTTTTGTTTTATGAAATGCACACATGAATTTATTAAAATGGCGTTTGTAGTGTGTAATGATTGTTTGATGTAAAATACTGTAATTAGGCCTAGTTGGTTTAACCGTCACGTCTGACAACATCACTAACAGACGCTAAGAAGATAGAAACACCTGTCCCTTAGTAGATGGTTATTTGATGGCTAGTTGGTGTATTGGTGAAGTCCCATGGCTATGACAAGGGCTCTTGTGCCGTGCAGCCAAGAGCTGCACACTGCACATAGGCGTTGCTTACTTTCCGCATTGACTGACTCTAATTGCGCATTGCAGGCACTCTCTTGGCACTTTCTCATCGCCAGCAATGAGCACAGGCTGGCTGGTGGGTGCACACAGCTGCTGGTGGGGCTCGGCTTGGATGGCAAGATAGAGGGTTCCACCTGCGAGCAACTGTTCCTCCGCATGTCCTCCTACATCCCCTGGGTGGAGAGTGTGGTGTGGCGCTGAGGCATTTAACAATTGTAATATAGTATATATAAAGATGTAGACATATTAATCCTTCGGAGTGATATTTATATACTTTTGTCTCATTTTTACACTTTGCATTTTCATGTTTATTTTATGTACCTACTCTTTTTTAATTTTTAATAATATTTTCAATTTTTTGTAACATTACCCGTCTCAGAACAGACGTCGTCTAGTGAGGTGAGTCACTTCTTTGCATTAACAGAATATTTAATCTAGTGAATGTACGGTTTGCCGGCACTTTAATTTGTCAAATTAATAAACAACAATATTATTCTGTTAAAATATTATACTTACTTTGGTCAGGTACTTAAAATCTTCTATAGTCCTGAATTATACATAACAAGCATTGTTCATTTTGGAAATGACACTTAAATTCAAAGCAAATTTGAGTTTATTGAATCATATTTCACGCAGTAACAGACATCGCAGACAACCTCAATAAGTACCTATGTTTGATTTTGTACCCTTTAATGAGTTTTTGTGTTTTTATGTAGGACACTATTCTGTGTTCTGAGTTATTGTAACTGGATTGTTCAATGTTCACACAAAAGTGATATCATTTGTCAAAAACCAGCAGAAATAAATGAATAAATGTAGATATAGGAATGTATTAAAGTTTTTTTACATTAGAAATTAGGGAACACCCCGAGGTGATTTATTTATTATGAATTCGTTGCACATTTTTAAATTTTATTTATTTATTACATTTCACAGATCCATCAAAATTTAAATTTGGGTTTTTTACGTAATTTTTACATTTTTATTAAAATTTTCTTAATTTTGGTACACTTTTAATGTCACTATGAACTAAGCCACTTATTTGGATTCCTGTATACAGTAAACTATTTTATATTTTTGTTTTGTTAATTTATTTAGTTAGATGTTTTCTTTCTGTCTTGTATGAAAGTCTTAATTGTGTTTTAGTTTGTAAATAATAAAAATAATTTATTGTTTATCAGTAAATGTAAATCTTGACCGTTTTGTGCCAGTAGGGAGGCAGATACTGTTAGTATCGCCATGGTGAAAGATCATTTAGAGAATTAGACCATATCACAACAGTTTAGAATTTTATTTAGTAAATAGGGCAATCTATTTCTTCCTAACTTTTGTCCTCCTAACAAATAATAATTGATTCATTATTATGTTTTTTTTAAATCCTGATATTTATGTCATTATGAATAGGTACTTGTTAATTACGTGAAAATTTTAATTTAGCGATTATTTGAGCAATGTACAATACCTAACAATAAGAAATTTTAATAAATTTTGCACAAAAGTATTATGTGTTCTAGTTGTAACACTATTATTGTAATGAACCAGTTTGTTTTAAACTAAAAATAAAGTGACACATTTTATTTCTCCAGACTTAAGTTATTTTGTCCAAATCCAATTCCTTCCTTTTGTTGTTATTATTATTAGGGTATTCAAATCCTGCACATTTTTCAAATCAGGATTTCGCTAAGATTTTAGCTAAGGGCTATGAAATTGACAAAATCTCAACATTTTTTATCATTTAGTATCAACGATCTTTCTTATTAGTATATTATTAAAAAAAATACTTAAAAATATTGACAAAGTGTATCTTTTAAGAGGACTTTTCGCATCAATCATCTTTGGTAATAGCAATATCATAAAAAGGTATTGAAAAGACAACATAATAAGAATTATATTTTAAAAGACTTCGAGAAAGAAAAATTATAAAAAAACATAGATTGTGAAGAGTCCTGCCACCCATAAGATTGTGAAGAGTCCTGCCACCCATAAGATTGTGAAGAGTCCTGCCACCCATAAGGACACGAAAAAAAGTCCTGGACACGAAAAAAGTATCGATACTTTGCGGTATCGAGTACTTTTCTTTCGTTACCGATACTTTTGTACTCGATACTTTGTATTCCATAATTTTACTCAATGAGTACTTTTTGGCAAGTATCGATACCTTTAAAAATTTGGCTAAGCGGCCCGTATCGGGCTAACTACATCAACCCCCCTGTAAAACAAGCCCCATGAAATGTATTCGATTCTTGAAGTATCGATACTTTTGTTTCAATACTTTTACGAGTACGATACTTTTTTTCCGATACTACTCACGAGTACAGTATCGATACTTTCTATTCGATATCGTGTCCCTATCCGTCCGGGTGTCCCCGGATTCGTCCTAGTTTAGAGGGCATCCGGGGAGCGTCCGGGCGGGGTTTCATTTGTAGTCCGGGTTTAAAAATTTAAAGTCTTGGGCCGCTGAAGACACTGTCCTTTATTTAAAAGACAAGAACATAGATATTGACGACGCAAAATTAATTGACGAGTGACTTAAAGGCTTTTAGCTAAAATCTAACTAAACAAGATAAGCTTTTAAATCCAAATCAACCTTGGGTACAATTTTTTAAAACACCAGAAACGAATTTATATTCGGAATTGCTGAAAATTGCAGTGTTTTTTTTGCATTCCGGCTCATAAGGCCAACGTGGAGAGAATATTCTCATTAATTACACAACAATGGACAAAAGAAAGTAATTCACTAAGCGTAGAAACAATCTCGTCAGTAATTAAAATTAAATTCAATTTCCAAGAATACAGCTGCATTGATTTTTACAAATTCCTTTTAAAAAGGGAAGATATTCTAAAAGCTATCGGTAAGAGTGGATGAATACAAAAAAGACTGAAAAGTACAAAAGGCAAGAGGCCGAGGAAAAAGCTTTAATAAATAGATAATCAAATAATATACTTAGGAGTGCAATAATTTCTTTTCATTTTTGTAAAGAAATTTACAATATGGCTGTTGATTAAAATTTTAAGGTGATATAAACGAGTTCAGTTTTTGGTTATTTTATGTTCACCTTCCTCTTCCATATCTCCTTCCCCTCCCCACTACCTTCAGCCACACAACATACCCCAATTGGGGATGCCATAGTCTCACTGGCTCCAGAGGGGAGCAGTTGGGACTCTTGTGCGGTATTTCATATAAAGAATAAAAAAATTCTAACTGATTATTAAAACAATTTGTAACAAACTATAACATTCTGTTTTGTTAGGTACATTTGAAATGATGATAAAAGATGACTAAATTTAATTTTAAGGTCTGAAAATAAATAAAGAGGTGATGTTTGACATTTTAAACAGTTTTTTATTACACTGACTATGTTTAAAAAAACCTATTGACGTGTCCGGGTTCTGGGCTCTAAAATCCGGGGTTTCTTGGATCATTCGGGGTTTCTTGGATTCGGGATCCTTGTCCTGGTTGCCAAATTTTAGAGATGGCAACCCTACCCATATGTAACGCAATGGACTTTAGTGCACCGCAGCCTCTCTGCTTCCACACTAGTTGCAGTTGGTGAGACTGTCATCAAGAAGGGGTGTGCCAACTGAAGGTCCCTCTGATCCCTCGGTCCGGCGGACAGTTGATCCCTCGTACAATTGATCCCCTGAAAAAGTATTTCTTCAAGTAAGTATGCAGAGGAGACACGACCGTAAAACCATACACGACGTAATCTATTTAAAAAAAATTATTGGTGTATTTAGTTTATCATGTTTTAATGTAAAATCGTCACCTCATTTGAACAGGGTTCTAACTGACATTTGGACAGGGTTCTAACTGACATTTTTTCAAAAATGACCTTTGAATCCAAAGCATTTCTTTTGCTCATTTCTATACACAAAATAATTTTCAGAACCATCCGTGTTGTATTTTCGTAGATATATGTATGACAAAGTTCTAACAACAAGCATTTTCAATAATAATTCATTTGACAAGGTTCTAACTACACTTACATTCTCTATTTTTTTTGTATCTGACAGTTGATCTTAGGTGCATTATGGTTCGTCACTTCATTTGGATAGTGTTCTAACTATGCCTTATCATTTTCTAAGTTTCCAAAGACGAATTTTCGTAATCTATTTAACAATTTTAGTTAAAGTATTTTAGTTTATCGTATTTTAATGGAAAATATTTAAATAGGACGTGGCCCTAGCTTGAAATTGCATTAGGGAAATGTAATTAGAACCTTGTTCAATGAATTATTTTGCCTTAGCTGGTTGCACAGGGTTCTATTTGCATGATTAGGTATGTTCTAAAAGGGTAAATACACGTCCTATTGAAATACTTTCCTTTAAAATATGTTCAATCAAAACACGTTAAACAATTTTCAACTTCAAAATCGGAAATTGGTAAATAGATAATGAGTGCATGTCTTTTCAAACTTTGACACCTCATTTCTCAAAACAATGTGAAGTGGAGTTAGGACCCCATCCAAATGAAGTGACGAAATATTTAAATAAGACGTGGCGATAGCTTGGAATTGCATTAGAAAAATGTAATTAGAACCTTGTGCAATGACTTATTATGCCCTAGCTGGTTGCATATGGTTATATTTGCATGTTGTATTCTAAAAGAGTAAGTATACGTCCTATTTGAAAACATTCCTTAAAAATATGTTCACTTAAAATACACAAGATTCAACTTCAAAGTGGGAAATTGGTAAATACATAATAGTACCCTTTACACACAGAGTTCGGAGCGGGACGTGCCCCGCGCCACTTCAGGCCGCCGCGCAGAAAAGTCTCACAGTGAACTGCGCTGTAAACCGTTATCTTACTTTCGGTGTTTACTTTCTGCGCGGCGGCCTGAAGTGGCGCGGGGCACGTCCCGCTCCGAACTCTGTGTAAAGGGTACTAATGAGTGCTGAGTGCATGTCTATGCAATCTTTGACACCTCATACATATCATAAATATACCCAACCACCCACGCTCATATCTCAGAACAAGGTGAAGTGAAGTTAGCTACACAAATAATGAAGTGACGGCTTTATTACTGCCATCTATTGGCGAAATGATGTAACTATTTATTGAACTTCGATCCAATTTATTATATTACAGCTGCCTACATTTTATTATTTCTAACTCATTTCGTTATATTCAATAGATGTCACTATCTGATCCTGTTGATTTATTTATTACAACGGATTTTAACTTCTCGAGAAGATAGATATTTAAAACACGTTCATTTCACTTATTTTAGAAGTTATATGTATGAAAAAATGCACAGTATTACTTAAATGCTACTTTAGATGTTCCCCACGAGATTTTTGCTCTATTTTAAACGAGTCGTGTTTTATTAAACATATTCACAATTTTCGCTTCAATTTAATCGTTTTAAGTATTAGCGTGCTCTTTCCAACATTCGTAATTACATATTTCTCCATCTTCTTTTTTTTTGAGCGGGTATGCGGCGCCTTAAGATTTTAGAGGAAATTTTTCGTTTTGATTAATTCAAAATTATAAAAACTAGGAACAAAGGTTTTTGGACGCGAGATCTCCTGTTCAGAGAACAACTGTTATTTTTTTCTTACATAACTCACAAATAATTGCCCAAGTTGGCTCTAAAATCATGAAACACTAAAATCTTGAATGGCCTATATCTTATAATTTAAAGCAAAAATAAATAAAGTAGCTCACATCCGTACTAGATATTTGATATACCTTTTGATTACAAAAATAATTTTTCAGTTTGGTTGGGTATTTTGATCTCAAATCCAAATTTAAGATTTGTATGAAACTGGCCGAAATGGGCTGCGCAAGTACCTGAATACGAAAAGAAGAAGATGGAGAGATATGTAATTACGAATGTTGGAGAGAGCGCGCTAATATTTCAAACGATAAAAGCGAAGCGAAAATTGTGAAAATGTTTAATAAAACACGACTCGCTTGGAATAGAGCAAAAATCTCGTGGGGGTTGTCAAAACAAAGTTCAAAGAAACACTGTGATTTTTTTCATACATATAACTTGTTAAATAATAGAGACAGGCTTAAAAATAATAATAAAATCGGAGCACACTTTGCGATTTTTTTCTATCGAGGGAATGTCACATAATTTGCGTTTCGGCGGGGATTGTATAGATATCATCTTCAAAAATAACATATATTTTTTTAAGAGCTTAAAAACTTCAAATGTTCAAGGAAGATTTGCAAGAAATCGATTGAAATTCGGATAGTGCCGCCACTTCAGAGTACAGGGTGTGCAGAGTGACTCTCGTACCCGTGCTAGATACTTTCAGTATCACCCCGGCGGACATCCATCATTCGCAATCAACCACAAAGGAAAACCTTAAAAAAACATGGAGTACTATAAACGAAATAATGAATAAAAATAATAAAAAGAAGTCCGTAATAAATGTCATAAACAATAATGGAACTTAATTAAACGCTTTCCGTGAACCAAAAATGTGCGCAAATATTTTTAAAAAAATTTTCGTAATCGTCGGACAAAAACTTGCATATAAAATTGACCAAAATTATCAACTAGATGACATACACGAAGATATAACAAATAACGGTATTTCAATTTTTAAGCCGACTACGGAAAAAGATATTGAAAACATAATACAATCATTGAAAAATGGTGCTGCGCCAGGATACGACGGTATAACTACAGAAATCTTGAAAAAATACTGCAACTTCCTGACCAAACCGATTACGCATATAATTAATGTAAGCACTGAATGTGGAGTATTCGCGTCAAACTATGAAAAAGCCATTGTATAAATCCGGAGATTCAAAAGAAGTAAACAATTGCCGCCCAATACCTTTATTATCCAACATCGCAAAAATATACGAAAAAGTAATAAAAAAACAAATTGTTGATTATATGGATAACCAAAAATGTATTAACCCTAGTCAAAACGGTTTCAGAGATAAACTTAGCACACAAGACGCAATTGCAGAATTAACTAAGCTTATTTACAAAACATTAGATATATGTAAAAAACGCTTAAGTATATTCATTGACCTCCGTAAAGCTTTTGATGGTGTCTCAAATTCAAAATTAATTAATAAACTAAATAATATAGGCATAACTGGCAAAGCTAAAACATGGATAAAAAGTTATCTCTATCGAAGAACTCAACAGGTAAAAGTAAACAACGAACTAAGAGAAATAGAAAATATAGATTTTGGAATTCCACAAGGTACTGTTTTAGGACCTTTACTATTCATATTGTATTTAAATGAACTTTTTCAACTCCCTGTCATTGGAAACATTATATCTTACGCAGATGATACAGTGATAATTATTGAAGGAAATTCTTGGAATGAGGTCGAAGTATCAGCTAATAATGCAATAAATACCGTAAAACTATGGTTTGACGAAAACTTATTATCACTATATGTCGAAAAAACCCATTTTATACCTTATAATCTAACAGGGAATATTTCATACCTTATAATCTAACAGGGAATATTTCATACCTTATAATCTAACAGGGAATATTTTATACCTTATAATCTAACAGGGAATATTTCAAATATAAATGTAAACATAAAAATTCACGAAAGAAATTGTCTTCTTAGAATCGCACCCTGTAACTCAAACTGTTTAAATATTAGTAGTAAATAAAAAATAAAATATCTAGGAATAATTATAGATAATAACATCAACTGGAAAAGTCAAATAAATTCCACAGTAGACATAATGAGAAAACTCATCTATATATATATTTTTAGGCTCAGAAATACAGTATCTTTAAAAATACTAAAAGATGTTTAGAGCTGGTTCACACTCAGCTATCAAATATAAAAGATCATAGCACGCCAAATAACGCTCTCCATACAATCCCTTCAGACCGTTCACACCTAAGCGTTTTTAAGCGCAGATCAATCATAGACAATACACATTTCAGACGTAACCGCTCCAGACGCGATATCCCAGAAGATAACTCTCCCCTTCGACTAAAACAGGAGAGTGGGTCATTGTAATTACGGAGCTGCCTAGACCCGTGGATGACAGATGTCAAGTTGACAGATTTCAGTACAAAAAATATGCGTTCCGTTGCCGCTCCCTAATTCGACTGACCCCCTCTCCTACCACAGGAAGAAATATTTGATAGCCTCGTGTGAAAGGACAAAAGATAAGCGCTCGCGAATCAACAGATATCTGCTCGCAGATATATAGCTCAGTGTGAACTAAGCATTATTATGCACTCGCGCATTCTGTACTACAATATGGAATCGTGGCTTGGGGGGGGTGCATATAAATCATCCCTACTTCCCCTGGAGACAATTAAAAAATATTAATAAAAATAATCTTAAAAAAGCCCTATTACTACCAACAATAAATGTTTTCCAAGATTTCCCGGTCCCCCCACTTACAAAAATTTACGACAAAATAGCATTACTAAAATTACACAAAGATTTTTATTAAAAAAATAATGTACCTCAATTAAATATTAGCAAAAGAATAACATCGGTTGGAGGACTAACCGTGCCACTAGTAAGAATCACAACAGCACAGCATCATCATATATTCAAAGGTATAAAATTATTTAATATTTAAATTACCCTTAGATATACAAACCTACCTTACACCCAACATAATAAAATTACAAAATATATTATGTAAAAATGTTTTCGAAATTGATCTATAGGTAAATACTGTAATATATAGAAATAAATAAATATACGGTCGGAAGAAAACTACGCCAAATATACAAAAAAAATACTGTAGTACCAACTCATAATGTTGCATACTGGTGCAATCATCAGTATCTTATGGAATAATTGGATGGGGGGGGGTGTGTATAATACACACATTAAGCCACTAGAAATAACTCAAAAATTAATACTAAAAATAATGTTGCATAAAGATATAAACTACGTCCGATTCGAGCCGCGGTCAACAGTGGTTGTGTGTACCTTACCTATTGCTTAGTGCCGTTCGCCCGTTCCCGTGCCTCATACAGATAAGAGATTATTGTTACATTTTATTTAATTCTGTTTATCGTATACTTATTTGTTTGCATTCCTACTTACGGCTAATCCGTTTTTGTTTGTACAGTCAATGAAATAGACTGCGTATTATTTTTTCAGTTTAATTTTTAAAAGTTAAGTTTTTTTTTATACAATGGAGGAAGACGAAGATAGACCTCCCGACCCAGGATCGATATTAGATTTTTCTGATTCGGAATCTACCACTAGCCAGGCTTCTATTACGCTTCCATCTCGTAAACGACGACCATCGCATAGCCTTTTCATCCCATCGAAAGTTAAATCTATACCGCCGATTCAACAAACCTCGACCTCTAACGACCTTAACCCCAATAGTAACACCCAGACAAGTACTTTAGCTAGCGATAATACAAAAAGTACTGACTTACTTTATCCTGCTTCCGCTTCCGGTCCTTTTATCGTAATTGTTCAGAGAACTGAACAAGGAAAACTTATTCATCCTTTAGATTTTGGAAAATTCTTATTTGACTCAAAAAATAATAACCTTGGTATTGTTAACGGTTCAATTAAACCGGAAGGGCGATATAAATTATCTATCGAGTTTAATACTGCCGCTTCCGCAAATGGATTTGTAAAAAAAATTGACTCGCTCTCAAACCATAAATATAAATCGTTCATCCCGTCATTTAACCTAACGAGAATGGGTCTTGTTCGAGGAATACCCACGGAGATCCCAGAGGCTGAAATTGTTGATGCTTTGAATAATTCCCAAGGAACCCCGAAAGTAATAAAAGCACGTCGACTGAACTACAAGGATTCTACTGATGGAAACAAGATCTGGAAACCTTCCCAATCTGTTGTTGTTACATTTGAGGGACAATCCCTTCCGTCTCGTGTGTTTATTTATTATACCTCGCTTCCCGTCGAAGTTTATAAATTTCCAACTGTTCAATGCTTCAATTGCTGCCGGTTTGGACATACAAAATCCGTATGCCGCTCCCCTCCACGTTGTTACTTTTGCGGAGAAGGTCACCCATTTGATCAATGTCCAAAATCTTCCAATAATCCCATTTGCATTAACTGTTCGGGTGCACATACCGCGGTCAGTCTAGCCTGTCCGGAATTGACAAGACAGAGGAACATAAAACATAAAATGGCTACCGACAACATTTCGTACTTCCAGGCCTCAAAGTTATTCTCTCCTGCGAAAAAATCATTCGCAGAGATGACATCGTCCTCAGCTCCTTTCCAATCAACCACCTTTTTAAATTCAACGTCATCTTCTCACAGAGAAACCATTCTCAAGCCAGTCAAACCCAACCCAAAATATACTCCTTACCTTGATAAAAAACAATTGAATAATATTTTGACCAGCCCGAATGGGAATGCCAAATCTCGGACCCCCAATGGGTGTGCCATTAATAGTAATACATCCCCTCCTGCTCTCCCCGAAATATTGAATAATAATTCTTTTATACAAACTTTAATTACCCTTTTAATTTCTATCCTTACAAACAACAATACTGTACCGTCCAACGCTGCCGATTACATTAAATCTTTATTATCTTGCCTCCCCAATGACTTCGAAACTGAACAAAATTCTTCAGTGGAACAGTAGAAGCCTCTTCGCTAACAAATCTGACCTAATTCAGTTACTCGACGAACACGACGTTTCAGTGGCCGCCATTTCTGAAACGTGGTTAAAACCCTCCTTTCACTTAAGAATTCCGGGTTATTATTGTCTCAGACACGACAGACCGGATGGTAAAGGCGGCACGGCTCTGATAATCCATAATTCTATCCCGTTTAAACAAATTAATATACATACTCCCTCCGACGATATCCAGATAATAGCAGCTGTCTTATCTGATATCACAATATTATCAATATATATTCCTCCCTCTACCACTTTTATTGAAAATGAATGGGCACCAATCTTAACCCAGATTTGTTCCCCTTTTATGATCCTAGGAGATTTTAATGCACATTCCCCTTCTTGGGGTAGCAAAATAACAAATCGTTCTGGCCGCAATCTTTTAGATTTTATTGATACCCATAACCTATGTTTTTTAAATGACGGATCTCCAACCAGATTCACCCCCCCTCATCAACGGAAAAGTGCTGTTGATTTATCTCTTTGTTCATATTCGTTAGCATCTAAATGCTCTTGGGACATCCTAAACGATCCCCTCTCTAGTGATCATTTTCCAATTATAATCCGATTCCAACATCAATCTAACACTTATCCTCCACCAGTTAAAAATAATCTCAAATTTAGAATAAATGATGCGAATTGGAGCACTTTCTCTTCTGAACTAGATAACCTTATTAATTTAAAAAAAAAATCGTCCCCGGGAGACATCAGATTGCAATGTGAGACGTTTCCCTCTATGGTTATAAATGCAGCAGAAAAATCCATCCCGAAACGCAATGCGAACATTAAAATAAAACACTCTACTCCGTGGTGGGACGAGGAATGCACTCGCTCCGTCAACTCTCGTAAAAAAGCAATTTCCTCTTTTCGTAAGTGTATGTCACTAGAAAATTTTTTATCAGTTAAAAAAGCCCAGGCAGAAACCAAACGAATTTTGAAAAATAAAAAACGCGCTGGATGGCGGAAGTTCTGTGAGAACCTGTCTCCGGAAACTCCCCAATCTTCAGTTTGGTCTAGCTTAAAAAAATTCGGATCATCGTATTCTCCGCCGAGAACCAAGCATATATCAGAAGAAATTCTTATAGGATTTGCGGATAAAATAGCCCCCCCATCAGTGGCCGGATGTGAAGAAATGCCTTCTATTAAGCCATATCCATCTCACTCTAACTGGCTAGATGCTCCTTTCTCCATTGATGAGATGAAACTAGTAATAAGAACCCTTTCTGACTCTGCTCCGGGTCCCGATGGAATACTTAATAGTTTCATTAAATCATTTTCTGATATGGCGGTTGAATATTTCTTATCTCTTATTAATAATATGTTTGAAACAGGACTAATTCCGGATGATTGGAAAACTCAAAAAATCATTCCCATTTTAAAACCTGGAAAAAATCCATCTGAAATTTCGTCTTATCGGCCTATTGCTCTTTCATCATGTTTGATGAAAGTAGCGGAGCGGTTGATGAAGAACAGATTAGAGTGGTTTGTTGAAAGTCAAGATATTATCTCACCAAATCAGTATGGTTTTCGGAAAAAGAAATCTACAATGGATAATTTAAGTTTGTTCACAACTGATATCCGAGTTTCCCAATCCCTAAATTCTTATACATTGGCCACATTCCTTGACCTTTCATCAGCTTACGATGATGTTTTACTGAATGTTTTGAAAGAAAAGCTAATTAAAAAACAAATCCCCCCGAAATTAGTCCAATTTATTATTAATTTGCTCTCAGATAGGTCCATTATTATTGAGTCTTCCTCTAAATGCTTAAGGCGCAAACTATAGAGAGGTTTGCCCCAGGGTTCTGTTATTAGTCCTCTGTTGTTTAATATTTATATAAGCGACCTAGACTCAGTAATTCCTTTTTCTATCAAGCGTCTTTACTTTGCGGATGATATCCTTATATATTTGTTACATAAAAATATTATTCTTGCAGCTAAGGAAATGAATTTGGCTTTACAATATATTAAAAGCTGGTTGTCATTAAATGGGATGAATCTGGCGGCATCTAAAACAAGGGTCGTGGCTTTCACGCGCAAAAGAAAAATTCCCCAATTCTCAATTTCTTTTGATAATGTGCCTCTACAAACCGCTACTCAAATCAAATTCCTTGGTCTTCTTTTGAACCATAAACTTTCCTGGCTTCCACACATTCAGATAATTTCTACAAAGTGTGAAAAGGGACTTAATATGATGCGAGCAGTTTCCAGAGTATGGTGGGGATCTCATCCTACCACTCTTAAATTAATGTATAATTCCCTAGTTCGGAGCCACTTGGATTATGGCTCATTTCTTTTTGACCCACTCCCTAAATATCTAGATAAGAAAATGGAAAGAATTCAATCAAAAGCCCTCAGAATGATTATTGGAGCTATGAAGTCTTCTCCAATTAATGCGCTTCAGGTGGAATGTGTGGAGCCTCCATTATATTTCAGAAGGCAATTCCTTGCCAATAAATATATTTTCAAGGCTTTATCGGTATCACATCATCCTATTAAACAAAGTCTTAATAGGTTAAGTGTTAATTTGAATTCTAACAAAAGATTGAGAGAAAAACAATGTTTTCCTCTCTTAATTAAAAGTTTTCATCTCTATAATTCTCTATCATCTTCCCTCCAATATCTTCAAGAAGTTCCCAATCTTCCTATATACAATATTCCATTTAAGGCAATCACTTTTATGCCGAACACAATAACATCAGTCTTTCGGAAGAATATTTTATCTTCCCCAAATAAATTTCAAAATGTGGATGATTGCTTTAAAAGCATAGTGGCTTCGAAATTCCCTGGATTTTCCATCCTTTTCACGGATGGTTCCAAATTTGAAAATAAAAGATGTGGAGCATCTATATATAGTCCAGAATTCAACATCAATCTCACTTATAAATTACCGAAAGAAGCTTCCATATTTACAGCCGAATGTTTTGCAATTGAACAAACGCTAAATCAAATTCAGGTTCTCAACATTCATCGAGCCTTACTATGTACTGATTCGCTAAGTGCTCTAACTAAAATTAGGTCAAATATTTTACGTTATCCGGAAGACAATATTATATGTAAAATAAAAAATCTTCTCAATTCTCTTAGTGAATCTGGGTTTGAGACGATATTGGCCTGGGTCCCTGCCCATTTGGGTATCGAGGGTAATGAGATGGCCGATTTTCTCGCCAAATCTGGTTCAGATTCCGGAACTATTCCACTAAATTTTAGAATTCCTATATCCGATGTCTTTCCGATTCTTAAATCCAATATGACTCGTGCCTGGGAAGAAAATTGGGCAGTCTCCAAAATAAGAACTGGATCTTTCTATGCGGGAATTCAAAACCATATCCCTGCTAAGCCATGGTTTCACGGTAAAAAACTTTCAAAACGATTCATTTCATGTATCTCGAGAATGAGAATTGGCCACTGTTCAATTGCATCTCACTTGTCTAGAATTAGAGTTTTAGATGATCCGTTCTGCCAGTGCGGTGTGGAAGAGGAAACCCTCGACCACGTTTTCTTTAACTGTAAAAACCATTCATCTTTCAAGAACATATACCGCCTGCTTATTAAAATCACACACCAGTCCCCCCTTAACATTTCATACCTTTTATCTCTTAACAATTCTCGTGTTCATACAGCTTTATGTAAGTTTATTAACCTGAATGAATTCAATATTTAATTTGTTTTAGTGATCTAAATGAGTCCAATATTTAATTTGTTTTATTATTTTCCCATTAGATTAACCGAAATTTCTTATCCATTTTAAATATTACCGGCACAAAGCACTCTCTCCAGGGTGAATTGCCTAAAACAAAAAAAAAAAAAAAAAAAGATATAAACTACCCCTCCGTGCAATTGTTCCATGAGGCTGAATTGTTAGATATAAGAAAAATTTACTGTAAACAATGTTTAAAATATATATTTACACGAAATGTTATTTTTACAAAAAATGAAAAGCGTTTTAGTAATAGGTTAAATAATGTATTTGAAGTTCCACTGTGTAACACTAGGCTTGCGCAAAGACATGCATATTTTATTACACCAAAATATATAATGCTTTCTATAAGGCTACAGAAATTGATTGTAAAAATATATCCACCTACAGCAAGTATAAAAATGAATCAAAGTCTTGGATAAATACCGTCGACACAAACATTTACTTGCTGTAACATCTGACCTGCTGTAACTTAACCAAATTTTTATTAATCTTTATGAACATGTCTTTTGAATGTATTTCAGTAAACACTGAATCTATTTTTTATGTATTTAATTTTATTTTTTTTAAACTTCTACAATATATTGTATGTTTATGAGTAATTATCTGTCTTAAAATCACTCAAGTATACCCACGAACTGGCGATGCCTATGTGGGATTTTTTTGGTTAATCTGCTAATCTATTTATGTTATTCTCTACTTTTTTAAAACTGTTTATATAAAAAGTTTGTATTACAAAATTTTACCAACTGTACCAAAAAAATTGTTAATAAAAAAATAAAAAAAATAAAATAACTTTAATTATTATTCAAATTGATGTCTTTGCTTTATATCTTGTATCCTTTGTAAAATTACTAATAGTCTTTGTAATAATTATTTAATTTTAATTTAAACTGATGTAAAAGTATTTAGTTGTCCTCTCCTAAACACAAGCAGCTGCTTTATTAAGGCGGAACTCCTGCGCCAGAATACACATGAACACTAGCTTGAACCACACTATAAACGTTCTTTGTTTTCCGTCTCCTGCGTTTTTTGAAACATGGTTTGAAAGATTGGTGTGAACAGGTGTGAAGTTCGCGCGGTCCGACAATTTTGCTAGTGGCCTTTCCACGCGTACGCAACTGAACACTTGACGTTTGACGTTTAAATAAATGTTAAAATATGTTACGATGAAGAAGAGATGCTACATCAGGGAGAAAACAGAGATATTTTAATAGATGTTTATTTACCAGGAAAGATTTCCGACTAATATCAATTATTATGACCTAAAGTTAGTATTTGAATTTCGAATGCGTAATTAATTACGCATTCGAAATTCAAACGTCAAAAGTCGAGTTCTGTTAAGAAAATTAGCGATGATATTGTAGACGAAATATAAAGGAGAACACGCAGATTTCAACTTAGACCTAACCTACCTAACTAGATTTTTATTTTGTATTTATTTATCAGGGAAAGAATAAAATACCCATTTTAATTGGTCAATTTCTTCCGTGTCTCTGAAATCGATTTATAAATTAATAGACTTTATTTACAAGAGAGTTCACGAAAGATATAATCATCCATTACGACAGTATTTATTTGCAATTTAAAGTCATAATTAGGTATTAGGCTCGCGCGGTTGACATAACCCCAAACGTCATTCGATTTATCTCCGGTACCAACCGCTCCGTACGGCTCCTGTAAAAATATGAACTTATTTCCCCCCCCCCCCCCCCCCGCCAGCCCCGCCTGCCTTCCCGCTTCCCGCTTCACCCACTTCAAAAATAATATTAATATTAATGTTGTTAATATTCGTTATCATATTATAATTTTATTATCAAATATATTTATTATATTGTATTTAGGTATCATAATATTTTAAAGTAGTGATTATTAAGCTCGTTCATTGCGCATAACCTCAAAAACTTGTTCGGTTTGATTCTCCATACATGACCGCATCGCGCGGCTCTTGTAAAAATATGAACACATTTCCCCCCGCCAGCCTTCCCCCTTCGCCCGGGAGATGAATGTTTTCCGTCGCCTCTGGTAAGGCCCGTATCCTGCGCCACAATACACATGAACACTAGCTTGAACAGCACCCAAAACATTGAAAATTTGAACACTTCGTGTTCAAAAACCCTGTGTTCAAGCTTTACCACAGCCGACGGAAAACATTCATCTCCCGGGCGAAGGGGGAAGGCTGGCGGGGGGAAATGTGTTCATATTTTTACAAGAGCCGCGCGATGCGGTCATGTATGGAGAATCAAACCGAACAAGTTTTTGAGGTTATGCGCAATGAGCGAGCTTAATAATCACTAGTTTAAAATATTATGATACCTAAATACAATATAATAAATATATTTGATAATAAAATTATAACATAATAACGAATATTAACAATATTAATATTAATATTATTTTTGAAGTGGGTGAAGCGGGAGCGGGAAGGCAGGCGGGGCCGGCGGGGCCGGCGGGGGGGGGAAATAAGTTCATATTTTTACAGGAGCCGTACGAAGCGGTTGGTTGGTACCGGAGGTAAATCGAATGACGTTTGGGGTTATGTCAACCGCGCGAGCCTAATACCTAATTATGACTTTAAATTCCAAATAAATACTGTCGTAATGATGATTATATCTTTCGTGATCTCACTTGTAAATAAAGTCTATTAATTTATAAATCGGTTTCAGAGACACGGAAGAAATGACCAATTAAAATAGGTATTCTATTCTTTCCCTGATAAATAAATACCTAATAAAAATCTAGTTAGGTAGGTTATGTCTAAGTTGAAATCTGCGTGTTCTCCTTTATATTTCGTTTACAATATCATCGCTAAATTTCTTAACAGAACTCGACTTTTGACGTTTGAATTTCGAATGCGTAATTAATTACGCATTCGAAATTCAAATACTGACTTTAGGTCATAATAATTGATATTAGTCGGAAATCTTTCCTGGTAAATAAACATCTATTAAAATATCTCTGTTTTCTCCCTGATGTAGCATCTCTTCTTCATCGGAACATATTTTAACATTTATTTAAACGCTAAACGTCAAACGTCAAGTCAGTTGCGTACGCGTGGACGCGTGGACTCGTGGACAGGCCACTAGCAAAGTGTGTGACCGCGCGAACTTCACACCTGTTCACACCAATCTTTCAAACCATGTTTAAAAAAACGCAGGAGACGGAAAACAAAGAACGTTGTTCAAGCTAGTTTTCATGTGTATTCTGGCGCAGGAGTTCCGCCTGTAAAGCTTGAACACAGGGTTTTTGAACAGGAAGTGTTCAAATTTTCAATGTTTTGGGTGCTGTTCAAGCTAGTGTTCATGTGTATTCTGGCGCAGGATACGCCGCTTAAGGAGAGCGATTGAAATATTCATGTCATATTACAAATTACAAATTACAATTCCAAATGTAAACATCATTTAATAGTATGTTCTACAAAAAACAACAACTACCTAATGTGAACTAAACCAGGAAATTTGACTGTCCTAAAACGGGAAATCTCCTAGACAGTCAAAGTATTTTTTTATAATGTATATGTATTTTTGTTTCAATAAATAAATAAAAAATAAATAAATAAATATTATGTTGTAGTGTAAACATAAAACAATATTTCGATTAATAAAAAAATAAAAAATAAAAAATATTGCTAGACCCTCCACACAGAATCCCCAAAGTTGACATGGGCCCTGAGAGAAAACATTTTTCATAGGTCTTCTGTGGCTCTATTGTAAAAAAAAATGGTTGTCTGTAAAGTCGGTTTACGGAGATAATAACGTCATATAATAACGATGGAGTGGAAGAGAGATAGATGCGTCACAAGATGAACGATTGTTCCGCGCTCTCACTTGCACGCTCAGCTCAGGCGGAACGTGACAATGAGTCATGCTTTTTCGTGAGTGCAGCCGGCGTTCATCGATTTATAAGACGTTATCACGTCAAAAAACAGAAACTTTTTTCGCGTTTTTTTTTCTCAAAATCCAACAAAACGAATTTTTTTTCAACATGTCGTCACTGGTCGCACAGCCGAGTAACCACCCAAATACGCCTAAGACGCATTTGTTTAGTAAATTATTAATGATTTTCCCCCAGAGAATTCACAGTTAGAGGAATATAAACGCTAGAAATATTTCGATTCTCATGCCTACAAAATTTAAAATAGCGCGTCGTATTTGCACGAGTGGTTTTTATTTATTTTGTGCATAATTTTATAAGAATGAAAAAAAGTTAGAAAATACAAAACTTCAAAAATAGTCTTAGCCGTAAAGGGGTATTTTTTAAAAATTGTTTCTTATATTACTTCATAATTCTCTGAGCAGAAACGGGCGGTCCGATTGATAGACTCTCCTAACCTAACAAACGGATTGCAATCTTTAGAGCATCAGGTGGGCGTCAGGTGGGAATGCTGTCCTTGTTCTACCGGTATTTCAATGGAAGATGCTCCGAGGAACCAGCGTCATTGATCCCTTCGGCACCGGTGCATAGTCGGGAAACACGCCAAACACGCGCACAACATTTGTACACGGTTGACATTAGTCACATGAGAACGGGTCGTTTCTATGACTCGTTCTTGAGTTCAACGTGGAACGATTTGCCGGCCTCTGTGTTTCCTCCCTCCTACACTCCTCCTTTACTCCTTCCTCTCCTCTAAAACACCCTCCACACAGCATCTGCAAAGATGACATAGGCCCTGAGGGAAACTATTTTCCTCAGGGCCTCCTGTGTGGAGTTAATGTAAAAAAAAGTTAAGTTAAGTCACGTAAAAACATTTTTTTTAGTGGTTTACGCTTTTATTTTTTGTTACGTAAATAATAATTTTATTGTACTTCCAGTACATGGAAGAGCTAGTAAAAGCTTCAATGTATCATTAACTAATCCTAAATTTGGGTACCGCCGCCCCGGAACACATTTATTGAACAAGCAACACATTTCGGCCGGTTACATACAAATCTTCAATTTGGATTTGAGATCAAAATACCCAAACAAATTGAAAAATTATTTTTGCAATCAAAAGGTATATCAAATATGTAGTTGCATGCCAACTGAGAATAGAGTCAACTCAACACCTCCTTGAAAAGTCATTAAAAGCTATGAAAAAAATAATTTGAAATTAGACGATAACCCTAACCTAACGTAACCTATTTAACCATTTGTTCATATACTTTTTTTAATCACTCTAAATGACTTATCTGAGATGGTTCTGAGTTGGTTTCATTCCGAGTTGTCCGGTATCTAGTACGGATAAGAGCTACTTTATTTATTTTGGCTTTAAATTATAAGATATAGCCATTAAAGATTTTAGAAGCAACTTGGGCAATTATTGGTGAGTAAATGGAAAACATTAAAAAAATAATTTGACTCCATTTTTACATGAGCTCCACACAAGAGGCCCTGAGGAAAATAATTTCCCATGTCATTTTTGGGGATGCTGCGTGGAGGTTTTTTTTAGGGAAAGGAGGGGGAAGAGAATTCTGGGAAGGAAAAGGGCCTAATTTGTTGTAATCTGGTGTTCATTGTGTCCTGTAAATCCACCTCCAAGACCTATACACACCTCACCCCATAAACCTGATAAGTCACCAAACGTAGCAAACCACTTGGGACGACCTACGGCGGAGGTGCTGATTACCCAATAAATGGTTCACGGGGCGGCGGTACACATACCCGCCTCCCAAATTGAATTCGCGCTATACATTAAAATATTAGTAACATTTTTATGTTTGCATTTAAAACTCTTGAGAAAAAGATGACGCGCCTCTGGTTAGGAAGGAACTTTGGATTAAATACTAAAAAAGTACAATTTATGGTTCCTTAGAACCGGTTTGTCTAAAAGTGGGATAGTTACTTCAAATAGGTACCTACCGCATACCGCGGGAATAGTGTAACACAACACACCTATACACGGTGTCTGGTAATTAAAATTCTGTCGTGAAACTGAAAATCTACATTACCTTCAATCCATAAAAAATATATCAAAACTTGGCTAAAAAAACACTGAAACAGATTTTTCGTTTAATAAAATAAAATACTTTTTTGTTTAAAACCACGAGATTTATTAATTTTTGAACCGACCGGTTTCGCTTAACTTAAGCATCATCAGGGTACAAATTAATACTAAACAAGAAGTACATAATGTGTGCTTATATATAACAAAATATAGAGGGAGACAACGTGATACAAATATTACAAACAAATAAACGGTCATAAAATACATTAACATAAGTACTCAAGTAATGGGAAAAACAGAAAGATAATTATGTAGACTAATGGGTTATAATAATAAATTTGGAGAAACAAAGCATTAACTGGCATGGTGATAAGGAGCGCTGGGAATTTTTATTTTTAAGGGTTTATTGGAAACAGACCTAATATAGGACTGCTTGATATGTCTAATTGATTATTAAGTATATGACTTTTGGTTTTTACAGCTTTTTTTATTTCTAGCGCCTCTAGATTGTTTAGTCTGTTACCATGCCCGTTTTTATGTAAGATGTTAGCACCGGTGCTATGACAGAACGTATGATCTTTATCGATCAAATGATTTGCGAATTCTGAAAAACCGTTATTATTGAGGCAACGGAGATGTTCCTTTATCCTAATATTGACACTACGTGTTGTCTTACCGATATAGAAAGCCGAACAATTATTGCAATTTAATTTATAAATTCCCGAATGATTTAATTTGTCGTCCTTATCTTTCGAATTAATTAGAAATTTACCTAGATTGTTATTAGTATAAAAGGCCGGTCTGACTTCAGAAGGGAGGTTTTTTACACTTAAGGTAGAAAAATTATTAATGAATAAAATTCGCCGCCATTGATGATTAATATTATTATCATTGATTTGAGGACAAGGACTAGCAAATAAGAAGCGATTAACGGCTATTTGTTTTAGTTTTTTATTTAAGATTAAATCTATAAAATGTGATTCATAGCCATTATTTACCGCTATTTTTTTAATTATTTTTAGTTCATTAGCAAAATTATTATCGGACATTGGAATTGTGACCAAACGATGGACCATTGAATGGAATGCGGAGTGCTTATGTGAAATAGGGTGATTGGAGGTGCTGTGTATGACAATGTCAGTATAAGAGGGTTTACGAAATATGTTAAAATCAATTTTGTTATTAACGATCGATAAGGTAAGGTCTAAATAATTTAAGGTTGAATTGTTGCCTATCTCTAACGTGAATTTAATCTGATTATGAAAAGAGTTTATAAGATTGAGGAAGGAATTAAGTTGCCGTTCAGTCCCTGACCATATACACAAAACATCATCAACATATCTTTTCCAGTACAGAACGTTTTTAATAAGAGGTGAGGTACTAGATAAAATTTTATTCTCTAGGCTATCCATGAATATATCAGCAATCAGAGGACTGGTAGGGCTGCCCATAGCCAGGCCGTCCCGTTGCTGATATATAACATTATTAAATTGAAAATAATTTTGATTCAGGCACATATTAAACAAGGAAGTTAAATCTTTTATTAAATCTGTAGAGAGATCAGAGCTATTTAGCAAATCAGAAATTAAACATTTACTCTCTTCTATGGGAACATTGGGAAACAAATTTACAACGTCAAAAGAAATTAGTTTAGAATTACTAGGGAGAATCATATCTTTTAATTCTTCTACCAATGAAAAAGAGTTTTTAAGGGTATGTTTAGGTGAAAAAACATTGGTATTTTGAAACACATTAGTAATAACTGATGATATTTTAAAATTTGGGGCATTACAACACGAAACTACAGGTCTGATGGGGCAATGATTCTTATGTATTTTGAGGAACCCATATAATTTAGGAGTTTTGGGATTTTTATTTAAAAATTTTACTTTGTGATACGATTCATCTTGAAATATTTTAGTTTTACATGCTTGAAGAGTTTGTTTCACATTTTCTTGGAACTTAATGGTTGGATCTTTCGTCAGTATTGTGAAATTGTCAGTGTCGATGAAGTCCGCCACTTTTGTATTGTATTCAGTTCGAGGAATTATAATTACTGTATTCCCCTTGTCCGCTTTCGTGAGGATTAAATCTTCATCAGCTAGTTTGGCACGAATATTCTTCATTATTTTCAACTCAGGATTTGGGTTAGGTTTAAATTTGGGTATTAGTTTTTGTAAAGTTTCAGCACTTTTGTAACAGAATTTTTTTGGTTTATTACATAGAGCTGTGTCTATATCCACTGCAACCTCTTCTATTGCAGCATTAAAATTATTATTGGAATATTTAAGGTTATATTTTAATCCCTTTGCCAATAGGGACGTCTCTTCTGGAAGAAAATGTACAGAAGACAGGTTCTGTACACGGTCAAAAAATGTATGGACCGGCTCTGGGTTACTATTATTAATAATATCCGGATTATTTACATGGCACAAGTTCTTCAGTTTTTTATTTACTGTGTTAAGTTTATTAAAAGATTTAACAGAAGCTAAGTGTCTCACTTTATCGTCAAATAGGTCCCATTCGACAGGGTGCAATTCATACACTAGTTCAGTATGTAATAGTTTTAAATTAAGTTTTATATTATTACGTTGTTTATATGCACTTTTTAGGTCCTCCTTTAACCACGTTAATTTAGCTTTATGCATGGAAGATTGAGATATTGATGATTGATTTTTTGCGCTTTTGAACTGCGCATTTAAGTAGTTAGGAAACACTTTTGTTTTAAGGCACTGTTTCAAAAAGTATATATTAATACACATCACTTTATACTTAATTGAGAAGTTTTTATACATTTTTGCTTTTTTGGCCGTACTCGCCAATTTAATATTATTGTAGAAAGCAATCACTTTGTGGTTTGACATATTTAATAAAATAAAATACTTTTTTGTTTAAAACCACGAGATTTATTAATTTTTGAACCGACCGGTTTCGCTTAACTTAAGCATCATCAGGGTACAAATTAATACTAAACAAGAAGTACATAATGTGTGCTTATATATAACAAAATATAGAGGGAGACAACGTGATACAAATATTACAAACAAATAAACGGTCATAAAATACATTAACATAAGTACTCAAGTAATGGGAAAAACAGAAAGATAATTATGTAGACTAATGGGTTATAATAATAAATTTGGAGAAACAAAGCATTAACTGGCATGGTGATAAGGAGCGCTGGGAATTTTTATTTTTAAGGGTTTATTGGAAACAGACCTAATATAGGACTGCTTGATATGTCTAATTGATTATTAAGTATATGACTTTTGGTTTTTACAGCTTTTTTTATTTCTAGCGCCTCTAGATTGTTTAGTCTGTTACCATGCCCGTTTTTATGTAAGATGTTAGCACCGGTGCTATGACAGAACGTATGATCTTTATCGATCAAATGATTTGCGAATTCTGAAAAACCGTTATTATTGAGGCAACGGAGATGTTCCTTTATCCTAATATTGACACTACGTGTTGTCTTACCGATATAGAAAGCCGAACAATTATTGCAATTTAATTTATAAATTCCCGAATGATTTAATTTGTCGTCCTTATCTTTCGAATTAATTAGAAATTTACCTAGATTGTTATTAGTATAAAAGGCCGGTCTGACTTCAGAAGGGAGGTTTTTTACACTTAAGGTAGAAAAATTATTAATGAATAAAATTCGCCGCCATTGATGATTAATATTATTATCATTGATTTGAGGACAAGGACTAGCAAATAAGAAGCGATTAACGGCTATTTGTTTTAGTTTTTTATTTAAGATTAAATCTATAAAATGTGATTCATAGCCATTATTTACCGCTATTTTTTTAATTATTTTTAGTTCATTAGCAAAATTATTATCGGACATTGGAATTGTGACCAAACGATGGACCATTGAATGGAATGCGGAGTGCTTATGTGAAATAGGGTGATTGGAGGTGCTGTGTATGACAATGTCAGTATAAGAGGGTTTACGAAATATGTTAAAATCAATTTTGTTATTAACGATCGATAAGGTAAGGTCTAAATAATTTAAGGTTGAATTGTTGCCTATCTCTAACGTGAATTTAATCTGATTATGAAAAGAGTTTATAAGATTGAGGAAGGAATTAAGTTGCCGTTCAGTCCCTGACCATATACACAAAACATCATCAACATATCTTTTCCAGTACAGAACGTTTTTAATAAGAGGTGAGGTACTAGATAAAATTTTATTCTCTAGGCTATCCATGAATATATCAGCAATCAGAGGACTGGTAGGGCTGCCCATAGCCAGGCCGTCCCGTTGCTGATATATAACATTATTAAATTGAAAATAATTTTGATTCAGGCACATATTAAACAAGGAAGTTAAATCTTTTATTAAATCTGTAGAGAGATCAGAGCTATTTAGCAAATCAGAAATTAAACATTTACTCTCTTCTATGGGAACATTGGGAAACAAATTTACAACGTCAAAAGAAATTAGTTTAGAATTACTAGGGAGAATCATATCTTTTAATTCTTCTACCAATGAAAAAGAGTTTTTAAGGGTATGTTTAGGTGAAAAAACATTGGTATTTTGAAACACATTAGTAATAACTGATGATATTTTAAAATTTGGGGCATTACAACACGAAACTACAGGTCTGATGGGGCAATGATTCTTATGTATTTTGAGGAACCCATATAATTTAGGAGTTTTGGGATTTTTATTTAAAAATTTTACTTTGTGATACGATTCATCTTGAAATATTTTAGTTTTACATGCTTGAAGAGTTTGTTTCACATTTTCTTGGAACTTAATGGTTGGATCTTTCGTCAGTATTGTGAAATTGTCAGTGTCGATGAAGTCCGCCACTTTTGTATTGTATTCAGTTCGAGGAATTATAATTACTGTATTCCCCTTGTCCGCTTTCGTGAGGATTAAATCTTCATCAGCTAGTTTGGCACGAATATTCTTCATTATTTTCAACTCAGGATTTGGGTTAGGTTTAAATTTGGGTATTAGTTTTTGTAAAGTTTCAGCACTTTTGTAACAGAATTTTTTTGGTTTATTACATAGAGCTGTGTCTATATCCACTGCAACCTCTTCTATTGCAGCATTAAAATTATTATTGGAATATTTAAGGTTATATTTTAATCCCTTTGCCAATAGGGACGTCTCTTCTGGAAGAAAATGTACAGAAGACAGGTTCTGTACACGGTCAAAAAATGTATGGACCGGCTCTGGGTTACTATTATTAATAATATCCGGATTATTTACATGGCACAAGTTCTTCAGTTTTTTATTTACTGTGTTAAGTTTATTAAAAGATTTAACAGAAGCTAAGTGTCTCACTTTATCGTCAAATAGGTCCCATTCGACAGGGTGCAATTCATACACTAGTTCAGTATGTAATAGTTTTAAATTAAGTTTTATATTATTACGTTGTTTATATGCACTTTTTAGGTCCTCCTTTAACCACGTTAATTTAGCTTTATGCATGGAAGATTGAGATATTGATGATTGATTTTTTGCGCTTTTGAACTGCGCATTTAAGTAGTTAGGAAACACTTTTGTTTTAAGGCACTGTTTCAAAAAGTATATATTAATACACATCACTTTATACTTAATTGAGAAGTTTTTATACATTTTTGCTTTTTTGGCCGTACTCGCCAATTTAATATTATTGTAGAAAGCAATCACTTTGTGGTTTGACATATTTAATAAAATAAAATACTTTTTTGTTTAAAACCACGAGATTTATTAATTTTTGAACCGACCGGTTTCGCTTAACTTAAGCATCATCAGGGTACAAATTAATACTAAACAAGAAGTACATAATGTGTGCTTATATATAACAAAATATAGAGGGAGACAACGTGATACAAATATTACAAACAAATAAACGGTCATAAAATACATTAACATAAGTACTCAAGTAATGGGAAAAACAGAAAGATAATTATGTAGACTAATGGGTTATAATAATAAATTTGGAGAAACAAAGCATTAACTGGCATGGTGATAAGGAGCGCTGGGAATTTTTATTTTTAAGGGTTTATTGGAAACAGACCTAATATAGGACTGCTTGATATGTCTAATTGATTATTAAGTATATGACTTTTGGTTTTTACAGCTTTTTTTATTTCTAGCGCCTCTAGATTGTTTAGTCTGTTACCATGCCCGTTTTTATGTAAGATGTTAGCACCGGTGCTATGACAGAACGTATGATCTTTATCGATCAAATGATTTGCGAATTCTGAAAAACCGTTATTATTGAGGCAACGGAGATGTTCCTTTATCCTAATATTGACACTACGTGTTGTCTTACCGATATAGAAAGCCGAACAATTATTGCAATTTAATTTATAAATTCCCGAATGATTTAATTTGTCGTCCTTATCTTTCGAATTAATTAGAAATTTACCTAGATTGTTATTAGTATAAAAGGCCGGTCTGACTTCAGAAGGGAGGTTTTTTACACTTTTTTTTTTTTTTCAATTATTTCTGGCTTTCACCCATCAAGGGTGTTCTAGGCCATCATTTCAAATTGTAGAAAAGGGAAAGGTAAATTTAAATATAAATGAAGAAGTAAATTTATATATTAATATTATTTAAATGTGCAAATTTCAGAAGTATATGGAAGATTGGAATCGAGTTTAGACTTAGGAGAGATGAGATGTTGAATGGAGGGGAAATAATTTTAGATAACGCTTGATAAAAGAGAGGATATTTATTTAGAGAGGGACAACCAAAAAATATGTGATCTAAAGTTCCCACATCTAGACCACAGAAAGTACAATCTGGGGAGTCAAGGACATGAATTTTAAACAAGTGAGAAGGAACGGAACAATGTCCGATTCTCATTCGAATAAGAGAGGAAATTTCTTTTTTGGAAAAATGGGGGAATTTTTGAAACCACGATTTTGATGGAATAGTCCTTTGTATTGAGGCATAGCAGGCTCCCTTGGATTGACTAGCAATGTTCCAATACTCTGTCCAAGCATTGCGGGATCTATCTTTGATGATGGAAAAAATATCAGATAGGGGAATATGGTTTACGAGGGTAACAATAGGGTTAGACGCTCCTTGTTTTGCCAAGGAATCCGCAATATCGTTACCCACTATGCCAACATGTCCAGGAATCCAAGGTAGAAAAATTATTAATGAATAAAATTCGCCGCCATTGATGATTAATATTATTATCATTGATTTGAGGACAAGGACTAGCAAATAAGAAGCGATTAACGGCTATTTGTTTTAGTTTTTTATTTAAGATTAAATCTATAAAATGTGATTCATAGCCATTATTTACCGCTATTTTTTTAATTATTTTTAGTTCATTAGCAAAATTATTATCGGACATTGGAATTGTGACCAAACGATGGACCATTGAATGGAATGCGGAGTGCTTATGTGAAATAGGGTGATTGGAGGTGCTGTGTATGACAATGTCAGTATAAGAGGGTTTACGAAATATGTTAAAATCAATTTTGTTATTAACGATCGATAAGGTAAGGTCTAAATAATTTAAGGTTGAATTGTTGCCTATCTCTAACGTGAATTTAATCTGATTATGAAAAGAGTTTATAAGATTGAGGAAGGAATTAAGTTGCCGTTCAGTCACTGACCATATACACAAAACATCATCAACATATCTTTTCCAGTACAGAACGTTTTTAATAAGAGGTGAGGTACTAGATAAAATTTTATTCTCTAGGCTATCCATGAATATATCAGCAATCAGAGGACTGGTAGGGCTGCCCATAGCCAGGCCGTCCCGTTGCTGATATATAACATTATTAAATTGAAAATAATTTTGATTCAGGCACATATTAAACAAGGAAGTTAAATCTTTTATTAAATCTGTAGAGAGATCAGAGCTATTTAGCAAATCAGAAATTAAACATTTACTCTCTTCTATGGGAACATTGGGAAACAAATTTACAACGTCAAAAGAAATTAGTTTAGAATTACTAGGGAGAATCATATCTTTTAATTCTTCTACCAATGAAAAAGAGTTTTTAAGGGTATGTTTAGGTGAAAAAACATTGGTATTTTGAAACACATTAGTAATAACTGATGATATTTTAAAATTTGGGGCATTACAACACGAAACTACAGGTCTGATGGGGCAATGATTCTTATGTATTTTGAGGAACCCATATAATTTAGGAGTTTTGGGATTTTTATTTAAAAATTTTACTTTGTGATACGATTCATCTTGAAATATTTTAGTTTTACATGCTTGAAGAGTTTGTTTCACATTTTCTTGGAACTTAATGGTTGGATCTTTCGTCAGTATTGTGAAATTGTCAGTGTCGATGAAGTCCGCCACTTTTGTATTGTATTCAGTTCGAGGAATTATAATTACTGTATTCCCCTTGTCCGCTTTCGTGAGGATTAAATCTTCATCAGCTAGTTTGGCACGAATATTCTTCATTATTTTCAACTCAGGATTTGGGTTAGGTTTAAATTTGGGTATTAGTTTTTGTAAAGTTTCAGCACTTTTGTAACAGAATTTTTTTGGTTTATTACATAGAGCTGTGTCTATATCCACTGCAACCTCTTCTATTGCAGCATTAAAATTATTATTGGAATATTTAAGGTTATATTTTAATCCCTTTGCCAATAGGGACGTCTCTTCTGGAAGAAAATGTAGCGCAAAAAATCGAAAAAAAAGCGCAAAAAATCAATCATCAATATCTCAATCTTCCATGCATAAAGCTAAATTAACGTGGTTAAAGGAGGACCTAAAAAGTGCATATAAACAACGTAATAATATAAAACTTAATTTAAAACTATTACATACTGAACTAGTGTATGAATTGCACCCTGTCGAATGGGACCTATTTGACGATAAAGTGAGACACTTAGCTTCTGTTAAATCTTTTAATAAACTTAACACAGTAAATAAAAAACTGAAGAACTTGTGCCATGTAAATAATCCGGATATTATTAATAATAGTAACCCAGAGCCGGTCCATACATTTTTTGACCGTGTACAGAACCTGTCTTCTGTACATTTTCTTCCAGAAGAGACGTCCCTATTGGCAAAGGGATTAAAATATAACCTTAAATATTCCAATAATAATTTTAATGCTGCAATAGAAGAGGTTGCAGTGGATATAGACACAGCTCTATGTAATAAACCAAAAAAATTCTGTTACAAAAGTGCTGAAACTTTACAAAAACTAATACCCAAATTTAAACCTAACCCAAATCCTGAGTTGAAAATAATGAAGAATATTCGTGCCAAACTAGCTGATGAAGATTTAATCCTCACGAAAGCGGACAAGGGGAATACAGTAATTATAATTCCTCGAACTGAATACAATACAAAAGTGGCGGACTTCATCGACACTGACAATTTCACAATACTGACGAAAGATCCAACCATTAAGTTCCAAGAAAATGTGAAACAAACTCTTCAAGCATGTAAAACTAAAATATTTCAAGATGAATCGTATCACAAAGTAAAATTTTTAAATAAAAATCCCAAAACTCCTAAATTATATGGGTTCCTCAAAATACATAAGAATCATTGCCCCATCAGACCTGTAGTTTCGTGTTGTAATGCCCCAAATTTTAAAATATCATCAGTTATTACTAATGTGTTTCAAAATACCAATGTTTTTTCACCTAAACATACCCTTAAAAACTCTTTTTCATTGGTAGAAGAATTAAAAGATATGATTCTCCCTAGTAATTCTAAACTAATTTCTTTTGACGTTGTAAATTTGTTTCCCAATGTTCCCATAGAAGAGAGTAAATGTTTAATTTCTGATTTGCTAAATAGCTCTGATCTCTCTACAGATTTAATAAAAGATTTAACTTCCTTGTTTAATATGTGCCTGAATCAAAATTATTTTCAATTTAATAATGTTATATATCAGCAACGGGACGGCCTGGCTATGGGCAGCCCTACCAGTCCTCTGATTGCTGATATATTCATGGATAGCCTAGAGAATAAAATTTTATCTAGTACCTCACCTCTTATTAAAAACGTTCTGTACTGGAAAAGATATGTTGATGATGTTTTGTGTATATGGTCAGGGACTGAACGGCAACTTAATTCCTTCCTCAATCTTATAAACTCTTTTCATAATCAGATTAAATTCACGTTAGAGATAGGCAACAATTCAACCTTAAATTATTTAGACCTTACCTTATCGATCGTTAATAACAAAATTGATTTTAACATATTTCGTAAACCCTCTTATACTGACATTGTCATACACAGCACCTCCAATCACCCTATTTCACATAAGCACTCCGCATTCCATTCAATGGTCCATCGTTTGGTCACAATTCCAATGTCCGATAATAATTTTGCTAATGAACTAAAAATAATTAAAAAAATAGCGGTAAATAATGGCTATGAATCACATTTTATAGATTTAATCTTAAATAAAAAACTAAAACAAATAGCCGTTAATCGCTTCTTATTTGCTAGTCCTTGTCCTCAAATCAATGATAATAATATTAATCATCAATGGCGGCGAATTTTATTCATTAATAATTTTTCTACCTTAAGTGTAAAAAACCTCCCTTCTGAAGTCAGACCGGCCTTTTATACTAATAACAATCTAGGTAAATTTCTAATTAATTCGAAAGATAAGGACGACAAATTAAATCATTCGGGAATTTATAAATTAAATTGCAATAATTGTTCGGCTTTCTATATCGGTAAGACAACACGTAGTGTCAATATTAGGATAAAGGAACATCTCCGTTGCCTCAATAATAACGGTTTTTCAGAATTCGCAAATCATTTGATCGATAAAGATCATACGTTCTGTCATAGCACCGGTGCTAACATCTTACATAAAAACGGGCATGGTAACAGACTAAACAATCTAGAGGCGCTAGAAATAAAAAAAGCTGTAAAAACCAAAAGTCATATACTTAATAATCAATTAGACATATCAAGCAGTCCTATATTAGGTCTGTTTCCAATAAACCCTTAAAAATAAAAATTCCCAGCGCTCCTTATCACCATGCCAGTTAATGCTTTGTTTCTCCAAATTTATTATTATAACCCATTAGTCTACATAATTATCTTTCTGTTTTTCCCATTACTTGAGTACTTATGTTAATGTATTTTATGACCGTTTATTTGTTTGTAATATTTGTATCACGTTGTCTCCCTCTATATTTTGTTATATATAAGCACACATTATGTACTTCTTGTTTAGTATTAATTTGTACCCTGATGATGCTTAAGTTAAGCGAAACCGGTCGGTTCAAAAATTAATAAATCTCGTGGTTTTAAACAAAAAAGTATTTTATTTTATTAAATATGTCAAACCACAAAGTGATTGCTTTCTACAATAAGATTTTTCGTTATTTGTTTTGGGGTGTTATGCCGTATTGCGCTACCTCCTTCTTTAGTCAACGTTTCGGACAGCGTTACATCAGGGCAGATGTGTAATTGTTAAATTTTTTTCTTCATTTTCTAGATTTCTAGGTAAGTTAAACATTTTTTTAAATATTTTCCAACACGCCCGCGGTTCAATTTTGATGTGTTTTAGTACGTGAAAGATGGTACTTATATTAATATTCAACAGATGGTAGTGCGCTTCAGTTATTAAAGAATTGTCATTTTACAAAATGGTATTGCGCAGATTTCTTTAAAAGTTTCAACTGTCAAAATGCCTCAGTGTAAAGTGCTGCTTTTTATCGTATTTTAGTGGATTTTTCTAACACAAACCAGTGTAATAATGATTGAATTTTTTATAAGAAAAACTCTCTTTTTATAACTTTTGAAGGTTATTCCCATCAACGTAATATATAATTGAAGAAGAAGATAACACTTATAATCTAAATGAAAATATGAAAGAAAACAAGACACAGAAAAATAGAAAAAGACAATGGTCGCAACTGGGACTCGAACCCAGACCTCTCGTCTAACCGGGACGTGCGCGTTATCCAATTTCGCTATTGCCACCTTCTGTCAAACCGTCATATTTGTCAGTCTCATATTTCAAATATTTAGAATCAACAATATTATCTTCAACTAGTTCTTTTTTCCATATTATGGGCAACTACTCTTTTTATTGGAAACAATCATTTTAAGAATTGGTTTGTAACCTGAATAGCGTCTCGGATAAATGTCTTTTTCTAATTTTCTGTGTCTTGTTTTCTTTCATATTTTCATTCAAAAATTGAATATTCATTTAGACTTTCATAAAGTCAATAATTCCATGTGAATAAATTCGGATACATTTATCCGAGACGCTATTCAGGTTACAAACCAATTCTTAAAATGATTGTTTCCAATAAAAAGAGTAGTTACCCATAATATGGAAAAAAGAACTAGTTGAAGATAATATTGTTGATTCTAAATATTTGAAATATGAGATTGACAAATATGACGGTTTGTCAGAAGGTGGCAATAGCGAAATTGGATAACGCGCACGTCCCGGTTAGACGAGAGGTCTGGGTTCGAGTCCCAGTTGCGACCATTGTCTTTTTCTATTTTTCTGTGTCTTTTTTTCTTTCATATTTTCATTTAGATTATAAGGGTTATCTTCTTCTTCAATAATAATGATTGAATTAGTAATGCATTTAACGTGTTTTAACGTGTTTCAATCTTTAAAATTCAGTGTATATTTAAAAACAAAATTTTTGTTGTTATGTTTGAGTATTTTTTTG
Source organism: Glyphotaelius pellucidus (assembly GCA_936435175.1). Lineage (NCBI taxonomy): Eukaryota > Metazoa > Arthropoda > Insecta > Trichoptera > Limnephilidae > Glyphotaelius > Glyphotaelius pellucidus. Next base: position 341,986 of record OW386565.1, read on the forward strand.
CCCATCGGACTGTGATTTACAATGCAGTATTATCAATAAATAAACCTATAATTGAGTTGATTGGTATTGTGGATTTAAGATAATTGATGTATCTGATTTGCTGCAATTATCTTCGGTAAGTACCTTATAAATTCCATTTTAAAGTGTCGATTTTTCCCGACCACAATTTCTGTCAAAAGATTGTTCAAAGGAATATTAAACACTTCACAACTTATCAAAATTTAGTTTTGTTATATATGTTTGTAAATTGTGATAATCGAATTGTCGCGGCCGATGCCACGACACGAGAATGTAAACTGTAAATCCTTTTTGTGACGAATAGACCATGGATTGTGTTCTGAAGTATGATCGAAGGAGAATAGGTTTTGAAAGGAAGTCTCTTACCTTTGACGGCTTCTTAAGGCTGTTCAGGATCGATCCTGTCTTCCCAATATATTTGCACAACACAGGTTTCCAGCAACGACATTTCTATTTAATAAAAAAACGAAATTTTCTATTATTTGCGATATTTCGAAAGAGCGAGTTGTGAGCCATGTCACTATCAAATTGCAACTGTACGAGTAGGTAATGCAAACTTGGGTGGCAATATTGTTCAAATTTTCCCCATGTAGGTAAGAACATCTTCTTCTTTTCCTGATAGAGACTTTGAGGAAAGGAGGAAGAGAAAGGAATACATGAAGGACTTGGGGAATATGGATTAAGTTTTTTTTTAAAACTGTTTCAGAACCAAACACGAATAGACCATTTAAAAGAAACTTCATAGAAAATATTATATAGAACTATATTCAGTTTTTATGTCTGCTTATTAAAATTCGAAGGTAGATTTTTTTTTAATGCGAGCGGAAAATATTCAAAACGGTCACCGAAAAAGTTCGAACAAATGGAGAAAAATGTCTTTAAAATGCGCTGTCGCTCCAGTGGTTAAATAAAAAAAAGTTATACTACAAAATCGACTCAAACTGCGATGTACAATTTCCCGATCGAACTATGAATTTCCAGACGCCGTGTATAGCAATGGAAGTGAGTCATTCACCTCTATTTAACTTAACTAACTAACCATCACGCCGTTCTCCGCAGGGGTAGGCAGAGAAAGAGAGAGATAGAGAACATACCACCCTTTACCTTATTTTTTCTTATTTTTTTACCTGTTTATTACCTGGGTATAATGTGAGGTTGAAGGTTGCGGGGAGGGGATGGAGATGGGGGAGGGGAAGGTTGGGAAGTTCGTTCCTAGCTATTCATATCAGTTCAAGAAACACGGCATTTCAAGCTCGTTCCGATTTAGGATGATGGTGTTTCACCAATTTGTTAAATATCGTAAATTTTGAAACCGCGACTTCCGGATTCGTAGCCAAGGATGGTAACCGCCAACCACGGATACCCTTGACGTAACCCAGTTCAAGTACTTGGTACACTTGATCGTGCCATGTCTTCCTCGGGCGTCCCGACTTATTTTACAATTCACATCCGCGTCATATCTTCTCCTTACACTCTTTTCTGCGTTCGGCCGCTCTATGCTCCCAAACATCCAACTTGCGCTCTTTGCGAATCTCCACAATTCTCACATACGGTTTTACCACACACACGCCTCAGGGATCTCTACTATCTGATGCTGTTTTTCGAATTAGGGGCGTCCCCGAGATGTTATTCCATTGACTGTAATGTTTTTTTTTCACAGAAAGGCCCTAAGGAAAAAAATCCCCTTAGGTCGCAATGTCATCTTTGGGGATGCTGTGTGAAGGATCTCTTGAGGAAAGGAAGGAGATGAAGATTTAAAAAAAACTCTCTTGTCTCTCTCAACCAGTCTCTCCCGATCCGGCCTGCCACGCAGCCGTTGAGCAGATGTGACCACCGCTAAGACCCGGATAAACCTCACCCTACGAAACCAAGTCAATGGAAGATACTCTCAGTACCGCCCTGGTGTAAGACCACCATTCAGAATTGAAACGTTGCATGAAATGGCTTTAGCCGTGTTTGGTGACCAGATCTATTTCAGGTATTTATGCCAGGTATTTCCACACCTTCCTCTTTCCCCAACTCCTTCCCCTCCCTACTGCCTTCAGTCTCTCAACATATACCATTTGGGGATGCCATAGTCTTACTGGCTCCAGACGGGAGAAATTGGGACAATTGTGCGGTTTTCACATTAAAAACTTTAAAAAGAGGATAGGTTATGTTAGGTTAAATTAAGTTTAATTAGGTTAGGTTAGGTTACGTTAGGTTTAACTTTAAAAGAGGATAGGTTATGTTAGGTTAAGTTATGTTAAGGTTAATTTAAAACTTTAAAAAGGGGATAGGTTATGTAAGGTTAAGTTAACTTATATTAGGTTATGTTAGGTTAGGCTAAGTTAGGTCAGGTTAGGTTTTGTTAGGTTAGAACATCAGCATCATCAGAGCTTTTTGACTCCTAACTTGACTCTCACTAATTATACCTTTAAATCGGTGACCGGACAACTCGGAATGAAACCAACTCAGAACCATCTCAGATAAGTCATTTAGGTTAAATAGGTTACGTTAGGTTAGGGTTACCGGCTAATTTAAAAAAAAAAAATTCATGGCTTTTAATAAATTTTCAAGGAGGTGTTGAGTTGACTTTATTCTCGGTTGGCATGGAACCCTTTAAATCAGCCGGCCGTTTAGTTAACATAGCTAAAGTACGTCATTATCAGTACGAGCTTTGCTTTGAGGGGGTCGGATGCCTGAAAACCGTTGAGACTCGCACACTACCAAACATCTCACTTACACCACTACACACACTGTACACTGTACACCACACTATGCTATACAACACACCGCATCACTTATAGTCGGGTACATCCGTCACACGGCCGTACACTATACACCACACATTATACACTATACCGGGAAAACATAGCACTGATCAGCAACCTTCGGCCCGAGAATCTACTGATAAATTTATTTTTATTTAAAACAAATTACCCGCACACTTTGCGATGCCACTTAAATAAAGAAAATGTTTCTCCTTGTGTGTCCTTTCCCATGTCCTGTTCCCACTCCTGCATCCCTCCCGCGTTCCATTCAGTCCCGGTACATTCAGTTTTCAACGCGCGAGCCACCTATTGAAATTTTTTCATAATGCCAGAGCACCAAAATATGAATAGTAGAAGAAATAACTACTCTCCAAAGTTTCATCGAAATCGGATGAACGATTTAGGAAGAGATTTTTAAGAGATGCACAAAGAAATATTTATTTTTATATATTAAGACTAACGAGTGCCCGGCTTGCGTTTCGATGCCACTCATAGATCAATTCATATTTAATTTATTTGTTTTTTTTAAGTGCTTTTGGAAGGAATTTTTTTTTGTATTTCCGTCTGGTACGCACACCCGTGAGGCCACATGCAGATGTACGTGTGAGAAGCATGGATTTTCTAAATTTACCCCCTACCGCTACTATGTCTCCTTTCGCCCCTCCCTCGTTCCCCACCACTTCTCTATGTGTCCTTTACCTAACCGTTCCCCTCTCGCGTGCTCTTCCTCTCCTGCGTCTCCATTCCCCTCCCTTTTCCTTTATTTCTTTCCCCTCGCAAACAACTCGTGTTGCACCTATTGTAATTTTTCGTATAAATTTTATAATGCCAAAGATCACCACCGCACACAAAAACCTTCTCGGGTGTGCGCACAACAACTCACCAAAAATTCATCGCAATCGGATGAATAGTACAAGAAGGTGGGGAGGTTCTTGGCTACTCAGTACTTGACACAAACACGGCTAAAGCCATATCAAGCAACTTCTGAATGGTGGTCTTACACCAGGGTGATACTGAGAGTATCTTCTCTTCTGGAACGTGCTACAAATACACCTTATATTACTTTAAATCAATCAAACAAAATGTATCTGCACACGCCTGGATTTGAATCCGCGACCTTCAAATCGTTAGCCGAGAGCATTCCCCCTCGACCACGGAGGTCGTGACATATACATAATACACAATACCATTACAATGCACACATCATTAATTAAAAAAATGGGTGCAGTTCACACACGGTAGATGTGAAACATTCAGAAAACAAATGTAAACAGAACGGGGAGGTTACGAAGCACGACACAAAGAGGAGACCGATGGGCTACGAAGCACCGCACAAAGAGGAAACCATTTATACTATCTCATTCTCTCGCAGGCTAAATCCTACAAATGTGTTTGTCCCCTTTTTAGTGTCGCTATTTCGTTTCATCGCGTCACTGAATTTTATTAAAATGTGAAATGGGGGCCACAGCAAAGCACCCAGTGAGGCCCACGTTATCAAATAATGTTTTAATATATGTACATTTTTTTACCAAATAAAAAAAATTTAAAAAATTGTGTGCAGTTCACACTCGGTAGAAGTAAAACCTTCAGAAAACGAAACTTCGAGAGAATGAGACGAATGCAGAGTATCAGGTTTAGGATAATTGTAGGCTTTATTTATTTTAATATTATTGTTCCCAAGTTAAAAAATTCTTCTTCTTCTTTTTCCCTTTATCCTTTTCGGGTCGGGGAGATTGCATCGAAAAGGCTCCTCCATGTCCCTGTCGTGCTGACTGTTCGGCCTCTGTCCATGGCAGTCCCATACTCTCCTCACACAGTTTCTGGAGTTGCCTCGCCCAGCTGTGTCTGGGGCGGCCCACTGGACGTCTACCCTCTGGAATCGCACTCAGTATTTTCCTCCGTGTCCAAGAGTAGCAGTGGTTCAATTTTCAGATCGTCTCGGATCGTCGCGTTTCTTATGTGATCCCATTTCGTAACCCCTGCCACTCCTCTCAAGTACCTCATTTCGACAGCTTGTACTCTAGAGCGTGTTCGTTCGTTTAGCATCCATATCTGGTGGCCGTAAGTGAGAATCGGGTGGTTTACAATTTTGAACACTGCCATCTTTGTCTTGATGCTGAGCTCGGCTTTCCTTATCACAGAGTTGTAGAAAGGGCGCAACACACCGCTTGCCACGTTGATTTTAATTAATTAACATTTGACGGCCTCCGTGGTCCCGAGGCAAGACTCTCGACTCACAATCCGAAGGTCGCGGGTTCGAACCCGGCGTGCGCAAATAAATTTTATTTGATTAATTTGTGTTATTTCACAATTTATTCATTTAAAATAATATATGATATATTTGCGGCACGTTCCAGAGTGGAAGATACTAATAGTATCGCCCTGGTGTAAGACCACCATTCAGAATTGAAACGTTGCTTGAAATGGCTTTAGCCGTGTTTAGTGACCAGATCTGAATAGCCAGGTACTTCCCCACCTACCTCTTCCCTATCTCCTTCCCCCCCCCACTACCTTCAGCCTCACAACATACCCCAATTGGGGATGCCATAGTCTCACTGGCTCCAGACGGGAGCAGTTGGGACTCTTGTGCGGTATTTCATGTAAAAAAAAAAAAAAAAAAATTAATCTCAATTTGGGAGGCGGGAATGGGTACCGCCGCCCCGGAAACCTTTATTGGATAACCAACACCTCTGCCATAGGTCACCCCAAGTGGTTCGCTACGTTTGGTGATTTAGCAGGGGTGACCGGGTTCATGGGGTGAGGTTTGTCCAGATCTTAGAGGCGGATGACCAGGACTCACTGAAACACCCCTTAAACCTTTTTCCTTCCCAGAACTCTCCTTCCCTTCCTTTCCTTAAAAAGCCCTCCACACAACATCCCCAAAGATGCACTAAGGGAAATTATTTTCCTCAGGGCCTCCTGTGTGGAGCTCAAGTAAAAAAAATAAAAAAAAATTACTTCGAATCACCGCGCACAGAGGACATCTATTAGTCTATCTCATTTTCTCGAGGCGAAATCCTATAAATGTTTGTATTTGTCTCTTTTAAGTGTCGCTCGTTTCCGTTTCATCGAGTTTCAAATCACATCGGTGCTAAAGAAGTTTTCACTTAAAAAATGTCACATGTTGCGCCGTATTGTAAAAGGTTGAGCTTTCCCCCCCTGTCCACCGATTGCTTTGTCTGTATTGGTAGCAAGTAGTAACACAAACAAGCACACACAGACACACACAAACCATACAGTACACCACAATCAAGAAACCAACCACACGGAACAACTAAACAGTCCGTTGGAGAATTACCAACGGATAGAGTAAAGAGACTCCTCCATTTTTCCTGCCTAAAAAACTGTTAGAATTACAAAAAAATCATTAAAAAACTAAACAGTTTTCAGTTTGAGTTAAAACAGTGCATTTTGTATGTTTCAAGTGAAAATAAATTTAAAAAACTGTGCAGAAAAAGTGAAATTAAACCAAAATCAGTTTTAAAAAGTGATTATTATTACACGAGTGTTTTTACTAATTGTAGGGAGTGATAATAGGGTTAAAATTATTAACCTAACCTATATTTACGTAACCTAAAATAGATAGTATATTGATATTAAATTAATAAAAGAAAAAACAAACAGTTTCAAGGTCATTTAAAGCTACTAAAAACATATTAAATATCAAGTGTGACATTTAATACAAACTGTATTATTACAATGTTTTTACTAATTGTAGAGAGTGGTAGGGTTTCAATTATTAACCTAACCTAACCTATTATAATCTAAAGTAGATAGTATATTATTATTAAATTAATAAAACAAAACTAAGCAGTTACAAGCTCGTTTAAAGTTATAACTAATTATATTAAATTATATCAAATGTGACAGACAAACTGTGCAACGTATTATTTATATTATTTTAAAGCTTTAAAAAAATTGTTGATTTTCAAATTACCTTTGCTTACAAACAATGAAGTAATTTTATATGTTTTGTTTGAAAGTGACAGTTTAAATTTGTGATTTTGTGGACATTTATACAAAATGGAAGTTACCGATTTAATGTGGGAAGGAAGTGAGCCACAGGGTGGTTGCGAAGTATGTCAGTGTTCTAGGTAAGTTCATTTTTTAAATTTTTTTAAGCCGCCGCTATCCGAACTTCGACCGATTCCTTACATATTTCCCTTAAACATTTGAAGTTTTTAAACTCTTAAAAAAATATATGTTATTTTTGAAGATAATATCTATACAACCCCCACGCCGAAACGCAAATTATATGAAATTCCCTCGATAGAAAAAAATCGCAAAGTATGCTCAGAAAATTATTTAAAACAAGTCTATTTCTATTATTTCACAAGTTATATTTGCGAAAAAATTCACAATGTTTCTTTAAATGATACTTAAGATCCCTTCAACGAGATTTTTACTCTATTTTAAACGAGTCATTTTTAATTAAGCATTTTCCCAATTTTGTCATTGAAAATATTGGGGCGCTCTGTCCAACATTCGTAATTACATATCTCTCTATCTTCTTCTTTTTGGGCCGGGAAGCGTCGCCTTAACTAACTGTCCTTAACATTGTTTTTGAACGGCCTCCATGGTCGAGGGGTAAGACTCTCTACTATTGGAGATCGCGAGTTCAAATTCCGGCATGCGCATGTAAATTTTATTTGATAGTCTTATTTCATAATTTAATAAAAATAATTTGCGTCACGTTCCAGAGTGGAAGATACTCTCAGTATTGCCCTGGTGTAGACCACCATTCATTCTTCAAACTTTGCTTGAAATGGCTTTAGCGGTGTTTGGTGACTAAGTCTGAATAGCCAGGTGCTTGCCACCTTCCACTATACCATCTTCTTCCCCTCCTCATATCCCCAAAGTGTATACATGCATAACAGAGACGATATATATAAATATATATGCATTTATTTTTTTATGTGATTACCTCACGAGGCTACGACATCAACATGTTGAAAAATAAATGCATATATATTTATACATATCGTCTCTGTTATGCATGTATACACTCAAGTGCACCGCACTGTTAAATTTGGGAGCCACCCATGGTCTGGAGCCCCAAAATACACAAAAAACGCTTGACTATGCAGACACGGGCGGTCCGTTTGATATATTCTTCTTTATTAACCAACAGAGTATGCGCAAAAATCAGTATGTGCAATTCACACGCGATACAAGTGAAACCTTCAGAAAACTAAAGTAGACAAGAGTAGGTGGGCTACGAAGCACCGCACAAAGAGGAGACTGATCATACTATCTCATTCTCTCGCAGGCTAAATCTTACAGATGTACCTATGTCGAGTTTCAGATCACAACGGTGTTAAATAAGCTTTCACTTCAAAATACCCTCCACGCAGCATCCCCAAGGATGACATAGGCCCTGAGGGAAATTATTTTCTGAAATAAAACAATAGCTTTGTTAAAACATGACTCGTTTAAAATAGAGCAAAAATCTCGTGGAAGGCATCTTAAGATGAAGCCATAGTAAATAATGCAAAATCACACAAAATCATGTGTTTTTGTTTTGAAAATTTGATCGCTTAGAAATATTATAGATGCTTCAATTAAATAATGCGTGTAGAACATATCTTGGCCCTTAAAAATAACGGTCATTTTTTTTATAAGTCTTTTAATAAGCCTAGAAAAAAATAAAGTAACAGGTCTTTAAAAAAACACTTTCAAGTGCAAACTCTCCTACTTACGAACATCTTTTCGGATATGGTTTTATTGCTTATTGTAGCAAATTTAGTTTCTTTTATGATAATCGCAAAAAAAATATCATATTTACTCCCGATATTCACAAAATAAAATAAAATATGCATATTTGCGTTGATATTTCACAATACGGCTGGCAGCCGACGAATGCGGATTTTCAAAGTGACCCTTATGTCGTTCACCGAAGGACTACTGGCTTGCCACACCCTACTTTCTTTCAAAACTCCCCTGGCCGGAGCAGGGAGCGGACGTGTGACTCCACGTCGCTCGGTTCCGTGAAATCAATTTTAAATTTCCTTGTTATTACAATAAACAATGTGTAAAAAAGGAGTTAATGTTTTTTTTAGGTCTTTACGAAATCAACCTGTAAAAAAAAATTCTCAAATACCTTTTTCAACCGTTCCAAAAGCTTTTTCTCAAATATTTTTAAACTCCTCCCACAATGGGCGTGAATTCCGACTTCGATTTTTCCCTGGACTATTGGATCCCCTTAAGTATCATTTATTGAAACATTGTGAATTTTTTCACTTGTAAAATAATAGAAATAGACTTGTTTTTAATAATTTTCGGAGCATACTTTGCGATTTTTTTCTATCGAGGGAATTTCATATAATTTGCGTTTCGTCGTGGAACGTATCTAGATATTACTTAAAAAATCAACATATATTTTTTTAAGAGCTTAAAAACTGGGAGGTACGTAAGAAATCGGTCGAAATTCGGATAGCGGCGGCTTAAATGTTCTTGTAACTACCATATGTTCCTTAAATATATATGTTCATTTATGTACCTCTAAGCCTGTCTCGACACAGGTATATCCTAGTGAGACAGGCATCAAAGACCCAATGTAAACATACTGTATATAGATAAATAAATAATAAATATGCAGTTGTTCTTAGCATCTACATTATGTGTACAATAAATGATTGTCTTGATAAACAGGTAGGTATATTTTTCTATAGACCTCACGCCACTGGTATAATTACAGAAGCTTCAAGTTTTTTCGATGTCTTTTTTGGAATCTCAGCAGGACGATACTGACAGTAGGCGACGAGTATTACGAAAGTCTCACAATTTGAAAAGCGACCTTCGTGTTACAAGCCTGTCATACTTGCCAGACCTTCTAAAACTTTCAGACAGTTATACAGTCAGAAAAAACATATCATAGTCTGGATAAAAATCAAGATATTCTGTACTGTACTAGTACTGTAGATATATTCAACAAATTCCATGTATTAGATATTCGACAAATTTACGCAAAAACTATCTTAACTCACCTGTTTAAAAATAAAACACATACATTTTATGAAATTACCCAAAATATTGTAAACACGCGGCACAAAACCAAATAACTCATTGAAACACTTAAAACAAACACAACATTTGGTCAAAGAAATTTCAAATACATGCGTCTTAAGTATACAATAACCTACCTGACAAAACAAGACAATCGAATAATATTAACAAATACATAATTCAAACAATGGATCATCAAAAAGATCGTGAAATAATTAGTCACGTCACCCAAATATAAGCCTCTATCTCATCATTGTTACCACTACATACCAACCTGAAAATTTTTGTCAAATATTTTTGCTTTATTGAAAAATGTACTTAAATTAATACTTAAATATCTGTAAACTAGTCTGTCTCGACACAGGATTTCCTAGTGAGATAGACAAGGCCAAAAAAATATATGTAAACCTTTTTTTAAGGATGCACATAATAAAAAAAAACAATATTTATAAATGCGAAACTGCTCGAGTTTGTTTGTTACGCTTTCACGCATTAACAAATAAAAAGATTTAAATTTTTTTTTCACCAATAGAAAGCTACGTTGTATGCGACTATAGACTGTATATGGTAAAGTCTGGCATTGTGAAATTATAAATATTAATGTATTGTGTTTTTTATACGTTTTCTGTCGCTAAAAAAAAGAGTTATTGATAACGTCAGAAAACAAATCGTTGCCGTGGACACGATGTTGAAATATTTTTTTTTTTATTCCAGGCGTCATAGTTAATATCTATCTATATAAATAAAAAATTAATCTTTACTTCCGAACGACTGAACCAAATTGGGTAATTTTTTTTTACTACTCACCTCAGAATGCTCAGACAAGTCGCGTGTCACCTGAATTTCATAATGACAGAGCTCACCATCTGGCGAATCTAAAAAATGTGACGTCATCATTCTCGGGGACCATCCATAAATTACGTCACTGTACGAATTTTCAAAACGAAAGAAAACAACAATGAAATCCTGTGTTCTCCCACACATTCCCTCGAGTTTGTAAAACCAGGCTGACACCTCGTAGTATCCCATTTTGCCCCTCCCCGTACGCAGTGAATTCACAAAAATATCTCAAAATATCCCATCTCGCCCCCTCCGTTGTGCTAAATATGACCGCGACGAAAAACTTACAAGTAAAATTGCAAAACGTGTGATGTCACGCGAGGGGGGAGGGGGTCTCACAAATGTGACGGCGTGTGACAGATAGGGGTAGCTGTTTAATAGGATAAGTAAATTATGAAACATTTGTAAAAGTGTCTTAACTAAATACAGCAATAAAATATTCTACTCTGAAAAAAGGCGAACTTTACTTTGCTGTATTTGGACTTCGCAAATTTGTTATAACGTGGCGAGCAATTCGCGCTGCTATGTAAAAAGGTCTATTCATTCAAATCCGATTTTAATTTTAAGAACTAAATGGTGATAATGTAATGCGAGATGCCTATATACTGTCAGATTGATTTATTGACGAATCACATATCATCACAGTCATCTTCCCCCCTTCGCGTCCCGCTATAGTTGATTTGTACCCCTCTCCTATCTATTCTCGTCTACTAATATTCATATGTCAATGCTTTCCGCATTATCTCAAAACTCAGTATTATTTGAAGATGTCTGACAAATCAACTGGACGCTAGATATTTAAGCGTCCACAATTCGAATTTCGACCGATTTCTTACATATCTCCATTAAACATTTGAAGTTTTTAAGCTCTTAAAAAAATAAATGTTATTTTTGAAGATAATATCTAGATACGTTCCACGCCGAAACGCAAATTATATGAAATTCCCTCGATAGAAAAAAATCGCAAATTATGCTCCGAAAATTATTTAAAACAAGTCTATTTCTATTATTTTACAAGTTGTATTTGTGAAAAAAATCACAATCTTTCTTTAAATGATACTTAAGATACGTTCCACGAGATTTTTGCTCTATTTTAAATAAGTCATGTTTTATTAAGCTTTTTCGCCATTTTCGCTGCGATTTCATCACTTAAAATATTAGCGCGCTCTGTCCTACATTCGTAATTACACATCTCTCCATCTTCTTCTTTTTCAGCCGAATAGCGCCGAGACTTACAGTTTGAGAAGGTCTGTTCCGCGTGTATTGGGGTTAAATTTCTTATCGCTATCGATAAAGCTGTTTACATATTTTAAAATTTTTATTCAGTTCTACACCATACAATAAAGTGTACATATAATCTTTTAACGTTATCATATTGAAGTTCAACGATTTTACAACGGTTTAAAGATAAGATGACGCAATTATATGACGCGTATTAAACTGGAAAATACTGGAACTATTATTTTATTTTATACTAGCTTTTCCCCGCGGCTCCGCTCGCATGGTATTACGGGAAATTACTGTAGCGCTTGCACTTATCAATTATCTCCCCTCCTCCCCCACCCCCACCCCCTCCCGCATTCTATACATTCATACCCTTACTTTCAGTTTTCAAACAACTCGCCTGCCACCTAAATTTTATAATGCTATAGCTCAAAGAAAAAAAGAATTATCCAATTTTGTTCATTTGTTCGGAATTTATGCGCTTACAAACATTTCTGATAATTATTTTTATTTAAATATTTGGAAGTTTGTAAATATATTAAAAATTACACTCTTTATTATTCAGTCTTTATAGTCGTTACGAATTATATTTTTAATGTAGGAACTCTCATCTGACATTTATTCCAAAACAGAAGCTTGTCAAAAAAAACAAAACATATTCTAATATTTGAATTTTCTGGAGCAGTAGCCGACCAGGGGGCTGAGTACCTACCAGCACAGAGCCCACAAATATATCAACATCGTTCCCGTTTTTTTCTGACGTTAGCAAAAACTCACTTTTGTTAGCGACAGAAAAAGTATAACAAATACTATATATTAATATTTATAATTTCATAACGCCAGAGCTTATCATCATATACACCCTATAGTCTTCGCATATAATTTAGCTTTCTATTGGTGAAAGAATTTCTAAAGTCTTTTTTTTTGGTTAATGCGTGAGAGCGTAGCAAACAAATTCGAGCAGTTTCGCATTTATAATTTTAGTATGTACTAGCTGGTACCCGGCATGCGTTGCCATGCCATTTAATAAATAAATTGTTTTCTCCTGCGTGTTCTTTCCCATTCGTCCCGTTCCCCTTCCGCCTCCCCTTCCTCTCCCGCGTCCTCTTCCCCTCTCGCGTTCCCACTCCGCCTCTTCCACCTTCCCTCTCCTACCCCTTTCCCCATCCCACGAACCCCCCTCCCAAGCTCCCCTCCCCCCTCCCAGGTTCCTCCTCCCAGATTCCCCTCCCCCTCCCGGGTTTCCCTCCTCCCCCTCCCGCGAACCCCCTACCCGAGTCCCCCTCCCGCATTTCATACATTCTTTCCCGGTACATTCAGTTTTCAAACAGCTCGCATGCCACCTTTTGCGTATTTCATAATGCCAGAGCTCACCAGTAATAAAATCCAATTTGGTGCAGTCGTTCGGAAGTCATGTGCGTAAATACATTTCGGCGATTCATTTTTTAGAGATAAATATTAACTACGATGCCTGAATTAAAAAATATATGTCAACACGGCAACGATTTGTTTTGCTTTTCTTCTACGTTAGCAATAACTCGCCATTTTCGACAGAAAACGTAAAATAAATATAATATATTAATAATTATAATTTCGCAACGCCAGAACTTACCATAATATATAGCCTATATTACTCGCATATAATGTAGCTTTCTATTGGTGAAAAAATTTCTAAGATCGGTTTATTAGTTTATGCGTGAAAGCGTAACAAACAAACACACGCAGTTTTGCATTCATAATATTATAGTATAGATTTAGAATTTTAGGGTAGGTACTTTCTATTACATAATTCAATTTACCAAATTCTGACACAGGCATTTAAATACAATAGCGAGTTCCCGGCATATGCTATGCCACTTAATAAAGAAAAAAATTCGCTCTACTAACCCTTTCCCATTCGTCCCAGATGATTCCAGAACTCACTATACACGTATAGAAACCATCGCGGGCTTGCACACATCAAATCCCCAAAGTTTTATCGCAATCGGATGAACGGTTAGCAATGTATGATAGCGATACCAAAACTCACTATCGAATATAGAAACCATCGCGGGCATGCGCACATCAATTCTCCAAAGTTTCATCGCAATCGGATGAACGGTTTAGCAACGCAAAACATCTCACACACATAGACAGAAACAAACACATTTTCTATAGATCAGTAATTTTAATATCAAAAATGTCAGTTAAGCATTTTTAATTTTTTTTAAAGTTAACAACACGGGCATGTGCCTAGCATGGTGGTCGAAAAATTCTAAAATTTATGTAACCAACAATTCAATGAATAAAGAAAACTTAAAAAAAAAAAAAAAAAACATTAAAAAATTTTGTATTTAAAAAATGTTTTTGTAATTTCTAATAATACCATTTATTTAAGCGTATTTCATCACCTTTCAAAACCAGTATTTAGTTTTTGGATACGTTTACAAATATTCCATTTATTTGAATTTTTATTGCAAAGTCGATATATATCGAAACATTTATACCTTTTGACAAAATACGCCAAATTTTTGAGGGGTTAAGCTTTGAGCTTTAAGCTTTGAGATTCAAGCTTTGAGCTTTAAAATTTATGAAGGGTTAAGCTTTGAGCTTTAACCTTAAGCTTTGAGCTTTAAGCTTTGAGCTTCAAACTTTGACCTTTAAACTTTGAGCTTTAAGTTTTGAGCTGTAAGCTTTGAGATTTAAGCCTTGAGCTTTAAGCTTTGAGCTTTAAGCTTTGAATTTAAGTTTTGAGCTTTAAGTTTTGAGATTAAAGCCTTTAGCTTCAAATTTTGAGGTTATAACTTTGAGCTTTAAGCTTTGAGCCATAAGCTTTGAGCTTTATGCTTGAGCTTTAAGTTTAGAGCTTTAAGCTTTGATATTAAAGCCTTCAGCCTAAAGCTTTGAGTTTTGAAATTTAAGCTTTGAGCTTTAAGTTTTGAGCTTTATTAAGCTTTGGGCTTCAAGCTTTGAGCTTTGAGCTTTAAGCTTTGAGCTTTTAGCTTTAAGCTTTGAGCTTTAAGCTTAAGTTTTGTTATCAATGCCTTGAGCTTAAAGCTTTGAGCTTAAAGCTTTGAGATTTAAGCTTTTAGCCTTCAGTTTTGAGCTTAAAGTTTTGAGTTTAAAGCTTTGAGTTTCAAGCTTTGAGCTTTAAGCTTTAAGCTTTAAGTTTTGAGCTTAAAGTTTTGAGCTTAAAGCTTTGAGCTTCAAGCTTTGAGCTTTGAGCTTTAAGCTTTGAAATTTGTGCTCCGAGCTTCAAGTTTTGAGCTTAAAGCTTTGAGTTTAAAGCTTTGAGCTTAAAACTTTGAGATTTGAGCTTTAAGTTTTGAGCTTTAAGCTCCGAGCTTCAAGCTTTGAGCTTTAAGCTTTGAGCTTTTAGCGTTAAGCTTTGAGTTTTAAGCTTTAAGCTTTTAGCACTAAGCCCTATGCTTTGCGCAAAGCTCAAAGCTAAAAGCCGAAAGCATAACGCTCAAATATTAAACTTAAAGCTTAAAGCTCAATCTTAAAGATCAAGCTTTAAGCAAGGTTCAAAGTTTAAAGGCCAAAGTTTAAGCTTAATATCGAAGCTCTAAACTTACGTTCAAAGCTTAAAGCTTAAATTCAAAGCAAAAAGCTTAAAAATAAAGTTCAAAGCTCAAAGTTAAAGCTCAAAACACAAATCTCAAAGCACAAAGCTTAAAGCTCAAAGCTCAAAGTTAAAGCTCAAAACTCAAATTTCACGTCACAAAGCTCAATACTCAAAATTCAATATCAAATCTTAAAGTTCAAAGCTTAAAGCTCAACACGTAAATCTTAACGTTGAATGCATAAAGTTCAAGGCTTAAAGCTCAAAAATCAAAGCTCAAAGCTTAAAGCTAAAACTCAAAGCACAAAGCACGGCTTGCGTTGCAATGCAAAGAAATCAATTGATTCTCCTTGAATATCCTTTCCCGTGCGTCCCCGTTCACCTCCCGAGTCCCCTTCCCCTTTCGCGTTTCCCTTCTACCTTCCCCGCCTTCCCATCCCTCGTCTTCCCACCCACGTACCCCACCTCCCCCGTTCCCCTCCCCCTCCCTGCCTTTCCTCCTTGCCGCTAAAATATATGAAATACCCACATTTTCATTAATTCAAATTTAATAACGCCAGAACTTACCATTATAAATAGCCTTTATCCTTTGCGGGTGTGCGCACAACAAATCACCAAAGTTTCATCGCAATCGGATGAACGGTATGGCAGCGCATAAAATACGAACAAACAAATTTTGATTTTTATATAAGATAGGAAAGATTTGATTGTTTGTTGGTGTCCTCCCGTACGGCCCGTACCCCAATGACGCTTACATCAATACTTACACTTTTAAACTCGTGATATCTTTCAAATGCGATGTCCGAATTCAATAATTCAAAAAGTTATATAAAGGCATTGAAGCAGTCTCGAATATAAAATAATTTATTTTGATAAGAATTAATACCAAGATACAAATAAAGAGTCTTTTCTAGCGGCTGCATTCCAATTAAATTTTTAAAATAAAAGAACACTTATTGTGGCATAACTATAATAGTTAGACATATGCTGTCGCGACATTTTTTGTAGATAATGATGTGTTCTGCAAAGTCGTAGTACATTATTTTATTCTATAATCAATAGTTTTTGCAGCGCACGCGATGTAAAGAATATTTTAGGTCATTTTTTTACACCTTGGATTACATTATTGGAGTTTTAGTAAGGATCCCTAATTTAAAAAAATATATAATATAGTCTATGTTACCCGGGAATAGTGTAGCTTCCCAACGGTGAAAGAATTTTTCAAATCGGTTCAGTAGTTTCGGAGCCTATTCGATGCAAACAAACAAACAAACAAACAAACAATCAAATCCTTCCTCTTTATAATATTAGTATAGATATGGATGGAATAATATTTACTTTAAACTTTACGAGTAAAACCTCAAATGGTAATATTGAATTAAATTACGACAATATTAGCGTACATGGATAATTGTATGCAAGAATTGAAAGAGATGGGATTGGGCGCGAAATTGAGTGATATGGAAGTATGTTGCCTGTTGTATTTTTTTTTTTTACATTAACTCCACACAGGAGGTCCTGAGGAAAATAATTTCCCTCAGGGCCTATGTCATCTGTGATGCTGTGTGGAGGGTCATTTTGAGGAGAGGAAGGAATGAACATTGGTCTTGAAGAGACCCAAGTCGTAGGAGGGAGGAAACACAATATTTCCAAATAGACAAACTCATCCACCTGCTCCAAGTATTCATCATTCACAACTATGTTGCACATTGTTTTCGTATTCTCTCTTTCAAACACCATGACTTTAGACTTATTTACATTCATCATTAACTCATTCTTCATACATACTTCGTTCATCCTAGGCACGAGAGACTGTAGGTCTTCCATACTGATAGAAATCAGCACCGCATCATCAGCACGGTTGAATTTGGCAGCCACCTCTGGTCTGGAGCTCCAAAATACTTGAAAAATACCCTCGACTCTGTGCAGAAACGGGCGGTCCGTTTGATAGATTCTCCCATCTTAACGAACGGATTGCAATCTTTAGAGCACAGGCGTCGGGTGGGAATGCTATCCATGTTCTACCGGTATTTCAATGGAAGATGCTCCGAGGAACTAGCATCATTGATCCCTAACGCGCGCTCAACATTTGTACACAGTTGACATTAGTCACATGAGAACGGGTCGTTTCTACGACTCGTTCTTGAGTTCAACAGCTCGGCTGTGGAACGATTTGCCGGCCTCTGTGTTTCCTCCCTCCTACAACATGGGTCTCTTCAAGACCCATGTTTACTCCTTCCTCTACTCAAAAACACAATCAACACAGCATCCTCAAAGATGACTTAGGCCCTGAGGGAAATTATTTTCCTCAGGGCCTCCTGTGTGGAGTTAATGTAAAAAAAAAAATATAAAAAAACAATTATATTTTAATTCTAATCACGCGAAACGATAGAGAAAGCTTTAATTTATCTAATGCAATAATAATTTATTTATAACATAAACCAATTCGTAGTAGAGATTAACCTAAAAGAGTGATTTAGCATTAAGCGTCGCGTCGCCTTAAATACAGTTGATACGACACGAAGTTACTCACGGGGTAGGCAGAGAGGATGGACTCACACTCCTTGTCTCATTCACGTTCATACATTTTGGGAGACGCCACCCCGGGAACCTTTCATTGGATAGCCAACACCTCTACCATGTGTCACCCTAAGTGACAAGCTACGGGTGAGGTATACCCACCATCAGCCCTGTGGCAGGCCGGATCGGGAGAGGCCGGTTGAAAAAGAGACCCATCCGGACCATCACCTTGCGCAGCTAAGGGGGGGAATCTATGCTCACGCACGGACCCCAAGATTCCTACCCAATTCTTCCTTGCAATTCTTTAAAAGACTCTCCACACAGCATTCTTAAAGATGACAGGCTACGAGGAAAATTATTTTCCTCACTGACCTTTACTCCTTACTCTTAACTCTTTACTCTTAACTTTTTACTCTTTATTAATTACTCTTAACTCTTTAATCTTTACTATTTACTCTTTACTTTTTACTCTGTACTCTTTACTCTTCGCTCTTCAATCTTTCTCCTTTACTCCTTACTCTTAACTCCTTACTCTTAACTTTTTACTCTTTACTAATTTCGCTTAACTCTTAACTTTTTAATCTTTTCTTTTCACTCTTCTTTCTTCACTCTTCATTCTTAACTATTCACTCTTCAATCTTTACTATTCACGATTCACTCTTCACTATTCACTCTTCGCTCATCACTCTTCACTCTTAACTCTTCAATCTTCAATCTTTACTATTCACGATTCACTATTCACTCTTCGCTCATCACTATTCACTCTTAACTCTTCACTCTTCAATATTTACTATTCACGATTCACTATTCACTCTTCACTCTTCGCTCATCACTCTTAACTATTCAATCTTCAATCTTTACTATTCACGATTCACTCTTCACTACTCACTCTTCACTCTTCATTCTTTACTCTTCACTGTTTACTCTTTAGTTTTTAGTTTTTTATGCTTTACACTTTTTACACTTTTATTTATGTAGTTATACAAATTCACTATTCATACTTAGTGCCACAAACCAACGCATCCGTTTATTCAACCACTAGCAGCGCGCGAAACGCCGTTGCTTGCGGTTGCTTCGTTCCTGTCCCATAATTCCTGGCTGCCGGTTTATACGCAGCATTTACAATACGTTCGTACTTATCTACAATACTAAAATATGAACTTTTTCCAAATCGGTCTCGCGGTCCCGCGTGACATATTCATTATGTATTTATTATTCCATCAATTATACGGCGGTAGTTTTATATACACAATTAACATTTCTGGCGACATGTGCGCAGTTCGTTAAACTACGTGCCCCTCTCTTAATGTCACCCGCTACACTGTACTGATTCCATGGAATGATAGCGGTCGTTACACTCAATCAAGCGATAGATTAACTTTTCTTTCCAGCGCGCTGTACACATAGAAAATAGAAAATATATATTTTTGGTTTAGAAAATATTCTTTCAGTGAGAGCAAATCTGTGTTACAAAATTATATAAATAATCCTTATAAAAAAATATCATCGGACAGCAAAGAGGAACGTCTGCGGGCTTTTTTCATATAAAAATAAAATTTGG
Source organism: Glyphotaelius pellucidus (assembly GCA_936435175.1). Lineage (NCBI taxonomy): Eukaryota > Metazoa > Arthropoda > Insecta > Trichoptera > Limnephilidae > Glyphotaelius > Glyphotaelius pellucidus. The sequence continues at coordinate 361,451 of OW386565.1, forward strand.
ATTGATGCTAAAATACTTGAACCATTAATTTGTTCGCTTTTAGGAACAACTCATATAGGTCTCAAAGAAATCGTTGTTTTTCCTTTACTGTCATGGTTAGAAATATGATCTAATCCAGAGGTTTCCTAACTTTTTTTTTTCGTAGACCACTTTCAAAATTTTACTGGTCACGGTGGACCCCCTGCTGGTACATATCTACCATATTTCCAAAACACGACAAGCGTTGTACTGAATATTGAATGGTGAGGTGTGGTCTTTCACAACGAAGCAGTACTAGATCTGCGACTTTTTCAAACGGGGGCAAAATGGGCCAGTTTTCGAGATTATATTTGCCACGACGGAGGGGGCGTAATGGGATATGGGTTTGTTTCCATCCCAGTACAGTACACCCATATCCCCCCCTTTAGCTGGGCGTTTAAAAATCTTATTTATTTATTTAATATCAAGGGTATAAATATACCATAAGCACACTTGTCACAAAATCATAGGAAACATATTAGAAACAGTAAATAAAGATTATAACAGATAATTGTGGCGTTTGAAAGAGAAATGATACCAGAGATACGATAAAATACAAAAATCTAAAGGGTTTTCCAATAAGAGATGTTATTTTGATATTCAAAGAAAAATGCCATTTTTTTAAATATAAATGATCGGATGTTTATTTCATTATAAAGAGGAAGGTATGCCGTTAATAGTGGAAAATAACATCAGGCAAATGATCACCACGACCACGCTTACAGGACCATATCCTTTTCATGAAATTTTCCATAACCAAATCGCAAAGTGGCTGCCCTATGTCCTCGATAGCCTCACGAATTCCATCTTTGAGGTCTTGAATCGACGCTGGGCTGTTGGCGTAGACCTTCTCTTTCACGTGGCTCCAAAGGAAGAAGTCGCAAGGTGTTAAATCACAAGATCTCGGTGGTCAATTGTGATCACCTCTTCGAGAGATAACACGGTCCGGAAACTTTTCCCTTAAAAGATCAATGGTTTCGTTGCTTGTGTGGCACGTAGCGCCGTCTTGTTGAAAGTAAACGTTGTCCAGATCAATACCATCCAATTCCGGCCATAAAAAATCATTAATCATCTCTTAGACATCTACCGATATAGCGGGCTATTCAAAATAACACCTCTTATTGGAAAACCCTTCATAGTACAAATAAAACCCTTCATAGTACAAATATTGATTGAAAAGATTTGATAGTATAGCCCTCTTGTACCTAGTTCCGTGCAGTTAAATAGATCTGCCACATCAGCGTTTCTATTAGTAATTTCATGTAATCTAGGTACAAACGAGTGTTTCGTATACTCAGTCCGGTTATTGTAGCATTTAAACAGGATTTTAGAAAGAGTGGCTCTCGTGTGTATATGAAATTCAATGATCTTAGTTAAATCAGGACTGTCTATTTTACCATTTACAATTTTGAATATAAATATTAAGTCGGATCTGAGAGTCTGATCAAATAATATTTTATGCATAAACGGTACAACAACGTGCGCTGTACGCCAGTAGCGCTGTTATGGAGGGGGCGTAATGGGATATGAGACGGGGGGTGGGATGGGATATGGATATGGGGCACGGGATGGGTCTCAATCGAAACCAGTTCGTGGACCCCCATTTACAACTTGTGAACCCCCATTTCTTTATCGCGCCTACGTGGACCCCGTCGGGTCTTCCGTGGACCCCTAGGGGTCCACCTGGACCACTTTGAGAATCACTGATCTAAACGGTGTTAGAAAGACAAAACATGTTTTGTATTCAAATCTAAAAGTTAACCACGGAAAAATTAGAATGAACCTAAGTTTCACGTAAAAAATATGCTACTGCATGGCGGGTCGAATCGGGAGAGACCAGTTGAGGGAGACCTTTTGACCTCACCAGCAGAACTATCTGGACCCATCACCTTGCAACGCAGTGGGAGGAATGGATTCATACGTCCGTCACATTGACCCCTCGCACTTTTTCCTTCCCAGAACTTCCTCTCATTTCCTTAAAAAGACCATCCACTAAGCATCCCTAAAGATGACCCTGTAGGCCCTGACCCCCTAACTTACAAATTGAGTACGCTCTTACCAACGTCAATCCCCATATACAGAAAATAATGGTTCCATGACGTACTTATATACAAAATGCAGTCGGTTTAGGGAAAATACGGTATACGGTATACCTAATTACACAAAATATAACTAAGTGATCCCGAACGGGTGTGCAGAGAGGGTATACCGCCCAATAACAAAAAAATAAAACTTTTTTTTTTCAAGTACATCAAGGATAAAACTACTTGTCTATTTACTGTATAAACCAGCGTATAAAGTGTATTAAACTGTTATTTTTTGCGTATGTTAGAAGTCAACTTGAGTACAACTCTCCCGTCTGGAATCCACATTATAATATACATGTACAAGCCGTTGAAAGACCACAAAACAAATGCTTAAGTTTTCTAAATTTTAAAATGGGTATTCCAGCAATTATGTTGAACTACAACACAATTTTAAACGATATGAATATGCTCAAACTGTCAGACAGAAGAATTTTCACTGACTTGGTATTTCTATACAAAATTCTAAATGATTTAATTGATAGTCCGGTATTGCTTGAATTGATAAGCTTACGAATTCCACTTCGTAATACTAGAAGTCAGGATTTATTTCAGTGCAGAAATTCTGGGACTAACTTCCATATGGATTCCTCTTTGCCCAGAATACTAATGGAGGGAAACAATTATACCAAGTCAGTAGTGACATCTTCAATTTATCTTTAAACAAATATAAAATGATGTTATTGAGGCAGTTCAGTTATTTATTTATTTGTAAGAGACAAACAGCTTTTACATTAAATATAGATACGATACAGATACATACATATAAAATTAAATTAAGTTAAGCCAAAAAGGTCTCCTATATTAAAATTATTTGAAGATGGAGTTTTATTAGATCTAAAAATTAATTTTTGGTGAGGGGGAGAGGAAGAGGAAGATAGAATAAGGATAGGAGATGCTCCCGATACATTCTACAATCTTGAATTAATTTTCAATCGTACGCGTTTTATCTATTCGGTATTTCTGAAGGGTATTGTTAAAAATGTCTATATTGTAAAATGTTGTATTAAATTGCGCACATAAACTGGGAATCGGGGATTTTTTCTAATGTTAGTTCTACATGGTGGTAAATAAAATAAGTCTGATTTTCTTGTTGATCTTGTCGGAATATGAATGTTTATTAAGTCGGTAAGCTCTGGCGAGTCCAGGCCATTATTCAAAATTTTAAATAACAAGGTTTGGTCAAAAATTAAGCGTCGTGTAGAAGTTGTGAAATTTAATAGATTCGGTGTAATTTGAAAAGTGTTAGTTTTGTTTGTAATTTATGTGTTTAAATTTTTTTTTTTAATACTTTCGACATGAGCTTGGTAGAAAGGAGTCCAGATCGGTGTGCGGTGTTCTAAGTGGGGACGGACGTACGCCGTGTAAAGGGAAAAAAGAGTTTTAATGTTGCGGAAAGGTTTTGTTATACGAATTATAAAACCCAGCATTTTGTTGGCTTTGTTGATGATTTCGTCAGTGTGTTGTGTAAAGTTTAATTTAACGTACATAACTCATTTATGTACAATAAATGAGTATTTTTCTAACTATGCTATGTACGTATGTATTTATTAATAAATAAATAAATAAGAACTGTGTATAAATTAGTTTGATAATCGTACCAAATTATTAAAGGGTATTTTTGAAGTCAATGTTACATTTGAAATTGATAAACAATGCACAAAATATTGTAATTTTATAGTAAATACCATTTCGGGGGGGGGCAATTGTGCATGCAGTCACTTGCAGCTGTCGCCTCTCAGTTAGGTAAAGTTAGGTTAGGTTAGGTTAGCACGTGCCGTGTACCTATTTAATGAATGCATTGTAAGAGGGTGTGTTGTGTATATACCACCTACACGGGGAATGGAAATTCGTGGTTATTTACTTACAACAATATTTGCTTGAAGCTTGGCGTTGGATTGTAGTTTCTTTTTACATATTTTTTATTATTTTTCATTTACCCACGAATAATTGCCCAAGTTGCCTCTAAAATCATAAAACACTAAAATCTTTAATGGCCTATATCTTATAATTTAAAGCAAAAATAAATAAAGTAGCTCACATCCGTACTAGATATTTGATAATACCTTTTGATTACAAAAATAATTTTTCAGTTTGGTTGGGTAATTTGATCTCAAATCCAAATTTAAGATTTGTATGAAACTGGCCGAAATGGGCCGCGCATACGTTTTTCTTAAGGGAGGTACTTGACTCACTTTAATAAGTAATTCCTGACATTAATTTGAGTAAAATATGTAAATTAAATTTTGGTCTCCGATGACATTTAGATGTTTTTTTTCTACAAATAAACAATTAACCACCACTCCGTTTTCCCGCAGGGGTAGGCAGAGAGAACGGACCGCCAAACAACTCGATCTTGGCACACACTCTTTGCCTCGTTCACATTCATACATCGTCCCATACATGCTCTTCTATTATTCTGACTCTTGACATCGCCTGACTCAAGCATCTGATTCACTTGGTCTACCATTCACATTTGCGTCATATATTCTACACTCCTTTCCTCGCATACAAACATATTTCCTTTTCCCTTATCCCTTACCCTCTCCTCCCCTTGCCCTTCCCAACCCAAATACCTTTTTGCAGTCTATTTCAGTAATAAATACACTTATTCTATTGTTGTGCATTGGTTTATCATTTGTAGAATTCAGATTTGTACTGTTATTTTTTATTTTTTAATTGCTGCTTAGTTCTATTTTTCTTTCATTTTTCTTAAATATTCTAGTTTACATGCAGTTAGTCTTGTTTCTAAATATCTATCTGTGAACATTAATAATTTATTTGTTTTTTAATCATCCTCTTATGTTTATTATATTACTAAGACTGTTTATACTGAATAGTGGGCGTTGGCAGTGGGGGGCGGGGTAAGAGGTTTGGTGGTTACTCGGCTGAGTGACCATTGACGACGTGTGGAAGAAAAAAATCGCCGATTTAAAAAGTCGCCAACCAAAACTAATTTTTTTTATACATTTTTTACCCCAAATAATATGAAAATAAGTCAGGTACGGCAATTAACAAACACCCTGTAAAAGAAATAACCGTTTTTGGACGCCATATTTTTAGTTTTTAATAGAAATTTACAACCATTTTAAGCAACCCCTCTGCCAAAGGTCACCCCAAGTGGTTCGCTACGTTTGTTGACTTAGCAGGGTTGCCCGGGTTCATGGGGTGAGGTTTGTCCGGGTTTCGGCGGCGGACGCATCTGCCACCTGCTGCGTGGTGATCGAGAGAAACTGGATGAGAGAGACCTAACCTAGACCTCTCCAGCAAGACTATCTCGACCGATCGCCTTGCACCGCAGTTGGAGGGATGGATTCATACTTTTTTATTATTTTTATATGAATACCGCACACAAGAGAATTATCATAGAACAAGATATTTGCCAGCTAGAAGAAATATGGTGCAAGGAAAAACTTCAATTACAAGAGAAAATAATTGAGCTACAAAATAAGCTGATATTAAATGAAGAAAAACATTCAGAAAAAATTGAAAATTATCTAAAGGAAAAAAAAGAATCAATTAATACAACATATAATAAGTCAACCTTTTCAATACCTATACCAGAGCCCAAGTACTCACTAATAATTGCAAGTGAAAATACGAATTCAACATCTGATGATATTCGAGATATGATAGTTAAAAACATTAAAACATCGCAATTGGGTATTGCAGTTAATGGGGTGCAAAAGGCATCAAATAATAAACTAATTATCTCTTGCCCAAATAAAGATCATACAAAAAAACTTACAGATGAAATAAATACAGTTTTCAAAAACAACTTAATCGCGAAAGAATTAGAAAAAAAGAATCCTAAGCTATTCATACGAAACCTACCTCTGAACTTATCCGAAGAAGACATAATTGAATCGTTTAAAACACAAAATGATGGAATAAAAATCATAATGGATGAAAATCCAAATAAAAATACCGTAAAATTAGTGAAAATGCTTAAACCAAAAGCACAAAATAATTTAACGAATTACATAATAGAAACCAGTGGAAAATTAAGGAAATATCTTATATCTAAAGAGAAAATTAACATTGGATACCACAGAGTGCGGGTGGAGGACGCAAATCCAATTATGCAATGTTTTCATTGCTTGAAATTTGGTCACTCAGCTATCAACTGCCTAAATAAGGACAAAAATGCCACGTGTCTACACTGCGCCATGGATCATCCTTGGAAAGACTGCCCTAACAAAAACAAAGAAGAAAAATGCAAAAATTGTGAATTCCAAAACAACACATTCAAGTCAACAAACGATACAAATCATAAAGCAAACAGCAAAAATTGTATGTATTTAAAAAAAATGATGTCTATTGCACAAGGGCGTATAAATTATGAATAGGTATGCATCTTCTTTTAAATTCTTAACAATGGTGGCCCTCATGGTATTCTCAAATATTAAAAACTCAATATTAAAATTTATGTGTTTGTATAAAATGCGCTTGTTTTCTGAAATTTACTACATTTTAGTTATAACTTTCTGTAAAATTTTAAAACAAAAAAGAATCATTATAATATTATTAACCCACCATCAAAGTGTTAAGGATTCTTTAGAAATATTCAAAAATTATTTAATTATTTTTTTCAGTAAAATTTTAAAACCAAAACGAAGCATTCAAATATTAGCCTACTCTCAAAGTGTTAACGTTTGTGGAATATTATTTATTCAAAACAACATTAATATACTTTACAGTATGTATCTTATTTATAACATTATCACTAGAAATATATTGCCAGGTTATTCTATATTGTTACCAAAACTATTTCAAGTCAACCTTGATATTATTATTCATAGACTATTATTGAATATGAATCATTATTATTCATTATTATTCACGATATTACTATTGCTGCGAACTTATTTGTGTTTGGGATCAAAATCAAATTCAAATTTAACAATTAGTTATAATAAATGCGTGTATCAACAAGAGATGCTATGACAGGGAAAAAAATGCATACAAATATTTTAGTTATTAAGTACTTTATTCACAATCATTATGTCTTTTAGTTATATTGATGATGACACTGATATAAATTTTTGTAAGGTAAATAACCTGTGTGAATGGTTCGAAAAACAAGATACGATGAAATGTGAAACGAAAAAACTGAATTTTGTGGAACTAAACGTAAGATCAATATGTAAGTACTGGGACCTATTTCATGTTTATTTTAAAGACTGTTTAAATTACATTGACGTACTCATGCTTTGCGAAACTGCAATTCGAACGGAACTTGTTAATCTTTATGATATTCCCGGTTTCAACTCATATCACTATTGCAGAAACCGTAAATCTGGTGGAGGCATTTTGTTATATGTTAAGAATAACCTCTCCTTTTCGCAAATATTTCTGGAAACTAATTATTTTGAGAACGTTTTTGGAATATTGACACTTCCAAATAACAGCATTTTAAATGTCTTAGCCGTATATCGACCCCCGAATCTAAATAAGCAAGCATTTTTGTCTGAAATATCCATGGTGTTTGAAAACAATATTAAATCAAATGAAAGTGTAATCTTTTTCGGCGATGTAAACTTAAATTTATTAAATAAAAATGATGCTATCATTATAAATTATGAAAATATCCTTACTAATAACTATTTAAAAAAATGTATTCATAATATTACTAGGGAAGTGATAGTTCAAGAGAAAATTATTAGCTCATGTTTAGATCACTTTTTTGTCCGAATAAGCGGAAAGTTACCCAATGGATTAAGCTGTACAATCTCTGCATGCGTGTGTGATTATAACATTGCCGATCACCATACAACAGCTGTAAGTATAAACTATAACTCGGTAGATAATTTAAATTCTAACGATTCTAATAACGTCCAAATACTTTCGCAAAAATTGATCGATAAACGTATTTGTAATTATGATTGGAAATCACTTCTAAAGGAGACCGAAAGTTCTGTTATTTATTTAAAGATTAAAAGTTATTTTGACGACTTGTATAAAAACAGCACAATTAAAATAAGCAAAAAATCTAAAATCCGACCGTATGCAATAAATGATTGGATATCTACTGATGCACTATATAATATTAAAAAACGAGATTATTTATATAAGCGTTGGAAAAATACTCCTACAAACAAATTCTATGAAAAAGAATATAAAAGTTATCGAAATGTTTTAAATAAATTGTTACTTAAATTAAAAACCTCATACTACAATGACAAATTCAAAAATCTATTTCAAGACTCAAAAAAGACTTGGGACGAGTGTAATAAAATTTTAGGAAATAAATGTAAAAATGATTGTGACCAAATTGCCTCCAAATATTTGATGAAAGATCGGACCAAAGAAAATGTAACTAATGATTTTGTTAATTATTTCTCTGACAGTGTCTGCAATATGTTACACAAATGTGATTACAAGACTACTGTTTTTGAACCAGAGGAGATGCTACAAAGCATGTACCTACCAGGGGCCAAAATTGCTGACATAGAAAGCATTGTGAGGCAACTTAAAAACTCTTCTCCTGGAATTGATAATATCAGAATGTGCGATATTAAAAAACATATAATAATCTTAGCTCCAATTATAGCCCATTTTGTAAATAGAGTCTTACTTGAAGCAAAAATTCCAGATGACTTAAAATGTAGCATTATCAGACCTATTTATAAAGGAGGTGATCACACTCTACTGGGTAATTATAGGCCAATTAGTATTTTGCCTTCACTTGAAAAAATTCTTGAAAAATACATTCAGCTGAAATTAATAAAATACTTAGAAGATTTTTCTATTATTGATACCAATCAATATGGCTTCCAAAAAAAAAAGGCACTGAAATGCTGCTTCAAAATTTTGCCAGCTTGATAAATAATGAATTAAATAGTAAAAATCATGTATTAGTTTTGTTTATAGATTACTCCAAGGCATTTGACACTATTAATCATAGAAAATTATTGCAAATACTGGAAATCATAGGAATAAGAGGAAGACTTCTAAAACTCTTTGAAGATTACTTGAACAACCGGTGCATGAAAATAAAGCTATTAAACACCTTAAGTAAAAAAAGAAGAATTTTAGCAGGCGTTCCTCAAGGTTCCATATTAGGCCCTATTTTATATATCATTTATGTATCATTTATCAAGTACATTTTTAAACATGTAAAACACTTTGTATATGCGGATGATACTGCATTGGTAATTTCACACAGTGATTTGCAATTATGTATTGAACTCTTACAAAAAGATTACATTGAACTATTGAAATGGTCTCATGACTCTGGTTTACTCATAAATGCAAAAAAAACTAAATTGATACATATTAGATCACCCAATGCCAAGGCAAATATTATTACACCTGAAATAAAAACACACAGCTCAGATTGCTTACACGTTGGTATCTCTGATTTGTGTACATGTGAAAATATTGAAGTTGTTAAAAAATATATTTATTTAGGTGTAATTATTGACTGCTATTTCAAATGGGATTTACAAATAAATAAAGTCTGTGAACGACTCAGATCTGTTGTTGGCAGATTATATAAATTAAAATTTTATGTTCCAATATGCACACTTCGAATAATATATTTATCATTAGCTGAATCTATTATCAGGTATGGAATTACAGCTTGGGGACTTTCCTGCAAAACAAATGTAAATCGTATTCAATCAGTTCAAAATTCTTTAGTTAAATTATTAGCTCATAAAAGTTTATACGAAAAAAGGCATAATGTTCCGTACTTTTACCAAAATCTCAAAATTCTCCCAGTAAGAGCAATTCTGTGGTATAAAATTATATTTCAGCATATGAATAGCTCTATATACATTAATAAACTGGACCACACTTACAATACTCGTCTTATGTTAAATGAAGGACTAATTGTACCTAAGCATTTAAACAAATACGGACAAAGAACGCTGGACTACATGATACCTAATTGCTTAAATATGTTACCTGCCGAAATTAAAAAATGTACAAATGGTAAATTAAATATTATGTTGAAGAATTGGCTCGCCGAAAGAAATAATTTGTATTAGACTGACACAAAAATTGTAACTGCATAACAAAGTAAAATAAGTTTATATCCTCAAAGTAAAAGTACCCATCGACAAACTGCTTAAAAGTAGTTTATTGGGACTTTTCTTTTTCTGTATATTTTTTATTTCTTCTTGTAATAATGTATTACTTTGTATTTATAATAAATAAAAAAAAAAAAAAAAAAAAAAAAAAAAAGAGTCCCATCTGCTCCCGTCTGGAGCCAGTGAGGCTATGGCATCCCTAATTGGGATATGTTGTGAGGCTTAAGGTAGTGGGGAGGGGAAGGAGATGGGGAAGAGGAAGGTGGGAAGTACCTGGCTATTCAGATCTAGTCACCAAACACGGCTAAAACCATTTCAAGCAACGTTTCAATTCCGAATGGTGGTCTTACACCAGGGCGATACTGAGAGTATCTTCCATTCTGGAACGTGCCGCAAATATGCTATATATTATTTTAAATGAATAAATTGTGAAATAACACAAATTAATCGAAAAAATTTATTTGCCACGCCGGGATACGATCCTGCGACCTTTGAAATGCGAGTCACGAGCCTTACCGCTGGACTAGGCCGGCCGTCACTCCTGGACACACTGACCCCCAGATTCCTACCCACTCCTCACACCTTTTTCCGTCCCTTCCTTAAAAGCCCCTAAGCACACAGCATCCCCTAAGATGACATTGGCCCTGAATTAATTTCGACAGGGTCTCCTGTGTGGAGCTAATTAAAAAAAATATATATATCGTCGCACAGAAAAATGACATCCAATACTTTTTACTGGAATCGCTTGTTAAAATCATTCCGTTGCACCCTGTATATATACATTTTACTCATAAACACCCTGTGCACGTTGGATTAAACTAAATACCGTATACTTTGTGTATGCAAGGTTGAGTTTTTTAGCATGTGCAGCTCTTATGGGGTCGTTTGGTACCCCCCTCCGTGTCAACGAACCTTCCCCCTGTATAAACTTTAACAATAAAAGCGACCCGCAGTTGCCCGGGGAAAGTGAATGCACCCCTAGAAAACAGATTCACAAATAATATAAGAGGATGACACGATATTGTGTATATATAGGAAAGGAGTTTAAGGGTCCACAATTCGAATTTCGACCGATTTTTTACATATCTCCCTTAAACATTCGAAGTTTTTAAGCTCTTAAAAAAATATATGTTATTTTTTAAGATAATATCTAAATACACGCCGAAACGCAAATTATATGAAATTCCCTCGATAGAAAAAAAATCGCAAGTATGCTCCGAAAATTATTTAAAACAAGTCTATTTTTACAAGTTATATTTGTGAAAAAATTCACAATGTTTCTTTAAATTATATTTAAAATACGTTCCACGAGATTCTTGCTCTATTTTAAACGAGTCATGTTTTATTGAGCTTTTTCGCCATTTTCGCTGCGATTTCATCACTTAAAATATTAGCGCGCTCTGTCCAACATTCGTAATTACACATCTCTCCATCTTCTTCTTTTTCAGTCGAATAACGCCGCCTTAAGGAGAATATATGACGCGAATGTGAATGGTAGACGAAGTCGGGGACGCCCGAGGAAGACGTGGCACGACCAAGTGAATCAGATACTTGAGTCGGGCGATGTCAGGAGTCAGAATAATAGAAGAGCAAGTATGAGGCGATGTATGAACGTGAACGAGGCAAGGAGTGTGTGTGCCAAGATTGAGTTGTTTGGCGGTGTCCTCTCTGCCTACCCCTGCGGGGAAACGGCGTGATGGTTAGTTAGTTAGTTAGTTATATATTATCTATTATAATATATAGAGGTTTGATCTATCTGATTTGAAAGACAACTGATGTCGTCAATAAGGAAATCCAGTCCAATATTTTAATTTTTTTAATGATAATGACCTTCTAACTAAAATAATTTCATATTTATTTTTATTTTTAAATAATAGTTAAAATAATTATCAAAGTTTTAATTTTTCAAGATCCCCGAAAACCACCGTATCTAGTTTGAATCGTGTGACGTCATCATGACCAAAAGTTTTATTTATTTTTCAACAGATTATGTCATTTTGTATGGAAGAAGCTATGAAATTATTCAATAAGTAAAAAATTATTTAGGTGGAATTTTTTTTATTGTTCTCTAGACTTTATGTCCGGGTTAAATCTTCCCCACAGGAAAAATTTAACCCTTCCACACACTTTTCCACAAATGATCATCTAGTCAATCCACGCGATATAATTGCACTGTATAAGTATAATAAATACAAAACTTTACAAGAACAACACGTCAACCTACCAGAGACCAAATGGGAAAATACTTCACCGACTCCAGATATTTTCATATCAGAGGGTTCGGCTCGATAGAACTCCTAACTGGACCGATAAATCCTACTGATCCCTCAATATAAATATTTAAAAAATCTTTCGTATGACTGATTTTTGCATTTTTGTATATAAATTCTTTGACAAATCTAATAAGCCTAAATTTTGAATGAGAGAGCTAGGTATAATGCCAGTAGCCGAAATAACAAATGGTAATATTTTTATAGTCCGAGAATACCAAATTCTTTTAATCTCATTTCCTATGTATATTTTCTAATTTTTTCAGAAACAGATTTTTGAATATTACAGGAATTTGGAATAGCGACATAAATGATATATGTTATTTTTTTAAATTTTGTCATGTAAAACTATATCGGGTCTTTTATGTCATATTTATTATAAAATTATATTTTTCAATATTATTTTACGGAAGAGTGGTATAAAAATTGTTTGAAATTATTATTTTTTTAGCTTTACAAATCGAAATCAACATTATGGAAACTGAAGCATCAATTTTCAGGCACAGAGTCGAGGGTATTTTTTTTAGATATTTTGGGGCTCCAGACCAGAGGTGGTTGCCAAATTCAACCGTGGGGCGCACTTGCTTGTACGGGGTTAGCAGTTTTGTACTATTAAAGTATCTGTGGGACCCGTACAGTACGCCCAGTTTCTGAGAGGGAGAACAATGTTCATTCCTTCCTCTCCTCAAAACGACCCTCCACACAGCATCTCGACGGCCTCCGTGGTCCCGAGGCAAGACTCTCGACTCACAATCCGAAGGTCGCGGGTTCGAACCCGGTGTGCGCAAATAAATTTTATTAATTTGATTAATTTGTGTTATTTCACAATTTATTCATTTAAAATAATATATAGTATATTTGCGGCACGTTCCAGAGTGGAAGATACTATCAGTATCGCCCTGGTGTAAGACCACCATTCAAAATTGAAACGTTGCTTGAAATGGCTTTAGCCGTGTTTAGTGACCAGATCTGAATAGCCAGGTACTTCCCCACCTTCCTCTTCCCCTATCTCCTTCCCCTCCCCACTACCTTCAGCCACACAACATACTCCAATTGGGGATGCCATAGTCTCACTGGCTCCAGACGGGAGCAGTTGGGACTCTTGTGCGGTATTTCATATAAAAAAATAAAAAAATAAAATAAAATCTCAGATGACTTAGGCCCTGAGGGAAAATGTTTTCCTTCCCAGATCTTCCTTTTAACCCTTTCCTTAAAAAAAACCTCCGCACAGCATCCCCAGTACATTTATTAGTTGTTATGTTATTAATTAATTGTTGAAAATACCATAATTACAATGACTTTGGTTATATTCAGTAACCAGACGTTCGTCATTCTTGTATTGCTCCGAACAGCTGTTTATAAAATATAATATTATTATTATTACAATTTAATATTAATTAACTATGTTGTTTTTTTAATAGCAAAATGACGTAATATACGTCTTTCTCTGTCACTTTCAACGAAATGTTCACAAATTGTATCGGATTTCTCTCTCGTACGCTCGTGACTGTTTCTCTCTCCCTCGCTCTCGTGCTGTTCCCATTTAAAATTCAACTGATTTATGCTCCGTCTCCTTTCCGCTGATAACGACAACCGAATGATACAATCGCATGGTTTACATGGGCTAGTAAAAATTGCAAATTTATTTTATTAAATAATAGTAAAAAAATATACAATAAAATTTCCGCGACATTTACAAATTGGCATGTAGAAGACGATGTATGAATGTGAACGAGGCAAGTAGTGTGTGTGAGATCGAGTTTTTTGCTAGTTCGTCCCCTCTGCCTACCCCTGCGGAGAGACGGCATGATGGTTAGTTGTTAGTTAGTTTAACCTATAAGCTATGAAAATTATTTATTTACAATGGGTTGTTTAAAAATTTTTTTAACATTTCATCATTTTTTAAAAGTTAATTTTCAGGCTCTATTAAAGTTCTGTGATTATTTCAGATTTATGAAGCAACTGACCTACAATGATATAATAACAGAACTTAAATAGAACATACACAAAACGTAAAAAATAACCTCAAAAATTCGATCATTTACTTAATTTTTTTGAAGCCCGTCCTTTTAACACCTTTTAAGGGGAAAATAGGAATAGTAAAAAAAATACAATGTTATACATTACTGACGGCCTCCGTGGTTGAGGGGGGTAAGGCTCTCGACTAGTAATCCGAAAGTCGCGGGTTCAAATCCCAGCAGTCAATTTTATTTGATTGCGTTTATTCACAAATAATTATTTTAAATAATATAAGGCATATTTTTGGCACGTTTCAGAGTGTAAGGTACTCTCGGTATCGCAATATTGTAATATCACCATTCAGGATTGAAACTTTGCTTGAAGTGACCAGATCTGAATAACCATGAGCTTCCTCACTTTCTCATCTCCTTCCCCTTCCAACTACCTTCATCCGCACAACGAGTAAGTGGGGAGAGGAAGGAAATGAGGAAGGGGAAGGTAGGGAAGTACCTGGCTATTCAGTTCTAGTCACCTAACAGTCTAGTCACCACCAGCTGGTGGTCTTACACCAGCATCATCGCATCTTCTATTCTAGAACGTGCCCCAAATATACCTCATATTATTTTAAATGAAAAAAATGTGAAAACACAAATTAATCCATCAAAATGTATCTGCGCACGCCGGGATTTGAACCAGTGTCCTTCGGATTGCTACAACTGTTGCCTATATCACATCTTAATATATATGTTCAAAATTGTAAATGGAAGAATAGACAGTCCTGATTTTACAAAGTTCATTGAATTTCATATGTATACCCACGAGAGCCACTCATTCTAAAATCCTGTTCAAATGCTACAATAACCGGACTGAGTATACGAAACACTCGCTTGTACCTAGATTACATGAAGTTACTAATAGATAAGAATGTAATGCTGATGTAAGCATAATGAGTAAGATTAAGAAAGGGACCCTCAGATGGTTTGGGCATGTAGAGCGAATGAACGAAGAAAGTAGTGTAAGAAGAATATATGACGCAAATGTGAATGGTAGAAGAAGTCGGGGACACCCCAGGAAGACATGGCACGATCAAGTGAATCAGATACTTGAGTCGGGCCATGTCAAAAGTCATAATAATAGAAGAGTATGTATGAGACGATGTATGAATGTGAGTGAAGCAAAGCAACTCGGTCCTGGCAAAGTGTGCCAGGACCGAGTTGTTTGGCGGTCCGTCCTCTCTGCCTACCCCTGCGGGGAAACGGCGTGATGGTTAGTTAGTTAGTTAGTTAATAATAGATATGCTGATGTGGCAGATCTATTTAACTGCACGGAAGCTAGGTACAAGAAGGCTATGCTATCAAATATTTTCAATCAGTATTAACTTTATTTGAACTATAGAATTTTATGTGTAATTGTATCTCTGTTGTCATTTTTTAATCAAAAGCCACAATTAACTGTTGAATTATTTTTTTATTATTTCATATTTAACTATGATTTTGTGTTAGGTTATTCATGTTTATGGTATATGTATACCGTTTATATTAAATAAATCTTTTTGTCGTTATAACTGCTGATTATAATTATATCACTATATTTCGGACGATGTTTTTACGCTAAAGGTGTATCCATAAATTACGTGACGTGACTTTACGTGAAGAGATGTGTGACAAGTCGTACGGGGGGGTCATCAGCTTTGTGACGTAACATGCAGGTATGCTTACCAGATGACAGGAATTTTCCTGACATGTCCGTCTGTCTGATTGTACAAATTTTCAAAACGAAATAAAACAACAATGAAACCCCGAGTTCTCTCACACATATTCTCGCGAGTTTGTAAAACCAGGCTGACCCTGCAGTGTATCCCATTTGGCCCCTCCTCGCACGCAGTGAATTCACAAAAATATCTCCGTATCCCGAATAGCCCCTCCCCGTAGAGATGGCATTCGACACAAAAATATCCCATCTCGCCCCCTCCGTTGTGGTAATTTACATGTAAAATTGCAAAACGTGTGATGTCACAATAGGAGGGAGGGGTCTCACAAATGTGTCAGCGTGAGACAGTGACGAGGGGGGGGGGTGGTCAAAAAGCATGAAATTCTTGTGACGTAATTTATGGATGGCCTCTTACTATCAGCGTTGGTAGGCGTGAATCTAATAAGTTCCGTCCAACACTAAGTTCACTTGATCGTGCCTTTCTTTATTGTCTTTGTTTTTTTTAATATTACCTCCACACAGGAGGCCCTGAAGACAATCATTCCCACCAAAGCCCACGTCATCGTTGGGGATGAGGTGTGGAGGATCTTCTCAGGAAAGGAATGGGAGAGAAAATTCAGGGAAGGAAAGGGGTGCGAAAGGTGGTTAGGAATCTGGGGGTAAATTTTTCCGGGAGTGACGGACATATGAATCCATCCGGTGCATGGCCATGTTCCGAGAGAGTCCCGTTAGAGACGTCAAAACGTCTCCCTCAACCAGTTTCTCCCGATCCGGCCACGCAGTTGGCCACGCACCCCTGCTAAGTCACCAAACGTAGCAAACCACTTGGTGTGACCTATGACAGACATGTTGGTTCGAATTTCAATTTGGGAGGCGGAAAGGGTACTGCCGCCCCGGGAACCTTTATAAGATAACCAACACCTCTGCCATAGGTCACCCCAAGTGGTTCGCCCCGTTTGGTGATTTAGCAGGGATGCTCGGGTTCGTGGGGTGAGATCTGTCTAGGTATTGGAGGCGGATGACCAGGACTCAGTGAACCCCAGATTCCTACCCACCCCTTAAACCCTCTTCCTTCCCAGAACTCTCCTCTCCTCCTTTTCCTTTAAAAAAACCCTCCACACAGCATCCCCAAAGATGACGTAGGCACTGAGGGAAATTATTTTCCTCAGGGCCTCCTGTGTGGAGCTCTGTCAGGGCCTCCTGTCTGGAGCTGTAAAAAAAAATATGTATAATAAATGCTTCTCGGAGCGGCGGTACCCATACCAGCCTCCCAAAATGAATTTGTTGCAATCTTTCTAACCATTTGAACATCATATTTTCTCAATTATGTTGACAACCCAAGCGACTGCAAAACAAGCCCATGTAAACTGGTCTTGAGAACAATTCTACTTAAAAAGGTCAGTTCCTAAATACTACCAAATTAAAGGCCTCTATACGAATGTAGTGTTTCTTTTTGTAATCGACCCTCGGAAAATAATTAAATAATAAAATTATGCGGGTAGGTATTAATTTAATTTTAAGTACTGGCAATATTTATCAAGTAACTAAACGTAAGTATACATATCCAGTTTATCTAGAAGATTGTCTGTGGCGGGCGGGCGGCATGGATTTGATTTTTACACAAATCTACTGTTTTATTTCCATTCTGGTGAAATTTTGCACACCTGACCTTCAAAGCAAGAGGAAGGTCACTGTCCACATTATTTTTCTTAATACTTCGCATAGTATCCGGGCAACTCCGGGGACTTAAGGCGACGCTTCCCGGCTCAAAAATAAGAAAATGTAGAGATATATAATCAAGAATATTGGAGAGAGCGCGCTAATATTTTCAATTATAAAATTGAAGCGAAAATTAAGAAAAAGCTTAATAAAACATGACTCGTTTAAAATAGAGCAAAAATCTCGTGGAAGGTATCTTAAGTATCATTTAAAGAAACACTGTGAATTTTTTCACAAATATAACTTGTAAAATAATTGAAATAGACTTGTTTTTAATAATTTTCGGAGCATACTCTGCGATTTTTTTCTATCGAGGGAATTTCATATAATTTGCGTTTCGGCGTGGAAGGTATCTAGATATTGTTATGAAGGTATCGCGAGTTGTTTGAAAATGAGGGTATTACATATAGTTTAACGACATGTAGGGAAGGAGAGAGGAGGACGAGAATCTGGGAGGGGGAAGGTGGTGGGGAACGAGGGAGGGGAAAGGGAAGGGGAACGGGGACGAATGGGAAAGGACACGCAGGGAGAAAAAATTGTGCATGTCGGAAACTCGCTAGTTATATCATAAATAGATGTCCCGGTGTGGCTTAGTTTTTCAAACAAATGTACAGTTTTATGCCTTATTGATGAAATTTTGCACACTTGACCTTGAAAACGAAAAGAAGGTCACGGCTTACATGAGATTTCGTAAAACTGCCTACTTTCCACACCCTTCAACACAGCACAATGTTTTTTTGACGTGATAACGTCTTATAAATCGATGAACGCCGGCTGCACTCACGAAAAATTGTCACGTTCCGCCTGAGCCTAGCGTGCAAGCGAGATTGCGGAACAAGCGATAGAGAAGCACGATCGGCCTAAGCGTTCGGCTTGTGACTGTAAAATTCTACGTAAAAGTTTTCTTATGACGTTATCACGTAAAATTATCGTCCGTAAACCGACTTTACGGTCAACCAATTTTTTTTACATTAGTTCTACGTAGGAGGCCCTGAAGACAACTATTTCCCTCAGGGCCTCTGTCAACTTTCAGGATGTTGTGTGGAGTAGAGGGAGATCTGGGAAGGAAAAAGGAATGAAGGGTGGGTAGGAATCTGGGAATCAGTGTGTTCAGGAGTGACGGACACGCACCATCCCTCCCACTGCGATGCAAGGTCGAGAGAGTCCTGCTGAGGCGGTCAAAATGTCTCCCTCAACCAGTCTCTCCCGATCCGGCCTTTCAGTAGGTTGGAAGAAGCATCCGCCGTCAAGACCTGGACAAACCTCAAACCATAAACCCGGGCATCCCTGCTAGGTCACCAAATGGACCTATGCATAGGTGTTGGTTTTACAATAAATGGTTCCCGGGACGGCGGTACCTACACCCGCCTGCCAAGAGCACAGGCGTCAGGTGGGAATACTGTCCTTCTACTGGTATTTCAATGGGAGATGCTCCGAGGAACAAGCGCATTTCGGGAAACAACGTTTCCAACATTTGTACAAGATTGGCATTAGTCACACGAGAACGGGTCGTTTTTACGACACGTTTCCTGCCTCCTACAACATGGGCCACTCCTCATTCTCCTCGAAAAGACCCTCCTCACAGCATCCCGAATTAAAAATTATAAATTTTCTTCATATAAATGCTCATCACTTTTTATAAATGTTCTATTTTCGCTTTGTATACAGATTTTCCCACACTTGATACACCCATCTCTTTCTCTCTCACGCGTAATTTCTCTGGAATGTGATGTCCATCCCTTTCGCACTCACACAGTCCAACGCCCGCATTCATTTTTTTAACGCATATCTCTTTCTCTGTCGCACTAGTGTATCTCGCACTATTTGCATCTCTTTCACGCGGCTAACGTTCGGATTCCATTCATCTTTTCTTCATCTCTTTTTCAGATATAGTTAAACTTAAACCGCCGATTACTCCCTGGATTTTTGTATAGCTAATCTCGTATCACGGGTTGTAATGTCGCGATTACGCCGCACATTTTTGTATAGAGTAACCGATTGCGGCAAGTTATCTTAGCTGAGTTATTCCGTACATTTTTGTATGGCGTAACCGCCTGCCGCCGGTTATGACTGCCCGGTTACCCGATACATTATCGTAAGGACTAACCGTCCGCGGCCGGTTATGGTTGTATTTTTTTATATCTTCTATATACATTCGCTTATCTCAACGCGTAATCGTTAACGGGCAACTGAAGGTTATGTAATGCAACTTATATGGGCTAACCATCGGTTTTCCGTTATGAATAATATTAACTTTTGCAATAATTTTACGAGTATTGTTGTGAGTATTTATTTAGATGAAAATAACGGCCACCTTTAAATGATTGAATCTGGCGCCAGATTTCGCGGTTTTTTAACTTACGCAGGATGTGATTTAATACGCACATATCCTGTCTAAGGGGGCACCTGTCTATTCAGACCTAGTCACTTAACTAGTCGCCATTATCGTGCCACGTGCCGGAAATTCAATCATAACCACGTCACACAAAAAAATGGCGTCACCACGAAAACAGTTTTAAGTGATTTTTATAACGGATAAATTTAACTTTTTGCAGTGAAAATTTTTTTGATTTGAAACTCGATGAAACGGAAACGAGCAACCCTAAAAAGAGATAACCACAACACATACATTTATAGGATTTAGCCTGCGAGAGAATGAGATGAACTAATCGGTGTCCTCTTTGTGCGGTGCTTCGTAAAATAATATATAAAATAATTTTGAAACTTGAGAACAATTTTATAATCAATAAACCCTACAATTATCCTACTCCTGATACTCTGCATTCGTCTCATTCTCTCCAAGTTTAGTTTTCTGAAGGTTACTTCTACCACATGTGAACTGCACACACGATTTCGTGTTAATTTGTAGTGCATTTGAATTTTCATTTTTGTAAGCGGTTTAACGGTTGAATTTAACTTTTTTAAAGATCAATTTTATGAAGTATAATTATAATTTTCATTTTTATAAAGGTTGAATTTAACTTTTTTATGTTAATTTGTATAAAGGTTGAATTTAACTTTTTTTAAGTCAATTTTAATAACGGTTGAATTTAACTTTTTTTATGATCATTTTTATAAAGGTTGAATTTAACTTTTTTTAAGATAATTTTTATAACGGTTGAATTTAACTTTTTTTAAGATAATTTTTATAACGGTTGAATTTAACTTTTTTTAAGATAATTTTTGGAACGGTTGAATTTAACTTTTTTTAAGATCATTTTTATAACGGTTGAATTTAACTTTTTTTAAGATAATTTTTATAACAATTGAATTTAACTTTTTTTACATACATTTTTCTAACTCTACTTTTTTTTAACTTTACTTTATAATGTTCATTTTTATAACAGTTGCTATGAATAACGAGTTCAACCGTTGATTTTTACACATTTATGTTCATTTAGTTATATTAATTAAGTCTCTCAAAAACTGGGCGTACTGTACAGGGCCCGCAGATACTTTAATAGTACACAACTGCTAATCCAGTACAAATCCACGGTTGAATTTGGCAGCCACCTCTGCTCTGGAGCTCCAAAATACTTGAAAAACACCCTCGACTCTGTGCAGAAACGGGCGGTCCGTTTGATAGATTCTCCCACCTTAACGAAAGGATTGCAATCTTTAGAGCACAGGTGTCGGGTGGGAATGCTATCCCTGTTCTACCGGTGTTTCAATGGAAGATGCTCTGAGGAACTAGCGTCATTGATCCCTTCGGCACGGTGCATAGTCGGGAGACACGCCAAACGCGTGCCCAACATACGTACACGATTGTCACATGATAACGGGTCGCTTCTTCGACTCGTTCTTGTGTTTCAATAGTTCGGCTGTGGAACGATTTGCCGGCCTCTTTGTTTCCTCCTTCCTACAACATGGGTCTCTTCAAGACCAACGTTCATTCCTTCCTATCCTCAAAAAAAACCTTCACACAGCATCTCTGTGTGAAGGTTTATCATCTAATTTACAGATGACATAGGCCCTGAGGGAAATTATTTTCCCTCAGGACGGGTGGAGTTAATGTAAAAAAAAAATAAAATTAAGTATGGATCTTCCCTTACCACCCTGATTGGCTTCTGACGGTTGGGACTCTTGTGCGGTCGAATTGGTCCAATTTCCAGTCCTTCCACGAACAATATGAAACCGATATGATGCGCAACATGTGTGATTCCTGCGTGAAATCGATCTCTGTGCTCCTTCCGCAGCTATGCACTTTAGCAGCGGTGTCGTATAACACCAACGAACTGAAAATACCAACAGTCGTGTTCCGCGGGCGTGTCAGTGCGAACGAAGTAAACTCAATTTCTCCAACTTCTGCTGAAATATAGCAAACATTTACAGTAATTACAGTTTACACACACATTAACAGTCTTTACTACACAAACATGTGTTTTCGCAAATATTTACAGTAATTACACTTTACACACACATTAACAGTCTTTAGAGTTAACACAAACATGTGTTTTCGCAAACTTTTTCAGTAATTACAGTTTACACACACATTAACAGTCTTTAGAGTTTACACAAACATGTGTTTTCGCAAACATTTACAGTAATTACAGTTTACACACACATTAACAGTCTTTAGAGTTAACACAAACATGTGTTTTCGCAAACATTTACAGTAATTACAGTTTACACACACATTAACAGTCTTTAGAGTTAACACAAACATGTGTTTTCGCAAACTTTTTCAGTAATTACAGTTTACACACACATTAACAGTCTTTAGAGTTTACACAAACATGTGTTTTCGCAAACATTTACAGTAATTTCAGTTTACACACACATTAACAGTCTTTAGAGTATACACAAACATGTGTTTTCGCAAACATTTACAGTACTTACAGTTAACACACACATTAACAGTCTTTAGAGTTTACACAAACATGTGTTTTCGCAAACATTTACAGTAATTACAGTTTACACACACATTAAGAGTATTTACAGTTTACACAAACATGTGCTGTTTTCGCAAACATTTACAGTAATTACAGTTTACACAGTAGTTAAAGTGTACTGAAAATTTTTCACTATTTACTGTTTAAATAATTACAGTTTTCACAAACATTTACAGAATTTACAGTATATACAGTTTACACAATCATTTACAGTTTTTCTAACTTTACACAAACACATACAGTTTACAATAACATTTACAATATTTACAGTTTTCACAAACATTTCAAATTCTATAGTGCAAATAAAGTTAATACTGATTGAAAAGCCTTCTTGTACCTAGCTTCCGTGCAGTTAAATAGATCTGTCACATCTGCACATTTATTAGTAGCTTCATGTAATCTAGGTACAAGCGAGTGTTTCGTATACTCAGTCCGGTTATTGTACCATTTAAACATGATTTTAGAACGAGTGGCTCTCGTGGCTATATGAAATTCAATGAGCTGAACCCATTCAAATTTCGACCGATTTCTTACTTATCGCCCTTAAACATTTGAAGTTTTTAAGCTCTTAAAAAAATATATGTTATTTTTGAATATCTAGATACGTTCCACGCCGAAACGCAAATTATATGAAATTCCCTCGATAGAAAAAAATCGCAAAGTTTGCTCCAAAAATTATTTAAAACAAGTCTATTTCTTTTATTTTACAAGTATAAAGTTATAGTATAAAGTACACTAAGGACGGGTTGTTTCAAAAAAATTGATGGATTCATCAAATATTTGATGTTAATTTTCACGTTCTGTGCAAGTTCTATTCAAGTTCTGTGATTATTTCAGTTTTGTGAAGCAGCTGTCCTATAACGAAATAATAACAGAACTTGAATAGAACCTACACAGAACGTGAAAATCAACTTCAAATATTTGATGAATCCATCAAATTTTTTGAAACAACCCGTCCTAAGAATTGTCGGCGGATCGACTGTCGGGGTCACCATTTCTACCTGTCGGAAGAATAAAAACAACTTAAATACAAGGATTCCCATATTTGAAACTCACTACCTGATTCAGATCTCACCATGAAAGCTAATAGAAGTTACGTGTTTGTCTGTGTGTTGTGTGGTTTGTGTGGTTGTATGTCTGTGTGGTGTGGCTAAGTGGAATATATCCCAACCGTCATCTGAGGAGTTTGAACCCGAGATCCTCAACGGCTCCTGACGAAATGGAAAGTCACTCAACGAACCTACGAGGCACGTTTGATATTATAAAACTAGTAACGTATGTCTTACAGTGGAACTCGCGTTCAAAACAGAATATTTAGACAATTTCTATATCTAATTTTATTATTTATTTATTTATACACGCCTTGAAGGCTTTTACAATATCATGTTATTAAAGATACATAGGTTATTCAGGAGTATAAGCATGTAGTATATAGCTTATTAAACTGGACACTGAGGATACAAGACGATTCAATATATACCTATGTATGTAGTGTCCTTATAGTGAAAAGTTGTACAAAGGGAGTTAATTAGTTTAGTATAATAATGGTAAAACAGATCAACTTAAGGCGGCACTCTTCGGCTGAAAAAGAAGAAGATGGAGAGATATGTAATTACGAATGTTGGACAGAGCGCGCTAATATTTTAAGTCATAAAGTAACAGCGAAATTTGCGAAAAAGCTTAATAAAACATGACTCGTTTAAAATAGAGCAATAATCTCGTGGAACGTATCTTAAGTATCATTTAAAGAAACATTGTGAATTTTTTCACAAATAAAGCTTGTAAAATAAAAGAAATAGACTTGTTTTAAATAATTTTTGGAGCACACTTTGCGATTTTTTTCTATCGAGGGAATTTAATATAATTTGCGCTTCGGCGTGGAATGTATCTAGATATTATCTTAAAAAAAAAACATAAATTTTTTTAAGAGCTTAAAAACTTCAAAATTGATAATTGTTTTAAAGAACAATGGAAAATTAACAGAGCGATAAAAATGTTCATATTTATGGAAAAATAAAAATACGTGAGTTGCATTTTCGTAAAAAATTATACAATTCGATAAATTTATAAAAAAATACAGTTTTCAAGAGAGAGAGAGAGAGAGAGTGCAGAAAAGTAAGTACTTAGATAATCTTTACATAAGTATTAAGGGGGTATTCTAGTCTAAAAAAAAAAAAAAAACGATTTTTTTTTCTTCATATTTCCAAAGTTTAAATATTCAAAAATATCTCCTTAAAAGGATTTTTCGAAATTCGCATTATTTTAAAAGTTATAATCATTTTGATATCGCGGTTTAGACGGAATCTAACCAAAATCTAAGTAGAACAAAATTTTAAACCCATTTTTCTCCAAACCACTTTTTTCGAGGCGGTTGACACGATATCTCAATTTATACTAAACCAATTTACTTGAAAATTGGAGTGAGCCTTCTCTATACATTCCTCTATGGCGGGAACTAGAACTATAACAAAATGTTAATTTTTACTATTTTTAAAAAAATTGGAAAGTCAAAAAAACTGGTACAAAAACGTATTTTTTATTTCAGACAGCCGCCATTATGCGAAAATTATTTTTTTTTTACTTTTCCTTGGCCATAGCCGCATTTGTATGGATTAAGATTGATTTTTTTTTTTTTTAGATTACTGGGAGGGTTGCAATCGTGTCAACCAGGGCGCGCCATTTTTTTGAGACCCCCCACTTCAACACCCTGTAACTTTCTGAATTTTTAATTTTTTTAAATGGATTCTATAATGTTTAATAAATATTTCACAAAATAGAAATTGGTAAAAATATTATTGTTTTTTTTTGTTGCACCTGAAAAAACACCTACAATTCATGCCTCTAGACTAGAATATCCCCTTTAATTTTATTATTATGTATCGATCTTGAAGAGGCCATCGAATATAATTTAATCAATAATTTATCATAATAGCAAGGGTACTAAGATATAAACAGGTAAATAGTCATTAATGTAAGATAGTTATTTTTATTATAAATTTTATTACAAAGAGAAAAGCGAAAAGATTGTTATTTAAAAGATCGTTATTTATGTTTACAATTAGCAATCTTTATTATACATATTTATCGAATCATCATCATTATTTACAAATAGATACAGAAAACAGATAAATACTTCTGATAAACACACTTTAATTTAACCTTTTCGTCCCGGAACGAAAAAAATTACACATGACCCGAAGGGGGGTCACTCGGGACCCCAATTTGTTTTGCATATTAAAGGGTGTTAATGACATATTTTTTTGTAATTTGTTATGATAATAATTAGAGGGGTGTATAATCATCGTATTTCAGTAGTCATTTTCAAAATCGTTTCATAAATAAAGCCATAATTAATATTCTAATGAATTTCGACCATAACGTGTATTTTTCCATAGAAAACAGAGAAGGCGGGCCGATAGCCGACTTAACACCTTGTTTCCGAATCTCGACTGGCGATTGGCGTTCACCGGAAACGACTCAGACCAAATGATCTTTGACCGGCAAGCGAACAATATAGCATTGTAAAAAGAGCAAACGAGATGCGCAGTGTAAACGAACGCGATCTAGTCCTTTCCACTAACAACTTAGAAATTACTTGCTATCGCTTAGAATTATCCCGATACATTCAGCAGATAGGGACGGGGTACGCCCGAACAGAGGGGAAGGGGGGCGGGTGGCACAGATTATTCGCCGGAATTTGTTATAAACTATTTAATTTTAAGAAAAGTAGTAATGCCATATTAATTTTTTTAATGTAAATCGATAACCAAATAGTTTTTCTAAGATTACTCAAATTATTGAGTACGTGGTTTAAAAAACAACATAGATACAGCGTAAAACTCTCGTTAGTGTAGGTGCGTTCCCCCGGTCTGGTAAGGAAGTGTTAAAAGTTTATGCTTGCAGAATCTATAGTCTCTCGTGTCTGGGATTATTGAAGTATGTATGAAGAATGAGTTAATGATGAATGTAGGTAAGTCTAAAGTCATGGTGTTTTAAAGAGAGAGTACGAAAACAGTATGCAAAATAGTTGTGAATGATGAATACTTGGAGCAAGCGGATGAGTTTGTTTATTTGGGAAGTATGTTTAGGAGAGATGGAAAGGCTGATAGAGATATTGAAAGAAGAGTAAATGCAGGTAACTTCATTAATGGAGGACTGAACGCCATTGGCGCCAACAAAAAACTGTCGAAAGAAGCGAAGCTAGCAGTCCACAATGGATTGCTGGTACCCAACCAGACGTATGGCAGTGAGGCATGGAACCTGCAGAGTAAAGTTGAAAGTAGACTGAATGCTGTAGAAATGATATCCCTGAGGCGTACATGTGGTAAAACCATGCATGATCGTGTGAGAAATGTGGAGATCCGCAAAGAATGAAAAGAATTAAGTGTAATGATTAAGATTTAGAAAATGAAATATTTGTAATTAAACCCGCCATTACCCCCACCCCTTGCTTACCTCATACTTACACACCTAAAATTTATATGTCTGACAAAATTCTGTCGTAGATTAGTTACAATATTCTCCTGACGAAGGAAGGGCGCTTCCGAAATCGGTATAATAGTGGTCTACAACAAATGTATGTGTTTTTATTGTTAGAAAAGGACGTTCAGGTGGTTTGGGCATGTAGAGCGAATCATCTTTGGGGATGCTGTGTGGAGGGTTTTTTTTTAAGGAAGGGAGGAGAGGAGAGTTCTGGGAAGGAAAAGGGTTTAAGGAGTGGGTAGGAATCTGGGGTTTAGTGTGTCTTGGTCATCCGCCTCCAGGAACTAGACAAACTTCACCCCATGAACCCGGGCACCCCTGCTAAATCACCAAACGTGGCGAACCACTTGGGGTGACTTATGGCAGAGGTGTTGGTTATCCAATAAAGGTTCCCGGGGCGGCGGTACCCACTCCCGCCTCCCAAATTGAATAGGTATATGACGGAAATGTGAATGGCAAAAGAAGTCGGGGACGCCCGAGTCTGACACTTCAGTCGGGCCATGTCAAGAGTCAGAATAATAGAAGAGAATGTGCCAGAGTAACCGAGTTGTTTGGTGGTCCGTCCTCTCTGCCCACCCCTGCGGAGAAACAGTGTGATGGTTAGTTGGTTACCATCCACAAAGATGGTTTTTTCTTCCTCGTCTGCTGTTTAGTTTCCCTGGTAACGCCAGACTCTCTGTGAACAAACTGCCAATAATAACGACTTGCGATAAATGCTGTGAGTCCACTTTCGCTATCGTCCAGAACCGTTGGACAGTTCTCATTGCAATACTACAGTGTGTGTGAGTCTGTATGTCTTTGTGAAGAGGAAGTGGGAGATAGGAGCGGTGGGCGTCCTACAGAGGCGTGCACAGACTTTTTAATCAGAGTAGGTGGTAGAAAGGTCAGCGAAAAAATGTAAAATTTTACTACAGAAGTTTTAAAAATAACTTTTATAAATCAATCAAATTGGATTCCTAAAATAGGTACCTAATTAAGGCCCCGTACCCGAACACGAAAAGAAGAAGATGGAGAGACATGTAATTACGAATGATGGAGAGAGCGCGCTAATATTTCAAACGATAAAAGTGAAGCGAAAATTGTGAAAATGTTTAATAAAACACGACTCGTTTAGAATAGAGCAAAAATCTCGTGGGGGCTGTTTAAAACAACGTTCAAAGAAACACCGTGAATTTTTTCATACGTATAACTTGTTAAATAATAGAGAGAGGCTTGAAAATAAAAAATTTCCGAACATACTTTTTCATATAATTTGCGTTTCGGCGTGGGGGTTGTATAGATATATCTTCAAAATTAAAATATATTTTTTTAAGAGCTTAAAAACTCCAAATGTTCAAGGGAGATATGCAAGAAATCGGTAAAAATTCGGATCGTGCCACCTGCTTTATAATTTCCATTAAATTCAAAGTATTTGATTTTGGTTAGGATCAAAGGCGAGTACTTCGATTAAATTCGGAACGTATGCGCGGCCCATTTCGGCCAATTTCATACAAATCTTAAATTCGGATTTGAGATCAAAATACCCAACCAAACTGAAAAATTATTTTTGTAATCAAAAGGTATTGTCAAATATCTAGTACGGATGTGAGCTACTTTATTTATTTTTGTTTTAAATTATGAGATATAGGCCATTAAAGATTTTAGTGTGTCATGATTTTAGATGCAACTTGGGCAATTATTTGTGAGTAAATGAAAAATATTTTAAAAAATAATTTTACAGCTCAAATCGCGCGAAAAATGAAGGTTTGATGTCATAGATAAATTTAATAAAAATTATTCCGAGTGGCTAGGTCTATTAAGACGACAATATACGCTTAAATATATTCAGAATCTTAATGACGTAGGTAAAGGAGCCGTGTACACAAATTGCGACTCACGACCCGTGTATTGGACGGACCTACTGTCGAATTTGCCCTATAAAAGAAAAGAAGAAGAAGACAAATAATGTGGGAATCTTAACGACGTAAGTGAAGAAAGCATGTAAACAAATATTCGCCCGCGGCAAGGCGTATTAGACGAACGTACGGTTGAATTTTCCGTACGGTGAATTTTCCGACCTTTCCGCCGCGTTCATTTTAATTAATACTGAAGAAAGTGTTACAAATATTTAAGATGTTTTTTTTATGAACCCCTCCTGAAGTTATTAATTCATCGCCTAGAAAAATAAAATCTGGTGCTCACCGCTAACTTTGTACTTGAAAAACTTGTTACAAAGTTTTAAAATAGTTGTACGTAAAATATATTGATGGTAAGGTATTGTTTTTATTAATTTTAAATATAAAGAACTTACATCCCCAGGGGTCTGTTGGAATAAAAAAGTTATTTTAGTTACGAATTCGCCGAAAATGATTAAAATGTGAGTTTTGAGCAATCAAAAATTATTAGGGTTGTGTACCGCTTAAGGATACCTCATAAGACAAGAATAAGAATGCCCCAAGCGATTCTGACCTTATCCTTCATACGTTTTCTTTGTACATAAGGGTTAAAGCCGCATTTAAAATTTTTTTTTAAATTTAAAATTTTGGCGTGTGCGCCGGCGCATTTACAGTAAGGTAAGAGAGGCAGTGCCTTTTTTGAAAACGCCTGTATGAGATGTACGTCACTGCTTTCAGTCATTCTGGCTAGCCAATCAACAGTCGTCTCAATGCGCGCCAAAATGGTCTGAGACTGTATTGGTGACGCTACACACACTCTTGTGACAGACTACGAATATACATAATATATATATATATAAGACAGAACTGTGAAAAATCACGGAATAATATTATTAACTTATAACCAATTTGGGTGAGGTGGGTATGGGAACCATTTATTGGATAACCAACACCTCTGCCATAGGTCACCCCAAGTGGTTCGCTACGTTGTGTGACTTAGCATGGATGCCCGGGTTCATGGGGTCTTGGCGGCAGATGTGTCCATCTGCTGGTCGAGGGAAGCCTTTCGACTTCTCCGGCCGGACTCTCTCAACCCATCGCCTTGCACCGCAATTGGAGGGATGGATTCATACGTATGTCACTCCTGGAACATTGACCCCCAGATTCCTACCCACCCTCATACTTTTTCCTTACCAGAACTCCCTCTCTTTAAAAAAATACCCTCCACACAGCATTCCCTAAGATGACTTAGGCCTTAAGGGAAATTATTTTGCCTCTTTATAAATACCTACCTAGGTATATCATCTCTGTTATGTGTGAATGATAATTTAAGAGTACATAACTGTTGACTCTGTACAAATCTCAAGTGCGCCCCACTGTTGAAATTGGCAGCCACCTCTGGTCTGGAGCCCCAAAATACACAAAACAACACTTGACTCTTTGCAGAAACGGGCGGTCAGTTTGCCAGATTTTCATTTCAACAAATAGATAGCAATCTTCAGAGTACTGGCGTCAGATGGAAATGCATTCCTTGTTCTACCAGTATTTCAATGTAAGATGCTCTAGCATCATCGATCCCTTCGGCACCTGTGCATAGTCGGGAAAATTCATTCAAGTCATGATCTTTTGTCGCTTGAGAACGAATGGTACATCCTCACAACAGTCTACAGACGAAAATTTTTAGATATTTTTGATCAGTTAACCAGAAATAAGGGCGAATTAGGCTGTCTTAGAGGACACAAACAATACGCCCAGAGTGTAGAATGTATGAATACTGCCGCTGGGTGCGTGTACCTGTCTCTTTCAGGTATAATATTATTATGAACAAAACAGTTTCAAAGTGTTTTTTTATTCAGTTTTTTACTCACATTCCTCTGCCATGTTGGTACTGCTCAGCTGTTTGGAGGGAACGCTAGTGATTGCATGCAACTATTCGATAATCGAATAGTTTTTCGATTATTGTACGGTTTCAACAGTGAATTATGTTATGTTATGTTATTTATTTATTTAAACACGCCTTGAAGGCTTTTACGGTATCACATTATTAAAGATACATATGTTATTCAGTAGTTTAATTGTAAGCTAGTACCACCACGCCGAAACGCAAATTATATGAAATTTCCTCGATAGAAAAGAATCGCAAAGTACTCTCCGAAAATTATTAAAAACACGTCTGTTTCTATTATTTTACAAGTTATAGTTGTGTAAAAATTCACAATGCTTCTTTAAATGATACTTAAGACGCCTTCCACGAGATTTTTGCGCTGTTTTCAAGGAGTCGTGTTTTATTAAACATTTTCACAATTTTCGCTTCAATTTCATCATTTAAAATATTAGCTCGCTCTGTGCAACATTCGTAATTACATACCTCTCCATCTTCTTCTTTTTTAGCGGAGAAGCGGCGCCTTAAACAGAACATTATATATAGGTAGTTACATACTTTACTGTTTGAATGAATTCGTCACACATCAGTTCCGATTTAGAAAATAACACTTAAATTCAGAGCAAATTTATTTTCATTGAATCAAATTTCATTGACGCACAGATCACCGAAAGTAGTAAGTTTGATATTATTATTATCACAAACGCAGATTTGTGAGAAATCACGGGATATTAAATTTCCAGTTAAAATATTGTATTATGAGTATGTAACTACTAAGACGCTTGCCTGAATTCTTCACACAAGAAGTTCCGATTTCTAAATTTAAACTTAAATCTAAAACAAATTTGAGTTCATTGAACCAGATTTCAAGCAGGATTAATTAACGCACAACCGAAATTAGTATTTCTTAATTATTTCGCACATTATTTTCATTCCATTAGTAATTTTTGCAATGTACACATATGTAGTTGTGAAAGATGAATATTTGGAGCAAATGGGTGAGTTTGAGTATTTAGGAAGCAAATTATTACGTTGTTCTCAAAATAAGCACTTATTTTTAATAGTTTGTATGCCCTCATTATGGTTTTAATTATACTAAAACCACTAATGTGTACACTCCGTCGTATTCTCTCCCTCTTTCTCATAAGAGACGCATGTAAGAGAAAGAGAGGTTATGACTAAATTCTTAGTTACGTTCTCTTATTCCATGATGTTAAATAAAAAATAACTAACTGTCCCTTTATAAGAATGAATGGGAAATCTAATAAAGCGATAAAATAAATTCATGTGACATAAAAAAAAGTTGGTCATTGTACTTCAGTTCAGTGTACAAGCATTTTAGAAATTACGATAATTTGAAATTATTATTATTATTATTACAAGATGAACGTATTTTACGGTGATTTAAGCAACCGTCACTACATCTTATAAAACAAAGTCCTCCGCTGCGTCTGTCTGTTCGCGATAAACTCAAAAACTACTGATTCGACGAGGAAGATTTAAGTATATAATTAATCAAGGTTTTGTGTAAGTTGATTGAAATGTAAAATATATAAAGGAGAATGTCTGTATGTGGTGGACGAGCGGGCTGGCAAGCGGGCGATGTGGATTTGATTTGTATGCAAATCTACAGTTTTATACCGAGGTTGATGTAATTTCGTGACTCACACGTGTGACCTTCAAAACAAGAGGAAGGTCACTGTCTAAATTTGATTTCGAAAACTCTGTGTAAAGCCCGGGCATCGCCGGGGACTTCAGCTGGTTTTAAATAAATCAATTTTTAAATTGAAAACTAATTTAATACTGTTGTGATTCGAAATACGATGAAACGAAAAACAGCGACACCAAAAAGAGACAAACACGTACATCTATAGGATTTAGTTTGCGGGAGAATGAGATAGTATAATAGATCTCCTCTTTGTGCGGGCTTCGTATCCTCCCCACTGTTGTCTACTTTATTTTTCTGAAGGATTCCATTCTACCGCGTGTGAATTGCACATTCTGTCTTTTTGTTATTTAATTCTCTTGAGATAATATTTCACTAAAAATGGAATTATTTATTTATTTATTACACGCCCTAATGGGCTTTTACGTTCTTTGTTTATAAGTCAAGTTTCACAGTACTTTTAAATACTTTAAAACTAAAACAAAAATAAAATATAATATTTAATTAAATGAAGACATTATGAGCGAAGCTCAATCGAAAATCTGGAAACGGAAAAACCAGAAAAAGATATTTACACCTCCCAGAGGTGTAAATATCTTTTTGAAAGAGGCTCATGTCTTCATTTAATTAAATATTACAGTTTGAGGTTTAACTCGTAAAAGTTAAAATAAAAAATGATAAAATATAATATAATGAAAAAAAAATGTAACAACAATAGCATATAATACAAAATAAAATACATTGGTAAAAATGATAAGAAGTCACACATAAAAAGACATTCAAAATAAACAAAAATTTCAGAAATTATTCACGACTATTTGTGTCTAGATTTATAAAAGAATTGGAATAAACAATGTTTATACTGGTTATTCATAACGTGAATGTATATCTCCTAGATCAGAATATTTATTTCCGAGATTGTGAATCTCGGAATCGGGGAATTTCGGTAAGAGAGTGTCCTGGTGTTGTTAAAGTAAAAGAGTAGTAAATATCGGCAAGATCTTTTGGGAATGTGGATGTTGATTAATTGAAGTAATTCAGGACGGTCAATTTTGTAATGCAGTATTTTATGTAATAATATTAAATCTGTGTTAATTCTTAATCATGTGAACTAGTTAAGTACTGTAATTCAAATAAACATTAGCCAAGTATTATGTTTAAACCGAAAATCGCCAAATATAATTTTAAAATACATATTTTGACTTGCTACAAAGAAATCCTGGTGATTTTAAAATGCATCACTAAAACAGAAAATTCAATAAAAACTGCATACCTTTTCAGGTAAAGCAAGTTCCAAGATTATTATTATTAAACAACGGCTTGGACTGATATAAATGTACCGTTCCGAGAATAATCGAAATATTCGGTTCGAGAGCCTCGATTATGCGCCTTGCCCCCTCTCTAGTATCCTCCGGTTGGCAGCTCAGCTGTTAACTGAAGTTTGGCGGAATATTTCATATTGACGACAATGGCGGCAGGCGACGCGTCGCGTTGGTTCCGCTAGAACATTTAATTTACCTAGTATTACGTTGTTTTTACACTTAAACTAAAATAAAATCAATTAACGAGATATTAACGCGTGTTTCAAAAATATCTCCGAGTGTTTTAAACATAGTTTAATAAGTTTTATAACGATTGAAAAAATACAACCCAGTTTTAAAAAGATGGCGGATCTTGAAAGGTGGGTTATGTTTTTGATTAAAGTGATTTAAACGTGTTGAAATGTGTTCAAATGTTACTTAATTAGTGATTTATTTATAGTAAAACCGTCTGCGGTTTTTCGTTATATTTTTAGCGTTTTTCTTATGAAAATTGGTGGCTAAACAGGTTGCGGAAACGCGGCAAAAAATGGCGGACTTTTGCCCGCTATTATTTGTTTTAAAGTGTATTTTACAAATGGAAATACGTAGAATTCACTGTTTAATGAGTGTTAAATGAACTTTAAAATGTTTAAAGTGTGTTTTAAAACTGTTATCGGCTTATTTAAGCGCGTATTGTATGTGATATATCAACAAAATGTTGGCGAATCATGACACGTCGACTGCACATTTTTCGCTAGTTTAAAACACAAATAACTTAATAAAGTATACGTTATTTTTATAACATGTTTAAGACAAAATGGTGTAGAATTCAATTGCGAATACTTTTGCATTTATAGATTTTAAAATGTTGATACATTCTTTAACTGTTAATGCATTTCAAAGATGTGCTCCCAACGGTTTTTCGTTTTTTTTGCACGCCAACTTTACAAGTTCATCGCGTAGTTAAATAATATATGTTCATCACGACGACAGAAAAAAACATTTTTAAAGAATTAATATCGATATAAAGAAGCAATTTATAATTTTTTGCATTTATTTTTAAAAAAACTAAAATAATAATAATATTTGTCGCGTTGGAACTCGTGTTGAGAAAATTGACCCAAAACATCTGTAGGAAAAGGAAATTCGAAGAGAAAGGTCGGGAAGTACCTACCTGGCTGTGCAGATCTGGTCCCTAAACTTAGCTAAAGCTATTGAAATCATCTTTTCAATTCAAAATGTAGTGCAAATATTAAGTTAAATACCTATGCATGAATTTCGATTCCCAATTTTGACACACGTAACTTTTTTGCAGTTGTGGGGTTGTCGATAAAAAAAACTGAATACCTCACAAGAGTCCCAACTGCTCCCGTCTGGAGCCAGTGAGACCCATTTGAGGTATGTTGTGGGGCTAAAGGTAATGGGGAAGAGGAAGGTGGAAAGTACCTGGCTATTCAGATCTCGTCACCAAACATGGCTTTAGCCATTTCAAGCAACGTTTCAATTCTGTATGGTGGTCTTACACCAGGGCGATACTGAAAGTATCTTCTACGCTGGAACCTGCCGCAAATGTACTATACTAGCGTTGCTATGCCACTTAATAAGAAATTGTTTCTCCCTGCGTGTCCTTTCCCATTCTTCCTATTACCTTTCCGCTTCTCCTTCCTCTCCCGCTCTTCTTCCCCTCAAAACGCCAATGTTTCATCGCAATCGGATGAATGGTTAGCAACGCATAATTTCATGACACCAGAGCTCACCTTGTGTAAAGAAACCATCGCGGGCGTGCGCAAATCAAATCCCCAAAGTTTCATCACAATTGGATGAATGGTTTAGCAATGCATAGACATCTCACATACTAATTCATACATACATACCCAGAAACAAACATATTTTTATTTTCATATAATATGTATATATTATTTATGAATTAATTGTGAAATAACACAAATTAATCAAATAAAATTTATTTGCGCTCGCCGGGATTTAAACCTGCAATCTTCGTATTGCTAGCCCCTCGACCACGGAGGCCGTAGTCCATGGGGGCGGGAATACTCATGAATTATACAATTTCAACACCTCTATGAAAATTAAAGTTATAAAAAAACCTAACTTATCAATTTTTTTATACTTTTAATGACTTTTCAAATGAGGTGTTGAATTTGCATGATCCTGATTTGTCCGGTCGCTGTTGGGAAGTACCTGGCTATTCAGATCCGATCACTAAACACGAAATCCGATCACTAAACACTAAAATTCATTTCAAGCAAAAATATATGGCTTCTTTAAATAATAGGAGTTTTTGAGGCAGGTATGGGTACCGCTGCCCCGGGAACCATTTATTGGATAACCAACCCTCGGTTAGCCTCTTGAAAAATGGGCATATTGTACAGGGCCCGCCGATATTTTAATGGTACACAACTGCTAACCCTGCATAAATCGCAAGTGCACCCCACAGTTGAATCTGGCAGCCACCTCTGGTCTGGAGACCCAAAATACCTGGAAAAAACCCTCGACTCTGCAGAAACGGGCGGTCCGTTTGATAGATTCTCCTAACTTAACAAACGGATTGCGATCTTTAGAGCACAGGCGTCGGGTGGGAATGCTATCCTTGTTCTACCTGTATTTCAATGGAAGATGCTCCGAGGAACTAGCGTCATTGATTCCTTCGGCACCTGTGCATAGTCGGGAAACACGCCCAAAATTTGCACACGGTTGACACTTGTCACATGAGAACGGGTCGCTTCTTTGACGCGTTCTTGTGTTCAATTGCTCGGCTGTGGAACGATTTGCCGGTCTCTCTGTTTCCTCCCTCCTACAACATGGGTCTCTTCAAGACCAATGTTCATTCCTTCCTATCCTCAAAAAGACCCTCCACACAGCATATCAGATGACATAGGCCTGTGTAGAGTTAATGTAAAAAAAAAAAAATATAGCCTCATCTTGGAATTGCATTAGGGAAATGTAGTTGCAAATTTTTTAATTTGAAATAAACATAATTTTTAAAATATGTAATTTTTGCATGCAAACATAAAAAAAGTTTTAAAAAGGCTCACCTTACGTTTTTTCTAATTAAAATTACTGATGATAAAAAATAATAGAAAACATACATAATTTATTGGACAAATGTATTATAAATGTTATCGTTGACTCAATTTTTTGTCATTTCATGAAAAAATAAATAATATATATTTCTTTTAAAAATAATTAATTATTTTGGTTATTTCGCAATTAATTGATTGTAAATAATAGCCAGGTATTTCCCTACCTTCCTCTTCCCCATCTCCTTCCCTTCCACTACCTTCATACCCGGCACAACATTTTGACGGCCGGCGTAGTCCAGCGGTAAGGCTCTTGACTAGCATTCCGAAGGTCGCGGGATCGAATCCCGACGTGGCAAATAAATTTTATTTGAATAATTTGTGTTATTTCACAATTTATTCATTTAAAATGATATATAGTATTCTTGCGGCACGCTCCAGAGTGGAAGATACTCTCAGTATCGCCCTGGTGTCAGACCACCATTCAGAATTGAAACGTTGCTTGAAATGGCTTTAGCCATGTTGGGTTACCAGATCTGAATAGCCAGGTACTTCCCACCTTCCTCTTCTACTTCTCCTTCCCCTCCCCACTATCTTCAGCCTCGCAACATACCCCAGTTTGGGGATGCCATAGTCTCACTGGCTCCAGACGGGAGCAGTTGGGACTCCTGTGCGGTATTCATGTAAATTTTTTTATATATATCCCCAACTGGGGATGCCATAGGCTCACTGGCTCCAGACGGGAGCAGTTTGGACTCCTGTGCGGTATTAATGTAAAAAAAAAAAATACCCCAATTAGGGATGCCATAGTCTTACTGGCTCCAGACGGGAGCAGTTGGGACTCCTGTGCGGTATTCATGTAAAAAAAAAAAAAAAAATATATATATATATATATACATATATAATATTTTGAAATAAATAAATAAATACATATATATATACGGCATCCCCAACTGGGGATGCCGTAGGCTCACTGGCTCCAGACGGGAGCAGTTGGGACTCCTGTGCGGTATTAATGTAAAAAAAAATACCCCAATTAGGGATGCCATAGTCTCACTGGCCCCAGACGGGAGCAGCAGGGACTCTTGTGAGGTATTCACATAAAAAAAAACTATTCAGTCCCTTTTTGCAATAATGTATTATCTAAAAAACATGCTAATAAATTTATTTTTTTATTTATTTTCAGGTTGATCACCGACAACTTCAATATCCACTCCGCCGGAAAAAGCCCGCAATCGAGACGCATAGAATCAGCAGCTCGTTCATTCTCGTCCCGCATGAACCCAAGCATCCTCTCCTTCGATCGCAAACTACCTCTTTCTCCCGCAAACGATTGCTTACCCGACTGCAAAACAACAAACACTTCGCAAACTAACAATAACAATAGAAAATTATTTGGTTCGCCGTTAAATCACTTGGAAAAGAGCATCAAATTCAATAATGAAGCGATTCCCTGCGGCGTAAGTGAGGTTAACTTGAAAAAAGGCCGCCTTTCTTTCAATTCGCCGCTAAAATCAATTGAAAACAGCTTAAAAACGAGCGATCTGCAAGTGAAAGCACGTCCGAACAAATTCGCTATGATGTGCTCGTCGGCAAATTGTTTAAACTTTGATTCTATCGACGAAGACAAGGAAAATATTAGTTATAAAAATGGCATCGTGGCGGCAAATGATGCCAGTTCACTTTCGATGTACGCTGATGTGAAATTCGGCGGGAATATTCGTTCACCGACGTGTTTTGCGGAGAATAATGCACTGGATAGCCCTCTCAAACGTAAAGTCGTTTTGGGCCGAAGATTTGGAGGACATATGGCAGGAGAAAATGGAAGAACGCCCTCAAAGGTAATTTGAAATAATTTTTATTTTTTTGGAGGCCTTTGAGGAATATAATTTATCTCAGAGCCTATCTCATCTCAGTGGGATGCTGTGTGTAGGGTCTTTTTAAGGAGGGGGGTAAGGTTTTAAAGTCGAAAAAAAGGCATATTTTCATGATTTTTTTTGGAGGTATGAATAATGTTGGCTTATTTCTTTTATATACACGTTATAGTATGACATTTAAAGTGTCTTTGAAAAATTTTTTAATTAATAAATAAGTCCGTGAGAGCGAATCTCCGGAGGTGTCTCGAAAAAAAGGTGTTATGCGGTGAACATCATAACTCGTTCACGAATCATTTAAAACAAATAAATTGAAATGGGTTTAAATGGTGACATGTTTTCCCATGTAGTGATCAAGCGTTTTTTTTTTGCAGCATGTTGAAGTCAAAATTGCGAATTTTGCAAAAAATTTCGGTGAATTTGTTATTATAAAATGGAAAAGAATGATTAAAAAAAAAAAAACTCTTTGTCACTACCTGTTGATTTATGTGTATAAATAGTGTACAAAATTTCAAAAAGATCGGTCAAGTAAATTTTGAGTTATGATGTTCACGGACTTAAAAAATTTTTTTGCGAGGAAATCGATTTAAAGTTTTTTTACACTCAAAATATACTTGAATAGAGCAATAGGTCCGGTCGCTTGAAATGCTGTATCTTCGTTAGTTTTGCTCCGATTTACTTAAAATTTTGACACGTTGTACATTTAGAAAAAAAAAATTAGAAATGAGTTTTGAAACCTCACCCCCCCTTAAGGAAAGAGAGGAGCCGACATCAACAAAAAACTGTCAAAGAAGTGAAGCTAGCCGTCCATAGTAGAGTGCTGTTACCTACCCTGATGTGTGTTTGGCAGTTAGGTATGGAGCTGGCAGAAAGTAGACTGAATGCTGTAGAAATGATATCCTTGAGGCGTATGTGTGGTAAATCCGTGTGAGAAGTGTGTAGATACACTAAGGACGGGTTGTTTCAAAAAATTTGATGGATTCATCAAATATTTGATGTTGATTTTCACGTTCTGTGTAAGTTCTATTCAAGTTCTGTGATTATTTCAGTTTTGTGAAGCAGCTGTTCTATCACGATATAATAACAGAACTTGAATAGAACCTACACAGAACGTGAAAATCAACTTCAAATATTTGATGAATTCATCAAATTTTTTGAAACAACCCATCCTAAGAATGCAAGGCTGATGTAAGCGTGATGAGTGAGATTAAGAAAGGGACGCTCAGATGGTTTGGGCATTTAGAGGGAATGACCGAGTATAAGGAGAATTTACGACGCAAATGTGAATAGTAGAAGAAGTCAGAGATGCTCGAGGAAGACACGTAGAATTAAGTGAATCAGATACTCGAGTCAAGCCATGTCAAGAGTCAGAATAATAGAAGAGCATGTATGAGATGATGTATGAATGTGAACGAGGCAAGGAGTGTGTGCCAAGATCGAGTTGTTTGGCGGTCTGTTCTTTCTGCCTATCCGTGCGGAGAAACGGTGTGATGGTTGGTTAGTTAGATAGAGGAGAGGAAGTTCTGGAAAGGAAAAAGGTATTAGGGGTGGGTAGGAATCTGGTGTGCCCAGTGACGAACGTATGATCATCCTCCAACTGCAGTGGAAGGGAACGGGTCAAAGTCAAAAGGACTCCCTCAACCGTTCCCTTTCGATCCGGCCCGCCACACAGAAAATGGACAGACACATCTCTCACCATAAACCTCATCCCATGAACCCGGGCACCCCTGCTAAGTCACCAAACGTAGTGAATCACTTGGGGTGATCTATGACAGATGTTATCTACATATGGTTCTCGGGCGGTACCCATATATGCCTCCCAAATTGAGTAACTATTGTAACTTACGTCAAGTAATTATTGTAACTAACTTATGACAAGCCGTTTGGTAAATTAGCAGGATTTTCCGGGTTTTTGGGGGTGAGATTTGTCTAGGTCTTGACGGCGAATGCGTTTACCCATCTACTACGTGACTGGCTGGCTCGGGAGTGACTAATTGAGGCAGACGTAATCTAGACCTCGAGCTCTCTCGGCCCGTCGCCTTCACTGCAGTGGAAGGGATGGATTCATAGGTCCGTTACCCCCAGATTCCTACCCACCCCTCATACTTTTCGCTTCCCAGAACTTCCTTGGGCTCCTTTCGTTTAAAAAACCCTCCACACAGCAGCCCCAAAGATGACACAGGCTCTGAGGGAATTCTTGGTATCTCGGTAACAGATTGCAATCTTTAGAGCACATGCGTCGGGAATACTATCCTTATTCTACCAGTATTTCAAAGAAAGATGCTCCAAGGAACTAGTGTCATTGATCCCCTCGGCACCGGTGCATAGTCGGGAAACACGCCAAACGCGCACCCAACATATGTACACAGTTGACATTTGTCACACGAGAACGGGTCGCTTCTTCGACTCAGTTCTTGAGTTCAACTCTGTGTTTCTTCCTTCCTACAACATGGGTCTCTTCCAAGGTTCATTCCCTCCTCTCCTCAAAGACCCTCCACAGCATCTCAGAAGACAGAGACCCTGAGGGAAATTATGTTCCTCAGGGTCTCCTGTGTGGTTAAATGTAAAAAAAAAAAACTTCTCAACTCTGTCTTGGTACACTAACCTAACCTAACCTAACCTGATCTATCATAACCTAACCTTAACTAACTGGCACCTGTTTTGGAATACCTCGCTTCATTCACAATCACACATTTTACTGTTAAAAATGTTACATAGAATGTACGGTTTATAATAAAATAAGAAATGTTTAAAAATCAATTCCAGCAAATTAATTATTGTTTTTATATTTTATTTTCAGTTCTCCATGGTCAGAAATCTGTCTTCTCCCTTCACGATTGCTCCTCACACCCCTTCCAAACCTCGCGAAGACGTCTCTTCATTGGTCGACTTGACTTCCCGAGACTCTGGCTTCGAAAACAGCACCGGCTTCGACTCCGGCTCCAAAACCCACTTCGCCACGGACTTCAAATCTGCAGATATGAAGCAAAAATCCAACGGATTCGAATCCGTTAACAAACTATCCGATTTACAATCATTCAATTGCTTCGAAAACGTTCAACCGCCACCGAAATGCGGCGATTTTGTTGATTTTAACAGTTTCGAAGGCCTAAATCAAGCTTCGCACTCAAAACAGCACGATTTCGAGTCGCTTGACGGTTTCGGTTCGTTCAAATCGCAAAACGACACAATGAAATTTGACTCATTCGGTGGAGACTTCAAATCGTTCGAAGGAATTGACGAACCGTCGCAGAAATGTTCAAATTACGAGACTTTTGCCGACGATTTCGGCATAAAGAAGCAATCGGACGTGGACGATTATGAATTTGATACTCTGCACGATTTGGAAGATGAATTCGACACTGAAGTTGCTTCGGAGACGGTGTCGAAGTACGAAATCATCAGCACGGATAGTCCGGACATCACCATGGCTCGTCCCACCGGGCATGTCGGACGGATCTTCGCGAGGAACTTTGAGTTTGGATCTCCGATCGGAGATATGGAAACTTCGGAGAACTTTGGTGCCGTTTCGCAGCCACAGGTAATTTATGCATTTTTATTTTTACTAAGGGGGGCGATACATGTAACCGCCTGAATTTTGACCGTTTTTCAGAGGCTTATTTAAAAGTGAAGGAATAAATGAATTGTTCTTCAATTCAGTACATTTATTCATCATATATCAAAATACAAGAATCAGATTTTTATTTTTTATTTTGTTCAAAATGGCCGCCGCAGTAACTAATCTCCTGAGACCCTCGTGGGGAAAGGCGTCAATCGGCGGAATTTTTAGCTTCTATTACAGCTATCTGAAATTAAAAATTTTGGTATGAGCGTGTTCATAAAACATGGATCTTCTAGTTGAACCAACAAAAAAACAAAAAAAATCGTAAATTGGCCCGCCTCGGAAAAAAAAAGTTGATTTTTCACCCTTTTTTTTGAGGTTTTTGGGTCAAAAATTTTAATTTTTGAAAATTATTTTGGCATTTTTGAGGTTCAACTAGAAGCTAATACTATAGAGAAGACGTGTGCCAAATTTCATAAGAATCAGTTGAGAATTTTTTGAGTTATCTTGCCCACCAGTTTAAAAAAGTAGTTTGGACAGAAACACTTGTAAAGTTTTGACACACACTATGATTACAACGACTTACCAACTAGTCTGTGATTCCAGGGCCATACAGAAGTCCTTCGGTGCGTTAGTACTCGTTTTTCTTCTTAAGTTCTTGACATGCTTGACGAGCTTTTTTGATCGTCAAAGAGCTGTGACGATTTTCTCGACTCATCCTTTGGTCATCGACTTTGTCTTTGAGTTGAGGCGGAGCACTTCAATGAGTTTTTAATCGATAAAAAATGCAAATTACATTCTAAAAATTAAAAGGCATATTTTTGAGATGTTATTTTAACTATTTATGCAAAAAAAAAAAATCTGCCACATCTGCATATCTATTAGTAACTTCATGTAATCTAGGTACAAGCGAGTGTTTCGTATACTCAGTCCGGTTATTGTAGTATTTAAACAGGAATTTAGAACAAGTGACGCAGCCGAATGCCACGACACGAGAGTGTGGACTGTAAATCCTTTTTGTAAACGAAGAGACTATGTATCGTGTTTTGAAGCAAGATTGAAGGAGAATCGGTTTGATAGGAAGTCCCCTACCTTATAACGGCTTCTGAAGGCTGCTCAGGGTCGTTTCTGGTTTCACACTATATTGCACAACACAGGTTTTAAGCACGACACTATTATTTTATAAAAAGAAATGAAACTGCGATTATTTGCGATATTTTGCCGAGAGCTAGTTGTGAGCCATGTCACTTTCAAAATGCAACTATATAAGTGGGTAATGCACACTTGGGTGGCAATATTGTTCAACATGTAGGTATGTTCAAGCACATCTTCTTCTTTTCCTGGTGGAGACTTTGAGGAAAGTAGGAAGAGAATGGATTACATGATGGAAGGAATAGAGGAATATGGATTAAGTTTTTTTTTAAAACTGTTTCAGAACCAAACACGTGGGTATATGAAATTCATTGAGCTTAGTTAAATCAGGACTGTCTATTCTACCATTTACAATTTTGAACATAAATATTAAGTCGGATGTAATTCTTCGATCCGAAAGTCTTAATAAATTTAATTTTTTCATCAAGTAATAATAGTTTAGGTTTTCAATGGGAATGCCGAGTTTAAAAATTTATGTTGAATTTTCTCGATTGAATATGAATGTATTTTTAAATGGGGGGACCAGATCGAGGAGTTATATTCGACCTAGACTTAA
Organism: Glyphotaelius pellucidus; assembly: GCA_936435175.1. Classification (NCBI taxonomy): domain Eukaryota; kingdom Metazoa; phylum Arthropoda; class Insecta; order Trichoptera; family Limnephilidae; genus Glyphotaelius; species Glyphotaelius pellucidus. The sequence goes on from OW386565.1 coordinate 405,526, forward strand.
CTCGTCCCGTGCCTCTGGAGGAAACTCGAAAATTTCGCAATGTTTTGACTTTGAAGTAATATTTTGTGAGTTTATTTTATGCTCTTATGTAATATTTACCGAAACACATTCCTTGAACAATAAACTATGCCTAAAAACAACATTACTTGCGTTTATCTGACGAATTCATATGTTTACGATCTTTCTTACGAGAATGATGCAATCGAACTGACAGTTGAAATGCTCAGAAAAAAACTCTGCCAGAGAAATCCATAAAGAATTCATAGAAATTATTCGGGTTCCATAGATGTGTTGAAAGCATTCTATATCTTAAGAACAAGAATGCCCCAAGCGATTCTGACCTTATCCTTCATACGTTTTCTTTATAATTAAGGTTTAAAATCGCATTTCAGAAAATATTTTTTAGAGTTTAATTTGGCGCGCAATCGGCAAGCAACCGGTTAATATTATTCATCCTAGGCTTGCAGAAAAGTCAATAGATGTCGCATATTAAATAAAAATAGGATAAATTTATCCAAGACACTATCTATATAGCATTTAGTTCTCAATCATACTGCACGTGAACTGCATACTTGTAATTTTTTTAAATAATTATAGTTAACTCACAAAAAATGCAAAAGTTTCCTCTAAAATCATGCGAAATTGAATTAAAAAAATATATTAAATTTAAGGTCATCACAATACCAGTATTATTTCGATAAGAGCTCTAATGTTTCAAAGACCCAATCATGTCTGATTACGTCTAAAAGGGATCGTAATGAAAATCTAGTCTCCTTCAATGGCAGCAATCTTCCGAACAGGACTTTCATCGATATGCTTGGTGTAACTCTAAGTGACCAGCTCAGGTACGGGGGCTCCATCGAAGCCAGAGTTAAGTTAGCCTCTCAGAAACTGGGCATACTGTACAGGGCCCGCAGATACTTTAATAGTACACAACTGCTAACCCTGTACAAATCGCAAGTGCGCCCCACGGTTGAATTTGGCAGCAACCTCTGGTCTGGAGCCCCAAAATACCTAAAAGCAACCCTCGACTCTGTGCAGAAACGGGCGGTCCGATTGATAGACTCTCCTAACCTAACAAACGGATTGCAATCTTTAGAGCATAGGCATCATGTGGGAATGCTGTCCTTGTTCTACCGGTATTACAATGGAAGATGCTCCGAGGAACTAGCGTCATTGATCCCTTCGGCACCGGTGCATAGTCGGGAAACACGCGCCCAACATTTGTACACGGTTGACATTAGTCACATGAGAACGGGTCGTTTCTACGACTCGTTCTTGAGTACAACAGCTCGGCCTTCAAGACCCATGTTCACTCCTTCCTCTCCTCAAAAACACCCTCCACACAGCATCTTCAAAGATGACAAAGGCCCTGCGGGAAATTATTTTCCTCAGGGCCTCCTGTGTGGAGTTAGTGTAAAAAAAAAAAATTGATGAAGTTCCTGTACTTGTTGAGTTGTTTGTAAGTTGATATAACATTTGCAGAAGGTCTGGCGTCGGATGCCGGCGCGCACGGAGACCACGCGCATGCTGAACTTTGACCTGTTGGACCAGTCGTCTTCTTTCTCTTTTACCACCCCCAACCCACCCACAAACACCAATGGTATGTACAACGCATTTTCCTTAATTAATGTCCACTTGTAGAGCCAATGAACGGGGAAAGGAGTGTAAGGAGAATGCCTGATGCAAAAGTGAATGGTAGAAGTCGGGGACGCCCGAGGAAGACATGGCACGACCAAGTAATTCAGATACTTGAGTCGGGCCATGTCAAGAGTCAGAATAATAGAAGAGCATGTATATGATATCATTTTGGGAGGCCGGTACAGGTACCTCCGCCCCGGGCACCATTTAGTGAATACAAGTGGTTATCTGTGTTTGGTGACTTAGCAGGAGTGCCCGGGTCTTGGCGGCGGATGCGTCTGCCCACCGGCTGCGGGCCGTATGCGCAGAGAATGGATGACGGAGTCCCTTTGACTTCTCCAGCCGTACTCTCTCGGAACATCGCCTTGCATCGCAGAGGGAAGGATGGATTCAAACGTCCGTCACTCCTGGACACACTGACCCCCAGATTCCTATCCACCCCTCGTACCATTTTCCTTCCCAGAACTTTCTCTTCTCCCTTTCCTAAAAAGACCCTCCACACAGCATCCCCGAAGATGACAGGCCTTGAGGGGAATTATTTTCCTCAGGCTCCTTAGTTTTTTTTTTTTACATGAGCTCCACACAGGAGGCCCTGTGGAAAATAATTTCCCTCAGGGCCTGTGCCATCTTTGGGGATTCTGTATGGAGGGTTTTTTTTTTAGGAAAGAAAGGAGAGGAGAGTTCTGGGAAGGAAATGGGTATAAGGGGTAGGAATCTGGGGTTCAGTGTGACCTAGTCAACCACTATCAGGACCTAGACAAACCTCACCCCATGAACCCGGCCACCCCTGCTAAATCACCAAACGTAGCGAACCACTTGGGGTGACCTATGGCAGAGGTGTTGAGAGTGGAGCAAATGTAAAAAAAATTGAGACAATGTGTGAATGTGAATAAAGCAAGGCCGTTAGTTTAACTGATTGTGTGTCTTGTCCCAGAAGCTTCGTCTGACTCGCCGCTGAGCCGCAATCTCCCCGTCTCCTGCGGCGGGCTCGGCTCTCGGCGGTCTCGCCTGTTCCCGTCCCTGTCCACCTGCTCCGTGGGCTCCTCCTGCCTGTCCGAGGAGGAGGACACTCTGGAGGGAGACGGCGAGGAGCCGGGAAACCTTCCGCTGCCGCAGGGCTTCAGTAACCTTATTCAGAGAGAGATCAAAGAAAATGAGGTAAATTCAAACACTTTTTGTGAGCTCTTGAGACTTTAAGACTAGGCTAACTAGAAATTTTAACAATATAAAGTGTATTAAACTGTTATATTTTGCTTATGTTAGAAGTTAGCATGAGTACAATTCTCTCATCTGAAATCCACATTATAATACTCACGTACAAGCTGTTGAAAGAATACAAAACAAATTCTTACGTTTTATAAATTTTAAAATGGGTATTCCAGCAATTATGTTGAACTACAACACAATTTTTAAACGATATGAATATTCTCAAACTGTCGTACAGAAGAATTTTCACTGACGTGGTATTTTTATATAAAATTCTAAATGATTTAGTTGATAGTCCGGTATTGCTTGAACTGATAAGCTTTCGGATACGTCAGGATTTATTTCAGTGCAGAAATTCTGGGACTAACTACCATTTGTATTCCTCTTTGCCCAGAATACTAATGGAAGGAAATAATTATACCAAGTCAGTGGACATCTTCAATTTATCTTTAACCTCTGGTTTGCCGATTGCGCGCCCAGGACGCGCCATAAAAAAAAAAAAAAATTTTTGAGATGCGATTTTAAACCTTATGTTTAAAGAAAATGTATGAAGGACAAGGTCAGAATCGCTTGGGGCATTCTTGTTCTTGACGTAACAGATCTAAGGAACTATACGATATCTATGACTTTCGAAATGACATTTCTGCCGCGATTTGAGCTGTCAAACTTTGAGCGTCGCATGTCATGAAAAGATCGATAAAACTATCAATTTGTCAAATAAACGCAAGTAATATTATTTGTAAGCATAGTTTATTGTTCAGGGAACGTGTTTCGGTAAATATTATATGCGATAGCATGAAATAAATCCGCAAAATATTACATCAAAGTCAAAACATCACAACATTTTCGAGTTTCTTCCCTGGCATTTAAGGGGTTAAACAAATATGAAATATTGTTACTGAGGCAATTCAATTATGTACAATAAATGCTGTATATTTCTTGTTATTCATGCGTGAAAGCCCCCAAAAAGGGCGTTAATAAATAAATAAATCAAGTTTTACTTGCAGAAAATTTGCACGCGAAAATAAAAATGGCTCACCTTACGTTTTAGCTAACTAAAATTACTGACAGCTAAAAAAAAAAAAAAACATTTCATTAGACAAATGTATTTATTACAAATGATATCGTCAACTCAAATTTTTGTAGTTTCGTGTAAAAATAATTAATAAAAAATTCACAAAGTTTCATAAATTTGGTTTCATAAAAGTGTGCATTTGGATTATTTTGTTGTTAATTTTTAGATTTTAATATAAAGCGTGGTGTTTGCTCTCTCAAACACCGTTTATATCACATTTCTAACCATGTTAGTAAGAGGGAGATACGACGATTTCTAAGAGACGTTTATGATTTGTTTCGACAACCGAACAAATAGATTTGACTATTATATAAAGATATAATATTGATACTAGCTGGTACCCCGGCATGCGTTGCAATGCTATTTAAAGATTTATTTTTTTTTACATGAGCTCCACACAGGAGGCCCTGAGGAAAATAATTTTTCCTCAGGGCCTATGTCATTTTTGGGAATGTGGAGCTGTGGGCTGTGTGGAGGGCTTTTTGTAAGGAAAGGAAGGAGAGGAGAGTTCTGGGAAGGAAAGGGGTTTAAGGGGTGGGTAGGAATCTGAGGTTCAGTGTGTCCTGGTCATCCGCCTCCAAGACGAACCTCACCCCATAAACCCGGGCACCCCTGCTAAATAAATTGGTTCTCCCTGCATGTCCTTTCCCGTGCGTCCCCGTTCCCTTCCACCTTCCCCGCCCTCATCTCTTCCATCTCCGCAAACCCCACCTTCCCCCTGCCTTTCCTCCCTGCTTCTAAAATATATGAAATACAAACATTTTATTTAAACAAATTTCATAATGCCAGAGCTAACCATTATATGACCGGTCAGTGGTTGAGTGGGCATCGCGTTTGGGTCCCACCCGGGCGTCCCGTGTTCGATTCCTCGGCTGGCTAAGTCCTCCATCACAACACAAGCAACATTTTCGGCCTTCTGTGGTGGTAGTAGGAGATTTTCAAACATTGTTGGGTTATTCGTAACCCGGGAATGTTTGTCTTTCTTTAATAAAAAAAAAAAAGTATGCGGCCTATGTTACTCGCTGTTAATGTGGCTTTCTATTGGTGAAAGAATTTAAAAAAATCGGTTTAGTGATTTAGGCGTGAAAGCGTAGCAAACAAACACACTCACTTTCGCATTTATAATATTAGTTAGGATTGTAGAGGTAGGTATAAATAATTGTATGTGAAATATTTTTTATAAGGTTACATGCAGTTTTTCTTCTTCCAGAAGGAATCTCCGCGCGCGGCGCTGTCTCCTTGCGTCATCCGTCGCCCCGCGCTGCGCAAGTCAGTATCGCTGTCTCTGGCCGGCTGCAAGCGCGCGGGGGACACCAGTCCCCCCGCGCTGCAGGGCGAGGGGGGGCAGGCACTCGGGGAGGGGGGGAAGAGGCGGAGGGCAGAGCGCCCGGCGCTCCACCGAGCGCACTCGGAGAATGAGGCCAGCATCAAGATGGCGCTAGCCAGATGTGAGTATCTCTATTATTATTATTGCTAGATATTCTTCTGATTGTTTAACATTGCAAAGTAACTTAACAGGTCGCGTGCTGTTGGCGCACCGGTGCGCGCCCTATAGCCGAATAAAAAAATAAAAACAAAACCTTTTGATATGCGATTTTAAACCTTACGTATAAAGAAAATGTATGAAGAACAAGGTCAGAATCGCTTGGGGCATTCTTGTTCTTGACGTAACAGATATAAGAAACACACCTAGCCTCTCGGAATTATTATTTAGAACGGTTTCTCTGACTTTCTAAATGTCACTTTTCCCGCGATTTTCAACTGTCAAACTGAGTGCGCCGCGGGTAATAAAAAGATCGATAAACCTATCAATTTGTCAAATAAACGCAAGTAAAGTTGTTTGTAGGTGTAGTTTGTTGTTCAAGGAACGTATTTCGGTAAATATTACATACCAGAGCATAAAATTAACCCACAAAATTTACGTCAAAAGTCAAAACATCGCGAAATTTTCGTGTTTCATCCGTAAATACCGATGCGTTCAACCGGTTAAATAAACTTTATGAATGGTGCATTGCAAACAAATTATATCTTAATATCAACAAATGCCAAACGATCAGTTTCCATAGATCTAAAACCCCTTTATTATTCAACTACTCAAATAACAATGCCACTCTAAAAAGAGTCTTTGAATTCAACGATCTTGGTGTTACATTTGACTCCAAATTACGCTTCTTGAATCACATTATTATTAGCATTACTAGTAAGGGTTTACAAATGCTTGGATTTATTCTCAGAATCGCTAAAGACTTTAACCCCTCAAATGCCAGGAAAAAACGAAAAAATGTCAACTTTAACGTAATATTTTGCAGGTTAATTTTATGCTATCTTATGTTATATTTACTGAAACACATTCCTTGAATACTAAACTATACATAAATATAACATTACTTGCGTTTATTTGATGAGTTATACGTATTACGATCGGGACGCGAGACTTGACATTTTCGTTTTTTCCCGTGGCATTTGGAAAGTAGTAAAAGGGCTGGGAAGGAAAAAGGTATGAGGTAGGAATCTGAGCCTCAATGTATTCAGAATGAACGTATGAATCAATCTCACCCGCTGCGGTGCAAGGCGATGGGTCAAGAGAGTTCGGCTGGAGGTCAAAAGGTCTCCCTTCCAGCCTGCCACGCAGTACGTGGGACAAAATGTCTGCCGCCAAGACCTAGACACCCCATGAACCTGGGCACCTCTGCTAAGTCACCGAAAGTAGTGAAACACTTGTGGTACATCAAAAAAATTGTTCCCGGGGTGGCGGTACCCATACCTGCTTCCTGGAACGAATTTGGGAGCCTGGTATGGGTACCGCCGCTCGGGGAACATTTATTGAATAACCAACACCCCTGCACAGGTCACCCAGAGTGGGTTGCTATGTTTTGTGATTTAGCAGGGGTGCTCGAGTTCTTGGAGTGAGGTTTGTCTAGGTCTTGGCAGTGAATGCGTTTCTTCACCTACTGGCAGACATAATCTAGATCTCTCCAGTTGGACTCTCTCTACCCATCACCTTGGAGGATTTTTTTTGCTGTAGAAAAAAAAATAGCATGTCGAGTTGAACATTGCTTATTTGTGCCAAAATGTTTGCCCAATGTGTTCCAGTTCCCAAGTTCTGCAGTTGACTGTACACCAAAGCTAGAATTCGTAACAATACTGATGTTTGGTTTCTGTTCCAATTGTTCTGCAGTTGACTGTATACCAAAGCTGGAATTCGTAACAATACTGATGTTTGGTTTCTGTTCCAATTGTTCTGCAGTTGACTGTATACCAAAGCTAGAATTCGTAACAATACTGATGTTTGGTTTCTGTTCCAATTGTTCTGCAGTTGACTGTATACCAAAGCTGGAATTCGTAACAATACTGACTGTCGGTTTCTTTTTAGCTTTTTCGGAGCCGGACCTGATTGGAGATTTCTCCAAGCCGTACGTCTTGCCGCTTGCGGAGAGTGAGCACGAGGACCTCAAGTCCATCAGCGGCGATACCCTCGCCACTCTCATCGCAGGGGGCTTTCGCCACCAGGTGACCAGCTATAAGGTACACCTCTCAACACATAAGCATGTTCATGTTTAAGGCAGTATTCTAGTCTAGAAAAAAAAAAGACAATTTTTTTTCTTCATATTTCCAAAGTTTAAATATTCAAAAATATCTCCTTAAAAGGATTTTTCGACATTCGCATTATTTTAAAAGTTATAAGCATTTTAATGTCGCGGTCTAGACGGAATCGAACCAAAATCTAAGTAGAACAAAATTTTAAATGCATTTTTCTCCAAATCACTTTTTTCGAGACGGTTGACATGATATCTCAAGTTCTACTAAGCCAATTTACTTGAAATTTGGTGTGAGCCTTTTCTATACATCACTCTATGGCGGGAACTAGAACTATAACAAAATTTAAATTCTTACTATTTTAAAAAAATTTCGAAAGTCAAAAAAACGGATACAAAGAGTAGTTTTTATTTCAGACAGCCGCCATTTTGCGAAAAAAAAAATTTTTTTACTTTTCCTTAGTTCGGGCTATAGCCGCATTTATTTGGATTAAGAAATAATATATATATTTTTTTGATAACTGGGAGGTTTGCAATCGTGTCAACATCAACACCCTGTAACTTTTTGAATTTTGAATATTTTCGTTCAACTCTTTTTAATGGATACTTTAATGGAAAAAAATTGTTATTATTAGCCTCGGTTTTTACGGATGAAACTCGAAAATTTCGCGATGTTTTGACTTTTGACGTAAATTTTGTCGGTTAATTTTATGCTATGGTATCTTCGACCAAGTATATCAAGACATGCCCTGTGAAATTAAAAATGACGCCAGAAACCAAATAAAACTGGCTCAAGGCCCATTTATGAAAAAGTGCGAGCATTGTTTCGTACTATTTGGATCGCATAGTGCTTTGTGTTTTACCTTTTATCGGTCCACACTGAAACTAATTGCTGTCCCAGCCGTCCTGAAGGAATTAATTTTTTCAAACACAAAAATATCCTACTTCCGAATATTGTACAAGGTACAGTCCGCGGACTTTATTTTTGATAATGTAACCCGCTATCTGAATACATAAAAAAAATTATGCCTTACAGATAGCTTTAAGGCAGCGTTTTAATAAATGTAATAATATTGACGTATTATTTTTTTGGCAAGCAAAGTTTCTGACGTCACTTAATCACCCAAATGCTTGTGACGTCACCACACACCGATACTAACACATAGACGAAGGGCTTGCGGCACGATATGGCAGTGGTTTTTAAACTTTTTAAAAACGCGACCCGGTTTGTATAAAACGGAAAACTTTAAAATACATTAAACGCAGATCTTAACAAAAAACCGCTGCACTATTCTTCAATTAAGGTCGAAAGTTAACCTATCTTAAGCCATAGCATTCCGAATTTCTACCGTTTTACAACATATTTCTCTAAAACACTTTAAGTTTTTAAGTTTCTAAAAAAATATATGTTGTTTTTGACGATAATATCTATACATTTGCCACGCCGAAACGGTAATTGAATGAAATTCTTCCGATAGAAGAAAATCGTATAATTGTATATTTCGAAAATTATTATTATTGTTACATTACAAGTTATATATATATATGAAAAAAATCATAATTAATTTTTTTCTTTAAAGCTATGACATTTCCCGCGAGATTTTGGTTCTATTTTAAAATAGTTTAAACGAGTCATGTTTTATTAAACATTTTCACAATTTTCGCTTAAATATTATCGTTTTCGCGCTCCCTCTAACATTCGTATTTACATATCTCATCTTCCTCTTCTTTTTGAGCGCTTACTAACGGGCTTTAATTAACTACGAATTTCTGTCATTTTTTAATTATTACCTATACACAAAAAAAACTTAATGATTGAGCAGCTGATTCAAAACTTTTAAGAAAGATTATAGTTTTCGGCTAAGACATTTTGCAAAACAGAACAGAAGTCTTTGAATATTTTTTAGCGCAATTTTTTTGATATTTTTTGTAGTCAACGGTCGACGGCCTCCGTGGTCCCGAGGCAAGACTCTCGACTCACAATCCGAAGGTCACGGGTTCGAACCCGGCGTGCGCAAATAAATTTTATTTGATTAATTTGTGTTATTTCACAATTTATTCATTTAAAATAATATATAGTATATTTGCGGCACGTTCCAGAGTGGAAGATACTATCAGTATCGCCCTGGTGTAAGACCACCATTCAGAATTGAAACGTTGCTTGAAATGGCTTTAGCCGTGTTTAGTGACCAGATCTGAATAGCCAGGTACTACTTCCCCATCTTCCTCTTCCCTATCTCCATCCCCTCCCCACTACCTTCAGCCTCACAACATACCCCATTTGGGGATGCCATAGTCTCACTGGCTCCAGACGGGAGCAGTTGGGACTCTTGTGCGGTATTTCACATAAAAAAAAAAGCCAAAAGTCCAGAAAGCAGTAAAAGGGCTTGCGGGCTGCTGGTTGCTCATTACTGAGTTAATGATAAGCGGCCAACCTGGGCAGCCCACGGTGCGTGGGCGGTAAAAGGGTCAATTTTTCGTAATTATTTTTAAGCAAACGATGAATGGATTTTTTTTATTTTAAAACTCACGATCAATATATACATATACGGGACTGTGTACAAGTTTTTGTACACGAATCTAAAGTATGGTTTGCAGTGTACACCGCTTTCAACAGGACACTTCGACGAAATTGCTGCTTGGTGGTTGACAACGAGCCATACGGTTCATCAGAAAAGTAAAATTTAAAAATTATCTGACGCATCCGCCGCCAAGACCCGGACAAACCTCAATCCATGAACCCGGGCACCCCTGCATAGTCACCAAACGTAGCGAATCACTTGGGGTGACCTATGGCAGAGGCGTTGGTTACCAAAAAATGGTTCCCGAGGCGGCGGTACCCATACTCGCCTCCGAAATTGAATCGCTTGTCATAATAAAGTAAAAAAATATTTTTGACTAATTAAATTTATGAACGTCTCGCGATCCCCACTTTGAAAACCATTTATATACAACACAGCTTGTCGAAACGTCACGCATGCAAAACGTGAACACCTATGGAAGTGTTAGTTCGACAAATCACACAATGGGATTCGGCGGTGCCCAGTTTTATATTGCCGAGAGTTCGCATGCTAGACGGCGGAATTCGAAGGAGAGTTGTATTGCGAAATTACTGATACTTGGGGTTATTTTTTTCTGATTTTTACTATGAGACGGCTTGTCTAGAGTATACTAGGTCAATGTATGGTATATAATATTTACCGAAATACGTTCCTTGAATAACAAACTATGCCTACAAACAATTTTACTTGCATTTATTTGACAAATTAATAGGTTTATCGATCTTTTCATGACACGCGACGCTCAAAGTTTGACAGTTCGAATCGCGGGAGAAATGCCTTTTCCAAAGTCATAGAAATGTCCAAAGACAATTATTTGAGTGGCTAAGTGTGTTTCTTTTATCTGTTACGTCAACAACAAGAATGCCCCAAGCGATTCTGACCTTGTTCTTCATACATTTTCTTTATACATAAGGCTTAAAATCGCATATCAAAAAGTTTTTTTATTTTTTTTATTCGGCTATAGGATGCACACCGGCGCGCGATCGGCACGTGACCTGTTAAAAATATTATTGCTTTTTTTTTTTTTTTTATTGCACCTGAAAAAAAACCTACAATTCATGCTTCTAGACTAGAATACCCCCTTAAATTCCTAGGAATTTATTTTTGGAAAATATATATTTACACTAGGTTTTACCTGCGGATTTTACCCCCCCCTCCCCTCCAAAAGATGAAAGTAAGGAAACGGTTTACAGCTCTGCTCACTCTGAGACTTTTCTGCGTGTTGGCGTACCATTGCTGCTAAGTGTGCACGTAATTACAGCTATACAATAAAATAATATTGGAATTCACGCGTGTAAGCGTGCATTTGTGATGGGATGAGTTATATTATTATTATGCCCATTGTTTATTTTCAATAAATCATTATTTAAAAACTTTCAATAATCTAAATAATAGTTAAAAGTGAGGTTTTCAACACAGATTATTACACCAAAATTTCGTTTCCAAAACTCAACCAAACAAAGGATTTCTTGATTTCATTTTTTCATACTAACGTTGGGGAATCCAGTTAAAAAGGGAACCCCAATATTTTGGGGTTCCCTTTTTAACCACTCCGGTATTTTGCGATTTTGCAAGTTTTTTTATCTTAAGGGGTTATATACAGTGTCAGAGCATTTGACAGTAGGAGGCAAACTTCAAACACGTTTTTCTCAAAACTGTGTTTTTAAAGTCGGTGACCAAAATTACTCCGAAACGGCTTAAACGATCAGTCTCAAATTTTAACACAAGCTTTTTAAGTATATTTTTCACTTTTTGATTGAAGGCCTGTTCTCATCGTTAAATACATATTTTTTTTATAAACAATATAAGGCTAAAATTTTGGTAAAATATCGATCTTTTTTTTTTGAGAAGCCGCCATTTTGTCAAAAAAGTTTATTTTGCTCTGTCCTTCGATTAATTAGAAGGATATTTATTATTATAAAAAAATCCATTTGGTTTTTTTTATTTTAAATGATCCAGTCCAGAGATATGATGGTCACCGCAAGACGCCTTTTTTGAGAGGAGCTTTTAGAGATCAGCTAGAGCAGCTTTCAAAATTATTATTTTTACAAAAAAAAAAATCTTCAAATACTGTTTAAAAGTTACTACAATATGTGTAACAATTTTTAGTTTAATAAATTTAAAAGTCTTCTCAGGAAAAATTCTTGAAAAATCCCTTTTTTTGAGCCTCCTGTATATAACCCCTTAAATGAACTGTCAGATTTATAAAAACTTTGTGCTATTTGCGCTTCGCAATTAAAGCTCTATAAATGAAACATTTCTGAATGTAGCTGAATACTAAAAACTGTTTTTGAAAGATTATAAAATAAGCTTTCAAATTGTTATATTACAAATAAATATTAACATTTGTAAATATTAAAATTTAGAATGCAAACATAAAAAAATTGTAAAAATGACTCATGTGATGTTTTTATGTGCAAACGGTACTAAAAAAATGGATTATGTAAAGAAGAACACTTATTCTATCGTATAAATGTATAGTAAACAATTTTGTAAACTCACTTTTTTGCCATTTTATACAAGAATATTGAATAAAAAATTAAACAATGTCTAAAGTGGGCGTGGGCAATTTGGCGGGTGAAAACTATTTCTACAAAATAAGTATTTTCATGTACTTCTGTGGACAATTTTGAATAGAAATGTGAAGCTTGATTCAATATGGATCTACTACTTTTTGTTTTAGGGTTGTCGCTAGATCAATAACAGAGTTATAACGATTTCCGTGGGGACACACGCGTTGATGTGAAAACACACTTATTGTACTTGACTGCTATTGTTATATTGCCGTGTAAACACGCTTATGGGTCAGAGTGGTTAATGAAGTACTAAGGAGGGCCGAGGATGAGGCGGGGGGAGATGGACTATGGTCCGACGGGTCGTTCAATCGAGCCGGTTCACTGAACCGGATCTTTTCATTGAACGAGACCTAGTGAAGTGGCTCGTTCAACTGAGCCGCTTCGCCCACCGCTGTAATTAACTGAGGTTGAATCCGATGTCTATTGATTACCTTTATTAACAATAATATGTATTTGTTGTCAGATAATCGACTGCCGCTACCCGTACGAGTTTGAAGGTGGACACATCCCCGGAGCGTTGAATCTCTACACGGAAGAGATGGTTCGTCAGCGACTGGTGACGCCCTCACCTGCGAAGGACAGTCCGCTCCACCGAGAGGTGCTCGTCTTCCACTGCGAGTTCAGCACGCAGCGAGGACCTAACCTGTAAGTACAAATCACAATCTTTAACCGGTTGAATGCCTCGGTTTTTACGGATGAAACTCGAAAATTTCGCGATGTTTTGACTTTTGATGTAAATTTTGTGGGTTAATTTTATGCTTTGGTATATAATATTTACCGAAATACGTTCCCTGAACAACAAACTACGCCTACAAACAACATTACTTGCGTTTGTTTGACAAATTGATAGGTTTATCGATCTTTTCATGACACCCGACGCTCAAAGTTTGACAGCCCAAATCGCGGGAGAAATGACATTTGCAAAGTCATAGAAATGTCCAAAGATAATTATTTGAGTGGCTAAGTGTGTTTCTTATATCTGTTACGTCAAGAAAAAGAATGCCCCAAGCGATTCTGACCTTGTCCTTCATACATTTTCTTTATACATAAGGTTTAAAATCGCATATCAAAAAGTTTTTTTTTTTATTCGGCTATAGGGCGCGCAATTGGCACGCGATCTGTTAAATGCGTTACGGTTTTTCGAGGGGTAGGTAGAAATCTAAGGATCAGTGTGTCCAGGGTGTGGTGGACGAACGAAACCATCTCTTCAGCTTTCCACCTAACCTAACCTAAATATTAACCTGCCCTTTGCCGTTCGTCCGCCGGCGTACCATCGGCGCAAGCCAAAATAATCACTAAAAAATAATTTTCTTATGCGATTTTAACCCTTATGTATAAAGAAAATGTGTGAAGAAGAAGGTCAGAATCGCTTGGGGCATTCTTGTTCATAAGGTATAAGATACCGTGAACCCACCTAGAGCAGCGATATATTTTCTTTGAAATTGTTTATGACACGGCCTGGAACTTTTTCGCGCCGCTCGGCTGACAAAATGGCGGCTGTCAAGTCTCGCGTCGCGGTCGACGAAATGATCGTAAAACGTATAAATTCATCGAATAAACGCAAGTAATATTGTTCTTATGTATAGTTTAGTATTCAAGGAATGTGTTTCAGTAAAGATTACATAAGATAGCATAAAATTAACCTGCAAAATATTACGTAAAAGTCAAAACATCGCGAAATTTTTTCGTTTTTTCCGTGTTATTTGAAAAGTAGTAAAACGTATAAATTCATTGAATAAACGCAAGTAATATTGTTCTTATGTATAGTTTAGTATTCAAGGAATGTGTTTCAGTAAAAATTACATAAGATAGCATAAAATTAACCTGCAAAATATTACGTTAAAGTTGACGTTTTTTCGTTTTTTCCTGGCATTTGAGGGGTTAAGGTTATAATTTGTTGAATAATTGAGTTGCGTATTACTGAGAGAGTATTGTTTATTTATTTGTCAATGAATTGTTACAACGACTATGACTGATAGTAAAATTTCTCCGAATTTCCAGATGCCGCTACCTCCGTCAGTTGGACAGGGCACTGCACGCCAGTGAGTACCCCCGTCTGCGTCACCCCGAGTTGTATCTGTTGCGCGGGGGATACTGCCGCCTGCACAGGAGGCACCCCGCCATCTGCGGAGGGTACACCGCCATGCTGGATCCGCAGCATCTGCCCGCCATGCGTCTGCATCGGGCCAGTGCTCAGCGCAGACACAACCACTAGTACCGCCGTCTGCGCCTGATATTTCCACCTAACCTAAACATTAGGCCGTGTACACGATGGCATCGTCAATCAGTCTCTAGAACCAGCGTTTACTTCAAACACGTACAACGAAAGTTGGAAATATCGAATGAACAGCCATCAAGAAATTGTCACTATCAGAGTTTCACTGCAGATATATCGTAGATTAACCAATTTAACTCACACAAATGATTGTAGTTCAGTTTCACTGTAAATATATTGTAGAACAACTACTTTACATCATAATAATGAGGGTTTCACTGTGCAATTGAAGAATAACCCTTTTAGATAAGTAGTATTGTTTCACTGTAAATATATTGTAGGACAACCACATTAAATCAAAAGGATGTGGAATTCACTGTGAATATATTGTACAACAAATCATTTCAAAATTATGAGGATTTCACTGTAACCCTTTTAGATAAGTAGTATTGTTTCACTGTAAATATATTGTAGAACAACCACTTTGAATCAAATGAATGAGGTGTTCACTGTGCATATATTGTAGAATAACCATTTTAAATCAAGGGAATTAGGTGTTAATGTATTGTAGAACAACCACTTTAAATCAAAAGAATGAGGTGTCCGCTTGTGAATATATTGTAGAACAATCACTTTAAATCAAAAGAGTGAGGTGTCTGCTTGAATATATTATAGAACAACCATTTTAAATCAAAATTATGAGGGTGTCACTGTCAATGTATTGTAGAACAACTATTTTAAATCAAAATAATGAGGTGTCGCTTGAATATATTGTAAAACAACCAATTTAAATCAAAATTATGAGGATGTCAGTGTTGACGTACTGTGAACAATCATTTAAAATCAAAATAATGAAATGTTCACTTTGAATAAGTTGTAGAACAATCATTTTAAATCAAAATAATGGGGGTTTCACTGGGAATAAATTCTAGAACAACCATTTTTAATCAAAAGAATTAGGGCATCACTGTGAATAAATTGTAAAATAACAATTTGAAATCAAAACAGTAAGGAGTGTTTCACTGTGAATATTGAAGAAAACAAGAGTTTCTACACTTATTGAAATGTAGTAAAAATATTGAGGATTACTCGGAGAAAATTGAAGAACAACTTTTATAGATCAAATCCAAGGTTTTGTTGTGCATATGGAACAACAGCAAAATATTAACGAAACACAACACCATCTGTTAATTTGCTTGCAAATCAAATACACACCGCCCGCTTGCCAGCCCACTCTACAGACATTCTTATATATTTCAACCAGTTTACACAAAACCTTGTCAAATTATATGCCTAAACCTTCCTCATGAATCAATCTATCTATTGATGAAAATCACATCAAAATCAGTTCAGTAGTTTTTGAGTTTATCGAGAACAGACAGACAGACGCGCCGGAGGACTTTAATTTATAATATGTTGAGGAGATATTAATTATAAGTTTCAATTTGATGTGAACGTTGATGAAAAATGAGCGTGAGAAAATTAGAGGAAAACAAAAGTTTCACAGAGATATTTTAGAATAACCACTTTAAATTGAAAGTATAAGGATTTAGCTGTAAATAATTTAACAACAAACCCCTGATGATTATTTATGGTTATTGCAGAGGTTTATTTATGATGAGGAATTCACTTTGATTATTAATTAGTGAACAACGAGAATAGCATTGTAAATATATTGTAGAATAACTACTTTAAATCAAAAGAAAACAGTTTCACTGTGAATATTGAAGTATAATCAAGGGTTTCATTGTGAATATATTGTAAAACAATCACTTTAAATCAAAAGAGAACGGATTCAAAGTGCATATCGTAGTATATACAAGGGTTTCACTGTGAATATATTGTAAAACAATGCTCTAAAACAAAAGTAATCGGTTTCACTGTGAATATCGCAGTATATACAAGGGTTTCACTGTGAATATATTGTAACACAACGGTTTTGTTGTGAACATCATAGTATATATACATATACAAGGGTTTCTCTGTGAATATTGAAGTATAAACAAGGGTTTCACTGTGAATATATTGTAAAACAACGATTTAAATCAAAATAAAATGGTTTCACTGTGAATATATAAGTAACTAGTGTTTTACTGTAAATATATTGTATAATAATCACTTTAAATCAAAATACCAGTGAAACTATCTTACGAGAAGTATTCATCTTAGCAAAGTTCCCTGGGAAAATTTTGTAAGGAGTTTCACTGTAAAAGGGTTACACTGTAGATATTATCAACAAAAGAAAACATTTTATTTTCTTAAGTGTTACTGATTGGCGTCACTTGCGTTGGAAACAGCAAAGTTGTGCGCTTAGGCTCGGTTGTGGCTTATTTAACACTTTCGTACCGGACCGGGGTAACGAACTTACACTAACGAGTTTTACGCTGTATCTAAATTGGTTTTTTATACCAAATACTCAATAATTTGGGTAATCCTAGAAAAACCATTTAGTTATCTATCTGCATTAAGAATTAATATCGCATTACTACTTTTCTTAATATTAAATAATTTCTAACAAATTCCGGCGAAGAATCTGTCCCGCCCGCCCCCCTTCCTCTCTGTTCGTATCTATTTGCTGAACGTATCGGCACAATTCCAAGCGATAGCAAGTAATTTCTAAGTTGTTAGTGGAAAGGATTAGATCCCGTTCGTTTACACTGCGCATCTTGTTTGCTCTTTTTACAATGCTATAATGTTCGCTTGCCGGTCAAAGATCATTCGGTCTGGGTCATTTCCGGTAAACAATGGAATGGACGATGTAGACGCCAATCGCCAGTCGAGATTCAGAACGAAGGAATTATGTTGGCTATCGGCCCGCCTTCTCTGTTTTTTATGGAAAAATACGTGTTGTGGTCTAAATTCATTATGAAGAATATCTAGAATATTAATTATGACTTTATTTATCAAACGATTTTGAATATGACTACTGAAATATGATGAATATACTTCCCTCTAATTATTACCAAAACAAATTACAAAAAATTATGTCATTAACACCCTTCAACCGGTTGCTTGCCGAATGCGCGAAATTGACCTCTAAAAATATTTTTTGAAATGCGATTTTAAACCTTAATCATAAAGAAAACGTATGAAGGATAAGGACAGAATCGCTTGGGGCATTCTTGTTCTTAAGATATAGAATGCTTTGAACACATCTATGGAACCCAAATTATTTCTATGAATTCTTATGGATTTCTGGCAAACTTTTTTTTCGGAGCATTTCATCTGACAGTTCGGTTGCATCATTCTTGAAAGAAAGATCGTAAACATACGAATTCGGCAGATAAACGCAAGTAATGTTATTCGGGATAGTTTGTTGTTCAAGGAATGTGTGTGGGTAAATATTACATAAGATAGCATAGTATAAACCCAGAAAATATCACGTCAAAGTCAAAACATCGCGAAATTTTCGAGTTTCCTAAAGTGGCATTTAAGAGGTTAATAAGCAAAACTAATTGGGGTCCCTGAATGACCCCCCTTCGGATCTTGTGTGATTTTTTTTCTTTCCGGAACGAAAAAGTTAAGCTTGTTTGGAAACAACGAGGCATTATTTTATTTTAATACAGGAATAATATATGATTAGTTTTATTTGAGATCTGAAATGAAAAGTTCAAATTGAAGATTGCCATATTGTAGAATTAAAACCTATAGCATTAAGAAACTTGTAAAATAATTAAATATAAATTTTTTGGCCAATTTGAAGTCATTTTAAAACATGTAATTATTGAAATATATTTCTTACAAATCATTCGTTATGTTAAAAAATGCATTTCCAAATTAAAATTTATATCTGCGATTATCAATTATTTCATAGATAGCAAAACTAAGTCAAAATATTTCAACTTTGCAATAAAATTAAAATAAACGGAGTACTTCTGAATGCGTCCGAAAACTAAAAATGGTTTTAGAAATATGATGAAATTTTTTTAATATAAAATTCTCAAAATTTCATAATTTTTTTTCAATTTGCATTGAGAAACTTTAGATTTGTAAAAGTGTACATTTTAATTATTTTGTGGTTAATTTTTAGATTTGAATATGCGTGGTGTTTTCTCTTTCTAACAACGTTTAGATCACGTTTCTAACTGTTATAGTAACCACTGGAGCGATCACGTGAAATAAATGAATTTGCTCGAGATTTCTCATAAGATAATTTTTTAAATTTTTTGTCAACATTAAAAAAATCATACCTTCGAATTTTAACATGGAGACGTAAAAACTTATTATAGTGCTATATAGCCAATGAATTAACCTGTTTTTTACCGTTTATCTCATATTTGTAGGATTTATAATTTTTTTTTTTAATAAATGGTAAAGTTTATAACCGCGCGAATCCTGCACGTTTTTTACTTGAAACTGCCGTGAGAGGTACTGATTCGAGTCGACATAGAATATTTTCGATTTCTGTATGTTGTCTGTGGTATACTTGATAATGAAAGGTGCATATCTATGGAAAAAGGACTTAATTTTATCCGTAAACAGCTGATCAAAAATTCGGCGGGAAAAAATATTTAAAAAAATTATTTTTAACATCGTTGTAAAATAGTCTACGAAGTTCGGATTTGCGACATCTATGGTCATAATAGATAAAGCATTTCAATAGCTTCATTTTAAAATAAACGGCTTGCCAAGGATATGTTTTAAATAATTACAATAAATGTTTTACGAATGGAGGAAAATTTTGTCCATTTTTGGACCGCTATCAATCGCAGAAAAATAAAAGTGGTCCATTTTTCGACCAAAATCGCTCCATTGGGTAAAGGAGACACCGATTTCTATGAGTTCTGTAAACTAAACAATTTACCTCAGGTAAAGAGTGTTTCATTTTCTAAAGGTTTGCATGTATTTGACATATCGAATATTGCAATAATTTTTTTTTATTTATTTTTAATAATTATTATTGGATAAAATTTTTGATTTGTGAATAGAAATTAATAATTAATAATAATGTTGATTCTTTTTGCATATTTAAAACCTAAACATTATTTTTCATGGAAAAGAGATGTTTTATTTATTTTTTTATTAATTTGCCTGAAATTTTATTTTGAAATGATTTTTGATTCACTCTGGTAAAATTTATTGTGGTCTTGAAATGATGTTTTAAAAATTATAGACATTTTGTGGAAATCGATCGTCCAGTGGATTAGTGAGACATCTTCAAATACTAAGTTTTGAGATAATGAAAGCAATATTCGAATGCTCACCAGAAATCAAATATTATTTGCATGTATCTGTGTTTTACATATTAAATATGCTAAAAAATAACACCGGGAGGCGTAACCGTCCGTTACATTAGTAAGACATTATGAAATATCCCACTACTGACCCAGAAAACATCAACTATTAAAAGTTTAGTGCAATATAATTGATTTGGTGGTATTTACGAGTTATCTGAGTATTGTACCAGATAGAGAGTGCACTTTTACATAAAACTGCATACTCAACTCTAATTTCGATTTTTCAGAGATGTCTTACTAATCAACTGGACAATCAATGTATATATATTTTTTATCATTTCTATAATGTAACACGATTCAAGCATTGATAATTGACAAATTTAAAAAAATTATTTTGTTGTGAAAATGTTCAATTTAATTTGCCTGTGTAGGGCCTAGGAGCCGAAAAATTTCTTTCAAGTACAGAACGCACTAAGTGGATGTTTTTTCATTTGTGAAACTGTTTTTCTGCGTAAATATAATTTCTTGCAATTTTTTTACTTTAAAATATTTTTATTTACATTTGAGAAATTTTTTACATTTTCAAAAAAAAAAATTATTTGTAAGATTTTTTCGATCAAATTAAAAATAGTTTGCACACGCCATAGAAAAAGGTCGTAAGTCAAAATTTTCTCTTTGTCTCTGAAAAATAGTAATGAGATGTTGCTAATGTCATTTTTCGTTGGGACTTTTTTTTGTTTCATCTGTCATAATTTTTTTTTTATTACAATAACTCCGCATACGAAGCTCCAAGGAAGATAATTTCTCTCAGGATGTCATCTTTGAAGATGCTGTGTGGAGGGTATTTTTGAGAGGGAGGGAGGAAACACAGAGACCGGCAAATCGTTCCGCAGCCTGAATCGTTGAACTCAAGAACGATTCGTAGAAAAGACCCATTCTCTTGTAAAAAATGTCAACCGTATACATATGTTGGGCGCGTGTTTCCCGACTGCACCGGTGCCGAGGGGATCAATGACGCCAGTTTCTCGGAGCATCTTCCATTTTAATACCGGTATAACAAGGATAGCACTCCCACTCGACACCTGTGCTCTAAATCTAAAGACTAATCCTTTGTTAATATGAGAGAATCTATCAAACGGACCGCCCATTTCTGCACAAAGTCAAAGGTTTTTTTCAGGTTTTTTGGGGCTTCAGGTCAGAGGTGGCTGCCAAATTCAACCGTGGGATGCACTTGGGATTCGTACAGGGTTAGCAGTATGCAATATCTGCAGGCCCTGTACAGTACGCCCAGTTTTTGAGAGGCTAACTCAACTCTGGCTTCGATGGACCCCCGTACCTGAGCTGGTCACTTATAGTTACACCAAGCATATCAATGGATGGTCTGTTCGGAAGATTGCTTCCGTTGAAGGAGACTAGATTTTCATTTCAATCCCTTTTAGACGTAATCAGACATGATTTCTTTGAAAAATTAAATTTGGTTAGGCAATTCTTACCCATAAAATTTGTTTTCACTCCTGTAAAAGTTACTATTTTGACTTGCGATCTTTTTACAATACGGTGATGTTTATTAAAATAATGTTTATATTTATGTTTGAATCAAGGTAATTTTGTAAATAAATTGTAATATTTAATTGTTTGTGTTCCCCCAGGAAAATGAATATCAATCAAAATTAATATTTGCCATAGTAATTATCGTTAAAATAAGATATTGTTGTAAATAATAGGAATAAAAAATTGGTTTTAGGTTATTTTTGTTAAAATATAAAAAAAACACGCTTATAGCAATAATGAAACATATTATTTTATAAAATGAGAGAAATTAATTGATTTTGAATGATTTTAATAAATTGAATTTTATCTATATTATTGAGTTTTTTTTTTAAATTTCACGCCCTGTAGGTTAGTGTAGTGAGATGCAAAGATGGCTTACGGCTTACGTGGATGAAGGGTAAGGCTCTTGACTAGCAGTCCGGATGTCGCGGGCGAGGGTGCACACAGGAGGCGCAGAGGAAAATATTTTCCCCCATGGTCCATGTCATCTTTGGAGATGCTGTGTGG
Source organism: Glyphotaelius pellucidus (assembly GCA_936435175.1). NCBI lineage: Eukaryota > Metazoa > Arthropoda > Insecta > Trichoptera > Limnephilidae > Glyphotaelius > Glyphotaelius pellucidus. The sequence goes on from OW386565.1 coordinate 427,571, forward strand.
AGGGTATTTTAAAGGAAAGGAAGTTCTGGGAAGGTTAAGGAATGAGGGGTGGGTAGGAATCTGGGGGTCAGTGTGTCCAGGAGTGATGGACGTATGATCCACCGATTCAAGAGTTCTGCTTGAGAGGTTACAATTTGAAGAGGCGGGAATGGGTACCGCCGCCCCGGGAACCTTTATTGGATAACCAACATCTCTGTTACAGGTCACCGTAAGTGGTTTGCTACCTTTGGTGATTTAGCAGGGGTGCCCGGGTTCATGGGGTGAGGATTGTCTAGGTCTTAGAGGCGGATGACCAGGACACACTGAACCCCAGATTCCTACCAAACCTTTAAACCCTTTTCCTTCCCAGAACTCTCCTCCCCTTCCTTTCCTTAAAAATACCCTTCACACAGCATCATCGAAGACAATAAAGGTCCTGCCCCAGAGAGGAATTATTTTAGAAGGAAATTATGTTGACATGTTAGCGCAGACCAATGATGTAATACATCTAGACTTGCTATTGTCTGACAAACTCAAAATTAAATGTGGCATGTAAGAAACACTCTTTTATGTTTCCAGTAAATTCTTCATCCAAACGTTGTTCATGTATGGTAAAGATGGATGTTAAAAAAATATGTATTTTTCGAATTTAAAACTCCCGTTGAATACAGCCTCAAAGCCCGACAAAAGTAGGAGGCCTGGGCACTAAACGTATTTTGAGGCGTTATGTGATCAAGCTATAATAGAGCAATGCCAGTTTGCTAATCGTCACCTCAGTTCTTAATTGTACAAACGACCATTTTAGTTTTTGTTCAATCTCCACTTTAAAATGAAAATTAATGTTTAAAAAATGATAGTTAATCACTTAACTATGAATTATTTAAACTAGAGACCTTTACCTTTACGAAAATATCTTTATCTTAAACACCTTTCATAATGTTTCATTGAAATAATGAAAGAAAACCTTCTCCTCCTGTAAAATTTTTTAATGGTCGTTTGGACAATTAAGAACTGAACTGAACGTAATGGCGTCTATTGTTAGGTGCCATCCATAAATTACGTCACACCAGTTTCATGATTTTTTTACCCCCCCTCCGTCCTTGTCACACGCTGTCACATTTGTGAGACTCCCTCCCCCCTAGCGTGTCATTACACCATCACGCGTTTTGCAATTTTACTATATTTTTTTTAAATTTTTCGCCGCGGAGGGGAAGAGATGGGATGTTTTTGTGTCGAATGCAATCTCTACGGGAAGGGGCGAGTCAGGATACAGAGATATTTTGTGATTTCACTATGTGCTTAATTTGGGAGGCGGGAATGGGTACCGCCGCCCCGGGAACCTTTATTGGATAACCAACACCTCTGCCATAGGTCACCCCAAGTGGTTCGCTACGTTTTGTGATTTAGCAGGGGTGCCCGGGTTCATGGGGTGAGGTTTGTCTAGGTCTTGGAGGCGGATGACCTGGACACACTGAACCCCAGAGTCCTACCCACCCCTTAAACCCTTTTCCTTCCCAGAACTCCTCCCCTTCCTTTCCTAAAAAAAACCCTCCACAAAGCATCCTCAAAGATGACATAAACCCTGAGGGAAATTATTTTCCCAGGGCCTCCTGTGTGGATCTCGTGTAAAAAAAAAAAAAGGGTGCGGAGAGGGGTCAAATGGGATACTGCGAGGTGTCGGCCTGGTTTTATAAGCTCTCGGGATTTTGAAAATTCGTACAATCAGGCGGACATGTCGGGAAAATTCCTGTCATCTGGTGTAAGCCTAATTGCATGTGACGTCACAAAGCTGATGACCCCCCGTACGCCTTCTCACACAATGTCACACTTCTCTGCACCCCTCCCCCCTCCTTAAGGTGTGACGTAATTTATGGGTGGCCCCTTAGTGTAATTGTTGTTACTGCTGATTTGTATGTTCGTCGCTTCAGTTCTTAATTGTCCAAACGACCATTAGAAAATTTTACAGAAGGTTTTATTTAATTACTAGCTGGGTTACCCGGCTTCGCTCAGGACAACATTCGAGAGTGTTCTGGAATGCTCCATTATTTATTTATAGCGGACCCGACAGACGTTGTCCTGTACACAACTGTCGGGACAAACTAAAATTAAAATAGAATAATATTGAATATTCGATACTGCGATGGTAGCGCAGTCTGCCGGATCCAATTTAAAACATTCAAAAATCAACAACTCCTTAGAAATAAAAAAAATAATTAAAAGAACATTTTCCAGTGGACCAAAATGTGAATCTAAACCTTTCTCGAATCCCCTTGAACCCACACAAAATTTTTTATCAAAATCGGTCCAGCCGTTTAGGAGGAGTTCAGTGACATATACACGGACAGAAAAAAAATATATATTGAGATTTCAATGAAATATTATGATAGTTTTTGATAAAGCTATTTACGTAAAGGTAAAGGTCTCGTTAGTTTACATAATTCTTAGTTAAGTGATTATCTGACATTTTTTATACTAGATTTTTAATTTTAAATTGGAGGTTGAACAAAAACTAAAATGGTTGTTTAGAGCAGGGTTTCCCAACCTTTATTTCGCCGAGCCTCCCCGAACCAAAAATAAATATTTTCATACTCCCCTTAATTAAGTTTCAACAAAAATAAGAAACGCATTTTTTTATATTAATTAAATTATTTATTTGAATTTCAAATAGGTACAATTCAGATACAGTATATTTATTTACTATGGATCTTTAATGGAAGAGTAGGTACACTTTTAATCATTAATTACTCTTACATTTACATGTCTTAGGGGCGCGCATCACACGTCGTATTGTGACTTGTCGAAACTTGTACAGCAGCGATTGAATGAGCGATAATTTACCTACGCGGTAAATAGATTTTTTTTCGGGAACGCAAACGTACCTATTACGCCCCCCCTGACATTTCTCTACATCCCCCTGGTTGGGAAGTCCTGGTTTAGACAATTAAGAACTAAGGCGAGGTATTGTTTTACTGCTAGCATATAAAAAAGTCTGTCATTGTCACTTTCAAACACAACAAGGAGCCATTAAATGTTCCTCCAATTTATCTAGAAGGAAATGAATTGCTTGTGGCCTCACAAGTTAAATATCTGGGACATAACCAAACCGAAGACATGAAGGATATAGAAGATATGCAACGACAAAGAAGAGCAATTAACATACGGGCCGGAATGCTATCAAGGCGGTTCTACCACTGCAGTGACGATGTCAGAAAATTTTCAAGACGTACGGGACTAATTTGTACACATCGGAACTGTGGACGCAATATCCAGCGGCGCAATGGGATAAACTGAGGGAGTGCTACAATAATGCATTCAGGCAACTTATGCAACTACCGAGGTTCTGCAGTGCTTCCACGATGTTCACCGAGGGGAGGGTGCACTCATTCCCAGCCTTACTTCGCCACCGCCTAGCCAGCTTCTGGAGCAGGATAGTGAAATCGAACAACATCATCGTTGTGTCGTGGCTGCATCCGAGTGGCTTAGTTCCCCCCTAAATGAGCGATGGATGCAGACGATGAGGCGACTTCTCTGATGGACAATCCCAAAATATTTATTTATTTTTTATTCTGTTTAATTTTTGCTAAATTTAAATTTAATTTTATGCTTAATTTTTATTAAATTATTTTATCTTTTTGTTATTTATGTGATGAATCTCGTCTTCATTTTAATTATGTAGGTACCTAATATGTTATCATATTTCATTTCTTTTTTCTTCTTTTAGATCTTTACTTTATTTTTACTTAATTATGTATTATAGTTGTTATGAAATATGGCAGACTGGGATTGCACACCCCTCCCAGTCCTGCTGGAATAAAACCTTAAATAAATAAATATAAATGAACAGAGTGATTTGTAAACAGTAAAAGCTGGTTCACACACAGCTATCAAATATAAAAGATCACGCACGAGCACGCCAAATAACGCTCTCCACACAATCCCTTCAGACCGTTCACACCTAAGCGTTTTTAAGCGCAGACAATCGTAGACAATACACGTCTTAGTCGTAACCGCTCCAGACGCGATATCCCAGAAGATAAGTCTCCCCCTCTCCGACTAAAACAGGAGAGGGGGTCATTGTAATTACGGAGCTGCCTAGACCCGTGGATGACAGATGTCAAGTTGACAGATTTCAGTACAAAAAATGTGCATTCCGTTGCCGCTCCCTAATTCGACTGACCCCCTCTCCTACCACAGGAAGAAATATTTGATAGCCGCGTGTGAAAGCACAAAAGATAAGCGCTCGCGAATCAACAGATATCTGCTCGCAGATTTATAGCTCTGTGTGAACCAGCTTTAAAGCTGGTTCACACTTAGCTATCAAATATAAAAGATCATAGCGCGCCAAATAACGCTCTCCACACAATCCCTTCAGACCGTTCACACCTAAGCGTTTTTAAGCGCAGATCAATCATAGACAATACACATCTCAGACGTAACCGCTCCAGACGCGATATCCCAGAAGATAAGTCTCCCCCTCTCCGACTAAAACATGAGAGGGGGTCATTGTAATTACGGAGCTGCCTAGACCCGTGGATGACAGATGTCAAGTTGACAGATTTCAGTACAAAAAATGTGCATTCCGTTGCCGCTCCCTAATTCGACTGACCCCCTCTCCTACCACAGGAAGAAATATTTGATAGCCTCGTGTGAAAGCACAAAAGATAAGCGCTCGCGAACCAACAGATATCTGCTCGCAGATTTATAGCTCTGTGTGAACCAGCTTTAAAGTTTACTTTGCGACAGCACTGACTTCGTAATTTGGCTGTAGCGCGCCCAGACCTTGTACTCTAGTAGGCCTTGCATTCTCTAATGTAGCATACAACCTTTGAACGAAAAAAAAATTGTATTTATTATCAGCGTTATTTGATAATAAAAAGAAATTTGGGTATTTACAAATGAAATGTTATTCCTTGGCTCTTACTAGAATTTGCCTTACTAGTATCACACAAGAGGGCATTTTGGTTTAATTATTTTATAGAAAAACGCTTTTTAGAAGTTATGCTTTACAATATTAAGAATAATAAATTGTTTGCGCCCGTATATACGCAAAATGAATATGAATGAATGGTTTTGTCAACAAAAAAACTCAAATCTTTCAAGAGAGGCTGACAAATACAACATTGGATTGATTCACCGATGCAATATTGTATTTGTCAGCCTCTCTTGAAAGATTTGAGTTTTTTTGTTGACAAAACCATTCATTCATATTCATGTTGCATATGTACGAGCGCCAACAATTAATTATTCTTAATATTTTAAAGCTTAACTTCTAAAGAGCAGTTTTCCGTAAAATAATTATATGCGCGCCATCTATGAAAGAGTAGAATATGAATTCTTTTGACAATAACCTTAATACAATTTACTTAGAGGTAGGACATAAGACCGCAACGCAAGGCAATATAATACTAAAACTACTAAATCGAATACAATTGCTTTGTGTTTGGCTTGCTGCTTTGTGATTTCTACCACACTTCTATACATTGTAACTTCATTGGCGCAGACCCGTGAAAAATTGCGGGATATCATAATTTTGAAAAAGACAATTAAATAATTTTCTGTTAAATATTTTATTATAGGTAGGTACTTTATTAATACACGCCTTATGCAGTCAGTTCTAATTTTGAAAATCACACTTAAGTTCAAAGCAAATGCGAGTTTTAGAGTAATGAACCACAGTTATAGACAGACATACAACGTAAATAAGTAATTTTTTAAAGTAAAAACTTCTTTAGCACCATTGTGATTTGAACCTAGATGAAATGAAAAACAGTGACACTAAAAAGAGACAAACACATACATCTATAGGATTTAGCTTGCGAGAGAATGAGATAGTATAATCGGTCCCACTTTTGTCTACTTTAGTTTTCTGAGGTTTCACTTCCACCACATGCGAATTGGACATTTTTTAATGCAATTTAATTAGAGGTAGGACACGAGACACAACCTTATGCAACACGTAGCAGTTTAGTACTAAAACTATGAAATCGAAGACAATACAATTGCCTTGTTTTCGACTTGCCATTTTGAGATTTCTATCAAGCTTGTTTATATTGTAATGTCATTGGCGCTGTAATGTGAAAAATTATGGGAAAATATAATTTAAATTTTGAAAAAGACAATTCAAATAATTTTCTGTAAAAATGTCATGTTGTAGATAGGTAATTTATTGATTTATCGCTTTATTACAACAGTTCCAATTTTTTAAATTATACTTAAGATTATTAAAGCAAATCCAAGCTCTTGAACGTTGAACCAAAGTTACAGACAGACATACAACCTAAATTAGTATTTTTGAAGTAAAAACTTAAGCACCGTTGTGATTTGAACTTCGATGAAACAAAAAATAGTGACACTAAAAAGAGACAAATACATACATCTGTAGGAATGAGATAGTATAATCGGTCTCCTCTTTGTGCGGCGCTTCGTAGCCTCCCCACTCTTTTCTATTTTAGTTTTCTGAACGTTTCACTTTTACCGCTTGCAAATTGCAAACTCCGTTTTGAAGAGAAAACTTTTTTAGCACCGTTATGATTTGTAACTCGAGGAAATGAAAAAGCGACACTAAAATGAAACAAACACGTACATCTAAAGGATTTAGTCTGCGAGAGAATGAGATAGAATGATAGGTCTCCTCTTTGTGCGGCGCTTCGTAGCCTCCCCACTCTTATCTACTTTAGTTTTCTGAAGGTTTCACTTTTACGGCGTGTGAATTGCACACTTGTAATTAATTGGTGATAATCGACGATGATGATAACAGAATTGATGAAGGTCTAAAAAACTGATATTTAAAAGAATGCTTTCATACAACTATTTTTTAGTCTGGCAATATTAACTACTGCAAAATCTATGGTCAACCTACCGACGCCATTCTGACAGATCCAGTGGCTAGAAGCGGATCGTCCTTTCGTCAGTAATTTATCATTTTAACTCAAATTAAAGCATTTTAATTAATAAATAAACTGTAATAATGTTGCGAGAACCATCTCGACAAGTAATTTATGTTTTTAGACGCTTCAAAAGCGAAACTAGCGGTGAATTTTGCAATTGAAATTAATCGATATTCTTTACAACTGAGGACGTTTACTGTCAACAAATCACAACGAAACCGCTTTTATTAATTAAAATTTGTGTTTGTGATGGGATCTTAATACAAAGTAAGTAGAATATACATTTTTTGATAATATGCTAATAATGAAATAAAGATTTGTTAATAATTGTTAAAAATGAATTGATTTTATGTTGTGCGGAGAAGGATTTATTTGGGAGGGTTTTCTTACCACTAACCTATACAGTTACAGAAATGAATGATAAACTTTCTGGAGTACTGGACACGCTTAATACGTATAGTTTCTAGAAAAAACCTTTTGATTTTCCTTTATTACTATAAAATGTTTGCATTCGGGGCTATGAAAACACTGCATTCAAAATTTCAGTACAAAATGTGGTCAACATCCAACTAACCACCGCAAATTTATTAGGCACGTATTTTGACGTTAATTAATTCAAGAAACAACTAATTACGTTAAATATTTACCTAATAGGGACACGCTTCATATGCACTTTTTATTAAAAAAAAAAAACTAACTAACCATCACGCCGTTTCCCCGCAGGGGTAGGCAGAGAGGACGGACCGCCAAACAACTCGATCTTGGCACACATATCGTCTCATACATGCTCTTCTATTATTCTGACTCTTGACATCGCCCGACTCGAGTATCTGATTTTTATTTCAAAAACACTTAAATCGTTTAGATAATAATGAAAAGTAAGTTTTTAAGTTTCCGGAATTGGAAAATAATGCATTTTATTAGATATTTCATTAAAAACAGACAATTTAATATTTTTTCTTCACGCCATGTTTTGATATAATAATATTAAAATAGTTTATAGGCTAGTTTTTTTTCCCCTTTTGAATTAAACCCGAACTAAGAACCTATTTTAGGGTCATGTGTTAATATTTTGGATTAAATAAGAAAAGAAAAAAACTAACCTTAAAACTTTGACATCAATTACAGGATTGACAGGATTTACCTGTACACCATCTCTTCCTACATTTACATAACTCTCTTTAAAGTATTTACCCAAACTTCCAATCACCTTTCCATTTTTATAGTATTCAATTGAATTTGTATGTAACTTAAAATATTCCTGTAATTTTAAATATGTACCTCCAAGCCTGTCTCAACACAGGTATATCCTAGTGAGACAGGCATCAATTAAACCCTATGTTTATAGATTAATAAAAAATAAAAATAAATAAATAAAAAAAATGACAATGGCCGCCAAGCGAGTAATCGTTTTTAATTTTAACGAAATAACTTTTAAAATTCATTATTTTTCAATCCCGGAAACTGAAATACTTACTTTCTATTATTATCTATCTGATGTTAAGTGTTTTTGAAATAAAAAGTGCATATTAAGCGTGTACCTATTAGGTAAATATTTACCCAATTACGTTTGAATAGATGGTAAAAAATGCATTAAAATTACATTTTCATTCGATCACAGTTCAAATTTTTCCCAATAAAACCATCCCTTTGCCGCCATTTTAAATTATTCTTGTATGATTTTGACGTTTGTGAAGTTTTATTTCAATTTAAATACGTACGAATTACTTAGTGTACTCAACTAAGAACCTAATCACCTGTTTTGGGCATGTAAATAGCTGTGTCTTGTACTAATTAATTCATTTCCATAATCTGTGCCTAAAAGAGCGGCGGTTAGTTGAATGTAATAGAAGACGGACAAATTACTGTAAATGGCTAGCAGCTGTCATCCCATATGACGAAAACAAATTTTCATTTTACCTAATTGAAATTTTAAATGCAGCGTTTTCCATCGTCCCGAATGCAAATGGTTATCATAAATATATATAATATTTACAGTATATATAATATTTACAGTATTGAAGGTCATTAAAATTATTTTTTCAAAAAAAATAAGCGTGTACTGTCATTCCGAAAGTTTACCAAATGAATTAATGTATAACCTTTTATGTACCTGGACACCAAATAAAAATGAACCAGCACTAGAACGCGATTATTCAGGAGTTTTACATTAAGGCGGCACTCTTGAAACGCATGGCGCTGAAAAAGAAGAAGATGGAGAGATATGTAATTACGAATGTTGGACAGAGCGCGCTAATATGTTAAGTCGTAAAATAGCAGCGAAAATTGCGAAAAAGCTTAATAAAACATGACTCGTTTAAAATAGAGCAAAAATCTCGTGGAACGTATCTTAAGTATCATTTAAAGAAACATTGTGAATTTTTTCACAAATATAACTAGTAAAATAAAAGAAATATCTTTTTTTTTTGTTATTGTTTTTGGGGTGTTATGCCGTGTTTCGCTACCTCCTTCTTTAGCCAACGTTTCGGACAGCGTTACAGTGTCCATCATCAGACTCATCTGCCCTGATGATGGACGTTTCGGACAGCGTTACAGTGTCCATCATCAGGGCAGATAAGTCTGATGATGGACACTGTAACGCTGTCCGAAACGTTGGCTAAAGAAGGAGGTAGTGAAACACGGCATAACACCCCAAAAACAATAACAAAAATACTTTTTGGCCGTGAAAACCTTAAAACGTACCCAAAGAAATATCTTGTTTTAAATAATTTTCGGAGCATACTTTGTGATTTTTTTCTATCGAGGGAATTTCATATAATTTGCGTTTCGGCGTGGAACGTATCTAGATATTATCTTCAAAAATAACATATATTTTTTTAAGAGCTTAAAAACTTCAAATGTTTAAGGGAGATATGTAAGAAATCGGTCAAAATTCGAATAATGGACCCTTAAACGAATTATCGTTATTTGTTTTTGGGGTGTTATGGCGTGTTGATGTACCTCCTTCGATAACCAACGTTTCGGAGAGCGTTACAGTGTCCATCATCACGGCAGATGTATAATTGTTATTGGTGAAATTTGTGCTTATCTACTTGTAAGCAATACCGTGTTGCCAGCTCCACTCCACTTCGAGATGGTATTACAGTATACTTCAGAATGGTTGCAGATTTCAATTACCTCCGTAATCAGGCTCCAATAGGAACTGGTTCCAAAAAACCTGTCCCTCGAATCCCCTGTCATCCAGTGATCCCTAGTCACCGGTATAAAGAAGCCAAGACAGGCAATGGCGTAGGAACTGGTAACACTAGACTGCCTGTCTCCACTGCTTTGTACCGGTGACTAGGTATCACTAGATAACTCCATCACTGCACAAGCAACATTTTATACCTATAATATATTTATACCTAAGTGATGTCGCTGACATATTTAATTTAAACTTCGACACATTTAAAGCCAAATGTAATAGATGTAAATAACGAATGAGAAATCATTATATTTTATTTCGATTTTTTTTTGGTTTTTATTCTAAATGCTAACAATGAGTAATTTAGTAAAAATTTGATTTTTTTTAAAATGTTTTTGCTGCTCGTAGGTACATGAATTGTACCTACGAATTCTCTAAAGTTATCCATGTGGATTTAGCGTTAGTTATATTCTTATTTATTATATTCAGTTTGTGCTTTATTTATATATCTTGTAATCTCCTTTATTTATGTTATATTATTGTTTTAAAAGAAATTTGTAAGTTATATGCAAAAACCCAATAGGGCGTCAATAAATAAATAAATAATGATGGTAATGGAAGGATTTCACTTATTGTCAGGTCATTCGTAACCCGGGAATGTTTGTCTTTGTTAAAAAAAATTCGCTTGTTATTATTATAATTATAGATAAAAATTTATGTACATCTTTTTTTAGCTCGCCGTTTCTACGATTCAGAGAAGTATAAGAAACACAAGATGGATTTGACTTATCAAAACCTACTTGACATTGACACTAATTTAAGAATATAAAACCTAACCGACATTGACATTGAACAATCCAGGTAATAAACGTAGCTAACATGGGTACCAATCCGGGAACACAAAACTTATTTAACACCAATCTAGTAACTCAAAACCTACTTAACATTGACACCAACCTGGGAGTACAAAACCTACCTGACTTTAACACCAATCCGGGAATACAAAATCTGACTGACATCAACACCAATGTGGGAATAGGAAACTTGCCTGACTTTGACGTCAATCCGGGGGCTCAAAACCTACCCAACATTGACACCAATCCGGGAATACGAAACCTACATGACTTCGACACCAATCCGGGAGCTCAAAAATTACCCAATATCGACACCAATCTGAGAACTCACAACCTACCTGACTTCGACACCAAAACAGGAAATCTGAACATAACTGAATCCAAATTGATGGCAGACTTCGAGAATGTGGAGACGAATAATTCTGAAGATCCCAAAGAAATTGGTGACCCCGATGTGTCCAAGGCGATTTTGGGACAAGTTGTGGGAGAAGGAGAAAAATATTTTGACGGTTCGGACGAAGAGAGTGGTAAGAAAGTTGATTTAAAAAAAACAAATTCACACCCTCCGCACAGCATCCCCTGGCATTTTTCACAAAAAATTAAGTTTTGGATTTCAGGCCAAAATACCTAACTGAAAAGAAATTTTTTTTTTTTTTAGTCAAAAGCTATAGCAAATATTAACTAGTATGGATGTGGTCAATTTTTATTTATTTTGGTTTTAAATTATAAAATATAGGCCATTGAAGAATTCGATTTTTCATCATTTTTTAGGAAAATTTTTCAATTATTTTTGATTGGATGTTTTGGCCTCATATTCAAAATTCATTCAAACGATACGAAAAAAAGATCGATATTTCCGATTTGCTCGATCTTTTGACTCACAGGTCCCCCACAGAGTTTTGGGGCTTTTTGCGATAATCACATAAAATAGCGAAGACAAGACACAAGCTTCCCCTTACTTATATGATAATCGAACGAGCAGGCTCTGTTTTCCAAATGATTAGATTATTTAAATACCTTGTGTTGCCTCGTTTTAATACTTGTTTTTTTTTTATCTTTTAGCCACACTTTTCAGTTTTTTATCTTCTATTAGTAATGATGGTTCTTGTAAAAATCGTAATGTTTTGTTTTGTAGCGAACTGGTTCGAGAGACCAGACGACAGTTGCGAGATGTCTTTCTCCGACCACCACATTAAAGAAGAAGAAGACAACGACTTTGAGATTAAAAACATCCGCCAAGCGTCTAAGAAGTTATCCAAATATAAATGGAGCAGATCGGACACTAGGCATATTGCCTGTCCGCACTGCAGCTATGTCTGTAAGAAGGAGACTTCCCTGACTACGCACATGATCATCCACACGGATCTCAAACCGTTCGCATGTTCTGAGTGTGATTTCAAGTGCAAACAAAAAGGCACCTTAAAGACTCATATGCTGCTGCATACAGACGAAAAACCATTCCCATGTGATAGCTGCAGCTATAGCAGCAGGACGAAACGTGGGCTGGAGAATCACATGCTGTCTCATTCCGGGTTAAAGCCATTCTCGTGCGATGAATGCAACTTCTCGTGCGCTTCCAAACAAACGCTGAGGAACCACGGTTTAGTCCATACTGGAGAGAAACCCTTTGCTTGTCCACACTGTAGCTACGTGTGCAGGACCCAGCCGCTGCTTAAATACCACTTAATCTCTCACTCTACAGAAAAACCGTTTTCATGTCCCGACTGCGACTTCAGCTGCGCTATGAGCAGAACCCTTAAATCCCACATGTTCACCCACAACGGGGAAAAACCGTTTTCCTGTCAAAAGTGTTCCTTCACCGGCAGAACCAAAACAAGCGTCAAACTCCACATGCAGACCCACGCGGAGAATAAGCAGCTCCGCTGTGAAGTGTGCGAGTTCACTTGCAACCTAAAATATAAGCTACAGAGCCACATGCGCGAGCACGCGGCGGTCGAGTGGTTTCCCTGCACGCTCTGCGACTTCAAGATCAACAAGAAGAAAGACATTCAGCGGCACTACCTGGTCGTCCATAAGTTGCACTACTGCAAGCACTGCGCGTGTCTGAGCGTCACGAAACAGGTGCACAGAGTGCACATGAAGGTTCACAACAACGTGGAGGTGCAGATTTTCAAGTGCCCCCAATGCTGCTACAGGTGTAAGAGAACATCGTCGTTGGAGGCGCACATGATAACGCACACCGATATAAAGGCATACGCGTGCGCGCACTGCGCCTATACTAGTCACACCAAGCGCAGCCTCAACAGCCACATGTTCACGCACACTAAAGAGAAACCGTTTTCATGCCAGAAATGCAGCTATATCTGTTCCCAGAGGGTGCATCTCCGCCGACACCAGCTGATGCACCTGGAGTCGAAGCCGATCAAGTGTCCGCTGTGCGACTACACATGCCGTCACAAGGTGTCACTGAAGACACACATGTTCTGCCACGCCACGGTGCGTCCCTTCTCGTGTTCGCAATGTCCCTTCGAGTGCAACGAGAAGAACAACCTGCGGCGGCACATGTTGATCCACACGGGAGAGCGGCCCTTCCCGTGTTCTGAGTGCAGCTACCGCGGGAGGCACAGGCATACGCTGAAAAAACACATGCGGACACACAAGTTACCAGAAACCGCTATTGGCACGTGAATTTTATCAAACAATCCATTGGCCTGGCTCCAGTCTAAGAGTGTAAATGTCTTATATAAGCTTGTGTTATCAGTTTATATCTTTATAAATCACATTGGTAGGGATTATCATTTTACAAAAGTGATTATTGGACTCAACGAAGCAATTTAACAGTTTCCAATTCAGATTCATCGATTGAATGGAATCGATCTCAAGAAGTGATATTCGCTTTGAATTAGCCCCGAGCGCCTTCATTGAGATGAATCTCTTATTTTATTCATAAAATATCCTAAGTTTATAAATAGGTTGATTCTTTGTGAAATTTTCTATTTTCTTCTGTACGACATGGAAAGCTGTACACTAAACCAAGCATTAATACGGAAGGTGGACATCTTTGAAAAGAGGCTACATAGACTGGGAAACCGATTTAGAATTTCTTCGTCGAAAAACGGAGAATTATGAAGTTGTTCTTTAAATTTGTATTTTTTTACGCTACACACAAGAGGCCCTGAAAATACAGAAGCTGTCGAACTCAAGAGTGAGTCGTAGAAACAATCCGTTCTTATTTGACAAATGTCAACCGTGTACAAATGTTGGGCTCGCGTTTGGCATATTTCTCGACTACGCGCCGGTGCCGAAGGGATCGATTGCACTAGTATTTAGTTCCTCGGAGCATCTTCCATTTAAATATCAACTAGAACATGGGCAGCATTGCCTGTGCTTTAAAGACGGCAGTTTACCATTTGAGACTTCTTGGTCTTAGTCTTCTTTGAATGTTGATATTGAACCTCAAACAGTGCTGAAGTTGTATTTTAATTGCTTATTATAACTACTTTTTTGTGGATGCTGTGCTGGGGTTCGGTTGAAGAAAAGGAATGATTGTACCTGAGTCCCGAGAGGACCCGTGATGAAGGAGAAATTGTTGAGAATGTTAAATCGACCCATTCTGACGCATAACAAGTTAAAAGGTCTGGCACGCCTTCGGCGCATCTCTGAGCTCGTCTTTTCTGCATGTATTTTCCAGGCTGCATGTTGGCCGATTTTCAGTATTGGCCATCTACTGTTTTTTAAAAAAATTATGTGTATACTGCACAAGAGTTCCAACTGCTCCTGCCTGAAGCCGGTGGGACTATGGCATCCCCAATTGGGGTATGATGTGATGCTGAAAGTAGTGGGAAGAGAAAGGTGGGGAAATGCCTGGCTATTCAGATCTGGTCATCGAACACGGCTAAAGCCGTTTTAAGCAAAGTTTCAATTCTGGATGGTGGTCTTGCACCAGGGCGGTACTGAGAGTATCTTCCACTCTGAAACGTGCCGCAAATATACCATATATTATTTTTGATTAATTCATTGTGAAATAACATAAAATAATCAAAGAAATTTATTTGCCACGCCGGGATTCGGTCCCGCGATCTTCGGATTGCGAGTCGAGAGCCTTACCTCTCTACCACGGAGGCGGTCAGTGTTTAGCCAACGTTTCGGACGGTCTCGCAGTGCATTACTACATCTGCTCTGATGATGGACACAGCAACTCTCTAGGAAACGTTGGCCTGAATAGGAGGAGGCATTGACATGCGGCTTGATATTTAACTCAAGCCAACATCTTTAAGTAGTCCGTTTGTCAACGAAAAGACTGTCCAATCCTATTTTAGCTAGGACCTCCAGCGTTGCATCATTTCCTGCCATATAATGACTATAGTACGAAGAATGAATTAACTGTCAGTTTATTCTTAACATTGGAATGATTGTCTCTCTTTATAAAAATTAATATGAATAGTTGTATACATTTAATAACTAATAGGAACATTAAAGTTTTAAATCATTTAGTTATATAGATATTCGTTGTGCCAACCAAGTAATCTTATTATTTTAGGTAAATTAGTACGTTTTGCATTTAGTCTGCTTCTTAATGATGTGGAAATATTCTTTAAGTTCGCTTTCACTAAAGAATACTGAGCGAAAGCTAAGTTAAGTAAAAAAAAACAATACTCCTGGTTAATACGCTAGATGCTGGTAGAAATTGGTCAAACTTAATATTTACTAAATAAGTATTAAATGCTAATGTACTTATTGTGGAAACGTTTTTTTATTTTATTTTATTACATCCTGTAATGCGTTTACCAACTTTGTTTCCTTCTGCGTAAATTGCTGGCGGCAATACCAAAACACAAATTGAGAGGCCGCCCCGGGAGCCAAAACCTCTGCCATAGGTCGCGCTAAGTGGCAAATTATGGTCGGTGTCTCGGCACTGGTGTCTGAGTTCATGGAGTGAGGGTTACCCAGGCGCAGCAGACGCGTATTCCCACCAACCGCATTGCGGGCTGGATCGAGAGAGGTCGGTTGAGAGAAGCCCTTTGAACTATCTTGCCGGACTCTTTCGCACCTTGCAGCGCATTCGGAGATAGCTTCATACGTCCGTTATATTTGGACACACTGACTCCCAGATTCCTACACACCCCTCATACCTTTTCCCTCTCAGAAATTTTATTCCGTTAAAAAAAATGCTCCACGCAGCGTCTCCAGAGATTAAATAGGCCCTAAGGGAGATCCCTGAGGAATTCCACAGGGCTTCTTATTTGGAGTATAAAGAAATGAAGGAAGACGTACATTCATATGTCACAGCTAAATCGATTTCGGAAGCTGTTCGAGGAAAGAATTAACCTGTGCAGTGGACAAACTACTCCGGGAATCTATGGATCTACCTGAACAGAACAAGGGGAATATCTGGACGTAAATCCACAAGGGACGGGGAATGATTTTTCGAAGTATTGTAACAAAGAAAATAAAACCATTCTCGTGTTATGAATGCAGTTATTAGTATTGAAATAGAGAGAGACAATCAAGCCTACAAACCAACCTACGACGGATATCTGGAGAAAGTCGATTTCCTTAGGCAGAAAGCAATCATTTGGCTTATCAAGAATAACGCTTAAAAGCTAAGTTATTGACACTACCGCCGCCCGGAACCATTTATTGTATGACCAATACCCCTGCTAATGTCAACAAAAGTGATCCGCTACGTTTGGTGACTTAGCAGGGGTTCCCGGGTTCATGGATTGAGATCTATCAAGGTTTTGGTCTCTCATGCATCTGCCCATCGGCTGCGTGGCAGGCTGGAGGGGAGACACTGGTTGAGGGAGACTTTTTGACCTCTCCAGCAGGAACATCGCCTTGCACCGCAAAGGGAGGGGTGGATTCATACGTCTGGAGACATGGATGCTTAGTCCTACCCTCAAACCTTTTTCCTTACCAGAACTTCATCTTTTTTTATGTAAATACCTCACAAGAGTTCCAGCTGCTCCAGTTTGGAGCCAGTGAGACAATGGCATCCCCAATTGGGGTATGTTGTGAGGCTGAAGAAAGTGGGGAGGGGAAGGAGACGGAGGAAGAGGAAGGTGAGGAAGTACCTGGCTGTTAAGATCTGGTCATCAATCATGGCTAAAGCAACGTGTCGATTCTGGTGGTATTAGACCAGGGCGATACTGAGAGTATCTTCCACTCTGGAACGCGTCTCAAATACATATTTTTTTAAATAAATTAATTGTGAAATAGCACAAATTAATCAAATAAAATTTATTTGCGCACGCCGGAATTCGATCCCGCTGCCTTTGGTTTGTGAGTCAAGAGCCTCACCCCTCGACCACGGAGGCTCATCTCCTTCCTTTCCTCAAAAAACCCTCCATACAGCATTCTCAAAGATTACATAGGCCTCGAGGGAAATATTTTCCACATGGCCTCCTGTGTGGAGCTAATTTAAAAAAAACAATAGAAAGAGGAAAACAAATGATTTTTCTTTATTTTAACAAGATTGATTATAATATAAGTGAGGGAATGGTCTCCGGTGTCGATAGAGATGGGTGAGTAATGAAAGGCAGTCTGTTGATGTAATGAGTCGAAGTCGTTTATTGAGGCTACGTAGCGATGGTCAATTTGGAGTTGCGTAACAGAGTGCAGACAGGAGCGATATTGATGATGCACGGTCATGATGAGTGATGGAGTTGTGGAGCAGACCACGGATCTGCAGGTCACCAGCATGTAGCTCGTGGAGAAGACCTGGTCGTCCAGGCCGTCGCTTGACGTGGTGAGTTTGAACGGCGATGATGCGATGGACCATGTTAGCTGCGAGATGGGCTTCAAAGATTGTGGGCGCAACGGCACGGTTTCCGGCAGTGAGTCGCCGTGGAACTGGCCGGTAGCCGATTACCGCATTGGATCGTTGTTATCACTAGGTGCACAGTATTACTGTTTGACTTTGTGATGACGAACTGTTACTGAAAGTTCTGACTTGACTGGACTCGCTCAGGATCGCACCCGCTTCTATAGGGTGGCTGACCTAATCAGTAACGTTGTAGAACGCCGTGTAATTCGGCTAAGACGCTAAGCAAAAAAAAAACCCTCGAATGTTCTCGCCGCTGTGCCAGTAGATATTTGTTTACCTCGGGATCTTTCTAGGAAGTGGCCGCGCACCGAGGAAGAAGGAGCTCATGAAGGAGCATCATCTGTCACCAGGATCGAGTCATGGCGGTCTGCGACGAAACTTGAATCACTTTATTTATTATTTCTTGGTTTACCAATTCTACTTGTCGATTATGTAGATTATAGTTATTATTTAAAAATCGTCTGGCGCCCTTTCTTTTATCGTAAATTCATGCATCCACTATAGATTTAATCGTAACTATAAACATGGTACTGTTTTATGATTTGACTGTCCTTTTCGAGCTGTCAGCCGACCCGAGATTAATTGTATTTTAAATTGAGTCGTAGTCTTCAGATGCTGATTGTTTCGGTAGGCTCCACGCTCATGCGGTCTATATGGCGGAATAAACTGGTACAATATAAATAAACACGGCTACTATATTCAAGCGCAACAATCAAAGAGATTTAAAGACAGATAATAAGCCTAACGGTCAAGTCGAGAATTCTAGCCGCACTTCTGTCTAAACTGGGCCACTAGCAGCAAATCTAGAATACTATCCCGGCGTCCACAGCAGCCTTACAAGAGCACTCCACCTCACAATGCGCGGCGGAAGATACCCACCAACATGGACGCATCGGTAACTGGTACTCACTCCAAACAATTGCAAGAGTCCGATTCGAGCCGCGGTCAACAGTGGTTGTGTGTACCTTACCTATTGCTTAGTGCCGTTCGCCCGTTCCTGTGCCTCATAAAGATAAGAGATTATTGTTACATTTTATTTAATTCTGTTTATCGTATACCTATTTGTTTGCATTCTTACTTACGGCTAATCCGTTATTGTTTGTACAGTCAATGAAATAGACTGCGTATTATTTTTTCAGTTTAATTTTTAAAAGTTAAGTTTTTTTTATATAATGGAGGAAGACGAAGATGGACCTCCCGACCCAGGGTCGATATTAGATTTTTCTGATTCGGAATCTAATACTAGCCAGGCTTCTATTACGCTTCCATCTCGTAAACGACGACCATCGCATAGCCTTCACATTCCATCGAAAGTTAAATCTATACCGACGATTCAACAAACCACGACCTTAACACCAATAGTAACACCCAGACAAGTACTTTAGCTAGCGATAATACAAAAAGTGCTGACTTACTTTATCTTGCTTCCGCTTCTGGTCCTTTTATCGTTATTGTTCAGAGAACTGAACAAGGAAAACTTATTCATCCTTTAGATTTTGGAAAATTCTTATTTGACTCAAAAAATAATAACCTTGGTATTGTTAACGGCTCAATTAAACCGAAAGGGCGATATAAATTATCTATCGAGTTTAATACTGCCGCTTCCGCAAATGGATTTGTAAAAAAAATTGACTCGCTCTCAAACCATAAATATAAATCGTTCATCCCGACATTTAACCTGACGAGAATGGGTCTTGTGCGAAGAATTCCCGCGGAGATCCCAGAGGCTGAAATTGTTGATGCTTTGAATAATTCCCACGGAACCCCGAGAGTATTGAAGGCGCGTCGACTGAACTAAAAGGATTCTACTGATGGAAACACGATCTGGAAACCTTCCCAATCTGTTGTTGTTACATTTGAGGGACAATCCCTTCCGTCTCGTGTGTTTATTTATCGCTCGCTTCCCGTCGAAGTTTATAACTTTCCAACTGTTCAATTTTTTTTTTTTTTTAATTTCTTTATTCATTTTGTTTATTACAGGATTGTTTTATATGGTATTTCGACTACCAAGCTAGGAAAATGCCCGTATTATGGTAGTCAAGATTCATAAGATATTAAGTATATAATATTAATAATCATCCATATATATGTAGATGAAAGTACAAGCATATAGCATACATATTAAGGAAAATATTCATACTAGTATTAAGTATATGATCACATACAGGAAAGGAGTTAAACTAGGTGAATCTTGTATAAATAAGAATAAAATAAAATAACAAATAAGAATAAAAGTATCAATGCTTCAATTGCTGCCGGTTTGGACATACAAAACCCGTATGCCGCTCCCCTCCACGTTGTTACTTTTGCGGAGAAGGTCACCCATTTGATCAATGTCCGAAATCTTCCAATGATCCCATTTGCATTAACTTTTCGGGTGCACATACCGCGGTCAGTCTAGCCTGTCCGGAATTGTCAAGACAGAGGAACATAAAACATAAAATGGCTACCGACAACATTTCGTACTTCCAGGCCTCAAAGTTATTCTCTCCTGCGAAAAAATCATTCGCAGAGATGACATCGTCCTCAGCTCCTTTCCAATCAACCACCTTTTTAAATTCAACGTCATCTTCTCACAGAGAAACCATTCTCAAGCCAGTCAAACCCAACCCAAAATATACTCCTTACCTTGATAAAAAACAATTGAATAATATTTTGACCAGCCCGAATGGGAATGCCGAATCCCAGACCCCCAATGGGTGTGCCATTAATGGTAATTCACCCCCTCCTGCTCTCCCCGAAATAATGAATAATAAATCTTTTATACAAACTTTAATTACCCTTTTAATTTCTATCCTTACAAACAACAATACTGGTTAGGCCCAAGCACGCACCTACACTTATACACACCTACTTTTACACATACGTACTGTCACTGCTTGGGATTTGGTAGTAATATTGTTGCCAATTCCTCTTTTTCCTACCTATCCATTTGCCTACCCGTCCTTCCTTATTTCAGTGTCTGTAATAAATTGCCCGCCGCATATAGCCATTTGCGCTCCGCTCCGCCTTTAACCTAATTCCGCTATTAAAATAAAATAGTTCGCGCATTTTTACTGTGTGTGCATGTTGGATGGAGAAGACCAACGAGGGCCGGCCTACAGATTCCTTTTCGGTGAGTCCTTCCTCTCCATGCAATTATTTTACCATATTTTTCAGGCAGTGATGGTAGACACAAGCAAGGTCATTTTTAATACACACACAGTTACAATTCCACTCTGCACAACTGCAAATCTCATCCATTCTTTGGTCCTTCGAGCCGGATATTTTTGAACTATAATATTAATAAAATCCAGCAGAGTGTGAATACGTTTTATAATACCGCATATAAATAATTACCCGCATTCAAATAATTTTTTAAATGATAATAAACGCAATAAATAACTTTGTTTTCCCGCACGGCATATTATTCCGTTAACCGTTTACATCGCGTAGTCAGCTTTAACCCCGTGAGGATCACAGTTAATTAATTGAACAAATTGAATATTAATTATTTCATTCCGCATAAATAATACAGACACATTATTTCTAACGCATTTTTTAGTTGTTTGACGTTTCATATTTTGTAAAATATAACCGGAATAAAGAAAATGGCTACGAGCGCGTCATCCGGATCGTCTCGGGACGAAAGACGTCTCAAACGTCTAAATGCTAAACTATCAGCTAGCTTTGCGAGCTTACAGTCGGTGTATGACAAGATAAGGAAAGCTTCGGAAAGCATTAACGATCGTCAATCTTTTTTATCAGGCGCAACTACTGTTGAAAAAATTCGTTCTGAATTTATAACCACTTTAGATGAAAAGGTGGATTGCGAATTGGAATTGAATCCGGAAGCAATCGCTGAATACGCTCAATTAAATGCATTTGAAGAACTCTTCGGTGTTATTAAATATACCGAAGCAAATATGCTGTCAAATCCAGTTGCGAAGCCTCGCCGTCAAATTAAGCTGCCCGTATTGGAAATTGCGTGCTTTGACGGCAATTTAGAAAATTGGTCTCTTTTCTATGAAACATATAATTCGGTTATACATTTGAATGATTCTCTGGATGATACGGATAAAATGCAGTATCTGATGTCTAAATTAACCGGAAAAGCGTTAAGTATTTGCAAAGCTATTACGCCTACAGGTACAAATTATCAAGTTATCTGGGACGCATTATGTACTAAGTATAATGATCAACGCGTTCTTGCTGAATTATACTTTGACCGATTGCTGAAATTATCTCCAGTTAACTCGGCCACGTCTGCTTCTTTAGAGAATTTTGCAGATGCATACTCCACTAACATCACCGCGCTGAAGCAATTAAAAATTACACGAACATTATACAAGACAACACAATAAATTGTACACAAATACAGTCAAGACTGAAAGTGGCAAGAGAAGTATTGGCCACGAGGGAGTTCATATAATCTCCTTCCAGATAATCTAAAAACGGAAGAGAATATAAAAACCTTTAAAAAAAAACTATTTAAACTTAAGATTTTGGAACAAAATTAAAAACTACTACATAATGTAAAAACATGTCAATACTGTAAAAACATTATATATGTCACTAGTAAGGAGTCAAATAGAATATAATTCCACGGTTTGGTCCCCAATTTATGAGGTTCATTCATATGCGATTGAAAGAATCCAAAATAAATTTTTAAGATATGTAAATTTTAAAATGGGCATTCCTAGAGAATGCCTAAATTACGATAATGTACTTTGTTCATTAAATTTAATAAAATTATCTGATCGTAGAATCATTTCCGATTTAACCTGTTTATATAAAATCGTAAATTCAATGTTTGATACCCCTGATTTATTGTATGTGATCTCTTTTCACACTCCAGGCAGGTCAGTTACAAGACAGTACCTACCTTATTATTGTGACAACTCTACTTCAACATCGCAATATTACACTCCTATGCGACGGATTCAGCAGCTAGGAAACAAATACTCCGATGTTGTTGATATATTTAGTACATCAATTTCAATATATAAGCATACTTTATTGAAGTTTTTTTTATCAAGTATGGGAATACCTTGATAAAGCTATTTATTTGTATTTTGTCTGCATAAAGAAAAAAGCTATTTTGGATTTTTATATTTTAAATATTTTTTCTAAATATTTGGTACCTACATACTGTGTGGATCTAATTCAATAATGTTTTTACTTTATAATTAATTTTGTGCAATTGTCTTAAACAGTTGTTTCCTGCACTACTTATAAGTATAATTCATAAATATTGTTATGTATATATATATGTAAAAGCCTAAATAGGCGTATATTAATCAATAAATAAATAAATAAATAAATAATATGCTCTGTATTTAAGTTAAGAAAGCGAAATATTATATTTCTTTTAACTTAATAAAAAAAAAAAAAAATAAAAAAAAACTAGGTCTTAAACGTCTCGACATAGAAACTGTAAAGGCTTTCGAATCTTCTGTTAAAAATAATGAAAATCTACCGTCCAGCGCGGAATTAATCGACTTCGTAAGGGTACAGCAACAAATTCTTAATCGCGCACAAATCACGCAACCGACATCGAGCCGTATTGGCTCAAATAATAATTATACCGCTAAACCGCAAAAAACTAATTCCGCAAAGGCATTTATTAATGTCGAAAAAATCGATAATCACTCCATCGGAATTTGTTTCTACTGTCAAAAGGGATCGCACCCTTTATACCAATGTTCTAAATTCACAAGTCTTGAACCACGCGAGCGATTTAACTGTATTAAGTCATCGAATATTCGAGTTTGTGTGAACTGTCTCAGTACTAGGCACATCTCGAAAGCTTGTAAATCAAAGAGTACATGCAAAACATGCGCGCTCAACCATCATACTTTGTTGCATTTCAAACAAACTGATGGGCGGAAGTCACAAACGGACCCAATACCGTCTCCCGCGTCACGAACAGATGCCGATAATGATAACTTAAATTCGTCGAATCCGGTTTCACTATGTGTAACAAATTCATGCCCTAGTGCAAATACTACTGCCCTCTTAGGAACGGCTGTTTGCACTACCAGAGACGCTAAGGGCCAGGTACGGACGATACGGGCTCTAATAGACAGCGGCTCCCAAAGGGACATAATTACGCGCAAATGCTGTTCACGCTTGAATCTTAAGGTGCGGTCATTTCCAAGTACGGGAATAGGTGACGTAAGAAATGTGACAAATGGCGTAACTTGCTTAAAATTACTCTCCCGCTATGACATCACTAAGTCGTATACGATTAAACCATATGTAGTAGAAACCATAACCAGTGAGTTGCCTACTGTTAACGTTAACCGATCCGCCTTGTCGTATCTTGACAATTTTCCCTTAGCAGACACAACATTCTGCACGCCCGGTGAGATTGATATTATCTTGGGATGTGACATGTTTGCTCGCATTCTAAAGGCAAACAAAATATCAGGTTCTCTCGGCCAGCCATTTGCTATTGAAACTACTTTGGGATATCTCATCTTGGGTACTGCCCCAACGATGATTGAAAACCCAAGTATAAACGCCACGCAATCATTTTGTACGTTCACGCAAAATGATGAATTTTGCCTTTCGCGCTTCTTTGAATTGGAAGACATTCCAGATGAGAAGTTTTTAACGCCTGATGAACAAGAGTGTGAGGACATGTTTAAACTCACTACTTCTCGTGACACGGCAGGTCGTTATATCGTCGCGTTGCCGTTTCGAAACAGTCCCTCTGTTCTCGGTGAATCGTTACCCGCCGCCGAACGCAGGTTTCGGTCTCTCGAACGCCGCTTAATATCTCAACCCGCAATAAAGTTAGAATATGACAAAATATTGCGCGAATACCTACAGAAAGGGTACATTTCGCCGGTCGACAATTCTGACTTACCGCATTACGTAATACCGCATCACATTGTAGTTCGTGAAGATAAACTGACTACTAAAATTCGCATGGTGCTAGACGCTAGTATGAAATCCGATTCGGGTTACTCGCTTAATGACATCCTACATACCGGAAAGAATTTACAAGGTGATTTGTTTCGCATTATTCTCAATTTCCGATTATTCGCCATAGCTATAACCGCTGACATAAAACAAATGTATCTACAAATTGTGGTGCAAGAAGAATGCCGACGTTATCAGCGCATGCTGTACAGATTTAACGATAGTGACCCTTTGTAATTGTTTGAATTTAATCGCGTCACGTTCGGCATGTCTTGCAGTTCATTCCTTGCGATGCGTACGTTGCGTCAACTTGCGTTGCATGAAAAACCTCGTTTCCCACTTGCTGCAAACCTGGTGGAAAAGGGTTCATTCTACATGGACGATTTCGTCACCAGTTGCTCGTCGGTTGAGGAAGCTTCCGAGTTGTCTACGGAATTGATTCAACTATTCGCTGCTGGAGGATTCGACCTTGTAAAATTCTCTTCTAATTCTCCAAAGTTTTTATCCACGATTCCTACAGCTCGTCGTGTTAAGGAACATGTGGAATTTAATCCCGATGAAAACCTAAAAATACTAGGGCTTCATTGGATACCCGCTTCTGATCATTTCGTATTTGTCGTACACACCGACGAAAGAACGTGTACTAAACGAAACATTCTCTCAACGATTGCTCGTCTTTGGGATTTGATGGGTTTCGCCGCACCAGTTGTATTATTGGCTAAGCTGATAATTAAATCTCTATGGGAGTATAACCTGGATTGGGATGATACTCCTCCTGAAACAGTTGTCACACTTTGGCGACAGTTTAAAAAAGAATTGCCATTACTGCAATCTATTAAAATTCCTCGTTTTTTAGGAATCGAACCCCAGTGTGTATTAACGCTTATCGGGTTTTCAGACGCAAGCGAACGCGCATTTGGAGGTGTTATTTACCTACATGTTTACTGTCCGAATACTGACAAAACCACAATTAATTTATTATGCGCTAAATCCAAGGTCGCTCCGGCTAAGACGATTTCACTTGCGCGATTAGAACTATGTGGAGCGCTAGTACTTGCACGATTAATGCATACGGTCAGTAATAGCTACACATCAAATTCGAAAGCTCATACGACTTTAGCTTTTTGCGACAGCACGGTCACTCTAGCGTGGATAAATTCACCGCCCGCAAAATGTCAGACCTTTGTTGCCAACCGTGTCTCACAAATACAAAACCATCTGGGGGCTGAATGCTTCCATTATATAAAAGGTCAAGACAATCCCGCCGACTGCTTGTCGCGGGGTCTTACGCCCTCTCAGCTAATAGACCATCCGTTATGGTTTAACGGCCCCGTATTTGCCCAATTACCTAAAAGTGATTGGCCTTTACAACGTTTTGATACGAAATCTGTGACTGATCCTCCCGAACGGAAAACAAAAATTTTGATGTCCGTTCAAGACATTAACTGCCTCAAAACAATTGCTCCTCCGTTATTGTGTGCACTAGCCTCTCGTGTTAGCTCATGGCCAAAATTAATCCGAATAGTAATTTATGTTTTTCGTTTCATCAAAAAATTACCACGAGCGTTTGAATTAAACCATATCTTAGCTGCAGAAACCGCTGTTATTAAATCTATACAGGAAGAACATTTCTCCGAAGATATAAAGGCAGTCAAAGATGGGAAGAAGGTTCGGCGAGCGATCGCAAAACTGAATCCGTTTATTCATGACGGAATTCTAAGGGTAGGAGGCAGATTGCGAAACGCGGAAACAGAATTTGACAGTCGTCATCCAATTCTTTTACCCACTCGTGATCATGTAGTCAATCTAATAATAGACTACTATCACATCAGAAACCTACATACGGGTCCTACGTTACTGATGTCGCTGCTAAGGCAAAGATTTTGGATACTTTCTTCGCGTAATTTGGTTCGGAAACGTGTGCATCAGTGCAATACTTGCTTCAAAGTCAATCCCAAACCGCAATTCCCAATAATGGGAGATTTACCCGCATGCCGCGTCCGCGAAGCTAAGGCTTTTCTTCACACAGGGGTTGACTACGCGGGCCCGCTTCAAATAATTCCTTATAGACGTCGGGGGTGCGAAGTCAAAAGGCATACATTTGCTTATTTATTTGCTTGGTGACCCGCGCAGTTCATATTGAACTCGCTTCGGATCTTTCCACCGAAGTCTTCCTCAACGCTTTCAAGCGTTTCCTTTCTCGTCGAGGTCCTGTGAGTATAATGTACTCCGATAACGGGACGAACTTTGTGGGAGCTAAATCCCATTTACGGTCTTTATTTGAACTTATAGAGTCACCCAATTATAAAAAGGAATTCTCAGACAATCTGTTGGAGAATCGAATCGAATGGAAGATGAATCCACCGCAAGCTCCTCACTTTGGTGGGATCTGGGAAAGTAACATTAAATGCCTGAAAGGTTATTTAAATAAAATAGTAGGCACCTCTCTACTGACGTATGAAGAGATGCAAACAGTGCTTTCTCAGATTGAAGCAATTCTTAATTTACGCCCGCTATCTGTACTTAGCGTTAACGACGTTGCGGCTCCATTGCCGCTAACCCCCGCGCATTTTTTAACGCTCACTCCCTTAAAATCTTTACCCACTGCTGATTTGTCAGACGAGCCAGTCAACTTGGTACAACGCAAACATCTCGTGGATCGTCTTGTTCAGACGTTCTGGAACCGTTGGCGAATTGAGTATTTGAATACTTTGCAAGCTCGCCAGAAATGGAATACAAATGCGAATCCGGTAACAACAGGCACGGTAGTATTGATTAAGAGTGACAACATCGCGCCACTTCAATGGCCTAATGGGGTAATAGTTAATGTCTACCCCGGGGCAGATGGGGTGATCCGCGTTGCGGAAGTTAAAACTTACTCCGGAATATACCGCAGGGCAGTCGTTAAACTCTGTCCCTTACCGTCACAATAGATTTAACGACATTTTTAGAAGTAAGATCATAATAATTTTATTCTTAAAATCAATTAGGTTAGTTTCGTTGTTAAATAGGTACCAAACCCTACTTCTAGTTTTATCTACCGCAGGTTCAGTATTATTTATTGAATCCTTTCAAATCATATTTTTACGTTTCAATGTTTTTTATTTTTTATTTCCTTGCTATATCGGTCAATTTGACCATTTGGTAAAAGCATTTATATAACTAACATAAATATTTTCATAACTTTTACATAATTAATTACTACCGCGTGTTACAATTTTGTTTGCGCATTAAAACGTATTGGCACTCTTTTGGTTTATGGAAGTGGATTCTTTCACCCCTTCCAGGCGGGGGGCATGGTTAGGCCCAAGCACGCACCTACACTTATACACCTACTTTTACACATACATACTGTCACTGCTTGGGATTTGGTAGTAATATTGTTGCCAATTCCTCTTTTTCCTACCTATCCATTTGCCTACCCGTCCTTCCTTATTTCAGTGTCTGTAATAAATTGCCCGCCGCATATAGCCATTTGCGCTCCGCTCCGCCTTTAACCTAATTCCGCTATTAAAATAAAATAGTTCGCGCATTTTTACTGTGTGTGCATGTTGGATGGAGAAGACCAACGAGGGCCGGCCTACAGATTCCTTTTCGGTGAGTCCTTCCTCTCCATGCAATTATTTTACTATATTTTTCAGGCAGTGATGGTAGACACAATCAAGGTCATTTTTAATACACACACAGTAACAATTCCACTCTGCACAACTGCAAATCTCATCCAAATACTGTACCGTCCAACGCTGCCGATTACATTAAATCTTTATTATCTTGCCTCCCCAATGACTTCGAAACTGAACAAAATTCTTCAGTGGAACAGTAGAAGCCTCTTCGCTAACAAATCTGACCTAATTCAATTACTCGACGAACACGACGTTTCAGTGGCCGCCATTTCTGAAACGTGGTTAAAACCCTCCTTTCACAAGAATTCCGGGTTATTATTGTCTCAGACACGACAGACCGGATGGTAAAGGCGGCACGGCTTTGATAATCCATAATTCTATCCCGTTTAAACAAATTAATATACATACTCCCTCCGACGATATCCAGATAATAGCAGCTGTCTTATCTGATATCACAATATTATCAATATATATTCCTCCCTCTACGACTTTTATTGAAAATGAATGGGCACCAATCTTAACCCAGATTTGTTCCCCTTTTATGATCCTTGGAGATTTTAATGCACATTCCCCTTCTTGGGGTAGCAAAATAACAAATCGTTCTGGCCGCAATCTTTTAGATTTTATTGATACCCATAACCTATGTTTTTTAAATGACGGATCTCCAACCAGATTCACCCCCCCTCATCAACGGAAAAGTGCTGTTGATTTATCTCTTTGTTCATATTCGTTAGCATCTAAATGCTCTTGGGACATCCTAAACGATCCCCTCTCTAGTGATCATTTCCCAATTATAATCCGATTTCACCATCAATCTAACACTTATCCCCCCCCCCCCCCAGTTAAAAATAATCTCAAATTTAGAACAAATGATGCGAATTGGAGCACTTTCTCTTCTGAACTAGATAACCTGATTAATTTAACAAAATCGTCCCCGGGAGACATCAGATTGCAATGTGAGACGTTTCCCTCTATGGTTATAAATGCAGCAGAAAAATCCATCCCAAAACTCAATGCGAACATTAAAATAAAACACTCTAATCCGTGGTGGGACGAGGAATGCACTCGCTCCGTCAACTCTCGTAAAAAAGCAATTTCCTCTTTCCGTAAGTGTATGTCACTAGAAAAATTTTTATCAGTTAAAAAAGCCCAGGCAGAAACCAAACGAATTTTGAAAAATAAAAAACGCGCTGGATGGCGGAAGTTCTGTGAGAATCTGTCTCCGGAAACTCCCTAATCTTCAGTTTGGTCTAGCTTAAAAAAAATCGGATCATCGTATTCTCCGCCGAGAATCAAACATATATCAGAAGAAATTCTTATAGAATTTGCGGATAAAATAGCCCCCCCATCAGTGGCCGGATGTGAAGAAATGCCTTCTATTAAGCCATATCCATCACATTCTAACTGGCTAGATGCTCCTTTCTCCATTGATGAGATGAAACGAGTAATAAGAGCACTTTCTGACTCTGCTCCGGGTCCCGATGGAATACTTAATAGTTTCATTAAATCATTTTCTGATATGGCGGTTGAATATTTCTTATCTCTTATTAATAATATGTTTGAAACAGGACTAATTCCGGATGATTGGAAAACTCAAAAAATCATTCCCATTTTAAAACCTGGAAAAAATCCATCTGAAGTTTCGTCTTATCGGCCTATTGCTCTTTCATCATGTTTGATGAAAGTAGCGGAGCGTTTGATGAAAAACAGATTAGAGTGGTTTGTTGAAAGTCAAGATATTATCTCACCAAATCAGTATGGTTTTCGGAAAAAGAAATCTACAATGGATAATTTAAGTTTGTTCACAACTGATATCCGAGTTTCTCAATCCCTAAATTCTTATACATTGGCCACATTCCTTGACCTTTCATCAGCTTACGATGATGTTTTACTGAATGTTTTGAAAGAAAAGCTGTTTAAAAAACAAATCCCCCCGAAATTAGTCCAATTTATTATTAATTTGCTCTCAGATAGGTCCATTATTATTGAGTCTTCCTCTAAATGCTTAAGGCGCAAACTATGGAGAGGTTTGCCCCAGGGTTCTGTAATTAGTCCTCTGTTGTTTAATATTTATATAAGCGACCTAGACTCAGTAATTCCTTTTTCTATCAAGCGACTTTACTTTGCGGATGTATATCCTTATATATTTGTTACATAAAAATATTATTCTTGCAGCTAAGGAAATGAATTTGGCTTTACAATATATTAAAAGCGGGTTGTCAATAAATGGGATGAATCTGGCGGCATCTAAAACAAGGGTCGTGGCTTTCACGCGCAAAAGAAAAATTCCCCACTTCTCAATCACTTTTGATAATGTGCCTCTACAAACCGCTACTCAAATCAAATTCCTTGGTCTTCTTTTAAACCATAAACTTTCCTGGCTTCCACACATTCAGATAATTTCTACAAAGTGTGAAAAGGGACTTAATATGATGCGAGCAGTTTCCAGAGTATGGTGGGGATCTCATCCTACCACTCTTAAATTAATGCATAATTCCCTAGTTCGGAGCCACTTGGATTATGGCTCATTCCTTTTTGACCCACTCTCTAAATATTTTGATAAGAAAATGGAAAGAATTCAATCAAAAGCCCTCAGAATGATTATTGAAGCTATGAAGTCTTCTCCAATTAATGCTCTTCAGGTGGAATGTGGGGAGCCTCCATTATATTTCAGAAGGCAATTCCTTGCCAATAAATATATTTTCAAGGCTTTATCGTTATCACATCATCTTATTAAACAAAGTCTTAATCGGTTAAGTGTTAATTTGAATTCTAACAAAAGATTGAGAGAAAAACAATGTTTTCCTCTCCTAATTAAAAGTTTTCATCTCCATAATTCTCTGTCATCTTCCCTCCAATATCTTCAAGAAGTTCCCAATCTTCCTATATACAATATTCCATTTAAGGCAATCACTTTTATGCCGAACACAATAACATCAGTCTTTCGGAAGAATATTTTATCTTCCCCAAATAAATTTCAAAATGTGGATGATTGTTTTAAAAGAATTGTGGCTTCAAAATTCCCTGGATTCTTTGAAGAACACATACCGCCGGCTTATTAAAATCACACACCAGTCCCCCCTTAACATTTCATACCTTTTATCTCTTAACAATTCTCGTGTTCATACAGCTTTATGTAAGTTTATTAACCTGGATGAATTCAATATTTAATTTGTTTTAGTTATCTAAATGAGTCCAATATTTAACTTGTTTTATTATTTTCCCAATAGATTAACCGAAATCTTTTATCCACTTTAACTATTACCGGCACAAAGCACTCTTTTCAGGGTGAATTGCCTTAAACAAAAAAAAAAACAAAAAAAACAATTGCAAATGCATTTAGGCGTACTACAGTACGTAGTAGTAGTAGTAGATTCTTTCAGTTGAGTGTCATTGTTGTGTATTGTTGTAATGTGTTTTGCCTAAAACGAACGCCTACTTTTGTCATTGATTGTAAATGCAAGGCACAAGATGTTGTAATGATAAATTTTGTCAAATGCAGTGGAATTTCTTTCGCTGAGAATAAATATCAAATGAACTTACTGGGTTAGCTTGGGTTCAACTAGTGACAGCGGCCGTGAATCAACAATAAACAAACTAATTTACTCTCGTAGTCACCTGTTTACCGGTTGGTGTTGGGTAGCTCAGTATGTCGTCATATCGCGAATGCTGTAAAAACTGATCAAACAAGTATTAAGCGATACATTCTTACAATAAACAAGCACCAATATTAAGGAGCTTGGGTGTTATTTAGTCAATATAGCAAGAACCTACTTATTATATACTAGCTTTTCCCCGCGGCTTCGCTCGCATGGTATTACGGGAAATTACTGTAGCGGTTGAACTTATCAATTATCCCCCCTTCTCCTCACCCCCACCCCCTCCCGCATTCCATACATTCATTCCCTTACATTCAGTTTTCAAACATCTCGCCTGCCACCTAAATTTCATAAAGCTATAGCTCAAAGAAAAAAAGAATTATCCAATTTTGTTAATTCGTTCGGAATTTATGCGCTCACAAACATTTCTGATGTTTATTTTTAATTAAATATTTGGAAGTTTGTTAATATAATTAAAAAATTACGCTATTTATTATTCAGTCTTTATAATCGGTACGAATTATATTTTTAATGTAGGAACTCTTATCTGACATTTATTGCAAAACAGAAGCTTGTCCAAAAAAAAAACGAATTCTGGTATTTGAATTTTCTGCAGTAGTAGCTGACCAGTAGACTGAGTACCAGCATAGAGCCCAAAAATATATCAACATTGTTTCCATAGAAAAGATTTTTTTCTGACGTTAGCAAAAACTCGCTTTTGTTAGCGACAGAAAACGTATAACAAATATAATATATTAATATTTATAATTTCATAACGCCAGAGCTTACCATCGTATACAACCTGTAGTCTGCGCATATAATTTAGCTTTATATTGGTGAAAGAATTATTAAAGTTTTTTTATTGTGTTATGCGTGAAAAGGTCATAAACGAACTCGAGCAGTTTCGCATTTATAATATTAGTAAGTATGGAAGCGCGGCGGACAATTTCAAATTGTTAAAGAAACGTCACCAGAAAAGAAGCGCTTGAATTTTAAAAACTTTGCTATAAAAATGTGGTGGTTTTTGAAATTATCTAAAGTTGTACGAATTTAATACAATTATTGTTTAGTTTACACCATAATCACGATTGAAAAATGAAGGATATGGAGTCGCCAAAAATTGACGTATCCATAGATAACAGCTGCCAGTTAAAGAAAATAATCACAAATTAAGCCTCGATTGCATAGAGCGAGTTTACAAGCTTCTAGCCGGTAAAGCCTCAATTACATTTTTATTTATTTAATAACTCCTTTTTTGGAGGCTTTTACACATGAATAATAAGAAATATACAGTATTTATTGTACAAGATAAATTGAAGATGTCCACTGACTTGGTATAATTATTTCCCTCCATTAATATTCTGGGCAAAGAGGAATACATATGGTAGTAGGTTAACATTAAGCTAGTTTACAAGCTACTAGCCGGTATGTTTAAAAAAGCGGGGGAATCGGCGAGTGAGATTGTCATGTTAAAACCCAAAACTATCTACTCGCTCAGTAGCGACAGTAGCAGTTAAAATAACGACTCTTGCGTGAAACGATTCGGTCGACATTTTGTAAAAAACTTGAGCTCGTTGCTAGCGCCACACGCTAGCCAATAATGACACCCGCCCGAACTAATTCTGACGGACGAAATCAGCTGTGGATGGGCCGCCATCTTTAGGCAAACACCAGCGAGTAGCGAGTAAAGTTGACCACCTTTCAGTTTTTTTCGTAGATTGTCCACAATCTGCTAATTAGCAAGTAATACGATGACACTGAGCGAGTGTAATAACAGATAGTGAATTTCCCAGCTTGTAAACTCGCTCTATGTCATCGATACTTTAAGCACCGTTCAGTTCGTGTTTCTTGTTTATCTGAATTCTAAATACCGCAAAAAGTATCAACCTGCGGAACCAGTGTGACTATGGTAGCGATGGGAATGGGACGACATTAACATAATCGGCATATTTTAATCGATAAATGAAAAGAATTGGATAATTCATCGTTTAATCGCCCTGAGTTCGGGAGCAATATTTACGGTCTTTGCAAACAATTGGCGCCCTCAAAGCCAAGATAACAAACGCTATCCAGCAAATTCAGCCAGATTTATTGACAAAGCCATTAAAAATTGAACCTACCGAATATGTGCCACAAAGAAAAAATTTGGCGGACATTTGAAAGACGTTATATTCCACACTTGTTATCATAAAATATGCCTTCAAACGAGAAAAATTGAGTGGAGATCTCACCCACAACTTGTTTTATTTACATTTTAAAATCGAGCGTCCTTATGGAAAGACTCTGTATGAATACAAAATTTGTGAAACTGTGTCTGGGTACAAGTAGATTTTACTGACTTTTCAAAAGCCTTTGATAAAGTGAATATTAATGTCCTTTTTATGAAACTAGAACCCCCTGTTATAAGGGATCATTACAAAGATGGCTGAAAAGTTACCTCTGCAACCGCGAACTCATAGTAAAATTTAATAATAAAGTTTCGTATAAAAATAAATAAGGCTCATGTGGGCCCTTTTTTATGCATTAGCTCCGCACAAGATGCTTGAGAAACAAAATTTCTCTCAGAGGTTATGTCATTTGGGATGCTGTATAGAGAGCCTTTTTAAGTAAAGGAAGGAGATGAAGTTCTGGGAAGGAAAAAGGTAAGAGAGGTGGATAGAAATTTGGGGTTGAGTGTGTCGAGGTCATCCGCCGCTAGATCCAGACAAACCTCACGCCATGAACCCGGGCACCCCTGCTATAGGACTGTTAGTTATCCAATAAATGTGATATGATCTTGGCACAATTTACTTTTTTCTTAGCTGTTCATCAATTAGAAACCTTTGTCCAGACTTTCCTGAGGTATTTAAGGCATAATACAACATTGAGACTTTTTAATTACTATTTTAATTAAAGTTATCGTCATTGCACTGGAATAATCGTTGACATGATAACTAACACCTGCACCAACAGCTGATTCAAGCGCTTCAGATCACTTGCCATTCAAGTAGTTTGATGATCCACGGTTACGGTACGGTGACGGCACAAAAAAAACACAAAACGTACGCTCTTTATCCCAGTAATGCTGCAGCTCTTTCTTACATTAAATAATGATGAAACAAAAGATAAGACCAACAATATATGTGTGTCTGCTTCCTCCAAAGTACTACTTTTTTCTTGAAGGGAAACAGATATATCTTATTTCCGGCTCAGCTACGGCGACGGGAATTGCGTTTCATTTTCTTATACACTTGTGGGAGAGTATGTTTTTTTTGGGGGGGTGCAGACAAACGTTCACCGTTTGTCTCATTTTCAGCTGTTGTTTTTTAGTGTTTAAGAGTTTTTTTTATTTTTTGGAATTCAATATTATCCTTGTGACTTTATTCCATACTTTCAACATTATTGTCACGGCTAGCAGTATTGTAGGGGTCTACGGATATGTAACGGAGCGGTGTGTGAGAGAGATGCAAGAAAACGATTACTTTTTCCCTTTGGAGGAAACATACCTAATTACGTTGTGTATCTCATCTTTCGAAAGAGCATAATAATAGTGACAAGGAACGTTTGTTTATTTCCTTTTTTTGTATCTTTCACAGTAAAGTAATAGTGGTACATCAGCCTAATGAAAAATTTCTCTCATACTTCGCAAAGCAGTAGGATATATTACGGCGTGAATCACTCGTTACTTACCTTAAAGAATTAGTTAACACGGCACGACACGCAGCTATTTTTCAATACTTGTTCGTACTTGCCGTATTGCAAGTACAATTTCGTACTTGCAATATGGTATAAATTTTCGTGAACACCATTAATTAGTTAACATATTATTTAGCTATGAGATTTT
The DNA here is from genome assembly GCA_936435175.1 of Glyphotaelius pellucidus. Taxonomy (NCBI): domain Eukaryota; kingdom Metazoa; phylum Arthropoda; class Insecta; order Trichoptera; family Limnephilidae; genus Glyphotaelius; species Glyphotaelius pellucidus. Next base: position 463,177 of record OW386565.1, read on the forward strand.
TTTACATCAGCTCCACGCAGATAGCCCTGAGGAAAGTTATTCATCTCGGGGCCTATTTCATCATTGGGGAAGCTCTGTCGAAGGTCTTCTTAGGAAATGAAGTTCTGGGAAGGAAAAATGTATGCGGAGTGAATATGAATCTGGGAGTCAGTGTAGGATCATTCAATGAGTATTTGGTCCTCTGTTACAAGTTGTTTAATAATTATCGTATATACTAACAATCATATTATGCTGGACAGACGTCATTATCAGACTGGCTAGGAATTAGTTCTGAAGGTCGCTCCTACTGACGGCGGCGGTTTACTCTACTGAAAGCCTTTTCAAGACACGAACGGCGTTAGGGGGTAATGCTCTTACTCTTACTAGTTCAGCGGACTTCTGCTGGTATGTGGCAGAAGCTCTAATCTATTGGGAGTAACTGAAGCTACGTGTAGACAGAAGATGGATAAGGTTTTTTTACTACGGGAATAGATGTTTTAATAGTGACGTTTTAATGTTCCCCTTTTGAGAACACGAGTATTTGCGGTCTAAACATAAATAAGGTTTATCTTCAACATCGGAAAGCATGTGATCTCTTAGATGTCCTTTTTAAGAACATGAATATCTAAATTCGGAACATGAATAACTTTTTCCCCAGTGTGGGTCCGCATATGAAGTTTTAAAGATCCCCTTTGAGAACATGAATAGCTGCAGTAGGAACATGAAAAAGGTTTTTCTCCAGAATGAGTAAGCATGTGACGTTTTAAAGTTCCGTTTAGAGAACATGAATATGTGCATTCGGTACATGAAAAAGGTTTGTTACCAGAATGGGTAAGCATGTGACGTTTTAAAGTTCCGCTTAGAGAACATGAATAGCTGCAATATGAACATGAATAAGGTTTTTCTCCAGAATGAGTAAGCATGTGTCTTTTTAAGTTTCCGTTTAGAGAACATGAGTAGCTGCAGTAGGAACATGAAAAAGACTTGTCTCCAGAATGGGTAAGCAAGTGACGTTTTAGAATTCCGTTTAGAGAACATGTAAAACTGCAGTAAGTACATGAATAAGGTTTTTCTCCTGTATGGGTAAACATGTGATCTTTTAGATGTCCTTTTTGATAACATGAATAGTTGCATTCAGAACATGAAAACGGCTTTTCTCCAGGCTGCAACTTCAGGTCCGTTATTAAGTCTGAAAAAGATGGCGGATTGTCTTAATTCGTAGATATTTAAAATAACAGAAAATTATTAGAACGAATTCAGACAAACAAAAATCGATTTTACCTGTTGTCTGTGTAATTCTTTCAGAGCGCTCTATGCATTCATTTTTAACATCCGGCAGATCTATGTCTATTTCCGTATATGTAATTTCCACTACATCTTCTTCTCTGGGCCCTGGTTCTGCCTTAATGGGTAAACTCTCCACTTTAATGCCACCTGGAATAGTAAAACAATACCAAATTGACAGGTCATGCATCAAGAGTGACGGACGAATGAATTTATCCCTTCCACTGCGATCCAAATCCAGCTGAGAATCGTGCTGGAGAGGTCAAAAGATCTCCCTCAAGTAAATTTTATTTAATTGATTTGCGTTATTTCAAAATTGAATAATTTAAAAATAATATAAGGTGGTTGGACATTTACACAATACACAGCTATACCTACACACGTACCACTATTAGACCCTCTGGACCCCCTGCCGCAACATTTCAACCATATTCCCAAAACTCGACACGCTTTGTACTGAATATTGAATATAACGCTGGAGTTGTGGTCTGTCACAACGGGGGGAGGTGGGTTGTAATGTGATATTAGACGGGGGGCGGGATGGGATATGGGCATGTGATGGGTCTCATTATGACCATTTTTCACCGAAATACTAGTGTACTATCTGCCTACATTGAGAGGTAAAGCCAAGCCAACATTTTTGTTCTTTAATATCGAAACCAATGAGCTACATGCTCTGTTTAAGGAGCTAAACGTGACAAAATTCATAAAACTGGGAAGACTTCGGTGGCTGGGTCATGTGGAGAAAATGACCGAGCATCAATCACCAAAGTCCCTGCTGAACTCAAGACCGATAGGTCGAAGGAGCCTGGGAAGGCAAAGATTAAGATGGAGCGACAACGTCCTCAGAGACATATCTACCTTGGAGCTTCTAAACTGGAGAGAACTGGCCCAAAACCGAGATGAGTGGAGGAAGACTCTTGAGGAGGCCGAGACTCACCAGGGGTTGTAGAGCCAAGAGTGATGATGATGACCAACGAAACCAGTTAAATTTTCGTGGACCCCCACTTGCAACTTGTGGACCCCCATTTTTTTATCACGACTATGTGGACCTCCGTCGAGTCTCTCATGGACCCCTGGGGGTCCACCTGGACCACTTTGGGAATCACTGCTTTAGACCCATCATTTTTGCTTTACCCACGTCTATCATTAATCGACCCTCGCCGCCTAAACATCTCTACGTACCGTTCATATACCGCTTACCGCATATCGCAAACCGAACCTCGCATTTCGCGACTATTATAATCATTTAAGGGCACAATAAACCCAGCCAGGATAGAAGCGCAGTAAGTCCTTTTTTCCTTTCTTTTGTGTACATTCTCTCTACTTGTGCAGTGGTTTTTTACACACATTCATGGTCCTTCAATACTCAAAACCGCACAAAAAACGATTCATAAGGAATATTTGCGGTACGTTCCAAGGTGGAAAATTTTCTCAGTATGGCACCGGTATAGGGCCACTATCAGAATTGAAATAGCTTTAGTCGTGTTTGGTGACTAGATCTGAATAACCACGTACTTCCCCACCTTCCTCGTCCCCATATCCTTCCTCTACCCGTTACCTTCAACCTTACAACACGCCCCAATTGGGGATACCATAGTCTGGCATCACTGACTCCGGGGGAATTGCGAGCAGTTGGGAAAATAATTTTCCTCAAGGCCTGTGCAATCTGAGATGCTGCGTGGAAGTGGAAGGTCTTTTTGAGTAGAGGAAGGAATGAACATTGGTCTTGAAGAGACCCATGTTGTAGAAAGAAGGAAACACAGAGGCCGGCAAATCGTTCTAGAGTCGAGCTGTTGAACACCGAGTCGAAGTAGCGACACGTTCTCGTGTGACAAATGGCAACCGTGTACATATGTTGGGCGCGCCTTTGGAGTGTTCCCCGACTATGCACTGGTGCCAAGGGGATCGATGACAACAGGTCCTCGGAGCATCTTCCATTGTAATACCGATAGAACAAGGATAGCATTCCTGACGCCTACGCTCTAAAGATTGCAATCCGTTTATTAAGGTAGAAAAATCTATCAAACGGACCGCCCAGAGTCGAAGGTTTTTCCAGATATTTTGGAGCTCCAGACCAGAGGTGGCTACCAAATTCAACCATGGGGCGCACTTGCAATTTGTACAGGATTGGCAGTGCGCCTTTGGAGTATTTCCCGACTATATACTGGTGCCAAGGGGATCAATGACGACAGATCCTCGGAGCATCTTCCATTGTAATACCGATAGAACAAGGATAGCATTCCTGACGCCTACGCTCTAAAGATTGCAATCCGTTTGTTAAGGTAGGAGAATATTTTGGAGCTCCAGACCAGAGGTTGAATTTTATAGCCACCTATCTAATTCAGGCTAATTTAACTCTGGCTTCGATGGAGCCCCCATATCTGAGCTGGTCCCTGTAACTCTTGTTACACCAAGCACATCAATGGAGAGCCTGTTGAGAAGGTTGCTTCCGTTAAAGGAGATAGATTCTCATTTCGATCCCTTTTAGACCTAATCAGACATGATTGGGTCTTTGACACATTAAATTCAACGAGATTATTTTTACCCCAAGAGAAAACACTTTCGAGGTGACCATAATGATTTTAAAGTTTTCTTAGTTCGACAGTTTTCTATAAAGCAATATTTCGAATGAAAAATAAAAGTTCTGACTTCGTGCTGATGAAACATCTGTTTGATATACCCAATAATACTTACTAGATGGTTGAATGCCCTCTGCGTACTGCAAATATTCTTTCTTTATACCCGGGAGGTCAATTTCCACACCCATATACGGCATTTCGCCTGAGCCTTCTTCCTGGGACCCTGGTTCCGTCTTGATGGAAACACTCTCTGTGTTGGGAAGATCCATGGCACTGCTCTGATAGCTTCCTGTTATATTATGGTAATTGGTCTCAGCTAAAAAAAAGAGACCTGAAACGAGGCAATAATTAATCAACAACAGATTTCCTGCTAAAAAAATGATTTGACGTGAAAACTTCTTTAGCACCGTTACGATAATTACGTACATCGTACATCTACAGGATTAAGTCTGCGAGATAACGAGATAGACTAATCGGACTCCTCTTTGTGCGGTGCTTTGTAGCCTCTCCACTCTTGCCCTTTTTAGTTTTCTGAAGAGTTCACTTCTACCGCGTGTGAATTGCACATTCAAATGTAATTTTTTTCGCATTATGCGTGAGATTGAATTTCGTAAGTTTTTCGTACAATTTTCGTACAACAAATATTAAGAAGCTTGGGTGTTAAATCCCGTTTTCTCCGAGCGCAACCATGAACATGAACAATCGCTTGAACAAAACTACAAACATTGAAAACTTTGAACAATTCGTGTTCAAAAACCCCGTGTTTAAGCTTCACCACAGGCGATGGAAAACATACCTCTCCCGGGTGAAGCGGGAGGCAGGCGGGGCTGGCGGGAGAAATAAGTTCATGTTTTTACAGGAGCTGCACCGAGCGGTTGGTAACGGAGATAAATTTTTTTTTTTTTTTTTTTTTTTTTTTTTATTTATTAACAATTTTTTTGGTACAGTTGGTAACATTTTGTGATACAAACTTTTTATATAAACAGTTTTAAAAAAGTAGAGAATAACATAAATAGATTAGATTAACCAAAAAAATCCCACATAGGCATCGCCAGTTCGTGGGTATACTTGAGTGATTTTAAGACAGATAATTACTCATAAACATACAATATATTGTAGAAGTTTAAAAAAAAAAAAATTAAATTAAATACATAAAGAATAGATTTAGTGTTTACTGAAATACATTCAAAAGACGTTTATAAAGAATAATAAAAATTTGGTTAAGTTACAGCATAGGTCAGATGTTACAGCAAGTAAATGTTTGTGTCGACGGTATTTATCCAAGACTTTAATACATTTTTATACTTGCTGTAGGTGGATATATTTTTACAATCAATTTCTGTAGCCTTATAGAAAGCATTATATATTTTTGGTATAATAAAATATGCATGTCTTTGCGCAAGCCTAGTGTTACACAGTGGAACTTCAAATACATTATTTAACCTATTACTAAAACGCTTTTCATTTTTTGTAAAAATAACATTTCGTGTAAATATATATTTTAAACATTGTTTACAGTAAATTTTTCTTATATCTAACAATTCAGCCTCATGGAACAATTGCACGGAGGGGTAGTTTATATCTTTATGCAACATTATTTTTAGTATTAATTTTTGAGTTATTTCTAGTGGCTTAATGTGTGTATTATACACACCCCCCCATCCAATTATTCCATAAGATACTGATGATTGCACCAATGCATGATACACCAATTTTATTCTTTTAATGTCAACTATGTATTTTAAACGTTTAAAAATATAAGTTAAATACCTAAGTTTATTAACAAGCTTTTGAATGTGATCTGTCCATTTGAGTTGGCTGTCTATTATAATTCCTAAGTATTTAACTGTATTTCCCGTATTCATTTCTGTACAGCTAGAGCATAATATAGGATTGCAAGTATTTTTGTGAAACCTTATATTTAAGTGAGTTAAGGGTGCCGTCTTTTTGGTATTATAAAATGGAATATAGAGAGTTTTTTCACAGTTCAGAGTTAGGAGGTTTTGGTTGAGCCATTCTTTGACAATGGATGTGCACTTATTTGCATTTTCAGAGACATCATCCCAGGATTTACCATGAACTGTGATTGCAGTATCGTCCGCGTACGAGAATAGTTTTCCCGGAATGCTAATATTACATAGATCATTAATATAGATTAGGAACAATAACGGTCCGATAACTGTTCCTTGTGGAACCCCATGTCTCACTGATGCTGGTTGACTAATATTTACACCAATTTTGGTGGATTGTTTGCGATCAAGTAAATAATTTGTTAAGAGTGACAAACAATCATTTTTAATTCCAATGTTATTAAGTTTTCTAATCAGTTTATTATGATTAACGGTATCGAAAGCCTTTTTTAAATCTAAAAAGATTGTTATACTTCTCATATTTGAGTCAAGATTGGTGTATATATTTTTTGTCAGATTAAATAAAGCATCATCTGTACTAAGACCTGATCTAAAACCATATTGGTTTGGGGACAAAAGTGCATTAGCTTCTAAAAACTCTAATACTTGTGACTTTATAATTTTTTCTAATATCTTTGCAAGTTGTGATATCAAAGAAATCGGTCTGTAATTGTCAAGTTTCGAGAAGGATCCAGATTTATGTATCGGTACAATAGTTGAGAGTTTAAATGCGTTTGGGAAAATGTTTTTTTCAAAGCAGGAATTAAAAATGTGTTGCAGGGGCATGGAAATGTGTTGTTTAATAGTCTTGATTGTGATACAGCTTAATTCGTCTGGACCATTGGCTGTATTTGACTTAAGTTTCTCAATGTGTTTTATAATTTCAAATTCAGTTACCCGTCTAAATTGAGATAGGTTAGGAGTGTTTTCAGAATGTGTGTCCATTTGTGTCAGTTTATGTGTATTATTTTGAAATGAGGGATTGTTATTTATTAAATCTGAGGCAACATTTGTAAAAAAGTCGTTGAATTTATTCGCAATTTTTCCTACGTCCGTTATTACTATTTTATCGTCTGTTTCAATTTTTTCAGGGAATGTTTTTATTTTATGTGTTCTATTTGTTATTTCATTTATGACTTGCCACGTTTTCCTAGAATCATTATCAGATTTTTGCAGTTGTTTTGTGTAGTAGTCTTGTTTACATTTCTTCATAAGAATATTAAAAAGATTTCTGTAAATAATGTATTGCTGTCTTAAGTTTCCATTAGTTGGTATACCCTTGACCAAACAGAAATTGTCATGATTTTTGTAAATTTTATATAGTTTATTTCGGTGTTGACTTGAAATTATCAGTCCACGCGTGATCCATGGTTTAATTTTTTTATGTTTTCTTCTAGGTATTGGAGTTGGTTCTAGACTATTCCTGATATTATTATTTAATATCGTGTAGAAAGTGTTGAGTGATTGATTTGGGTCATCATAGGATAAAACTTGTTTCCAATTTTCTTTTTCTATAGAAGTTTTTAGTGTTTGGTAGTTAATTTTATATTTTTCCACTTGTTTGTCTGTAATTATATGTTGAGATGTTAAGGTAGAGTGACCAAAAAAAGTTGGGTAATGATCAGTTATTTCAACTTTTAGTACAGCTGATCTGGGAATAATTTTTTTATTTGTTTTGAGTAGTATGTGATCAAGACAAGAAACAGAGTGATGGCCATGTCTGGTGGGGCTATTTATATAAGATAGATATCCATTGCTATATATAACATTTAAGTATTCATTTGCAATAGGGTTTAGTAAAGAATGTTCAATGTTTATGTTTATATCACCTACGATAAATGAGAAATCTGTTTGGTTGCAATTATTTTCGTTTATAAATTTGTTAAGTTCTGTTATAAAGGATTTAGAGTCTAAGGAAGGGGAGCGGTATATAGCAATTATAGAGTATGTTTTATTGTTTAGTGTAAATGTTAAATGTATGGCATTTGAATATCTAAATTCAGGTAAGTTTATTATTACATTGTTTATTTTGTGTGCATTATAAAAAATTGTCAGACCGTCGTGTGAAGTATGTTTGGAAGGTAGTGCATAGGTCTTGTAGTCAGAAATGTAGTATGGGATCGATTCACGCATTTGTGTTTCGGTAAGTACGATCACATTTGGTTGAAAGCCTAAAGAACTGAGGAAGACGCAGAAATCATCAAAATTTCTACGTATACTTCTTATATTGAAATTTAATATATTGAAATCTGTATTTTCTTCAATTATGTAGTCATTTAGATCACCTATATCTTCACATATCTTTGTACATCTTACATCTGAGAATTCGTCGTGGTACTTCATTTTTATAGGGGGTTACAAAATATCTTCCTGTGGTACCTCAATGTTTATTGTGATGGTATGTCATTAGCATCGTTTATTCGTATTGTCGGGGAATCGTCGCTCTTTCTTATTAATACATTACCGCCCTTCGTCCACACATATTTATAACCCAATGCTTTTGTTGACTTTGCTAACCATAGAAGTTGTTTATTTTTAGGGGTTAGTTTTTCGTTAATGAAAATTTTGTCTGTTGAGTTCGAGTACATTATGTCCTTAGAGGTAAAGATTCCTTTAATTTTCTTTTGTTTAATGACCATGTCCTTTGTTTCCTTTGAGTTAAACTGGATAGTTATAATTTGTTTAACCGGATTATTATAGTAATTTACCAAGGAGTTATTTTTTAGAAGGTCACCGCAGTCCAGGGTTGTCATCAGCATTTCAATTGGTTTTTTTAAGTCGTCATTTTTCTTCAACGCAATTCCCTGTACTTCAATGGATGTTTCTAGCGAGCTCTGTTGGATGTGGTTTACTGATAGTTTAAGATTTTGTATTTCTTTTTGCAGTTCTTCAATTTTGGATTCATTTTTTTTTTGATTAGCATTAGTTTTTTTTATTTCGTTTTCGAAATCATCAATTTTATTAGAGCAATATTCTACGCTCTTAACCAGGTCTTGAATTTCTTTTTTAATGTCCAAAAAAATTTTATTGACATCTTTTTTTAGGAAATTTTTTATTTGAATGTCAATTTTATCGCTCATTGATTGTATTATTTGTTCCTTGAAAACTTCTAATTTTTGGTCCATTGTTGATTCATTTTTGGGAGGCATTTTTGTATTTATTTTTTTAAAATATTATTTTATTAAAAATATTTAAATTGCCGGTAGTGGCATCTATCGTAAAAAACTTTAAGTTGAGGGTGTTATTCGCTGATAAAGCCTTTTCATGAATTGTTTTGATGTTTGTAAAATGTATTACCATCTATTGGGCAATATTTGAATCAAAATATATTTTTTCATAAAATTAACATGCATTGCCATCTGTGATTACTCAAATAATTTATAATTTTAATAATGCATTTACTGCCATCTATTGATAGGTAGCGTAAGTATACCGTATGTAGGTAGAGATTCCAAATTGATTAAAAATCACAGTTAGTTTACTTTTTTTAAAATGATTTTCTCTTATGAATGTGGTGCTGTACATACGTAATATTAGCTCCAGGATAACCGCAGCACTGTGTTGCACTGTTGCACAAGTTTTTAGTGATTAGAGTTAACTTTTTGCGCTTTATTTTACTGTTTTTACGGAGCAAAATTGTATTTGACGTCTGTCACTGACATATGAGTATTAGTAAATCGAATGAGATTTGGGGCTATGTCAACCACGTGAGTCTAACACCTAATTATGATTTTAAAATGTAAATAAATACTGTTGTAATGGATTATTATTTCTTTCGTGAACTCACTTGTAAATATCTATTAATTTATAAATCGGTTTCACAGACACGGAAGAAATTGACCAATTAAAATAGGAATTCTATTCTTAATCCCTGATAAATAAATACCTAATAAGAAATCTAGGTAGGTAGGTAGTTTATTTATTTATTTATTGATCAACGCCCTTTTTCAGGGCTTTTACATTTTAATGGTCATAAATACAATATTTATTGTACATAACTGAACTGCTTCAGTAACAATATTTTATATTTGTTTAAAGATAAACTGAAGATGTCCACGGACTTGGTGTAATTGTTTTCTTCCGTTAGTATTCTGGGTAAAGAGGAATACATATGGTAGTTAGTCCCAGAATTTCTGCACTGAAATAAATCCTGACTTCTTGTATTACGTTGTGGAATCCGGAAGCTTATCAATTCAAGCAATACCGGACTATCAACTAAATTATGTAGAATTTTATATAGAAATACCAAGTCAGTGAAAATTCTTCTGTCTGACAATTTGAGCATATTCATATTATTTAACAGAGTGTTGTAGTTCAACATTATTGTTGGAATCCCCATTTTGAAATTTAGAAAACGTAAGAATTTGTTTTGTATTCTTTCAACAGCTTGTACATGTATGTTATAATGTGGATTCCAGACGGGAGAATTGTACTCAAGTTGACATCTAACATACGCAAAATATAACAGTTTAATACATTTTATATTGTTGAAATTTCTAGTTAGTCTAGTTATAAATCCCAACATTTTTAAGCCCTTATTACAGATTTCTGTTATGTGGTTAACAAATGAAAGATTTGATTGGAAAGTGATGCCTAAGTCTTTAATTTGGGTTAGTGTTTCAAGAGCTTTATCATCAATGTAGTAATTAAATATCAGTGGCTTTTTTATACGAGAAAATCTAATTATTTGACATTTTGAGATATTTAAATAAAGTCTATTTTCCTTACACCAAATTAACAATTTGTTGATATTATCTTGAAGAATGTTGCAATGATAAATATTTTGAATAATTTTAAAAATTTTTAGGTCATCAGCAAAAAGCAAGATAGATACATTATGAAATATATTTGTAAGATCATTTATAAACAAGATAAATAAGATTGGGCCAAGGTGTGAACCCTGTGGAACTCCACTTGTTGCATGAATTTTTTCTGACAGGGAGGATTTTATTCTAACAATTTGTTGTCTTCCAGTAAGATAGCTTTCAAACCAGGCTAATATATTGCCACGTATACCAAGCTTTCCTAATTTCCAAATGAGAATTTTATGGGAAACTGTATCAAACGCCTTACTAAAGTCAGTATAAACAGAGTCAACTTGTTTTTTTTCTTTAAAAGCATTGGTTATAAAATTTTCATAAATAATTAAGTTGGAAAGAGTACTTCTCCCTGACATAAATCCAAACTGGTAAGGTGATATTACATGTTTTATCTGAGTAAAAAGTTTATCGAGTATTAGGCTTTCAAAGAGTTTTGGTATGGTGGATTGAATGCATATTGGTCTATAATTACAAACATCACTTTTATCACCCTTTTTGAAAATTGGAGTAAAATAACTCATTTTCCACTTATCGGGAAAAATTCCACTGGATAAAGATAGATTAAAAAGATTGGTTAATGGAAGAGCAATTACATTGATACATTCTTTGATAAATATTGTAGGGATATTATCCGGTCCCGCAGATTTGTGGATATCTAATGATTTAACTTTAGTAATTACATCAGAGAGTCTTAGAGTACACTGTGAAATATCAAGAGTTTCATCTAGAGTTGTTGTTGGAACAGGAGCATTATTTGAGTCTGTTGAATAAACACTTTTAAAAAATTTTGCAAACAAGTTAACAATACCATCAGTATTATTACTATGGCTGCCATTTAGGTGCATAATGCTCGGGAAATCAGAATCATCTTCTTTAAGAGAATTTGAGTATTTCCAAAAATAACTAACATTATTTATTATGGAGTTTTGAATTTCATTTATATAGTTACGATAGCAGACCATAGACATTTTTTTACATGAAGTTCTTAAATCTTTAAATTCTATGTAATCAGAATTTTTTTGATATAATTTATATTCTTTATGTTTTAGTTTTTTGGTGATAAGTAGATTTATAAGTTCTTTGGAGTACCATTTTGGATAGGTGTTTGGTTTACATATCATGGTTGGAATATACATGCTAATAGCCTTTTCCAAAACAGAATAAAATTTATTGGTAGCTATGTTGATATCATCATATTGCACAGATGACCAATCAAAGGAGAGAAGATAATTACAAATTTTCTCATAATCAGTTTTGAAAAAATTTTGGTAACTGAAAGACAGTTTACAAGTATTTACATGAACATTAGAAATTATAACTTCCAGTGGAGGATGATAAGCATCAATGGGTACCAGCGGTTCACTACATTCTTCAATTATTAAAGACTCTAAGTTAGAAAAACATAAGCCTAAAGTGCGATTATTTTCATTTGGTATAGTATTCGCCTGATTCAGACCTAGGAATAACGCCATGTCTAGAATAATGCGTTCAGACTCACTAACACTGATATTATTGTCACTGTTCACCCAGTTCACATTAGGAAGGTTATAATCACCAACAAGCAAAAATGTTGCACTAGGATTCCTTTTTAATATAGTTTCCACTTCTTCACTATGGCACCTGTAAACTTCATTGCTTGAATTTGGTGGGATATAAATACAGCCCACAATAATCTTTTTATTCCTGGCAACACTCACTTGCAGGAAGATTTGTTCGAGTTGTTTGTGTTTAGTTTTAATTAAGTTTGCTTTATATTTCTTGCCGATGGCGATTAAAACCCCACCGCCTCTGCTTTTAGCACTTGTCAATGTATTTCTGTCTAATCTATGTACATTATGATTTATAAAACCTAATTCACTAGAATGAATATTTGGTTCTAACCACGTTTCGGAAAGTAGTACAAAGTCGTGTTCAAACATTGGCAGTGTAGACTGAAGTATACTTAATTTTGTTTTGAGGCCTCTGACATTCTGGTAGTACATTTTCAGTTCGTTTAGTTTAATCCTATGATCTCTGCTTTTCTGATTTGACTTCTGCTTTACTGATTTGATGACGGGTGAGAGTAGTGAGTGTTTATAAGTAGAGTTTTTTAATGGCATAAAAAATCAATTTTCTTTTTTTCTGCTTCAATTTTTCTCAGATGTACTGAACATTCATCACTCCAAGCAAAATGGTCAGTTGGCAATTTTAATTTTAGTTTTTCATTAATTTTTTTGCAGTTTATGCACTGAATATCATTTTTACAGTTTTCATTGTCATGTGCTTCGGAACATCGAGTGCAAGCTTTTTCACTTCTGCAGTCTTGTGCTTTATGCATATAACCATTGCACTTGTAACATTTTAGAAGTGAGATGTTGTCGAAAACCCTACATCTATCCCATCCAATATTAACTTTACCTACATGTAACATTCTTTCGTATGTTTTTCCATCAACTTCCATGAAAATGGTGTAGTTAACATCACCTTGTTTAGTTTTCACTTCTTTTATAAATTTTATCTCAATTTTTGATTCAACTGTTTCCAGGTAGTCATTTTGCATCTTAATTTTTGAAACAATTTCTTCTGGTGCATATTTATCAGATAAACCAATAATTTTTAATTTGGGATACTTAGGTTTTGGGGTATTCACATCGTATTTTTTTCCCATCTTTGAAATTATTTGTTCTTCCATTTTTTTCGTTGCAGCTACATTCTTGCATTCTACTATTACTGCCCCTTGTTTAAAGTTTCTAATTCCAGTTACACCAAAATTAACAGGATCTATATTTTGTTTTATTTCATCTTTTGTAACTGTATTTTTTTGTTCTTTATCTTTTGGTTTAATGATGACGACAGGTTCATGTTTTTTAGTTTTTATTGTTTCTTCATTGATTTTACCAATTTTCGTAATTTCGGCATAAGATTTAGATTCCATATTTATTTTTAGATATTCAATATTTTTATCTATTTTTGAAATTGATTGGTATAATCTGCCGAGTCCCTCATCTTCTTTGTTGGTTGGTGCCTTGTACTCTTGGACCATGGCCTCAATGTGGGCCAACATTTCGCACATTGCCTCAGTGAGGGAGCTCTTTTGATCTTTTGATAAAATGTTAGAAGTTAATGTTTTATTAAAAAACTTTACAAGGTTTTTTGCGCTTTCCAGCCTCTTTTCTGGTGACAGGGAAGGCATTTTGAACTATTAAATTTTATTTATAAAAAAATATTTGCTGTTGTTTATAAAACTATGTACACAAAGTATTTTCTTTTGCAGTTTACACATGTATTGCCATCTGTTGCGCAGTAGCGAAACTAATTTTTATTTTTATTAATGCGTATCAGTATTTACTGCCATCTATGGAGAAGTGGCAAAAATATACCATCTGTAGGTAGAGTATTCAGATACGTCAAAAATAGCAGTAACTTGACTTTTTAAAATAAGTTTCTTGTATTATTATGGTTCAGTACATACGTAATAGTCGCTCCAGATTTACCGCACCACTATAACGCCACTGTAACACTAGTTTTTAATTGATCTAAGTAAACTTTTAGCACTTTATTTCACTAATTTTTATGGAGCAAAATTATATGTGACATCTGTCATTGAATGTTGTCTTATAATTTTTTAGTTAGGTCTAACTTGAAAACTGCGTGTTCTCTTTTATGCTTCGTCTACAATTTTATCGCTAAATTTGTTATCAGAACTCCACTTTTGACATCTACGTAATTAATTACGCATTCGAAATTCTTGAATAGTAACTTTCGGTCATAATAATCGACATTAGTCAGAATTCTTTCCTGATAATTAAGCATCTATTAAAATATCTGTGTTTTCTCCTTGATGTAGCATCTCTTTTTCATTGAAACGCATTTTAACATTTATGTAAACGCTTTACGTCAAACGTCAAGTGTTCAGTGCGTATGCGTGGACAGGTCCTAACCACATACCACTAGCAAAATTGTGTCTGACCGCGTGAACTTCACACCAATCTTTCGAACCATGTTTCAACAAACGGAGGAGACAGAAGACAAAATAAGTTTGTAGTGACGTGCAAGCGAACTTTCACGTTCTTTTACGTGGTTTCGCTCTTAGGACACCTACCTTTATTTAGTCAATATAGCAAGAACCTACTTATTGTATACTTACAAGATGAAGCGTGGAGGTCAATTCTATTCAATTCAATTCAATAGAATTCAGTTGAAGTGTCGAAGAAACGTCACTTGAAAAACAGAAGCACTTGAATTTTATAAACTTTGACACAAAAATGTGATGTTGGTGGAAAAATCTCAAAAAGTATACAATTAATGCAATTTTTGTTGAGTTTACATAATTAATCCTTTAGAAACACGAAGAAACAATCACTTGGTGGCATGAGACAGAAAGAAGGGGAGACGCCGAATTTTGATATATCCATAGACAACAGCAAATTAAAGAAATTAATAACAAAGTAAGCACTTGTCAGTTTCTGTGACGGAATTAGTGATGGTAATGATCGAAACATTTATATAATCGAAATTTTTTCATCGAAACATCAAAAGAATCGAATGATTAATCGATAAACGGCAAAGTATGATACACCGGTATGGCAATAGTTTTCCAAAAAAATTCTATAATTTACACTAATACCTTACTATCTATAATAATAATAATAATAAATATAATAATAATAATGTTAATAATTATAATAATGTTCTATATTAGCGCCTTCCGAATATACTTTTAGACACAATCAGGTTTTAAAAATCATTCATCAAAGTTTGGTAATTAAACATAAATTGATTGATTGCCGTAATGTAGTACCATATTATGAATACGAACCAAATTCGTTTTTAGAAAATGAATTTTATAAAATATATTATGATAAAACTATACTAACAGACAGAACGATTCGTCATAATAGACCCGATATAGTTTTACATGACAAAATTAAAAAAATAACTTATATCATTGATGTCGCTATTCCAAATTCCTGTAATATTCAAAAATCTGTTTCTGAAAAAATTAGAAAATATACAGATTTAGGAAATGAGATTAAAAGAATTTGGCATTCTCGGACTATAAAAATATTACCATTTGTTATTTCGGCTACTGGCATTATACCTAGCTCTCTAATTAAAAATTTAGGCTTATTAGATTTGTCAAAGAATCTTTATATAAAAATGCAAAAATCAGTCATATTAAATACATGTAGGATTACGAAAGATTTTTTAAATATTTATATTGAGGGATCGGTAGGATTTATCGGTTCAGTTAGGAGTTCTATCGAGCCGAACCCTCTGATATGAAAATATCTGGAGTCGGTGAAGTATTTTCCCATATGGTCTCTGGTAGGTTGACGTGTTGTTCTTGTATAGTTTTGTATTTAGTATACTTATACAATGCAATTACATCGCGTGAATTGACTAGATTAGCATTTGTGGAAAAGTGTGTGGAAGGATTGAGTTTTTCCTGTGAGGAAGATTTAACCCGGACATAAAATCTAGAGAACAAAAAAAAAAAAAATAATAATAGTTTATTCCAGAATGTATGCAGGGGTAGTGCAATGCAATACATTCCATATTTTGAAATAACAGAAGCAATTTAGACAAATAATAGGTTAAGGCACATAGATAAAATAAATTAAAAAAAACGAATAAGCATGAAAAACATGAGAAATGAAATTGAAAAAATAGTAAACACTTAGATGAATTCATGCATCTGTTTACAGTCTACGCCATAAGCTTCCCATACGGTGGCGGAGAAGTGCTCGGAAGGTGTGTACTCGTCCCTCTAGGAACATTTCCGTAGCACTGCAGTATCTTGGTAGGCGGAAAAGTTGGCGGGCGATAAGCGTTGTTATAAGCAACCTTTAACTTATGCCATTGGGATGTAGTGTAGTTGACCCATAGTTCTGATGTGTACAGAGAGGTACAGAAAGCGTTGAAAAGTATTCTTTTTACTTTTGGACTGCAAAAGTAAAAACGTCTTGATAGCATACTCGCTCTAACTGATATGGCTCTTCTCTGCCTTTCCATATCCTCGATATCTTTGAGGTCGTCCGTGATGATGTGTCCCAGGTATTTAACGCTGTGATTAACATTAATATTTCTTTCATCTAGCAGTACTGAGGGTGTTTGGAATATTTCATTTTTAGATTTAAAAACCATAACTACTGATTTTGTGGTGTTATATAAAAGGTTATGGCTTTTTGCAAAGTCTTCACAAATTTTGAGTAGTTTCTTTAAAGCGCTTAGTGACGGTGCAAGAAGAACCATATCATCGGCGTAGTTAATGTTATTTACACACACTCCGTGTACATGGCAGCCTATTTTCGTGGCGTTAAGTTTTTGGATAAGCTCATCGGTGTATATATTGAACAGAACCGGAGACATACTTCCTCCTTGCCTTACGCCACTTTTCAAATGGAATGGGTTAGAAAACTCCCCAGACCATTTCACAATATTTTCTTGTTGCGTGTGCCAAATTGAAAGAATCGCTATAACATCTTCCGAAACTGCTCTTTTCCTTAGTTTTTCCCACAGTTTATTATGACATACACGGTCAAATGCTTTGCTTAGATCTAGAAAGCAGGTATAGATTGGCGTTTCCCTTAGTTTATAATAACTGATAGTTTCTTTTAGGGAATATATTGCCATAGATGTTGATAGTGCAGATTTGAATCCAAACTGATTATCCGCTGTTTTTAGCTGATCTGTAACGACAGTAGATAAAATTTTTTCAAATAATCTTGCCACTGTGGTTGAGAGTGAAATTGGTCGGTAGTTATTAATCACGGATGGATCAAAATTTGTTGATTTGATTATGGGAATAATCACCGTTTTCGTCATTTCATTCGGGATGTACCTGTGACGTATAATATTTGAAAATAGTTCTCCTAGGATAATATGAATCGCTGGTCCAGCATACTTAATGTGTTCAAGAGCTATTGAGTAATGTCCTGTGGCTTTTCCTGTTGCCATTTCTCTAACAGCTCTTTCTACCATTTGCGGAGTAATGCTGAGAGCGGTAGTATTATTTTCGGTTTTCAAACTAAAATTTATATTCAGAGAATTTTCTGCTGCTTCTTCACCCGCCATAGAAAGGAAGTTACGAAACTCATTGGCGATATTTTCCTTTCCTCTTACTCCATTGACACAGAGAGGAGTTTTCATATTAGTTTTCAATTCTGAAGAGGTTTTTTGCCAAAATTTATGGAAATCTTTATTTATTAGTGAGGTGGCAATACCATCCATTCGTTGTTGAATTTCTGTCTGTTGACATTTTTTCAGAGCTACTTTGAAAATCTTTCGATATTTCTTTCTGTCCTCGGCAACCGGCCCTGAGAGTGGTTTTCCGGCCTCGAGCCATGAGAGAAAGGCGCTTCTTGATTCTGCGTATTTGGCTGCAACCATATGATTCCATCCCGGAATATTTCTATTTTTTCGATTCGTGTTATTAAATGTGGTGGAGGCAGCACTTCGCAGTGCATCTACAACATTTTTATACAGGGAATTTATTTGACTTTCGTTCGAATTTGCAGATTTTTTGTCAGGTTCTAATTGGGAGAAATCTTGAATTATCTGTAATTATCTTAATAATACATGGTCTGGTCTGATCTTGAAACCGCTTCTTCAGCAAGATTATTTTATTATTTATAATAATACCTTACTATATTTAATCTATGGTCCCGCCCGACCATAGATTAAATATAGTAAGTTATACTGTTTCTTAGATCCGTATTCTTATTCTCGATTAATGTAAATTTAAAAATGTTGCGATAATTCTGATTTCTGATTCTGCTCATTACACGGTTAACCTCAAAATGACATTTAGATTGTAGGAAACTTATTAACACAGTCAACAGTCATCATCACAGTTTCAGACTCTGTAACAGTCATCAAACAGTTTTTGTGCAATCGGTGTTTGTTGAATAATAATATCTTTGTACAGTCTAATTCTTGCACTGATAAGACTTTTTAGAATAAACCATCAATATTTTATACAGTCGTAAAAGTAAATCAAAACGTAAATAAGTCGAAACGTAAATCATAACCTAAAAGTTTTATTTCGTCATTTACAATTCACGTTTGAATACTAGATCGTCTCGGTTTAATATTTCGATTAATTCTAGCAAATTACAACGCTTTTCTCACATCGATTATTTCTGACGAATCACACCACTTGTTTTTCATCGATTCCATTTCCGAATGATTTTTGACGTTTGAGCACTACGATTGTTTCGATTAACAATTCGATTAATTCTGACCAATCAAAACGCTTATCTCACATCGATTCTGACGCATCACAGCGCTTGCCTTGCATCGATTCCGATGCGATTATTGACATCGATTGTTTAAGAATCGATTTATCTACGACAATGTATCGAAATACACCGATGGTAAAAAAGATCGATGCAACATAGATTTTGCACCGATTGTTCCCATCGCTACTCCAGAGGCGATATAAGAAAAGTTAAGCGCCCTCCTCTCCGACGAAAACAGTAGAGTGGGTCATTTTAATTACTGAGCTGCCTAGACCGGTGGATGACAAATGTCAAGTTGACAGATTCAATACAAAAAATGTACATTTCGTTGCCGTTCCCTAACTCATCTGACCCCCACTCCTACCACAGGAAGAAATATTTGATTTGATGGCGTCGTGTGAAAGTACAAGAGATAAGATTGTCACACTGCTACGCTGACGATCAGCAAGTTTATTTTTACTGCACTCCAAACGAAGTCAACAGTCTCAAAATTCGTGTAGCTGAATGCTTAGAAGCAATAACTCGTTGGATGTCTTCAAACAAGCTAAAGCTGAACCCATCTAAGACTGAGTTTCTCTGGGCGGCCGCAAACAAACGCCAACATTTTAAAGATGATTCGCCTATTTCCATTTCCGGCAGCGATATTATTTCCAAGACAACCGTCAAACTTCTTGGCGTCAATCTAGATTCAGACTTTTCGCTTAAAAGTCAAAACAATAGAACTGTAAGCACCGGTTTTTTTCACCTAAGACAACTCAAGTCAGTCCGAAAAAATCTTCCTACAGAGGCGACAAAACTACTAATACAATCTTATGTAGTCTCACGGCTCGATTATTGTAACGGTATCTATGCTAGCCCTCCAAAATATCAAACTGACAAACTTCAATCCGTTTTTAATGCAGCGGCACGGCTCATAACCGGAGTCTCTAAATATTCACATATTTCAGAACACCTTCGTAACCTTCATTGGCTCAAGTGCCCTGTAAGAATCCAGTACAAATTGTGCTGGATGGTGTTTAAATCAATCAATAAAATGGCCCCATCTTACATCTCTGAACTATGTGTCCCGGAAAATACTGGTCCGAGGCAGTCAACCCTTAGATCAGCAACATCATTAGCTATAGGCAGACTAATGGAACCTAAACGCAAGCCAAATACAAAGTTTGGAGATCGCGTTTTCGGAGTATCTGGGCCTGAGGCTTGGAATAAACTCCCTCCGGAACTAAGATGCATAACAAGCCCAACAGAATTTAGGTCCAAATTAAAAACATACCTTTTTGGGCTCTCATATCCTTAATTTAAATATACCTACTTGAGAGTATCATACTTGCATTGCCTATGATATGTCTTAACCACACCTTTCTTATTGAATTTAAAATTACTTGAATATTTACACATCAATTTATCTCTTGACGAATCACATTTAGAAGATGAAATCCTGTACTACTGTACCGCCCACTATAAAATATTGCTTTTGATTTCCAAAATACACTCATTAAAGAGTGTATTATATATTAATATTAAAATATATTTCAGAATTAAATACACGTAACAAGTTTTCACAATAAGGTCCTCTGCGTGCAAACTCTATTTTAGTTTCTTAATAGACAATAAACAAGTGTTAATTTCAAGCGACCACCCAGGTAAGTATAGTCCTGTATGCATTTTTAAAAATCATCGCGTTCATTGGTCGTGACATTTTACATATATTTTAGTATGAACCGGTAAATGCAATTTTTAGTCATAAGTTGTTTTTAATTGTTTGTCTAGTTTGTAGTTTTTCTAGATTTAAGAAATATATTGTTAGCTTGTACAGCGCCCTTGAGGTGATTTTTCACAAAAACGGCGCTATATAAATCATCCAAATATTATTATTATTATTATTATAAGCGCTCGCGGCTCAACAGATATCTGCTCGCGGTTTTATAACTTTGTGTAAACGAGCTTTAAAGCTCTTTAAAGAAATGCCATTAAAGATGAACGTGCATAAACAAACAGTATAACTTATAATGTAGGTTCATCTTTTATGTCACAGCAGTACGACGCTCTAGCCATGTTTCCAGTATCGATATTTCCAGCGGACCCAGTGTTTTAAAGTGCTATTATCGATTGTCTTTCTGAAAAAAATAGTATTTTAAAATGTACCCCTGAGTTATCATTTTCAGGATAACAGGTTTCCATCTGATAAAGCTCCCTGCTGAGAAAATGAGCTGTAAAAAACGATGTAAAGCTCATTTCCTTTCCCATTTCCTCAAATGGAACGTTGTTTTTCTGGGGAAACTTTCACGTTTTTCTGCTTTCAAGCATTTTTGTTTTTTTTAATAATTCATTGGGCTAATGAATCAATGAGGTAGGTCGAGTGCGATTGTATTGTCTATGGTAGACAAATAAACTTCTCTTATCTTTAGACTACATGTGCCGTTTCGGTTCATTTTACTGGTTCATCTGATATATCGATCTAGTAGGTTTATGCCTACGCCTTTCCAAAGAATTGTCGCGTAAATCAAACGGCGAGTGTTCCTCCGCCTTTCCAAAGAATTGTCATGTAAACCAAACAATAACTGTGTTAAATTTATATAACTTGAGATTACTTCAATAACCATCACATTTTAAAGCCAAGTTTTAAATATTCAAACGCTACTACTTTTCTAGTGACGTTTCTTCAATACTTGGAATTGAGCACGGCGCTACGCCTTGTAATACACATAAGTAGGTAGATGCTTTCTAAATTGACTACTTAACAACTAAGACACGTTATATTGGTGCTTTATTGTAAGAAATTGTCGCTCAACACTTGATCTATCAGTTTTTACAGCATTCGCGATATAACAACAAACTGAGCTACCCAACACAAACCAGGTTAACAAGTGACAGTTTATTTATTTATTTATTCACGCCTTGAAGGCTTTTACTTATACACGTTATTATAGTTACATAAGTTATAGTAAAATAATGTTGAATAGTACTTGAGTTTGTTCATCAACCAAAAGAACCTAGTCATTTCAATTAATATTTAAACCTAAGCCAAAGATTAAACCTGATTCATTATTACAACACTTTTGGTCTTGCATTTACACTCAATGTCAATAATGGACGTCAGGTATTGTGTTTGATTTTTAGTTGTTAATTCATAAGCCAACATTGTTTATTTTGTGTAAATATTAACTGTTTCGACTCATGCGAAACAACACAATTGTCAAATTGACAAATCTCAACAAATTGTGTCACTTTGAATGAAACTTAGAAAAACTATAACTTCTATCTATTGGTAAAGGCGCTTGTTTATTGCAGATTGGCACAGTTGATAAAAGTAAATTGATAATATAACGGGTCGCTAGGGTTCAGTTTTTTTTCATCTGTGATTGGTTTAAAGCTATTTTTTACACATTTATTTGGATAAGCAATGTTAATATTTTTCCATGAACTATGTTTTGTCAGTTTCAAATTAGTAAGATTTTTGCTTTCACGGTCGTTGATCAATTTAATTAAATATTCACGACGTTTTTTAGTAGGACCATAATGTTTCCTTACAGTTCTACTTTATTTGAGCTATCATAATATAACTGGACGCTATCACAGCAGTACCATGGATCTTCCCAACCCAGAGAGTGTTTCCATCAAGACTGAACCAGAGTCGCAGGAAGAAGGCGCTGGTGAAATGCCCTATGTGGAAATCGACATCCCGAATATAAAGACGGAAAGTTTGCAGTATGCTGAGAGTGTTCAGCCAACTAGTAAGTTACATTGCGTTTATCACAAAGGTGTTTTAGATACATGAAGTCAGGATATCTGCTTTTTTATTTATGTAGCAATTTTTTTTAATTTTAGAAATAATTGGAGCGAGTTCAGACTGTTATTGAGAGGTATTAGATGTTGAATATAGGGGAGGTAACTTTAAACAAGGCTGGATAGAAAAGAGGATATTTGTTTAGAAAGGGACAATCAAAAATTATGTTGTCTTAAGTTCCCACTGTCGTTGGAAGAATGGAGCATCTTAACTGGTTTAATCTTTCAACATAAAATTGTCAGGCCCATTGTAGATTGCAAAGAACTCCTACCTTATTAAGACGACATTATTTTAAATAAAATAAAAATCCTTTCTGTCTACTTTTATGATAGTAAACATTTGTTTCCATGCTGATGTTGTGTTCTTTTTAACTTTTCTAAGTGTAAAAACTTATGGTCTGTCCTTTGAAACTCGCTTATTCTAAACTACTGCAATTAGTAACTTGTTAGACTATATTATTGAAGCCAACTGTATATTTAAATAATTTAATACCACCGCCGACTTTTATTTTGAAATATTTAGCTTGTCTTGACAAACCTACCGATGAATTGTTGTTTTGTTATTCCAGGCAGCATGAATTTGGAGACTGTTCCCATCAAGGCAGAACCAGGACCCCGAGAAGAAGATGAAGAGAGTGTTCCTTATACGGAAATTGACATTAATCTGCCAGATGCTAAAAAGGAATGCTTAGAGCGCCCTCAAAGTATTCCCCAGACAGCAGGTAATGTCGATTTTTGTTAATCTGATTTCGTTTTGATAATTTTCTGCTTTCATTTATATATCTTTGTTCTTACACTTTCTTTTTCAGACATTATAGCAAACCTGAAGAAGCCTCCGCCACCAAAGCCGTTTTCATGTTCTTACTGCAGTTATTCATCTTCTCAAAAGGGAGGACTGAAAAGTCACATGTTTACCCACACGGGAGAAAAACCTTTTGCGTGTTCTTACTGCAGCTATTCATATTCTCATAAACGATCTCTACAACTTCACATGCTTGCTCATACCGGCGAAAAACCTTATTCATGTACTCACTGTAGTTATTCGTGTGCTCGAAACAGCCATTTAAAAGATCACATGTTAACCCACACGGGAGAAAAACCTTTTTCGTGTTCCTATTGCAGTTATTTATGTTCTCGAAAGAGAGCTTTGATTCTTCACATGTTTACCCACACGGAAGAAAAACCTTATTCATGTTCTTACTGCAGTTATTCAGGTCGTCAAAAGGGAGCTTTGAAACATCACATGCTTACCCACACGGGAGAAAAACCCTTTTCGTGTTCCTACTGCATTTATTCATGTTTTCGAAAGAAAGATTTAAAACGTCACATGTTTACCCACTCGGGAGAAAAACCATTTTCGTGTTCCTACTGCATTTATTCATGTTCTCGAAGGAGTGATTTAAAACGTCACATGCTTGTCCACACGGGAGAAAAACAGTTTTCCTGTTCAGAATGTACTTACAGATGCTCACGAAAGGAATATTTAAAACGTCACGAGCTGACTCATGGTACCAAATAACCGTTCATGTGATGCGATGGATATTGCGCTTTTTTTTCTTTCTTAATCGCAAAGTGGAATCTATATATTCTGTCAATAAGTATGTACATATATGAAAAAATACCGAATGCCCAAATATATTAAGATTCCAACATTTACAGATCTGCTTTACTACAGAAGATGCTTATATTTAAAATTTGAACCTCATACCAAATCTTATTTAGTACTAGCGAGTTACAGGCATGCGTTGCAATGCCTGGAAGAAATTTTTCTCCCTGCGTGTCCTTTTCTATTCGTCCTCGTTTCGCTACCCCTTTTCCTTCTACGTTCCCCCTCCTTCCGCGCGACTCCACCCTCCTCGTTCCCCTCCTCCCCGCCCGGATTCCTCTCTCCTTTCCGCCTCCTCCCCCTGCTGCTAAATTACAAGAAATACACACATTCTTCAAACTCTTCATGTGCCATCTATTTTGAAATGTTAATACAAATTTCATGACATCAGAGTTTATTTATTTATTTGACGCCCAGAGGGCTTTTACATGATTTGTAGTGTAATTTTAATTTGACAGATACATACTTTGAAACTAAGGAAATAATACAAATAAAACTACATTAGATAAAAGTTATACAACAAGTCATACAAACATAAACATATACAGAGAAATACAGCTATTTTATTGGTTTACAAGATGTGTTTAGTGATAGTGTTGAAATAGTTTTTTTTAGATGATCCACAAAACTCGCCAAGTTAATATTGAAAATGTCAACATCACCCAAGTACTTATTCCCCATGGTGTGAAGTCGTTGTATCGGAGAGTGGGCAATGTAGTTACGCTTATGAGTGCTGCAATAGAATATTGAATTTTGTCGTGTTGTTTCTGTGGGTATTCGTAAGTTAATGAGTTGCAAGAGTTCACAACAGTCGAATTTAGAGTTAAGTATTTTGAATAAAAATGTTAAGTCGTTTATTTTACGTCTGTCTTCTAATGTATGTATTTTTAGAATATTTAATAAGTAATCGTATTTCAAGTCTTCTACTGGGATATTTAATTTAAAATTGATAAAATGCAGAATTTTTTTTTGAATTCGCTCAATGTTATTTGTGTGAATTTTGTAGGTTGGGGACCAAACTACTGAGTTATATTCGATTAGGCTTCTAACTAGAGATACGTATATTAGTTTTATGGCTTGTAAGGAATTAAAAATTTTAGTTTTTCGTAATACGAAGCCTAGTGTTTTCATACCTTTGTTCACAATTTGATGGATATGATTGGCGAAACTTAGTTTTTCATCCAAAATAATTCCCAGATCTCTCATCTCTGTAACTTTTTCTAAAGCTGTGTTATTGACGGAATATTCGAATAATACCGGATTTTTATTTCTGAAGAAAGTCAAGGTTTTGCATTTTTCTACATTTAAAAATAAATTATTTTGAATGCACCAATCTTTAAACTTACTAATGTTTGATTGTAGTATATGGCAATGATTTATATCGGTTATTTTCTTGTATAGCTTGATGTCATCAGCAAAGAGCAATACCTCGACATCGTTGAAACAATTGGTTATATCATTGATGAAAATGAGGAACGAAACCGGGCCAAGATGACTACTTTGCGGTAGGCCACTAGTAGCCAAGAAAGATTTCGAGAAAGTTCACCATTATATAAAGAAACCTTCGCGGGTGTGTGTAAAAGAAATCACAAAGGTTGCCTTGCCATCAGATGAATAGTATAGGAAAAAAAATAATAACGCCAGAGCTAACTTTTATATAAAGAAACCATCCCGGGCATGCGCACATCAAAACCCCAAAGTTACATGGTTTAGTAAAGCATAAGGGACAAACGAATAAACATTCTTTTTATATATCAGGATATACCACATTGTAAATCTTAATTAGCAAAATCTCAATGAATGGGACGTATCTGAAAACATACAATACTTGACAAGGTGTTAACATTTTCAACTGTACTTAAAAAATGTATGTAAATAAATAGTTGAATTTTTCACACGATTCGAAAAGTAAGTGTAGTTATTTTTTCTGTTTTTACTGTTATTACAATTAATCTATTGTAATTTTTTATTTTTGTTTTATATTGTGGTATTATAAATTAAAAAATATTTAGTAATAAAATTAACAACGTATTATTTGCTGTTTGATTATTACATGTAATACTTTTAAAAAATAAATTGAAAAAACGTGTTGAGACTGGGGTACAGCCGCCCCGGGAACCATTTATTTTATAACCAACACCTCTGCCATAGGTCTCCCCGAATGGTTCGCTACATTTGGTGATCTAGCAGGGGTGCCCGGCAGTGGCGGACAAAGCCCGACAGAGGCCCGGGGCGGCAAAGCTGAATGAGGCCCCCCACCCTTAGTTTAAAGATGATGTTGATTTTATTCGGTTCACATGGGCCTCTGGTCCTGGGGGGCCTCCAAGCGCCTTCATGCTCCTGATTGCTTCTGATTATTGATATAGATTCTCACTTCTCGCGGGATCTCCACGTAAATCATGTAAGAGAGAAAATTATTCCCACAACTGGTGTACTTTGTAGACTCCAAGGATTACTAACCATTCCGTTACTAACATCAGTGTGCTATGCCACGGTACATTCGCACCTTTCCTATCTCTGCTGCTGTATCTGGGGATTTGCCTCAAAGAAATTGATAGCCGATGTGTAGGTCGTTGAAAACCGTGCTCTCAGAAATGTTTTTGGACTTCGATGGGACACCCCTGTCAGAGACATCTATTCAGTTTCCGGTATTCTTCCAATCACAGTCTTTCCTAAACATGAAATCACAAGCACCATCCTACAAATTACTCAACAATCAACTCATACTAACATAAGGCCCCTTTACAATCAAGACATCCACCCTCAAAATACTCGAAATAGCAATAAAATCCGCCTACCTCAAACACATACAACAAAATATGGAATAATCTCTCTGAACTACATTGCCTATACACTATAAAATTCGCTTCCAGATATGTACAAGGGAATCCAGCAAAATAAAAAAATTCAGAGTAATGCTTTAAAAGAATATTTTTTAAAAGCGTATAAGGATGAAACTATGTAATTTTCTTGTCATGTTCAATTTTATCTGGTTTCCTTTTCTCTTCTTTTTTTTTTAATTAAGTTGTAATCATCCATATTTGTACATAACTTGTTCCTTTTTTCTTTAATTGTTTTCTTTTGTGTTGTATGTTTGTTATACTTAACCTGTCTTTTATTTTTTCATCTATATTGTGTATGAAATTTATATTTTTTTATATCCAAGTTCCTATGTAAAGTGTTTATTTCCTCCCACCTATGAATTGTATGTTCCTCCTGTTCTAAAATGAGTTCTGTAACTCATCGGGATTGCCCTGGCAAGAAAAAAAAACATATATATCGATACACTCTTATTATTTTTAGTATTTTTTAAATCGATTTTACGTTTGAAATTGGTAAAAAATGCACAAAAAATTATAATTTTATAGTAAATATCATTTCGAGGAGCCAACTGTCGGCGGTCAACTGTCGGCGGCGAGGAGTCAACTGTGTGGTCATCGCTGCAGACACTAAGGTAGTACAAGAAGGCGCTGCAAAAAAGCGCAATACCTTTGCACGATGATGTCGTCTCTCACCCGGCATGCCGCTTAAAGTCCCGTCTTTCTCCTTCTGGACAGAAGGAGAAAGACTCCTCCACTCACCTCTCACCCCAGAAGATAGGTGGAAGCTTGAGTGGCAATCGGCCACGGTGAAAAATGCTCATCTCGTAAAAGACCCCACTGAGAGACAGCCTGGGTTCTCATTGCCTCGCAAACTCTGGTCCGCCATCAATAGAATAAGGTGCTCCCATAGCCGTTGTGCCCATATGATGTATAAATGGGGCCTTAAAGAGTCGGAGATGTGTGAATGCGGTGAGGTGCAGACCACTGAACATGTGGTCAACGAATAACTGCTCCATTCATTCCCCGGCGGGATTGATGAGGTCCACAGGGCAACGCCTGAGGCCCTAGACTCGCTCGCAGACTTAGATGTCCCCCTCTGACCCCCCACCATACGAAAGAAGAAGCTGCAGACATGTACGCCGTATTCAGAATTCAGATTAAATAGAAACTGTCCGGTGCCCACTTCGTGATTATTTTCTTCAATTGGCTGTTGTCTATGGATATGTCAACTTGTCTCCTAATCGCTCCTAATCCTTCATTCTCTTGTCACGCGGTGATCGTTCCTCCGCCTTTCTAAAGAATTATCGTGTAAACTTAACCATAATTGTGTAAAATTTATATAACTTTTGAATACTTCAATTACCGTCACATTTTTAAAGCAAAGTTTTAAGATTCAAACGCTTCTACTTTTCTATTGACGTTTCTTCAACACTTTGGATTGAGCACGGCGCTACGCCTTGTACGTGCAAATAAGTAGATTCTTCCTAAATTGACTATATAACAAGTAATGTCCTCACTATTGGTGTTTGTTTATTGTAAGATTTTGTAGCTTAACACTTGATCTCAATTTTTACACTATTCGCCATATAACAACATACTGAGTTACCTAACACCAACCAGATTCACACGTGACAGACGAATAGTATGTTGAGTTTGTTTATTGTTGATTTGCGGCCGCTGTCACTTATTAAAACCAAGAGAACCTAGTCATTTCAATTAATCTTTAACCTGTGCGGAAGAGTCAACCCGATTTATTATTACAATACTCTTTGTCTTGCATTTACATTCAATGTCAATTATGGACGTGTGGTTTTTAGTTGTTTAATTCATAAGTCAACATTGTTTATTTTGTGTAAATATATACTTAAACCCACTCTAAGCCACACAAATGTCAAAAATATGCGCCCTACGGTTGAATTTGTCAGCCACCTCTGGTCTGGAGCCCTAAAATACCAAAAAAAAACCTCGACTCTGTGCAGGAACGGGCGGTCCGTTTGATAGATTCTCCTAACTTAACAAATGGATTGCAATTTTTAGAGCACAGGCTTTAGGTGGGAATGCTGTCCTTGTTCCTCGGCACCGTCGCGTAGTCGGGAAACACGTCAAACGCGCGTCCAACATTTGTACGCGTTTGACATTAGTCACATGAGAACGGGTCGTTTCTACGACCTGTTCTTGTTCAACAGCTCGGGTGTGGAACGATTTGCCTGCCTCTGTGTTTCCTCCCTCCTACAACATTGGTCTCAAGACCCATGTTCACTCCTTCTTCTCCTCAAAAACACCCTCCACGCAGCATCTTCAAAGATGACTCCTGTGTGGAGTTAATGTAAAAAAAAACTAAAATATTTGACAATTCTCTACAAATTGTGTCAGTTTGAATGAATGTTTGTACCGTACAACTATAACTTCTATCTATTGGTGAAAGCGCTTGTTTTTAGCAGAATGTTACGATTTAAAATAAAATGATAATATAAAGGGTCTCTTTTTTCCATCTGTGATTCGTTTGAAGCTATTGTCAATGCATTAAATTGGATAAGCAATGTATCTATTTTTCCACCAGTTTTTGTCAGTTTTTAATTTGTTAAGATTTTCGCTTACACGGTCGTTGATCAATTTAATTAAATATTCACGGCGTTTAATAAGGCTGTAATGTTTCGTTACAATTATTCTTTATTTTAACTAAGACCAACTACCATAATATAACAGGACGCTATCACAGCAGTGCCATGGATCTTCCCAACACAGATAGTGTTTCCATCAAAACGGAACCAGGGTCGCAGGAAGAAGGCGCTGGTAAAATGCTGTGTACATTTGTGGAAATCGACATCCCGAATATAAAGAAGGAATGTTTGCAGTATGCTGAGAGTGTTCAGTCAACTAGTAAGTTATTTTGCGTTTTTCACAAAGGTGTTTTAGATACATGAAGTCAGGATATCCGCTTATTTTTTTTATGTAGATATTTTTTTAATTTAAGAAATAATTGGAGTCGAGTTCGGACTGTTAATGAGAGGGATGAGATGTTGAACAGAGGGAAGGTAATTTTATAAGGCTGGATAGAAGAGAGGATATTTGTTTAGAGAGGGACAAACAAAGATTATGTCTTAAGTTCCCACTGATGTTGAAAGATTGGAGTATATTAACTGGTTTAATATTTCCACATAAAACTGTCAGATCCATCGTAGATTGCAAAGAACTCATTACACTAACTCAGACATTATTTTAAAGAAATAAAAATCCTACCCGTCTACTTTTATGATAGTGACCATTCATTTCCATGCTGATTGTTGTGTTCTTTTTAAGTTTTCTAAAGTATAAAAACTTTGGCCCGTCCTTCAATGGAAATTCGCACTCGCTAATTCTTAACTACTGCAAGTAGTCATTTGTTAGACTGTAATTTTTTTTATCAGGTTCTCCATAGAACAGTTATACACCAGAATATTATGGAGAAGATTACAAAATTTAGAGAAAAAAGTGTATAGGCCAGTTTCACTATCTTGTGAAGTATGTCAGAAGATAGTTACAGAACTCTCTGTAGGTGACATTGAAGATGTCGATGCTCAATACAGATTAATTTAGCAGTTCATTCAGCATTATGTAATCCAACTGTAAATACAAATTATTTTATACCACCGTCGACTTTTATTTTGTAATACTTAACTTCTATTGACATACCTATCAATGAATTGTTGTTTTATTACTCCAGGTGGCATGAATTTGGAGACTGTTCACTTCAAGACAGAACCAGGACCCCGAGAAGAAGATGGAGGGAGTGTTCCTTATACGGATATTGACATTAATCTGCCGGATGCTAAAAAGGAATACTTAGAGCGCTCTCAAAGTATTACCCCTACAGCAGGTAACGTCAATTTTTGTTTATCTGATTTCGTTTTGATAATTTTCTGTTTTCATTTATATATCTTTGTTTTTACACCTTCTTTTTCAGACATTATAACAAACCTGAAGAAACCTCCGCCACCAAAGCCGTTTTCATGTTCCTACTGCAGTTATTCATCTTCTCAAAAGGGAGGACTGAAAAGTCACATGTTTACCCACACGGGAGAAAAACCTTTTGCGTGTTCTTACTGCAGCTATTCATATTCTCATAAACGATCTCTAAAACTTCACATGCTTGCTCATACCGGCGAAAAACCTTATTCATGTACTCACTGTAGTTATTCGTGTGCTCGAAACAGTGATTTAAAATATCACATGTTAACCCACACGGGAGAAAAACCTTTTTCGTGTTCCTACTGCAGTTATTTATGTTCTCGTAAGAGAGATTTGAATCTTCACATGTTTACCCACACGGAAGAAAAACCTTTTTCGTGTTCTTACTGCAGTTATTCAGGTTGTCAAAAAGGAGCTTTGAAACATCACATGCTTACCCACACGGGAGAAAAACCCTTTTCGTGTTCCTACTGCAGTTATTCATGTTTTCGAAAGGGAGATTTAAAACCTCACATGTTTACCCACACGGGAGAAAAACCTTTTTCGTGTTCTTACTGCAATTATTCATGTTCTCGAAAGAGAGATTTAAAACGTCACATGCTTGTCCACACGGGAGAAAAACAGTTTTCCTGTTCAGAATGTACTTACAAATGTTCACGAAAGGAATATTTAAAACGTCACGAACTGACTCATGGTACCAAATAACCGTTCTTGCGATGGATTTTGCGCTTTTTTTTCTTTCTCAATCGCAAAATAGAATCTGTACAGTCTATCAATAAGTATGTACATATCTGAAAAAATACTGCTTGCCCAAATATTTTAAGATTCCAACGCGTTAATTTTGAGATTTGAACTGTAGGTACAATATGATTACCAGACGTGAAAAAAAAGGTTAAAAAATCTAAGTTTTTTGACAGCAGGTATCTACTGCAATTTTCTACCGGAATAAAATGTGGTTATTTTTATTATGACCAGCAAAAAGTTCAAATTTTCTAATTATAATTTTGCACATACTGGGCGATTTAAATTTCTGGTGAATTTATCTACAATAATTAACACCATTTGCGTTTTATTGACTCATATTATGATTTTTATCGAACCACGACTGAAGAGAGATTCTTCAATATTTTGTTATGAACCTTCATGCGACAATAATGCATTATCGTAACTATGTCCGTACTATATTCCCTATATTATATCTTATCCTTAGTTTGACGCTTCCGAAGATTCCTGCCTATCTGTTTGACAGACTGCAGCGGTGCCGTAACTCTTTTGCACACAGCACACTCCAAAGGGACGTTTTACTCCTTCTCCCCAGACATAAATCTTCTGTATTTGAAAGTTGTTTCAGGTATCAATCATCAAAATTTTGGAATAAAATAAGTACCACTGTTTATTCGACAATCGACTTCGTTGCGGTGCTTCAAGAAGCTTGGTTTCTGACTGCACAGTCAACCGCACAACATCTTAATTGATAAAATTTACAAGGAATATCTACTTGGGTTTTGGTTCGTGATTTGATTTTATATATATATATATTTTTTTTTTTTAATCTTTATTTTTTACCATTATATTTATAATATGGAGGTATATTATAAATATAATGGGAAACCTCTACATTATAAAACGACATTTTTCGTTAAAAACCAAAAAATCGAGAAACTTCAATTTGTATTCACTCTGCTACCTGGAAGTGAAGGCAAGTCAAATGTTTGTAGCATTACCTCAATAGTCACAAGTGATGATAAAGTGTACGCAATACCAGAGTTGCTACAGTCAGCCAGCCATCACAAGGAAATAATGAAAACTGTTGCTTTTAGTAAAGTGAAAAATAGTTTAGGAAAAAGGTACCATGTTAGAAGAGTCTGGATTACCATGACAGAAGAACTGAAAAAAACATATGTAGGAACGTGGAAATTTACAGTTCGGAGACCAATACTTCGAAGAATTGCAATAAAAAAGTTCCCCAGTACAACAAAAAGAAGAAACAAGTACATTGGAAAGATTGATTGAAAAATTAATGGGAAATAACCAACAGAGCTTCAAAACATTACTGAGAAGTTCGTTATTGAAAAATTCTGTAATAAAAATACAAATGCAAGCCAGTGGATTGCAGTGTTTGAAAAAGAATGTCAACGGTTTGATGTGATCACGGATGGAAAAAAATAGAAATTCTCGTAGAAAATAAAAATAGAAATAGATTGTTTATGGATAAATGTCGTTTTATAATATAGAGGTCTAATTCCTTAATTTAACTGATAAATAAAACACTTGTGTTGTTAAGTTGTGTAATGAAGAAACAACATTTATGTTTATTATATCACTTTCTTTTTATGGTTTCTTCTAACAAACTGACACTTTACAATAAAATCATAGAATTACAAAACAAGTGACAATTCTCATTTTAACCGACACCACAACAATACTTTTTCTTTTCATATTTATAAATATTTAAAAATTAATTTTTTCACAATTTTATAACACTTATAAGAAACAAAAAATGTAAAAGTTAGGAATAAGTAAATCTATATAAGATAAAAGTAGGTAATGGGAACCCACTAAGGCACTGCCTGTGCCTGGGTAATATAAACAAAAATGCTATATTACATCAGTTATTACAATTAAAAAAAGGCAAATTTTAAAATGAGGATTTATAAATATAGGCATCTATGAAAAATCTTCTAGTAAAAAAGAGAAACTAAGATTCTGTTGATTTAATGTTATGGTTTCAAGAAAGTAAATAACGTTAGTCTTGAAGTTACCGTAGAATTGTAACGAAAAGTGATGCATTAAGGTTTGCATAGAATTTATATCAAAAGTGTTCTAACATCTGCATCATAAAGCCATAATTTTATGTAAGGTGATATTTTATTTGTCGTTTGAATGTGTTTTGGTATATTAAATGTCCGAGGACCAATAAAACTGCTGTGTGTTTGCATTAATTTGGTATTGATTTGAGGGGTGCAAAAGATATTATTAGTCCTTTTGCTAATTCTATTATCATTTTTTTCGAAATTTTTTTTGTTTTTAAATTAATATTTTATAGTATATTTGCGGCACGTTCCAGAGTGGAAAATACTATCAGTATCGCCCTGGTGTAAGACCACCATTCAGAATTGAAACGTTGCTTGAAAATGGCTTTAGCCGTGTTTAGTGACCAGATCTGAATAGCCAGGTACTTCCCCACCTTTCTCTTCCCTATCTCCTTCCCCTCCCCACTACCTTCAGCCTCACAACATACCCCGATTGGGGATGCCATAGTCTCACTGGCTCCAGACGGGAGCAGTTGGGACTCTTGTGCGGTATTAACTGTAAAAAAAAAAAATATTAGTTTCTTTGAATTGAAAATTTAGTCTCAGTCGAGAATGTTTTATTTCTATTGTACGTAACTTTATAATAATAATAATAGCCTTTATTCAGACAGTAAATTACATTACATTATTTATAATAAACTTTTCACTTATCATGCATCGACTCCGTCTGTATGTCACTAGTTGACAAAGGCCTCCTCCAACTGTCGCCATTTCTCTCTATCATTAGCTGTTCTTGTCCATGTACCACCTGCCACGGCTTTGATGTCGTCAACCCACCGTCTAAATGGTCTACCTCGTTTTCTCTTCTTATCACTTGTGAACCAATTCATAACTAATTTTGACCATTTTTCACTTCCTCTAATTGTGTGGCCTGACCACTTCCACTTTAGCTTTTTTATTGTTTTTATGGCATCTTTTGTTCTTGTTTGCTTCTTAATGGTTGCAATTTTTATTCTATCGGACAGTCTTTTCCCTATCATACTTCTTTCCATGGAGTTTTGACATGTTTCGAGCTTCTTATTGTGAGTTTTTGTGAGTGCCCAAGTTTGGCAACCATAAGTAAGTACAGGAAGTATGCAGGTGTCAAAAAGTTTCCGTTTGATAGCTATCCTGATTTCACTGTTTTTCATTATTTCTTTCAAACCCCAATATTGTTTCCAAGCATTTCCAATACGTCTGTCTACTTCTTTTGTGGTTAAATCTAAAGGAGAAATGATTCGACCTAGGTATACATACTCATCCACATAATCGATCAGATTGTTATTGATCTTGATAGGTTCTTGCTTCCCGTTTGTCATTGCTTTGGTCTTTTCTGTGTTCATGACTAGTCCCACCTTTCGGCTTTCTCTATCTAGTTCATTCAACATCATCTGCAGGCCTGCACTCGTCAGCGAGAGGATTATCAAATCATCCGCGAATCTTAAATGTGAAATGTTTTCACCGTTAATGGACAGCCCACATTGTTCCCAATCTAATTGACGAAAGATCTCCTCCAGGACTGCCGTAAAAAGTTTAGGTGAGAGGGGGTCGCCCTGGCGTACACCTCTTTCTATTTTGATTTCATTTCCTTCTTTATCTAGTTTAATTTTAGCTTTGCTGTTATCATAGATGTTTTTTAGAATTCTTATGTATTTGATTTCGACACCTTGATTCTTAAGTGCCTGCCAGATCTTTTCATGTTCTATTGTGTCGAAAGCTTTACTGTAGTCCACAAAGCAGCAATAAAAGGTGAAGTTGAATTCTTTACTTTTTTCGAATAATTGTTTGATAACATAAATATGGTCTAAAGTCGAGTATCCGCTTCTGAATCCTGCCTGTTCTCTTGGCTGACTTTCATCTAGAGTCTTGGTTATTCTGCCAAGTATTATTTTAGCGAAGATTTTGTAGATATTTGACGACAGGCTGATAGGTCTATAATTATTTATGTTATTTTTATCTCCTTTTTTGTGCAAAAGTTTTAAAGTCGACATTGTCCATTGGTTGGGTATAATTTCACTATGTAGTACTTCATTAAAAAGGTGTTTGAGAATTGGCATTAGGTAGTCTTTATTTAGTATGAGGAACTCATTGGTAATGCCGTCTGATCCTGGAGCTTTATCTTTCTTTTGAGATTTCACAGCTTTATTTATTTCTGCAGAGATTATGTCCGGTACTTCGCTTCCTCCCGTTAGGCTTGTTGCTTGTATAGTATTTTTCCTTTCATACAGTTCGGCGAAAAAGCTAGTAGCTATAGATATGATTTCTGGGCGACGCTTTTCATATTTGTGGTTCTTATTTATTAAATTTGGTATCCAGTTTCGTTTCTCTAATAGTTGTTTGGTTGCTTTTTTGCTGCCTCCTGTTCTTTGTATGCACTCTTCAAGTAATTGCAATCTATATCTCTGATGGTCCTTTCTCATTTGAGTTTTGATTTTGTTACTAATTTGGGCTATTTCTTTTCTTGTGGTTTTTGACTTCTTAGGGTTTGATATTAGTTCTGCTCTAGATTGTAAGAGTTCTTTAGTTTGATTTCCTATCCATTTTGTTGTCCTATTTTCACCCTCATGTTTGGTTCTTTTATTTGCGTACAGAAGTTCTTCAAACTTATTGTATTTATTTTGTATATCAGAATCTATTGTGTTTTCTATGAAGTTTTCTAGTTTTTCTCTTAATATTTCTGTACTTTCCAATGCTATGTTATTGATTTTCTTCACCATAAAGGGTCGGTTTTTCTTGAGTGCATGAAGTTGTAATTTAGCTCTAACCATTCTGTGGTTGCTGTTAAAATTTATATTGTTTATAACTCTACAATCTTGAAACTTGTGACTTTTATTCGTTAAGATGTAATCTATCTCGTTTTTATGGTAGCCATTCGGATGAATCCATGTCCATCTATTGTTCTTACGCTTTTTGTATAAACTATTTAGTACTTTTAAGTTGTTTTCGTAAGCCAATTGTATCAGCATTTCCCCATTTCTTGTTCTTATTCCTGAAGAATAACGTAACTTTACATACATACAAATTATTGTTCATAACTTTAATGCGCTTTTAGTGTTTTGTAAAGGCTAAGTACCGTTAACTATTATTGCCGTGTCATCGGCGTAAGAAATATTTTTTCCTGGGATTACAAAATTACACAAATCATTTATCAAATCAAAAATAAAATCGGGCCAAGTACAGTTCCTTGCGGAACTCCATTTTTTATCTGTGCTTCTGAACTATAATATTCCCAATTTTTGTTTTTTGTGTTCTGTCTATAAGATAGTTTGTGAGTATTTTTAGTGTGTCTTTTTTGAAACCTAGTTGATTTATTTTTTTAACGAGTAAGTTATGATTCAGTGTCGAAAGCTTTTCTTAAGTCCAAGAATATCGCTAGATATTTCTTATTTTTATCGAAAGAAGTGTACATATTTATTGTTAAATCATATATTGCATCTTCAGTGCTCAAGAAAACCATATTGGTTTTGGGATAGAATATTATATTTTTCTAAGTGTTCTATGATTCTATTTTTGATGCATTTTTCTAATATTTTCGATAGATTTGAAACAAGAGAGATTGGTCTATAATTGTCTAATTTATGTGATTCACCAGATTTATAAATTGGTATGATGGAGATTTTAAACTGTTTTGGAAAATGATCCGCTTTAAGACACATTTTAAAAATATGTTGCAAAGGAGTTAAAATATGTCGTTTTATTTTTTTCAATGTGTTACAAGATAATTTATATTACGAGTATGTGAGACTATGGCAAGTCTATTTATATGTATAATATCATTGGCTCCAAACAATTGGTACCTACTTTAATACGCTAGGTATTCATTTCATAATACTGATTTGACAGGAACTGTTCTGTGTGATTATTTTCTTCAATGTTCGGTTGTCTATGGATAAGTCAATTTACTTTGTCTCATTTTCCTTCGTTCTTTTGCCGTATAGCGATTGTTCCTCCGAATCCTCCGCCTTACCAAAGGATTATCGTGTAAAATAAACAATAGTTGTTTTAAATTTATGCAAGTTGAGGTTATTCCAACAACCATCACATGTTTATAGTAAAGTTCTTAAAATTCAACTCTTTGGATTTGACCACCGCGCTTTGCCTTTTACATACAAAATAGGTGGGTTCTTGCTATATTGGCTAAATAACACGTAAGCTCCTTAATATTTTTGCTTATTTATGTAAGAATATATTACTTTACACTAATTTATTGAACAGTTTTTGCATTATTCACGATATAACAACACATTGAACTACCCAACACCAATATCGCGTTACAGTCGAGAATACATGAGATTGTTGATTTACGGCCGCTGTCTCTAGTTTAACCCAAGATTACCTATACCTAGCAAGTTCAATTTACCTTGAAAGCTGGTTCACATTGAGCTATAAATCTGCGAGCAGATATCTGCTGATTCGCGAGCGCTTATCTTTTGTCCTTTCACACGAGGCGATCAAATATTTCTTCCAGTGGTAGGAGAGGGGGTCAGTCGAAATAGGCAGCGGCAACGGAATGCATATTATTTGTATTGAAATCTGTCAACTTGACATCTGTCATCCACGGGTCTAGGCAGCTCCGTAATTACAACGACCCCCTCTCCTGTTTTAGTCGGAGAAGGGGAGAGTTATATTCTGACATATCGCGTCTGGAGCGGTTACGTCTGAGATGATTGATCTGCGATTGATCTGCGCTTAAAAACGCTTAGGTGTGAACTGTCTGAAGGGATTGTATGGAGAGCGTTATTTGGCGTGCTATGATCTTTTATATTTGATAGCTCAAAGTGAACCAGCTTTAAAGCTGATCGAAAAAGTGAACCCGATACCATTTAACAAACATCATTATAACAACATACTTTTTCTTGCATTTTCATCAAATGGCAATAATAGACGACAATTTGTGTGTTTAATTGTTTGCTGTGGGTTTATATAAACAATGTTAAAACTTATAGTACACAGCAAACATTAAGAACGGCCTGATTAAAAGTTAAAGATTAAAAATTTTCGCAATAAACGAGTTTCAGGCCAGCAAGGTGGCCATTCCCCCGCCCACGCCTTTTGTCGCACGTATGTTTTTACGCATCTTTCTCTCTCGCTTAAGTCAGTACCTGCGCGAGAATGAAATGTACCATGTGCAGGCCGGTCTAAAAGTTTGGCGTTTATGCACTGTATTTCGTACGTAATAAATGACACAACTATTTTGATCCACGCAAAACTACACAAACGCCGAATTGACAGTTCTCTATTTATTGTGACACGAGAATGACTCAATTTAACTGGAAGTGTGAAAGGTTTAATGGTAATTTATGTGGTTTGCAGTATGTAAGTAATAAATTGATAATTGCAAAAGACAAATAAGATGGCTTTAACCGATAAGTGTTCGGGTTTTTGACGTGACAACGTCTTATACATCGATGAACGCCGGCTGCACTCACGAAAAAGCATGAATCATTGTCACGTTGTCATGTTCCGCCTGAGCCGAGCGTGCAAAATAGAGCGCGCAACAAGCGTTCGGC
The DNA here is from genome assembly GCA_936435175.1 of Glyphotaelius pellucidus. Classification (NCBI taxonomy): domain Eukaryota; kingdom Metazoa; phylum Arthropoda; class Insecta; order Trichoptera; family Limnephilidae; genus Glyphotaelius; species Glyphotaelius pellucidus. Next base: position 502,438 of record OW386565.1, read on the forward strand.
TTGTGACACATTTATCTCTCTTCCACTCCATCTTTATTATAGACGTTATCACGTAAAATTATCGTCCCTTAACCGACTTCACAGACAACCAAGTTTTTTTTTACAATATGACACATTTTATTTTAATCATTGGTTCTATTGATGTGAAGGTCATTGCTCAGCTAAAATTCAGGATTTCTCCTGGAAATCAGCTGGTTTTCAGCAGTGCCTTCAATATAAAAAATAATAATAACTAAATAAGTAAATTAAAAATTAAATAAAAATAAAATAAATACAATCAAATTACCTAAAAATTGCAATGGAATGCAATATAAATTAAAATTTAATCAAATTAAAAATACGAGTGAAGTTCACACACGGTAGAAGCGAAACTTTACCAAAACAATCTCAAGCCTTGAAAAGTGAGGTCATAATCAAAGCAGCCAATGAGCGCAGACCTGACCTAGCGACATTTCCGTTTTATATCTCAACAAAATTACTTAAAGTTTTAGAGGCGATAGGGGTGCAGGGACGTTTTCTTAATCTTTTGAAGAACTACCTTAGTGATCGTAAAATTCAGGTAAAAATAAATGGAAAATTAAGTAAAGTGGAACATCATCTACTGGTGTGCCACAGGGCTCTATCCTAGGTCCAACACTATATATAGTATTTGTCTCTCTTATGAATAAAGTATTTTCTTTTGTCAAACACTATGTATATGCGGATGACACCGCACTTGTAATCGCACATAGGGATCTGCTCGCGGCCATGAATATGCTACAGCAGGATTTCATATCATTACAAAAATGGTCTCACGACTCTGGCTTAGTTATAAATGCACAAAAAACAAAACTAATGCACATAAGATCGCCTCATGCCAGATTTACAATAGCACCCTCAGTAGTATCCCATAACTTTGACTGCATAAATAACAATTGTTTACAGCCCTGCGACTGTGGAAGAATTTAGCTTGTCAAAGAGTATGTCTACTTAGGGGTGACGGTGGATTGTAATATGAAATGGGATATCCATATTGCTAAGCTATGTAAGCGCCTTCGAGCGATTGTAGGCAAACTGTATAAACTTAAATATTATGTGCCTATCAAAACCATGAAATTAATCTATTTGTCCTTGGCTGAATCTAACGTTAGATATGGTATAAATTCCTGGGGGCACTCTTGTAAGACAAACATCCAACATGTACAGTCAATTCAAAACGCCATGGTAAAATTACTCGTCAGCAAAGCAGTTTACGACCAGCGGCAAAATATCTCATTAATGTATAAATCCATAAATGTTTTACCTATAAGAGCTCTTTTTTGGCATAAAATCTGTATGCAACATATACTAGATAGCCCATACAAAACAAAGGGGGATCACATGTACAATACTAGGCTCACAAAAAATGAAGGGATGATTGTACCTAGATTTTCTAATAAACATGGCCAGCGAACTCTTGAATACATTGTACCGCTTATATTTAATATGCTGCCATATGATTTGAAAAAATGTTGCTCGACACCTAAATTTGCGCTATTGTTAAAAAAATGGCTATTGGAATCAGATTTTCTTTATTGACTGACTCCTAGTGCACTTTTACTTATTTTTGTTTTTATTATGTATTTTATTAAATTGAAATATTTTTTTCCTGTATTGTATTATACTATGTTTCTGTCCACACTGTTCCTGCCGACAAGCTACTTGCAGTAGCTTTGCAGTTATAATGTAAACATGAAAAAAATCTATTTTCTGTAAAAAAAAAAAAAAATGCTTTTCAAAGTGACATCGTAATCTAATCGGCCAATGAGCGCAGTGCGAAGCTTCGCATGTGCTAATTTCCGTTTCATCAAAATTCCGAATCACTAACGCCGCTGAAGAAGTTTCAATTAAAAAATAAATTTATAATGGAACTCGGATATCAAATTAAAGCCAATAATCTCAATTTTAAATCATCTCTGATCCGTTTCAAGCTCCATTATAACTATTGACATTAGACTTATTATTTAATGTTTTGTTACAGTTCTACTTTATCAGAGCTGAGACCAATTACCATAATATAGCAGGGCGCTATCACAGCAGTGCCATGGATCTTCCCAACACAGAGAGTGTTTCCATCAAGACTGAACCAGGCTCCCAGGAAGAAGAAGGCATAGTTGAAAAGCCGCACTGGGATGGGAAAATCAACCTCTCGGATGTGAAGAAGGAATGTTTGCAGTATGCAGAGAGTGTTCAGTCAACTAGTAAGTTGCACTATATATCACAATGGTGTTTCAAGTATCGGGTGTTTTTTTTAGAGGTATACAAATTCAAAATGAAAAAAGACGCATTAAAATAATGTTAATGTCTATGATATTGGCTTTATTTAATAGATAATTTTATGCCATTATTGTTTAAATATGATTTTGGGCATATGAGCGCCCACGGCTGGCTCGAATGTAACGCAATCGTGAAGTCCAATTTTCGCCAACTTTAACGAGTAACTGGGGCCATATATCGGCAACAACACGGCGAATGTTGACTTCCAAATGGTCCAACGTCTCTGGTTTTTCAACATAGACTAGTGACTTCACATACCCCAAAGAAAGTAATCTAATGGTGTGAGATCACACGATCGTGAAGGCCAGTTCACAGGTCCACGTTACACAGGCCCGCAATAATTGCGTGAAACATTTGGTGAGCGCATAATTTCACGTAATGGACCTGTCAACTGGCCTCCACGATCGTGTGATCTCACACCATTAGATTATTTTATTTGGGGGTTTGTGAAGTCATTAGTCTATGTTGATAAACTAGAGACGTTGGACCATTTGGAAGTCAACATTTGCCGTGTTGTTGCCGATATATGGCCCCAGTTCCTCGACAAAGTTGGCGAAAATTGGACTTCACGATTGCGCTTCATTCGAGCCAGCCGTGGCGCTCATATTCCCAAAATCGTATTTAAACAATAATGGCATAAAATTATCTATAAAATAAAGCCAATATCATAGACATTAACATTATTTTAATGCGTCTTTTTTCATTTTAAATTTATATAACTCTAAAAAAAACACCCTTTATATGAATTCAGAGCGGCTACTTATTTTCTACTTCCCCTGTAGTTGTCTTTTTGTTGGTATTTTTGATTTTACCCTTAATGCTTTACAGAAAACTGTTGAAGTAAGAACATGTTGGACTAATTATGCCGACAAACATTTCCGATTTCCTCAAGCTGTTTCCGCACCATATTATTTTATCTCTCAAATAAAACATCTCTCGTTCTCTGTTCTTAAAATATTTATGGGTTATAAGTTAATCCATTCAATTTTGGAATAACACTCAAAATAGTATCATGCTTGTAAAAGCAACAATGGTCGGCTCACGGTGTCGAGTAAGGATATGAGATGAAACAACGGAGGATTTTAACTTCTCCCAGGGGCTGGAACAAGGTGATGGCTTAGCACCAACTCTTTTCAATATTGTACTGGAGCATGTCGTGAGAAAAACAACAATCATTACCGACTCAAATATTTGCTACAGAAGCGATCAAATAGTTGGCTACGCAGACGACCTTAACATTATCGGAAGATCCCTACAGGCTGTAAGAGAGGTGTTTGACCCTTTGGAGCCTGCTGCAAGAGAGGTGGATTTGCAAGTCAATGAGAATAAAACTAAAATCATGATGCAAACCCGAACCCCACACCGCAGAATAAAAGATGAAGTGAAGTTTAAAGACAACTTCTAAGTGGTCGAAGAGTTTACCTACCTGGGCTCCATCATAACGTAGGACAAGAAGGCCCAGCAGAAGCAAGAAAGCACGTCACAGTCGCTGACAACACATACTTCGCGTTGCTGCCAGTGTTCAAATCCCGAAACGTCCAAAGGAAAACCAAAATAACCCCATATAAAACAATTATTAGAATGGTCTTGGCCTACGGATGTGAGGCGGGAACACTGACAGCAAAGTCTGCGGGACAGCTAGACACTCCACACTCTCAGCTAGACAGCTCCCAGACTCTACCCATTTAAGGCTCCAAAGACTAAGATGGGCCGGACATGTGCACCGAATGCCAAGCATACGAGTACCGAAGAAGGTTCTAACAGGACACCCGAGAGGTAAACGAAAGGTGGGCTGTCCTAGACTGAGATGGGAGGATGATGCCAGGAAGGATGCAAGGGGAATACTCCATGTTGCAGATTGGAAGACGATGGCCGAGAACAGAGGGCGGTGGAGGCTTATCCCGAAGGAGGCCAAGGCTCGAAGTGGGCTGTAGTGCCATTGAAGAAGTAGAAGAAGTTAATGCATATTTCCTACCATACTTAGATTATCATCACCAAGATTCAGCCGCGTTCTTCAGAATGTTTTTTTCTTCAAATATTCCTGGCTTTCACCCTTCAAGGATGTTTAAAGCCATATTTCAGAATAACGGTCGTCGGTGGTATTTAATTATTTGTATTTAAAGTTGGATTATGTATAGTCTAAGTTCCCGCAGACAAGACTACTTGCAGTAGTTAGGTGCACATTTTCATTGTAGAGCTGGCCATAAATTTTTGCACTTGCAAACCTATCAATGAATTGTTGTTTTGTTATTCCAGGTAGCATGAATTTGGAGACTGTTCCCGTCAAGGCAGAATCAGGACCCCGAGAAGAAGATGGAGGGAGTTTTCCTTATACGGAAATTGACATCCACCTGCAGGATATTAAAAAAGAATGCTTAGAGCGCTCCGAAAGTATTGCCGAGACAGAAAGTAACATCCAGTTTTGTTTATCTGAATTCGTTTTAGTAATTTTCTGTATGAATTATTTGATCTTTATTTTTACACCTTCTTTTTCAGAATTTAAAACGAACCTGAAGAAGCATTCGATACCAAAGCCGTTTTCGTGTTCTTACTGCAGCTATTCGTGTACTGAAAAGGGATATCTGAAATATCACATGTTAGCCCATACTGGAGAAAAACCCTGTTTATGTTCCTGCTGCAGTTTTTCATGTTCTCGCAAGAGTTCTTTGAAACGTCACATGCTTACCCATACTGGCGAAAAACCGTTTTCCTGTCCTAAATGTGCCTATGTATGTTCACTAAAGGAATATTTAAAACGCCACATGGTAACCCACAGAAAAAAATAATAATTGATGTGATGCTGTTGATGCCAAATCCTCTCTATCGGCGTGCTCTGAACTAGCATAGGCCCCGGAATGTATATCTCCTGTTTTACCCTTCCTTTTCAAAGTATGGACTTACATTGTAGCAACAATCATGCGGAGATATCAACCGATGCAGAATTCGTAACATTAATTCCTCAACTTTACTTTGATACCATTAGAATCATTTAATAATTTTAATTCCTTTATTTGTTTCTCGTACACAAATTGGCGACCTTGGTTTTTAATTATTTACGACTTCAATAGCTATTTGTAGCATATTAGGACACAGAACGTAGGGAGGAAGAGGGACACTTGATTCCCCCTTTTGTATTTGAGAATTAATTTAAGTACTGAAAGAGTTAATAAGTTGTTTTTTTTATTAATTTATGCAGAATTTATTTAAGAACTGCCTTCGAAAAGGTTATTAGCAAATCATGTTGTAAATTAGAAAAAAAACATGAGATCCGTAGTACCATGTGTCCCATATTCTGGGTGACTTGTTCCTCTTTATCATGTCACTTTGGTGGGATAGTTTTTCCATTTTCACATAAATATTTCACGTCTTACATTTTGAGGAAATAGTCCGTGATACAATTTACTAGCAGTCCCAAGTGTTGGAGTCCTTCTATAGGAGGAATTAGTGCTTGTCTGTAATCTGGGCCATATTTTATGTCGTGATTTTTGTTTTTTGAGGCAGCTTGTTTCATGTACCAAGTCTCCCCAGACACATGAGGTTATTAAATTAACACTATTTCTACAATCATTACAACTTAATCTTGATATCTTGGCATGTTTTTAAACTATTTAAAAAGTTCTTTGAAAAGAATGAAACACAATTTAATAAAGTGTAAGATAAATAAGTGAAATATTCACTCAAATACTTAGGAAAATTTTCTCCGATGTCGTCAGAAACCTCACCCACCCGCCATATTAAAACTACTCAAGTCTGACAGATATCACTGAAACACAAAGTCTACATGTACTTGCCAGGATTAAATATTCCCAGGGTTACAGTTTAAGTAAAATCAATGTACCATGACTCCCTGAGGGATCAAGTGTCCCTCTTTTAGTCAGAAACTATTCTATTTTTGTCGCACCAACGATTCGGACCGATTGAAATGAGTACGGATTTTTTCGTTACTCTTTCTGTGACGAACCAGGGAATCCCCTATCTTTAATGAATAAATAATTTCATTTTGATCACGACGACTGGCAACGCAGTATGAAGTGCATGGCGAGAATTCCCCAAATGTTGTTTTTCGCTTAGAGTGAGGGAGGTCCGTGAGCTATGCTTTGACAATTCTTTTTTTTTTTGTTATTATTTTTGGGGTGTTATGCCGTGTTTCGCTACCTCCTTTAGCCAACGTTTCGGACAGCGTTACAGTGTCCATCATCAGGGCAGATGAGCTGATGATGGACACTGTAACGCTGTCCGAAACGTTGGCTAAAGAAGGAGGTAGCGAAACACGGCATAACACCCCAAAAATAATAACAAAAATACTTTTTGGCCGTGAAAACCTAAAAACATACCTAATTCTAAGGAAGTTTCATGGATCGCCATGTGTTCCGATGGATCATCAAACATTCCGTGTGTTCCACATACAAAAATAGAAGGAAAACCATTTTCGTGTTCTGTGTGTAGTAGCAATTAAAACTGAGGACTCGCGTGCAGATTGGCTCTAAGATTAAAACCAGTTTCATGCTCCAATTTATCTGTCAAAATTCCAGCAGTGGATTAATCTGCTGACGCATTTCGAAGAACACCGTTCTAATATTTCGAGTGGTGTTCAAAATTTTGATTCAAACCATTCTTCAAAATTCTTAATACGTAGGAAAACCATACGCATATTATGGGAGTAATACTAATAATTAAAGCTGGGGACTCGCAAGCAGATTTACTCTTAATTCAAAACCAGTTTTATGTACAGAAAGTGTAAATACAGTTGTGGATTCATCTGTTGACACGTTTAGAAAGAAAACATTGTCTTATCCATCGTGAGTTATAAAATTCTAGTTGCAAACTATGTACGTGCTGCCAGAATAAAGAAAAACCATTTTCATGCTCCGAGTGTAGTATTAATTCGCCGCATACAGATTTAACTAAAACTAAATTTGGATTCAGAAAGTAAAATTCAAGTTCTGGATTAATCTGCTGGCACATTTCGAAGGAAAACATTTTCTTATTCGAAGTCAAGTGATAAAATTCTGGTTGCATACTATGTATGTGCCGACTGAATAAAAAAACATTTTGATGATGTAAGTGTAGTTTTAATTCTTCGCATACAGATTTAACTTTAACCAGTTTTGAGTTCAAAATGTAAAATCTCAGTTACATTCATCTGCTTACACATTTCGAATGAAAACATTCTCTAATTTTAAGTGGTTATAAAATTTTTGTTGCAGAGTATGTATATGCTGCCAGATTCAAACAGAAACCATTTTGACGTTCTGAGTGTAGTTTTAATTCGCAGAACGCGGATTTAATTTAAACCTGTTTTGTGTTCAGAATGTTAAATTCCAGTCGTGGATGTTTTAGCTGACACATTTCGAAGGAAAACATTCTCTTATTTGAAATGTCCTATTTATGTGCTGCCCGAATCAAAGAGAAATCGTTTTCATGTTCTGTTGCTGTCTGAGTGCTGTTTTAATTCACCGCGTACAGATTAATTTTAAACCATTTTTGTGTTTAACAAGTTGCAGATTCCTCGTGTACCGAGTGAAGCTTAACATTTGAGCTGCATGCCATGTGCTACAAAATTCTGAGAAATTGAATGTTCCGCGTGTAACTAATATTTCGGGACTCTTACGCAAAATCAATGTTAAAACTTGCATTGTCTATCATGGACTGTACTGTCGTCCGCGTAAAAATGAATTGGTGCGCATGACAAAAGGTACAAAAGGGCAACAAAAACAAAGTCGGAGACAGAACCGATCCCTGTGGGACGCCAGCATTTATCGAGTGTGAGGAAGACGTGAAACCATCGGCTACCTTCTGAATCGACCCTTCCCTCAAAAAGTCGGCAATCCACGTACACAAGGATGCGGAAAGCCCGTAAGAAGGCAGTTTTTCTACCAGTGCTCGGTGCCAAACCCGGTCAAAGGCCTTGGAAATGTCCAGTGCAACCGTTTGGGTCTCACCTAAAACTTTTCAGGCACCGCCCCCTAACATGCGTCACATACGCGAGAAGATCACGCACGAGCGGTTCCGCCGGAATCCGTATTGACGGTCTTCAATCTTATTATTATCTTCATTATTTAATTTCCAAGATCCGTCACAATTCATATCGTTCGATTCTGACTCGCGTTCTCTGGCTCCTCGCACTGCAGTAGTGTGTATAACGCCCTTTTAGTTCTTGCAGTCCTGGGAAGACCCAAAGCACATAGAGCACGGCTAATTGCGGAGGAATCGGAACCCACAAACATCCCATAAATATTAATAGAGACGACGGTGTCAAGCTAAAGAGTTCTTGGTATCCAGTAATTGACGTCTGCAACAAAACTAAACTTAGAAAACCATTTTCAATAATATTGTAACACAAGCTCCTGGAGGGTTGAAAATGATCTACATACATAAGGACACACTTTACCACTATCGATAACGCATCTGCCCTAATGATGGTCACTGTTTAGCTGTCCTAAACGTTCTCTAAAGAAGAATATAGCGCAACACGGCAAAATACCTAAAAAAATAAATCACTTTAATGAATTTAAATTTGTTCATATTTTCAAATAATTTAATATCTCTTTTTTAAATTAGCCAAATATCTTGACCGCTCAGTATGTCAATGACTCGGTTTTCCTTCTGAAGAGGAGTCCTATTTAAATTCTTTTCCTCGTCTCTTTTTAATTTTTTTTAGAAATTTGTCGAATGGACATTACGAATTATGTTTTTAATAAAAATTGAACTTTTAGTTTTATTCGTTTATTATTTATTTAGTTGTGAATGCTGAATACTTGGAGCAGGTGGATGAGTTTGTGTGTTTTGGAAGTATGTTTACGAGAGATGGCAAGACCGATAGAGATATCGAAAGAAGGGTTAATGCCGGTAACTCCATTAATGGAGGACGGAACGCCGTCGTTGGCGCCAACAAAAGACTGTCAAAAACATGGAAATGGTTTTACTTTGATTATGGTATATAATAATAAGCCTTTTTATTCTGAACTTTTGTTAAGTATTGACGTGTTCTTATTTTTTTATAATAGATATATCCCGAAGCTCATTTTGCCTCTCGGCATAGGCCTCCTCTAACATTCTTGTTGTTAGAGGGTGGTGGTCTATAACTCCCGCTGGGACCAGCCGAATTGGGAGACTTTTTGTTAATTGGTTCTGATTTTTAATTTTAGTTGGTATTAATATTATTTGTTTCCGATTTTCCGAGACGATTATTAGTTTTTGGGAGTATTTAGTTGTGAGTCAGAACTTGCTCGGTTGACGTAGTTCAGTATGTTAGGTCTGGTGGTCTTTTTCGTGCTAGTTTTGGGTAGAGGTTGTGAAGGATTGCTCAATATTTTGTTTGTATTTACTTTCTTCTGTGCTGATGACTCAGGAGAATCCGTATTGTTGTCCTTCGATTTTAGCACTATCAGTTTGTCATATTTTATGTAAGCAATGTTTCCCTTCTTTTTCTCATCTTCTAGTTGAGGTTGTAGCTGTTTTCGTTTTTCCAGGATTTCCTTCGAGTAGTCTTCTTTTACATTAATATCTGACGGGAGGTTTGTCTTGTTCTTGAGTATAAGGTGTTTTTTCCATTGGGTCGTGATAGAGGCTACAACCGGACGATTCTTGTTTTCGCTTTGTTTCCCTATTCTATACACGTTACTAATTTCTTGGCTGTTCAAGTGTACTCCCATGTCTACTATCAGGTCTTTAATGCAGTCTACTAGATCTCCTTCAGATTTTCCCTTCTCTTCTATTCCGAAGAACACCAGGTTATTTTTACGTTTTTCTCTGTCTACTGATTTCAGTTTTTGTTCTAATTCTGATACTTTATTTTTAAGGATATTGTTTTCCTCAATAATTTTTTTCATTTTCTCATTTAGCGCTTCCATCACATTTCTAGTTACCGAATGAGTTATTATTTTGGCCTGTTTCTCTAATTTCTCGTCAAGTTTAAATAAAAATAATTCCATGTTTTTGTCCATTTTGTTTGTGTTCTATAAAACTGTTCAGGTGAGGTGATTTGATTTAATTATTATTTTTTTATTTATTTATTCAATTTTTATTAGTATACAGCGCCTGCCGGTGGGCAAAATTTCCGCACACCTGAAGTAACTTTTCGTATTTACGCCTGTTTGCAGTTGTATTTATTTAATTTTCAGATTACGCATTTACTGCCATCTATTTTCTGGTAGCGTATCTCGTTTAATGATTTATTATTGTGTGTACGTAATTACCGCCATCTGGATAGGTATTTTATAAATATAAGATAAAAAGATTTCGGTTTGCTCGAGGATTGAACCCCTCTCCGTAGATACCGGAGCCAAACACTTTACACCTACGCCAATTCACTGTTGAGTGCTAGCGAGATTAAAGTCAATATTAAACACTGTCAAAGAAATGTACTAGAGTGTATTTTAACTCAAAACACTACTTTTGTTGTTTAATTCACAATTCAAATTTGTTAAGGATTCACTTGTTGCCAGCTTTTCTTTTCGGATGTTTATTGTTTTATTTAGTTCACTCGATGACAATTAAAGTTTGGACTTTCAGTTTTGAAATCACTTTTGAGGCACTTCCCGTTCGAGTATCGATAGAACAGACACACGGAGATATAAATTCTGCGCCAAGTTTTATTATACCCACAAAATTTCAGTTTGTTAAGCACTTTATTTTTGAAATCTCAAAACATTTCCAGGTGATAAAATCCTAGATTGATTGTGCGTCAATATTTTTAGAAAAAGTCGCTTTATGAGCACTTCTCGATAGAATGCCGGGAGATAAACACACCGGATGATAGCCCGAGAAAAACACTGCACTTGAGTAGCAAATTTGATTCGATTTAGGCACTATTTCATATTATGATTCTCAAAAACTGGAGCTAACGACATTAGTGACCGAGCAAGTTGTTGTTGTTTAGTAGCCACGCAGAAAAGTCTCACAGTGAACTGCGCTTATCTTACTTTCGGTCTTTACTTTTCTGCGCGGCGGCCTGAAGTGGCGCGGGGCACGTCCCGCTCCGAACTCTGTGTGTAAAAGGTACTATTGTTAATGAGTCTATGTACCATTAAATGGTATGCTGATAATTTATGGGACCAAGGATGAGTTGAATTTGATTTTTTTTTTTTTACATGAACTCCACACAGGAGGCCCGGAGGAAAATAATTTCCCTCAGGGCCTATGTCATCATTGGGGATGCTGTGTGGAGGGTTTTTTAAGGAAAGGAAAGAGAGGAGAGTTCTGGGAAGGGAAAGGGTTTAAGGGGTAGTAATCTGGAGTTCAGTCTGTCCTGGTCATCCGCCTCCAAGACCTAGACAAACCCCACCCCATGAACCCGGGCACCCCTGCTAAATCACTAAACGTAGCGAACCGCGAGTGACCTATGGCAGAGGTGTTGGTTATCCAATAAAGGTTCCCGGGGCGGCGGTACCCATTCCCGCCTACCAAATTGATTTTTTTGTTATATCTGTAAACGTTGGTTTTATAAATATTTCGAAGGTATGTTTATTATTACTTCTACCAAATGTGGCGTGCCTCAGGGCTCCGTACTTGGACCATTACTATTTTTAATATATATAAATGATATTGCTAAATGGGGACTTAAGGGTACAATACAACTCTATGCAGATGATACAGTGATTCTTTATCACAATAATGATTTAAACGAACTTGAAAAGGAAATGGAAAGGGATATAGCTTGCCTGGCAAACTGGCTGCGGCTAAACAAACTTAGCCTAAACATAAAAAAAACACATTACATACTGTTTGCAAATAAAAAAAATGTAAGTCTTAATTTAAGTCTTGATAATAACCGCCTTGAAAGGGCTGATGTTACAAAATATCTTGGCCTTTTCATTGATTCACAACTCACATGGAATCACCAATTTAAACATGTTCTATCCAAAATTACTCCTATAACTGGTGTTTTATATAGACTTCGCGGGTTACTTCCTCCCTCTCTATTAAAATCGATTTACCATGCTATGATTCACTCACATCTAATATATCTCGCCGGAATCTGGGGATTTGCTACAAAAAAAATGATTTCAGAAGTCCAAGTCGTCCAAAATAGAGCCCTGCGAAATATTTTCAGTCTACCTTGGGACACACATGTCAAAGACATCTACAGAAACACCCAAATACTTCCTTTTAATACCATTCCCACTTTTGAAATAACTAAAACTATATTACAAGTAATTCAACACTCGGCACATTCCAACACTACACTCTATTACAATTGCGACGTACACCAACACAACACAAGAAATCACAACAAACTTCATAAACCAAAAATCAAATCGACAAAATATGGACTAAGATCCCTAGAATACATAGCTCACACAAAATATAATCAACTACCCAACGAGATCAAACGTGCAAGTCAATGTAAAAAGACCCAAACTAACATGCTCAAACTTCATCTTATTAATGACTATCTGAAATAATAATGTTGTGTATGTCCCCATCATATGTCCATTTAATACATACAGCTATATGTTTCATGTAATGCGTATCATTCCCGCAATGAGTTTATTAACTCCTGGGAGTACAATGCTTTATATAATATACTATATTCTGTATTGTATACTTTTGATAAATAAAAATAAATAAATAAAATAAAATGTCAGATCCAAAAAGAATATTTTACCTTCAATCTCATGTTCAACTGTGAAGAAGATTTTATTATTAATGGTGTTGGCGCAATTAGTAAACTGTAACAAAAATACATGCTAAAATACTTGCAGAATTTGTTAATAAAACTATCAAATTAAATTTTAATTTTTTTAAATGCAACATTTATAAGATATAAAGAACAGAGAAAATGAAAGAAAGAAAAAATATAATTAGAAAAACATTTTAAGCCATTTATCATTTTTTAAGTAAGCAAACGTTTCTTTTTGAAAATCAGAAAAGATGAATCAAAAAGACAGTTAAAAGATTTTTTATAAGAATAAAGCATACTCTGTAGCAAAGCAGTTCTGTCACTCTGTTTTATTTACAAGTGGTAATCGTATTGTAACTAAATTTATATCATTTAACTTTTGGCAAATAAAAATATTTGAGCAAATAGTAATTGTTGATAAGTAAAGATATTTTAAAATTTTTATCGTTGATTGTTTTTGGGGTGTTATGCATTGTTGTGCTACCTCCTTCTTTAGCCAACGTTTCGGACAACGTTACGGTGTCCATCATCAGGGCAGATATGTAATTGTGGTAACACAATTGCCCCGATGATGAACACTGAAACGCTGTCCGAAACGTTGGCTAAAGAAGGAGGTAGCGCAACACGGTATAACACCCAAAAAAAAACAAATAACGAAAATAGTTTTGGCCGTGAAAATCTAAAAACTTATCTGATATTTATAAATATTAACAAATTGTACAGATTGTCTCTCTTGCGGTGTATGCTGATACGTTAAAAGAGTGTAAAATAGAGATGCAGATTCCAGGGCTATTACTCGTTTTGGCATCCATCACATCACATGAATTGTTGTTTTACACAATGAGTCAGCACGTGGCGTCTTATATATTCCTTTCGTGAACATGTGTAGGCACATTCAGAACAGGAAAATGGTTTTTCTCCGGTATGGGTAAGAATGTGACGATTTAAATGATCTTTTCGAGAAAACGAATGACTGCAGTAAGAACACGAAAAAGATTTTTCTCCAGTGTGAGTAAGCTTGTGAAGGTTCAAAGCTCCCTTCCGAGAACATGAAAAACTGCAAAGATGACATGAATAAGGTTTTTCTCCAGTATGGGTTAACATATGATATTTTAAATCGCCGTTTCGAGTACACGAATAACTGCAATGAGGACATGAATAAGGCTTTTCGCCGGTATGGGAAAGCCTGTGAAGTTTTAAAGATCCTTTATGAGAACATGAATAGCTGCAGTAAGAACACAAAAAAGGTTTTTCTCCCGTGTGGGTAAACATGTGACGAATCAATGCTCCCTTTTGAGAACATAAATAACTGCAGTAAGAACATGAAAAAGGTTTTTCTCCAGTATGGGTAAACATGTGATATTTTAGATATCCCTTTTTAGAACACGAATAACTGCAGTTGGAACACGAAAACGGCTTTGGTCGCTGATTTTTCTTCAGGTTCGTTAGGTCTGAAAAAGAAGGGGTAAAAAAAGATACATAAATGAAAACAGAAAATTATTAAAACGAATTCAGACGAACGAAAATGGATGTTACCTGTCTGGGGAAAACTTTGAGAGCGCTCTAAGCTTTCTTTTTTAACATCCGGCAGGTAGGTGTCAATTTCGGCGCAAGGTACACCCTCTTCATCTTTTTCTCGGGGTCCTGCTTCTGCCTTGACTGGAACAGTCGCCACATTAATGGTACCTGGAATAGCAAAACAACAATTAATTGATAGGTCTATCAAGGTACGCAAAGTATTCCAAAGTTTCTACGGGGTTATTTAATTATTTATAATTAAAGTTGAATTGTATAATGTTCCCGCTGACAAGTGAATACTTGTTTAGTGTTAGCGAGTGTAAATTTAAATTGCAGGGCGGGCTGTAAGTTTGTGCACTTTTTAAAACTCAATGAAAAGAAAACAACAATCAACATGGAAACGAATGTTTACTATAATTTATTTACAGACAAATAGTTCATTAATAACATAACAATAACACGAATAAAAAAAAGAGATGACAATGAAAGGAAAGTACATATAAATGAAGAGCATTGACAAATTACAATATAAAGAACATATAGAAGACTGTAAGTCAAAGCTTGAAGATAAATTTAAAAGACTTTAAAAATTACACATTTCGTATCGACTGCCGAAAGTCATTTAGGCTAAACCCAAAAAAATCAATGCTTTGACTTGCGTTAACAAGTCACGACATTCTAGATAAAGGAGAATGATATCCATAATTAGTAGAATGTTGATTGAGGAACAGCAATTCATTATTTAGAAGTCTACGGGAAGGGATGTTAAACTGGATGAGTTGTAATACGGCAGGTGTGTCAGTAATACTATTGATAATTATGAATATGCAAATTAGATCAGAGTCCTTTCTGCGTTTTTCTAAAGAAGAAATGTTAAAAATTTGTTTAATATCACCATACGAGTACTCGCCTCTTTCAAGTCCCAATCCCCAAGCAATTCCTCGTAGGAAGCGATGTTGTACTGATTCGATATGACAAATATGGACAGCATAGAAAGGAGACCAAATGACACTAGCATATTCAAGGTGAGGGCGAACCAGCGAACAGTATAGAGATTTAAGTGTACTTATATGTTTAAGGTCAGCGGTAATTCTATGAATGAAGCCGAGTAGTTTAAGTGATTTGTTAATAAAAGAAGACAGACGGGGTATTTAATTCTTTAAAATAATGTCGTCTAAATAAGATAGGAGTTCCGTGCAATCTACGATGGACCTAGCATTTTATTCAGAAAGATTTCATCAGCGGAGATACTGCAATCTTATGACGATACTGGGAACTTAAGATAACATATTTTTGTGGTTGTCTGCCTTCCCTCCATTCAGGATCCAGTCTCTGCTAAATCTGAACTCGAACTCAATTTACTTATGCAATTATGAAATTCGTCTTTTAAATAAAATTAATAGGTGAGCATAAACACCTTCCCCCTCTCCATCATTTTAAAATGTGGCCTTGAACATCCTCAAGGGTTCACCCTTCAGGGTGAATATAATTTTTAATTTTCTCTAGACTTTACCGGGTTAAATCTTCCCCACAGGAAAAACTTAACCATAAAATGAAGATAGTATGGGTGGTTCTTACTCGAAGTATGATACAGTTAAAAATGACCGAATTGGATATCGACACCGTGGCGCAGTGGTTAGCGCGTTCGCCCGGAAAGCGAGAGGTCCTGGGTTCAAGTCCCAGAGGTGTCAATATCTTTTTTCTGATTTTTCTGTTTTCAGATTTTCGATTGAGTTTCGCTTATATTGTCTTCATTTAATTAAAAAAAAACTTAACCCTTCCACACACTTTTCCACAAATGATCATCTAGTCAATCCACGCGATGTAATTGCATTGTATAAGTATAATAAATACAAAACTATACAAGAACAACACGTCAACCTACCAGAGACCATATGGGAAAATACTTCACCGACTCCAGATATTTTCATATCAGAGGGTTCGGCTCAATAGAACTCCTAACTGGACCGATAAATTCTACTGATCCCTCAATATAAATACTTAAAAAATAATAATTAAAAACTTATTTTATTATTAAAAACTTAACTTATATATTCCTGTGTTTCAACCCAGGAATATTTGAAAAAAAAAATACTGAAGACGCGGTGAAATCTCATGAGAACGGTAAGTACCAAAATCTAGGTATCGTAGGAAATATGCATTATCTTTAAAACCATAACTATTTTGACAGTGTAGAGAACGTCAGATGTTTCATTTGAGGGTTATATTGTGCGGCCACAGCAGAAGGAAGTCGGAACTGTTTGTCAGCAGAATGAGTTCAACATTATAATGTTACTTCGGTAAATTTCAAGTGATCAAATGATCAAAAATACCGACGAGGAGACGACTAGAGGGAAGTAGAAAACAAGCAGCTGTCCTGACTTCATGTATCTGAAACACCTTTGTGATAAACACAATGCAACTTACTAGTTGACTGAACACTCTCAGCATACTGCAAACATTCCTTCTTCATATCCTGGAGATCAATTTCCATATCCGAATATGGCTGTTCACCTGCGCCTTTTTCTTCCTGGGACCCTGGTTCCATCTTGATGGAAACACTCTCTGAGTTGGGAAGATCCATGACACTGCTGTGATATCGTCCTATTATATTGTGGTAATTGGTCTCAGCTCCAATAAAGTAGAACTGTAACGAAACAATTCAGCCTTACTAAAAACGTAATATTTTATTCAATTGATCAACGACCGTGTAAGCGAAAACCTAACTAATTCAAAACCGACATGTTCATGGAAAGATATATACATTTCTTATCCAATTTAATGTTTACATAATAGCTTCAAACGAATCGATGGAAAAAAACTGAATCCCTTAGCCTTGTATTATCATTTTTTTTTACTAACAGTACTTTTCTGCGATAAACAAGCGCCTTTACCATTATATACAAGTTATTGTTATACGGTACAAATTTCTGTCAAGTGACACAATTTGAAGAGAATTGTCAATTTAACATTATTGTAGTTTTGCGTGAGTTGAAACAGTTGTCTCATGTATTACGTGTAAAGAGAATAATGCTTAGTTCACACTGAGCTATATATCTGCGAGCAGATATCTGTTGATTCGCGAGCGTTTGTCTTTTGTCCTTTCACACGAGGCTATCAAATATTTCTTCCTGTGGTAGGAAAGGGGATGTCGAATTAACCTCTTAAATGCCAGGGAAGAAACTCGAAAATTTCGCGATGTTTTGACTTTGACGTAATATTTTGCGTATTTATTTTATGCTATCGTATATAATATTTACCGAAACACGTTCCCTGAACAATAAACTATGCCTACAAATAATATTACTTGCGTTTATTTGACAAATAGATAGTTTTATCGATCTTTTCATGACATGCGACGCTCAAAGTTTGACAGCTCAAATCGCGGCAGAAATGTCATTTCGTAAGTCATAGATATGTGCAAAGATGATTATTGGAGGCTAGGTGTGTTCCTTATATCTGTTACGTCAAGAACAAGAATGCCCCAAGCGATTCTGACCTTGTCCTTCATACATTTTCTTTATACATAAGGTTTAAAATCGCATCTCAATTTTTTTTTTATGGCGCGTCCTGGGCGCGCAATCGGCAAACCAGAGGTTGGAGCGGCAACGGAACGCATATTTTTTGTACTGAAATCTGTCAACTTGACTGTCATCTGTCATCCACGGGTCTAGGCAGCTCCGTAATTACAATGACCCCCTCTCCTGTTTTAGTCGGAGAAGGGGGAGAGTTATCTTCTGGATATCGCGTCCGGAGCGGTTACGTCTGAGATGTGTATTGTCTATGATTGATCTGCGCTTAAAAACGCTTTGAACGATCTGAAGGGATTGTATGGAGAGCGTTATTTGGCGTGCTATGATCTTTTATATTTGATAGCGTAGTGTGAACCAGCTCTACCTAAAATAACAATTTCAGCTTATGAATTGAACTAAGAATCACACGTCCATTATTGACATTGACGTTATTGACATTGTAAATAGCAAGACAAAAAGTGTTCTAATAATGAATCGCATTCAATCTTTTGCTCAGGTTGACGGCCGGCGTAGTCCAGCGGTAAGGCTCTTGACTAGCATTTCGAAGGTCGCGGGATCGAATACCGGCGTGGCAAATAAATTTTATTTGATTAATTTGTGTTATTTCACAATTTATTCATTTAAAATAATATAAAGTATATTTGCGTCACGTTCCAGAGTGGAAGATACTCTCAGTATCGCCCTGGTGTAAGACCACCATTCAGAATTGAAAAGTTGCTTGAAAAAGCTTTGGCCGTGTTTGGTGACCAGATCTGAAAAGCAAGGTAATTCTCACCTTCCTCTCCCCATCTCCTAGTCCTCCCCACTACCTTCAGCCTCACAACATATCCCGATTGGGGATGCCATAGTCTCACTGGCTCTAGACGGGAGCAGTTGAGACTCTTGTGCGGTATTAATGTATAAATAAAAGGTTAAATATTAATTGAAATGCCTAGGTTTTCTTAGTTTTGATTAGTGACAGCGGCCGCAAATCAACAACAAACAAATTCACGTACCGCTTTGCATTTGTCACTTGTTAACCTGGTCACTGGTTGGTTGGGTAGCTCAGTATGTTGTGAAATCGCGCATACTGTAAAAACTGATAAATCAAGTGTTAAGCGATTAAATCTTCTAAAAGTTTAGTTGTTATGTAGTCAATTTAAGAATAATCTACTTATTTGTACGTAAAGGCGTAGCGCCGTGCTCAATCCAAAGTGTTGAATAACGTCACTGAAAAAGTAGAAGTGATAAAATCTTTAAAACTTTGCTTTTACAATGTGATGGTTATTGAAGTAATCTCAAGTTATATAAATTTAACACAATTCTTGTTTAGTTCACATGATAATTCTTTAGAAAGGCGGAAGAACAATCAAAGCTTGACAAGAGATGAAGGAAATGGATACAAATTGACATATCCATAGACAACATCCAAAAGAAGAAAATAATCCGAAGCAGGCACCGGACAGTTCCTATTTAATCTGAATTCTGAATACGTTGCACATGCCTGGAACGGTAAAGGCCCGTTTATATTAGTAATAAGCGATAAGAATAGGCCGGGGCCGTAATCCGTAATATTTTAGATGGTCGTTTATAATTGGAATAGGAATAGAATGGAATATGCCCATAGAAGTGACAATGCCGCTATCACTTGTCTATGTCAACTGTCAACCGGGAGATTATATAAGATAATAAGAGATGTTCATTACTATTTATTAGATCACTTTCGTCTTCAGCGAATATAAATTAAAATTCGGTAAAGTATTTATTAACTCCGCGTAAATATTTGTTCACAAAATTATTATTCAACTAAAGTGAATTGTAGATACCATAGAGTATTGATCGAAAATACGTAAATCTCAGCATATATCTAAGCTTTCTGTAATCCATAACCGTAAAAGATAAAGTTGAACCATCTTTTCGGTTATGGAAAATTATTAAAGATTATTGCCATCTATTATAAACGGTTACACAGGTTTCCTATCTTCCAACTTCTACGGCCTAGGGCTTATCGAATACGGATTACAGACTATTCCTTATATAAACGGGCCTTAAACCGACAATTGATCCGCCGACAGTTGGACCCCCCTTAGCATTATTTACTAGATATAATTTTACATTATTTACCAATTTCGAAAGTAAAATTGATTAAAAAAATACCCTTATTAATAAATTGATATCTTTTAGTAAATTTACGACATCTTGCAAAGAAACACGTTTTAAATATTCCAAAAGTTGTACGCACTAATTTTACATCCAAAATTAAACAAAATTAGCATTTATTATATTTTAATTATTATTTTCCTTTTCAATGAGACTGAATTTTTTTTTTAAATTTACCGCGAATGAGTATGTTCTTACTATATATTATTTTACAGACTTGTTGGATAACCAGAAAATTAATTTTTATCGGCTGCAAAAAAGCGCAATACCTCTGCACGATGATTTCGTTTCTCACCCGGCATGCCGCTTGAAGTCCCGAAAACCCTTCTGGACAGAAGGAGAACGACTCCTCCATTCACCTCTCACCCCAGAAGATAGGTGGAAGCTTGAGTGGCAATCGGCCAAGGTGAAAAATGCCCATCTCGTACAAGACCCCACTGAGAGACAGCCTGGGTTCTCATTGCCTCGCAAACTCTGGTCCGCCAGCAAAAGGATAAGGTGCTCTCATAGCCGTTGTGCCCATATGATGTATAAATGGAGCCTTAAAGAGTCGGAGATGTATGAATGCGGTGAGGTGCAGACCACCGAACATGTGGTCAACGAATGCCCGCTTCATTCCCCGGCGGGATTGATGAGATCCACAGGGCAACGCCTGAGGCCCTAGGCTGGCTCGCAGACCTAGATGTCCCCCTCTGACCCCCCACCATACGAAAGAAGATTTTTTATCGGTATATCCTTAAATTTTACGTTGAAACACTACGAACAAAACAACACTAACTATCACTAACACACCAGTTAGACAAGCGTACAAAAAAGCATAAAAACTCCGACAATAAACACAAGCTCTGGACAAAGACTCCATCAACACCAATCAACACCAATGCAATAAAAACATTCAACATTTTTTCACTTTATTAAAAAATTTGGAAAACAAAAATAAATTCAGACTCCAAAAAAGATCCTCTGGTTTGCCGATTGCGCGCCCGGGACGCGCCATAAAAAAAAATTTTTTTTTTGAGATGCGATTTTAAACCTTATGTATAAAGAAAATGTATGAAGGACAAGGTCAGAATCGCTTTGGGCATTCTTGTTCTTGACGTAACGGACATAAGGAACACACCTAGCCTCTCAAATAATCATCTTTGCACATATCTATGACTTTCGAAATGACATTTCTGCCGCGATTTGAGCTGTCAAACTTTGAGCGTCGCATGTCATGAAAAGATCGATAAAACTATCAATTTGTCAAATAAACGCAAGTAATATTGTTTGTAAGCATAGTTTATTGTTCAGGGAACGTGTTTCGGTAAATATTATACACGATAGCATAAAATAAATCCGCAAAATATTACGTCAAAGTCAAAACATCGTGAAATTTTCGAGTTTCCTCCCGTTGCATTTAAGAGGTTAAGGAATGAAAAAACACTATCACAAAAAAATTGTAATATAAAAGAATAAAACATGAACACGTAACACATAACACCATTATAAAACAAGCATCATTCACACAAACACAACTCATAATATATGCCGATTTATATTCTTTTGTAACCGAATTTATTTATGTTAAAAGAATACGAGTGCAGCTCACACACGGTAGAAGCGAAACTTTATCAAAACACAATCCCAAGCCTTGAAAAGTGAGGTCATAATCAAAGCAGCCAATGAGCGCAGACCTAGGACCTAGCGTCATTTCCGTTTTATATCTCAATCATTAGGAGCCTTTCAAAGTGATATCATAATCAAATCGGCCAATGAGCGCAGTGGGATGCTTCGCAGATGCTTATTCGTAATTTCCGTTTTTCAGCCAAAAAAGTTTCACTTCATAAAATTAAATTTTGTTTTACGAAATGGGGGCCTCAGCACGGGTAAGCCACCCGGTGAGGCAAATATTATTAAATAATATGAAAAACGGTTCCATGCCAACTGAGAATAAAGTCAACTCAACACCTCCTTGAAAAGTCATTAAAAGCTCTGAAAAAAATTATTTTAAATTAGCCGATAACCCTAACCTAACGTAACCTACTTCACGAATTTTTTATATATTTTTTTATCACTCTAAATGACTTATCTGAGACGGTTCTGAGTTGGTTTCATTCCGAGTTGTCCGGTCACCATGAAAAAAAACACAGAGTATTGAAAATAAATAAAAAAATAAATAAATTCGTTACATCAGTTCTCATAAAATTGTAAAATTATTTATTTTATTTGACAATTGTTTATTTTATAAGACAAACCTATTTATTGTAGAGTTTTTTTTATAAGACAGACCTATAGTTTTCAATGTCTTAAATTTATTTACATGCGTCAAAAAAAAAAAACTTAAAAAAAAATTCTAATCGCGCCAAAGACGTGGCGTCTGTAAGTATGCTGTACCCCATTGCAAAAGTAGGTTGGCCCAAATACAAATTTATTTTATTGCTCCAAAAATGTATAATTTACTATGTACAACCTTTAAAAAGAACACGTGTCAAAATCTGCAATCTTTTAAAAAATATACCAAAACTTGGCAAAAAACACTGAAACAAATATTTTTTTCAAAGTTTTAACATAGCCATTAATTATTATAAGTATCATTAGATAGCATTAAGAGTAGAAATATGTTATTGTGTGCCATATCCTTTTTTTGTCTTTAATTTTTTTTTACAGTTAATACGGCACAAGAGTCCCAGCCAGTGAGACTGGCATGGCATCCCCAATCGGGATATGTTGTGAGGCTGAAGGTAGTGGGAAGGGGAAGGAGATAGGGAAGAGGAAGGTGGGGAAGTACCTGGCTATTCAGATCTGGTCACTAAACACGGCTAAAGCCATTTCAAGCAACGTTTCAATTCTGAATGGTGGTATGAACTGGTATGGCATCCCTAATCGGGGTATGTTGTGAGGCTGAAGGTAGTGGGAAGGGGAAGGAGATAGGGAAGAGGAAGGTGGGGAAGTACCTGGCTATTCAGATCTGGTCAATAAACACGCCCAAAGCCATTTCAAGCAACGTTTCAATTCTGAATGGTGGTATTACACAAGGGCGATATTGATAGTATCTTACACTCTGGAACGTGCCGCAAACATACTTTATATTATTTTAAATTAATAAATTGTGAAATAACACAAATTAATCAAATAAAATTTATTTGCGCACGCCGGGTTCGAACCCGCGACCTTCGGATTGTGAGTCGAAAGTTTTGCTTCGGGACCGCTGAGGCCGTCAAATGCACTTGCAACATTGATTCTTAATCGTTGTAGTTTTAAATTGCATTTTTTCAGTTACTCTTTTTAAATCCCTAATTTATATACACTTAAAATCTTCACTTTAACCATAGAAATAAACATAAAAATAAAAAAATCAACATTATACACACGCACAGGCTTTGCCTTTGTGGGATATTTTTTTGTTCTTACATTTATTGCATTAAGCTTTTTTAAATAATTTTTATAAACGTTTCATTATTTTATGTATCCATTTATATGTGGTGTACCAAAAAAAAATTCAATAAAAAAAATATATATTTAGGGAAATCAACAAATTATTTACATTTATAACAATAAAATTAATAACACATAAAATACAAAAATTGATTTACACATAACTTACATAAAATTATAATAAAAACTAAGTGTCCTGTACCCGTGAGCTAACATGTTCCGTGTCTTGGATAGTATTAAATTGATAATTTTGTGGAAGAAACAAACACTTAAAGCAATAAAACCTATTTGTAACAAGCTTTGAAAATTGCAGCTGAAGTGGCTGGACTGTTTTATTCTTTATTGTGCCTTCATTTTTGAGATAAATGATCTGTGCATCATTTTTTCCCAGATTTGAGCTGTTTAACTAAGAGCGTCGTAAGTCGTGAAAAAGATCGATAAACCTATAATTTTTTCAAATAAACGCAAGTAATGTTGTTAATATCTCAGCCTACATGAGACTCCTCAGATTGGGATGGGCTGGACATGTATAGAGAATGCAGGTACACGCGTTCCAAAGAGAATTTTGACTGGACAACCAGGTGAAAAGAGAAAAGTAGGAAGACCCAGACAGAAGTGGGAAGACGAGATAAGATGGGATGCAGCACAGCTTTTCTAGATAACAAACTGGAAGTGAGCCGCTGAGGACAGGAGGAGTTGGAGGTGAATGTTGCGGGAGGCCAAGGCTCGATATGGGTTGTAGCACCATCGGAAAGAGAGAGAGAGACAGAGAGATAATGTTGTTATTATGCATAGTTTATTGTTCAATGAATGTGTTTCAGTAAATATAATATACATAGCACAAAATAAACCCACAAAATATTATTTTTGTTATTGTTTTTGGGGTGTTATGCCGTGTTTCGCTACCTCCTTCTTTAGCCAACGTTTCGGACAGCGTTACAGTGTCCATCATCAGGGCAGATGAGTCTGATGATGGACACTGTAACGCTGTCCGAAACGTTGGCTAAAGAAGGAGGTAGCGAAACACGGCATAACACCCCAAAAACAATAACAAAAATACTTTTTGGCCGTGAAAACCTAAAAACATACCCCACAAAATATTACGTCAAAGTCAAAACTTCGCGAAATTTACGTCGTTTCCTCCTTGGTATTTAGGAGGTTTTAATTAAACAATGAAGTCGAACGGGTTAAGTAGGTACCGTCATATGCTATGTTCAAAAACCTTCTTGTATCTCCTTTGTCTATAGATATACCAATCTGACGTTTCACTTGCTTCGCATGTTCCGCGGCTTTTCCTAAATTGTGATTTTGTTTAAACTTTTAACTGATCAGTACCTGTGTTCTTTTTATACAGTTTCGTAATGCCATTATCCATAATGCCCAGTTTCATAATGCCATTATCCATAATGCCCAGTTTCATAATGCCATTATCCATGAACGTAATGCTTTATTAGATTAACGTTTTCTAGTGATGTTTTCTCATACATTGGAATTGACCGCCGCGCTTCGACTTTTTTTAAGTACCTAGACCTTTTTTAAATAGACTTCGTAAGAATTTTAAAGTGGCATTTTATTATAGATCATACCAGGAATATATCACGGTTTGTACTAAATTCTTCATGTTATTATAAATAGATACAAATAGTTACCAGGTTTACACGCAACGGTCTAGAAAACATAATATGGAATGAAAAAATAACTTTATTTTAATATTATCTTAGTTTTTAAATAATAATCTTTAAACATATATTAAAATCAAGATATGTTTGGGAATTAGTGAGATGTCTATGTATTTCTATATTAACCAATCCTGTGCCGCAACCGCGCCGGCGCGCATGGAACAAAATAAAAAAATAATAATAAAAAAATGCGATTTTAATCCTTATGTATAAAGAAAATGTATGAAGGACAAGGTCAAAATCGCTTGGGGCATTCTTGTTCTTGAAGTAACAGATATCATAAATACACCTAGCCACTCGGAATAAATTCTTTTAAATTTATCCATGAATTCAAACTGTGAGCGTCGTGGGTCATGAAAAGATCGATAAACCTATCAATTGGTCAAATAAACGCAAGTAATGTTGTTTTTATGCATAGTTTATTGTTCAAGTAATATGTTTCGGTAAATATAATATACGATAGCTTAAAATAAACCCACAAAATATTACATCAAATACAAAACATTGCGAAATTTAGGGGTTTCCTCCCTTGGCATTTGACGAATAAGAAATGTTTGAAACTAAAAAAAAAAACCTTTTATAAGCCCACGCGAAGGTTTCTGAATTATTACAACCACCTAACCAAAAATTCCTGCGACATTGTCAAATCAAAATTCAATTTTCAAAACATTAAATTAATGAATTAATTTGAATTTCTTCTTTAAACTTTGAAAATTCACTCTGTGGCGTCATTATTAATAAATTAATTGTTTTCATTTATTAATTTGAATTTACTTACATAATAATTTGAATTTAATCAAGAATAATTCTTCTTCCCCTTATCCTATTCGGGTCGGGGAGCCATTGCATCGACGAGGCTCCTCCATACGCCCCTGTCTTGTGCTGATTGTTCGGCCTCCGTCCATGGCAGTCCCATCCTCTCCTCACACAGTTTCTGGAGTTGCCTCGCCCAACTGTGTCTGGGGAGGCCCACTGGACGTCTACCCTCTGGAATCGCACTCAAATCAAGAATTATAGATATTTTAAACAGGTTCCTATGTTAGATACCAAATTTGATAGATTGTTTTTTATAATAAATTTGAATAAAAAAAAATTGTAATAGGTGGCACGCAAGCTGCTTGAAATCTGAATGTACTGGGACTGAATATATGGAACGCGGGTGGGGGGTTGGCGGGGCGAGAGAGCAGGAGAGGGGGGAGGGAAGGCGAAGAAGATGGAAGGGAACGGGAACGCACAGAAAAGGACATGCAGGGAGAAACAATTTATTTGTTTGAATATGGCATTGCAGCGCATGTCGGGAACCAGCCAGTTAAAAATAAAAAAAAGATATTTGTCCGTTGTAGTTAATTGGGTTATGCGATTGAATTTATATGATCGTTTTCATTATTCATAACGAACATTTATTCTAAAGGAGCTTATCAAAACTCATCAACAAGAGTAAGAACTAATAATGTATTTATTTATTTTAACATCTAATATTATCTTATTACTAGCAGCACTGATTACAAACTGACAGTAGCATACATCTGAATATCTATGGACAGTGGCTTGATTCAGTATCAGCGCCAGCATTCTTGATTCTGGATGAAGGTAATAATTAAATCGTGCACCAATTCGTTGTCACGCGTACGACATTAAAGTCCGTGAATTTTTTTGTTCAACATCCTCCAATTAGTATTATTAGTTTTTGAGCTTTTATTAACGGATCTAATATTGTTTTAGAGCAGTGGTTCTTAACCTGTGTTCGATCGACTTAACCAGGGGTTCCGTGAGTCAGTCTCAGGGGTTCGGCGGAACAGAACACAGCCCGAAAACAAAATTACGAAGAATATTGTCACTATCCCATTTCCCATCCCTCGGGCTCCTCTCCCCCCCCCATTGTGGTAATTATAGACGTGACAACAGCCCATCCTATGCCATTATGCCCCCCCCCCTTTGTGAATTAAGAAGGGTTCGGTGAATGCATATGAAACTGGTAGGGGGTTCGGTACCTCCAAAAAGGTTAAGAACCTCTGTTTTAGAGCATTCTCCCCAGACAATCATACCGTAAGATATAATTGTTTGACACAGAGAAAAGTAAACTGTTTTTAATGTATTTTTGTTTCATATGTTTCGCAATGATCTCAAGATATATGCCAGTTTGCGTATGGAAGGTTACCTCGAGAGTATTTCCTCTTGGGGTAAGAATAATCTCGTCGAATATTTCAAAGACCCAATTTTGTCTGATGACGTCTAAAAGGGATCAAAATGAAAATATTGTTTCCTTCAACGGTAGCTATCTTCTGAACAGGCCCTCCATTGAAATGCTTGAATAGGTCCTCCATTGCAATAAGTGACCAGCTCAGGTGCGGTGATCATTGGAGCCAGAGTTAAGATAGCCTCTCAGAAGCTGGGCGTACTGTACAGGACCTGCAGATAGTACACAACTGCTAATTCTGTACAAAACCATGGAACTAGGATATATTACTATTGGGGAGGAGATCTTGGGGTGGTTATCTTCCCTTTGAATGATTACGCTCGTGGTCGAATAACAGAATATATTTATAACGAGATTGACAATACGTGTGTAGTAACTAAGAGCTAGCTTGAGAGAGAGCGAGTGCTTAGATGGCAATGCTTTTCACACCCTACGGCATCTGCCGTCTCGCTCTAGTACCTTAAAGTTCAAGAAATCAACTAAACATTCTCACATATACATATTACATACTATTAGTACAAAATGCAAGAATTAGTTGAATTCAACAGCCTCCTCTGGTCTGGAGCTCCAAAATAACTCGGCTCCGTGCAGAAACAGGCCGTTTGGTAGATTCTTCTTACTTAGGATTACAATCCTTAGAGCCCAGGCGTCGGGTGGGAACGCTGTCCTAATTCTCCCCGTATTTCAATGGTGGATGCTCCAAGGAACTAGGGTCATTGATTCCTTTAACACCGGCACACAGCGCTCGACATTTTTTAACAATTTAAGGACTCCGTGGTCGAGGGGTAAGACTCTCGACTTGACCCGTCGTGAGAAAATAAAATTCATTGTATTAATGTGTGTTATTTTACAATTAATTGATTAAAAATAATATTTTGCATATTTGCATATTTCCAGAGTGGAAGTTTGTCTTATTGTCGCCCTGGTGATCGCATCGGAACATTATTACGACTCGTTCTTGAGTTCAAAAGCTCGGCGGTGTAATTGGTTAGTCTCTTCAAGAATCAGGTTCATTCCTTTCTTTCCTCAAAAAGACTCGGGAAATTATTTACCTCAGGGCCTTTTGTGTGGAGTTCATTCGGTTGAAGTTCTTTTTCATTTCAGCCGGTGCCAACTACCATAATATAACAGGACGCTAACACAGTAGTGCCATGGATCTTCCCAACACAGAGAGTGTTTTCATCAAGACGGAACCGGGATCCCAAGAAGAAGGCTCACGTGAAATTTCGTATACGGATATAGATATTGATGTCAATGGTGTAAAAAAGGAATCTCTGCAGTGTGCCGAGACTTATTCGACAGCTTTACTGACAGCCAGTAAGTTGCATTGCATATATGAAAATGGTTCAATGTTAAATTTAGATATTCGAATGTACTGCAGCAAGTACAATAATTGCTTGTTTAGGACGCCCCGTCTTGCTGTTAATATAAATTAATTCTAATTTAAATCAAAAGGTTTAACAAATATCTGGTTTGGATATTTGCTGCTTAACTTCTTTGTATTTTATATTATGCTAGCGAGTTCCGGCATGCTTCTCAATGCCATTTATTAAAAAATGTTTCTCCCTCCGTGTCCTTTCCCATGCCTCCCGTTCCCCTTCCGCCTCCCCTTCCCCTCCCGTGCCCCCTTCCCCTCAAGCGTTCCTCTATGTCTTCTCCGTCTTCCCTCTTCCGCTTCCCTCGTCCCGCGAACCCTCTTCCGCGTTCCCCTCCCACCTCCTGCGTTTCATACATTCAGTACCGGTATAATCAGTTTTAAAACAGTTCGCGTGCCATCTATTGCATTTTTTTAATACAAATTTCATAATGCCAGAGCTTGCCAGTATGTATAGAAACCCTCGCGGGCGTGCTCACAACAACTCACCAAAGATTCGTGAATAGTTAAGGAAATAATTTCACCAGTGCTCATCGCAGGCGTGCGCACAACAACTCACTAAACTTTCATCGCAATCTGATGAATGGTGTAGGAAATGATTTTTTGACGCCAGAGCTCACTATTATATACAGAAACAAATCCCCAAAGTTTCATTAATTCCATTAATACGAATGGGAAAGATAAATTGTGTCTGTTCCAGGGTATTTGCTTTTACTAACCATGTAGTCAGTTGTTCAGCTTCTCTTTCTAAGACGTTCTTCTCTTCTTCTTCGTGTGCCCTATCAGGTCCCTCCGACGTTGGCGATCGCTCTGGAAAATGTATCTCTATCTTGTGCTGCCCGGAATAGCTCCTCCGCACTTCTAATGCCGGTCCACTCTCGTATATTTCGCAGCCAATACATTTGTCTCCTACCAGGCCCTCGGCGACCTTCTATTTTTCCTTTCAATATTAATTGGAGCAAGTGATACTTTCCCCTCGAAGTACGTGACCCAGATATGAAATTTTCCTGACTTTTATTAATGTGAGCAGTTCTCTTTCTGCTCTAGCCCGCCTGACAATTTCTATATTAGTTATCATGTCGGTCCATGGAACCTTGAGCATTCTCCGGTGAAGCCTCATTTCAAAAGCCTCTAACCTGTTCATGGTATTTGGTTCACGGTGTGAAGGGTTTGAAGGGCCAACTTTCCTTCCACTGCTCACTGTTTATCCTCATGACTGCCTGTGGCTTGCCAGAAGCTCTAGATGCTGCTCTTGTGCTGTGGCTGCCGTGGGAACATGTTTCAATTGCTTTTTCTTTCTAATTTATATTTCTCTTTAAATGCTGTCTCTCCGCTAGCTTCAAGAACGAGAACAAACTGCCTCGGATGAGAACACTTAAAATTTTTTTTGGTATGTATAATTGTATGTTGTGCCGTGTAGGGACAGTCGGGGGCTTTTAGAATCATTTCAAAGTAGCTTCGTTTAAAAAATAAATATAGAGTCTTGATGTGAGAACCGATAGAGGGACCAATCTGGTCCTTAAAACGGTTCGGGAAAGTGGTGGGTGCCCTCGACTGTTCATGGTATTTACTTTCAAGGTCCATGTCTCACATCCATACAGCAAGACTTGACTACACATAACACTTTAACATTTAACATTCATTCATTTGATATCACTAAGACGTTCTTAAATGTTTACAATTTTAGTTTGGTAATAAATTTGAAAAACCGAGAAAAGTATTGATTTACTTTTCTCGGAAAGGAATGAAATTATTTTGGATGCTCACTATGTCGCAGAATATCTGTGAAACGTTGTTTTGTTACTCCAGACGCTGTCAAGGACGCTATCAAGGACGCTATCAAGGACGCTATCAAGGACGCTATCAAGGACGCTGTCAAGGACGCTATCAAGGCAGAACCAGGAACCCGAGGAGATGATGAAGATATCAAAAGGAAATTTTTAGAGTATTCTGAAAGAACTACCAAGACGTCAGGTAAACCTTATCCGCAAATCGTATTTTCCTTCTAATGCCGTTTTTATATGATAACTTATATTTTATATGATATCTTAAGATGCTTATAAAGCTTTATCTGTTTCTTTTTAGATTTGATTACTGACCTGAAAACGCATTCTGGGAAATCGTCATTTTCCTCATGTTCCCGAAAGATAAATTTACAAAATCATATTTTGACCGACGGTGGAGGAAAACCTTTTTCATGTTCTGAGTGCGAAAAATCATATTTACGAAAAGGTGATTTAAATCGTCACATTCGAACTCACACAGGAGAAAAACCCTTTTCTTGTTCCGACTGTGGCTATTCATGTTCTCATAAGGGAAGTTTAAAAAGACACGTGTTGACTCACAGTGGAGTGAAACCTTTTTCTTGTACCGACTGTGACTATTTATGTTCTAATGAGGGACAGTTAAAAGAACATATGAGGACTCACAGCGGAGAAAAACCTTTTTCATGTTCTGAGTGCAAAAAATCATATTTTCGAAAAGGAGATTTTAATCGTCACATTCGAACTCACACAGGAGAAAAACTTTTTTTTTGTACCGACTGTGATTATTCATGTTCTCATAGGGGAAATTTAAATACGCACATGCGGGTTCATAGTGGAATAAAACCTTTTTCATGTACTTCCTGTAACTATTCATGTTCTCAAAGGGGAAGTTTAAAAATACACTTGTTGACTCACAGTGGAATGAAACCTTTTTCTTGTACGGACTGTGACTATTCATGCTCTAATAGGGGACATTTAAAAGAACATATGAGGACTCACAGCGGAGAAAAACCTTATTCATGTACTGACTGTGACTATTCATGTTCTCAAAAGGGAAGTTTAAAAGTACATATCCGGACTCACAGTGGAGAAAAACCTTACTCGTGTACAGATTGTGGCTATTTGTGTTCTCAAAAGGGTAGTTTAGTTATGCACATGCGGACTCACAGTGCAAAAGTGCCCTAAAAAGACATCTGTTGACTCATTCACACAATGTACTTTCACGTGGTTTCAAAGATCCGTTGTAAGACCAAGGTTTCATCAGATTTTAAAAATTACATCTGTAATGATTTATTGAAATGGCGAAAGCTTTTTATCCTTATTTTTTCCGGAAAATCATTGTAAAAGAAATGATTTGTTTCCTTTTGAATAAATAAAAAAAAATTCTATCACGAATAGTAATAATGTTGAAATCAAACAATTACTTTGATTATAACCACCAAATTTTATTTATTTATTTATAAATAAACGCCCTTTTTCGGGGCTTTTACATATATAGCATAGAAAAAACATTTTCTTGTACATAACTGAACTGCCTCAATAACAATATTTTATATTTATTAAAAGATAAATTGAAGATGTCCACTGACTTGGTATAATTGTTTCGCTCCATTAGTATTCTGGACAAAGAGGAATACATATGGTAGTTAGTCCCAGAATTTCTGCACTGAAATAAATCCTGACTTCTAGTATTACGAAGTGGAATTCAGAAGCTAATCAATTCAAGTAATACCGGACTATCAACTAAATCATTTTGAATTTTATATAAAAATACCAAGTCAGTGAAAATTATTCTGTCTGACAATTTAAGCATATTCATATTGTTTAAAATTGTGTTGTTGTTTAACATATTTGCTGGAATACCCATTTTAAAATTTAGAAAACGTAAGAATTGACTTTGAATTTTATTTAAAATATCACGATTGGCTGACACGCTTTCGGTAAACACAAGCGTCATAAAATTAAACAAATCAAAAATACATTGTGTGTGAGACAAAAGATAGCATAGAATAAAGGTAAAACAGTCAAATTAGCATTTTATTAAAATCTATGAAAGTAAAAGAGAGAAAGAGATAGATAACGTGTACAAATAATTCTAAGTCGCTTTTTATTGCCGGTGTAAAACACATGATATTTGGAAGAGGTTGAGCTTTTTAAAAAATGAAATAAAAAAAATTATAATTTAAAATAAAACAATAACTTTGTAAACACCACTTTTTATTTTTTATGTACTTAATGCCGACCGGGTTTCGCTACCACCGTAGCTTCTTCAGGGCAGTACAGAACTCTACTAAAATTAAGTTACATGTGTTATAGATAATAGCCCATAATTATAATACAAAGAATAATTATTAAAATCATCCTTAGGAAACCATATGACTTCCCTACTTTAGAGATATTTCGAGAATTTAATGTGCCAACTATCACAGAATTGTATAAGAGAAACGCATTATATCAAATCTACAAAGAATATTTCATCCAAAAAATTCATCCCTCAGATAGCATAAGCAATAGATTCAAAACTAATGGCTTAATAGCCATTCCTATGCTTAGAACGACCACGGCTCAACACCACTATTTATATTTAGGTGTGAGATGGTACAATATATTATTATCCAAAAACAAAATAAATGTAACAGAAACAATGAAATATGAACAATTTAAAAATCAAATTAAGTCCCTGAAATTGGATAATGATATATTGTACCCTTAACTAATTAACATCTAATTAAAAAAATGTATTATTGTTATTGTTTTTTTTTTTATTTTTATATCTATGTCAAAAAGTATTTGTATATTTATTTCATTCAAGACATTTAAGTCTTTGATCATTGTATTCACACTTTTCAGAA
Source organism: Glyphotaelius pellucidus (assembly GCA_936435175.1). Classification (NCBI taxonomy): domain Eukaryota; kingdom Metazoa; phylum Arthropoda; class Insecta; order Trichoptera; family Limnephilidae; genus Glyphotaelius; species Glyphotaelius pellucidus. The sequence continues at coordinate 535,833 of OW386565.1, forward strand.
CAATATGTTTTTTTTATGCGTTTAAATACTCCTCCCATAAACACGAGCTCCTAGAGCTCAATTTATGGAGTAGTAGAACCATAAAATTAATTCTTATGTATACCTAGGTAATTATATTATAAATGTAATTATTATTGTTAAAAAAAAAAAAAAAAATAAATAAATAAATATACATATGGGTTAAAAACAAAATCGGCCGGACTACTCAAGTGGAGGATTAAGTAGGGATAAGTGTAGATGGAGCATTGGGTAAGGAAAAGGAATGTTTTTTGTCAATAGGGAACAACTTCAGTATTGGACTATTATTTAAATTTATTTGATTGTTAATTACCTTACTATTAATATTTTTGGCTTTTCTTAATTCTAGTAATATTAATGTAAAGAAAAAGTATTGTTGTGGTGTCGGTTAGATTGAGAATTGTCACTTGTTTTGTTATTATATGATTTTATTGTAAAGTGTCAGTTTGTTAGAAGAAACCATAAAAAGAAAGTGATATAATAAACATAAATGTCGTTTCTTCGTTACACAACTTAGCAACACAAGTGTTTTATTTATCAATTAAATTAAGGAATCAAACATCTACATTATAAAACGACATTTTTTGTTAAAAACCCAAAAAATGGAGAAACTTCAGTTTGAATTCACTCTGCTACCTGGAAGTGAAGGCAAGTCAAACGTTTGTAGCATTACCTCAATAGTTACAAGTGATGATAAAGTGTACGCAATACCAGAATCGCTACAATCAGCCAGCCATCACAAGGAAATAATGAAAACTGCTGCTTTTAGTAAAGTGAAAAATAGTTTGGGAAAAAGGTACCAGGTTAGGAGAGTCTGGATTACCATGACAGAAGAACTGAAAAAAACATATGTAGATGAACATGGAAATTTACAGTTTGGAGACCAATACCTCGAAGAATTGCAAGAAAAAAGTTCCCCAGTACATCAAAAAGAAGAAACAAGTACACTGGAAAGATTGATTGAAAAATTAATGGGAAATAACCAACAGAGCTTAAAAAACATTGCTGAGAAGTTCGTTATTGAAAAATTCTGTAATAAAAATACAAATGCAAGCCAGTGGATCGAAGTATTTGAAAAAGAATGTTTACGGTTTGATGTGATCACGGATGAAAAAAAAAAAGAAATACTCAGATTGTTTATGGATAAAACTTGTGTAGATTGGTACAGTTCCATGATTATAAAATTAACAATGAACTCCGAGTGGTCAACATGGAAAAACAAATTCTGTGAATCATTCGCAAACAAAGGATGGAACCCTGTCACATACGCACTCTCATTTAGATACAAAGATGGTTCTCTGTTGGATTATGCTATGAAAAAAGAAAAACTTTTATTGGATATGAGAAGATCAATCGACACCGGTACTTTAATAGACCTTGTTGCTTCCGGACTACCAGAATTCATACTAAACAAGATTGATAGAGAAGGATTACAAGATATTGTGGATTTATTCAACGAAGTAAACAAGTATGAACATTTGGTCAACAAAAAGAGATTCATAAATAAGAGATCATTTGGGAATGCAGAATTTAATACAAATGAAGGTAAAAATCCATGTAAAATTTGTGAAAAATTGAATAAGGGCTCTCGTTACCACCCTGAAGTCACATGCTGGTTCAAAACAAAAGAGAATGAAAAATTTAAGAGAAGTGCCATTAAACATGTAAACAATTCAGTGATAGAGACTGAGTTAAATGAAAATAATCAAAAAAACTAATAGTAACACCATTAATACAAGTCAAACTATTACTAAATGATAAATTAGAAATATACGGAATTTATGATTCGGGTTCAAATGTTTCTCTAATTAATTCTAAGTTATTGAAACTCAAAGGAAAAGGAAACAGTTTGAATGAAGCAAATTTAGTAACGATTAATGGTGTTAAAAAGACGAGTGGTTTGACAACTTTAAAGATAAAAATTTTGGAATTGGAGAAAAATGTTGATGTGTACATTATTGATGAACACAATTTCAAGTACGATTTTTTGATTGGATTAGACATGATAAAAGACTTCAAACTTATTCAAAGTGAAGACTTAAAAATATCACAGAAACTCTGCCTGAATAATGCAAATAAAAAAGATAAAAACTCTACAGAAAATAAGAACGCTGTAGAAAAACACAGAATTAATTTTAACGAACATGTTAAAGAAGAAGATTTTAAAATAACAATAAATCATTTAAATAATGATCAAAAAACAGAAATAAATGAACTAATAGGCAAATACACATCAGTGTTTGCGAAGAGTAAATATGATGTTGGCACTGTTAATGGATACGAAGCGAAGATAGACTTATTAGTAGATAAATATTGTAGTAAGAGGCCTTACAGATGCAGCGTAGAAGATAAAAAGGAAATAGAAGAGCAAATAGCAAAATTATTAGACAATAAACTGATAGAAGAGTCCTACAGTCCATTTGCTGCACCGGTTACTCTAGCATTTAAAAAAGAAGAAAACAAAAGATCCAGATTATGCATAGATTTCAGAGACTTAAATAAAATAGTTGTACCTCAAGCTCAACCATTTCCGTTGATTGAAGACCTAATGACGAAGACCAGAAATTGCAAATTTTTTTCAACGCTGGATATAAACTCAGCCTTTTGGTCTATTCCGCTGCGGATTGAAGACAAAAAAAAAACAGGATTTGTAACACAGGAGGGACATTATCAATGGACCTGCCTGCCTTTTGGGTTAAAGACTTCTCCGGCAATTTTTCAGAGGATATTAAGCAATATATTGAGAAAATATAAACTAAACGAATTTGCTGTCAATTACATAGATGACATTCTTATATTTTCAAAAACTTTTGCTGAACACATTGATCATCTGACAAAGCTGCTGAATGCAATCAAAATGGAAGGTTTTAGATTAAAATTTACAAAATGCACATTTGCATCAGACATGGTAAAATATCTGGGTCATATAATTCAGAATAATTCAGTCAAGCCAGTAAAGGATAATTTGACTTCAATAAAGAATTTTCCTATTCCAAAAACACAGAAGAATGTGAGACAATTTCTAGGAAAAATCAATTTTTATCATGAGTACATTCCGAAGAGTGCAATAATACTAGATCCTTTGCATAATTTACTAAGGAAAAACCAAAAGTTTATTTGGACTGATAAATGCCAAAGTGCTTTTGAAACGATGAAAAATCTACTATGCTCACAACCAATCCTGGAAATTTTTGATCAAGATTTGCCAATTAATATATACACGGATGCTTCTCTAGAAGGTGTTGGAGCTATTTTAAAACAGACACAATCTGATGGAAAAGAAAAACCAGTAGCTTACTTTTCGAAAAAACTAAATGGAGCCCAGAAAAAGAAAAAAGCAATTTACCTAGAATGCTTAGCTATAAAAGAAGCAGTGAGATACTGGCAATACTGGTTGATAGGTAAACCATTTACAGTTTATTCAGATCACAAACCACTGGAAAACATGAACCTCAAATCTAGAACTGATGAAGAGCTGGGTGATTTAACATATTATCTTTCACAATATGACTTTAACATAAAATATGCACTTGAAAACACAATAAGATCACATAACTACAATAAAACATTTTTCGATAAAAAGCGAAAACACTTCGAGTTTAACGTAGGGGATATGGTGTTTGTGGAAAATGGAAACAAGCTGAACAGGAAGAAATTGGATGAACTGAAAATTGGACCATATGAGATAATTGAAAAAATTTCAAACTCCATATACAGGATAGATACGGGTCATAAAAAACCAGAATCAAACCTATTCCACATCACAAAACTTATTCCAGTTCAAACATTGGAAGAAGAGGACATCGAAGATGAGAAAATTTTGCAATAATTTTCTTACCCGAGGGGGGGAGATGTAAAGAAAAAGTATTGTTGTGGTGTCGGTTAGATTGAGAATTGTCACTTGTTTTGTTATTATATGATTTTATTGTAAAGTGTCAGTTTGTTAGAAGAAACCATAAAAAGAAAGTGATATAATAAACATAAATGTCGTTTCTTCGTTACACAACTTAGCAACACAAGTGTTTTATTTATCAATTAAATTAAGGAATCAAACATCTACATTATATTAATAGTAAGGTTCTAGTAATATTCTAGTAATATTAAGTAATAAGTTATTCTATATATTCTCCTTCCACGCCTCCTTCCGTAAGCCTGTTCGTGAGTGTCCCTTTCAAGTGGTGTACCTCCTGATAGATCCTCCGCGTCTGGTTCCTCTGCCAATTCCACATGCTCTTCCTCGTGCTTGTCCGCGTGCCCTTCCACGTGCCCTTCCACGTGCCCTACCGCGCCTGTCTTGTTTCGGTGACAACGGTGATGTATTGTCAGATTCTTCATCTTCGCTCTACGTGGTTTTCTCAGCAAGTGGACGCCTTAAAGTAAGACTGGCAGGTGCGAGTAACTGTTGACGGGATAAATGATGGAAAAATGTACCTTCTTCATCGCCAGAATCTCCGTCCGAGACCCTGCTATCGCCAGGTGGGTCAATAAAAACACCCCCACCTTGTATCTCATCGTCAAAGTCCAAACTTTCCGACACCTCTATATTGTCGTTTGTACAAAGGGATCTTCTGTTCCTAGAAATTAAAAAAAAAATGGATATACTGATGCCCAAGGGGTATTTATCGACCCATGAAAGTTTTGACAACTATATCTGTAAAATCACAAATTTATTTCGGATTCATTCATTTGCATTAGATAAGTAAACTATCTAATTTTACAATATAATCAAAATAATTTATATATTTACAAAGAAAAATATGTAACTTACATTATTCTCAGCAAAACCGGATTTTTTTGCCAACTTCAACCGAGTCATGAATTCAACTGTCACCAGAAATTATAACTTTGACCTTTAAGCAAAACTGTATATTTGTTTTAGAAGATAGTATTTTCACCCATCGATAAATGGCGCTAGACATCGAAAACAAGCAGTTGCGTTCAATTATTCGCAACTTTTTTAGAGTCTGTTTTTCGGGTCAAAAACGACCCACTGGGCATATATGGGTTAATTGAAGAATAGTGCAGCGATTTTTTGTTAAGATCTGTGTTTAATGTATTTTAAGAGCTGGTTCACACTCAGCTATCAAATATAAAAGATCATAGCACGCCAAATAACGCTCTCCATACAATCCCTTCAGACCGTTCACACCTAAGCGTTTTTAAGCGCAGATCAATCATAGACAATACACATCTCAGACGTAACCGCTCCAGACGCGATATCCCAGAAGATAACTCTCCCCTTCTCCGACTAAAACAGGAGAGGGGGTCATTGTAATTACGGAGCTGCCTAGACCCGTGGATGACAGATGTCAAGTTGACAGATTTCAGTACAAAAAATATGCGTTCCGTTGCCGCTCCCTAATTCGACTGACCCCCTCTCCTACCACACTACAGGAAGAAATATATGCGCCCAGCCTATGACGCATCATTGCAATTTTTCATCAAAAATCAAATACAACAAAACTCCATAACATCCTTCCCCAAGACATAAAACTAAGAAAAATTCTAATGAGTACAAATCAAGAATAAAAATATGGCTGAAAGAGGTTAAGGAAAAAACCCTAATGAAGACACTAAAAACGACTAAACTTAAATAACTTTAATCCACCTCCACCTATTTTAATAATTAAAGTCCGAAAAAAAATAAAAGCAGAGTTTCATTAATTTGGCCGTTTAAATACTGCAATACGAACAAAAACAAAAGAAAAAACTAACATTAGATTAATTATAATATCATCAAAAACAGTAAAAATGACTTCAATTTTCGCATCATATAAATTCAGACTTTTCATATTATAAATTTAGTCTTTATCTTCATAAATTTTCAAGGTACAATTGAAAAGTTCTACATCTCGTAGGGTAATGTATTTATTAGATATTATTTATATTACATTTACAATGTGGTATATACTTAATAATAATAATAATAAGGTCTTTATTCCAGGATGTGGGGAGGGGAGTGCAATCCCACACATCCCATATAGGGTATAATTACATATGTTATTATATATGAATATTAATTACATATGAATAAATAAAAAGATAAAAATTAACAAAATTAAAAAAGAGAAGCATCATTAGATACACTATTCACAAAAAAATATAGTTAAGTCTTTAAATCAGGTTCTTGTTGTTCCATCAGATCTCAGATTGTAGGAGCCAGTGTTTTTCTCCAATATTCATCTATGCTCGATCCTGGAATCAGACGGGCTTCCATGATGAGGATATTACTGGAGTGGTTCATCCTTCCCCTCAGTCCTGCAATCCTTGTTCTCAATAGAGCTTCGAATCCTGGAACTCTCCCTTCTGTGAACATTGAAGAGGCACTACAGTACCTGGGAAGTCCGAACATTAGACGGTATGCATTATTATATTGCACCCGAAGCCTTTCCATGGTCCTTTTTTTGAAATTTGCCCAGAGCTCGCACGTGTACAGGGTGGTACAAAAGGCTAGGAAGAGCGTCCTTTTTACCCGTGGGCTGCAGAGCCGAAATCTTCTGCTGAGCATATTGCATTTTATGCTAAGTACTCTCCTCTGCCTGTCGATGTCTTCATCATCCGTTAATTTGTTATTGATGACATGTCCTAGATACTTTGTAGATTCTATTATTTTCAGAAGCTCACCGTTCAGAAAGACGGGTGGAATATTTTTTGGGCCTTCCCCGTGTTTTATGACCAACAGTGCGGTCTTTTTCGCATTGTAAATCATGTTGGTTTCGTGTGCGAATTCTTCACATATCTTCAGGAGGATTCGTAATCCCCTTATTGACGGTGCCATCAAAACCATATCGTCTGCGTAGCTCATATTGTTGACACATTCTCCTCCTATGTGGCAGCCCACTCCAGCATTATTTAACCTATGGGTTAGTTCATCCATGTATATGTTAAACAGTACTGGGGACATACATCCTCCCTGTCTAACCCCGCTTTTCAGGTAATAAGGTTCTGAAAATCCATCTTTCCACTTTACAAGGTTTTCCTGTTGACGATGCCAAGTTTCGAGAATTTTTACTACTTTCCATGGTATACCTCTTTCCTTTAGTTTTTTCCATAATAAGGGGTGGGAAACACGGTCGAAAGCCTTACTAAGGTCCAGAAAGCATGCATAAGTAGTTGTTTTCTTCTTCCTGTAGTATTCCAACGTCCGTTTTACGCAATATATAGCCGAGTCCGTAGAGCACTCTCTCTTGAAACCCATCTGATTGTCTTCAGTTTTCATGTGGGATCCGACTTGGTCCAAGAGTACTCGTTCAAATATTCTAGCGATGGCCGTGGCGATGGATATTGGTCTGTAGTTTTCCTGTAGAGTTATATCTGTCAGTTTCGATTTTATTATCGGTATGATAATTGTTTTTGTCATGTCTTTAGGTAGATAGCCACTCTTTATAATAATCAGTGAACAGTGTTGCCAATAGTTCGATAATCGCTGCCCCTGCATGTTTGACGTGTTCGATGCTTAAACCGTCATGCCCCGCAGACGTTCCAGATTTCATGTTACTAATAGCCGATGTTATCATGTTAGTTGTGACGATGGGACCGATATCATCATAAGCGGTCAAATGCGTTTCGTTTGAATCGATAGTCGGCGTGGTAGTTGCGAAGTGTTCTTTAAAAATGTTTGCAATTACTTCCGGATTCGTCTCTCCGTTTATGTTGCACGAGATTTTACAGCGCAAGTTTAACAGTTTATTAGACTTGTTCCAAAATTTTTTGAAGTCCCGATTATCTAAATCTCCTGCTATTTTATCCATCTGAAGTTGAGTCGAGTTCTTTTGGCATTGTTTAAGTGCTGTTTTAAAGGCAGCACGCTTTGCTCTTCTATCCTCTGCAACAGGACCCTCGCGCGGTCTCCCGTTAATTAGCCATGTGTGCATCGCTTGCCTAGATTCGTCGTATTTGTCTGCTACAAATTCATTCCACCCACATACTTGCTTATGTTTTTGGGATATACACTTGGTAAATACAGATATGGCACTGCTCCGTAGGGCTTCTACTATACTCCCATAGAGGTATTTTATTTTGTTGCGTACAGGGGTGCCACCGTCCTCAGGAAATGTATTTTTTGACCTGATTTTGACGAGACAGCTTTGCGAGCATGAGTTATATTGTCCGATATCCCGTATATTATTCGGATTCCATAACGCTGGATCTCTCAATACAGAATTAAATACTTCCGTTTTAGCTATCCCTCCCGTTTGTAAGATTAGCTCGAGAGGGCGGTGATCTGTCCAATCTATATCGTAGTGTATTAATAAATCGTTCGATATGTTGTGACATTCAGATCAACAAAATGCAATCATTTTAACAAAAATAATGAATCAACAAGACAGTTAATACAATTCTTATAAGAACAAAGCATATTCTATAGAATAGAATTTCTGAAACTCTGTTTAATTCACACGTGATAATCGTATTGTATCTAAATTTATATAATTTAACTTTTGGAAAATAAAATTATTTGGGTAATCAGTTATTGTTGATGTGTATATGTATAAATAATATAAGATTGTATAAATTGTCTCTTTTGCGATATAAGCTAACACGTTATAAGAGAAGAGTGTAACATAGGAGATGTAAATTCCGAGACTTCTGCTAGTTTTGGTATCCATCACATTACATGAATTGTTGTTTTGCACAATGAGTCAGCACGTGACGTCTTATATGTTCCTTTCGTGAACATGTGTAGATACATTCTGAACAGGAAAACGGTTTTTCTCCAGTATGGGTAAGTATGTGACGGTTTAAATGTTTCTTTCGAGAAAACGAATAACTGCAGTAAGAACATGTATAAGGTTTTTCTCCCTTATGGGTAAACATGTGATCTCTCAGATATCCTTTTTGAGAACATGAATAACTGCAGAGGGAACATGAGTAAGGTTTTTCTCCAGTATGGGTAAGCATGTGAATTTTTAAAACGCCCTTTCGAGAACATGAATAACTGCAGTAAGAACACGAAAAAGGTTTTTCTCCCGTGTGGGTAAGCATGTGAGGTTTCAATGTTGATTTTTGAGAGCATGAATAACTGCAGAGGGAACATGAATAAGGTTTTTCTCCAGTATGGGTTGACATGTGATCTTTTAAATGTACCTTATAAAAAGATGAATACTTGCAGTACGAACATGAATAAGGTTTTTCTCCAGTGTGGGTAAGCATGTGAGGTTTCAATGTTGATTTTTGAGAGCATGAATAACTGCAGAGGGAACATGAATAAGGTTTTTCTCCAGTATGGGTTAACATGTGATCTTTTAAATGTGCCTTATAAAAAGATGAATATTTGCAGTACGAACATGAATAAGGTTTATCTCCAGTATGGATTAGCATGTGATTATTGAGATGTCTCTTTTGAGAACAAATATAGCTGCAGTAGGAACACGAAAAAGGTTTTTCTCCCGTGTGGGTAAGTATGTGAAATTTCAATGTTCCCTTTTGAGAACACGAATAACTGCAGTAAGAACACGAAAAAGGTTTTTCTCCCGTGTGGGTAAGCATGTGAGGTTTCAATGTTGATTTTTGAGAGCATGAATAACTGCAGAGGGAACATGAATAAGGTTTTTCTCCAGTATGGGTTAACATGTGATCTTTTAAATGTGCCTTATAAAAAGATGAATATTTGCAGTACGAACATGAATAAGGTTTATCTCCAGTATGGATTAGCATGTGATTATTGAGATGTCTCTTTTGATAACAAATATAGCTGCAGTAGGAACACGAAAAAGGTTTTTCTCCCGTGTGGGTAAGTATGTGAAATTTCAATGTTCCCTTTTGAGAACACGAATAGCTGCAGTGGGAACATGAAAACGGCTTTGGCAGCAGAGGCTTTTTCAGGTTTGTAATCAAGTCTGAAAAAGAAGGTGTAAAATCAAAGATATATAAAATAAAACAGAAAATTATTAAAACCAATTCAGACAAACAAAAATCGATGTTACCTGCTGTCTGGGTAATACTTTGAGAGCGCTCTAAGCATTCCTTTTTAACATCCAGCAGGTGGATGTCAATGCCCCTGTAAGAAACACTCCCTCCATCTTCGTCTCGGGGTCCTGGTTCTGCCTTGATGGGAACAGTCTCCAAATTCATGCTACCTGAAATAACAAAACTTCAATTCGTTGATAGGTTTGTCGAGACAAGCTAGTATTTTAGAATTTCTAGGGCGATATTTAAGTATCTGTATTTAGAGTTGGATTATATAATATTTTTCAACTAAGTTCCCCTTAATCTTAGTGATTACTTGCAATAGTTAAGAATTAGCGGGTTCAAATTTCCATTGCAGGGCGGGCCATAAGTTTTTACATTTAAAAAAACTCATTAAAAAGAACACAACAATTAGCGTGGACTAATAGAACGAACGAACGCGCTCTAGAGCCCAAGCTGCCGAAATGAGGTACTTGAGAGGAGTGGCAGGGGTTACGAATGATCTAAACATTGAACCACTGCAACTCTTCATAGAAAAATCGCAACTGAGGTGGCTTGGGCATGTACTAAGAATGCCTGATGACCGAATTCCGATGAAGATACTATGTGCGATTCCAGAGGGTAGACGTCCAGTGGGCCGCCCCAGACACAGCTGGGCGAGGCAACTCCAAAACTGTGTGAGGAGAGGATGGGACTGCCATGGACGGGGGCCGAACAGTCAGCTCAAAACAGGGACGTAAGGAGAAGCCTTGTCGATGCAATTGGTCCCCGACCCGAATAGGATAAGGGGACGAAGATGATGATGATGATGAACTTATAATAAACCAGTTTGTCATCTAGAACCTAAAAGTTACTGAGAAGTCCCCACAGAACTAGTAGCGGTGAGTGTAAATAATACCCAACACAACACATTCGAGGGAAAGAGGTCTCCATAATTTGAAAATATGACCTTGAAACACCCTTGAAGGGTGAAAGCCAGGAATATAAGGATACAGGCGAGGGAACGGGTACGAAAATCTAGGTATCGTAGGAAAAAAGCATTATCTTATAACCCATAACTAATTTTTTAACAGAGAAGTGAGCTGTTTTATTTGAGAGATAAAATAATATGGTGCAGCAACAGCTTGAGGAAATCGGAACTGTTTGCTAACAGAATGAGTTCAAGATTTTCTTACTTCGACAGTTTTCTATAAAGCAATATTTCAAGTTTAAAATATAAAAAAAACGATTACAAATACTACAGAGAAGTAAAAAAACAAGCAGCTTTCTTGACTTCATGTATTTGAAATACCTTTGTGATAAACGTAATGCAACTTACTAGTTGGCTGAACACTCTCTGCATACTGCAAACATTCCTTCTTCACATCCTGGAGGTCGATTTTTATAGTATCCGTATATGATATTTCACCTGCGCCTTCTTCCTGGGACCCTGGTTCCGTCTTGGTGGAAACACTATCTGTGTTGAGGAGATCCATGGCACTCCTGTGATAGCGTCCTGTTATATAATGGTAATTAGTTTCAGTTCAATTGAAGCAGAAATGCAACAAAACATCAAATAATCAGTCTAATTTTAATAGTCATAATGGATTTGTTTTTTGTTTTTATTTTTAATTTATAGAACTCCATTTAATTTGTATGATATGAATAATAATTTTAATGAACATATAAAAGAAACAAAAATAAAAAAAGTGATAATGGAGCTTGAAACGGATCACAGATAAAAAAAAAACCTGAACAATTGTCGGTTAAGACACTCTAAGTATGGGGGCTCCATCGAAGCCAGAGTAAAGTTAGCCACTCAAAAACTGGGCGTACTGTACAGGGCCCAGGGCCCGCAGATACTTCAATAGTACACAACTGCTAACCCTGTACAAATCGCAAGTGCACCCCACGGTTGAATTTAGCAGTCACCTCTGGTCTGGAGCTCTAAAATACTTGAAAAATACCCTCGAATCTGTGCAGAAACGGGCGGTCCGTTTGATAGATTCTCCCACCTTAACTAACGGATTTCAATATTTAGAGCACAGGCGTCGGGTGGGAATGCTATCCATGTTCTACCGGTATTTCAATGGAAGATGCTCTGAGGAGTTAGCGTCATTGATCCCTTCGGCACCGTTGCATAGTCGGGAGACACGCCAAACGCGCGCCCAACATATGTACACGGTTGGCATTTGTCACATGAGAACGGGTTTTTTTTTCGACTCGTTCTTGAGTTCAACAACTCGGCTATGGAACGATTAGCCGGCTTCTGTGTTTCCTCTTTCCTACAACATGGGTCTCTTCAAGACCAATGTTCATTCCTTCCTCTCCTCAAAAAGATCCTCCACACAGCATCCCAGATGACGTAGAACCTGAGGGAAATTATTTTTCTCAGGGCTTCTTAAGCGGAGTTAATTTAAAAAAAGAAAAAAGTTTTCTTTTCCGTGAAAACGACGCTATTACAATTATCAATTTACTACCAACTTACTGCATACAATGTACATACATTACTAGCAAACCTTACACAAAATAAATAGAGAACTGTCAATTTGGCGTTTGTGTAGTATTGCGTGGGTTTAAATAGTTGTGTCATTTATTACGTACGGAGGTCAGTATAGCTAACGCAAGTTAAGTTGACTTCATCACAGTACTCACACAGATGCAAAACTTTCATACAGCGTGTTTCGTTTTAGGCTTTAAAAAAAAACAATTAATAATTATTTCACAATTGTGAATTCGAAGCCAAAGCGTGTTGAAGTCGGTAACATAAAACTTATTTTGTTTTACAACATTGTTATTGAAATACTGAAGTTTATCAAAATAAAGTTTATAAACTAAATGTGATAGTTTTCAGGAATGAATTCAAATGGGTATTCATAAATAACGACATGGTTAAAAAAAATATTGTGTTAATTAAAACGATTAATTTATTATAATATACATACAAAATATTTTATAAAATAAATAATTCACAAGCCGTTACACGTTTAAAAGGCATAGATTTTGAAAAGTAAACTACTTTTAAACTTAATTACCAAAAGAAACATCGGCTTCGATCGGGATAAACGGAAAAATATGCATTAAAATTTGATTTGCATTAAATGTTAAAAATTTCCCATTTAAAACATCTCCATAGCCGCCATTTTTTATGGAGTTGAAATTTGCAAAGTTTTGTTTCTAATTCAATACGCATGAATTACTTAGTTACCTAAACTAATAACCTAATAACCTATTTTGTATACGTAAATAGTTGTTTCTTGTAGTAATTGTAGAAATGTAGTGTGATTTCCATAATCTGTGCTTAAAAATTTAGCTGCTTATGGATTATTTAATTTTTATAATTATGTGTTAGCAATCAGCAGCAACAGTAATCATTCAGTTACTTACGTATCAGTCATCATCAGACGTCAAATCTTTAAAATTGACCACCTTTTTTTTTAATATTATGCGTGAAAGTAATTAAACACGCAGAATAAAATTTCATGACTTTGTCTATTCAGTGATTTGCAACGTCCCGTTTTGTAACAGGACTCCCATGATGTCCATCATGTCATGTCATCCATGATGTCGTAATAAATATTACACTTGCACACTTTACAAACACTCTGTAAATCTACCAATAAAAAAAATCGAATTAAAAATAAGAAAAACTATTAATTATTTCAAATTTAAAATCTTACTAGTGATTATTTCACTTGTAATATTTAGGTGTATATATGTTTACATCATATTATTAACTGAATGATTAGGATACCCATTGATAGGAGCCATTTTTAAGTTTGCATTCAAAGTTTTATTTTAAAAAAGTACACTGTTATTTCCAGTTATGAAATTTTCATCACCTTTCAAAAACAGTTGTTTTCATGCGTTCACAAATATTCCATTATCTGGATTTTATTTTAAAACAAACATTCTGTAAATCTACTAATAAAGATTTGAATTAAAAATAAGGAAAACTATTAATTATTTCAAATTTGAAAAATAGTAATTTTTTCACTTGCGATATGAGGGTATTTGTATGTTTACATCACATTACGAACCGAATGAACAGGACACCCCGTAGGTGCGTCAAAACAATATGCTATCAGTGCCATAAAATCTTGCTGTCACTTCTACACTAGTTGCAATAAGTGGGCAATAATAATAACCAAGCAAGACAGAGGGCGCTCTCGGGTAAGTGGGCGTGGTTTGAAGACACACAGATACACCAATACACCAATACATTTTATTGCTTTCTTCTTAAGTTGCGTTGCCTATACACGCCAATCTTTTAGGCCGGCCTTAACATGTTACATTTCATTCTTGCGCAGTTACTGACTTAAGCGAAAGAGAAAGATATGTGAAAACATACGCGCGACAGAGAAAGGCGTGGGCATGCCTTTTTGGTACTGAAACGCGTTGCAATGTCGGGCCGGTTTTAACCAATGTTAATAGATACCATTGGTTTGTAAATTTCACAGCACAAAATTAAAGATTACAGATTATTATTACAGATTTTGACGTCTATTATTGACATTGCATGAAAATATAAGACAAAATATGTGGTAATAATGGTCTTTATTAAATGGAAATGGGTTTACTTTTTCGCTGAGGTTAGCTATTGATGGAACTTACTAGTTTCGCTTTAAACGATCGTAAATCAACAATGAATAAACTCATGTATTCTCGACTGTCTCGTGATGTTTGTGTTGGGTAGCTCAATATGTTGTTATATCGCTACTAGTGTAAAAACTGATCAATAAATTAGTGTTAGGCGATATATTCTTACATAAATAAGCAACTATACTAGAGAGCTTACGTGTTATGTAGTCAATATAGCAAGAAACAACTAATTTTGTATGTAGAAGGCAAAGCGCGGCGGTCAATCCCAAAGTGTTGGAGAAACGTCACTTGAAAAGTAGTTTGAATTTTAAAAACTTTACTACAAAAATGTGATAATTATTGATGTAATCTCAAATTGTATAAATTTAACATAGGTACTGTTTATTTTACACGATAATCCTTTGGTAAGGCGGAAGATTCGGAGGAACAATTACTGTATGACAAGATTGACAAGAGAACGTTAGAAAAGATGTAAATCAGGGGGGTATAACTTCGATATAAATCTTCAACCGAGTGACGTCACACGGCGCCACCGTATGACGTCACTTGATTCACGGCGGGACCAATGGAAAGCTTTGTTATTGAATTGTATGTTTTGACGTTTGCTACGAGTACATCATTATGGCGGTTTATTTACACATAAGATTGCTTCCTAAATAATTAAATGTCGGCGCGGTGGGAAATGAGCAGACTTTAATATAATGATAACTCGATTTTGAGAATTCGTGCGTGTGCTTGTAGCTCAAACTATCGCGAAATGGTAAATTTCGCGATTGCAAAAGTGTAAAATGACGCCGTACCTATAGCTCACTTCTTGAAATCATGCAACTCGTGTAAACAGGATTCATTGTAACCAAAGTACAGGTACAAATATATATTGATTACTTATATGAAATTCTAAGCTCCTTTCGTCCTGTTATTTTCTAAATGTGTAGTTTATTATAACGCATTTAATTTCAATCATTTCATAGTGCAAGGGTACATTCTTTTGCAGAGTTAAACCTTGTTTTCATGCATTTATTTTGTTTTGTTTTGATCTGTCTGTCGTGATGTGTCTCATGAGAGTTGTTTTGATTAATGTTTTCAGTTCGAAACACACAATGCCCAAACAAATGATGGATATACAGCCTATTGTCAGGATGTCTACTTTCTTCCCTGTCAGCTGTCAGGCTGGTGCATTAATATACCAAACCACCCACGTCTGGTGGTGGCTACTAGTGCTGGAGTACACTCATTTCCTTGGAGTGCACAACCCACGAGCGATGGCCCGTACCCTGTCTGGGTACGTGTGCATTTTACTTAATTATTATAAATTATTACATAGGTAAAGATATACCTATATTATAAAGATAAGCTCGCTTGATGGTGAACTTTATCCACCAGATGCAGTATGACGATTTTAACATATCTTAAATATTTTTATTAAAATTCATTTATTTTGATGCACATTTAAAAGCATTAATTTAGTATCTTAATGATGATATGATTGTTTGTTGTAGATATATAATTGTCATGTCAGGAGATGTGGGGCGGATGTGTCCCATTACTTTGTGCCGCCGCTGTTCTTGAGAGAACACAAGAAGGAATCCATGGACTGGACCAGGAAACGACAGGAACAAGTCACTCAGCACGGTCACCTTTTCTATTCTGTACTTTATATTATTTGTACTATTTTTATCAGTAGAGTGAGTACGAAAACAGTGTGCAATACAGTTGTGAATGATGAATACTAAGAGCAGGTGAATGAGTTTATATATCGCGGGACGTATATTTGCGGCTGATAGAGATATTGAAAGAAGGGTAAATGCAGGTAACTCCATTAACGGAGGGTTGAATGCCGTTGGAGCTAACAAAAAAACTCTCTAAAGAAGCGAAGTTAACAGTCCACAATGGAGTACTGATGTACCTGATGTATGGCAGTGAAGATGAGAGGAAAGATGAAAGTAGACTAAATGCCGTAGAAATGAGATCCCTGAGGCGTGTGTGGTAAAACCTTGTATGGTCCTTTATATTTTCTGCCTGTACAGAGTGTAAATAAAACGATGTAGGTATACTTTTACACAGCAGACCGTTTATTGGTCAAATCGTTGTACGTATGGTTTCATATCAGTGATGGATGAACCGGTGGAAGCGATTTTAAGCCTTAAGTTGTATAACCAATAGTTTGTCTACTTTGTAATGCAAGGTTAATTGTAATGATTAAGATTAAGAAAGGGACCCTCACATGGTTTGGGCACGTAGATCAAATGAACGAAGCATGGAATGTAAGTACATTCATATAACGTAGATGTGAGTGGTAGATGAAGTCGGGGACGGAGAGGAAGAATATTTTCTATATTTCTTCTATAAATGTTTTTCGCTTTTTTGAATTTCCTGTTTGTTGTTATCTGTATTAATATATATTAATACATAAATAAATAAAATACTTGAACATGTAATTATGAGTTAAATTTCTGTTACAGAGAAATGTAAAAAATTGATATTGTCGTAGGAAGGCACATTCATATTTGAATTATTTGTTCTCATATTTCCTGTTTCTGTGTTATTATATTATACACCTCAAATGATTTTTGTGATATAATCCATATAGGTTTTCCATTTAAAATGTTAACCTATGTACACACCGAGATATTTACTTTTGGAAGTTAGACTGTTATAGAACATGCTTGATTGCAATTAGTTCTGCTACATTTACTTTGGTGTATTATAATTTTTTATTCTGGTTTTTATTTAATTATTATTGATAAAGAAAGCGATAAATTTTGGTTTTTCAGTGTTTTGTGCTTATATTGTATTTCCGGTTTATGTCTTATCTGTTTTTATATTTAAATACATGCATAAATAAAAAACTAAAACATCTAATTCAGGGTTTTTCATTTTTCTGCTGAAACCATATTTCATTTATTTTTTAAATAGTAATTTAGGCTAAAAAATTGGGTAGGTACCGAAAGAGATATTGTCTATGGTCGAGTTTTTTTTGTGTCCTCAACTTTTGTCTATGGTATGTATGACGTCACACGGCGCCGCCAGATATTGGTTAACGTACTTATATATAGTTAAACAGTGTCGAAACCTTGCCCATACAAAAAGCACGGAGTTATCAATCTAATGTATGGTTCATTTATGATGTAAATCGACATAACCATAGATAACCGAATATTGAAGAAAATAATCGCAAAGTAAGCACCGGACAGTTCGTGCGTGGTAGCTATGGGCACAATTGATGAATCATCGATGTTTACTCGATTTTTTTAACCATCGAAATAATTTGATCTTACGTCATAAATTAATTAAATCGATTCTTGAACAATCATTGAGAAGGTATGCGTATAAAGTATAAACTAAAAGGAGTAGGGAAGGGAGTGAGATGGGAAATAGGATGGATGGCAAGTTTTTTTTTATTGTTAATAACAGATTACCGGGGATGTATTTCACCTATAATTGTTATCTTCATTACTAATTTTTATTTATCTCTAAGTGGTAGATGTTATAAAATTACAGTTTGGTAACTCGCAATTTAAACTTATCTTCAATTAAAACCATTTTTTTGCGGATAGAAGAAGAATTTCACTTAATTTTTTATTTTATTTTATACGTTCATTTAATAATCAATTTCACTTTCGATGACATTTCAAAATGATTTCATCGGACTGTATATCGAAATACATCGGTGGTAAAAAAGATCGATGCAACATCGATATTTCATCGATTGTGCCCATCGCTACCCTGGCCTTTTAGCGCGGTGTTGGCTCATTTCAGTCAGTTTCTGGAGAGAAAGGTTCAATCCCTGTTAAAAAAGCTTATCTTTTTTCAAAATACATCTCATTTGTTGAATGACCATGAAATTGGCTGTTCATCGTGTGATCTATAAGTAAATCCAGTGTTACATCAGGGCAGGCACCTACGACATCTCTCGGACCCCCTGTAACACTTTCGAAGCCTCCTTCTTCAACCCCATCTTGCTGTCCGGCCCTTCGCGCCACGACATGAGATGACTCCGCCCGCAACTACAAAGCCCGCAGCGCTTTCTATTCGAGGTGCAACCCGATTTCTGGCATTCGAAACCCGTCGCGTTTTGCTGCCGCAAAGTTCATCCTCACTCGCCTCACAAGGTTTCTTCCTGCGTCACGTGTGACTCCAACTCACCGGACTCACATTGACATAGCCGCCATATCCGCCCTCACGGCGTTGATCGACCGCCTGGATTAGGTCATTCTCCACCACACACGGTGTAGAGCAACGCGCTGGCGATCTGAAGACCTGTGTTCTTCACCGCCGCTATCTCGACCTCATCACTCGACTACGCACCCGTCTACACCTCTCACTTCGCTCCGCTTCGACATTTTTTTTTTACATTAACTCCACATAGGAGGCTCTGAGAAAATAACTTCCTTCAGGGCCTATGTCATATGGGATGCTGTGTGGAGGGTCTTTTTGAGGAGAGGAAGGAATGAACACTGGTCTTGAAGAGACCCATTTTGTAGGAGGGAGGAAACGCAGAAGCCGGCAAATCGTTCCATAACCGAGCTGTTGAACTCAAGAACGAGTCGAAAAAACGACCATCATGTGGCAAATGTCAACCGTGTACATATGTTGGGCGCGCGTTTGCCGTGTCTCCCGACTATGCACCGGTGCCGAAGGGATCAACGACACTAGTTCCTCAGAGCATCTTCCATTGAAATACCGGAAGAACATTGATAGCATTCCCACCCGACGCCTGTGCTCTAAAGATTGCAATCCGTTCGTTAAGGTGGGAGAATCTATCAAACGGACCGCCCGTTTCTGCACAGATTCGAGGGTATTTTTCAAGTATTTTGGAGCTCCAGACCAGAGGTGGCTGCCAAATTCAACCGTGGGGCGCACTTGCGATTTGTACACTACGTAGCTCAATAAAGTCTCCACTCACAACACACTTGATGCATTTCATTCATCACACCCGTCTCTACCGACACGGAGTCCGTTCCCTCAAAAATAATTAAAAAAAAAAAAAAAAACAACAACCAGCAAACTGTTCATTAACATTGTTCAAAATTCTCGAAATACCAAAAATTGAAAACCTCTAAAAATGATTCAATATTACAAGTATATAAATACAATCACATCAATAAAAGTCAGGCAAATTTCATATCTGGGTCACGTACTTCGAGGGGAAAAGTATCACTTGCTCCAATTAATAATATTGAAAGGAAAAATAGAAGGTTGCCGAGTGCCTGGTAGGAGACAAATGTCTTGGCTACGAAATATACGAGAGTGGACCGGCATTAGAAGTGCGGAGGAGCTGTTCCGGGCAGCACAATGTAGAGAGACATTTTCCAGAGTGATCGCCAACGTCGGGGGGACCTGATAGGGCACACGAAGAAGAAGAAATACAATTTAATTAAAAAAATTAAACTAAACCCGTCATTAAGGCACAAACATAATATCCAAATCAGAGGCGTAGTGTGGGGTAGGGGCGACCCGCCCGGACGGCACTTTAAAGGGGCGGCAAAATTTCACAATAAATTATAATTTTTATTTTGTTCAAAGATAATAAAATAAAATAATTCGATGTGCAGTTATAAAATTCCAGTGGCGGACTATGTGTGTTCTGCTAGAATCAAAGAGAAACCGTTTCATGTTCTGAGTGTAGTTTCAATTCACCGCATACAGATTTATTTTAAACCAGGTTTGTATTCAGAATGTAAGATTTCAGTAGTGGAATCATCTCCCAACACATTTTGAAGGAAAACATTCTCTTATTCGAAGTGCAGTGATAAAATTCTAATTGCAGACTAATATGATTGTGCTGCCATTATCAAAGATAAACCATTTTCATGTACTGAGTGTAGTCTTAATTCACCCCATAGAGATTTATATCAAACCAGTTTTATGTTCAGAATATAACGATAAATTAAAAAAACAAGTTGCAGATTCATAGAGGACCTAGTCAAGTTTTACATTCGAGTTGCATGCCATACGCTGCAAAATTTTTAAAATTGACTGTTCCATGTGTCACTATTATTTTGATTCTCTAACGCAAAATCAATCTTAAGTTGAATCCTGCCTTGTGTCCTAAAACATTGTAAAAATTCGACATGCAAAATCCTATTACATGGATACCATTATCGATTTTCGAGAGCAGTTATAAAGTTGAAGCAGAATTTAAGACATGATTTTTTTGGGAAGAAATTCGATTCATGTGATATAAATATATAATTTCATGTGATATAAATATAACTTCAGACCGCCAAAGGAGAGGCTGAAGAGGAAAGTGTGGCACTATAGGTCAGCAGATTGGTTCGGTCTGCGGGCCCATTTCAATGCTTTCCCGTGGTCAGCTGTCTGTTTTCGGACTTCGGATCCGTCAAGATGTGCCCAGGAAATTGGTGAAGTCATCACATCTGCGATGGATGGCTTCATCCATTCCTCTGTTAAGGAAACTGGTGTGGGCTCAAAGCCGTGGTTTAGTCGGCAATGCTCTGAAGCAGTGCGACGGAAAAACGCAGCTTACCGAGCCTACAACACATCTAGAACATCCGAAAACAGAACAGCATACAATAAAATGGCAAAGGAAACATACAATAAAATGGCAAAAGGAGTCATAAATAGGTCAAAATTCGATCACGACCTGCAGATCAGCAAAAAGCTGGCTGCATGCCCGCATGGAAGCAGAGCATTCTGGTCGCTCGCGGGATCAATAGGTCGGAATTTCTGCAAATCCAGTCTACCACCTCTTACCAGACCTGACGGCTCACTAGCGAACACCGCCGCCGAAAAGGCTAACTTATTAGGCAAAATGTTCGCGGATAATTCAACCCTCGACGATCAAGGTGCTGTCCCGACGTCGGTTCCTCACTGCGGTTTTCGTATGAAAAAGCTGAGGATCCGGCATCGGGATGTAATCCAAGTCTTACGAGGGCTTGATGTTAATAAAGCTAGTGGGCCTGATGGAATACCTGCCCTGGTATTACAGAGGTGCGCTGTAGAAATTGCTCCAATTTTGACGAAGCTCTTTAAAATGTCCCTGAAGTCTGGTATTGTGCCCTCAGGTTGGAAAAAAGCGGTCATCCATCCTATTCCAAAGAAGGGTGATCGCTCCAACCCGGCCAACTACCGCCCCATAGCGATCACATCAGTTTTGTCCAAGGTGATGGAACGTGTGATCAACGACAAACTGCTCACATATCTCGAGAAGAACAAAATCATTAACGACCGTCAATACGGATTCCGGCGGAACCGCTCGTGCGGCGATTTTCTCGCATATGTGACGCATGTTTGGGGGCGGTGCCTGGAACGTTTCGGTGAGACCCAAACGGTCGCACTGGACATTTCCAAGGCCTTTGACCGGGTTTGGCATCGAGGACTTGTCAACAAACTGCCATCTTACCGACTTCCCGTATCCCTGTGTACGTGGATTGCCGACTTTTTGAGGGAGAGGTCAATTCAGACGGTTGCTGACGGTTTTACCTCTTCCTCGCATCCAATAAATGCTGGCGTCCCACAGGGATCGGTTCTATCTCCGACTTTTGTTGCACATTAACGACCCTTTGTCATGTGCACCAATTCATTGTTACGCGGATGACAGTACAGTCCATGACAGCTTTTCGTTTGACAAGCCCCCAAAGGGCACACAAACTCCAACGGCTCGGAGGGCTTTGAAGCAAAGAATGGATGGTTACCTCGAGAGTGTTTTCTCTTGGGGTAAGAATAACCTCGTCGAATTCAATGTTTCAAAGACCCAATCATGTCTGATTACGTCTAAAAGGGATCGAAATGAAAATCTAGTCTCCTTCAACGGAAGCAATCTTCCGAACAGACCTTCCATTGATATGCTTGGTGTAACTATAAGTGACCAGCTCAGGTATGGGGGCTCCATCGAAGCCAGAGTAAAGTTAGCTTCTC
The DNA here is from genome assembly GCA_936435175.1 of Glyphotaelius pellucidus. Taxonomy (NCBI): domain Eukaryota; kingdom Metazoa; phylum Arthropoda; class Insecta; order Trichoptera; family Limnephilidae; genus Glyphotaelius; species Glyphotaelius pellucidus. The sequence goes on from OW386565.1 coordinate 558,222, forward strand.
AAAAACTGGGCGTACTGTACAGGGCCCGCAGATACTTTAATAGTACACAACTGCTTACCCTGTACAAATCGCAAGTACGCCCCACGGTTGAATTTGGCAGCCACCTCTGGTCTGGAGCTCCAAAATACTTGAAAAATACCCTCGACTCTGTGCAGAAACGGGCGGTCCGTTTGATAGATTCTCCCATCTTAACGAACGGGTTGCAATCTATGCAGCGAGTTAATTGCTTAGATATTAATGTGAATGTAAATAAAGTATGTTTTAATATTATCGCTATTTACCGAACGCACGGATCCAATGAATATATATTCATGGATGAATTAAGAAACATTATTTTATCCAAAAAACATAAACAGAACATAACAATATGTGGCGATTTTAACATAGATGTTTCTAACGAAAATAATAACAAAATTAAATCTGATTTTATCAATCTTATGTCAGAAATGAATTTTATTTTATGTATAAAAAATTATACTAGAGAAATTACTGGTCAACGCCCATCATGTATTGATCACATATGGTGCAACTCTAAATGTACCGATAAATTACTTACGATAATATAGGGTCCGCCGTCTAAAGTTTTTTTTTTCAACTAGTGCTTATTTCGTGAATGGTAACACTTAGCTCATGTCTGATTTGACAGATAATTAGTTTTATCCTTCCGCTGAGCGAATAAAAAAAAAGCAAAAATTGAAGAGGAGGATATTGGCAACATTTGGTTTCAACAGGACGGCGCTACGTGCCACACAGCCGAAGCTACACTCGATGTTTTGCGCCCTGTTTTTGAAGATCGCATTATCAGCCGCAGAGCTGATGTCGTTTGGCCACCTCGGAGCTGCGATTTGACACCGTTGGACTTGACGCTTTAAAGGACAATATTCGTGAAGCCATTGGTGAAATACAGCTGCACACAATCGATAATGTGCTTAAAAATTGGACCGATCGTGTAGGCTACTGCATGGCCAGCCGAGGCAGCCATTTGAATGAAATTATTTTCCATTATTAACCGGAAGGATTGTACTTATAAATAAAAAAAGAAATTTGAGAAAATATTCAGTAGTTTTTTTTTTATAGCATTTTCAAAAAAAAAAGTTATTTGGCGGACCCTATATTAAAAAATAATATTACTGACCATCACACCTGCATCTCTATACAACAACTTAATATTAATAATCACAAAATCTCAGAAAACAATGCTTTTATAAAAAAGACACTAAACCATAATAAATTAAGTATAAAAATAAGTACGGAAACGTGGCGACCCGTATTAGAATCAACATGTGCTGAAACATGGGCAAATATATTTGATAATATTCTCTGCAATTATATTACAGCATCGACTGATATTAAAACTATACATATTACAGCAAAATTCAAAAAAATAAAACCATGGATCTCACATGGCTTAGTCGTGTCTATTAGAAAAAAAGAAGAGTTTTATCGCCTGACAAAGAAATTTCCCTTAGATAAAAAAATATTTACATTTTACAAAAAATATAGGAACAAATTAACCTCTTTAATAAAAATTACTAAAGAAAACTATTACAAAAATGAAATTGACCTGGCTAAACAAAATGTTAAGCACATTTGGAAAACAATAAATGAAATTAATAGTAGAAAAAACAAAAAAACTCTAATTAAAAAAATTTATATCGAAAAAAACTCTGTTGATGCCATAAGAGAACCGACAAAATGTGCTAATGCCTTTAATAAATATTTCGCTAATGTCGGTCAAAATCTAGATACACGGATTGATGAAAATTATAAAGTAGATAATTTCGAAAAGGACTGTCTTACACAAAATAATCTATCAGTTTTCCAACCAGTAACAACAAATGACATAAAAAATATTATAAACGAATTAAAAGGTGGATCTGCACCAGGATTTGATGGAGTCACAGTGGAAATATTGAAAAAATACAACAACTTATTAAGCTTTCCTATTACACACATTATAAATATTAGTTTGAATAGTGGAATATTCCCTTCCATTTATAAAAAATCCATCGTAACACCCGTTTTTAAAGCGGGCAGCTCTGAAGAAATATCAAATTATCGACCTATATCTCTCGTCTCAAACATTGCAAAAATTTTTGAAAAGATCGTAAAAAAGCAACTCATGTACTATATTGAAAATAATAAAATACTTAGTCCTAGTCAATTTGGATTTAGAGAGAAACTAGGCACTCATGATGCCATTGCTGAACTAACCTCAACTATATACAATGCATTGGATAAAAAAAAAAATGCCTGGGCATTTTCATTGATTTACGCAAGGCTTTTGATAGTATCTCCCATACAAAACTAATTAATAAATTAAATGATATCGGTATTATTGGTAAGGTTAGGTATTGGCTACAAAGCTACCTAACTCAAAGAAGTCAAAAAGTAAAATTAAATAACTCACTAAGTGCAGATGAAACTTTAGCATTTGGAATTCCCCAGGGGACTGTTATTGGACCGATTTTATTTATAATTTACGTTAACCAAATGTTTAAATTAACACTTAATGGTAAACTTATATCTTTTGCTGACGACACTGCAATAATTATCGAAAAAAAGACGTGGAACGATATTACAAATGCAGCCAATCAGGATATGAAGGTTATAAAAAAATGGTTCGATAACAATTTATTATCACTCAACACAGAAAAAACATACTATATTCCATTTTCTCTTCAAGAAGATGTGCCAATTAATTTAATTAACATAATAATCCATTCCAAAAATTGTGCAAATGACGGTACATGTAATACGGACTGCGCTAAGCTAAATCATAAATCTAATGTAAAATATCTTGGAATCTTAATAGATAAAAATGTTAAATGGAAAGATCATATAGATCTCACTGTGGAAAGAATAAGAAAACTTATTTTTGTATTCTATAACATACGAAACATTTTAAACAAGAAAACTATCAAAATTGTCTATTATGCGCAAATTCAGTCCTTATTACATTACGGCATTATTGGTTGGGGAGGGGCCTTTAAGATTTCCTTACAGCCCATAATTATAATACAAAGAATAATTATTAAAATCATCCTTAGGAAACCACATGACTTCCCTACTTTAGAGATATTTCGGGAATTTAATGTGCCACCTATCACAGAATTGTATAAGAGAAACGCATTATATCAAATCTACAAAGAATATTTCATCCAAAAAATTCATCCCTCAGATAGCATAAGCAATAGATTCAAAACTAATGGCTTAATAGCCATTCCTATGCTTAGAACGACCACGGCTCAACACCACTATTTATATTTAGGTGTGAGATGGTACAATATATTATTATCCAAAAACAAAATAAATGTAACAGAAACAATGAAATATTAACAATTTAAAAATCAAATTAAGTCCCTGAAATTGGATAATGATATATTGTACCCTTAACTAATTAACATCTAATTTAAAAAATGTATTATTGTTATTGTTTTTTTATATCTATGTCAAAAAGTATTTGTATATTTATTTCATTCAAGACATTTAAGTCTTTGATCATTGTATTCACACTTTTCAGAACAATATGTTTTTTTTTATGCATTTAAATACTCCTCCCATAAACACGAGCTCCTAGAGCTCAATTTATGGAGTAGTAGAACCATAAAATTAATTCTTATGTATACCTAGGTAATTATATTATAAATGTAATTATTATTGTTAAAAAAAATAAAAAAATAAAAAATAAAATTTGCCATCATTGCATGTACCTACTGCTATCTTTTTTAATTATTTTAAATCTATTAAATTTCTGTATTTCGCATTTACACAAAAAAAATAAATAAAAAAAATAAAAATAAAATAAAAAAATCTTTAGAGCACAGGCGTCGGGTGGGAATGCTATCCATGTTCTACCGGTATTTCAATGGAAGATTCTCTGAGGAACTAGCGTCATTGATCCCTTCGGCACCGGTGCATAGTCGGCAGACACGCCAAACGCGCGCCCAACATATGTACACGGTTGACATTTGTCATATGAGAACGGGTCGTTTTTTCGACTCGTTCTTGAGTTCAACAGCTCGGCTATGGAACGATTTGCCGGCATCTGTGTTTCCTCCCTCCTACAACATGGGTCTCTTCAAGACCAATGTTCATTCCTTCCTCTCCTCAAAAAGACCCTCCACACAGCATCCCAGATGACATAGGCTCTGAGGGGAATTATTTTCCTCAAGGCCTCCTGTGTGGAGTTAATGTAAAAAAAAATAAATAAATAAAAACCGTCGTATAAAAAATGCGGTCGTTTTAAAACAAAAAGGAAATCTACGTTTGAAATACCTATATAGGGGGGCCGCAAAATTCGAAACACCTATATAGGGGGGCGGCAAAATTCGAAATACCTATATAGGGGGGGGGGCGGCAAAATTTTCCTCCGCCCCGGGCGGCTGACATCCACGCTACGCCACTGATCCAAATTCCTCTATTTTCAACAAAACAAAATAATTATATTTACAAAGGAATAAAATATTTAAATAGACTTCTCGAAGAAGTAAAAATAATAACAGATTCGGTATTATTCAAGAAAAAAGTCAAATTATTCTCAAAAAATCACCAGTCAAATTGTTACTGAAACAATAATATAACTCAAACAAAATAAATAAAAATAAAATTGTGAAATAACCAATTCACTCAGATAAAATTTTCTTGCGTACGCCGGGATCGGAACCCGCGGCTTTCGGATTACTAGTCGAGAGCCTTACTTCTCGACCACGGAGGCCCTTATCGTGTTGCTGAATTGTATTTCAAACGATGGGGACCGAGTAGGCGAATTAAACATTACTTGACTGCTTACTAAATAAAGTACAGTGTTTTCAAACATTCTAGTGACACGTCGTTTGTAGTTCTGCATATATAACCAAGCGTTCAAAGCTTTATTGGATTTTTCATTCACGTGGAGATTAAATAAAAACTTTTCGTCAAATATGTCACCCAGGAGAATTTATAAATTATATGACTTAGAATTTTACAAAAAACAGTGAATTTTTTTAATTATTTAAAATACACACATTAAAAAGATTTAAAAAGGAAAACATAAAAATTCTTAACCATCATAAATAAATCTGCCTCGATTGCTCGAGATTTCTAGAAGATCATTTTTAATTTTTCGGCAAAATTAAAAAAATCATACCTTCGAATTTTAACATGGAGACATAAAAAACTTACTACAGTGCTATACGTCCAATGAATTAACCTGTATTTTAACGTTTATTTCATACTAGCTTTTCCCCGCGGCTTCGCTCGCATGGTATTACGGGAAATTACTGTAGCGGTTGAACTTATCAAATATACCCCCTCCTCCCCACCCTCACCCCCTCCCGAATTCCATACATTCATTCCCTTACATTCAGTTTTCAAACATCTCGCCTGCCACCTAAATTTCATAAAGCTATAGCTCAAAGAAAAAAAGAATTATCCAATTTTGTTCATTCGTTCGGAATTAATGCGCTTTCAAACATTTCGGATGTTTATTTTTAATTAAATATTTGAAAGTTTGTGAATATAATAAAAAATTACACTATTTATTCAGTTCATTTATTCAGTCTTTATTATCGTTACGAATTATATTTTTAATGTAGGAACTGACATTTATTCCAAAACAGAAGCTTGTCCAAAAAAATAAAACATTTTCTAATATTTGAATTTTCTGAAGCAGTTGCAATCGTTTCCATGGAAACGATTTTTTTCTAGCAAAAATTTTTTCGATAGCAAAAATTTGCTTTAGTTAGCGACAGAAAACGTAGAACAAATATAATATATTAATATTTTTAATTTCATTACGCCAGAGCTTACCATCATATACAAAATATAGTCTGCGCATATAATTTAGCTTTCTATTGGTGAATGAATTTTTAAAGTCTTTATATTGTGTTATGCGTGAAAAGGTCATAAACAAACTCGAGCAGTTTCGCATTTATAATATTAGTATGGATTTATAGGAATTATAGAAAAAAAAAAATATTGTAAAATTTATAACCGCACGAATCCTGCGTGTTTGTTACTATGAAATTCCGTGAGAGGTACTCATTTGAGTCAACATAGAATATTTTCGATTTATGTATGTGGTCTGTGGTATATGTGATAATGAAAGCTGCTTATTTATGGAAAAGGGGCTTAATTTTAACCGTTAAGAGCTGATCAAAAATTCTTCGTGAAAAAAATATTTTAAAAATTTATTTTTAATTTCGTTCTAAAATAGTCTACGAAGTTCGGATTTGCGACATCTATAGTCACAAAAGATAAAACATTTCAAAAGCTTCGTTTTAAAATAAATGGCTGGCCTTTGAAATGTTTTACGAATGTTATGAAAATGGGTTCGAATTTTGGACCGCTATCAATCGCAGAAAAATAAGAGTGGTCCATTTTTCGACCATAATCGCTCCAGTGGATAAAACTCACAGCAATAAATTAATTTCTTGTTAACAAAACTACCCAAAAATAGAGAAAACATTTCTCGCTTTTGAATTTGGTTGTGCCATTACAAAATAGGTATAGAAATTATATTATTTGATGTAAGAAATAAATAAACTTATATAGCATGCTAATAAGTCTACCCAATGAACTTGAATTAAATGAGAGTTCTTAAAATTAGTTTCTAACAATATAGATAGATAAATATAAAGATGTAGTGGAAAAAAAAAGGTTTCCGGGAGGGGCGCAGGGGAACGAGGAAAGTGGAAGTAGAGGGAGGGGGAAGGCGTGGAAGGTGGAAGGGGAACGTAGGAGGTGGAGGGGAAGCGGAAAGAGGACAAATGGGAAAGGATACGCAGGGAGGAACAATTTCTTTATTTAAATGGCATCACAACTCGCTAGTACTAAATAAATCAATTGATCTGGTATGATTTTACATAAGAATAAAAATCTTCTATAGCAAAGCAGATCTGTCACGATTTTCATTTACATCTGGAAATCATATTGTATCCACATTTCAAATCTCATAATTTAACTTTCGGAATCTAAAATATTTGGGCATTTGGTTATTGTTTATAAACGTACATACTTATTGACAGATTGCAAAAATTTCCTCTAATGCGATGGAAGTTGATACGTTAAAAAAGAGTGCAAAATCCATCGCATCACTTAATGACTATTTTTTACAATGAGTCAGCTCGTGGCGCCTTAAATATTCCTTTCGTGAACATGTATAGGTACATTCTGAACAGGAAAACGGTCTTTCTTCACTATGGGTTAGCATGTGACGTTTTAAATAACCGTTTCGAGCACACGTATAGCTGCAGGTAGGACATGAATAAGATTTTTCACCGGTATGCGCAAGCAAGTGAAGTTTTAAAGATCCCTTATTAGAACATGAATAGTTGCAGTAGGGACATGAATAGGGTTTTACTCCAGTATGGGTTAACATGTGTTGTTTTAAATGACCTTTTTGAGAAGATGAATAGTTGCAGTAGGAACATGAAAAAGGTTTTTTTCCCGTATGGGTAAGAATGTGAAATTTTAAAGCTCCCTTATGTAAAAATGAATAATTGCAGTATGAACATGAATAAGGTTTTACTCCAGTATGGGTTAACATGTGTTGTTTTAAATGTCCCTTTTGAAAAGATGAATAGTTGCAGTAGGAACATGAAAACGGTTTTTTTCCAGTATGGGTAAGAATGTGATTTTTTAAATTTCCTTTAAAAGAACATGAATAACTGCAGGAGGAGCATGAAAAGGGTTTTTCTCCAGTGTGCTTAAACATGTGATATGTTAGATATCCCTTTTTAGAACACGTGTAGCTGCAGTGGGAACATGAAAACGGCTTTAGCAGCGGATGTTTCTTCAGATTCTTTAAGTCTGAAAAAGAAAGAGTAAACGCAAAGATATGTTAATTAATTCAGAAAATTGTTAAAACAAATTCGGATAAACAAAAATGGATGATACCTGCTGCCTGGGTAATAATTTGAGAGCGCTCTGAGCATTCCTTTTTAACATCCGGCAGGTGGGGATAAGCAGCACTCCCGCCATCTTCTTTTCGGGGTCCTGGTTCTGCCTTGATGGGAACAGTCTCCACATGCATGCTACCTGGTTCTGCCTTGATGGGAACAGTCTCCACATGCATGCTACCTGGTTCTGCCTTGATGGGAACAGTCTCCAAATGCATGCTACCTGGAATAACAAGACAAACTAAGAATGACACTCGCAGAATTATTATAATAAATATGTTACCTTATAATAAACCAGTTTGTTATCTAGAACCTTAAAGTAATTGAGAAGTCCCCCACAGAACTAAGTGTTGAGTGTAAATAATACCCAACATAATACCTTCCCTCCCTCCGTAATTTTAAAATATGACCTTGAACACCCTTGACGGGTGAAAGCCAGGAATATTTGAAAAAATAATATTTTGAAGAACGCGACTGAATCCTGGTATGGGAACGGGTACAAAAATCTAGGAATTGTAGGAAATATGCATTATCTTATAACCCATATTAATTTCAAGAACACATAACGCGAAATGTTTTGTTTCAATTAAATAATAAAGTATGGGCAACAGCTTGAGGAAATCTGTTTGCCGGCAGAATGAGTTCAATTCCAGAGTTTTCTATAAAGCAATATTTGAAATGTAAAATAAAAATTGTTGAAAACCGACGACTAGAGGAAAGTAGAGAACATGCAGCTGTCCTGTGTCCTGGCTTCATAAATCTGAAACACCTTTGTGATAAACGCAATGCAACTTACAAGTTGGCTGAACACTCTCAGCATACTGCAAACTTTCCGTCTTTATATTCGGGATGTCGATTTCCACGTATGTACACGGCATTTCACCAGCGCCTTCTTCCTGGGACCCTGGTTCCGTCTTGATGGAAACACCCTTTGGGTTGGGAAGATCCATGGTACTGCTGTGGTAGCGTCCTGTTATATTATGGTAATTGATCTCAGCTCAAATAAATAAGAACTGTAACGAAACATCTGTCTCTTCGTCGCTATAAATGTTATTTATTTTGACATATTGAGGGTGATTTTTTAAGTAGCTTTTTATACAATTTGCTACGTTCTCATTCAAATTACATAATTTTTTCATAAGTTTTATATGAGATACGCTGTCAAACGCTTTTCTCAGATCTACGAAAATACCTATACATTTTTAACTCATATCTAGGTTTTTATATATGCGTGATGTGACATTTGTAATCGTGTCTTGTGTGCTGCGCGCTTTTCGGAATCCGTATTGATTGTCGTGAAGTATTTTGTTATTTTCAATCAAGTCCATTAGTTTAGATTTTACGATTTTTCCAAATATTTTTCCAACATTCGAAAGAAGGAAATCGGTCTACAGTTAGTTAAATTTTCTACGTTTTCACTTTAGTATATGGGCGACAAAATTACCTTTTTATAATTTGATGAAAATATTCCATTTTTTAATCTTGAATTAATTAAATGAGTTGATGGTTTTACCACGTGACTTTTAACGTTTATATAATAGCATTAAACGAATCACAGATGGAAAAAACTGCCTTTTATATAGTCCATTTAATTATTAACAAACAAGCGCTTCTGCAATAAGCAAGCGCTTTTACCAATACCAGATAGAAGTAATCGTTATACGGTACAAACTTTCAGTCAAAGTGACACAATTTGTAGAGAATTGTCAATTTGACATTTGTGTAGTTTTGTGTAGGTCGAAACAGCTTTCTCATGTATTACGTATGAAGTAAACATTAACACAAAATAAACAATATTGGCTTATGAATTAAAAAAAATAAAAATCACACACACTTCTTGATATACATTATTGACATTGAGTGTAAATGCAAGACAAAAAGGTTCGGGTTGACTCTTTTGCTCAGGTTAAAGATTAATTGAAAAGACTAGGTTCTCTTTGTTTAGATACAGCGGTCGCAAATCAAGAATGAACAAACTTACATTCTACTCGTCTGTCACTTGTTAACCTGATTGGTGTTGGATAGCTCAGTATGTTGTTGTATCGCGAATCGTGTAAAAACTGATAGATCACAAGTAAAGCTATAAATTTTTACAATAAACAAACAGCAATATAAAGTGTCTTAATTGTTATGTAGTCAATTTAGCAAGAATCTACTTATTTGTACGTACAAGGCGTAGCGCCGTAGTCAATTCTAAAGTGTTAAAAAAACGTCACGGGAAAAGGAGAAGCGTTTGAATCTTACAAACTTTGCTTAAAAAATGTGATGGTTATTGAACTAATCTCAAGTTAAATAAGATTAACACAATTATTGTTAAGTTTACACGATAATTCTTTAGAAAGGCGGATGAACAATGACAGCGTGACAAGAGAATGAAGGAAATGGAGACAAATTGACATATCCATAGACAACAACCAATTGAAGAAAATAAGGTAAATTTTCGATCGCGCTGGCCACGCTCAATACCTACAAATATTTTTTAGAAAAAAACTTTAGATTCGCCTTAATGACTATTAAAGACAACTTTCTGCATTCGGGGTGATGGAAAACAATGCACTTAAATTTTCAACTGCGTAAAGCGAAATTTAGTTCGCGTACCGAATTTGCACGGCCATTCTGTCATTTTGTTCTGTTCATTCTGTTGGTATTCCTGATACTATACGCGAGTAGTTCGTATGAGTTCGTAGCCGACTTCATACGTAAACATGATATGTGCGTAATTATATAGACAAACATCATTAATAATATTCAAATACAGAATAGGTTCTAAGCAAGATTATTTTTACATTGAAAATTTATTTTTTAAAGTAAAAATAATCTTGCTTGGAACCTATTCTGTATTTGAATATTATTAATTATGTTTGTCTTTATAATACTCATATCTCATATTTACGTATGAAGTCGGCTACGAACGACCCTGCTTATATTATCAGGAATACCAACAGAATGAACAGAACAAAATGACATATGGCCGTCCAAATTCGGTACGCGAACTAAATTTCACTTTACGCAATTGAAAATTTAAGTGCATTGTTTTCCATCACCCCGAATGCAGAAAGTTGTCTTTAATAGTCATTAACCCTTTTTATTTTTATTTATTTATTTGAGACACAAACAGGATATTTACAGAGCATTATTTTGGTTAATGTATAACAAATTAAGATACAAATATAAATATCCCTAGACTAATGTGTCTACAGTAATAACATTTGCGTAATTCACAGACACATGAAAAACAATGTAAGTATTTTTTTTACATAATTTAGAAACTTAAATAGAAAATTTGAAATACATGATAGCTACAAAATATTTAAAGTGTTTATTAAAAATAATAAAACAACATTAAAATTATTATTTTTTTTTTTTCAGTTGCACAAATCATGGAGATATTTCTTAAAACAAGTAAAATTATTCACAAAAATATCTATTATAGAGTGTGATTTAGTGAGATTGTTGTATGATCGTGACATTCTAGATATGGGATTAAAGTATCCCGTATTATTACTAAAAATTTCAGTAATTTATTTGACTTACTCACAATGTATTCAATGTGTTGGTTGAACGTTAGTTTGTTGTCAAATATAATTCCTAAATCTTTTATCGACTCAACTGTATCCAGATTGTGACCACATATGCTGTATGAATATAGAGTTTTGTTGGTGTTCTTGGTGAAATTAATAACTTTGCACTTAGGTATATTTAGTTCCATTTCATTGTCAACACACCAGGTAGATATTGCGTTAAGGTCTTGTTGTAATAGTTCACAATCGTCCATAGATTTAATTGCTTTATACAATTTGAGGTCATCAGCATATAGAGAAAAATTACAGCGGAGTTTATATGTAAGGTCGTTAATAAAGATCAAGAAAAGCAAAGGGCAGTGAGTTATTTTTTTGTCATCTACATCGTGGGAGTGAGTTATTTGTCAAGATTTTCTTAAATTTGTATTCGATTTAATTAATTATCTTCTTACCTTTTTTTACTACATAAGTTATTTTGGAGCTTTTTTATTGTATATTTAACCTCTTATTATTGCATTGTAAATTTAGTTTGACAAATTCAGTGGTTCTCAACATTTTACAAATAAAAAGTTTTAAAATTTTTTGTTATTTTTTTATTTATGTAAAAAGAAATTGTCAATAATAAAAAGATAATACTAAAAACAAAACGTGGGCCATTTCAGTGGCTCTCAACATTTTACAAAGGTTTTTCAAAAATTATTATTTTTATTTATAAAAAAAGAAATGAACAATAATAAAAAGATAATGTTAAAAATAAAAAAAGTAAAGTCTTATAATAAATTGGAAAAATTCAGTGGTTCTCATCATTTTACAAATAAGAAGTTAAAAAAATTAAATTATGTAAAAAGATAATATATACCAGGGATGGCCAACCGGTCGATCGCGGCTATTAGGCCAGTCGATCGGACGCACGGGTCCGGCCAAGGACTCGAACTCAATAGAACCCGCCCCACACAAGAACTCGGACCCGTAGCCGGACAAGAACCCACACAAGAGCTTCGCTTATCATCTTCAGGAAAAACTCGTGGCTTGATATATTCACGGAAGAACAACATTTCTTGAAGAGAGGGGTGATGATTATCAGCAACTGCGTGATTTAGACACACAGATTTAATTTAAACCAGTTTTGTGTTCAGAATGTAAAATTCCAGTTTTAAATTCAGCTGCTGACACGTTTCAAAAAAAAACATTCCCTTATTCGAAGTGCAGTTATAAAATTTTAGTTGCAGTCTATTTATGTACTGCTAGAATCAAAGAAAATCCGTTTTCATGTTCTGAGTGTAGTCTTGATTTACCGCATACAGATTCACTTTAAACCAGTTTTGTGTTCATAATATAACGATTAAGTAAATAACGAGTTGCAGATTCAACGTGTACCGAGTGAAGCTTTACGTTTGCAGCATATGCCTTTACATGCCATATGCTGCAAAATTCTAAAAAAATGACTGTTCCGTGTGTAACTATTATTTTGGGACTCTTACGCAGAACCTTACATTTAAAATAGATACCCCCCCCCCAAAGAATAAGAATTTGGAGGACAACTTAGGAATTCCATAAATCTCCCTGTTTAAAATCATAAACAACGTGTATGATTAATTTTTAATTAATCAAATCAATCTTAATATCAGGCCAAAATTCACTAGAAACCTTGAATCTTGAAACCTTTTGGATCGATACTTACCGTATTAATAATACAAGTTTCTTCAAACCAACCTCAAGAATGACTCGGTTAAACAATAAATATTGCAAACATGAAGACTTAGGTGTATTTTCAAACTCAATTGCTACCTTCAGAAGGAAATTATACTAACATATCCCTGATGATCTCCTCACCTAGAGCTATAATCTATACTTCCATACTAATATTATAAATGCGAAACTGCTTGAGTTTGCTTATGACCTTTTCACGCATAACACAATATTAAGCCTTTAATAATTCTTTCACCAATATAAAGCTAAATTATATGCGCAGACTACAGGTTGTGTATGATGGTAAGCTCTGGCGTTATGAAATTATAAATATTAATATATTATATTTGTTATACGTTTTCTGTCGCTAACAAAGGCGAGTTTTTGCTAACGTCAGAAAAAAATCTTTTCCATGGAAACAATGTTGATATATTTTTGGGCTCTATGCTGGTAGGTACTCAATCTACTGGGCAGCTACTACTGCAGAAAATTCAAATATTAGAATTCGTTTTTTTTTTGGACAAGCTTGGAATAAATGTCAGATGAGAGTTCCTATATTAAAAATATAATTCGTAACGATTATAAAGACTGAATGATAAATAGAGTATTTTTTTATTATATTAACGAACTTCCAAATATTTAAATAAAAATAAACATCCGAAATGTTTGTAAGCGCATAAATTGCGAACGAATGAACAAAATTGGATAAGTAATTCTTTTTTCTTTGAGCTAAAGCATTATGAAATTTAGGTGGTGGGCGAGATGTTTGAAAACTGAATGTAAGGGAATGAATATATGGATAATTGATAAGTGCAAGCGCTACAGTAATTTCCCGTAATACCATGCGAGCGAAGCCGCGGGGAAAAGCTAGTATATTATAAATGCGAAACTGCGTGTGTTTGTTTGTTACGCTTCCACTCACTAAACGATAAACCGATTTTGAAAATTCTTTCACCGATAAAAAGCTACATTAAATGTGAGCAATGTAGCCTATAGAAGGCGGGTGGGCGGTGGGAGGGGAAGGGAGGGGGGGGAAATTGATAAGTGCAAGCGCTACAGTAATTTCTCCTTAATACCATGCGAACGAAGCGGCGGGTAAAAGCTAGTATGTATATAAATGTGCATGGGTGTATGTACTTATTTTTTTTCCTTTTTATTAAATATATGTAAGTTCTTTAATTTGTTATTATGTATTACAACTAATTATGAAAGTTGTGCTTATCTTTAATTGGAAATATCACTGTTAACTAATGTAATAATTATATGTGTGATATTCTGTTGGCGAGTCAACATCAAAATAAATCAAACGTTTGATCTATGCAACCACCGTAGATAAATTATTGTAATCAATGTTTATGTATTTAATTACTAATATTTGATTTTGATCCTCCTTGTTTTGTGTGGTGACCGAATAACTCAGAATAAAATCTGCTCAACACGTCCTTTGAAATTCATTAAAATTGATGACAAAAATGATTGGTTAAATAGGTTACGTTCGGTTAGGTTACATTTCTGTGCAAGGCGATGAGTCGAGAGAGAGCGGCTGGAGAGGTCTAGGTTAGGGGTAAGGGGTGGTCTAGGGGTGAGGCTCTTGACTCGCAATTCGAAGGTCGCGGGATCGAATCCCGGCGTTAGAAAATAAATTTTATTTGATGGATTTGTATTATTTTGCAATTAATTTATTTAAAAATAATATAAAGTATATTTGCGGCACGTTCCAGAGTGGAAGATACTCTCAGTATCGCCCTGAAGTAAGACCACCATTCAGAACTGAAAAGTTGATTGAAATGGCTTTAGCCGTGTGTTTGGTTCTGAAACAGTTTTTTTTAAAAAACAAAACTTAATCCACATTCCTCTATTCCTTCCATCATGTAATTCATTCTCTTCTTCCTTTCCTCAAAGTCTCCGCCAGGAAAAGAAGATGTGCTTACCTACATGATGAACAATATTGCTACCCAAGTGCGCCTTACCCACTTGTTATGAGTTGCATTTCGGAAGTGATATGGATCACAACTCGTTCTCGTAAAATATCGCAAGTAGTCGCAAATAATCGCAGTTTCGTTTCTTTTTATAAAATATAGTGGTGTCGTGCATAAACCTTGTTGTGCAATATATGGAATACCAGAAACGACACGGAGCAGCCTTCAGAAGCCTCGTTAAAGGTAGGAGATTCCCTTCAAACCGATTCTCCTTCGATCTTGCTTCAAAACACGATATATGGTCTATTCGTCGTTGAAAGGGATTTAAAATCCGCAATCTCGTGTCGTGGCATCTCGGCTGCGACATTTTTTTGTTCCTTCTAACCGGATAAATGTTGTTTGTTAGACATTGTGTTTTGAAGTACAGATCATTCCATTCGTTGACCCTTTTCCGGTTTTTTATAGAACTGTTTCAGAATTACTCATTCGATCGTGAATATTGATTGAATTTAAATTGGTATTATTTAAGTCGTTGGGCGGCTTAACATTTTGAATTCGTAGATAGTGGGGTACCTTGTACGTATCACCGCTACGTGGTAGGTAGTTGGTGTACCTACACGCATTGTCGCGTCGGTAAAGTAGATCGTGGATTGTTGTCGCATTTGACAGCTGTTATCACAGCAAACATTCATCAAACAAACATCATGGCGGCAATTAATATTAAATACAAATTGGCGCTATTAGATATGGAAAGTGTTCGTTCGTCGGCTATCAAAGCCGTCACATCTTCAAATTCGGTTGACAAAAATATTTTCAAAGCTCGTTATGCCGATATATCTAACATTAGAGAAAATTTCGTCGCTTCATATATTTCAATTGAATCAAATAAGAAGGATGATGCGGAAATCCAAGTATTACAGCAAAAGTATACTGAAATCCAAAACATGTATTACGAGATTCAATCATATTATTCTCAATTATTTCCGGAAGTTTCGAAAAATGAACCAAACTTTTTAATTGTATGCCCATTACTCTGAAACAATTACTAACTTCAAATGCATCTAAAAACATTCACAAAAAAAATATTACTACCTGGATAAAAAATCAAGATATTCACCTTATTCAAAAAATCATAAATCCCAACCAAACATAACCAAACTACAAATAGTAAAAGAAAACAATTAAACACGTCTTTCATGAATTTTCCTACTACACACACACTTGCATTAATAAATATGTGTAGGTGTGTGCAACTTTTTACGTATGTATGTCTACAAATTTAAACATGTGCATAATTTTGTATATATGGATTTGTATTTTATACATATTTTTTCATTCTAAATAATCAGTGTATGCGATTATAAAATGTATAAAAAATAAATTATAATAATTAAATAACTAATTTTCTACAACACACATTAATACTTGTCACACTTAATCATAAGCACGTCAACACCTCAGCACAGGTTCTCCTAGTGAGGTGTTCACGAAACACAATATTACCCACACACAGTTTTACCTTCTCAAACCTACCTTACACCCAACATAATACTTAAAAAAAAAAAAATAATAATCTTTTTGCTTACTGCTACTGAAATTTAAAGTTTTTTTTTTGTACTCCTATGTAAACCTCTGTAATCTATTGTAAAATTGTGTATTCAAGTATAGACATAAATAAATAAATAAATAAATAAACATATTTTCAGAGCTCGTTATGCCGATATATCTAACATTAGAGAAAATTTCGTCGCTTCACATATTTCAATTGAATCAAAAAGAAGGATGACGCGGAAATTAAAGTATTACAGGAGAAGTATACTGAAATCCAAAACATGTATTACGAGATTCAATCATATTATTCTCAATTATTTCCGGAAGTTTCGAAAAATGAATCGGATCATTTAATGGCCAATAATAATGTTTCGTTGCCAAAATTAAAATTGATTATTTTCTCTGGAATATCAACAGATTGGACAAATTACATAAATACCTTTAATTCGTTGATCGATTCTAATAATGCTTTAAATTCTGTTCAAAAAATGCATTATTTAATAAGTAGTCTATCAGGTGAGGCATTGACGCACGTTAAACATTTACCGATTTCTGAAGAAAATTATTTTGTGGCATATAAAATTTTAAAGGAAAGATATGAAAACATACGCTTGATCGCTGATCGACATGTTGAATTAATTCTATCGATTCAACCTGTAAAAGCTCAAGATAATCTTCGGCAATTTATTTCCATTTTGAAAGAAAATATTGCTGCGTTAGAAGCTTTAAATTTCCCAGTTCGAGAATGGAGCTTTCTTTTGTTACATATTGTATTGCGTAAATTAACAAAAGAATTACGTATTGATTTTGAAATTCAACACAGTTCGGAGAATATTCCAACGTTTGATCACTTGTTAAAATACTTAGATGGACAGTGCTTAGCAAAAGAAATGGCACTTGGAGTTTTTCCTGAAAACCAGTTACAGGCTCATAAAGGTCAATCTAAATCGTATAATGCGAAACATCGATCAAGCAATAATATTAATGCGTTTGTATCAAACATTGAAATCAAGTGTATTCTTTGTAAATCGCCACACTCACTGCACAAGTGTGAAAAATTCTTACGCCTTACTCCAAAGGATAGGTACTTGTGTGCAAAGGAAAATAATTTATGTCTCAATTGTTTAGTGCAAGGAAAACACAACGCAAAAAATTGTCAGTCGCGTTTCACCTGTAGAGAATGTAAATCAAGACATCACACATTATTACATTTTCCAAAAAAAATCGTGGAAAATTCAGACCAGCAAGAAAATTCGTCGGAGCCTTTGGCGTTGACAACATTCTACAATAAAACCAACAAAACGGTTCTTTTGTCTACAGCTTATGTGGAAGTTTTAGATAAAAATGGAATGTTCCAGAAAATGCGTGTTATTCTGGATAGCGCCAGTCAAGGAAACTTCATATCGGAAAATTGTGTCAAAAAATTGGGTTTTACTCGTTTTAAGAAAAAACCACTTACCGTGATAGGTATTGGAAATAGTCCTACAATTAATTCTAACGGATTAATAAAAACACAATTTCGTCCTGTCGATTCGAAGGAATCTGGTATTTTGACAGATTTCGTTGTTTTAAATAACATTTGTTCGAATATGCCATCAAATTGTATCGTCGATCATCATTGGGAACACATCGTAGGTCTCAAATTGGGAGATCCAACATTTTACATACCATCAGCCATTGACATACTGCTTGGAAGTGATATTTTTGCGTCATTATTATGCTCAGGAAAAGTGATGGGCAAAGAAAATGAGCCCATAGCCATAGAAACTAAATTGGGTTGGATTTTGATGGGAAATGTTGGACCATCAAATCATTGTAAAAATTCATTCTTCACGTCAATGGAGGAAAATATTGATGAAAAGCTTAAATGTTTTTGGGAAATTGAAAATGTTCCACTTTTGAAGAAAATTCAATCGCCTGATGAAATTCGTTGTGAAAAATTATACACTGAAAGTACCTACCGTAACCAAGACGGGAGATACGTCGTATCGTTGCCATTTAAGGAAAGCCCGGAAAAATTGGGAAACTCATATGACATAGCGTTGTCACGCCTCAAGCATTTAGAAAGGAGATTGAATAGAGATTCTGATCTCAAATCCCAATATATTTCGTTCATGAGGGAATACTCAATATTAGGGCACATGATGGAAGTGCCACCTCAATCGCCAATTATTGGTAATTATTTCATACCCCATCATGGAATAATCAAAGAAACCAGTTCTACAACTCGTTTAAGGGTCGTTTTTGATGCCAGTACCAAATCGTCTTCGGGTACGTCATTGAACGACATACTTTTGGTCGGTCCCAAATTACAAAGAGACATTGTCGAATTAATGTGTAATTTTAGAATACACAAAATTGTTTTTACAGCTGACATCCGTCAAATGTATAGGCAAATACTTGTGGATGAGAAATCTCGCCGTTATCAACATATTTTGTGGAGGGAATCATCGGATCATCCCGTAAAGGAATTTGAATTAAAAACAGTAACATATGGCACGTCATGCGCACCATACTTATCGATTCGCACACTTCATAAATTAGCCAATGATGGAAAACTGAATTTTCCAACGGCTGCTAGGACATTGATTGAAGATACTTATGTAGATGATATTATCAGTGGTGCGCAAACTTTGGAAAGCGCTCGACATTGCATAGTGGAATTAATTGCATTACTTCAAAAAGGTTGTTTTGAATTGAGAAAATGGTCTAGTAACCATCCTGAAATATTGGAAGACATTCCTGTCAGCTATCGGGAAGTACCCTTATGTTTTGAGTCGGATACTGACAAGAAAAACCTTAATATTTTAGGTATTCAATGGATACCGTCGCTTGATCAATTTACTTATAAAATTCATAATGTTTTTAGTGACCACTGTACCAAACGTATAATTTTATCGACAATTGCGCGTCTATATGATCCATTAGGTTTTATTAATCCTGTCGTTTTTATTGCTAAATGCTATATGCAAAACTTATGGAAAATTCAAATTGGATGGGACGAAGAAATCCCTTCGGACATGAAATTGAAATGGAAGAAATATATAAAAGAGCTTCCATCACTTGCCAATTTAAAAATTGATCGATATCTCGCAACTTCTCCAACCAGTCGGTGCATCCTTGTTGGGTTTGCGGACGCCTCTGAAAGAGGATATTGTGGAATTGTTTATTTGGTTGTGATTAATAACACAGAAATATCCAGCCATATTTTATTAGCAAAATCCCGTGTTGCCCCCGTAAAGATAACATCGATCCCGCGACTGGAATTGTTGGGAGCAGTTTTATTGGCAAATTTGTTGACTTATTGTCAAGAAATATATAAAGATAGACTTCAAATTGAAAAGACTGTCGCGTTCACCGATTCAACTCAATAGTTGCCAATACAATTATTGGCATGGTTGAAGACACCTTCTTTTCTATTGCAAACCTTTGTTGCAAATCGTGTTGAAACAATAATACAAAATATACCTTATGAACATTGGTATCACATTTCATCGCAAGAAAATCCTGCTGACTTGGGTTCGCGAGGAGTTTTTCCCAGTGAAATCGCTGGCGCTTCGTTATGGTGGAAAGGACCTAACTTTATATCAACACCTTTGGAGGAATGGTTATTTGTTAGGCCTCCAAATATCTCCGTGGACCAGTTACCAGAGTATAAGTCGAAAAATTTAATTTCTCTATCGACGAATGTGACAACGTCTGACGAAGAGTTTTTATTGAAATTTTCATCATTATCGAAATTACTGCGTGTTATATGTTGGTGCCGTCGATTTATCAATAGATTACGTTCGGAATCGATTATCAATTTCAATGGTTTATCCCCACTTTCGTTAAAAGAAAATAATTCAGCCTTGCAATGTTGCATTAAGCTTGTTCAAGCAATTTATTTTCAACAAGATATGAACAATATCTCTTCCCATCGTATATGTTCAACGCAGCTTCAAAAACTCGCTCCATTTATTGACGCAAATGGTGTTTTGAGAGTCGGTGGTCGAATTCGCCTTGCACAGATTTCAGAAAATGCTCGACATCCTATTATTTTGCCGAAGCGATGTCATTTGACAACTTTAATAATTGATTATTACCATAGCATGTACCTTCATCCAGGTCCTCGTGCACTCCAATCCATAATATCATTAAAATATTGGATAATTTCGGCTAGGAACGTAATTCGATATCGATTGAGTAAATGCATTTCTTGTTTTAAAAATAACCCGCGTGGTAGTTTCCCGTTGATGGGTAACTTACCCGCTTCCCGTTTTCGAGAAGGTCGTCCATTTTTAAATGTCGGAACAGATTACGGAGGTCCTTTTTTGGTGCGTGAAAGTAGACGTCGCGGCGCAAAAACTTATAAGGCCTATTTATGTCTTTACGTTTGTTTATCGACCAAAGCCGTTCATCTTGAATTAGTTTCAGATCTATCTACTGAAGCGTTTGTGGCAGCATTAGATAGATTCATCTCTAGACGCGGTATATGCCAAAATATCTATAGCGATTGCGCCACCAATTTTACTGGAACTAACAGATGTCATACTGGCCTTTCTAAATTCATACGTGAATCTGAAAACACTGACAAACTTGTTGACGCAACTGTCGCTCGTTCAATTACTTGGCATTTTTCTCCGCCCTCCGCACCCCATTTCAATGGAGTGTCGGAGGCTGGTATTAAGTCAACTAAATACCATTTGAAGAGGGTTGTGGGAGATCAAATCCTCACCTTCGAAGAATTAACTACTGTTCTGACTCGTATCGAAGCCATTTTAAATTCGCGACCAATTGGAGCGCTGTCGTCGGATCCATCCGAATTGAACCCGTTAACTCCTGCACATTTTTTTAATTGGGGCTCCTCTTGTTTCTGTTGTTGAAGAAAATTTTGTGGATGTACCAATGAATCGTTTATCGCGTTGGCAACTATTGAAACAGATGTCCCAACATTTTTGGAATCGCTGGCGGAAAGAATATCTACATACTCTTCAACAACGAAACAAGTGGGCAACGTCAACTCCTAGTTTAAAAGCTGACGATCTAGTCATGATAGATGATTCGCAAGCAACCCCAATGCGATGGCCTGTGGGGAGGGTGGTTG
Organism: Glyphotaelius pellucidus; assembly: GCA_936435175.1. NCBI lineage: Eukaryota > Metazoa > Arthropoda > Insecta > Trichoptera > Limnephilidae > Glyphotaelius > Glyphotaelius pellucidus. The sequence goes on from OW386565.1 coordinate 579,868, forward strand.
AATTATTCCCCGGCGCCGATGGAGTGGTTCGTGTCGCTACTGTAAGAACCCCTCAGGGCATTTTTAAGCGGCCCGTGGTCAAATTGTATAGGCTACCCATCGATTGAATAGTTTTAATTTTTTTTTTGTCTTGTTCAATTCCTAGGTTAATTAGTTATTTGCTTTCGTTTTTCGTTGCTTTCTTTCGTATATAGTTGTTGAGAAAATATCATATTTCCTCAAGGTCGGCGGAATGTTTGGTTCTGAAACAGTTTTTTTTTAAAAACAAAACTTAATCCACATTCCTCTATTCCTTCCATCATGTAATTCATTCTCTTCTTCCTTTCCTCAAAGTCTCCGCCAGGAAAAGAAGATGTGCTTACCTACATGATGAACAATATTGCTACCCAAGTGCGCCTTACCCACTTGTTATGAGTTGCATTTCGGAAGTGATATGGATCACAACTCGTTCTCGTAAAATATCGCAAGTAGTCGCAAATAATCGCAGTTTCGTTTCTTTTTATAAAATATAGTGGTGTCGTGCATAAACCTTGTTGTGCAATATATGGAATACCAGAAACGACACGGAGCAGCCTTCAGAAGCCTCGTTAAAGGTAGGAGATTCCCTTCAAACCGATTCTCCTTCGATCTGCCTTCAAAACACGATATATGGTCTATTTCGTTTACAATAGGGATTTACAGTCCGCAATCTCGTGTCGTGGCATCTCGGCTGCGACACCGTGTTTATCTGCCCTGGTGATCACCAGTGACCAGTGTCCACCTGGTGATCACCAGTGTCCAGGTGACCAGTGTCCATCATCAGGGCAGATGACTCATCTGCCCTGATGATGGACACTGTAACGCTGTCCGAAACGTTGGCTAAAGAAGGAGTTAGCGAAACACGGCATAACACCCCAAAAACAATAACAAAAATCTTTTAAATTTTTTATTTTTTACTTTCCTTAAACCAGTATGTAAACAAAATTTTAAAAATTAATTGATTTGAATAAATGGTTTAAAAATTACATTAGATTTAATACACAAATGCAAATTTTCAATTATTGGTACAAAAATAATTCAGTAGTGAAGGCCAATTTATACGCTCAATAATTCTGCGGACAATAAGTTAAACAGTTCATTTGAAAACTGAAATTTGATTTAACAATCGATGGTTTGCAAAATGTCGAATTGTGACATTTTTGATATTTTCGTAAGAGTTTTTGTAATGATTAAAAACACTTTTCAGATGTATTGTCACGTGGTTGTAATAATCTAGAAACCTTCGCGGGGGTGAATAGAGTGGGGGAAAGAGAGGGGGGGGGTATCGTGGAAGTTTCAAATATTTCCTGTCTTTAATATAGCAATGCATAGACAATTTACACACATTAAAACATACATTGATTTTTAAACCCATTTATTATAATGATAATGAAATGAACACAAGATAAATAGAGTTCCATTAATTAGCCGTTTAAATACTACATACGAAGAAAAACAAAAGAAACAAACTATAAATAGATTATTATAATATCATCAACAGTAAAAACAACTTCACTTTTCACATCATGTTATAAATTCAATCGTTAACTTCATACATTTTCAAGGAACAGAAAAAAAGGACACGTTAAAAGAGAAGAGTGTAGCTAACATAGGAGAAGAAATTCCGGGGTTTCTGCTAGTTTTGGCATCCATCACATCACATGAATTGTTGTTTTGCACAATAAGTCAGCAAGTGACGTCTTATACGTTCATTCATTCAGAACAGGAAAACGGTTTTCTCCAGTATGAGTAAGAATGTGTCGATTTAAATGTTCGATTCGAGAAAACAAATAACTGCAGTAAGAACATGAATAAGGTTTTTCTCCAGTGTGGATAAGCATGTGACGATTTAAATGTTCCTTTCGAGAAAACGAATTTCTGCAATAAGAACATGAATAAGGTTTTTCTCCAGTATGGGTAAGTACGTGACGATTTAAATGTTCCTTTCGAGAAAACGAATTACTGCAATAAGAACATGAAAAAGGTTTTTCTCCAGTATGGGTAATTATGTGACGATTTAAAATTTCCTTTTGAGAACATGAATAACTGCAGTAAGAACACGAATAAGGTTTATCTTCAGTATGGATAAGCATGTGATTTTTTAGATGTCCCTTTTGAGAAAATGTAAGGGTGCAGAAGGAACATGAAAACGGTTTTTTTCCAGTGTGCGTAAGTATGTGATTTTTTAAATTTCCCTTTCGAGAACATGAATAACTGCAGTGGGAACATGAAAACGGCTTTGGTAGCGAGGGCTTCTTCAGGTTTGTTAAAAAGTCTGAAAAATAAGGTGTAAAAACAAATATATGTATATTAAAACAGAAAATTATTAAAATTAATTCAGACAAACAAATATCGATGTTACCTGCTGTCTGGGTAATACTAAAAGAGCGCTCTGAACATTTCTTCTTAAAATCAGACAGGTGGATGTCAATTTCCGTATAAGGAACACTCTCTCTATCTTTTTCTCGGGGTCCTGGTTCTGCCTTGATGGGAACAGTCTCCACATTAATGCTACCTGGAATAACAAGACAACAATTCATTAATAGGTTTGTCAAGACGAGCTATGTATTTCAAAATTACGATCGACGATTACGATACCTAATAATTAGTTAATATTAATAGGTATCTAAAGTTGGATGATATAATATGGTTTAACTAAGTACCCGCTGACAAGTAACAACTTGCAGTAGTTTAGAATGAGGCTATACGTTTTTGCACTTTACAAAACTCATTTCGCCTTACTCATAAACGAAGAATAAGATAATACCACGGTAATACGAAATTGTCGTACAAATTTCACCTATCCCGTTCTTATTACCGTGGTATTGCATCATTCATTGCATTGCGATTATGAGTTAGGCGGATTAAAAATAACAAAACAATCAATGGAAATGATTCACTCTTATAAAAGTAGACAGAGAGGATTTCTATTTCTTTGAAATAATGTCATTTTCTTAAGGTATAAGAGTTCCAGGCAATCTACGACGAACCTGCCAATTTTATTTAGGAAGATTACATCAGCTAAGATACTCCAATCTTCCAACGACAGTGGGAACCTAAAGCAACATATTTTTTTAATTGTCCCTCTCTCAACAAATATCCCCTCTTCTATCCAGCATTGTTTAAAATTGCATTTTTAATAAGGCTGTTCAGTTCAACATCTTATCTCTCTCATCAACAAGTAAGTGATGTCAGCAGGAATAGTGCTCCTAACCATGGCCGACAGAGGTACCCATATAGATGGATGCCGGCGGGACTAGCTCTGGCGAACGAGTCCACCAGATTCTATTACCCACTGATGTAGGCAGATCGTCTGAATTACAGCATTATTAAAATAAATACGTAAACCAGTTTGTTATCTAGAATCTAAAAGTTATTGAGAAGTCCCCACAGAACTAATAGTGTTGAGTGTAAATAATACCCAACATAACATCTTCCCTCTCTCCATAATTTGAAATTATGACATTGAAAACCCTTGAAGGATGAAGGCCAGGAATATTTGAAAACAAAAACAAATTGAAGATCGCGACTGAATGGCATGGGAACGATAAGGACGGAAATCTAGGTATCGTAGGAAATATGCATTATAATAATGCATAACTAAAAACTATTTTTAGAATAGAGAACGTGAGTTGTTTTATTTGGGAGATAAAATAATATGGTGCGGCAACAGCTTGAGGAAATCAGAGCTGCTTGATGGTAGAATGAACATTGGCTTAATTCGACAGTTTTCCGTAAAGCAATATTTGGAGTGTGAATTCAAAAATGCCGACGAGTAGACTACTAGGGGAAAGTAACAAAATTAGCCGCTGTCCTGACTCCATTTATTTGAAACACCTACGTGATATAGATAATTCAACTTACTAGTTAGCTGAACACTCTCAGTATCCTTCAAACATTCATCATTCACATTCGGGAGTTCGATTTCCACATCCCAGTACCGCAGTTCACCAGCGGTTTCTTCTTTCTGGGACCCTGGTTCCGTCTTGATGGAAACACTCTCTGTGTTGTGAAGATCCATGGTACTGCTGTGATAGCGTCCTATTATATTATGGTAATTGGTCTCAGCTCAAATAATGTAGAACTGTAACAAATCATTATAGATGATTTATACTAAAAAATGCCATGAAAATTTTATTAAATTGATCAACGACCGTGTAAGCGAAAATCTTACTAATTTGAAACTGACAAAAAATAGTTCACGGAAAGATATATACATTGCTTGTCCAGTTTAATGCTTCAAACGAATCACAGATGGAAAAAACCTGAACCCGTCGCGGCCATTTATATAATCAATTTATTATACAAACTGTACCAATCTGCAATAAACAAGCGCTTTTACCAACAGATAGAAGTTACCGTTATACGGTACACACTTTCAGTCAGTGATACAATTTGTAGAAAATTATCAATTTGACATTTGTATAGTTTCGCGTGGGTCGAAACAGTCGTTTCATGTGTTACGTACGAAGTAAATATTAACACAAAATAAACAATATCAATCTCTAGTCATAAATGACAAAGAAGTAAAGGAACCAAAGGAGATTGCAACTGCATTTAACACATTTTTTCTTTCAGTTGGGGAAAGTTTAGCATCAGTCATAAAAACTTCAAAAAACTGACGTAAATACAATCTACACGGAACCTCAAGCAAAACAATCTTTCAACATGATCAGGACAAATAAAAATGAAATCCTACGTGTCATATCTAACCTTAAGTCTAAAGCGGCAGCTGGTTCCGACGGTATAACCTCTCTCCTTCTCAAAAATTGCAAGGAGGAACTGGCGGATGACCTCGTATTCTTGATAAATCTCTCTCTAACAAAAGGTATCTTTCCAGACAAACTAAAAATTGCGAAAATAATTCCTATTCATAAAGACAAATGCAAGAAAAATGTCCAAAATTATCGTCCAATCTCTATACTTCCAGCTATCTCTAAAATTTTTGTATGTATCATTAAAGAAAGACTATTGAAATATCTCGAACACAACAAAATTCTCACGTCAAAACAATACGGTTTCAGACGACGATCTAACACTAAATGTGCAGCTTTCGATTTTATATCAAATCTACAGAAGCACATTGACCATGGGGACTTTACGGCGGCGATATTTATTGATCTAAAGAAGGCATTTGACACGGTGGATCATAACGTATTGATCGAAAAACTTAAACATTTGGGTATTGTTGGTACTCCTCTAGAACTTTTCCGATCTTACCTATCAAATCGCTTTTCGGCAGTAGAACTGGGAGGAGAAACGAGTGAGTTGGGTAAAATAGTATGCGGAGTGCCACAGGGATCAATTCTTGGACCGTTACTTTTTCTAATCTATGTGAATGACATAACAAAGTGGGGTATTAAAGGAACTCTTCAACTTTATGCGGACGATACAGTCATTTTTTACAATAAATTAAACCTGGCGGAGCTTGAAACGGAAATGAATGTTGATGTTTCAAAACTCACAAGCTGGTTGAGAATGAACAAACTAACTCTTAACGTAAAAAAAACTCATTATATACTTTTCGGTAACAAGAAAAAATTCAGCCTTAATATCAAAGTTGGTGATAATTGCCTCGAAAAGAAAATGAGCACAAAATATTTGGGCCTGATCGTAGATTCCCAACTCTCGTGGGATCTCCACATAAATCATGTAAAGGAGAAAATTATTCCCATAACTGGTGTACTTTATAGACTCCTAGGAATAGATTACTAACTATTCCTTTACTAACATCAGTCTACTATGCCATGGTTCATTCAAACCTTTCCTATCTCTGCTGTATCTGGGGATTTGCCTCAAAGAAATTGATAGCTGATCTGCAGGTGGTTCAGAATCGTGCTCTCAGAAATGTTTTTGGACTTCCATGGGACACCCATGTCAGAGACATCTATTCAGTTTCCGGTATTCTTCCAATCACAGTCCTTCCTAAATATGAAATCACAAGCACCATCCTACAAATTACTCAACAATCAACTCACACTAATGTCAAGCCACTTTACAATCACGACATCCACCCTCACAATACTCGAAATAGCAATAAAATCCGCGTACCTCAAACACATACTACAAAATATGGGATAAAATCTCTGAACTACATCGCTTATACACTATATAATTCGCTTCCAGATATGTACAAAGGAATCCAGCAAAATAAAAAGATTCAGTGTAATGCTTTAAAAGAATATTTTTAAGTACGTTTAAGGATGAAACTATGTCATTTTCTTGTCATATTCAATTATGTCTTGTTTCCTTTTCTCGTCTTTTCTTTTTAATTTTGTTGGAATCATCCATGATGTATAAACTTGTTCCTTTTTTCTTTAATTGTTTTCTATTGTAGTTTGTTCTACCTAACCTATCTTTATTTTTCGTCTATATTTTAAGTGAAATTTATATTTTTTTATATCTAAGTTCCTATGTAAAATTGTTATTTCCTCCCACCTATGAATTGTATGTTCCTCCTGTCCTAAAATGAGTTCTGTAACTCATCGGAATTGCCCGGCAAGAAATAAAAACAATAAAAAAAAATAAAAAAAATATTCAACTAAAAATTAAACACATTTGTCGACGTCCAGTATTGACATTAAGTGTAACAAAAAATAACATTAATTAACGCAAGGCAAAAAATGTTGTAATGATGAATCGGCTTGACTCTCTAGCTCAGTTTAAAGATGAATTGAAATGACTGGTTTTAATTATAGACAGCGGCCGCAAATCAAGAATGAACAAACTTACGTTCTACTCGCCTATCACGTGTTAACCTGATTGGTGTTGGGTAGCTCAGTATATTGTTATATCGCGAATGCTGTCAAAATTGATCAATCGATTATTGTTAAGCGATGTGTTCTTACAATAAACAAGCACCGGTATAAAGTGACTTAGTTGTTATGTAGTCAATTTAGGAAGAATCTACTTAATTGTACGTACAAGGCGCAGCGCCGTGGTCAATTCAAGGTGTTGAAGAAACGTCAATAGAAAAGTTTGAATTTTAAAAACTATAAAAATGTGATGTTTATTGAAATAATCTCAAGCAGTATAAATTTAACACAAATATTATTTATTTTACACGATAACCCTTTGGTGAGGCAGAGGATTCAGAGGAACAATCAACGTGTAGCAAGAGCACAGAGGAAAAGGAGAACCAAAATTGACACATCCATAGACAACCGAACAATGAAGAAAATAATTACAAAAGTAAGCACTGGACCATTCCTGATCAATCGAAATTTAATACACACCGCATAAAATGGCGTTTATAATAGGATTAATCTGTAATGCGTATTCGGTAAGACCTAGGCCGTAGATGGCAATAATCTTTTATTTTTTTCCACAACCGAAAAGATGGTTCAACTTTATCTTTTACGGTTACGGATTGCAGAAAGCTGAGTATATGTTGAAATTTATATATTTTAGATCAATGCTGTATGGTATCTACCATTCCGTTTAGTTGAACAATAATTTTGTGAACGCGGAATTTACTAGATATTTTACCGAATTTTATTTATATTCGCTGAAGACGAAAGTGATCTAATATATAATAATGAATATCTTCTATAATCTAATACAAGGCTGCCCAAAACCAGGCCCGCGGGCCACAATGTGGCCCGTGAACGAATTTTGATTGGCCCGCGTGAACCATTTTCAAAATAACCGCCAATTTGAAAAATGTCGAACAACAAACAATTTTTCTTGTTTGAAGTGCATAAGAGGTTATCCATCACTTACCCGACCTGGTAAAAGTAACAAATGGTTACTCCTTCAGGGCTCTAGCAAGATTCTAGTTTTTTTGTAAAAAGAAAGCTACATTTATTTTTAAAACGGTTCTAGACCCTCAAATGTCCCTGCATGCTTGATTGTTAGTAAAAAAACATGTTTGCGTGCTAATACATGCAGTAACATGCTTACATATAAATAAAAGTAAGATAAAGACACATCATAGATGTGTTCGCCTGTTGGTTCAACATCTAGTTAGAGTAAAATAATAAAGAAAAAGAAAAATATTTATAGGTGCAGTAAGTATGTAAGTATGATTAAAACCAAAGAAAATATCGGGGGCAGTTTATCCCACTACCACGGGGCAGTCCCGCGAGAATGAGCAGGCAAGCGTCCTGGCCTCAACGTGCACAATACCCGCGTCCCTTAGCCGGTTTCCCAAGAGTACCCTTGAAAAAGTGTTTTTGGAGGGAGGGGGGGGAGATACTCCCAAAGACCCTGGGGAACGAAGTGAGCCTTGGATCACCGGAGGCAGGTTTGAAATACAGTTTAAAAATTCTAGTTGCAGACTATATATATGCCACCAGAATCAAAGAGAAACCACTTTCATGTTCTGGGTGTAGTTTTAATTCTCCGTATTCAGATTTAATTTACACCCGTTTTGTGTTCCGAATGTAAGATTTCAGTCGTAGATTCATCTGCTGACACATTTCGAAGAAAAACATTCTCTTATTCGAGGTACTGTTATAAAATTCTAGTTGCAGACTACGTATATGCCGCCAGAATCAAAGAGAAACCATTTTCATGTTCTGAGTGTGGTTTTAATTCAGATTTAATTTAAATCGGTTTTGTGTGCCGAATCTCAAATTCCATTGATGGGTTCATCTGTTCAAACATTTTATCTAATTTGAAGTGCGGTTATAAAATTCTAGTTGCAGACTACGTGCGTGCTGCCAGAATAAAGAAAAACCAATTTAATCTGAGTGTGGTTTTAATTCGCCGCATACAGACTCTTCTAACCTGCTAAAAATTATTAAATTCTCCGTAGCAACACCGATCGCGTACATTTCCAATCTAAGCTTTAAATCAGGTATATTCCCGAATCATTTAAAACACTCAATAGTTATATTGCTTCACAAAATTGGGGATAAATCGCTTATACACAATTACCGACCAGTTTCTTTGCTCAATTCTGTCTCGAAAATTATAGAGAAAATCGTCAAAAACCGGCTAAGCTTTTATCTTGAAAATAATAAACTCCTTTCTAATAGACAATACGGCTTTAGACCAGGTTTAGGTACGGAAAAGGCCATTGCTAACTTGACGAAAATCATCTCTGATAATATCGATAGTGGAAATAAATGCATTGCGCTCTTCCTGGATTTAGCTAAGGCGTTCGACACCATCTCGCACACAATTCTATTGAAAAAACTTCAGAACATTGGTGTAGAGGGTCAGCTATTCAAGTGGTTGGGCAGCTATTTAGAGAACAGGAGCCAAAGAGTGGATATTAATGATACTCTAAGCGATCCATCTAATATTAATTATGGCGTACCGCAGGGACTCACTCTCTAGGACCACTTTTGTTTAACATTTATATTAATGAGCTATGCAACAGTTCCTACGCCGACCACATTATTACGTTTGCAGATGACACAGTCTTGTTATTCGAAGGCAAAAACTGGAATGAAGTGCATAGCAAAGCAGAAGTTGGTATAAACAAGGTTAAAAAGTGGCTAGACAATAACCACTCACTCTCAACACAGAAAAAAACAAAATTCATTTGCTTCAGTGCAACTCTAGCAGGACAACCAAAGGAAATACAAAAAAAATTTATACACCATTGCAATGACACAAATACATGTAACTGTGTTACCTTAGAATGTGTGGACAATATAAAATATCTAGGAATTATCGTAGACAGATTTCTGAGATGGGACGTACATATAGACTCAATTTCCACAAAGGTCAGAAAACTTACCTATCTTTTCCTGACTATTAGAAATATTCTCTGCATAAATGAACTGAAACGAATATACTACGCCATGTGTAACTCAATACTTGAATATGCATCCTTAGGATTGGGCGGATGTACTAAAACAATACTGGATCCTTTAGCAAAAGCACAAAAATCTCTTCTAAGGGTCATCCTTAAAAACCTTTTAGGTACCCCAGTGATGCATTATTCGAGGAGATTCGTGTCCTAGATGTTCGACAACTATACATAAGAAAAATTATATTACACACACAAAAACAACGTCAACACTACCCCTCCATCGAACATTATCATGACACTCGACATTCAAGAAGAAATCCAGTAGTTCCACCTACAACTATGACATCCCTCGCTCAAAGGCAATTTTATTACTTAAGCCCGAAAATGCTCAACCTCGTACCCGATTCTTGGAAATCGAAAGGTGTACGCATTCTGCGTAAATTGGTTAATGACTGGCTTCTGAGCTTAGGAAGAGCCGAAAGCGAATCTATGCTTACGAACAGATAAACAAAAATGTTATGTACGATCACGCAATTATTTATTATTACTGTCAGTTAGTCAATAAATTAGTATATCACTTCTGAAAAATTTACATAATATATATTATGAACACGTCTCAAATAAATCAAAATAACTCTCTAAAAAATAAATTTGTACACAAATTATTCACATTGAAACAGCGAATAATTGTGACCCGTACCTCATTTATATATCATATTGTAAAGCTAAAGGTGATTGTTCCCTTATGTTAGCATATACCTGGATTCTGGATTACTCTGTTCACCTTGTTTAGGAAACTTACCACACAGCAACCATTCAATTACCTAATGAATGTATTTTTTTTATATAAATGTGTATAATTAGATTAAAGTTACTATTTGTATCATTGATAAATATATTGAAATTTAACAAGACTGTGTGTAATATAATTTTTGAAAATTTAACAGATGGCAAAATAAACAAAATTATCAATTAAATAACAAACAGATTAAAATAACTGGAATATATATATTTTTTTTTTTTTTTTTTTTTTTTTATTTTTTTTTTTGTTATTGTGTACGAAAGCATTATGCAAATATGTCTGGTCATTTCTGTGATTTATTTATTATTATTTTTTTTATAAATGATAACGATTCCTGCTTTCTTGCATTTTTACATGATATAGTTTTGATTGAGATTCCAATTTAATAAATACTGTGAGAATTATAGAACTATTTATTCCTATCAGAATTATATTACTAGTACTATCAGACTTATAATCTTTCTCAATTTTCATTTACGGAGACGAACTCTTTGATATCTCTCATTCACTTTACTCGTTCAAATTATTTTTATTATTATATATATACATATATAAAAATATATATATATTTTTTTTTATGAAAATATAAGATAGATCATGAAATTATTTAATACAAAAAAGAATGAGATTGCCTCTACTAACAAACCTATCGTATATTTTCTAAACAATTAAAACAAAAAAAAAACTTCGATATATTTCCTATTCGAACATTCGGATAGGAAATAAATCGATGAAAGATTTAGTTTTTATTTTTAAGATTAAGTTTTTATTTTTAAGATTTAGTTTTTATTTTCTGTTCACAAACCAATGAGTTTATATATTTTGTTTTCTTTATAGTTTTAATAAATTATCATTTTATTATTTTAAACTTTGTAACTTTTACAACTATTACTATATTTAACTGCTTTACGGGCTTTATAACCTTGTACTTGAAATGATGTTTACATTTGTATCTAACAATTACAAATGTAAACATCATTTACAAAGAACAACAACTACCTAATGTGAACTAAACCAGGAAATTTGACTGTCCTAAAACGGGAAATCTCCTAGTTGGACAGTCAAAATATTTTTTTATAATGCTTATGTATTTTTGTTTCAATAAATAAATAAAAAAGATTTAATTTTAACCAGTTTTGTGCTCAAAATGTTAAATTTCTGTTGTGAATTCATCTGCTGACACATTTCGAAGGAAACATTCTCTTATTCGAAATGCGGTTATAAAATTCTAATTGCAGACTACGTGCCGCCAGAATCAAAGAGAAACCATTTTCATGTTCTGGGCGTAGTTTCAATTCGCCGCATTGCCGCAAACAGATTAATTTTAAACCAGTTTTGTGTTCAGAATGATAAATGTCTGTTGTAGATTCATGTGCTGAAACATTTCGAAGGAAAACATTCTCTTATTAGAAGTACAGTTATAAAATTCTAACTGCAGACTATAAATGTGCCGCCAGAATCAAAGAGAAACCATTTTCATGTAATGAGTGAAGTTTTATTGGCTGCAAACATATAAAATTTAAATCATTTTTGTATTCCGAATGTAAAATTCTAGTCGTGAATTCATCTGCTGACACATTTCGTAGGAAAGCATTCTCTTATTCGAAGTGCAGTTATAAAATTCTAATTGCAGACTATGTTCGTGCTGCCGAAATCAAAGAAAATCCTCATGTTCTGAGTGTCGTTTTAATTCGCATACAAATTTAATTTAAATCAGTTTTGTATTTGGAATATAACAATAAATTAAATAACAAGTTGCAGATTCATCGTGTATATAGTTAAGCTTTACATTTGAGGATTTCAGTTGCAAACTAAATGTAGCAAAATTCTGAGGAATCGACTATTCCCTGTGTAACTCTTATTTGGCGACCCTTACGCAGAATCAATCTTAATGTTAAACCTGCCTTGTGTTCTAAACACTTAACATGAAATCCTTTTACATGGATACCATTCTCGATTTCTGAAAGCAGTTATAAATTTGTGGTAGAATTTATTAAAATATTTTTTATTGGAAGAATACGCATCACGTGTAATTATAAAAATCGGTATAAAATGAGGTCGTTATTAAAAAAATAGGATTTCCACGTACCCCCCCCCCCCCTCCAGCTCTTGAAAATCTGTCGTTGAAGTACCCAAATAATACTGCGTCCGTAGTGAGTGGCCCGCCAGTGATTTTCAAATCGTCAATTTAGCCCATCTGTTAAAAAGGTTGGGCAGCCTTGATCTAATATAATCTCGACACGTTGACAGTTGACATAGACAAGTGACAGCGGCATAGTCACTTCTATGGGCGTATTCTATTCTATTCCTATTACAATTATTAACGACCATCTAAAATATTACGAATTATGGCACCGGCCTATTCTTATCGCTTATTCCTATTATAAACGGGTTTTAAAAAAGTACCAACTGCCTGGAGCTAGTGGGATTGGCATCTCCAATTTATAGGAAAGGTATGCGGTTAGTGTGGTGATTTTTGTTTGTACATGAAAAAAACAGCATGTATGACTATATAAGGGATGTACTTTGTCCATTGTCTCTCTTCACGTGAAATCTCCTCTTGATACAGCATTGTATACTTGGCACTTGCTTGTAAATTAAAACTCAGTAAGAAGAACCGAACTCTATTATTATTGATCACCACCCATATAAAATCTGTGGAAGCCCTCGACCACGGAAACACTGCACCAACCCCGGTGCAAATCCACCACAGTTGGTGCGGTCAAAACCATCACAGTTAGTATTAAAGCTGGTTCACATTACGCTATCAAATATAAAAGATCATAGCACGCCAAATAACGCTCTCCATACAATCCCTTCAGACCGTTCACACCTAAGCGTTTTTAAGCGCAGATCAATCATAGACAATACACATCTCAGACGTAACCGCTCCAGACGCGATATCCCAGAAGATAACTCTCCCCTTCTCCGACTAAAACAGGAGAGGGGGTCATTGTAATTACGGAGCTGCCTAGACCCGTGGATGACAGATGTCAAGTTGACAGATTTCAGTACAAAAAATATGCGTTCCATTGCCGCTCCCTAATTCGACTGACCCCCTCTCCTACCACAAGAAGAAACATTTGATAGCCTCGTGTGAAAGGACAAAAGATAATCTTCTGGGATATCGCGTCTGGAGCGGTTACGGTTATGTGTATTGTCTATGATAGATCTGCGCTTAAAAACGCTTAGGTGTGAACGGTCTGAAGGGATTGTATAGAGAGCGTTATTTGGCGCGCTATGATCTTTTATATTTGACAGCTAAGTGTGAACCAGCTTTAAAATCGCTTAGGTGTGAACGGTCTGAAGGGATTATATAGAGAGCGTTATTTGGCGTGCTATGATCTTTTATATTTTAAAGCTGGGTGTGAACCAGCTCTTCGGTTCTCTATCATTTCCATCTTTTCTTATACCAGATTCATCCCTCGTTACCATTTTATAAATCAGAGTTGGCAATTCATTGTGGTCTGAACTGTTGACTAAATACTAAATATCTAGCCCCTCAAGAAGTCAAATTCCATTGAAATAAATAAATTTATTGTTCGAGCTAGTGACATCTATTGAATTTAACGGAAAGAGTTAGAAATAATCATATGATGTAGGCAGCTGTACAATAATAAGTTGTAACGAAGTTCAGTTAATAGTTACATCATTTCGCCAATAGATGGCAGTAATAAAGTGTTTCTTAGAAGTAACCACAGATGATGTTTTTTTTTTATTTCTTTTATTAAGGAGGAAATACAGATACAGATGATGTCAATTTACAATAATATACAAAACAAAAACTACAGAACTCACCGGCATCCAAACTATTTCTCACAAATTAACTTAAACAGTAGATAAAACATATACAAATATTTTTACATGTAAATAGGGGAGAAAAAATATTAATTAGAATATTATTGTACAAATAGAGAGATTATGAGAGAAATTCGCCATCTATCTTCTATATATATAAAAATTTAGGTTCCGTATATTTGCATTCACAAATCTTGGAAAGTAATTGATGGCTCGACTCAAAATTTTTAGAGAACATTGTATTTTAGCAGAAGAGTGTTTCTATATATAATAGTAAGCTCTGGCATTATGAAATTTGTATGAAAAAAATACTAGAAGTGGCGCGCAAGTGGTTTGAAAATGTGTGTATTTCATATATTTTAGCAGCAGAGAGGGAAGGCAGGGGGTGAGGGTAGTGAAGCAGGTGGGGTTGAAGGGTGAAAGGGTGATGAGGGAGGGTGAAGGTGGTAAAGGTGGAAGGGGAACGTATGAGGCAAAGGGGACGCGGGAGGGACATGCAAGGAGTAACAATTTATTTCTTTGAATGGCGTAGCAACGCATGCCGGGAACCAGCTAGTATCCTTATAAAGTTAACAAATTAATTTTGGAAAAATTTAGAAGGCATGACAAAAAAATATATAATGTACGTATGTAGGTAGATAAAAAATAATGTTCAACAGAAATTAAATAAGTCGTTACTCTGGGTGGTATTGAAGTTTTAAGCCGTAGAAAATCACACAAATCTGACAGGAGATCTCGCGGGAGAACAATCTCGTTCTCACAAAAGAAGAGAATAGCTCTTCTGCTGGCTTATTCTATATCTTTTGTGGGATCTATTTTGTGAGATCTCCTGTCAGATTGTGTGATTTTCTATGACTTTTTCTATGGACCGCCATAGAAAATTACACAAATCAGATCTCACAAAATAGATCCCACAAATGGTATAGAATAAGCCGGCTGAAATAGATTTTGAAGAAAGAGATGTCCCTTTTTGAGAACGAAGGAATCAGGGGGAGGTATGTACCTTCATTTAGCATACCCCTTCTTGATGACAGTCTCACCAACTGCAACTTGTCGTCGCTCTAGTTCGTTTTTGTCCAACAGACCATTTTTAGCGAAATTGAGTTAAGTATGCAGTTGTTCTCAGAAAGTCTTTATTTATACAATACAAGTAAAAAAAAAAAATTTCAAAAATTTCGTAAAGGGTTTTCAAAACGCAGTTTGTCTTACGTCCTCCAAAATGAAACAACATTTCGAGCGTGTTAATCCAACATCCACACGTTGGCCAAAAGAAACCCTCGTTTTTAAACCGGCCGTTCAGTTACATTTCATATAAATTTCTCCAACATCCAAGGGATATCTTGACCTACGTGTGAAATTTGAACTCTCGGTTGCGGCCGTATCTCTCTAACAGACCAAACAGCCAATAGCATCGCAAGCTGAGGACCACGTGATTGCTCTCATTTCAAACATTCGTTCATAACGCCACGGAAGTAAACATCTTCACTTGTGATTTTACTATTTACGAACGTTGTTTTACTAGTTTTCTGGAAGATTTCTTTACACAAAGTTCCTAATGATGTACACTGTAGAAAAGGATAAAAATTCCCAAGGAAAACAAAGCAGGTAATTAATATTTTATTATTTTCTCAGCAAATTGTTTCAACTGATCGTTGGTTACAGGGTGGTTATAATAACATTATACAATATAATTTTACAATATTTTATGTATACATAATATATTATATAATCGAAATACCCAATGCTATTATAACCACTCTGTAACGAATTTATATTATTACCTATGTATACATAATATATTATCATACATGCCGAGTTCTATATGATAGTGAAATATTGTAGTAAAAATTGAAATCACTTAATACCGTTATTTCAATTGGTTGAAATCAACATGATTCAAATCAAATCAATTTATATATTAAAAATATATATAAATAAATAAATGAAACGAAAATTTAATTAATTTTATAAAATTTAAATTTCATTTTATCCTGACGAAGAAGCCATTGGTTGAAACATGTTGAAAATATTGATAAAATAAGTGATGTATACAAAGTGATTTGTTTTCATATTGAAATGACTCCAAAAAGTGAATTTGCCACTAAAAGAAGTATTATAAGTAAATTAATTTGTCATGCGTCATTTACATGAAATTAGGTAAAATGTAATTTCTAACCAATTTTTTATTTATTTCTGTTACAGAGTTGACAAAGTTAAAAGAATTTTAAACTTTGATATTGCAGCAGCGATGATGAGCGATTCTACTCGAGATATTTAAAACAAGTTTATTATTAGAATAAGGAAATGAAGGAGTTTTAGTTTTCGGTACATTTCGTGCCTAACGTGTCTTTATTTTAATCAACCAAATCTTACTGTAACAATGAAAGTATTTTTGGTACATTTAGTGCCTAAGATATGTTGTATTTGTGTACCCATAAATATCTTATTACTGAAATCTTCATGGGAGAATTGTACACTGAATGACAATGCAAGCATTTCTTTTTTTTTAATACTATATTGAGTGCCTCAAATTTCTATGCGTTCGTTTATTTCTTACCTATTCCAGTTTTTTGTTGTTGTTGTTGTGTCAATGTCAATAAAACCTTATTACTATTCGCACATTTTTAATGATTATCCTATTCTTTTGACTTATTTCTTCCCTAGATCCATTTTCAGTTCCTTTCATTGCAGCCCATTTCGTAACCCTTCTAATAATTTGGCCCAACTAAGTGGTATCTCAAACACAGTATTGTTATGGAGCTAAATGTGGTTAGAAAGGTTTTATGATCTCTTTTTGACAAGTCTATATTGTGTAATAGAAATAAATCGTATCCCATGTGTTCAAACATAGAATCATTTTTAAAAATAATTCGTCGTCTATTGTTTTACACATTTCTAAAGAACTTGTAGCTATCTATTGTGTTTGGAAATCCTTTGAATTATCTTTTTTATTTTAAAATGTTGGATACCACACTTCTGTTATAAGACGGCGGCCTCCCGTGGTCGAGGGGTAAGGCATCCGACTAACGATCCGGAAGTCGTAGATTTCAATTCCAGTGTGCACAAGTAATTTTTATTTTGATAGTTTTTTGTAATTTGGGAGGCGGGTACGGGTACCGCTGTCCCTGGAACCATTTATTGGATAACCAATACCTCTGCCGTAGGTCACCTCAAGTGGTTCGCTACATTTGGTGATTTAGCAGGGGTGCCCGAGTTAATGGGGGTGAAGTTTGTCCACGTCTTGGCGGCGGATGCGACTGCTCACCTACTGCGTGGCGAGAGAGCTTGGTTAAGAGAGACCTTTTGACCTTTCCAGCCGGACTCTCTCGACCCATCGCTTTGCACCGCAATTGGAGGGATGGATTCATACGTCCGTTACTCTCAGACACACTGACCACCAGATCCCTACCCACCCCTCATATCTTTTTTCTTCCTTCCTATCCTTCCCTTACTTAAAAAGACCCTCCACAAAGCATCCACTAAGATGACATAGAAACTGAGGGAAATTATTTTCCTCGGGGCCTCCTGCGTGGAGTTTATATAAAAAAATAATAATATTTAACAACTAAATCATTAAAAAAAACGTACATGTATTAGTGTGTTTTTTAATGATCAAAAAGTGAAATAACACATATCAATAAAAAAGGATGTACCTATATGTAAAATATGGTTCCATGCCAACTGATAATAAAGTCAACTCAACACCTCTTTGAAAAGCCATTAAAAACTATGAAAAAAATTGTTTTAAAATAACCCATAACCCTAACCTAACGTGACTTATTTAACCAATTTTTTATGATTTTTTTTCTTCACTTCTAATGACTTTTCTGAGTTGGTTCTGAGTTGGTTTCATTCTGACTTGTACGGTCACCGTAAAATATTACATATGGTGTATTTGCGGCACGTTAAGATACTTTCAATATCACCCTGGTGTAAGTCCACCATTTCAAATTGAAGCATTGCTTGAAAAGACTTAAGGTCGTGTTTGATAACTAGATCTGAATAGCCAGGTACTAACCAACATTCCTAACTGCTTCCCCTCCCCACTACATTCAGTCTCAAAAAATACCCCGATTGGGTATGTCATAGCCTGACTGGCTCCATGTAGTTGGGATCAAGTTGGGACTCTTGGGCGGTATTTTAAACTCGTTTCCCAATCAAGTGATATATTATTTCTAAAAAATTGTCGAATGTTCTCAGAAACTATTTAAAAATCACACCCAAATATTTAGGTCTCACCTCGAAAACATACAAAACCTAAAGCTAAATCTTTAAGTATCAAAGTTCAATGATTTGAAATTCTTTCCGATCTCCCTGTAATACCAAGCACGTTAGATAAAGCAACTTTACGCAAGAGTTAAGCGCTCTTGTCCAATATCCAGTCTCCTTAATCCAATATCCAACTTTCGCAAACAAGAATTCGTCACTTTGGCCAACATCCAAATTAAAAACGTGTTTTCTGCGTAATTTTAAACATTTACAACTTATTTTACTTAAAAAAAACAATTTCTAACACTTTAAAATATTTTAGTAGACTAAAAATTTAGCTAATTTCATTATACATGCCTTTTTCGTAAAAAAAACTTCAAAGCGCTATTTCTCACGATTTACGTTTTGGTCTGTTGGACAAAAACGAACTAAAGCGACGTTGTGTGGAAGCAGAGAGCAGAGGCTGCGGTGCACAAAAGTCCATTGCGCTACATATGGGTGACAGGACTCTCCATACTCTATATTTTTTTTATGATTTTTCTTTCTAAAAGTCTTCTTAAATTAAGTTACCTTTTCAATATCTTTTTACGTTATTAAACCAAAGTCGATAGATACAAAAGTCCTCTTAAAAGATATACTATGTCAACTTTTTATTGTCTTTTTCTAATACTACTAGTAAAAAAGGTAATTGATTCCAAATTATTAAAAAATGTTGACATTATGTCAATTTAAAGCCCTTGGTAAAAATCCCGCGAAATCCCGATTTGAAAAATGTACGGGATTTGAAAACCATAATAATAACAACAACAACAAAAGGAAGGGGTTGGATTTGGACAAAATAACATTTGGAGAAATAAAATCCGTCACTTTATTTTTAGTTTCAAACAAACTGGTTCATTACAATAATAGTGTTACAACTAGAACACATATACATGTACAAAGTATTTATACTTTTGTGATCAAGATTTCTGCGTCACTCAAATAATAAAATTAAAATTTTCACGTCAATAACAAGTATTAAAAATTACACATATTTTAAGATTTAAAAAAAATGTATTAAATACTAGACTAGCTTTTCCCCGCGGCTTCGCTCCCAAGGTATTAGGGGAAATTATTATAGCGCTTGCACTTATCAATTATCCCCCTCCTCCCCTCCCCCCACCCCTTCCCGCATTCCACACATTCATTCCCGGTACATTCAGTTTTCAAACAGCTCGCGTGCCACCTAAATTTCATAATGCAAAGAAAAAAAAACAATTATCCAATTTTGTGCAGTCGTTCGGAATTTATGCACGCACAAACGTTTCGGAGATTTATTTTTATTTAAATATGTGGATGTTTGTAAATATAATTTTAAAAAACCCTATTTATTGTATACAGTCTTTATAATCGTTACGAATTATATTTTTAATGTAGGAACTCTCATCTGACATTCATTCCAAAACATAAGCTTTTCCGAAATAAACAAAAAATATTCTAATATTTGAATTTTCTGGAGCAGCAGCCGACCAGTTGGCAGGGGGCTGAGTACCTACCAGCATAGAGCCCACAAATATATCAACATCATTTCCATGGCAACGATTTGTTTTCTGACGTTTGCAGTAACTCGCTTTTGTTAGCAACAGAAAACGTATAACAAATATAATATTTTAATATTTATAATTTCATAACACCAGAGCTTACCATTATATACAGCCCTTAGTCCTCGCATATAATTAGCTTTTTATTGGTGAAAGAATTTTTAAAATCGTTTTATCGTTTTATGCGTGAAAGCACAGCAAACAAACTCGAGCAGTTTCGCATTTATAATATTAGTATGGATATATTTGTTCGGAGAACAGTTGGGAAGAACTAAATTGCCCCATTTATTAAATAAAATTCTGAACTGTTGTGATATGGTCTAAATCGGTGGTTTCCAAACTCTTTTGGCCCACGGACACAAATACGGAAACAAATATTCATCACTATTTTGCAATTTTAAAAGCTCTGAAAAATGAGAACTTTTTCTTCTTCCCAAGTTTTGTTTGTACAGCAAAAGTTTTGCAACAAATGCAGAATTACACTTTAATTTATATTATTATTCATGCAAAAGTAACAGAACAAATAATTATACATCTTTTTGTCCAAGGCTAGGAAGATGTGTTGTATGCACTTCACGTAAGCATCACATTTTTTATTTCATATTAAACCTTGCGCAGACCCCCTGACGTTGTTCAGGGACCCCCAACTCAATTTTAATTTTCCACGGACCCCCTGAATGATCCTGAGAACTACTGGGGGTCCGAAATGATCTTTCACCATGCCATGGCGATACTAACAGTATCTGCCACCCTACTGGCACAAAATGGTTGAGATTTATATTAATTAAAAACAACAAATTCAATTTGGGAGGCGGGAATGGGTACCGCTGCCCCGGGAACCTTTATTGGATAACCAACACCTCTGCCATACGTCACCCCAAGTGGTTCGCTACGTTTGGTGATTTAGCAGGGGTGCCCGGGTTCATGGGGTGAGGTTAGTCTAGATCTTGGAGACGGATGACCAGGACAGACTGAACCCCAGATTCCTACCCACCCCTTAAACCTCTTAAACCCTCCTCTCCTTCCTTTCCTAAAAAAGAAACCATTCACATAGCATCCCCAAAGATGATGTAGGCCCTGAAGGAAATTATTTTCCTGAGGGCCTCCTGTGTGGAGTTCATGTAAAAAAAAATAATGATTTTTAATATTTACAAACTACAACACAATAAAGACTACCATACAAGACAGAAAGAAAACATCTAACTAAATAAATTAACAAAACAAAAAACAAAAAAAGTTTACTAAAAGTGTATAAAGGGATCCAAAAGCATGGTTTACTTCATAGTGAAATTAAAAATATAGCAAGTTTAAGAATATTTGAATAAAACTGTAAAAATTACATAAAAAAACTCAAGTTTATGTTAGACAACACAAAGTGCATCTATTTAAATAATAAATATTTTTAATTTAAAAAATGTGCAGCAAATTCATAATTAATAATTTACCTCGGGGTGTTCCCTAATTTCTAATGTACAAAACTTAAATACATTCCTATATCTACATTTATTTATTGATTTCTGTGGTTTTTGACAAATCATATCACTTTTGTGTGAACATTGAACAATCCAGTTACAATAACTCAGAACACAGAATAGTTTCTACATAAAAACACAAAAACTCATTAAAGGGTACATTATCAAACATACTTATTGAGGATGTCTGTGATGTCTGTTACTGCACGAAATATGATTCACTGAATTCCGATTTGCTTTGAATTTAAGTGTCATTTCCAAAATTGGAAAAGCTGATTATGAAGAATTCAGTACTATAGAAGAATCAAAGTATCTAAGGATAATATTTTAAAAGAATAATTTTTTTTTTTTTAAATTGCCAGCAACCTGGACATTCACTAGATTAAATATGCTGTTAATGCTATTAAGTTACTCGCCTCACTAGACGATGTCAGCTCTGAGACGAGTAACGATAAAAAAAATTGAAAATATTATTAAAAAATAAAAAAGAGTTGAAAATTTTACACAAAATAAACATCAAAATACACATTGTATATATCATGAGTTAAAAATGAGAAAAGTATTTAAAATGTTTCCTCAAAGGATACACATTTATATGTAATAAAAAATATATAGATGAATTCTAAAATCTCAGAAATAAACTTTTAATCATAGGAACAAGGCTTTGAAACTTAATGTCTAAAAAAATCAACAAATTTTTCTTCTTCTAGCAAAATCAAAGTTAAATATAACAATTATCAGTCTTCAATTGTTTAAATGTTCCTTTTATGAATCTACTAACAAAACAATTACAGAAACAGTCGAAAACACTAATTATAATTATATTATAAACAGTCAAAAGAAATTTGTTGCAAAATTGTTACACCGAATACGGGCACGGGTAATAATTACCTTTTTCAAGTTTTGGCCCGTGTAGATCACAACGCGGCTAATGCCCGAGTGATTTTGCGCCAGAAACTTGTCGAGGCACTCAATAACTCCAGTTACTGAGAAAAGCGGCAACGTCGCATAAATAGTTTTAAAATTATAGGCAAACTCAAAAGGCGCGGGTAATCTTGATCCAGCCCCCATCTCGCCGGGTTAAAAAGAATAAAGACATTTTTTCTCTGCAAATGGTCAGACGGTCAGAGGGATCTCAGAGCCACACCACACTCTCCATCCAGGGGATGTTGGAGGATAGACGGAGGAACAGTTCCGTGCAGGTGGAACCCTTATATTTGCCATCCAAGTAGATCCCCAACAGAAGCTGTGTGCACCCACCAGCCACCCTGTGCTCATTGCTGGCTGTGATGAAGTTCCAAGAGTCACCCTGCAATGCGCAATTAGAGTCAGTCAATGCGGAAAGTAAGCAACGCCTATGTGCAGTGTGCAGCTCTTGGCTGCACGGCACAAGAGCCCTTGTCGTAGCCATGGGACTACACCAATACACAAACTAGCCATCAAATAACTAAGGCAGTGTTCCGCAAAGTGTGTGCCGCGGCACAGTGCTGTACCGTGGCCGTTAGCTGGTGTGCCTCGCCACAATGCTACACTGTAACAAAATAAAATTGCGACGCTGTAAAGCTAAGCCAAATACGCAGAATCAAGAAGCGCCTTTCTCTCATGGCTCGAGGCCGGAAAACCACTCTCAGGGCCGGTTGCCGAGGACAGAAAGAAATATCGAAAGATTTTCAAAGTAGCTCTGAAAAAATGTCAACAGACAGAAATTCAACAACTAATGGATGGTATTGCCACCTCACTAATAAATAAAGATTTCCATAAATTTTGGCAAAAAACCTCTTCAGAATTGAAAACTAATATGAAAACTCCTCTCTGTGTCAATGGAGTAAGAGGAAAGGAAAATATCGCCTGTATCGAACGAGTCCGCAAAAGCAAATGAGATAACTAAAAAAGACAATATTGGAATTTACGCTCCCACACTTTTTTTGATTTTGATTTACTAGATTCTTATATTCCTTGAAGAGGTGAATCATTTAAATTTACTGAATTTAAAGTTAATGTTCTTTATACAAATAGAACGGCGTCATTTGCGCCTCGCAATCTTTACCTCATGTGGGTATTTAAAAATTTTACTTGTTTATAGACTTAAGGTCCTGAATTTAATCGGTAGGGAAAAATTGTTACCTAAAAACCCTACTAAAATTGCATCTTTTTTGGTCATCATTTACTCTTGATCGTCCGCAAACTGGAAAGCATAAATACATATGTGTGTGTTTGTGTTATGTTGGGAGTGGGAAGGAGGCGGTCATGTCCTTTTATTTGGAGTTCTTCCGCATTTGCCTTCGGGAATGAGGAAACCATGAAAAACCTCATCCAGGAAGATTCGGCCGGCGGTCAACATGAACCCGGTCGGCCTTCAGTGATATCGGTGTACGATATCCTGCATTGTGTGTGTGTGGGGTGTATGTCTGTTTTTATGTAGATATATACTTTATGGGACTATAGGGGATAAACATACATATACATACATACTATACAATATTATATAAATATATACATAGATATATAAACATAAGTTACGGGGGAGGGGTCTGGAGTTTGGGAATACCTACTGCTCGCTCACTCGTCGGCGTCTGAATCTGGTTCATGCCAGATGTGGTCAAGGTCCATCAGAATGTGTTTGGGTAGTCTGTGTACGTATTTGAATGTGAAGTCGCTGGGAGAATTGTATTGACCGATTTCCTGTATGAGTTTATTTTTACTGTGTCTTAAAGATTTGTAAAATCGGTCTGTCAGTCTGTGAGTGTATTCAAATAAGGTCGGAATGTCTTCTCTCGCATGTAGTCTTTTCAAATTTGTTCTGATTCTAGTGTTGTATGTGATTTTAATGCAGAGATTCTGTAGTGTCTGTAGTTTTGTAAAGTCAGATTGTGAGATGCTACTCCACACGGGAATAGCATAGGTCAGCACCGGTCGAATGAGCGAATAGTAAGTCAGGAGTTTGGTTCTGGGAAGTAGCGGACTTTTTCTATTGAAGATGGGCTTCATCATGCCGAGTGCCGTTCTGGCTCTTGCGTGCATCTTGGCTAGGTGAGATTTCCAGTTGAGTCGTGAGTCCATAGTCAGGCCCAGGTAAACGACTTCATCCTTCCATTCTAAGACGTGTCCGCCCATTTCGATGTTGACGTCTGGTGTCCTTCTGACGCGTTTCCTCGTGTACATGACTTCGGTTTTGGCCTCGTTCAGTTTGAGGCGCCACATCTTGTAGAACTCTACGAGAGCGTCGAGCGCTCTCTGTAGGTATATGGCCGCCATCTCGGCTTTCAGCGAGGAAACGTACAGCTTGACGTCGTCTGCATAGATAGACAGGTTGCATCTCTCGTCTCGGGGGATGTCATGTGTAAAGATGTTGAAGAGATGAGGTCCCAGTAGACTTCCTTGTGGCACGCCTTTTGGAATCTCACGTAGTGACGACAGCGCGTTCCTGATGAAGACTCGGAAGGATCTGTTCTTGAGGTATTCTTGTATCACTCTCGTTAGGTATATGGGCGTGTTAGTTCTGTGCAGCTTGTGCAGTAGCCCTCTGATCCAAACGGTGTCAAATGCCTTCTCCAAGTCTAGCAGTGCAGCGGCGATGAAGCGATGTTCGTTAAATCTTCTGGTGATGAATTCCGCTACTCGTGTGAGTTGATGGGTGGTGGAATGCCTCTTTCTGAATCCGAACTGCTCGTCTGGCAAAGTGTTGTTTTCTTCGTGGTGTGGAAGTAGCCTGTTGAGTATAACCTGTTCAAATACCTTGCTCAGCGTGGAGAGTAGGCTGATCGGCCGGTAGCTTGTCGGCTGCCTCTTGTCCTTGTTTGGCTTCGAGAAGGGCAGCACGGTCGCCGTCTTCCAGATCTGTGGGAAATGTCCGGTGATGAGACAGGCATTGAACAGCTTTGTGATGTAGATGATGGCTTTCTGAGGTAGATGTTTGAGTAGAATGTTGTGTATTTGATCGCTTCCCGGCGCCTTATTGGTCTTCAATCGCTTAATAATGACGGCAACTTGGCTCGGCGTGCTGAAATGGATGTCTTCGACGTTCGTCTGCTCCGCTTGTTCGAGATGTCGTAGAGATTCATCTACTAGTCGATCCGTTTCCGGATCGGATAGGCCGTCCGTGGCTGCGTAGGCTCTCTCGAATCCGTCGGCGAGCGCGTTTGCCTTCTCTTCTAGTGACAGCGCCAATCCTGAGCCGTCTAGCTTCTCTAGCGGGGGAATCGTGTGGTCTTGATGTTTCAGAGCTTTTGCCATTTTCCATAGGCTGTTATCCTTTGGCGTGAGTGATGTAACTTTCTTCGTCCAAAGTTGTCGTCTGAGGTCCGTTATTTCCTGCTTGATTTCCCGCTGTAGAGTGTTGTAGGCCGTTTTGAAGTAGCCGTCGCGCGTACGATGGTAGATGCGTCGCAAGCGATTTTTCTCCTTGATGAGCGATAAGACATGCTCGGGAAGCTTGATCGTGTGTGTGTGTACTTCTTTGAGAGGTATGTGTGTGTCTTGTGCATGTTGTATGATTTCCGTGAGAGTGCTTGCGGCCTCGACGATTTCATCTGTAGAGCGCAGAGTTCCCGATGTTAGGTGAATTCGTTCGTTAATCTCTTTCTTGAATCCTTCCCAGTCTGCGTCCTTGTAGTTTCGCTGTTTTCTGGGGCTCCTTGAAGTCGTTCCTCCAATACTGAAGCTCACGGGCAGATGGTCCGATGATAGTTCATCGAGCGTGCGCAGTGGCGAGATCGTCTTGACGTTTTTCTCGAGTACGATGTCCAGAGTGCTGGGGTACTGTGCGTGCACTGCGTGGTATGTCGGTTTGTCCGGCGCCATTATCGTGTAGTTGTGAGTCTGCATATGCGTAAAGAGCGTTTTCCCGTTCGCGTTGCCTCTGTAGTTATTCCAATAGTTGTGCTTGGCGTTGAGATCTCCTCCTAGAACAACAATTGGGCGCAGATTAAGTAATTTGTCCAAGTCTTCTCTCACCAGAAGGTTGTAATGTCTGCAATAGGCGGCGATGAAGGTATGCGCTCTATCCTCTATGGTGACTTCGACAATCGTAGCTTCAGTATGCTTCAGCTTCGGAGTGGGGATCCTTGTAGATCACGCTCCCACACAGTACCGTACCGCCAGCACCCACAATTACACAGTACCATGCCGCCAGCACCATTTCGCCTCACACCACAACCCCCAAGCAATTAGACAGCTGCTATTGGCTAACGAGACGAGGGGCGTTTCACGCATCCTCCAAAACGATGTCTAATTGCTATTTTATTCTTCAAAATTAATTTAGCAATTAAAAATACAAACACAATTGATAATGAACACACGCAGCATGAAAATCAAACTCAAAAATATATCTCACACCTCTACAAGAGACTACAGACAGCAATGAACCCTGCCACGAGAATAGCTGCCTATTTACGTCACCCCCACCATACAACCACGGGAGCTGTGATTGGCCCATGATGAACAAAGGAAAATCTAAATCGGGAATATTTACGTCAATGAATTCATGTTCTCAAAAATTTGGAGCTAAATTTTGAGAAATTGGTGATAATTACGAGCTAAAAATAAATATCCTCGCAGAAAAATGGGCACAAGCAAGTACAATCACTTGAAAACTGACGCCTACCATTGATTCTTGCACTTTAATAAAAATGTTTAATCCTTGAAATTCTACTTTGTACCACAAATGTAACATTGTTTCTTTTTTTGTAAAAACAATAAAAATCATGTGAGATTTTGGTTTCGGGGATCGGGACTCTCTTGGTACTGGCTATAATATACAAATTTTACAAATCTTCTCAAAAATCGTAGCAAACAGGGAAAAAGGATAAAAGGACCAACCTACACAAAGAATAGGAAGTTCTATACCCTCACAATCCAACCCAGTTTTGCCCTATAAATACAGACCACACATCGGTCACAAATCAGTTAAAAATTACCAGCCAAGAAGAAACAATCTCGAAGAAACCAAAGTCTCCAAGTTCAAACTCTTTTCAAGTGTTTTATTTAAAAGTAATAGCTTCAGTTCTACCTTCTTCCCAGTATCCCAGTAATCCCAAAGTCTCCAAAAGTCTCCAAAGTCTTCAAGCCTTTACAAGTGTTTAATCAGTTATAAGGAAAAAGGAAAGATACTCTGAAAAACAATGTACGAATTTACCAAGACCAGTCTTTTCTACAACGGAAACATTTAAACGATTTAAGAGAAGAACTAGAAAAAAGGAAGTCTTCTGGCGAAATGGACATCACAATTAAATACCTAAATAACAATCCCACAATCGTTAAAACGCACCCAAAAAACTAAACAGTAAAATTTCTATATACTATCAAAATGTACGAGGTCTACGAACAAAATTACAGGACCTGAAATCAAACTTACCTACTTTGAACCACGACTCTTACGCTCTCACTAAGACATGGCTGAACAAAAACATCGACACTTCTGAATTAGGTTTCTATAATCATACAGTGTACAGAAAAGATAGAAGCGAAAACAATAAAATTAGAGGAGGAGGTGTGTTGGTATCTATAAATAATAAACTTAACTCAAGATGATGAGATCCCTGAGACGTATGTGTGGTAAAACCATGTATGATCGTGTGAGAAATGTGGAGATCCGCAAAGAATGCAAGGCTGATGTAAGCGTAATGAATAAGATTAAGAAAGGGACGCTCAGATGGTTTGGGCATGTAGAGCGAATGAATGAGGAAAGGAGTGTAAGGAGAATATATGACGCAAATGTGAATGGTAGACGAAGTCGGGGACGCCCGAGGAAGACATGGCACGACCAAGTGAATCAGATACTTGAGTCGGGCGATGTCAAGAGTCAGAATAACAGAAGAGCATGTATGAGACGATGTATGAATGTGAACGAAGCAAGGAGTGTGTGCCAAGATCGAGTTGTTTGGCGGTCCGTCCTCTCTGCCTACCCCTGCGGGGAAACGGCGTGATGGTTAGTTAGTTAGTTAGTTAGTTAACTCAAGAAAACTCAAGTGCATATATACACAACTAGAACAAATATTCATCATGGTCTCCACCAAAAAAGAAAAAAATATTATCGGCTGTATCTACATTCCTCCATCTTCCGACGCCCAGATATATAAAGACCACTACCTTGAAATCGAAACAATCCGAAGAAAATTTCCTGGCTCAACCATTATATTGACAGGTGACTATAATCTGCCAAATGTCACATGGGACATAGACAACAGTAAAACTTCTTGCACGGACAACATCAACCACGGTTCCCATGAGACTATCGAGATGTCAAATTTTCTAATTCTACGGCAGTTAAACTATGTATACAATATTAATTCTCGTCTTCTTGACTTAGTATTTTCCAATTCCTTATTTGTTAAAGTATCCGCATCTACTGAATCTATTCTCCCAATTGACAAATACCACCCTCCTCTCACAATTGAATGCAACAGTTCTATAACAAGAAAAAATCCATCTGCATCAACAAAATTGAATTTCTTCAAAGCTGATTATAATCAAATCACAAATCTTTTATCTTCAACTGACTGTAACTTTTTGGACTTTGAAGAAAACATCAATGAAATGGTTGATAAATTCTACTTAATTCTTAATAATTCTATTGATTTGTTTGTACCCGTTTCAAAAATTAATGTTCATAGCTACCCAAAATGGTTCAGTAACGATCTCATTAAAACAATTAGAGACAAAAAAATTGCTCATAAAATTTATAAATCATCACGTGATCCCAAAGATTACGCAAAATTTTGTGAACTCAGAAAGACCACCAAAAAGATGTCCGTGTTATGTTATAAAAATTGCATTGACAACTGTGAACAATTGGCTATTGCCAACCCTCAGAACATTTATAAATTTTCAAAAGTACTTAATAACAACGACTCCGGAATTCCCTCTAACATGTATTTAGATAACAAAATGGCCGATAATCCCCAAGAAGTTGTTAATCTTTTTGCCGAATTCTTCAGCAAAGTCTATGAATCAACAAACAACTCCCCATTGTTCAAAGCCACAACATCCAATTATAACCAGATCGACTTCAATCAGTGCAAATTTGAAGAAAGCGACATTAGAACCAAATTAAAATCTCTCGTCCTAAACAAATCGGCTGGCCCTGATAACATTCCTCCAATCTTTTTATCGAAATGCCTATCAGTCTTAACTTATCCTCTTACTAAAATCTTTAACTTGTCCATAAAAACTGGCACCTTTCCGAAAAAGTGGAAAACAAGCTTTTTGTCTCCTATTTTTAAGAAAGGTGATAAATCTGATGTATCTAACTATAGACCCATATGTATTCAGTCGTCAATCCCTAAAATATTCGAATCTGCTCTGCTCTCAAAACTCTCGCCTGAGATTAATAAAGTTATATCACATCTACAACACGGTTTCATAGCAAACAGGTCTACTCTTACGAATCTGATGATCTATCAGGAAAAATTGTTTAATAGTATGCACAATCATCTTCAAACTGACGTAGTATACACCGACTTTAGTAAAGCTTTCGACAAAGTCTCACACAAAATTCTCATACATAAATTAAGATCCTTAGGAATAACGGGGAATATTTTGAAATGGTTTGAAAGTTATCTACACAAAAGAAAAATATCAGTCAAACTAAATTCATACTATTCAAAACAGTTTGAAATATTCACCGGGGTTCCACAGGGGTCACATCTGGGCCCAGTGTTATTTTTCTTATTTATAAATGATATAACTACCATCTTTGAAGGAGTGATGATACTTTTGTTTGTGGATGACCTTAAAATATATAAAACAATTACGAATCTTAACGACTGTTGCATATTACAATCAAATCTAGTGAGGTTACAAGAGTGGTGCGCCCTTAATGAACTTTTCCTCAATATTGAAAAATGCCAAACAATTACTTTTACTCGAATCAAAAGTCCCATTAAATTTCAATACAGCATTGATAACATTTTCCTAAAAAGGGTAGAACAAATCAAGGATCTCGGTATTATTTTTGATAGTAAATTAACTTTTGTTCCTCATATTAATGTCATAACTAATAAGGCAATGAAATGTCTGGGTTTCATTCTGAGGACGGTCAAAGAATTCAAATCAATTAATTCGTTTAAATTGCTGTACACTGGGCTGGTGAGATCTAATTTAGAATATAATTCAACCATTTGGGCTCCACTATATAAGACACACCAACAAAAAATTGAAAGAGTACAGAATAAGTTCTTAAGATTTATTAATTATAAACTCGGAATACCTATCGAAGAACTAAATTATGTATATCTAATGGAATTACTCAATATAAGCGATTTAACGTCAAGGCGTGTAGTGAGCGATTTAATATTGCGAATGGCAGACTGGACGCCCTCGATTTAACTTGTAAAATTAATTTGAGAGTACCCACGCGTGATACCCGTTCTAATGCACTTTACTTTGTTACCAATTCTACTAATAATTATTTTGAAAACTCTCCAATACAAAGACTTCATATACTCGGAAATAAATATACTTCAATTGACGTTTATCGACATCAATCGATATCTAAATTTAAACTCAGTATATCAGAACATTTAAAATAAAGCTATAAATATCATGCACTATATAGCACCTTTATCGATATATTATTGTAGCTATGTTTCGATAAACACGTACCAAATATGTATAACAAAGATTGCTAACTATAAACATAAATAATGACAATCTTGTCTTATTTCTCTTTATAATTAAAATAACTATCTCACATTAATTTACGTGACCATATATTCTATTTTACCTGCTTTGTGTCATATCTAGTGTTATCTATGTTTTGTTTCTTATATCTTATGTTATCTTTATTTTTTTTCTTACAGTTATATTATGTTTATATTATATTTTGTTATTTCCTATACTTTACCAAAAACATGTACTGCACTTTATGTAAAAGCCCTATGGGCGTTTAAATAAATAAATAAATAAATAAAATAAATAAATAAATAAATAATAGATTCAGTTTTGCCAATTTTACTTAGAATCATTCAAAAGTATTAAATTCGCAAAAGTCCATTGGCGTACGCCAAAAATCCCTTGGCGCATAAAGATTCCATTGGCGTGCCATTTGTGTCCAGCTCCCTATTTTTATACAGTATATGTACAAACGTCCCGTACATCGCCAATGAGTTTCGTAACTTCCTTTCTATGGCGGGTGAAGAAGCAGCATTACTCCGCAAATGGTAGAAAGAGCTGTTAGAGAAATGGCAACAGGAAAAGCCACAGGACATGACTCAATAGCTCTCGAACACATTAAGTATGCTGGACCAGCGATTCATATTATCCTAGGAGAACTATTTTCAAATATTATACGTCACAGGTACATCCCGAATGAAATGACGAAAACGGTGATTATTCCCATAATCAAATCAACAAATCTTGATCCATCCGTGATTAATAACTACCGACCAATTTCACTCTCAACCACAGTGGCAAGATTATTTGAAAAAATTTTATCTACTGTCGTTACAGATCAGCTAAAAACAGCGGATAATCAGTTTGGATTCAAATCTGCACTATCAACATCTATGGCAATATATTCCCTAAAAGAAACTATCAGTTATTATAAACTAAGGGAAACGCCAATCTATACCTGCTTTCTAGATCTAAGCAAAGCATTTGACCGTGTATGTCATAATAAACTGTGGGAAAAACTAAGGAAAAGAGCAGTTTCGGAAGATGTTATAGCGATTCTTTCAATTTGGCACACGCAACAAGAAAATATTGTGAAATGGTCTGGGGAGTTTTCTAACCCATTCCATTTGAAAAGTGGCGTAAGGCAAGGAGGAAGTATGTCTCCGGTTCTGTTCAATATATACACCGATGAGCTTATTCAAAAACTTAACGCCACGAAAATAGGCTGCCATGTACACGGAGTGTGTGTAAATAACATTAACTACGCAGATGATATGGTTCTTCTTGCACCGTCACTAAGCGCTTTAAAGAAACTACTCAAAATTTGTGAAGACTTTGCAAAAAGCCATAACCTTTTATATAACACCACAAAGTCAGTAGTTATGGTTTTTAAATCTAAAAATGAAATATTCCAAACACCCTCAGTACTGCTAGATGAAAGAAATATTAATGTTAATCACAGCGTTAAATACCTGGGACACATCATCACGGACGACCTCAAAGATATCGAGGATATGGAAAGGCAGAGAAGAGCCATATCAGTTAGAGCGAGTATGCTATCAAGACGTTTTTACTTTTGCAGTCCAAAAGTAAAAAGAATACTTTTCAACGCTTTCTGTACCTCTCTGTACACATCAGAACTATGGGTCAACTACACTACATCCCAATGGCATAAGTTAAAGGTTGCTTATAACAACGCTTATCGCCAACTTTTCCGCCTACCAAGATACTGCAGTGCTACGGAAATGTTCCTAGAGGGACGAGTACACACCTTCCGAGCACTTCTCCGCCACCGTATGGGAAGCTTATGGCGTAGACTGGGCCAATCGAAGAATGCGATCATCACCGCCATGACTGCCTGGATGGAGTCCCCCCTGATGGCCCTCTGGAGGCGGGAGACGATGAAATATCCTCCGTAAACAGATGCATGAATTCATTTTAGTGTTTACTATTTTTTTCAATTTCATTTCTCATGTTTTTCATGCTTATTCGTTTTTTTATATTTATTTTATCTATGTGCCTTAACCTATTATTTGTCTAATTGCTTCTGTTATTTCAAAATATGGAATGTATTGCATTGCACTACCCCTGCATACATTCTGGAATAAACTATTATTATTATTATTATTATTATTATTATTATTATAACGCCAGAGCTTGCCGTCATATACAGATTATAGTCTTCGCATATAATTTAGCTTTCTATTGGTGAATGAATTTTCAAAGTCTTTTTATTGGTTAATGCGTGAAAGCGTCATAAACGAACTCTAGCAGTTTCACATTTATAATATTAGTATGGATGAGAAATGTGAGCCTGCTCAACTGAGCACAGGCGATCAAAATTTGGAGCAATCGTTGATAATACTTCTCTCATCTCTTCGTCGATCGTCCTCAGGAGTTCTCTTTTTTATGTCGTAGTGCGAGCTGAAAACCCCAATTCGCATAGACAATTCGTGGCAAATGGTAAGGTAATTGCAATAGCACGCTTTGAAAGCACTGGATACTCATTTTTTATTTAATTTGCTAGCTTTATTTCGGAAAATTTTACTTTTAATGTGTGATCAGTTTTTGTCTTCAGAATTCTTCCTGCTCGTTTATCGGTAAGTGTCCAAGGAAAATGCTATCTGAGAATGGATTTCGAACCCAGTCCAAAGGTTGCAGGTCACAGGAAAATAAGAGTTAATTTTTTTCTGCTGTGTTTCACTAGCCTGTGCTTCGAGTGTTTCACTATCAAAGCCTACACTTTTTTTTATTTAATCGGCAGCCATAACATTTGGGAACATTTCATTACTACATACCATTGGGCGTGGTTGATCCAAAACAACAACTTAGCGCGAAAGCTTTCAATCTTATCCGATGACGTTAAAGTATTAGAATTCTTGCCTTGCTTCTTGGTTGAGCTCATTTAATGAGCGAATATGTCCGACTAGCCTCTTTCATTACCGTCGCCTAAGCTGGTGCAGCGTTACAATGTTACTTTGTTACAATGTAGTATTGCGGTGAGGCACACCAGATAACGACCATGGTACACCACTGCACCGCGGCACACACTTTGCGGAACACTGCATTAAATAACTGTATTTACGAATCTAGATTTTATTCTATTTGGGTAAGATCTATTTTTGCATGACAAAAAATTTTGACTCTGGTGTTTCGTTTCGAATTAAACCGATTGGTTTTCTTGTTTTTAAGAACTGTTTTATCGTTAAGGCGGCGCTTCTCGGCTCAAAAAGAAGAAGATGGAGAGATATGTAATTACGAATGTTGGACAGAGCGCGCTAATATTTTCAATGACGAAATTGATGCGAAAATGCTTAATAAAACATGACTCGTTTAAAATAGAGCAAAAATCTCGTGGAAGGTACCATAAGTATCATTTAAAGCTGGTTCACACAGAGCTATAAATCTGCGAGCAGATATCTGTTGAACCGCGAGCGCTTATCTTTTGTGCTTTCACAAGAGGCTATCAAATATTTCTTCCTGTGGTAGCAGAGGGGGTCAGTTGAATTAGGGAGCGGTAACGGAATGCACATTTTTTGTACTGAAATCTGTCAACTTGACATCTGTCATCCACGGGTCTAGGCAGCTCCGTAATTACAATGACCCCCTCTCCTGTTTTAGTCAGAGGGGGAGACTTATATTCTGGCATATCACGTCTGGAGCGGTTTCGTCGTAAGATGTGTATTGTCTATGATTATCTGCGCTTAAAAACGCTTAGGTGTGAACGGTCTGAAGGGATTGTATGGAAAGCGTTATTTGGCGTGCTATGATTTTTATATTTGATAGCTGTGTGTGAACCAGCTTTTAAAGAAACATTTTGATTTTTTTCACAAATATAACTTGTAAAATAATAGAAATAGACTTTTTTTAAATAATTTTCGGAGCATACTTTGCGATTTTTTTCTATCGAGGGAATTTAATATAATTTGCATTTCGGAGTGGAACGTATCTAGATATATTATTATCTTCAAAAATAACATATATTTTTTTAAGAGCTTAAAAACTTCAAATGTTTAACCTGTTAACCGAGCGGGACATATAAATACGGGTACGGGTAGGACGTATGAATATGTCCTTGAAATATATGTTGTGCCCTGGAACGGGCGGGACTTATATTTTCGAGCAACAAAAGTATTAGTTATCCGTACAGGTCTCCACATGAATTTGAGACACGGAGACAATCAGTATCATTTCGCCATCGCAAGTGGTGGACGTGTTCTGGGAGGGCGGCGACGGGTACGTACTTACACTTACCTACCTATTTTCGTTTTATATATTATTTACTTTTATTTTTTATATTTCCAACCTTTTTATTTTAGAATACATATTTAGATTATTCATTTTATTTTAGAATCCATCAAAATGAATGAAAGCGATATCAACCATGACGAAATCAATGCCATGACGGCCTCCGTGGTCCCGAGGCAAGACTCTCGACTCACAATCCGAAGGTCGCGGGTTCGAACCCGGCGTACGCAAATAAATTTTATTTGATTAATTTGTGTTATTTCACAATTTATTCATTTAAAATAATAAATAGTATATTTGCGGCACGTTCCAGAGTGGAAGATGCTATCAGTATCGCCCTGGTGTAAGACCATCATTCAGAATTGAAACGTTGCTTGAAATGGCTTTGGCCGTGTTTAGTGACCAGATCTGAATAGCCAGGTACTTCCCCACCTTCCTCTTCCCTATCTCCTTCCCCTCCCCACTACCTTCAGCCTCACAACATACCCCGATTGGGGATGCCATAGTGTCACTGGCTCCAGACGGGAGCAGTTGGGACTCTTGTGCGGTATTAACTATAAAAAAAAATCAATGTACCATGTATTTCATTGTAATTTTGTATTTTCTTTTGTGATTTATATATAAATAAACGAAAAAATATATTTCATAGCCTTTTCGTTTATTTAACGCATAAATAAAAAAAAAAAAAAAATTTAAAATTATGTCCACCGGGCGTGACGTACTAACACGCCCTAGTGAAAGAGTTCGCATATGTTGCGTTATTTAAAACAGAACTCCCCGGTTAACAGGTTAAGGGAGATATGTAAGAAATCGGTAGAAATTCGGGTAGCAGCGGCTTAAGTTATTATTCATTTCAATTTCGCTGTAAGTCTTGTCACGGACATGATAAAAAATATAATATTTCATTTTTATTTAATTGTTTTTCTCAAAAATCATGTGTGCACTTCATACACCGTAGAAGTGAAGCCTTCAGAAAAATGAACTTCCGAGAGAATAAGACGAATGCAGAGTATCGGGGGTAGGATTGTATGGTTTATTTATTATAATATTTTTACCAAATTTAAATATTATTTTGCATTTTATTCTACGAAGAACCAACAAGAGGAGGCTACGCACATAGTCGTAGCACTGCTCGAAGAGGACACCGATTAATAATAATAATAATATTTGGATGATTTATATAGCGTCGTTTTTGTGAAAAATCACCTCAAGGGCGCAAACTACAATATATTTCTAAAATCTAGAAAAACTACAATCAATTAAAAACAACTTAGGGGCCATTCATAAATTACGTCACATGATATTCATGATTTTTTTACCCCCCCCCCCCCCCGTCCCTGTCACACATCGTCACATTTGTGAGACCCCCTCCCCCCTAGTGTGACGTTACATATTTTGTAATTTTACATCTAAAAATAATCAAAATTTAGATTTTTACATGTGACGTCACAGATCTGATGACCCCCCCATACCCCTTGTCACACAATGTCACACTTCTCTACACCCCTCCCCCCCCCCTTAAGGTGTGACGTAATTTATGGGTGGCCCCTTATGTCTAAAAATTGCATCCACCGGTTCATACGAAAATATATATACAATGTCTTGACCAATGAACGCAATGCTTCCTAAAAATGTATACAGGACCAAACTTACCTGGGAGGTCGCTTGAAATTAACACTGTTTATCGTCTACTAGCTGGGTTACCCGGCTTCGCTCAGGACAACATTCGAGTGTTCTGGAATGTTCCCCGAACATTCCACGACATACTCCGCCACTCCTTCCAGAACTTTCTAGAGTTCTTATGGAACCTTCTATAATTCTCCGGAAGACTGTTTTTGAAATTTCTAGAGGGCGAAACTTCCAGCCCTTATATCTTCAAAAGCACGCCCTTTAGATAAAAACGGGACCCCTTATCCTGGAGAGGGGATAGAGATCTACCACACCGTATGGCTTCCTTGATCATACTGGGACTAGTTTCTGAGTTTTTGCAGCCCGCACGTTTTTTTAAACTTTCTTTTATAATACATATTGATTAAGAAATTTAGATAGAGTTCGCACGCAGAGGACGTTATTGTGAACACTTGTTACATGTATTTAATCCTGAAATATATTTTAATATTAGTATATAATACACTCTTTAATGAGTGTATTTTGGAAATCAAAAGCAACATTTTATAGTGGGCGGTACAGTAGTACAAGGATTTGATCTTCCTAAATGTGATTCGTCAAGAGACAGATTGATGTGTAAAGATTCAAGTAATTGTAATTCAATAAGAAAAGTGTGATTAAGACATATCATAGGCAATACAAGTATGATACTCTCAGTTAGGTATATCTAAATTAAGGATATAATGAGAGCCCAAAAAGGTAGGTTTTTAATTTGGACATAAATTCTGTTGGGCTTGTTATGCATCTTAGTTCCGGAGGGAGTTTATTCCAAGCCTTAGGCCCAGATACTCCAAAAGTGCTATCTCCAAACTTTGTGTTTGCTTTGCGTTTAGGTTCCATTAGTCTGCCTATAGCTGATGATGTTGCTGATCTCATTCTAAATCCTATAGATCACAGGTTCTCAACGTGGACAATAACGCCCGCTTGTGGGCGTTTGAGACTTTCAGGGGGGCGTGGGCAGGTAAAAGAATATGGTCTAAAAAAGACAAAAAAAACACGTACTAATCTTACATGTATCGAACATTATTAATAGGATAACGTCTGCGTGGTTGAATTTCAGAACCCGGCTTCGAGCGCATGTCTGCCGCCGCGCCACATAAACATCTTTGTATGTGAAGTTTCAATCAAAGCTACTGTTGTAATTCGGTTTCGAATTCGAGAATTTGTCAAAAGATGTCGCCACTTCCATTAGCAGGTCGCATGGGGACGTGCCCCAGGTACTACGAATTTGTAGTATCTCTCCGGATATGGAAAGATTGACCCCCCCCATGTTGATACATAAATCATCGGAAGTTTCGCCTATCAGAACACTTTCGAGCATGAAAACTTGGCCACCCAGACAAATCGGCAATTGCCAAGCATTTAATCAAAAACAGCCATTACTTTTGATTTGTTCCTGAAGTCCTGGGAAGACCCAAAACGCATAGAGCATGCCTAATTATGGAAGCAAATGAAATTCACAAAAATCTCACAAATATTAATAAAGATGACGGAGCTAAGTTCAATAATTTTGGTATCTGGTAATTGACGGCTACACCAAAACTAAATGCAGAAAACTGTTTAAAATTATACTGTAATACCAGCTTGCAGAGGTTTAGAGCTGGCAACGCGGTATCACATCTGCATACATAAGCACACATTTCGATTACACATCTGCTCTGATGATGGACACTGTAAGGCTGTCCGAAGCGTTGGCCAAAGGAGGTAGAGCAACAAAACACAATACCCCAAAAATAAAAAAAAACTACAATTCATACATTGTTTATAATATATTTTTATTAATGTTATTTTACATAATTAAATTACATTGTAAACCTAAATACAAAAAGGAAAATTAATTCACAACATTGGTTATAAATAGACGTCAAAATATTAATTGTCTAGTTAATTAGTCAGACATCTCTGAAAAATCTAAAATTTGATTTGAGTTTGCAGTTATACGTAAAAGTGTCCCCTCTATCTGTTACAATTCTCAGATTACTCATAAACACCACCAAATCTATTATAATGCACTAAAACTCGTAATTTTGATGTTTTCTGGGTTACTAGTAGGATATTTCAATATGTCATACTAATGTACCGGACCATTATGCTCTACGGTGCTATTTTACAGTATGTTAATTTGATTTACGGTGAGAATTGGAATACTGTTTTCATAATTATTTAGAAACTTAATATTTTGAGATGTCTGACTGATCAACTGGAAGATCGATACACGCAATAAAAACAATTTCGAAACTTGCTAATTTTGGTTGTTTGTGATGTGATAAATATTCCTGCGTGAAATTATTCACATGCAAGCAGTAAAATAGGTACGGCAGCCTCCGAGATTCTCGACTAGTAATCCAAAAGTCTCAGGTTCAATCTACTGGCAGTAGGTTATCTAAGTCATTGGTATTCGACGCAACTTTTAAGTACGAAAACGCTGCCCAGTCGTATATCTATTTCATTCGTACAAGCATTTTTTTTAATGTACAAATTTGTCATACACGAATGAATGTTTGAATTCAAAATTTACTGGAAGTATACTTGCAACATTTTGTAAGACAAAAAGGCAATAAATACACGTTCCTAATCGCTACAATGCTGTAGCTCTTTCATACACATTAAATAATGGTGAGACACACAAAATACGTGTGACTGTTTCCTTCTAAGTACTACTTTTTCCTTGCATTTCATTTTCCTTGTATGTGAGGGAGACGTATGATAATGATTTTTTTTTACATTAGATCCCCACTCTTTGAGGACAAGGGCCCCCTAAGGGCCTACGTCGTCTTTGGGGATGCTGTGTGGAGGGTCGTTTTAGGAAAGTAAGTTCTGGGAAGGAAAAGGGTATGAGGGGTGGGTAGGAATCTGGGAATCCAGGATGTATGAATCCATCCCTCCCACTGAAAGAGCGCGGTTGTAGAAGTCAAAGGACTCCCTCAACCGTTCTCTCCCGACCCGGCCCGCCATGCAGCTGGTGGGCAGACGCATCCACCGCCAAGACCCGGACAAGCCTCATCCCATGGGCACCCCTGCCAAGTCACCAAACGTAGCAAACCACTTGGGGGTGACCTATTGCAGATCCAATAAATGGTTCCTGGCGGCGGTACCCACACCCGCCTCCCTAATTGGGGGGGTGCAGAATATTCACTGTCTGTCTCATTTTTGACTGTTGTTATTTAGTGTATTGAGTCTACGGAGACATCATACTGCGGTGTGTGAGAGAGATGCAAGAAAATAATGACTTTTTTCGTTTGGAGGAAACAGACCTAGGTACATTGTGTTAGATCATCTTTTGAAAGAGCCGCAGCAATATTGTGATAAGGAACATATGTTTATTGCCATTTTTTCGTCGTCACAGTAATTATAAAAGCAATCATTATCCCCATATTTCTGTACAATGCGGCAACACTTAAAGCCAGCGGAAGAAAGCGGATAGATACCCTCGAAATGCGGTACTGGAGAAATGTGGTGCTCAGCCAAATGCCTAATGTGTCTTTTCTGAAAAAGCTAGGCTTTCACAGTAGGCTCTCAACTGTCTATCTTAAGGGGGGGGGGGGGGGTAAGGTTTGAAAATTCATTTTATTTTTTTTTTCTAAATGTACAACATGTCGAGAGTATTGTGTCAAAATTTCAAGTAAATCGGAGCAAAACTAACCAAGATACAGCCTTTCAAGCGACCGGCCCTCTTGCTGTTTTCAAAAATATTTCAAGTATAAAAAAACTTTAAATCGATTTTCTCGCAAATAAATTTTTAAAGTTCGTGAACATCATAAACCAAAATTTACTTGACCGATCTTTTTTGAAATTTTGTACACTATTTAAACACATAAATCAACGGGTAGTGACGGAGTTTTTTTTTTTTTTTTTACCATTTTATTTATTTAACAAATTCACCGAAAATTTTAGCAAAAATCGCATTTTTGACTTCCAACATGCTGCAAAAAAAAAAAAATAAATAAAAAAACGCTTCGTCCACTAGTTGAGAAAACATATCACCTTTTACACCCATTACGATTTTTTTGTTTCAAATGATTCGTTAACGAGTTATGATGTTCACCGCATAACACCTTTTTTTCGAGACGCCTCCGGAGATTGGCTATCACGGACTTATTTATTATTATTTTTAATTTAAAAAATTTTGAAGATACTTCAGATACTATAACGTTAAAAGAAATAAGTCAACAATAATGTTGAATAATCATATCTCTGAAAAAAAAATCATGAAAATATGCATTTTTTTCGCCTTTAACCGGTTGAACGCCTCGGTGTTTACGGATGAAACTCGAAAATTTCGCGATGTTTTGACTTTTGACGTAAATTTTGTGGGTTAATTTTATGCTCTGGTATGTAATATTTACCGAAATACGTTCCTTGAACAACAAACTACACCTACAAACAACTTTACTTGCGTTTATTTGACAAATTGATAGGTTTATCGATCTTTTTATTACCCGCGGCGCACCCAGTTTGACAGTTGAAAATCGCGGGAGAACTGACATTTAGAAAGTCAGAGAAACCATTATAAATAATAATTCAAGAGGCTAGGTGTGTTTCTTATATCTGTTACGTCAAGAACAAGAATGCCCCAAGCGATTCTAACCTTGTTCTTCATACATTTTCTTTATACGTAAGTTTTAAAATCGCATATCAAAAAGTTTATTTATTTATTTTTTTATTCGGCTATAGGGCGCGCACCGGCGCGCCAACAGCACGCAACCTGTTAAAACCTTACCCCCCCCCCTTAAGATGCTTTGAACAAGTTGCTCGCCAAACCGAAGATTCCGAACTTGGATAAACTCATAGTCACTGGCCGCAGTGTTTAGCAGAAGAAGCAGAGAAGGGTTACCAGTGCTTTGGAATGACCAAGTGTCCGGTAGTAGGGAGTCCTCGATTCTCCACGCAGCGCAGAACCACGAGGAGAGGTCCACCACGGATATCGGAGCAGGGGTCATGATCCTCAGCATTGAGAAGAATATGTTTCTGATGTCATCGATTGAGATCTTTACATTTTAATCAATATATATATATAAAAATCAAAATATGCTTGCTTGGGTGTATATATGAGATGTCTGTGCGTTGCTAAACCATTCATCCGATTGCGATGAAACTTTGGGGATCTGTTGTGTGCATGCCCGCGATAATGAGCTCTGATGTCATGAAATTATGCGTTGCTAACCATTCATCCGATTGCGACGAGACTTTGGGGATTTGATGTGCGCGTGCCCGCGATGGTTTCTATATATAATAGTGAGTTTTTATAATAGATCATGAAATTTGTATAAAAAAATTGCAGTAGGTGGTATGCGAGCTGTTTGAAAACTGAATGTACCGGGACTGAATGTATGGAATTCAGGAGGGGGGAGGGGAACTCGGGAGGGGGTTTGCGGGGCGGGGGAAGCAGGAGTGGGGAGAGGGAAGGCGAAGTGGCATTGCGTAAGGGGAAGAGGACGCGGGAGAGAAAGAGGAATGGGACGAATGGGAAAGGACATGCAGGGAGAAACAATTTCTGAGAAGTGGCATAGCAACGTTTGCCGGGAACTCGCTAGATTACAAAACTTCCCGCTAAAACTCAGAAACGAGTCCCGGCACGATCAAGGGAGTTATATGGTGTGGTAGCCCTCTATCTTCCATACATGAAGAAGTATCCTGTTTTTACCTGAATGGCGAGATTTTGAAGATTCAAGGACTGGAAGTTTCACCCTCTAGAAATTTCTAGAACAGTCCAGGACATTTGAGAGTATTCGAGAGCATTCCGCTAAAACTTAAACGAGTTCCGGTAC
This sequence comes from Glyphotaelius pellucidus, assembly GCA_936435175.1. NCBI lineage: Eukaryota > Metazoa > Arthropoda > Insecta > Trichoptera > Limnephilidae > Glyphotaelius > Glyphotaelius pellucidus. Next base: position 622,746 of record OW386565.1, read on the forward strand.
GATCAAGTGAGTTATGTGGTGTGCCCTCTATTCCCCATACATGAAGAAGTATCCCGTTTATACCTGAAGGGCGAGCTTTTGAAGATTCAAGGACTGGAAGTTTCACCCTCTAGAAATTTCTAGAACAGTCCAGAACATTTGAGAGTATTCGAGAGCATTCCGCTAAAACTCAGAAACGAGTTCCGGTACAATTAAGTGAGTTATGTGGTGTGCCCTCTATTCCCCATACATGAAGAAGTATCCCGTTTATACCTGAAGGGCGAGCTTTTGAAGATTCAAGGACTGGAAGTTTCACCCTCTAGAAATTTCTAGAACAGTCCAGAACATTTGAGAGTATTCGAGAGCATTCCGCTAAAACTCAGAAACGAGTTCCGGTACAATTAAGTGAGTTATGTGGTGTGCCCTCTATTCCCCATACATGAAGAAGTATCCCGTTTATACCTGAAGGGCGAGCTTTTGAAGATTCAAGGACTGGAAGTTTCACCCTCTAGAAATTTCTAGAACAGTCCAGAAATAATAATAATAATAATTGGATAATTTGTAGAGCGCCGTTTTTGTGAAAAATCACCTCAAGGGAGAACATTTGAGAGTATTCGAGAGCATTCTGCTAAAACTCAGAAACGAGTCCCGGTACGATCAAGGGAGTTTAACGGTGTGGGAGCCCTCTATTCCCCATAATGAAGAAGTATCCCGTTTATATCTGAAGGGCGAGCTTTTGAAGATACGAGGGCCAGAAATTCCGCATTCTAGAAATTTCTAGAACAGGCCAGAACATTCAAGATCATTCCATAACATTCTAGAATGTAGTCTGAACGTTCAGGAACATTCCAGAACATTCTAGAACAATCTCAAATGTTCTGGAACATTGTGGACCATTCAAAATCTTTTTTGAATGTGTGGGGCTACTCATTGGTAGGGGTATATAGAGCTAGATCCGCCGTGAGTTCTAATGTCAATTCAACCTCATATCAACTCCCCGTGCGAAGCCGGGAACCCAATTTTTATTATATATCTAAATTTTAAAAGCTATTTTATAAGTTCCTAAATATTATTGTACAAAATAAATTTATAAAAAAAAAAAAAATTTAAATTGGATGGCTCAAAAGTAAAAGTATGTAACTTTAAAAAAAACCTTGTGGTACACATTTTTTCAGCTTGGTTATTTTTTTTTTTTTTACACGAGCTCCACACGGAGGCCCTGAGGAAAATAATTTTCCGTCATCTTTTGGGATGCTGTGTGGAGGGTTTTTTTAAGGAAAGGAAGGGGAGGAAAATTCTGGGAAGGAAAAGGGCTTAACCCCTTGAATGCCATGGAGCAAGGGGGTATATTTCGCGATGTTTTGACTTTTGACGTAATATTTTGCGGATTTATTTCATGCTATCGTATATAATATTTACCGAAACACGTTCCCTGAACAATAAACTATGCCTACAAACAATATTGCTTGCGTTTATTTGACAAATTGATAGGTTTAATTGAATGCTTTTCATGACCTCCCGGCGCTGACAGTTTGACAGTTGAAATCGCGGGAGAAATGTCATTTGGAAAGTCACAGAAGCATTCCCAATTAATAATTCGAGTGCAAAATGTGTTTTTTATATATGTTACGTCAGGAACAAGAATGCCCCAAGCGATTCTAACCTTGTCCTTCATACATTTTCTTTATACATAAGGTTTAAAATCGCATATCAAAAAGTTTTTTTTATTTGGCTATAGGGCAGGCCACCGGTTATGGGGTGGGTAGAATCTGGGGTTCAGCGTGTCCTAGTCACCCGCCTCCAAGACCTGGACAAACATCACCCCACGAACCTGGGCACCCCTGCTAGGTCACCAACGTAGCGAACCACTTGGGGTGACCTACGGCAGAGGTGTTGGTTATCCAATAAAGGTGGTACCTATTCCCGCCTCCCAAATTGAACTTGGGGTCAAGATTCTCAACAACGAGGCAACGATTGAAGATGCTCTCAGTATCGCCCCGGCGAAATACCACCGATCGGAATGGAAACAAGCGTTGTATGAAACGGCGCGCTGTTTGGTGAGCAGATCTGAATAGCCAGATAGTTAACCCACCAGTGAAATTGCCGTAAAAGATGAGAAGGAGGGCAGTAAAGTGTGTTGACGGGCTGGAAATAATTTCCCTCAGTCATCTTAGGGGATGCTGTGTGGAGGGTATTTTAGAGGACAACAGGAAGGAGTGAAGGAATTTTCCACAGCCGAGCTATTGAACACAACAATGAATTGTAGTGACAAATAATGTCGCTACGTTTGGTGACTTAGCAGGGGTGAGGATTGTCAAGGTCTTGGCGGCCGATATGTCTGCCCACATGCTGCGTGGCGGGCCGGATCGAGAGTGACTGATTGAGGAGGTCTTTTGAAGACTCCAGCCTGAATCCCTCAACCCATTGCCTTGCACCGCAATGGGAGGGATGGATTCACTCCTGGATACAGCAACCCCCAGATTCCTACCCACTCCTCACACCTATTTCATTTCACAAACTTTCTCTTCCTTTCCTTAAAAAAAAACTCTCCACACAGCACCTTTTATCATCTATTATTTTCATCATGGCCTCCTGTGTGGAGCTAATGTAAAAAAAGTTACTCGGAGCATCTTCCATTGAAATATCAGTAGAGCAAGGACAGCATTTCAAACTGACGTCTGTACTATAAAGATTGTAATCCGCACAGAGTCGGGGGTTTCTTCAGGTGTTTTGGGGCTCCAGACCAGAGGTGATCGCTTTGTATGAAGGATGGATGGAAGCACGTCTAGATGTATATCCTACGCAGGTGGGATTTCCTCAGGGCCTCCTGTGTGGAGCTAATGTAAAAAAAAGTTCCTCGGAGCATCTTCCAATGAAATACCAGTAGAGCAAGGACAGCATTCCCAACTGACGTCTGTACTATAAAGATTGTAATCTGACGCCCGTTTCTGCACAGAGTGCCCGTTTCTTCAGGTGTTTTGGGGCTCCAGACCAGAGGCGGTCGCTTTGTATGACGGATTGATGGAAGCACGTCTAGATGTATATCCTGCGCAGGTGGGAGGTGGTCGTGATGGCGTTGCATTGAGGACACGTCTTCTTGGCCCTCAGAGACTCGAGCCAGCAATTCTGCAAAAAAAAACAAATTATATAAAAACATCTTATTTTATATATTTTTTACATGACAAAATATCGCTGACAAAATATCCTATGGACAAAACATCCCCCAACAAAATATCTTCTTAAACCTTTTTTTTTTTTTTACATTAACTCCACACAGGAGGCCCTGAGGAAAATAATTTCCCTCAGGGCCTATGTCATCTGGGATGCTGTGTGGAGGGTCGTTTTGAGGAGAGGAAGGAATGAACATTGATCTTGAAGAGACCCATGTTGTAGGAGGGAGGAAACACAGATGCCGGCAAATCGTTCCATAGCCGAGGTGTTGAACTCAAGAACGAGTCGAAAAAACGACCCGTTCTCATGTGACAAATGTAAACCGTGTACCGGTAGAACTACCGGTAGAACATGGATAGCATTCCCACCCGACGCCTGTGCTCTAAAGATTGCAATCCGTTCTTTAAGGTGGGAGAATCTATCAAACGGATCGGCCGTTTCTGCAGAGTCGAGGGTATTTTTCAAGTATTTTGGAGCCCCAGACCAGAGGTGGCTGCCAAATTCAACCGTGGGGTGCACTTGCGATTTGTACAGGGTTAGCAGTTGTGTACTATTAAAGTATCTGCGGGCCCTGTACTACAGTACGCCCAGATTTTTAAGAGGCTAACTTAACTCTGGCTTCGGTGGAGCCCCCGTACCTGAGCTGGTCGCTTATAGTTACACCAAGCATATCAATGGAGGGTCTGTTCGGGAGATTGCTTCCGTTGAAGGAGACTAGATTTTCATTTCGATCCCTTTTAGACGTAATCAGACATGATTGGGTCTTTGAAACATTGAATTCGACGAACCTAACCTAACCTAACAAAAAAATGGGACAAAAATAATTATTTATTTAATATCAACGGTATAGATATACCGTAAGCACACATGTCACAAAATCATAGGAAACATATTAGAAACAGTAAATAAAGATTATGACGCCAGAGATGCGATAACATACAAAAATCTATAGTACAAATAAAACTAATATTGATTGAAAAGATTTGATAGAATAGCCCTCTTGTACCCACGGAAGCTTCCGTGCAGTTAAAACCGCTAGATTGCCATTGGTGCGCCGGCACACCAACGGCGCAGGCCAAAATAATCACTAAAAAATAATTTTGTAATGCGATTTTAACCCTTATGTATAAAGAAAACGTATGAAGAAGAAGGTCAGAATCGCTTGGGGCATTCTTGTTCATACGGTATAAGATAACGTGAACCCACCTAGCGCAGCGATATTTTTTCTTTGGAATTGTTTATGACACGGGCCTAGATTTTTTCCCGCCTCTCGGCTGTCAGATTGGCGTCCGTCAAGTCTCGCGCCGCGGTCGATGAAAACATCGTAAAACGTATAAATTCATCGAATAAAAGCAAGTAATGTTGTTTTTATGCATAGTTTAGTATTCAAGGAATGTGTTTCAGTAAATATTACATAAGATAGCATAAAATTAACCCGCAAAATATTACGTAAAAGTAAAACATCGCGAAATTTTCCCGTGGCATTTGAAGTTTTAAACAGATCTGCCACATCAGCATTTCTATTAGTAACTTCATGTAATCTAGGTACAAGCGAGTGTTTCGTATACTCAGTCCGGTTATTGTAGCATTTAAACAGGATTTTAGAACGAGTGGCTCTCGTGGGTATATGAAATTCAATGAACTTAGTTAAATCAGGACTGTCTATTCCAGCATTTACAATAATTTTGAACATAAATATTAAGTTGGATATAATATTCTTCGATCTGAGAGTCTTAGTAAATTTAATGTTTTCATCAAATAATTATAGTTTATGTTTTCAATAAAATAATACAGACATCCTGTAAAGATAAGAATTATTAGCGGTTAAAAATCCGCTCCGCAGGTTTTTGCTGCTAGGCCCTGCGGGCGGCTTTTGGTTCGGCTTCGCCCAGTTAGTGTTTGTGACCTCTTTGTAAATCCAATAGGAACTGGCTCCAAAAATAGCATGCTCACTGTCATCCAGTGATAGTCACCGGGACAAAGTAACCAATGACGAAACACGTAATATGTAGCTGCTTGATGCAATTGAGTATTGGCGTCAATCTTTCCATATTCGGAGGGATACTGCTAGTTCACTAAATCGCAGTGCTTGTACTTGCCTGGGGCACGTCCACACCAGCCTGCCGACGGAAGTAGCAACACCTTGTGGCGAATTTTTTAAATTAAAACTGAATTACAACGGTGGCTTCGTTTGAAATTCCACGTACACAGATGATATTTGTGGCGCGACGCGTACAGCGTGGCGTCAACATGCACTCAAAACTGGGTTCTGAAATTCAAGCGCGCAGATGCAAGGGTATTAATGCTGTTTGATGATTGTTGTCTGTATTATTTTTGTCACAATTTACTATTTTTGTTGTCTCTATTATTTTGTCACAATTTATTATTTTTGATGTCTGTATTATTTTTGTCACAATTTACTATTTTTTTTGTCTGTATTAATTTTGTTCCATTTTTCTCTATTATTTTCATATTTACAATTTCAGTTGGCATCACTGCAAACAGCATGGTTCATGTGCTGTTTGCAGGGATTTTTGTTGCCTGTATTATTTTTGTCCGATTTTACTATTTTTTTATTATTTTTGTCACAATTTACTATTTTTGTTGTCTGTATTATTTTTGTCACAATTTACTATTTTTGATGTCTGTTTTATTTTTGTCGCAATTTACTATTTTTTTGTCTGTATTAATTTTGTTCCATTTTTCTCTATTATTTTCATATCTACAATTTCAGTTGGCATCACTGCAAACAGCATGGTTCATGTGCTGTTTGCAGGGATTTTTTTGCCTGTATTATTTTTGTCCCATTTTACTAGTTTTTTTTATTATTTTTGTCACAATTTACTATTTTTGTTGTCTGTATTATTTTTGTCCCATTTTTTTGTTAGGTTAGGTTTTCGTAGACATTTTATTGAGGGATGTTTTCTTCGTAGGATATTTTGTCGAGGATATTTGTCGCAGGATGAAAAAGCGCATCACCAGAAAAAAATTCTCATGTCACATTTGGGGATGCTTTGTGGATGCTCTTTGTGAGGAGAGATCGGTAGGCTGGTTGAGGGAGATCTAAACTAGACCTCTCATCCGTCATTCCTGGACATATTGGCTCTCAGATTCCTACCCACCCCTCATACCTTTTTCCTTCCCACACTTCTTCTTCCTTTCCCTTAAAAAACCCTCCTCACAGCATCCCCAAAGATGACATAGGCCTTGATTTTTTACCTCAGGGCCCCCTGTGTAGAGCTAACGTAAAAATAAAATAAAAATATGTGGGTTGGACAGGAATCTAGAGGTTGGTGCGTCCAGGACTGACGGACGTATGAATCCCTCCCTCCCACTGCGGTGCAAGGTGAGTGTCCGCCTGTAGAGGTCTAGGTTAGGTCTCTCTCGATCCGGCCCGCCACACAGACGCATTCGCCGCCGGGACAGACACATGAATCCGGGCACCCCTGCTAAATCACCAAACTTAGTGAACCACTTGGGGTGTTGTTTATCCAATAAATGGTTCCCGGGGCAACGGTACCCACACCCGCCTCAAACTTTGCAAAGACGAATTTTCATAATCTATTTTATAATTTCTGCCCTTGTGTAAAATATTTTAAAGCAAAAATATTTAACTAAAACGTGGCCCATCTTGAAATGTCATTAGGGAAATGCAGTTAGAATCTTACTCAATGAATTATTAGGCCCTGGTTGCATATGTACGGTTCTAACCGCACATTTAAGTGGGTTCGAAAATGGTAAGTATAAATCCAATTTAAATAATGTTCCTCGTGAAGTGGAATTAGAACCCAAGTGACGATACAGATAAATGAATTACTGGTCTTATTTTTATTTAATGTGACACATCACAAGAGCACCCCGGTCGGAACGGTGTAATGTCGCCACCCGGTACCCGGTGAGGCGGGTCAAGAGAGGTGGGAAGGGATTTATTGAGAGGCCCGGATGACGTAGCACTTGAGGGAAGAGAGAGCTGGTACAAACCTCGCAGTGCGCGTGCCAGCACTGAATGGAGACCACAGGCTCAGCGTAAGGGCCCATGCATATCAGGCACTTGGTCTGAAACAAAAATACCAAAATCAATACAACTGGTTATCCTCTTTCCTTAAATTTACATTCATATTTTTTTTACATTAAGACGGCGCTTTTCAGCTCAAAAAGAAGAAGATGGAGAGATATGTAATTACGAATGTTGGACAGAGTGCGCTAATATTTTAAGTGATATAATTTAAGCAAAAATTACAAAAAAGCTGAATAAAACACGACTCGTTTAAAATAGAGCAAAAATCTTGTGGAACGTATCTTAAGTATATAACTTGTAAAATAAAAGAAATAGACTTGTTTTAAATAATTTTCGGAGCATACTTTGCGATTTTTTTCTATCGAGGGAATTTCATATAATTTGCGTTTTGGCGTGGAACGTGTCTTGATTATTATCTTCAAAAATAACATATTTTTTTAAGAGCTTAAAAACTTCAAATGTTTAAGGGAGATATGTAAGAAATGGGTCGAAATTCGAATAGCGGCGGCTTAAGGGGTTATATACAGTTAGAATTTTCTAGAAATCGATTTTTTATTATTTCATTTTCGTAATGTACATATATTTAGGTACACACAAAAAAAAATTCAAGTCAATCCGGCGATTATTTTTGAAGTTACACGCATATTTGTAAAGACGTGTCAGAGCATTTGAAAGAAGGAGGCAAACTTTAAACGCGTTTTTCTCAAAACTGTGTTTTTAAAGTCGGTGACCAAGATTACTCAGAAACGGCTGAACCGATCAGTCACAAATTTTAATACAAGCTTTTTAAGTATATTTACACTTATTAATCGAAGGCCTGTTCTCACCGATAAATACATATTTTTTTATAAACAATATAAGGCCAAAATGTTGGGAAAAAGTAATTTTATTTTTTTCAGAAGCCGCCATTTTATCAAAAAAATTTATTTTGCTCTGTCCTTCAATTAATTAGAGGAATATTTATTATTTTAACAAAATCCGTTTGGATTTTTCATTTTAAATGATCAAGTCCAGAGATATGATGGTCACCGCAAGATGCCTTTTTTGAGAGGAGCTTCTGGAGATCAGTTATAGCAGCTTTCAAAATTAGTATTTTTACTAATAAAAATTCTTAAAATACTGTTAAAAGTTACCATAATACGTTTACAAATTTTTACATTAATATATTTAAAAGTCTTCTAAGGAAAAATTCTTGAAAAATCCTTTTTTTTGGCCTCCTGACTGTATATAACCTTAGGGGGGTATTCTAGCCTAGAAGCATGAATAGTAGGTATTTTTTTAGGTGCAATAAAAAAGACATTGAATATTGATTAAACATTAAAAAATACACAAAAAAAAAACCAAACGAAAAAATTCAAAATGTTACAGGGTGTTGAAGTGGGAGGTCTAAAAAAAATGGCGCGCCCTGGTTGACACGATTGCAACCCTCCTAGTAATCTAAAAAAAAAAAAATTTAATTCTTAATGCAAACAAATGCGGCTATGGCCCGAACTAAGGAAAAGTCAAAAAAATTATTTTTCGCAAAATGGCAGCTGTCTGAAATAAAAAAAGACATTTTTTTTAACAGTTTTTATGCCTTTAAATTTTTTTAAAATAGTAAAAATTGAAATTTTGTTATAGAGAAGGCTCACAACAAATTCCAAGTAAATTGGTTTAGTAGAACTTGAGATATCGTGTCAACCGTCTCGTAAGAAGTTGTTTTGAGAAAAATGCGTTTAAAATTTTGTTCTATTCAGATTCCGTCTAAACCGCAACATAAAAATGGTTATAACTTTTAAAGTAATGCAAATTCCTCAAAATCCCATTAACGCTTAACTTGCCATTCGTCCGCCGGCGTACCATCGACGCAAGCCAAAATAATCACTAAAAAATAATTTTGTTATGCGATTTTAACCCTTATGTATAAAGAAAATGTGTGAAGAAGAAGGTCAGAATCGCTTGGGGCATTCTTGTTTATAAGGTATAAGATACCGTGAACCCACCTAGAGCAGCGATATAATTTCTTTGAAATTGTTTATGACACGGCCTGCGCTGCTGCGCGCCGCTCGGCTGGACAAAATGGCGGCTGTCAAGTCTCGCGTCGTGGGCGACGAAATGATCGTAAAACGTATAAATTCATCGAATAAACGCAAGTAATATTGTTCTTATGTATAGTTTAGAATTCAAGGAATGTGTTTCAGTAAAGATTACCTAAGATAGCATAAAATTAACCTGCAAAAATATTACGTAAAAGTCAAAACATCGCGAAATTTTTTCGTTTTTTCCGTGTTATTTGAAACGTAGTAAAAAGTATAAATTCATTGAATAAACGCAAGTAATATTGTTCTTATGTATAGTTTAGTATTCAAGGAATGTGTTTCAGTAAAAATTACATTAGATAGCATAAAATTAACCTGCAAAATATTACGTTAAAGTTGACGTTTTTTCGTTTTTTCCTGGCACGTTAGGGGTTAAGGAGATATTTTTGAATATTTAAACTTTGGAAATATGAAGAAAAAAAATTGTTTTTTTTTTTCTAGACTGCCTTAACTCCACACAGGAGGCCCTGTGGAAAATAATTTCCTTCAGGGCCTGTGACATCTTTAGAGATATTGTGTGGAGCGACTTTTTGAGGAGAGGAAGGAGTGAACACGGGTCTTGAAGAGACTGGCAAATCTTTCCACAGCCGAGCTGTTGAACTCAAGAACAAGTCAATAATAAATATTGTCAACCGTGTACATATGTTGGATGCACGTTTGGCATGTTTCCCGATTATGCACAGGTGCAAAGGGATCGGAGTGTCTTCTGTGACTAACCTCGGGCGTGGAGTGTCCGTGCGCCAGACGCTGCTCCAGTTCGCGCACGCGCTCCTTCAGCGCCCCGACCACCATCTCGTGCGCGCCCGCGCTCTGCGGCTGCAGCAAAAAAACAATAAGCAAAGATATAATACAAAATATTAGCTCAGGTCTAAAGTGGGAACTTACAAAAAAGCATATTTATACATGGTGTCTGGAAATTAGCTGTACAAGCGGTAAAGTAATATATTTGCAAGAATCCCAACTGCTCTCGTCTGGAGCCAGTGAGACTATGGCATCCCCAATTGGGGTATGTTGTGAGGCTGAAGGTTGTGAGGGGATGGGTAAGAGGAAGGTGGGTAAGTACCTGGCTATTCAGATGTGTTCACCAAATACGGCTAAAGCCATTTCAAGCAGTTTTAATTCTGAATGATGGTCTTACACCAGGGCGATACTGGGAGTATCTGCAACTCTGGAAGTGCCGCAAATATTCCATTCAGTAAATTGTGAAAAAACACAAATTAATCAAATAAAATTTATTTACGCACGCCGGGAGATGCCATGTATTGAACACGCGACCATCAGAATGCTAGTCGAGAGCCTTGCCTTAAATGGGTAAATTTGAGAGGCGGGTATGGGAACCGCCGCTCCGAGAACCATTTATCGGATAGCCAACAGTCACCCCAAGTGAAGCTACGTTCGATGACTTGGCAGGGGTGTCTGGGTTCATGGGATGAGGTTTGTCTAGGTCTCGGCGGCGGATGAGTTTGCTTGCCCACTGCGTGGCGGGCCGAATCGGGCGATACAGGTTGAGAGATATCTTTTGAACTCTCCAGCCGGACTCTCTCGACCCATCTGGCATTGTTTATTGTACAAATTTACAGTTTCATTCAGAGATTAATGAAATACAAAACAAAAGGTGTCGTGATATTTCCAAAAAACCACTCCCACTCCTTTTTCCAAATATCTTAACCCCTGGAGCGCTTTTTGTCACAATACGGCACTATTTAAAATACCTCGGATTGCTTTGCTGCCAATTTTGGCAAATTTTCACTTATTTATAAGTAACTAAGTAGAAGTTTACGATTTTATAATATATTTTTTTTAAATCCTACAAATATGTGATAATCTACAAAAGATAGGTGAATAAATTGGCTATATAGATCTATGTCAGTTTGTTTATCTCCATATTAAAATTCTAAGGCATGATTTTTTTTTGATTTCTGCGGAAAATATTCAAAATGATAAGAAAAAAATGTGGAGCAATCGGAGAAAAAAGTTTTAAATTGCGCTGTCGCTCCAGTGGTTAAAGCAGATTACGATACTTGATGAAATTTTGCACACTTAACTCCTCAGGCTAATTTGTTCGCTTTTGGGAACAGATTATATAGACCTCAAATAAACCTTACTAACATAAGTTAGAAATATAATCTAAATGGTGTTATATTCAAATCTAAAATTGAACACAAAATAATTCGAATGCGATTTTAATCCTTATGTATAAAGAAAATGTATGAAGGACAAGGTCAGAATCGCTTGGGGCATTCTTGTTCTTGACGTAAGAGGTATCCTAAATACACCTGGCCACTCGGAATAATTTTTATTAAATTTATCTATGACATCGATCCTTCATTTTTTGCACGATTTGAGCTGTCAAATTGCGAGCGTCGTGGGTCATAAAAAAGATAGAAAAACCTATAAATTTTTCAAATAAACGCAAGTAATGTTGTTTTTAGGCGTAGTTTATTGTTCAAGGACTGTGTTTCGGTAAATATAATATACGATAGCACAAAATAAACCCATAGAATATTACGTCAAAGTCAAAACTTTGCGAAATTTATGGGTTTCTTGAAACAACAAAAAAGTGAGTTGAAAATAAAATTTTAGTAATAAAATATTTGCATTTTTTAGTTTTTCTTCATTATCAGTAAATTTAGTTAAAAAAAAAACGGAAGGTGAGCCATTTTTAAAACTTTTTAAAGTCTGCATTAAAAAAATTTATATTTAAAAAACTATATATTTTTTTTTTACATGAACTCCACACAGGAGGCCCTGGAGAAAATAATTTCTCTCAGGGCCTGTGCCATCTTTGGGGATGCTGTGTGGAGGGTTTTTTTTAAGGAAAGGAAGAAGAGGAGAGTTCTGGGAAGGAGAAGGGTCTAAGGGGTGGGTAGGAATCTGAGATTCAGTGTCCTGGTCATCCACCTGCAAGACCTAGACGAACCTCACCCTACGAACCCGGGCACCCCTGCTAAATCACCGTAGCGAACCACTTGGGGGTACCTATGGCAGAGGTGCTGGTTAACCAGTAAAGGTTCGCGGGGCGGCGGTACCCATTCCCGCCATATAAATTATATGATTATTTCTAATAATAAAGCTTATTTCATCACTAGACAACGGATTCTATGCATTTGCATATATCTCTTCAGAACTTCACTGTATATGATTCTAGGTGCAAATAATACATATTCATGAATATTAATTAATTGTATCTAATATTTTTATATTACTTGCGTGGCAACTTTCCCTTAAGGGTCTACTATTCATATTTCGGCCGATTTCTTACATATCTCCCTTAAACATTTGAAGTTTTTAAGCTCTTAAAAAAAAATATGTTATTTTTGAAGATAATATCTAGATACGTTCCACGCCGAAACGCAAATTGTATGAAATTCCCTCGATAGAAAAAAATCGCAAAGTATGCTCCGAAAATTATTTTAAACAAGTCTATTTCTTTTATTTTACAAGTTATATTTGTGAAAAAATTCACAATGATTCTTTAAATGATACTAAAGATACGTTCCACGAGATTTTTGCTCTATTTTAAAAGAGTAGTGTTTTATTAAGCTTTTTCGCAATTTTCACTGCTATTCTACGACTCAACATATTAGCGCGCTCTATCCAACACTGGTAATTACATATCTCTCCATCTTTTTCTTTTTCAGCGCCGTGCGTTTCAAGAGTGCGGCTTTAAGGGGAGGGATCTCCTCCCCTTATCCTTTCCAAATTATCTTATCCTATTGTTTTATCATTTGTTGAATTTAGGTTTGTACTATTATTATTATTTGTTTAATTGCTGCTTAGTTCTGTTTTTTTTTCTTCATTTTTCTTAAATATTCTAGTTTACATTCAGTTAGTCTTGTTTCTAAATACCTATCTGTGAACATTAATAATTGGTCTGTTTTTTTATCATCCTCTCATGTTTATTATATTACTAAGACTGTTTATGTTCCTTAACCGTTTGATTGCCGATCGTCGACTTTCGTCGATTCGTGTTTTAACGAAGATTGCCGATCGTCGATTTCCGTCGATTGCGTCAGTCGTGCTCTGATTCGCGCGTACGTCGGGTGTGGTGCTGCGGCGTTGGTAAATATTATTCTAATATTATCTTAATAGTTGTAAGATCGTAGTAAACCGTTTAAATTTCAGATTCATTTATTATTTTTTTTATTTTAGTTAAAAAAATATATAGTTTCATAAAAAATGATGTTTTTTTGGTGGCATTTTACACGAAACTGTATGCATTTTTTGGCACTCAAACGGTTAAATAAATCTCTATAATTACTCATCTCAACACGTTTCCACAAGTTACCAGGTGCCACAAAAAAAACCTTCCTCAATTTAAATCAATAGAAAGTGGGTGCCAAGGCGTATGTTTGTTTTGTTTTGACCAGGTAGCCAGCAGAAATTCTACCACAGAATTTCGCACAATCTGAGTACCCACTCGACAACAATAATCGCCAGTGGATTTTGAAGAGCGAACCTATCGTGACACTTTGCATATCGTGGCAGTGTTAATAATCGTAATTCACGCATGGAGCAAAACTATCATAATTCATCGCTGTTAGTGAATCAACCTAACAAAATCGGGTGCCTGTGGATTATATCAGTGAACATCGCAGTGTCTCTCCCAAAAGAACGAGCAATACCTTCAGTGAGTACCTCTTACTTGTGTTGTACTGTGTTATTTGGTTCAATCAGACAGACTATCGTATCGTCATCCGCAGGCGCTGTATCGCCCAGTGTGGCCCCCCGTGCAGTCTAGCACGATTCAGAAATAGTGGAACCAATGATCGAACTCGCCAACTTTTCTTCATCATCAAACTTCCTAATTCAACATCAGAAAAGATTTGTGAAAAGTGAGACGCTATTTTAAATTATTATTTTAAGAACCCGAGTCTTGAAGACATGAAGACATACATCAACGACGACAACGACATCAATTAACTCGTCTCGTGCCACTGGAGGAAACTTGTAAATTTCGCAATGTTTTGACTTTGACGTAATATTTTGTGGGTTTATTTTATGCTATCTTATGTAATATTTTGCCGAAACACATTCTTCAAACAATAAACTATGCCTAAAAACAGCATTACTTGCGTTTATTTGACGAATTCATATGTTTATGAGAATGATGCAACCGAACTGTCAGATGAAATGCTAGAGATCCATAAAGAATTCATAGAAATTATTCCGGTTCCATAGATGTGTTCAAAGCATTCTATACCTTAAGAACAAGAATGCCCCAAGCGATTCTGACCTTATCCTTCATACGTTTTCTTTATAATTAAGGTTTAAAATAACATTTCAAAAAATATTTTTAGAGTTTAATTCGGCGCGCGTACTCGGCAAGCAACGAGTTAAAGGGTTTTAAATTTTGTCCAATGATGTCAGTGACGCAGAGAGGTCGTTTTCGGCGTACAAATTAATACTGGGTGACAAACGTCACAAATTTGCGCTCAATAATTTGGAAAAATACTTAATTGTCACAAAAACTATGCATAATTTTAAGAATATTTCGCTGGTTTTGTTCTGTCTTTAACCCACTCGCCGGGTGTGCAACTCAGGTACTTAACCACAAACCCCCAAAAAACGGAAAACCAGCACGACAGTGACTTTTTTCAAAAAAAATTTAAATGCCGAACGCTTTGTAGGTAATTAATCATTCATTTTGTAGAATTGGCAATAATATGTCCCTTGTGTTTTTTCCCTGATATTTGTGTTCCAAGTTTTGTATGCAGCCAGCCGCCATTTAATTACTTCAAAATTGTGAGTGGTTCTAGGCTTTTGGCAGTGATCATGCATGTCCCTGATTGGTTTGGGGACTATCAAAACAAATTATTTTATTAGAAATTAGTATACATGTAAGTAAAAAACAAAAATTATTAATGTTCGATTTATGAATATTATTTTTTTTTGTAACTTTAAGAAAAAAAAACCTAGAAAATAGACAAGGTTATATTTGTATCCTTATTTACACATATTTCAGTAATTTTAAAATTTTTAATTTTATGTTTTTCTTTTAGCTTATTCTAATATGAGAACAAATTTAAAGAAATTAATTCATTTGAATATATAGTTCAAAAGTTACAATGGATTTAGTACATCAAGGCAGGTTTTCAATTTTTGGTACAAGATTAATTCAGTGGTGAAGGCCAATTTTTTAGCTCATTAATTCTGTGGCCAATGGGTTAATTAAAATATATAAAAATGAAAATGGTTTTCTAATTTTGCATTGTGCATACTTTGGGCATATTGCGAATTTTTAGTGCATATTTTGGCTTTTTTTAGTGCATATTTTGGCTTTTTTAGTGCATATTTTGGCTTTTTTTAGTGCATATTTTGGCTTTTTTTAGTGCATATTTTGGCTTTTTTTAGTGCATATTTTGGCTTTTTTTAGTGCATATTTTGGCTTTTTTTAGTGCATATTTTGGCACTTTTTTAGTGCATTAATGCAATGTCTATTCATCACCTTTCAAAAACAGTTTTTAGTTTTTGGATAAAATCACAAATATTCAATTTCTTGGGATTTTATTGCAAAGCGGAAATGCTGTGTAACCTTTTGACAAAATATGGTGGAGGCCTGAGAAGTTTGGATGAAAATAATGATGGACTGTCTACAAATGATTTTAAAAAATGCACAAAATTTTAGGGAGATGGTTTAGTGTAAATGCTAGAAAGGGCGTACCTCTGCGAGCTGTGGCGTCTCCTCTGCGGGGAGCGGGGAGGGGAAGAGGGTGGGCGCCGAGCGCTCCGCGACCTCCATGGCTTCAGGTTCCGCAGGGTCAACGCTCTCCTGAAACATTATCGAAATCATGCATTTTGGGAGGCGGGTATGGGTACCATTTATTGGATAACCTCTGTCGTGACTTAGCAGGGGTGCCCGGTTCAGGGGTGAGGTTTGTCAAGGTCTTGGCGGCGCATGTGTCTGCCCACCTGCTGCATAGCGGGTCGGACTCCAGCAGGACTCTCTCGGAACAAAGCCTTGCACCGCAGCAGGAGGGTTGGATTCATACATTCGTTACTCTTGGACACACTGACCACCAGATTCCTACCCACCCCTCGTTTGCAAATGTTGGGCCCTCATTTGGCACGTTTCCCGACTATGCACTGGTTTCGAAGGGATCAATGACGCTAGTTTCTCGGAGCATCTTCCATTGTAATACCGGTAGAATAAGGAAAACACACCTACCTGACTCCTGTGATCTAAAGATCGCAATCCGCTTGTCAAGGATAGGAGAATGCTTGAAGTGGCTTAAGTCGTGTTTAGTGACTAGATCTGAATAGTCGCCCCACATTTTATTATTTATTTACGAGTACCTCACAAGAGTCCCAGCTGCTCCCGTCCTCAATTGGAGCATGATGTGAGGCTGAAGGCAGTGGGGAAGGAGATGGGGAAGAGGAAGGTGGGAAGTACCTGGATATTCAGATCTGGTCACCAAACACGGCTAAAGCCATTTCAAGCAACGTTTCAATTCAGAATGGTGGTCTTACACCAGGGCGATACTGAGAGTAACTTCCACTCTGGAAAGTGCCGCAAATATACTATATATTATTTTAAATTAATTAATTGTGAAATAACACACAATAATCAAATAAAATTTATTTATTTCTTCAAAATTCGCAAATTCACTTTGTGGCGTCATTATTAATTTAAAGAAAACAAATAACTTTGTGTACACCACTATTTAATTAACAATATCAACATGTTTCGAAAATTATGTTTTCTTCGTCAGGATAAGTTAATAAAAATAACAAAAGACAAACAAGTATAGACTAATTAGAACATAGACAAAATATTAGAAAGGAGAGGTAATTAATTACTTAAAATATATCATAAAAAACAATAATATAAAATAAAATATAAAAATTATTTTAGAATGGGTAAAAAATTACATTAACATAATAAAAAATCTTTTAAAAACAAAACAAGAAGTCTAAATAACAAAATAAATTATTATAAATATAAGTATTAATACGAAAATAAATTTAAAAGATGGCTATTTTTAAAAAACGTTTGGTTATTTATAATATTTAATTTACTATTAACACTTTTTCTAATTTCTAAATTATCTAATTGTATACCCGTTGTGTTAGTGTGTAAAATTTTAAAACCTTTATTAATATGAAAAGAATGACCTGTTTCCAAAATGTGGTTTGCAAATTCTGAATAATTATTATTATTTAAACATCTTAGATGTTCCTTAACTCTAATGTTAAAATTTCTAGAAGTCTTCCCAATATAAAAAAAGTTACATTAAAATTTAAAATTTATTTGCCTACGCCGATATTAAACACACCCCGATTGGGGATGCCATAGTCTCACTGGCTCCAGACGGGAGCAGTTGGGACTCTTGCGCGGTATTCACACAAATAAGAAGAAAAATTAAGGGATTTTATCCTTTAAAATTTTCCCGCAATATCCCGCAATTTTCCCCGTTTCTGGGATAATCCAAGGAATTTGCCCCCCTAATTTACAAATCTCACTTTAGTTAAATACTTATTTCAATTATGAAGTCTTAAGTTGGGTACATACATCTTGGGCAATCCTCTCAGGCGAGTACTGACTAGGTCCGTACAGCAGGGTGTCCTCGTCTCCATCAACCACCTGGAAAGCAATGCCGTTGTGTTAAAAAACATAATATTTATGTTGCACAATGATAACAGGGGAACACAGCAGACAAAGTTTACTATGTTTATTATTGAAGAGAATTTTTTAAATTAAAAAACTATTTTTTAGTTTTTGAAATGTCACGGATAGGTTGCTCCCCGGTTAATACGAACCCGTTAATCCGAACACTGTTAATCTGAACACGGATAATTCCAAACTGATTAATGCGAATCCGGTAAATCTGAACACAGTTAATCTGAACCCGGATAATTCCAAACCAATTAATGCGAATCTGGTTAATTTGAACACTGT
Organism: Glyphotaelius pellucidus; assembly: GCA_936435175.1. Lineage (NCBI taxonomy): Eukaryota > Metazoa > Arthropoda > Insecta > Trichoptera > Limnephilidae > Glyphotaelius > Glyphotaelius pellucidus. Next base: position 640,891 of record OW386565.1, read on the forward strand.
TAATCTCAACCCGGATAATTAAAATCCGGTTAATCTGAACCCGGATAATTCCAAACCGATTAATGCGAATCCGTTAATCTGAACACAGTTAATCTGAACCCGGATAATTCCAAACCTATTAATGCGAATCCGGTTAATTTGAACACTGTTAATCTCAACCCGGATAATTCCAAACCGATTAATGCGAATCCATTAAACTGAACATAGTTAATCTGAACCCGGATAATTCCAAACCGATTGATGCGAATCCGTTAAACTGAACACAGTTAATCTGAACCCGGATAATTTCAAACCTATTAATGCGAATCCGGTTAATTTGAACACTGTTAATCTCAAACCAGATAATTAAAATCCGGTTAATCTGAATACTGTTAATCTGAACCCGGATAATTCCAAACCGAATCCGTTAAAATTGCGAATCCGGTTAATCTGAACCCCGTTAATTTGAAACCCATTAAACACCCAGGCCTCGACTATATTTTGTCAGAGGATCAAAATATTTCTGCTTTGAAATAAAATCCAAAATATTTCTGGATGCAACCGAAAACTAATAACTGTTTTTAAAAGGTGTTGAAATACGCATACAGTTTTTCAATTCGAAAAAAACATATATAATTTTTAAATTAAAAAATTTTGCTTGCAAACATACAAAAGTTTTTTTAAAAATTCATCACCTTACGTTTTATTGGATGAATGTATTATAAACAAGTCATTTCATGTAAAAATAATTGGTTTCGAAAAGGTGCACATTTTACTTCAGTTGGGAATAGCTTTTACATTTGAATATAAAATAAATCTTTTTTTAACATTGTTTTTAACATATTTCTCATTATGATAGTAAAAGATCTGACTACAATTAAGAGATTTCTATGAGACCTATATGAGTTGTTCCGAAAAGCGAACAAATTAGCCCGAGGGGTTAATCCAAACTTCGAAACCTGTTATCTGGTTCAATGACAAATACACAAAGTGACATTACAACACCCCTTTGAAAAGTCATTAACAGTTATAAAAAAAAAAATATTCAAAAATAGCCCATAACTTATTTAACCAAGTTTTCTTCACCTTGTTGTACATTTTTGCATTGTCCGGTCACCCGTTAATCCCAATTAATCCGAATCCCGCCAATCCAACCCTCGTAGATCAACAGTTAATCCGAACCTGGTAACAAACTTGAGAAATTTGCCAATTTGCGAGGAGTGGAATGGACTCACCAGCTCGGAATCGGTGGAGGCGCGGCGGACCCTGAGAGCCCCCTGAGGCAGGGCTCCCCCCTCGGCCAGCTGCAGCGCTCCCGCCCTCACGCGCTCCACGGAGCACCAAGAGTACACCGTGCCGAAGCCTGGCTGGTCACCCTGAAAGGAAACAGATACAGTACAATACATTGGAATCTAAACTTAAGACCAACCACTTATAAAATCTAGTCTCCTTCAACAGAAGCAATCTTCAATCTTCGAACAGACCCTCCATTGATATGCTTGGTGTAACTATAAGTGACCAGCTCAGGTATGGGGGCTCCATCGAAGCCAGAGTAAAGTTAGCCTCTCAGAAACTGGGCGTACTGTACAGGACCCGCAGATACTTTAATAGTACACGACTGCTAACCCTGTACAAATCACAAGTGCACCTCACGGTTGAATTTGGCAGCCACCTCTGGTCTGGAGCTCCAAAATACTTGAAAAATACCCTCGACTCTGCAGAACGGGCAGGTTTGATAGATTCTCCCACCTTAAAGAACAGATTGCAATCTTTAGAGCACAGGCGTCGGGTGGGAATGCTATCCTTGTTCTACCGGTATTTCAATGGAAGATGCTCTGAGGAACTAGCGTCATTGATCCCTTCGGCACCGGTGCATAGTCGGGAGACACACCAAACGCGCGCCCTACAAATGTACACGGTTGACATTTGTCACATGAGAACGGGTAGTTTCTTTGACTCATTCTTGAGTTCAACAGCTCGGCTATGGAACGATTTGCTGGCCTCCGTGTTTATTCCCTCCTACAACAAGGGTCTCTTCAAGACCAATTGTTCATTCCTTCCTCTCCTCAAAAAGACCCTCCACACAGCATCCCAGATGACACAGGCCCGAGGGAAATTATTTTCCTCAGGGCCTCCTGTGTGGAGTTAATGTAAAAAAAAACTTCTGATGTTATGACAAATAATACGGTAAGCCTCCGTGGTCGAGGGGTAATGCTCTTGACTCACAATTGGAAGGTCGTGGGATCGAATCTTGGGGTGCACAAATAAATTTGTGGTATTTCACAATTAATTAATTGCGGCACATTCCGGAGCGGAAGATACTCTCAGTATCACCCTGGTGTAAGACTAGAATTCAGAATTGAAATGCTGCTTGAAATGGCTTTAGCCTTGTTTGGTGACAATATATGAATAGCCAGGAACTTCCCTATCTCCTTGACCTCCTCACTACCTTCAGCCCCACCACACCACCGATTGCCATAGTCCAACTGGCTCCAGACGGGAGCAGTTGGGATTCTTGTGAGGTATTCACATAAAAAATATTAAAAAAAGCATTGAAAACAGATTCGAAGTGTAATTCTATCTTTTAACATAATGTTTTTTAAATCGGTCATATACAATACATTTTGATAGTTTTCTTAACCGATTGTTTGCCGTTGCGCGCCCTATAGCCGAATAAAATTTAAAAAAAAAAACTAATTGAAATGCGATTTTAAACCTTATGTATAAAGAAAATGTATGAAGGACAAGGTCAGAATCGCTTGGGGCATTCTTGTTCTTGACGTAACAGATATAAGAAACACACCTAGCCACTCAAATAATTATCTTTGGACATTTCTATGACTTTGCAAATGTCATTTCTCCCGCGATTTGGGCTGTCAAACTTTGAGCGTCGGGTGTCATGAAAACTTATCAATTTGTCAAATAAACGCAAGTAATGTTGTTATTAGGGGTAGTTTATTGTTCAAGGAACGTGTTTAGGTAAATATTATATACGATAACATAAAATAAACCCACAAAATATTATGTCAAAGTCAAAACATCGCAAAATTTACCCGTTTGCTCCGTGGCGTCTCTCGAGTTAAATGCGGCACATACTAAATATTGCAATCCGTCTGTTAACCAGTCAGGTCTATTTGTTCAGTTTTAGAAACAAATCACATGTTATGTCCCCCTTACTATAGAAATACGACCTTTCTTTTACATTCTTCCACATTAGCTGCCATAGGTCACCCCAAGTGGTTAGCTACGTTTGGTGATTTAGCAGGGGTGCCCGGGTTCAGTGAGGTTTGTCTAGGTCTTGGAGGCGGATGACCAGGACACACTGAACCCCAGATTCCTACCCACCCCTTTACCCTCTTCCTTCCCTGGACTCTCCTCTCCTTCCTGTCCTTAAAAAACCCTCCACACAGCATCCCCAAAGATGACATAAGATGAATGAGGGAATTATTTTCCTCAGGGCCTCCTGTGTTATGCTCATGTAAAAAAAAAACACAGGAGGCCCTGAGGAAAATAATTCCTCTCAGAGCCCATGTCATCCTTGAGGATGCTGTGTGGAGGGTCTTTTTAGGAAAGCAAGCAGAGGAAGTTTTGGGAAGTAAAAGGGTACGAGGTGTGGGTAGGAATCTGGGGGTCAGTGTGTCTGAGAGTGACCGACGTATGAATCCATCCCTCCCACTGCGAGGCGAAATTTCGAGAGTGCGGCTGGAGAAGTCAAAGGGGCTCCCTCAACCATCCTCCGATCCGCCGCCAAGACTCGGACAAACCTCCACCCCATGAACCCGGGCACCCCTGCCAAGTCACCAAACGTAGCTTGCCACTTGGGGTGGCCTAAGGCAGAGGTGTTGGTTATCCAATAAATGGTCCTCGGGGTGGCAGTCCCAAATTAATCTAACGGTATTGGAAAGAGAAACACCATGCTTTATATTCAAATTTAAATTAATCACAAAATAATTCAAATGTACACCTTTATGAATCCAAAGTTTTCCGATGCAATTTGAAAAAAATATTAAAAAAACTTTTGTGAAATTTTTATTTATTATTTTTTACATGAAATGACAATAATGTTTATAATAATTTATCTTTTAAAATATGTGTGGTTTAATTTGTTTTCGTTATCAGTAGTAATTTTAGTTAGAAAAAACGTAAGGTGAGCCATTTTTAAAACCCTTTTACGTTTGCGTTAAAAAAAAATTGTATTTCAAAAATTATGATGCTAGCTTTTACCTGCGGTTTCGCTCGCATGGTATTAGGGGGAAATTACTTTAGCGCCTGCACTTAACAATTATTCCCCCCGCCCCCATTTGTCCAAACGCAATTGTCCAAGCCCAAAGGGCGTAGTCTCTTTGGCCAAAGAAATTTTAGATAATTTCATCCTCATCCCATCTCCCGCATTCCATACATTCATTCCCGGTACATTCAGTTTTCAAACAGCTCACGCGCCCCTTAAATTTCATAGTGCCAGAGCTCACCAGTAGTAAAAAAAAGAATTGTCCAATTTGGTGCAGTCGTTCGGATATTCATTTTTATTTACAAAGATAGATATTAACTACGATTTCCCGCAAATATTATATTAACATTGTTTCCAAGGCAACGATATGTTATCCGACATTAGCAATAACTCGCTTTTGTTAGCGACAGAAAACGTATAATAAATATTATATATTAATAGTAATAATTTCATAATGCCAGAGCTTACCATTATATATAGCCTATATTACTCGCATATAATGTAGCTTTCTATTGGTGAAAGAATTTTTAAAATCGGTTCATTGGTTTATGCGTGAAAGCGTAACAAACAAACACAAGCAGTTTCGCATTAATAATATTAGTATAGATTTTCAAATTATAAAATTTGAAAGCGTATCCTCTGACAAAATATCTTACAGACAAAAAATCCCCTGACAAAATATCTACTAAAACCTAACCTAACCTGAAAAAAAAAATGGGACAAAAATTATACAAACAATCTGGAAAGACAATAAATTATTGTCAAAAAAATATTAAAATATAACGTAAGGTTAGGTTTTAGTAGATAATTTGTTGGAGGATGAAAGCGCACATTACCGTCCGGGTCTTGGCAGTCGATGCGCCTATCCACCTGCTGCATGGCGGGCCGGATCGAGAGACACTGGCTGAGGGAGGTCTTTTGTCCTCCAGCTAGAATCCCTCGACCCACCGACTTGCGCCGCAGTTGGAGGGATGGATTCACATGTTGGTCACTCCTGAACTCAACTCCTCGGAATGAAACCAACTCAGAACCATCACAGATAAGTCATTTAGAGTGATAAAAAAATATATATAAAATTGGTTAAATAGATTAGGGTTATCGGCTAATTTAAAATAATTTTTTTCATAGCTTTTTTTAGTGACATTTCAAGGAGGTGTTGAGTTGACTTTATTCTCAGTTGGCATGGAACCCTCCTGAACACACTGACCCCCAGATTCCTACCCGCTCCTCATACCTACTTCATTCCCAGAACTTCCACTCTTTCCTTTCCTTAAAAAAAACTCTCCACACAGCATCCTCTAAGATGTCATAGGTCCTGAGGAAAACTATTTTCCTCAGGAAGTCCTGTGTGGAGCTTATTTAGAAAAAAATAAATGTATGTTATTTATTTTTGGGGTGTTATGCCGTGTTACTCCTTCAAGGCTCTCGCAAGGACTCGAATTTTTTCGAAAGAACGAAGCTACACTTAGTTTTGAACGAATCTAGACCTCCAATGTCCCCGCAACGTTTCGGACAGCGTTACAGTGTCCATCATCAGGGCAAAACCTAAAATCATACCCAAAATAAATGTAAATGGACGAACGGAATTGATCGTTGTGAAGCCAAAATGCTGTATCTGTAGATACGGCTTCTTGCCATTAAATAAGTGGGCAGTTTGAATGTAAGTATGGTGATAGTTACCTCCACATCGACGCTTTCCTCCTCCTGTTGGGAGCGCAGACAAGCGTCCACGTGACTCTCAGCTCCCGAGCCCAGGCGTTCACCGCAGACGGGGCAAGTGACGCCGCGGCCCCGAGCCACTCGCAGCCGCCGAGATCTGTTGCGTCGCACGCGCTGGCAAAACACAAACATGTTAAAAACACAAACATGTTAAAAACACAAACATGTTAAAAACACAAACATGTTAAAAACACAAACATGTTAAAAACACAAACATGTTAAAAACACAACATTCAAAAGAAAACCGCACAAGAGCCAGTGAGACTATGGAAACCCCAACTGGGGTATGTTGTGAGGCTGAAGGTAGTGGGGATGGGAAGGACATGGGGAAGAGGAAGGCGGGGAAGTACCTGGCTATTCGGATTTGTTCACCAAACGCGGCTGAAGCTATTTTACGCAACGTTGCAATCCTGAACGATGGTTTTACCAGGGTAATACTGAGAGTATCTTCCACTCTGGAACGTGCCACAAATATACCTTATTTGATTAAATTATAAATGATTAAATTGAGAAATAACACAAATCAATCAAATAAAATTTATTTGCGCGCTGGGATTTCAACCTCCAACCTTCGGATTGCTAGTTGAAAACATTACCCCTTGACCATGGAGGCCGTCATTTTCTCATTGTTAAGGATTATGCGCAATAGCGGCCTCCGTGGTCGAGGGGTGAGGATCTCGACTAGCAATCCGAAGGTCACAGGAATAAATTTTATTTGATTAATTTGTGTTATTTCTCAATGAATTCATTTAAAATAATATATAGTATATTTGCAGCACGCTCCAGAGATGAAGATACTCTCAGTATCGCCCTGGTGTAAAAAGGATATTCAGAATTGAAATGACTTTAACTGTGTCTGGTGACCAGATCTGAATAGCCAGTTGCTTCCCACATTCCTCTTCCCCATCTCCTTCCCTTTCCCACTACCTTCAGCCTCACAACATATCCCAATTGGATATGCCATAGTCTCACTGGCTCCAGACGGGAGCTGGCTATTCAGGATTGAAATGTTGCTTGAAATGGCTTTAAGTGTGTTTGGTGACCAGATCTGAATAGCCAGAATCCCCACTTCCTTCAGCATCACAACACACCTTAATTGGGGATGCCATAGTCTCACTAGCTCTTGTGCGAAATTCACAAAAAAAAAATATATATATTCTTTGACCGACATGATTTGAGATTTTCACAGCCAAAAGTGTTATTGTGCTTTATTTTGGGATGTTATGCCTATTGCGCCTATTATCTCCTTCTTTAGCCAATGTTTCGTATAGCATTACAGTCTCCTTCACCAGGGCACATCACATAACTGCCCTGAGGATGGATACTGTAACGCTGTTCGAAACATTACCTAAAAAAAAAGGTAGCGCAACATAGCGTAATACCCCAAAAATATAACATGGTGACTATACTTTTGGCTATATAAATCTTAAGATGAAGCCATAGTAAATAATGCAAAATCACACAAATTCATGTGTTTTTGTTTTGAAAATTTGATCGCTTAGAAATATTATAGATGATTCAATTAAATACTACGTGTAGAACATATCTAGACCTTAAGTCTTTTAATAAGCCTAGAAAAAAATAAAGTAATAGGTGTCTATAAAAAAAACACTTTCAAGTGCAAACTCTCCTACTTATGAACATCTTTTCGGATATGGTTTTATTGCTTATTGTAGCAAATTTAGTTTCTTTTATGATAATCGCAAAAAAAATTGATATTCACGCCCGATATTCACAAAATAAAATAAAATATGCATTTTTGCGTTGTTATTTCACAAAACGTACGGCAGACGACGAATGTGGATTTTCAAAGTGACCCTTATGTCGTTCACCGAAGGACTACTGGCTTGCCACACTCCACTTTCTTTCACTTCTACCCTGGCCGGAGCAGGGAACAGACGTGTGACTCCACGTCGCTCGGTTCCGTGAAATCAATTTTAAATTTCCTTGTTATTACAATAAACAATGTGTAAAAAAGGAGTTAATGTTTTTTTATGCCTTTACGAAATCAACCTGTAAAAAAAAATTCTCAAATGCCTTTTTCAACCGTTCCAAAAGCTTTTTCTCAAATATTTTTAAACTCCTCCCACAAAGGGCGTGAATTCCGATTTCGATTTTTCCCTGGACTATTGGATCACCTTAAATCATATGGATGCGAAAGGAAAAAAGGCTAAAGCGTTATAAGGCAGGGGTAGGCAGAGGATGGACCGCCAAACAACCCGGACTTGGCACACACTCCTTGCTTCGTTCACATTCATACATGCTCTTCTATTATTCTGACTCTTGACGTGGCCCGACTCAAGTGTCTGATTCACTTGGTCGTGCCATGTCATCCTCGGGCGTCAGAGGACGACACTCGCTTGTACCTAGATTACATGAAGTTACTAATAGAAATGCTGATGTGGCAGATCTATTTAACTGCATGGAAGACCATACTATCAAATATTTTCAATCAGTATTAACTTTATTTGCACTACAGAATTTTATATGTAATTGTATCTCTGGTGTCATTTCTTAATCAAAAGCCACAATTAACTGTTGTACTCTTTTTTATTTTTTCTTATTTAACTATGATTTTGTGTTAGGTAATTCATGTTTATGGTATATGTATACCTTTTATATTAACACATTGTAATCTGATCACGTATTAATACGTGTTTAGCAAATTAATGCTAGAGAGCGGAACACGTATTTATACGTTTTTGATAGATTGTTAGTGGAGTGCGGGTCACGTTAAAATGCGGGTTCCAATATACTTGAGTTTTCGCTATATAGCGTCTGTAGGGTTGTAGCCATGCAGGTAAAAACCTTTTGAGAACAATAGATGGGGTGTACGGTAGGTACCGAGGTAGTGTAAATATTAATTTTTTCATAACTTTCCTGCTGTGAAATTCTGCACTAGTTTAACGATAAAGAATACATTTTTAAATATAATAAAATAAAATGAAATAAAATAAATAATTTGCAAAAAGAATTATTGAAATCAAACAAATATTTTTGAAGTTATCGCAATTTTTCTAGAGGTCTACGTTAGCGCGAAATTACGCGAAAAATCACCCGTTACCAGCACAATACGCGGCCGAAAACTGCCCGATCACAATGTGTTAAATAAATATGTTGTCCTTACAGTTTGCTATCTCACTTTCTCTAATGGTGCTAAAAATCTCTCAAAAAGAATTGCATTTTTGAAGTGAAAATTTCTTTAGCACCGTTGTGACTTGAAACTTGGTGAAACGAAACAGTGACACTAAAAAGAGACAACAACACATACATCTAAGCGCCTCCGTACATGACGCTACTTACAATCTATTCTAGCCTCATGCGCGTAGCATCCGCGCCACTCGAGAGTACCTCCCATACGATTTTGCTAGAGTTCATACACGACGCTACGGGGCGACTGTCGGTTCAAAGTCAGTTGCGCGATATTGACGGTGCTGATCGCGCGCTACGCATCGTAGCATTCGTGTCTGCTACTTTTCGTTTGACGTTTGATAAAAATGGCGTCTGAACAAGAAAATAACGTTAGATTTGTTCTGGAAGTGGAAAAAATGCATGTTTGTATAACTTTACATTACCAGAATACGCAAGAAAGGATTTAGTGGAGAAGGCATAGATTAATGTTGGAGAAAAAGTCATTTGACATCGTTTGACATGGTGTTAACTCCACGGCTGCACGTGAAAAATGATCAAGTTCAGTATAATTCGGGTAGCGCCGTGTACGGAAACCAGCTTTAAAAAGTAGTGTATCTGCAGGGTACTTGTGGTTGTGTCGCAATCACGTAGTTTATAGGTATCTCCATGAACGGAGGGCCTAAAGGATTTAGCCTGTCACTGCCACTCTCCTCTTTGTGCGGTGCTTCGTAGTCTCCCCACTCTTGTCTACTTTAGTTTTCTGAAGGTTTTTACTTCTACCGCGTGTGAATTGCACCTTTTTTTTAATATTAATACAAAATTTACGAATGAAATGTTATTCCTTGGCTTTTACTAGTTTTTGGCGTGTAATGGAAACATTTTCTCGTCAAACACAAGGGCATTTCGGCGCTTTTTTAATGCAATTTATAACCTTATGCGTGCGTGGAGTTGAGTACTAAACCTATGAAATCGAAGACAAATTTTTTTTTATTTTTTTTTTTTTTTTTTTATTTTAACAAAAATGGTACATTTAAAGTAGTACTGGTCTTCCATTAAAAGCATTTGCTTGTGGATGGAAGAAGAGTTTACATTCTATATATATTTATACATTTAAACAGTCACGTGCGTTACATAATTAGTGCAGTTAATACAAACACATCGCAAATACAATTGCCTTGTTTTTGGCTTATCACTTTTGAGATTTCTAACACGTGTCTCTAGATATTCTATATACACAACGTCATTGTTCCAGGGACTTCATACATACACAATTTCGTAATAATCGTCAATTTAACTAACTAACTAACCATCACGCCGTTTCGCCGCAGGGGTAGGCAGAGAGGACGGAACGCCAAACAACTCGATCTTGGCACACACTCCTTGCTTCGTTCACATTCATACATCATCTCATACATGCTCTTCTATTATTCTGACTCTCGACATCGCCCGACTCAAGTATCTGATTCACTTGGTCGTGCCATGTCTTCCTCGGGCGTCCCCGACTTCGTCTACCATTCACATTTGCGTCATATATTCTCCTCACACTCCTTTCCTCATTCATTCGCTCTACATGCCCAAACCATCTGAGCGTCCCTTTCTTAATCTTATTCATTACCCTTACATCAGCCTTGCATTCTTTACGGATCTCCACATTTCTTACACAATCATACATGATTTTACCACACATACGTCTCAGGGATCTCATTTCTACAGCATTCAGTCTACTTTCATCCTTTCTCCGCCAGTTCCATGCCTCACTGCCATACATCAGGGTAGGTAGCAGCACTCCATTATGGACGGCTAGCTTCGCTTCTTTTGACAGCTTTTTGTTGGCGCCAACGGCGTTCAGTCCTCCATTAATGGAGTTACCGGCATTTACCCTTGTTTCGATATCTCTATCAGTCTACCCATCTCTCGTAAACATACTTCCCAAATACACAAACTCATCCACCTGCTCCAAGTATTCATCATTGACAACTATGTTGCACATCGTAAATTTAACACCAAAAAAACACTTTTTTAAACAAAATGCTTGTTACATTTATTTATTATATATTTGGTTTTACAATGGCATAGATTTTTATTTAAAATTATAGAATCACAGCCTTTTATTAATGAACTTCTAGAACATATTCTACACTTTTGTTACAAGTGCCATAGCACTTTAGTAACAAAATAAAGAGACCTAACTTCTAGTCTCAACATTTCAAAAACAAAACAATTTTTCAAAAGCATTTTTTAATTAAAGAAATATAACAAAAACATAATCAATTCTTATAAAAAGCAAAAAAAGAAAAAGATTATTTTTTTTTCGCTTTTTTTGTTCGATACCGTCAATAGGCTAAAACTATAACATACCCCGGTGGAGTCCCACGGACTCCACTAGCGTGATTACTTACCAATCGGAGCCTCGCACATCGGCGTCCACTCTCCCCCACGTTTGACGCGTTACGGCACGAAGGTACTGGAACGCAGAATTTGTAATTCCAAAAACAACACTTTTATGAGCGCTGAAAGTTTTCAATGGAGTCCCAGGGACCTACCGGGTAAATTAAGGGTTAATAATGCAGTTATAAAACTGTACGTACCTCGTACACCTCGCTGCCAGTACTTCCCGAGATGTCCACATCTTCGTTCAGCCCATTGGAGCTAGAGCCCGAGGAATTGGGAGTGCCAGCGCTCTTCCGTTTCCCTGAACACGAGATCTTGGACAGCTTGTCCATCTCTAATCCAAGATGGCTCTGCAGTTCATTGGCTCTCAAGGTACACGAACAAATAGGGCAACAAGGAAGTCCACTCGCTTTCTTTCTATTCCGAACACTGTTTAGAATCAAACTGCCATCGTCCAACAACAATTGATTGGTGTCATATCCATTGCTATTGCTTAAGCCATTAATATTGCTTAAACCATTGATGTTATTGCTCAAGCCGTTGTTGTTATCGAAGTTGCCGTTAGCGTTAAAGCTGGTGCCGGCCATTCCTTGATCGTCCGCCGACATCGTCGACGAAAACATAACAGAACGATAACAAACTTGAAAAATGGACAGACATTACAAATTGAAATAACAAAATGGTTTGTTTTTTAAGAAAATTGCAGAGTTTTAAACTGTTTGTTGTAATTATTAGGTTGTCAATGTTTTGTGGCACTTCTTTGGAGATTGAACCCGCAATATAAATAAATGCTAAACCAAATGTGTCATTTGCATCGGTTTTATCGGTTTACGAATCTGACAGCATCTCAGTAATTAATGAACGAAAATTGTTAAATTCTCAGTTTTTTGTTGACGAAATGTCCGACACGCACTCTGAAGAAGTGATTTTGGCGATTCTCGAAACTTTTCACCGGCAAATCCACGGACAATTGCGCAAAATAAAAACAAGTAGTCGAAAAACAGACAGCCGAAACGTCGAACAATCAAAACATTGACATTTTTATTTTGTCTATGGCGGTTCAGTGAGTGATTTTTTCACACAGCCAAAGTTCGGTAAGAACTAATTTACTGACATCAATTAATTTATTTTTGAAGTCAAAACTTCTTTAGAACCGTTGTGATTTAAAACTCGACGAAACGGACAGGCGACACTAAAAAGAGACAAACACATACATCTGTAGGTTTCAGCTTGCGAGAGAATCAAACCTTACCTACGTACAGTACCTACAAAGCGTCACATTCTGTCAAGCTGCGCGCTTTGATCGCTTTGATTATGAGCTCACTTTTCGAGGCCCCTATTGGTTGAAATTGTGCTGGAGAAGATTTCACTTTTGCCGCGTGTGAATTGCACTCGTTTTTTTTTTAAATTGTTAAAATCTATTTTTGAAATGCATAAATCCTCAATTACATAGAGCAAGTTTACAAGCTACTATCTGGGAAATTCACAATCTGTTAGTAAAGCCTCGATTACATAGAGCGAGTTTACAAGCTACTAGCCGGTTAGTTTGAAAGCGGGTGAATCGGCGGGTGAGATTGTTACGATAACACACAAAACTGTCTACCTCGCTCAATAGCGACAGTAGCAGCCAAAATAACGACTCTTGCTCTAACCAATTCACACATGACAATTGACAGTTACGAAATCAGCTGTTGGTAGGCCGCCATCTTGAGCGAGTAGCGAGTAAAGTTGACTACGTTTCAACTTTTTTCATAGAACGTTCACAATCTGCTAGTCAGCAAGTAATACGATGACACTGAGCGAGTTTACTAACAGATAGTGAATTTCCCAGATAGTAGCTTGTAAACTCGCTCAATGTCATCGAGGCTTTAGCGCCGTTGTGATTTGAAACAATTAAAAGAGATAAATATCTACAGGATTAAGCCCGCGAGAGAATGAGATAGATTAATCAGTCTCCTCTTTGTGCGGTGCTCCGTAGCCTCCCCACTTTTGTCTTCAAGTTTTCTGAAGGTTTCACTTTTAGCGTGTGTGAACTACACACAAATATTTTTACAACGCTAAAATAGATCTTACCCAAACTGGATAAAAGCTAGATTCATATATACTCTTTAATTATGTTATTTGAATGATGCTGTCTCTACTAGTCTCTACCGGTCAGAATGACAACAAAATTCTATCTATTATAAAAACGCCATTTGATAACAAATTTTAAAATAGAGGTTTTAAAGTTTATTATTGCGTAACATTACTATTAGGTGAAGCGTTTTGATTCTAAGTTGTCGTTCTGTCAAATTTATCTATGGAGCGTCCTGTCAAATCAAATCGAAAGCGTAAAATGCCAGGTTATGATATCGTTTGACGTAATTTATTATTGTTTTTTATTAAAAAGATAGCTTAAAATGTTGAGCGGCAGACAGAAGAAGACAAAGAAGGCCAAGATTAAGAAGGAAAGAGTTGAGAAGCTGCAATCTGCGCCAATTGTGCCAATGGTGGCCGTCGAAGACGACAACACCGAAAAAGACCTTACCTATTACATTAGGGACCGTGTGGAGCTGATGAGACAGATATTCTCGATTCTAAAGGATAGAGAACTGGTTGCCATGGCCCCCCAGTGCCTGAGAACTGTAAAAGTGGATGATTTACAAGAATTGTGTTTGGATGAGGTTAGTTCAAATATTCACTTGTTAGTCTATTTGGTAATTTTCAGACACCCTTAAATGAATATATTTTTAGAAAAAACAAACCTTTTAATTCATTTTTAATGGTAAAATTGTATAAGCCCACCTCACGGATATTACGGAACGTTTGTGTTGTTCAAATTCGATACATGGATAATACGGAATATTCCTTTTTTCTAATAGACAATCAAATATGACATTTGTCGGAAGTACCAATCTTATAAAATAAATTCTCATCAAAATAAAAACAGAAAAGTACCTACTTCGATTTATTCCTGGGTAGAGATTAAGCTGCGAAAGCTGGATGTCATCATAATTTAGTTATTCATCCCAGGTTTCGAATGGTTTGTTCGGCAAAGCAGGGTTTGTCTAACGGGTATGTGTAATTATTCTAACACCTTTGTTTCCATTTTCTTCTGTTAAAAATATGGGTTCAAGCTTGTCAATAATGCATTCACTTCATAACCCGAATAAAGTATTGTTTTATATGGCAATAATAATTTTTCTATGATTGGCAGCATTGATTGATGATTGATTGTCTATGAAATGTAAACCGAAAAATGATGAAAATGCGAATGACGTATGCCGCGCGAGTGAAATAATTTTAACAAAATTTAAATGTAACATGCATAATTTATGCAAAGTTTTTCGTCTCCCCCGACGTAAATACTCACGTTTCGTGATAATAAAGCTAAATCTAATTGTTTGAATAAGAAATATTGCGTATTAACCAGTAAGCGGAGTAAGACATAAATAATAATAATTGTTCTTTTGACTTAATGTCCGGGTTAAATCTTCCCACAGGAAAAACTTAACCCTTCCACACACTTTTCCACAAATGATCATCAAACCCGGCGTGCGCAAATAAATTTTATTTGATGAATTTGTGTTATTTCACAATTAATTCATTTGAAATATATTTTGTATATTTGCGGCACATTCCAGAGTGGAAGATACTCTCAGTATTGCCCTGGTGTAAGACCACTATTCAGAATAAGGAACTCCATTGAAAAATATTATGGCTTTAAAAAAATATGTTCATATAGACCAATATACGCTGATTCTGAATATATAAGTTTTATTACAAAATATTTAACGTAGAGTTTTTAAAAAAATATTAAAAAGTGTCATTAAAACACCCTGTCAAGTTGGTAATGCTGGATTTTGGCGGCGTGACGTCACCGCGCCGCGTCACCTGGGTCAAAGTTGTATATAAATCGATAGAAATGTAAGACCCAAGCCGTTCGACAATCCGTGTTTTTGGTTTATAGAGATTTGGACATATAATAGTTTTTGTTTTTATTGAAACATTATTTAGGCCTAAATAATTCAGTATCAAAAATAAAGTATCTCTATTAGTTTTTCTATATTATTTAAAATATTCAAAAACTTTAACTGTACAAAAAACGACCATAATGGGGCGTTTTACTCTCCAATGCTGAAATTCAAAATGGCGGGAGTCGAACAGCTAATTCCAGTTCCCTTCAAAATTCATACTTCGGTTAGTCATGATGACGTCACACTAGATTCGGTGGTTTTTGGGGGATCTTGAAAAATTAAAACTTTGACATTTATTTTAACTATTAAAACTAACTATAAAAATTAAAATAAATATGCAGTTATTTAAGTTAGAAGGTCATTATTCATAAAAAAAATAAAAAAATTGGACTGGAGTTCTCTATTGAAACGTTGCTTGAAATGGCTTCAGCCGTGTTTGGTGATCAGATCTGAATAGCCAGACACTTCCTTACCCTCCCCTTTCCCCTCCGCACTACCTCCAGCCTCACAACATAGTCTCACACTAAAATTTATTTGCTCACGCCGGGATTCGATCCCGCGACCTTCAGATTGTCAGTCAAGAGTCTTACCCCTAGACTTCAGAGTCAACGGTTTTTTTCAGGTATTTTAGAGCTCCAGACCAGAGGTGGCTGCCAAATTAAACCATGGGGCGCACTTGCAATTTGTACAGAGACAGCAGTAGTTGTGTAATATTAAAGTAACTGCATCTTACACTTGGGGAAGCGTCCATGTGACAACACTGAACTCCGTTCTGTTCTGTCCTCGTCTCCGCATACGGAACCGGTGAAGCGAACCCGGAGTGCTGCCTCTCAGACCGCCCGCGCCACCCCTGGGGAAAGTTGTTGGTCTGGGGGACGTCCGTGCGAGCTAGGGGACCTTCCGCCCCGCCTCCGACAACCCGACGCTGACATCCTCAGGGTCTTCGGACGTCTAATCCCCCCACTTCCCAATTACTTCTCGTCGAGGCACAACCGGGAAGTCGGCTTAAGGGCGCGGAATCCGAACCTTGTATCCGGCCTGCCCGATCTCCGACACACTCAACAGGACTGCCAGGCGATCTGTGATGGCCGCCTCCGTTTCTGGATCTATCATCTATCTTGTTGTTACTTTAATTTTATGTTTTGTGTTAATATGTGCATAAAGGTCAGGCAGGGTAGGCATACCGCCTGCTTTTTGTTTTTATTTTTCCTTACCCAAAAGAGGTTAAGATAATATTTTATACTTTTCTTTTATACTGATATTGTTCATAGCAAGCACTTGCATACTGCTGCCTAACAACGTATGCGGGCACAATGGAGGTCTAGTTTCATTTATTAAATGTAGAGTCGTTTTTATAAAAAAAAATTAGAGTCCTTGCAAGAGCCTTGAAGGGGCAACCATCTGTTACCTATACCAGAAAGGCTATTCCCTAAAATTTGTGATAAGAGATCGTTCTCCCGCGAGAAGTGCTGTCAGATTTGTGTGATTTTCTACGGCTGTTAAATGAATAAATAATCATGCATACTTGCGGGAATTCGTGTTTAAAACGACCCAAACTAAAATACGTGACAGCTCACAGCCGATAGAAAAAGCAAATAACTGCCGTAGAAAATCACACAAATCTGACAGCACTTTCCGCGGGAGAACGATCTCTTATCACAAATTTTAGGGAATAGCCTTTCAGGGCGGGTAAGTGGTGGGTCCTCCAATGTGGGGAAAATTCATTCCAACCCGAAGGTGATGAAGTAATTTACTTATTGTGTCGGTCACCAGGTGCTGGGCATCAGCTCCACACGGCTGGCTTCCATCCTGGACGGCTGCTCCTGTCCCTCGGATACTGACAGCTCCGACGGCAGTCTGGACGCCCCGGCAGACCTGGCGCTGGAGACCATCTCGCTGGACAGCATTTCCTCGGACGAAGGCCAGCCCCCACTGGCCCAGGCGTCCACCAAGACCAAGGTAGCTGATACCCTCATCTCCTTTTAAAACTGCCGCACAATCAGTTCTAATGTATTCGATTATACTCTGAACAACTAGCTCAATTCTTTATCGGATAACCAACACCTCTGCCGTAGGTCACCCCAAGTGGTTCGCTACGTTTGGTGACTTAGCAGGGGTACCCAGGTTCATGGGGTGGGATTTTTCTAGGTCTTGGTGACAGATGTGTTTGCCACCGTATGTGGTGGAGCGGATAGGGAGAGATTGGTTGGGGAAGACCTAACCTAGACCTCTCTAGCCGGTCTCTCGAACCGTCGCTTTGCACCGCAGTGAGAGGGATGGATTCATATGTCCGTCACTCCTGGACACATCGACCCCTGATTCCTACCCACCCATCATATCTTTTTCCTTCCCAGAACTTACTCTTCTTCCCTTCCTTAAAAAAGACCCTCCACAACTCATATAGGTCTCATAGAAATCATTATCTCCCTTTTTTTATTTATTAACTCCACACAGGTCTATGTCATCTTCGAAGATGCTGTGTGGAGGACTTTTTGAGAAGAGGAAAGAATGGGTTTTGTAGGAATGATGAAACACAGAGGCCGGAAAATCGTTCCATAGCCGAGCTGTTGAACTCAAGAACGAGTCACAGAAGCGATCCGTTCTCACGTGACGAATGTCAACCGTGTACATATGTTTAGCGCCTGTTTCCTGAATATGCACCGGTGCTGAAGGGATCGATGACGCTAGTTCCTCGGAGCATCTTCCATTGAATTACCGGTAGAACAAGGATAGCATTCCCACCCGACGCCTGTGCTCTAAAGATTGCAATCCGTTCATTAAGGTGGGAGAATCTATCAAACAGACCGCCCATTTCTGCACAGAGTCAAGGGTTTTTTCAGGTATTTTGGAGCTCCAGACCAGAGGTGGCTGTGCAGGGTTAGCATTATTTGCAGTATCTGCGGGCCCTGTACAGCTTCTGAGAGGCTAACTTGACTCTGGCTTCGATGGAGCCCCCGTACCTGAGCTGGTCGCTTATAGTTACACCAAGCATATCAATGGAAGGTCTGTTCGGAAGATTGCTTCCGTTGAAGGAGACTAGATTTTCATTTCGATCCCTATTAGACGTGATCAGACATGATTGGGTGTTTGAAACTCAATTTGGGAGGCGGGAACGGGTACCACCGCCCCGGTAACCTTTATTGGATAACCAACACTTCTGCCATAGATCACCCCAAGTGGTTCGCAGGGGGGCCCGGATTCGTGGGGTGAGATTTGTCTAGGTCTGGGAGGCGGATGACCAGGACACACTGAATCCCAGATTTCTGCCCACCCCTACACAGCATCCCCAAAGATGACGTAGGCCCTGAGGGAAGTTATTTTCCTCAGGGCCTCCCGTGTGGTTCTCATGTAAAAAAAAAAAATTAAATTCAGTGAGGTTATTTTTACCCCTAGAGAAAACACTCTCGAGGTAACCGTCCATTCTTTGTTTCAAAGCCCTCAAGCCGTTGGGGTTTGTGTGTCATTTGGGGGCTTGTTTTATATGTCTTTATTGTTGATGCTGATTGTTGACTGTGGTATATTTACAGAAGAAGAAACATCATCGGCGCCACCAGCAGGCGGAGTTGGGCGCGCCCGGGCCGGCTGGGCCGCGCGGTGAGAAGGGTGAGAAAGGGGGCCGCGGCGGGGACAAGGGGGAGCGCGGCCCCGCCGGCATGACAGTCCTGGAGCTGCTGGAGTTACAGGCGAGGGCTCGTGCTATACGCGCGCAACTGCAGGCTGTACACGCTAACATAGGTATTTTACTATTATGAGAGCGCAATATTTATCTGTTTCTCCGCACGGGTAGGCAGAGAGGACGGACTGCCGGACAGTCTTAGCAAACACTCCTTGCTTCGTTCACATTCATGCATCGTTTCATACATGCTCTTCTATTATTTTGACTCTTGACATGGCCCGACTCAAGTATCTGATCATGTCTTCCTCGGGTGTCCCCGACTTCTCCTACCATTTACATTTGCCTTCCTTACACTCCTTTCCTCGTTCATTCGCTCTACATGCCCAAACCATCTGAGCATCCCTTTCTTAATCTTACTCATTACGCTTACAACAGCCTTGCATTCTTTGCGGATCCCCACGTTTCTCACACGATCGTACATGGTTTTACCACAGGTACTTTCATCCCTCCTCTGCCAGTTCCATGCCTCACTGTCATACATTGGGGTAGGTACCAGCACTCCATTGTAGACTGCTAGCTTCTTAGTGCCAACGGCGTTCAGTCCTCCATTAAGGGGGTATTCCAGTCTAGAAGCATGAATTGAAGGTGTTTTTTCAGGTGCAATAAAAAAAAAAACAATAATATTTTTACCAACTATTACTTTATCAAATATTTATTAAACATTAAAGAATGCATTCAAAAAAGAGTTGAACAAAAATATTAAAATTTCAAAAAGTTACAGGGTGTTGAAGTGGGGGGTCTCAAAAAAATGGCGCGCCCTGGTTGACACAATTGCAACCCTCCCAGTAATCTAAAAAAAAAATAATCATTCTTAATCCAAACAAATGCGGCTATGGCCCGAACTAAGGAAAAGAAAAAAAAAAAGTTTTTTCGCAATATGGTGGCAGTCTGTAATAAAAAAGTCAGTTTTTTTGACTTTCCAAATTTTTTAAATATAGTAAAAATTGAAATTTTGTTATAGTTCTAGTTTCCGCCGTAGAGTAATCTATAGAGAAGGCTCACACCAAATTTCAAGTAAATTGGTGTAGTAGAACTTGAGATATCGTGTCAACCATCCTGAAAAAGTGGTTTGGAGAAAAGTGCATTTAAAATTTTGTTCTATTTAGATTTTGGCTAGATTCCATCTGAACCGCGACATTAAAATGGTTATAACTTTTAAAATAATGCGAATATCGAAAAATCCTTTTAAGGAAATATTTTTAAATACTTAAACTTTGGAAATATGAAGAAAAAAAAAATTCAATTTTTTTGTTTGTTTTTAGACTTGAATACTGCCATGAGTTACCTGCATTTACACTTCTTTCAATATCTTTATCAGTCTTCCCATCTCTCGTAAACATACTTCCCAAATACACAAACTTGTCCACCTGCTCTAAGTGAAGGATAAGTTTGTGTAAAATCATAGGAAAATATTAGAAATGATTAAAAAAATAGTTTTACAGTTAATTGTGGCATTTGATAAAGAAATGACACCAGAGATACAATTACAAAAATCTATAGTGCAAATAAAATTAGTATGGTGCTTTGTGTTGCAGGTTCTGATCCAGAGGAAGATCAAGGAGTGCCAGCGGTGGGAGAGAGAGAGGGAGGGAGCGCAGACGAAGAGGAAGATGAAGATGAGGTTGTCATCAAGGAGGAACCTCCGGAGGTGGTGGAAGTAGTCAGTTCCAGCAGCGATGAGGAACATTCATCAGGTCAGTCGGATAAGGACAAGTCTCTTTCAAAGGGACCAATCTTCCCAACAGGCACCCCATTGATACGCTTGGTGTTACCAGCACAGATATAGGGGCTCCATCGAAGCCAGAGTTAACCTAGCCTTGCTGACCCTGTTTTCCCCACTGTTGAATTCGGCAGACACCTCTGGTCTGGAGCCCCAAAATATTTGACTCGGTACAGAGACGGGCGGTCCGTTTGATAGATTCACATCAGATTACAATCTTTAGAAGGCGTCAGGCGAGAATACTGTCCTTGTTGTACCGATATTTCATAGGAAGATGCTTCGAGGAACTAGCATCATTGATCTCTTCGGCACCGGTAAAGTTGGGAAACACGCCAAACCCCTGCTCGACATTTGTTCACTGTTGACATTTTTTATCACATTTTTTTCTTACGTTATTAGCTCCAGAGGCCCTGAGGAAAATAATTTCCCTCCGGGCCTACATCATGTGATGCTGTGTGGAGGGTTATTTAAGAGAAAGAATGGAGAGGAAGTTCTGGGTAGGAAAATTGTATGAGGGGTGGGTAGGAATTTGGTGGTCAATGTGTCCAGGAGTGACGGACGTATGAATCCATCCCTCCCACTGCGGTGTAATGCGATGTTCCGAGAGAGTATGGCTGGAGAAGTCAAAGGGACTTCCTCAACCAATCTCTCCCGATTTGGCCCGCCATGTAGCTGGTGGGCAGACGCCTCCTCTGCAAAGACCTAGACAATCTTCACCCCATGAACCCAGGCATCCCTGCTAAGTCACTAGACGTAGCAAACCACTCGGGGTGACCTATGGCGGAGGTTTTGATTATCCAATGAATGTTTCCCGGAGCGGCGGTGCCCATACCCGCCTCCTAAATTGAATGAATTATCAGCTTGTGGCCTAAATGTATACTCCTTAAAAATCCTTTGGTAATTTTTTTTTTTTCAGGTGTAAAGAAGTCGGGAAGTGCCAAGAAGTCGTCGACATCACTCACTTCTTCTAAAGACAAATCTAAAAATGACCACACTAAAGCGGCTCCAACTTTGGTGGTCTCCATGCCTGTCATTGCCACTCAAAATCCTCCCAGGAAGATCAAACTCAAAAGAAATAATCTCCTGGTCTCTGTAGCCAATGTGGCCACCGGTTCTGGTAAAGCCACTGAAGAAGAAGCGAACGTTGCTACGAAGAGTCCTGTTATAGATCTGGATAAAGCAGAAGGAGTAGCAACTATGAAGGACAATCCAAAAGATGCCGACAAAGACAATGCAGCCAAACAAGGCAATGGAAAAAGAAAGGCAGATAAGGATGATGTAGATTTCGTCGACGGTGCTAAATCATCCAAACCCAAAGGAGAAAAAGACGGTACAGTTCCGTTTGATGGCAGAATCGACAAAAAGTCAGTTAAGGATAGGTCTGGAAAGGTGAAGAAGCCTAAGCACAAAAGGACCGGTAAATCCAGCAAGAAAAAGAGCAAGACCAGCATTGACGAAGACGAAATCATGCTTGAACTCTCCGACACGGAGAAAAACGATCTGTTAGACAGTTTTGATTCCAAGTCCAGCAGCAGCGAAGAAAGCTCGGATGAAGAACCGGAAGTCGATCCTGGGAAAGACACTGTTGATAAATTGACGACTAAAGATGATGGAGTTATGAAAACCGTCAGAAATGATGAAGTGGTAAAAGCTGGTGGTGATGGTGAATTGATGACGTTAACTGGTGAAGCCAAGAATGCTGGTGATGAGGTTGAAGAGACCAGCGTTGATAAAGCTACTGTTGAGAGTCAAAATGAAGGTGTGGTCCATTCGTCTTCCTTTAGTGAGGTTATTGATTTGGACAGTGGAGGAGAAGTTGACAAAAATGCTGCAGAAAGAGAAGAAATTAAAGATGTTTCTACTTCTGATGTTGTAGATGAATCGAAAAGCGTTGAAGTCACAGAAGTTGTTGAAGCTGGGAAGAGTCCTGATAATGCAGACTTGGACCAAAGCTTAGCCGTGGAAGCAGAAGTAAGTCCGCGTGAAAAGGTCGAAGAAACGGAAACCGCTAAAGATAAGAATCCAAGCAGTAAAAAGAAGAAGAAGAAATCTAAAAAATCATCCAGAGAGTCCAGGAGGAGTAGTGAAGCCACCGAGGGTGAAAAGTCAAAGAAAAATCTCGAAGATCGTGAAAGTGTGGGTAAAAAAAAACGCCAAAATAGTCCAAAAGACTTAGAAAATTTACAGCCGAATATTGCAGCAAACAAGGTTTTAATTGGTGATAGTTTAAATATTAGAATAGGTTTAGAATCAATAGAAAACAACGATTCAGTTGTTAGTTTGGAAATACCAGAGGAAGAACTCTCCGAAGGAGAATGCAGTTACAGCTCTGATGGTATCGAAATCACTGAGTTGAAGCACGAAGTGGTTTGCATATCGGACGATGCCATCAGTGTGGACAGTGTGGAGGAAGGGAGACCGAAGAAGAAAAAATTCAGAAAGCGGAGGAAATCTCAATCTAGCCGAGGCAGTAGCAGTTCAGAAGATTGCGGAAAAAGGAAAGACCTCAGTTTTGAAACGTCCGAAATGGAAAATGTCGACAATGCCAATAACACAGAAGAGGAATTAGGTAAATATGATGATGACAAAGAAGTTGAATCGGTTTGTGAAGCACAAGATGAAACATGTAAAGAGAAAATAGATGAAGTCAGTTTGGAAGTCTCTAAAAAAGATTCAATGATTGATGGTAAAGTGGATTTAAGTCAAACCAAAACAACAGAGGATCCAGATCGTAAGACAATAGCTGCCATCGAAAAGAAAACTGAGAAGATGGTGTTAGAAAAAGATAAGACTAACCCAGATTCAATGACTGATACAATCAAAGATGACGATTACGAAATATTTGAAATTTCCGATGACTCCAGCGATGAAGAGGTTACCAGTATGTCCAAAGAACCAACCACCGAAGAAATAGTCGAATTAAGTAAAAAGATAGACTCGGAGATCGACCGGGAAGACATTGTCTTCGAAAGAAGAGTAACCGGAGAGATGGTGGACGTGGAAATGAGACAGGAAATACTGAAAAGCGTGGGTGTGAGTGCTGAAGAGCTAACAGACAGTTCGTGGAAGGAGCGTTGGCTCAAAAGCGACAAGGTGAGGAAGGTGTTGGCCACTTCCAATCTGTGCAACGCTCTGAGGAAGAAGAACAAGGAAATCAAACTGAAACTCATCGAAGAGGCTAAAGCCGAGCAGGCATTGATCAAGAAGCAGAAACAAGAAGAGGAAATAAAATTAAAACAAATTAGCAAATTGAAGACAAGAGTTGACACCAATTTGAATGTTGAAGATGATGCAAATCAGCGACTTTTCGATGCTCCTGAAATAGGAGTTAAAACAGGACATAATGATCAGATTGATACAGAAAGCGATGTCAAAATAGATGAAGGTTGCACTGAAGGTGTCAAAAGTGGGGTTGAAATAAATGAGAGCTGTATAGAAGGTGTCAAAAGTGATGTTGAAACAAAAGAGAGCTGTAACGAAGGTATCAAAAGTGGAGTCGAAACAAAAGAAAGCTGTTTCGAAGGTGCCGAAATTGACTTCCAACCAAAAGACGGTGCTTTTGAAGGTGGAATAGACGTTGAACAGAACAAATTGATGCCGATTGAGGGGTCTGTCGATCTTTACATGACCCTCGCCAGTTGCACCAAGTATGTGGACCCCGTTATTGACCACATCGAAGAGAACAGGAAAAAGGCCATGGCCAAGGACGCCAGACAACTGATGAAGATGTACAAGAAACTGGTGAAGATCCACAGCAAGGTGGCCGGAGAAAAGAAAAAGAAGAAAAAGAAAGATAGAAAAGATAGAAAGGAGAAAAAAGATGAAAAACTGTAACAATGATCTGTCTAATATAACCAAAACGTCCCAACTCTAAAAGAACTACTAATTTGAAATTAATGAATTATTTATAAACTGTATAATTCTGTTGTAAATAAAATTTGTTTTTGTATCTGGTTGTGTGCATTATTTTTAAATTATTACTTTTTTACATTAGCTCCACACAGTTGGCCTGTCATCTTTGGGGAAAGGAAGGAGAGGAAGTTCTGTGAAGGAGAAGATATGAGGGGTAGGAAAAAGAGGAATCTGGGGGTCAATGTGTCCAGGAGTGGCGGGCGTATGAATCCATCCCTCCCACTGCAGTGCGAGGCGATGGGTTGAGAGAGTCCTGCAGGACAGGCCAAAAGGTCTCCCTCGGCCAGTCTTCAAACGCATTCGCCGCCAAGACCCTATGAACCCAGGCATCCCTGCTAAGTCTCCAGACGCAGCTTACCACTTTGGGTGACCTATGGTAGGGGTGTTGGTTATCCAATAAATGTTTCCCGGGGCGGCGGTACCCTACCCCTCCTCCCGTATTAACAACTTATGAGTTGAGATCCCTAAGGCGTGAGCGTGGTAAAAAGTAAAACCATGTATCACCATATTACAAGCTTGGAGATCTGAAAAGAGTATAGTTGCCTCTGGTCTGGAGTCCAAAATACCTGAAAAACTCTTGACTACGAAGAATGGGGTGGTTTGTTTGATAGATTCTAATTCTAATTCTTTATATCACAGGCTTCAGGTGGGAATGTTGCCTTATTCTACTGGTATTTCGATGGAAGATGCTCCGAGGAACTAGCATCATTGATCCCTTAGTCATTCGTCATTGATTGCTTAATCGTATTTTTTTAAATGACTTTTCTGAGGTTGTTTCATTCCGATTTGTCCGCTCACTGTTTTATGAACACGCTCAAACCAAAATTTTTGATTTCAAATAGCTAACAGAAGTTAAAAATCCTGCCGATTGATGTATTTTTTCGCCGCGAGGCTCTCAGGAGATTAGTTACTACGGCGGCCATTGTGAAAAAAAATCCTGTATTTTAATATATAATGAATAAACATACTGAATTTAAAAACGATTCATTTATTCCTTCCCTTTTAAATAAGCCTCTGAAAAACGGTCAAAATTCGGGCAGTTACATGTATCGCCCCCCTTAAGAGGAACGTATGCGCGGCCCGTTTCGGCCAGTTTCATACAAATCTTAAATTTGGATTTGAGATCAAATTACCCAACCAAGCTGAAAAATTATTTTTGTAATCAAAAGGTATATCAAATATCTAGTACGGATGTGGGCTACTTTATTTATTTTTGCTTTAAATTATAAGATAAAGGCCATTAAAGATTTTAGTGTTTCATGATTTTAGAGGCAACTTGGGCAATTATTTGTGAGTATATGAAAAATAAAATAAAAAATAAAACATTACTAAAAATGATTTTTTTGGGTTATAATCTTAATGTTTAAACGACAAATTTTTGTTCCACCGTAAATGGGTAATTTGTATTTTAAATTTACACCTATCGAAATAATTTTTTTTCTTAATTTTTATTTTTTATTCAATATTTCATTATATTTCTATGATAAATATATTAAAATTATTTTTTTATTGTTTTTCATTTACTCACAAATAATTGCCCAACTTGCCTCTGAAATCACGAAACACTAAAATCTTTAATGGCCTCTATATTATACAAGATGGCGCAAAATTAATCACCCTATCGGAAGACGTTATAATTTTAGCAAATGGCGTCGTACGTCAATCATATTTGACATTTGTGAACTAAACAGTTGCAGAATATAAATAGACAAGCAATGGAGCGCTATAATCCGCAAGAGCGTGAAATAATTGCGGATTAATTGCTATCCTCAATCTCAACAACGAAGAGAACGATTTTATGTCGAAAGTCATCATGAGCGACGAGGCGCATTTCCACTTAATCCGTTACGTCAATAAGCAAAATCTTTGTTTCTGGGGCACTGAAAATCCGCGTGTGATGCACGAAGAGCCATTACATCCACTCAAAGCCACTGTGTGGTGCGGCGTTCACGCGGGAGGAGTTATTGGGCCGTATTTTTTTGAGGACGCCTTTGGCAATACGGTCAATGTTACTGGCGAACGCTACAGGGCTATAATAAACGACTTCTTACTGCCGGAATTGGATGAGCGGGGCTTAGTGAACATGTGGTTTCAACAAGACGGTACAACCGCACACCCAGCACGAGCCACAATGGATATTGTGAAGGAAGCGTTTCCTGGTCGTGTAGTCTCCCGTTTTGGCGATTTGGCATGGCCAGCAAGATCGCCCGATTGAACCATCCCAGACTTGTTTCTTTGGGGCTAGTTGAAGTCGCGGGTTTATGCCAACGCGCCTCAGACAATCGCAGCCTTTAAGATGAAGCCATAATGCAAAATCACACAAAATCATGTGTTTTTGTTTTGAAAATTTGATCGCTTAGAAATATTATAGATGCTTCAATTAAATACTGCGTGCAGAACATATCTTGGCCCTTAAAAATATCGGTATAGTCTTTTAATAAGCCTAGAAAAAAATAAAGTTACAGGTCTATAAAAAAACACTTTCAAGTGCAAACTCTCCTACTTATGAACATCTTTTCGGATATGGTTTTATTGTTTATTGTAGCAAATTTAGTTTCTTTTATGATAATCGCAAAAAAATTGATATTTACGCCCGATATTCACAAAATAAAATAAAATATGCATTTTTGCGTTGTTATTTCACAAAACGTCCGGCAGCCAACGAATGTGGATTTTCAAAGTGTCGTGCACCGAAGGACTACTGGCTTGCCACACCCCACTTCCTTTCAGAACCGCCCTGGTCGGAGCAGGGAACAGACGTGTGACTCCACGTCGCTCGGTTCCGTGAGATCAATTTTAAATTTCCTTGTTATTACAATAAACAATGTGTAAAAAAGGAGCTTATGTTTTTTTAGGCCTTTACGAAATCAACCTGCAAAAAAAAATTCTCAAATACCTTTTTCAACCGTTCCAAAAGCTTTTTCTCAAATATTTTTAAACTCCTCCCACAAAGGGCATGAAATCCGATTTCGATTTTTCCCCGGACTATTGGATCCCCTTAAGGAGAATATTCGACAGGAATGCGAATTGTTATCACCAGAAATCTTGCGGAAAAGCATGGAAAATGCGATAAAACGGGCACAAATGTGTATCTACACTGGCGGCAGCCACTTGACGGATTTCATCTTTTCTAATTAAAGGTCCAAGTAAAGAATTCCATCACTCAAAATCTTTTTTTTTTATTTAATAAAAAAGTTATTCAAAAACAAAATCGGATGATTAATTTTGCGCCACCCTGTATAATAAAGCAAAACTAAATAAAGTAGTTCACATCCGTACTAGATATTTGATATACCTTTTGATTACAAAAATAATTTTTAAGTTTCGTTGGGTATTTTGATCTCAAATCCAAATTTAAGATTTGTATGAAACTGGCCGAAATGGGCCGCGCATACGTTCCACTTAATGTGTCCCTATCCGATTCGGTCATATTTAAGATTATGTCTTCGTTAATTAAATATTACAATTTAAGGTTTTACTATTAAAGTTAAAAATAAAAATAAATACATCCTAGACTTTCAGAAAATTCAATAGAGGTCGCATGTTAAATAAAAAAATTGATACATTTATCGAAGACACTATCTAGATAGAATTTAGTTCTGGTTGAATCTTGCAATCGTTCATAAATGTCATGCTGATATTTTGACGACCGGCATAGGTCTAGCGGTAAGGCTCTTGAATCGCAATCCGAAGGTCGCGGGATCGAACCCCGGCATGGCAAATAAATTTTATTTGATAGATTTGTGTTATTTCACAATTGATTCATTTGAATTAATATATTGCATATTTGTTCCAGAGTGGAAGATACTCTTGTGTTAATCTTATATATAAAAATCAATATTTGTTTGTTCATATTTTATGCGCTGCCATACCGTTCATCCGATTGCGATGAAACTTTGGTGATTTGTTGTGCGCATGTCCACGAATGTTTCTAAAAACAATGGTAAGCTCTGGCATTATGAAATTTATATAAAAAATTACTATAGGTGGTGCGCGAGTGGTTTGAAAATGCGTGTATTTCATGTATTTTAGCATCAGGGTGGAAAGGCAGGAGGGGGAGGGTAACAAAAGAGAGGGGAGTGGAAGGGGGACGGTGATGCACGGGAAAGGACACGCAATGAGAAACAATTTAAATATTTGAATGGCATTGCAACGCACGCCGGGTGCCTGCTAGTAGGCTGGTACAAATGTCAAACATCTCCAAATATTAAGTTATGAAATAATGATCAAAGCAATATTCGAATGCTTATTGTAAATCAAATATTAATTACACGTGTCGTGTGTTTTACATATTAAATGTGCTGTAAAATAACACCGGGAGGCCTAACGGTCCGGTACATTAGTATGACATTTTGAAATATCCTACTAGTGACCCAGAAAACATCAATATTTAGTTTAAGGCGACGCTTCCCGGCTCAAAAAGAAGAAGATGGAGAGATATGTAATTACGAATGTTGGATAGAGCGCGTTAATATTTTTAATGATAAAATTGAAGCTAAAATTAGGAAAATGCTTAATAAAACACGACTCGTTTAAAATAGAGTAAAAATTTTGTGGAACGTATCTTAAGTATCATTTAAAGAAACATTGTAAATTTTTTCACAAATATAACTTGTAAAATAATAGAAATAGACTTGTTTTGAATAATTTTCGGAGCATACTTTGCGATTTTTTTCTATCGAGGGAATTTCATATAATTTGCGTTTCGGCGTGGAAGGTATCTAGATATTATCTTAAAAAATAACATATATTTTTTTAAGAGCTTAAAAATTTCAAATCTTTAAGGGAGATATGTAAGAAATCGGTCGAAATTCGGATAGCTGCGGCTTAATTCACTACCTGCAGCTTAACTCTCTATGAGTAATCTGAGTATTGTACCAGACAGAGAGTACACTTTTACATCTAAGTGCTTACTCAACTCTCTTTTAGAGTTTTCGGAGATGTCCTAATAATCAACTGGACGATCGATTTATTTCGACAGCGCAATAAACAAGATATTTATATAATACATATATATTTTTTTATGTGAATACCGCGCAAGAGTCCCAACTGCTCACAATAGCCTGGAGTCAGTGAGACTAGGTATGGCATCTTCACTTGGGGTATGTTGTTGTGAGGCTGAAGGTAGTGGAGAGGGGATGAGTTTTTTTTTTTTTACGTGAGCTCCACACAGGAGGCCCTGAGGAAAATAATCTTCTTCGGGGCCTACGTCATCTTTGGGGATGCTGTGTGGAGGATTTTTTTAAGGAAAGGAAATGGAGGAGAATTCTGGGAAGGAAAAGGGTTTAAGGGGGGGGGGGGGGTAGGAATCTGGAGTTCAGTGTGTCCTGGTCGTACGCCTCCAAGACCTAGACAAACCTCACCCCATAAACCCGGGCACCCCTGCTAAATCACCAAACGTAGCGAAACACTTGGGTGGACCTATGGCAGAGGTGTTGGTTATCCAATAAAGGTTCCCGGGGCGGCGGTACCCATTCCCGCCTCCCAAATTAGGAAGGATGATGGGAAAGAGGAAGGTGGGAAGTACCTGGCTATTCAGATCTGGTCGTTTCAAGTCGTTTCAATTTTGAATGGTGGTCTTGCACCATGGCGATACTGAGAGTATCTTCCACTCTGGAACGTGCCGCAAATATGCTATATATTATTTTAAATGACTAAATTGTGAAATTACAAAATTTACTTGCGCACGCCGGGATTTGTACCTGCGACTTTCGGATTACTAGTCGAGAGCCCCTTTTCTTTCGTTTTTTTTAGTTGAAAATTGATTAAAACTGAAAAAATGGCTTTAGCCGTGTTTGGTGACCAGATATGAATAGCCAGGTACTTCCTCACCTTCCTCTTTCTCATCTGCTTACCTGACCAATCTGCTATAATTCCACTCATATCTAGCTCTAGCCTTATGTAGTACAACTCAACGTTAATTACATTCAAAAATATTTATAAATTCATTTTTCGAGATATTTAGCCTTCG
This sequence comes from Glyphotaelius pellucidus, assembly GCA_936435175.1. Taxonomy (NCBI): domain Eukaryota; kingdom Metazoa; phylum Arthropoda; class Insecta; order Trichoptera; family Limnephilidae; genus Glyphotaelius; species Glyphotaelius pellucidus. The sequence continues at coordinate 671,575 of OW386565.1, forward strand.
AAAGGTTCAAAATCGTGCGTTCCACTCTAACCCATTTCCATCAATGCACCAGAGCGAGAAAGCGATGCTGGAAAACACCCATATATTTAGTTGTCCCGCTTACCACGCGCTTTTCCAAGCAGTTGGAGCGAGACGGACTTATGTACGAGTTTTCTTTTAGCTCCGCCTACTCAGGTGTTGGACCACGCCCCCTGCGTTCGAATTTCAAACAGTTTGACAGCTGACGGCGCCCTCTAGCGTTGAAATTCCCGAAACAAACTCGCGTTTTCCCGAAATTTTGCAAGAAAATTGGTGAAAATTGTTAAAAATTGGTGAAAATTTGTGAAAAAGCGTTGAAAAATGGCATCTAGTGAATCATAAGTGAAAATTGGTTTTCAAATTAACATTTTAAATGAGTGAAATCACATATAATTGCAGCTGTCTGTGATGTGCGTTGCAATAAACTGAAATTTGCTTTGAATTTAAGTGTCGTTTTCAGTATTTGTCACTGCTTGTTGTTTTAATGTTATGAAACAAGAAATAAAGTAGGTAGGTACCTACAACACATTTTGACAGAAACTAATTTCAATTATTATCGTCTTTTTATGAATTATACTATAATATCCCGTGATTTTTCACGGGTCTCCGCTGATACTATCATAAAAATTACAATTATAACATTAAAAAAAATCTGTGCTTGATTTTAAAAATAATATTTTATTGTTAGTTTTAAAATTACTCGTGTTAAAATCTACATACAGCAAATTGTTTTACTCTTTGTTCTGCTAACAGAATTGGATTTTAAAAAAGGCTTATATTTAAGGTAAGAATTTTTTTAATGGTTAGTTATTCATTTTGATATAATTTTTTTATATGCATTAGATGCCGATGGTTTCAGTGGTCGAGCGGTAAGGCTCTCGATTGGCAATCTGATGGACGTGGAATCAAATTCCGGCGAGCGCAAATAAATTTTATGTGATTTATTTGTGTTATTTCACAATAAATTCATTTAAAGAGTATATTTGAGGCACATTTCAGAGTGGAAGATACTCTCAGTATCGCCCTGGTGTAAGACCACCATTCAGAATTGAAACTTAACTGAAATTGCTTTTGCCGTGTTTGGTGACTAGATCGGAATAGCCAGGTACTTCCCCACCTTTTTCTTTCACGTCTCCTTCCCCTCCCCTCTCAAATTAAGCCTCTCAAAAACTGGGCGTACTGTACAGGGCCCGCAGATACTTTAATAGTACACAACTTCTAACCCTGTACAAATCGCGAGTGCGCCCCACGGTTGAATTTCGCAGCCACCTCTGGTCTGGAGTTCCAAAATACTTGAAAAATACCCTCGATTCTGGGCAGAAACGGGCGGTCCGTTTGATAGATTCTCCCATCTTAACAAACGGATTACAATCTTTAGAGCACAGGCGTCGGGTGGGAATGCTATTCCTATTCTACCGGTATTTCAAAAGAAGATGCTCCGAGGAACTAGCGACGTTGATCCCTTCGGCACCGGTGCATAGTCGGGAGTACACGGTTGACATTTGTCACATGAGAACGGGTCGTTTTTTCGACTCGTTCTTGAGTTCACAACAGCTCGGCTATGGAACGATTTGCCGGCCTCTGTGTTTCTCTCTTCAAGATCAATGTTCATTCGTTCCTTTCCTCAAAAACTGTCCACACGGCATCCCAGATGACACAGGCTCTGAGGGAAACTATTTTCCTCAGGGCCTCCTGTGTGGAATTAATGTAAAAAAAATCTTATCTCAATTGGGGATGCCATAGTCTCACTGTCTCAATACGGTGGGGAGCAGTTGGTACTCTTGTGTGGTATTTATTACATAGTTAAGGAACCAGGTTAGGAGTACCTACCTACCTAGCTGTTCAGACCTGGTCGCTAAACGTAGCTCAAGTAATTTAAAGAAACATTTCGCTTCTGAACGTTGATCTTTCATATTGACGACCTAGAACGAGTTGAATTTCAAGGTTGGTACCTACTAGTTATATTAGGCATGTGCGAGTACGGCACAAGAGTCCCAACTGCTCACAACCGTCTATTTTTAGATTCTCCATGCTCTAGGCAGTTCTGGAGACAGGGCCTATGTCATCTTTGGGGATGCTGTGTGAGAAGAGGGTCCTATTAGAGAAAGGAACGCACGGCACCTCTGCTAACGTTGCTTTAAATGGCTTCAGACGTGTTCGGTGAGCAGGTTTGAATAGCCCACCTTTCTCTTCCCCATCTCCTTTCCCTCCCTACTGCCCTCAGCATCACAACGTATCTCGATTGTGATGTCATAGTCTCACTGGTTCCAGACGGACAGACTTACAATTTGGGAGGCGGGCGTGGGTGCCATTTATTGGCTAGTCAACACCCCTGCCATAGGTCACTCCGAGTGGTTCGCTACGGTTGATGACTTAGCAGGGGTGCCCGGATGAGGTGAGGTTTGTCGCCGATGCTTATGCTTATCTACTGCGTGGCGGGCCGGATCCTACAAGCCTGCTTGATGGAGATTGTTCGACCTCTTCAGGAGGTCTCTCTCGACCTTGCGCCGCAGTGGAAGGGACAGATTCAAACGTCACTCCTGCATACATTGCGCCCCGGATTTATTCCCACCCCTCACTGCTTTTTCCTTCCCAGAACTTCGTCTCCTTCCTTCCCTCAAAAAAAACTCCAAACAGCATCCTCTAAGATAACATAGGCATTGAGGGAATATATTTTCCTCTAGGCCACCAGCGTTTTTTGCAGAGGTGCCTGGGTTCATGGGGTGAGCTTTGTCTAGGTCTTGGAGGCGGATGACCAGGACACACTGGACCTCAGATTCTTACCCACCCCTTAAACCCTTTTCCTTCCGAGAACCTCCTCTCCTTTCTTTCCTTAAAAAAAGACCCTCCGCACAGCATCCTCAAAGATGACATAGGCCCCGAGGGAAATTATTGTCCTCAGGGCCTCCTGTGTTGGGCTCATGCAAAAAACTCGGTCTTGGCACACACTCCTTGCCTCACTCACATTCACACATCGTCTCATACATGTTCTTCTATTATTCTGACTCTTGACATGGCCCGACTAGGTATCTAATTCACTTGGTCGTGCCATGTCTTCCTCGGGTGTTCCCGACTTCTTTTACCATCAAATTTGCGTCATATATTCTCCTTACACTCCTTTACTCGTTCATTGGCTCTATATATATAAAAAAAAATACTTAAAAAATATCCTCGACTCTGTGCAGAAACGGGCGGTCCGTTTGATAGATTCTCCCATCTTAACGAACGGATTGCAATCTTTAGAGCACAGGCATCGGGTGGGAATGCTATCCCTGTTCATCCGGTATTTCAATGGAAGATGCTCTGAGGAACTAGCGTCATTGATCCCTTCGGCACCGGTGCATAGTCGGGAGACACGCCAGACGCGCGCCCAACATATGCATGGTTGACATTTGTCACATGAGAACGGGTCGTTTTTTCGACTCGTTCTTGAGTTCAACGGCTCGGCAGTGAAACGATTTGCCGGCCTCCGTGTCTTCTCCCTCCTACAACAAGGGTCTTTTCAAGACCAATGTTCATTCCTACTCTACTTAAAAAGAACCTCCACACAGCATTCCAGATGGCATCCTCCTGTAATTTAAAAAAAAAATGTAGCCAAACATCTGAGCGTCCCTTTCTTAATCTTACCCATTACGCTTACATCAGCCTTGCATTCTTTGCGGATCTCCGCGTTTCTCACGCGGTCGTACATGGTTTTATCACACGTATGCCTAAGGGATCTCATGTGTACAGCATTCAGTCTGCTTCCAGGCTTCCTCTTCCAGTTCCATGCCTCACTGCCACAAATCAGGGTAGGTACCAGCACTCCATTGTGGACTGCTAGCTTGTTAGTGACAACGGCGTTCAGTCCTCCATTAATGGAGTTACCGGCATTTACCCTTCTTTCAACAATATCTCTATCAACCTTCCCATGTCTCGTAACATAACATAACACAGTATACATCAATATAAATAACAATTTGGGAGGCGGGTAAGGGTACCACCGCCCAGAGAACCTATCTGCCGTAGGTCACCCCGAGTGATTCTCTACGTTTGGTGACTTTGGTTTGGTGACACGTGCCTGGATTCATGGGTTGAGGTTTGTCCAGGTCTTGGCGGTGGATGCATCCGCCCTCCAGCTGCGTGGCAGGCCGGATTGGAAAAGACTCCCCAGCAGAACTCTTTTGAAACATCGCCTTGCACCGCTGTGGGAGGGATGGATTCGTTCGTCCGTCACTCTCGCAGACACCGAATCCCAGATTCCTACCCACCCCTTACACCATTTTATTTCCCAGAACCTCATCTCCTTCCTAGTCAAAATACACTTTACACAGCATTCAAAGGTGACATAGGCCCAGAGGGAAATTATTTTCCTCAGGGCCTCCTGTGTGGAGCTAATTAAAAAAAAATGGAAGTTGTAAAAGATGCATACCTAAGTGGTGAGGCATAATAATATAGATTTACAATTTCTTTCCGAGTTGCACTTGTAATGAACAGTAATATACAAACAAGTATGAGTAGGAAAAACAAGGTGTGCAAGGAAAATGGATGACCATTACCAATGTGTCTCTGCGAGGAGCCCCGCGGTAACTCGAGGTAATTATCACCACAACAAAACGACGGCCGGCGTGGTGGAGGGGTAAGGCTCTTAACAGTTGTATCAATTTGAATTTATTTTTTTATAGGTAGGGTAAAGGCGTATGAAAAAAATATGAATTGTTCACCAAATTTTTATTTTTCTAAATCTTATAGAAATTTTTTTCGTTATTTGTTTTCGGGGTGTTATGCCGTGTTGCGCTACCTCTTCTTCTGTGTGTCACACATCTGCCCTGACGATGGACACTGTAACGCTGTCCGAGACGTTGGCTAAAGAAGGAGGTAGCGCAACGCGGCATAACACGCCAAAAACAAATAACAAAAATACTTTTGATGTGAAAATTTAAAATCATATCCGAGTGTGTATATGTTCCCGAGGGTTATCTTCGTCACCGACAGTATAGACTGTTTTATCTCCCAGTTTGCAGAACTAACTTATCAATGGTCATGCCAGTCGGGAGAGCTATCTTGTTGTTAAATAGAATCACTTCGAATATGTAACAAGACAGCTCTCCCGACTGGCAAGACCATTGGTAAGTTAGTTCTGCAATGTTTTTAAATGATTAAATTAACATGAATTGAATTGTGTGCCAAAATCAGTTGTGTGGCAGAACACATCTGCCCTGATGATGGACACTGTGACGCTGTCTGAAACGTAGGCTAAAGAAGGAGGTAGCGCAACGCGCTAAACATCAATAACAAAAATATTCATACTCAATCACCTTCATACATGGACGTACACACACCGACGGCCGGCATAGTCCAGCGGTAAGGCTCTGACTCGCAATCCGAAGGTCGCGGGATCGAATCCCGGCGTGGCAAATAAATTTTATTTGATTAATTTGTGTTTTCACAATTTATTCATTTAAAATAATATATAGTATATTTGCGGCACGTTCCAGAGTGGAAGATACTCTCAGTATCGCCCTGGTGTAAGACCACCATTCATAATTGAAACGTTGCTTGAAATGGCTTTAGCCGTGTTTAGTGACCAGATCTGAATAGCCAGGTACTTCCCCACCTTCCTCTACCCTATCTCAATTCCCCTCCCCACTACCTTCAGCCTCACAACATACCCCGATTGGGGATGCCATAGTCCCACTGGCTCCAGACGGGAGCAGTTGGGACTCTTGTGCGGTATTAACTGTAAAAAAAAAAAAAGACCCCTGTAGATATAAGTTCTTTATATTTAAGATTAATTAAAACAATACCTTACCATAAATATATTTTAAGTACAACTATTTTAAAACTTTATAACAAGTTTTTCAACCAAAAAGTTAGCGGTGAGCACCAGATTTTATTTTTCTAGACGATGAATTAATAACTTCGGTAGGAATTAATAAAGAAACATCTTAGATATTTGTAACACGTTCATCAGTATTAATTAAAATGAACGCGGCGGAAAGGTCGAATCTCCAGGCCCGTTAGGGCGAATTCGACCGTACGTTCGTCTAATACGTTCGTGCCGCGGGCGTATATTTGTTTACACGCTTTCTTCACTTACGTCGTTAAGATTCTCACATTATTTGTCTTCTTTTCTTTGATAGAGCAAATTCGACAGTAGGTCCGTCCAATACACGGGTCGCTAGTCGCAATTTGTGTACACGGCTCCTTTACTTACGTCATTAAGATTCTGAATATATTTTAGGGTATATTGTCGTCGTAACATCTGTAAATGTTTCAAATAATAAACGAATTCATAGATTGAACCTGCAAGTAACTAAATTCTTACCCCAATTTCATAACAATAAAGATACAAAGGGATATAATTACCCACCTGCCTAACTGCCTACCCCTGCGGGGTGTCGGCCAATTAGTTAATGAAATTGTTACGCAACTATTATTTGTACAAGTCGGTGGCGAGTTGCAAGAAAGAGGGAGGTTACACAATAGGCGGGAACACAAGAAAGTTTAGCGCTAACAAAAGAGTCATTCCCTCATAGAATTCTGTTGGCTTTGTCGTGGAAACAAAATACCATTGTAGGAACAACTTGTAATTTCATTTTAAATACTGGCAATTTTCATACAAAGTTGTGGGAGTTGATTTGTTGTCATAAATACATCAAATAATTGAGTGTATTTTTGATTTAATGGATAAAGTCCCCGGTGAGACCGGACTTTGTTCCGTAACCATTTATTGGACCACCAACATTAATGTCATGGGTCACTTCAATTGGAAAGCTACGCTAGGCGACGAGGCAGGGGTTCATGGGGTGAGGTTTGATTAGGTCTTGGCGCCGGATGCGTTTGTTCACCTACTGCGTGAGAGACTGGTTGAGCGAGACATTTTCATCGCTTCAGCAGGACTCTCTCAACACATCGCCTTGCACCGCAGTGGGAGGGATGGATACATTCGTCACTCCTGGGTACATTGACCCACAGATTTTTACCCATCCCTCAAAACTATTTCATTTTCTTTCTTTCATTAAAAAACAACCTCTACACGGTATCCCCTAAGATGACATGGGCCCTATGGGAAATTATTTTCCTGCGTGGAGCTAATGTAAAAAAAAAAAAAACAGATTCGTACACAACTCATATAAGGGGTAGTCCATTACTCACGTGTGGCTTGAAAGGGGGGGGGGAGGGGTTCAGAAAAAATCACTAAATATCACAAGGAGGAGGGGGGGATATAATGAAATATTACGTGCATTTATTTTTCGTTGAACGCACGATTTCTAAACCAAACAGCGGCGCGTGGCCTTCACTCACCGTTGCCAGGCAACGATTTCCCCGCAACGACAACCGCTCGGCTCACCATTCACCAATAAGTCTGTGATTTTGACGCCGAATACACGCGTAAATCATTGCCGCCTGTATTTTGGCTTAAAACAATATGCAGAAAATTTCAATTTACTTTGTTCTAAAAAATACACGTGATTTTGGGTATGGGGGGGTGAGGTAGTCTAAAACCTCACCACATATCACGAGGAGGGGGAGGGGGTTAAAAGTTGCTAAAAAACATCACCCCTAATTATATCTTTTCATTGACTTAATTTCCTTTTCCTAATAATATCCTCCACACAGCATTCCCAAAGATGACACAAGCGCTGAGAGCAATTATTTTCCTCAGAGCCAAAAAAAATTAAAATCGTTAATATTTTTAGCTGTTTTTTTGAGTTTCATTTTTTATTTTATTTTATTTATTTTTATTTATTTTGGAAAATCAACAGATATATTACACTTATAATAATAACCTTAATAATATACATAACATCCAATGATAGATTTTCACATAATTAAAATTATAATTAAAAAGTAAAACAAAAAAGTAAGGGTCCTGTACCCGTAAGAACTTAAAAATATAAAAATTATTAAAAAAAAGATATAAAAATACAATATAAACTATAATAACCTGCTTACTAAATTTCAACATGGAGTATTCTCACTCCACAACAGCAATAATAATAATATGTACATTGTACACACCTACAACTCAATAGTTAAGTCGAATGACAAGTATGCAACTGGAAAGGATTCACAGCAATATTATGGTAACTTGCAACACGGTCAAAAAATTATTTAATGTTGGCTATGACATACTTTTTTAAGGAACTTAAATTACATGAGAATATGTCTACATTATTAAAATTCTTATCAAATACATTGCATGTTCTGAATATAAAAGCATTTTGTCTGAGATTAATAGAACATTTTTGAATATGAAAAAGTGATTTTTCTCTGGTTCTAACACCTGGGACTCTAAAATTAATCTTAGCCAAAAGGGGCGAACAATCAATAAAACCATTGATAATTTTATGAAGATATATTGTATCTGCAGAGTCTCTTCTAATTTTTAATGGTTTAAGTCCATAAAGGTCCAACGAGCTGTTTATGTCACGATAACCAATATTAAACTTGAAATTTAAATGATAAACAAATTTTCTTTGTATGGCTTCAATGCGTTTAATATAAATATTATATTGAGGATTCCATATCTGGGAAGCAAATTCAAGATGACTGCGAACATATGAAAAGTACAATATTTTAAGAGTTTGAATGTTCTTGAATTCTTTTCCAATTCCTTTTTCAGAGCCGATGTACCCACAGCGCTTTCAAGGTACGTACAGGGGGATCGTTGTTTGGTGGGAACAATTATAATTTAGAAATCCAACAAACATACCTAATAATCCAGACAGCTTTTAATATCTCCGAACAAACAACGAACGCATCTCCCTTTTTCTACAGTACCTGAGGCCAAAGTTAATATTTACTTCCGATGGGAGAGAATGCACTAGATGGGGGGTTCCACTATTTTTCGTTTAAGGGAGATATGTAAGAAATCGGTAGAAATTCGGATAGCGGTGGATAAAATTGCGTCTATTAGGAACTTTTATATTAATATTTATTTATTTATTTATTTTGAATTAACGCCGATTAACGGCTTTTACAAAGGAATTACAATAATAAAATGGATTGATTAAATGGATGCAGAAGAAACAGGATACATGGATACAGTTAAGAAAAAATATTCATATGCCAAAAGATGATGGACACTGTAACGCTGTCCGAAACGTTGGCTAAAGAAGGAGGTAGCGACACACGGCATAACACCCCAAAAACAATAACAAAAATACTTTTTGGCCGTGAAAACCTAAAAACAATATAAAGTTAATTTGATTATAATACAACTGAGAAGCGCTGACAAACAGCTTTAATTAAATAATGTTTGTATGTAGATAATTTTTGAATATTTATCACATCATCAACAACATATTTATTACCAAACATATGCAGGCGATTTATTATGGAAAATAATTCAGCGTTAGATCCTGTATTATTATAATGATAATGTAATTTGTGACGAACTGATCTACTCGGTACATGAAAACATATCAACGAAAGAAGTTCAGGGGAGTTCAATAAATTATTAACAATTTTAAATAAATACAATAAGTCAGAACAAATTCTTCTTTCTTTTAATGTATCGAGTCCCAGTAGTTGCAACAGAGAGAAGTAATTAATGTTTTCAAGTAATATTCCCAATTTAACGTAATTTGTGACGTAAGAATTTATGTTGGACACGCTCAAGGGAATTTTCATGTACGCTGTACTACGGATTCCAAATGGAGGAGTTAAATTCAAGTTGGCTTCTAACAAGAGAAGTGTAGAGTAATTTGACAGTTTTTAAATTTTTAAAATCATTCGAAATCCGTAAGATAAACCCCAACATTTGTATTGCTTTATTGGTTATGTTTAATAAATGTTAATTTAGTGTCAAAGGTAATTCCAAGGTCTCTTATTTCAACAAGATAATAAGGAGTGACAATTGAGAAAGTAAGTGAATAATAATGGGTTTTTTTTCCTATGGAAACTCATAACTTGATATTTTTTTACATTAAGTGTTAATTTATTATTATTTGCTCAGACAATGAGTGGTTCGAAGCTTATCATGAATAATTTTGTATAAACATATTAAGTTAGCAAATTGTCTTCTTTTTTACATGGTTTTAAAATGAAACTGTCGTTCGTCGGGGCATTTAACCAAGTTTAAATGATAAAAGTCTTAGGAATTTTTTTTGTACCGATTCAATGGCTTTTGAATATTTTAAATAGTGTGGATTCCAGAAAACACTCCCATATTCCAATTTGCTTCTGACAAGGTGCTTCTGGTGTTGTGGTAAATAAATACGAAAAGGGAGGAGGTCACATTTGTGAGACAGGGACGGGGGGTGTCAAGAAATCATGAAATTCGTGTGACGTAATTTATGGATGGCCCCTAAAACCCAACCTTACCTAACAAAATAAGTTGTCTGTAAAGTCGGTTTGCGGACGATAATTTTACGTAATAACGTCATAAGAAAACATTGAAAAATTGCATTGATGCGTCATAAGCCGAACGCCGGTCGTGCCTGTCTATCGCTTGTTCCGCCCTCTCGATTGCACGCTCGGCTCAGGCAGAACGTGACAATGAGTCATGCTTTTTCGTGCATGCATTCGGCGTTCATCGATTTATAATACGTTTTCACGTCAAAAAATGGGACAAAAATAATACAGACATCCAGTAAACACAATACTTTGGGTTAGGTTAGGTTAGGTTTTAGTAGATATTTTGTCGCGGGATGAAAGCGCGCATTTCCCTAGATAAGTGCTTCGTAGCCTCCCCACTCTTGTCTACTTTAGTTTTCTGAAGGTTTCACTTCTACCGCGTGTAGGGTTACCATCCGTCCGGATTAATCCGGACATGTCCGGACTTATAGCCATTTGTCCGGACTTTGTCCGGCCCTTTAATTTGTCCGGATTTTTTGGTTAAGATGGATAATAAAACTTACATAAGTAATATCAAATGTGTTAATTTCCCACTCATCTGAAAACAAAATATAAATCTTCTTTAACAAACAACTCATGGAGTTCAAACAATAAATTTTAATTGCAGTTGCAAACAATCAACAGAGTTCAAGTTCAACCATAAAATATCTTTTTCAAAACTTAACACTTGTTTTCGACAAATATATAAATTTTAATATTTTTCGGAGCCAAATACTTGACGGAGCAGTTGTTTATTCAAAGTTTTCTTTTAGAATTCTTCGCAGCTCATAGTTTTAAGTTTGTATTGAATCATCAACAACGATCTGACCGAGGTTAAAGATAATATTATGTCCTCTGTGCTCCCATTAGAGAAAACACTCTTTCTACACTTGTGTTTTGAGCTTGGATAGCAAAAATGAACTGGCAAATACTCAATACCACATCCATACCGCTATGAAGTGCGTACCTGATATTACGTGATTAAATTGTCCGGACTTTTTGCCAGGACTTTTCAAATTTCTAAATGGTAACCCTAACCGCGTGTGAATTGTAGGTACCTACTCTCTTTTTTTTCACAATAGCTCTCTCTACACAGGAGGCCTTGAGGAAAACAATATCCCTCGGATATTACGTCATCTTAGGGAATGCTGTGTTGTGGGATTTTTTATATGAATACCGCACAAGAGTCCCAACTGCTCCCGTCTGGAGCCAGTGAGACTATGGCATCCCCAATTGGGGTATGTTGTGAGGCTGAAGGTAGCGGGGAGAGGAAGGAGATGGGGAAGAAGAAGGTGGGAAGTACCTGGCCATTCAGATCTGGTCACCAAACACGGCTAAAGCCATATCAAGCAACGTTTCAATTATGAATGGTGGTCTTACACCAGGGCGATACTGAGAGTATCTTCCACTGGAACGTGCCGCAAATATACTATTTGTTATTTTAAATGAATAAATTGTGAAATAACACAAATTAATCAAATAAAATTTATTTGCCACGCCGGGATTCGATCACGTGAAGTTCGGAATGCGAGCCAAGAGCCTTACCGCTGGACTATGCCGGCCGTCTTCTTATGAAAATTTAAAAGGTATGAGAGGTGAATAGAATTATTTGGGTCAGTGTGTTCAGGAATGTCGAATGCGTGGATGCACCCCTTCCACTGTGGTGTAAGGCGATGGGTCGAGAGAGTCTTGCTGAAGAGATGAAAAGGTCTCCCCTCTACCAATCTCTCCAAATTCGGTCCACACAAATTTTTTAATTTTAATTAAAATTTAACTGATAAACCCTAAATTTGTCAATGGTTGGTTGCTTAAATCTTATCAATTGTTGACCGCGCTCGCAAATGACACCAACTAACTATAGACAACAAATTTAGACAATATCAGATTGACATATATTATATATATGTCAATCTGATATTGCCCAACCAATCTGATATTGCTCAACCTATATCAATACGATATTGCCCAAATCCGTCATCTATGGTCAGATAGCAATATTTGCGATCACGGTCAACAATTGGTAAGAGAAATTCCAACCGACGATTGATTTTAGGACGAATTCCACAGTATCAGATAAGTTTCGGTTAGTTGTCAATATTTGCATTTATTTGAAGTGTCTTTCGGTTAGTTGTCAATATTTGCATTTATTTGAATTGTCGTTCGTTAAGCCGCCGCTATCCGAATTTCTACCGATTTCTTACATATCTCCCTTAACATTTATGCTTAGTTCACACTGAGCTATAAATCTGCGAGCAGATATCTGTTGATTCGCGAGCGCTTATCTTTTGTGCTTTCACACGAGGCTATTAAATATTTCTTCCTGTGGTAGGAGAGGGGGTCAGTTGAATTAGGGAGCGGCAACAGAATGCACATTTTTTGTACTGAAATCTGTCAACTTGACATCTGTCAACCACAGGTCTAGGCAGCTCCGTAATAACAATGACCCCCTCTCCTATTTTAGTCGGAGAGGGGGAGAGTTATCTTCTGGGATATCGCGTCTGGAGCGGTTACGTCTGAGACGTGTGTTGTCTATGATTGATCTGCGCTTAAAAACGCTTAGGTGTGAACGGTCTGAAGGGATTGTATGGAGAGCGTTATTTGGCGTGCTTTGATCTTTTATATTTGATAGCTGTGTGTGAACCAGCTTTTAAAGTTTTTAAGCTCTTAAAAAAATATATGTTATTTTTGAAGATACTATCTAGATACGTTCCACGCCGAAACGCAAATTATATGAAATTCCCTCGATAGAAAAAAATCGCAAAGTATGCTCCGAAAATTATTAAGAACAAGTCTATTATAAATGTACAACTTATATATATATATATATATATATATATATATATATATATATATATATATATATATATATATATATATATATATATATTTATATATTTCTATTATTTCACAAGTTATATTTGTGAAAAAATGCTAAATGTTTCTTTAAATGATACTTAAGATACCTTCCACGAGATTTTTGCTCTATTTTAAACGAGTCATGTTTGATTAAGCATTTTCGCTTCAATTTTATCACTTAAAATATATGCGCGCTCTGTCCAACATTCGTAATTACATATCTCTCCATCTTTTTCTTTTTGAGCCGGGAAGCGCCGCCTTAATCAACATTACTGACTTATTTAATGAACGTATCGAACTAACGAAGATTTTTGTATTGAAAGATGTCGTATACGCGATCCATAGACTTTATAATAATTCAACTAAGACGGTACCAAATTATTCTGTTCAAATTTTGATAAACTTAAGTGGCGGAAATACGACTAAAGAAATGATTAACTAATTAATTGCCGCGTACTGTCAAAAAGTAAATGCGGACTGCCAATGCATATTTAGGTTTGTATTTCAATTTATTGCCAAATTATTCATATTTTTACGTATTTGACTGGCGTTTGACGTTTTTGAATGTGAATTTATGGACAGATCCGCCAGTGTTGTCAGCGTAAATTAATTTCTAATTTATTCCCCACCAATATCGGTTCGGCTGTCAACAGTAAAACTGTGCTAGGGAAATCGTTATAAAATCATCGGAAGTTACTCCTAACGATCCGATATTGTAAAGTTATCGATTTCACCATGCTAGAGCCCCATTATAACAAAAAAATACGCTTTAGACCACACGACTGAAGTAAAACTTTTGTGAGAGGAAGAGTGAAAGAAAATGTGCGCGCGCGCACTGATCTCTCTTGCTCCTACAGTGTGATACAGACAATAGGCCTGCACTGTGTCTTAGATATACGAAACGTAACTGGCTATGAAAGAAAGAAAACGTGTGCTCGCACCTCTCTGTCTTGCCCCTACAGTAATACACGAAACGTAACTCTCTCTCTTTCTATCTTCACTAACTTATATCTCCCTGTCAACTTCCGTTCGCCTGGCCCGACACTTTTCGTAACGTTCTCGTCACGCATTCACTAGCTTACTCCCCAAGTCAGCCACCTCTCGTCTGGAGCCCCAAAATACCTGAAAAAACCTTCGACTCTGTGCAGAAACGGGCGGTCCGTTTGATAGATTCTCCTAATTTAACAAACTGACTGCAATCTTTAGAGCACAGGCGTCGGGTGGGAATGCTGTCCTTGTTATACCGGTATTACAATGGAAGATGTTCTGAGGAACTAGCGTCATTGATCCCTTCGGCACCGGTGCATAGTCGGGAAACACGCCAAACACGCGCCCAACATTTGTACACGGTTGACATTAGTCACATGAGAACGGGTCGTTTCTACGACTCGTTCTTGAATTCAACAACTCGGCTATGAAACGATTTGCCGGCATCTGTGTTTCCTCCCTCTTACAACATGGGTCTCTTAAAGACCAATGTTCATTCCTTCCTCTCCTCAAAAAGACCCTCCACACAGCATCCCAGATGACGTAAACCCCGAGGGAAATTATTTTATTTTCCTCAGGGCCTCCTGTGTGGAGTAAATGTAAAAAAAAAAATTATATATTCACTAACTTATATCTCCCTCTCAGCATCCGTTCGCCTCGCCCGACACTTTTCGTAACGCTCTCGTCACGCATTCACCAGCTTACTCCCCAAGTCAAGCGTTCGTAAAGAAGTTGTACTTCAAAAATAAACTGTGTGTAGCCTATCTAGTCGTGTTTAAGTATGTGTTTTACCCGCGCAACAATGCCTTACTTTAATAAAGTGTCGGTGTAATGAACTTGCAGTTTCGCTCCATTTAATTCATTAGCAGGTTGCGGGGGAAGAGCGGGTAGAGCGGGTAGAGCGGGGAGCAGAGGGGACAACTTGCCCCGTCACTACCTCACTACCGGTGGTAGCCGCATCTCCCCTTTTTAATCCCCGCACGACTATACCTATATATTATAATTTGATGTGTAAATCACAGATTGAGTGTGGCGACGTTTTTTTTTAAGAGGAAGCCACCAGTCAAACATGTTGATCTTCCAGTTGATTAATCAAACATCTCCGAAGAATCTAAATTTGAGTGGAGTTTTTTTTTAAAATTAGATTCACACACCTCAGGGCCTATGTCATCTTTGAAATGCTGTGAGAGAATATCTGGGAAGGAAAAGGGTATGAGGGGTGGGTAGGAATCTGGGGAAAGTGTGTCTAGAAGAGCTATTCTGTATCTTTTTGTGAGAACGAGATGGTTCTCCCGCGAGATTTCCTAAGATTTGTGTGATTTTTTAAGAATTTCCTATTTCAGATTTACTGATTTTCTACGGCTGTTATTTGCTTTTTCTATGGGCCGATGTCAAAATTTCAGCAGTGAGCTGTCAAGTATTTTAGTTTGGGTCGTTTTAAACGCGAATTCCTGCAAGTATGCATGATTATGTATTCATTTAACAGCTGCAGAAAATCACATAAATTTGACAGGACATCTCGCGGGAGAACGATCTCGGTCCCACAAAAAACAGAGAATAGCTCTTCAGGAGGAACGGACGTATGACATGGCTCCCGCTGCGGTGCAAGGCAATAGATGGAGTGAGACCAGCTGAAGAGGTGAAAGAGGTTCCCAAACCGGTTCTACGACCCGGGCACACCTGCTAAGTCACGAAACGTAGAGAACCACTCGGAGTGAGTAATGGCAGAAGTGTTGGTTATCCAATAAATGGTTCCCGGATAACTCAACTCTCAAAATTCAACTCTCAAAAATCCTAAACAGAGCATCATCAAAGATGACATCAGGAAATCCTGATGTATAGTAAAGGAATGGTGAAAGTAGATTGAAAGCTATAGAAATGAGATCCCTGAGGCAAGTGTGTGATAAAATCATGTATAATAATATTAATAAATATCCGTTTTTGTGAAAAATCACCTCAAGGGCGCTGTACAAACTTACAATATATTTCTTAAATCTAGAAAACTACAAACTAGACAAACAATTAAAAACAACTTATTACTAAAAATTGCATCCACCGGTTCATACTCAAATATATGTACAATGTCTCGACCAATGAACGCGATGATTTTTAAAAATGCATACAGGACCAAACTTACCTGGGAGGTCGCTTCAAATTAACACTTGTTTATTGTCTATTAAGAAACTTAGAGTTTGCACGCAGAGGACATTATTGTGAACACTTGTTACGTGTATTTAATTCTGAAATATATTTTAATATTAGTATAAAATACATTCTTTAATGAGTGTATTTTGGAAATCAAATGCAATATTTTATAGTGGGCGGTACAGTAGTACAAGGATTTCATCTTCTAAATGTGATTCGTCAAGAGACAGATCGATGTGTAAAGATTCAAGTAATTTTAAATTCAATAAGAAAAGTGTGATTAAGACATATCATAGGCAATACAAGTATGATACTCTCAGATATGTATAATCGTAGAAATGCAAAAAATCGTAATTTGCAAAGTATGCAAAGCTGATTGTGTGAGTAAGATTAAGAAAGGGACGCTTAGATTGTTTGCGCGTGTAGAGCGGATGAACGAAGAAAGGAATGAAAGGAGAATTTATTTGAATACCGCATAAGAATCCTAACTGCTCCCAAGCATCTGGAGCCAGTGAGGCTGTGGCATCCCCAATTGGGGTATGATGTGAGGTTGAAGGAAGTGGGAAGAAGGAGATGAGTAAGATGAGGGGCAATGCTGAGACAATTTTCCACACTGGGACGTGTCCCAAATATTTATTTATTAACGGAGTTATATCCAATTTACAACAAAGTGACACGAAATTTGGGAAACGTACATTGTAAAAATAAGGGGTATATTTTTTAAAATTTAATTTATTTCTATTCTTGAACTACACTTTACAAATTATTACCTTGGCTTACACAATAATTCATTTTATGATTCTACTACTCGATAAGTCGAGCTCTAGGAGCTCGTGTTTATGGGAGGAGTATTTACATGCAAAAAAAATAATGTTCTAACAAGTATGTATAGAATGATCAAAGACTTATAGAAATAAATATACAAACATTTTTTGACAGGAATACAATTGAAAAACAATAACAATAACAATAATAATTTTTTTTATTAGATATTACAGATTGTAGGGGTTAATTAAGGGTGCAATATATCATTATCCAATTTCAGGGACTTAATTTGCTTTTTAAGTTGTTCATATTTTAATGTTTCTGTTACGCTTATATTGTTTTTGGATAATAATATATTGTACCATCTCACTCCTAAATATAAATAGTGGTATTGAGCCGTGGCCGTTCTAAGCATAGGAATGGCTATTAAGCCATTAGTTTTAAATTTATTGCTTAAGCTATCTGAGGGGTGAATTTTTTGGATAAAATATTCTTTATAGATTTGATATAATGCGTTTCTCTTATACAATTCTGTGATAGATGGTACATTAAATTCCAATTCTAAAGTAGGGAAATCGTATTGTTTCCTAAGGATGATTTTTATAATTATTCTTTGAATTGTAATTATAGGCTGTAAGGAAATCTTAAAGGCCCCTCCCCAACCAATAATGCCGTACGTAAGGACTGAATTAACGCATAATAGACAATTTCGATAGTTTTCTTGTTTAAATTGTTTCGTATGTTATAGAAAACATAGATAAGTTTTCTTATTCTTTCCACAGTGAGATTGATTGTGAGATTAAAGCAAAGACAAACAGAGAAAATATAAGAGAATAGAAATGAAATAGAAGTGTCAAGTTAAGTCAAGACCTTGCTCAAATTACAGTCAGATAAAATATCTTCAATTGTTTAATGAGCGGCGAAAATCATTTAGGCTTATGCCAAAAAAATCAAGGTCTTGACGCGAGTTGACCGTTCTACACATTCTGGACAGTGCTGAATTATAACCATAATTAGTCGAGTGTTGATTGAGGAAGAGCAGTTCTTTATTTCTGAGTCTACGAGAAGGTATATTGAATGAGATGAGTTGTAATAATGTAGGTGAGTCAATAATATATTTGATAATTTTGAAGAAACAAATGAGATCAGATTTTTCCCGGCGGTCTTCTAAAGGAGCAAGGTTTAGAGTTTGTTTGATTTCATTATATGAGTAATTGCCTCGTTCTAATCCTAGCCTCCTAGCAATTACTTTTAGGAACCGATGTTGAACGGACTCAATATGACGAATATGGATACGATAAAATGGAGACCATATAACACAAGCATAATCAAGATGGGGGCGGACCAAGGAGCAATCTGTTTTTGAAATGTTTTTAAAGCATAAAATATATCTTATATTATTTTGAATTAAATGGTGAAAACACAAATCAATTACATAAAATTTATTTGCGCACGCCGGGACTTGAACCTGCGACCTTTGGATCGCTAGTTGAGAGTCTTGCCCCTCTACCACGGAGGCAGTCTGCGTATCTGTTAAGGGGGCGATACATGTAATCGCCTGAATTTTGACCGTTTTTCAGAGTCTTATTTAAAAAGGAAGGAATAAATGAATCGTTTTTAAATTCAGTGTGTTTATTCATTATATATTAAAATACAAGAATCAGATTTTTTTTTTTCAAAATGGCCGCCGCAGTAACTAATCTCCTGAGACCCTCGCGGCGAAAGGCTTCAATGGGCGGGATTTTTATCTTTTGTTACAGCTATCTGAAATCTAAAATTTTAGTTTGATCGTGTTCATAAAACATGTATCTTCTAGTTGAACTAACAAAAAAACGAAAAAGTAAAACAATCGTAAATTGGCACGCCTCAGAATAAAAAAGTTCTATTTTTCACCCTTTTTTTAAGGCTTTTGGGTCAAAAGTTGTATTTTTTGTGATTTTTTTTTGGCATGTTTGAAGTTCAACTAGAAGCTAATACTGTAGAGAAGGTGTGTGCCAAATATCATAAGAATCGGTTGAGAACTTTTTGAGTTATCTTGCCCGCAAATTTAAAAAAAGTATTTTGGAGAGAAACACGTGTAAAGTTTTGACACACACTATAATTACAACGACTTACCAACTAGTCTGGGATTCCAGGGCCATACAGAAGTCCTTCGGTGCGTTCGTAGTACTCGTTTTTCTTCTTAAGTTCTTCTTGAAATGCTTGACAAGCTTTTTTGGTCGTCAAAGAGCTGTGGCGATTTTCTCGACTCACCCTTTGGTCATGATTTTGTCTTTGAGTTAAGGCGGAGCACTTCAATGAGTTTTTAATCGATAAATAATGCGAATTTCATTCTAAACATTTATGGGCTTATTTTTGAGATGTTGTTTTAACTATATATGAAAAAAAAAACGTTTTTTTTTACATGTATCGCCCCCCTTAATGTACAACTTCTTGCAACCTAGGTACAAGCGAGTGTTTGGAAATCTCAGTCCTCGTATTGTTACATTAAAACATAATTTTTGAATGACTAGCTTTCAGGTATATGAAATTCAATGAGGTTAATTAAATCAGGACTGTCTATACCACCGTTTACAAAAATGAACATTAATTTTAACCCATCAGACCTCAGAACATCAAAATATTTCCGCTTTGCAATAAAATACAAATAAATGGAATATTTCAGAACGTATCCAAAAACTAAATATGCACCGTGATAAAATACGCTTTCAAATTTAATTAAGAGGAACGTATGCGCGGCCCGTTTCGGCCAGTTTCATACAAATCATAAATTTGGTTTTGAGATCAAATTACCCAACCAAACTGAAAAATTATTTTTGTAATCAAAAGGTATATCAAATATCTAGTACGGATAAGAGCTACTTTATTTATTTTTGCTTTAAATTATAAGATATAGGCCATTAAAGATTTTAGTATTTCATGATTTTAGAGGCAACTTGGGCAATTATTTGTGAGTAAATGAAAAACATTAAAAAAATAATTTTATAATGTTTATTTTACAAATAAAATGAAAACTAAAATAAATTAAACATTGAGAAATTAAAAATGATTTTTTTTTGGGTTGTAATTTAATATATAAACGACAAATTTTTGTTCCGCCGTAAATAGGTAATTTGTATTTTAAATTTACACCTATCAAAATTTTGTTTTTTCTTAATTTTTATTTTATATTTCATTATATTTCTATGATAAATATAGTAAAATTATGGTTTTCGTTTACTCACAAATAATTGCCCAAGTTGCCGCTAAAATCACGAAACACTAAAATCTTTAATGGCCTTTATCTTATAATTTAAAGCAAAAATAAATAAAGTAGCTCATATACGTACTAGATATTTGATATACCTTTTGATTACAAAAATATTTTTTTCAGTTTGGTTGGGTAATTTGATATCAAATCCAAATTTAAGATTTGTATGAAACTGGCCGAAAAGGGCCGCGCAAATGTTCCACTTAAGGCGGCGCTATTCGGCTGAAAAAGAAGAAGATGGAGAGATGTGTAATTACGAATGTTGGACAGAGCGCGCTAATATTTTAAGTGATGAAATCGCAGCGAAAATGGCGAAAAAGCTTAATAAAACACGACTCGTTTAAAATAGAGCAAAATTCATTTAAAGAAACATTGTGAAAATTTTCACAAATATAACTTGTAAAATAATAGAAATAGACTTGTTTTTAATAATTTTCGGAGCACACTTTGCGATTTTTTTCTATCGAGGGGATTTCATATAATTTGAGTTTCGGCGTGGAACGTATCTAGATATTATCTTAAAAAATAAGGTATATTTTTTTTAAGAGCTTAAAAACTTCAAATGTTTGGGAGATATGTAAGAAATCGGTAGAAATTCAGGTAGCAGCGGTTTAAATGATTAAATTGTGAAAACAAAATTAATCAAATATTTTTTTTTGCGCATGTCGGGTCTTGAACCTGCGACCTTTGGATCGCTAAGTCGAGAGTCTTGCCCCTCTACCATGGGGGCAGTCTGCGTATCTATTAGTAACTTCATGCAACCTAGGTTCAAGCGAGTGTTTGGAATACTCAATCTTAGTATTGTTACATAATTTTTGAATGACTAGCTCTCGTAGGGTCGTAGGTATATGAAATTCAATGAGATTTATTAAATCAGGACTGTCTATATCACAATTTACAATAATGAACATTAATTTTAACCAATCAGACCTCTGAACATCAAAATATTTCCGCTTTGCAATAAAATACAAAAAAGGAATATTTCAGAACGTATCCAAAAACTAAATATGCACCATGATAAAATATGCCTTCAAATTTAATTAAGAGGAACGTATGCGCGGCCCATTTCGGCCAGTTTCATACAAATCATAAATAAAAAAAAGTAGCTCACTTTTTTTACAATTTCTCTCGTGACCTATATCATTGTTGGGGATGCTGTGTGGAGAGAGAGAGGGGAGTAAGTTCTGGGAACGAAAAAGGTTTTAGGGGTGGATAGGAATCTGGGGGTCAATGTGTTTAGGAGTGACGAACGTATGAATCAATCCCTCCCACTGCGGTGCAAGGCAATGGATTGAGAGAGTCCTGCTAGAGAGGCCAAAATGTCTCCCTTCACCAGTCTCTCCCGATCCGGCCTGCCACGCAGTTGGTGGGCAGACGCATCCGCCACCAAGATCCGGACAAACCTCACTCCATGAATCCGGCCCCCCCCAAAATTAACTGCACACAGGAGGCCCTGTGTCATTTTTGTGGATGCTGTGTGGGAGGTCTTTTTAGGGAAAGGAAGAAGAGAAAGTTCTGGAAAAGAAAAATGTATGAAGGGTGGGTAGAAATCTGGGGTTATCTTCCTACTGCGCTGCACGGTGATGGATCGAGAGAGTCCGCAGGTCAAAAGAATAATTCTATTAATATCGACTCCAGTCAGATAATGATAGAATTATTGACTGGAGTAAAAGAAATCGGATTGAGATCAATATATCTAAATGTTTTGTTTTGTCTTTCACTAGGGCGTGTCATACCTGGTATTACCGGTATACGTGTCATACCTGGTATTACCGGTATACGTGTCATACCTGGTATTACCGCTATACTGTGGACGCCCGAACTTTAAAACCTGTCCCCATGAAAGATCTCGGAATCATGTTTGTAGGCTGACATTTCATACTCATATTCAGATGACTTGTAGCACTCATTGAGAATGCTGGGCTTTGTTCTGCGTACTGCAAGGAATTTTAGAGACACCCGGGTTCTCAAAATTTTATTCAATTCCTTAGTAAGGAGTAGACTTGAAAGTGGGTCGGTAATTTGGAGTCCACACCAAGTAAAATATTCCCTCATATTGGAGAGGGTTCAGAAGAAATTTTTAAGATTTCTATACATGAGGGAGTATGGCTATTATCCGTGGCTCTATCCTACCCACTTTCTTTTGGGTATGCTCGGAATGAACCATCTACGGGTCAGAAGGGATGTACACATTGCTACACATTTCTTCAGATTGATCCGCGGATGGTTTGAAAACTCAGCTATCATGGAGAGAATTCATTTCTATGTTCCCGATGGGTATCTTCGCCACCGACAGCATAGACTGTTCTATCTTCCGGCCTGCAGGACTAACTTGTCAATTGTCATGCCGGTCGGGAAGCAATTTCACTGTTAAACAGAATTAATTCGGATATCGACATATTTAGCGTTAGTGAAGCTGCCTTTAAAAGGCAAGCTCTATTAATGCTTGTATAGTTTGTATCTACCACTGTTACAAATGTATTTTAAAAACGAATTAAATGTAAAATTTTGTAAGGTTTTTAAAATAATAAAAATGAATTGAATTGAAAAGGGCTCCCTCAACTAGTATCTCCCGATCCGGCCCGCCACGCAGTTGGTGGGCAGACCCATCCGCCGCCAAGTACCCGGGCACCCCTGCTAAACAAACATAGCTTGCCACTTGGGATGTTCTATTGCAGAGGTGTTGGTTATCCAATAAATGGTTCCCGGGGTGGGGTACACAAACCGCCTCTCAAATTGTATGAAATACACGCTAGCTAAGTGCTACATCATTTTACAAGCAGCATATTCCCACTTTAGCAGGAGGAATTCAAATATTGTCGAAAATTTATTGGAGCCTAAAATTCCTGTCAAATTTCTGTATCGATAATGGCGAAAAAATCGATCAATTTTCGACCATCTGAATTTGTTGCATTAGTGAATCATCCCTCAGGGGGTCCCACCTCTCTCCACGTGGTGTCTGGTGTCCCCCACGTGTAACATTCCCCCGCCAGGCTGGGCCTTCACAGCTAGTATAACGGCTATCTGAACTGGCTGGACTAAATCTAAACTAACCTATCTTAATTTAAACTTACTATATAAATAAAAATCTACATTATTAAGTGGAACGTTTGCGCGGCCCTTTTCGGCCCGTTTCATACAAATCTTAGATTTGAATTTGACATCAAAATACCCAACCAAACTGAAAAATTATTTTCGTAATCAAAATATATATCAAATGTCTAGTACGAATGTGAGCTATTTTATTTTTTTTTGCTTTAAATTATAAGATATAGACCATTTAAGATTTTAGTGTTTCGTGATTTTAGAGGCAATTTGGGAAATTATTTGTGAGTAAATGAAAAACAAAAAAACCATAATTTTACTATATTTATCTTAAAAATACAATGAAATATAAATTAAAAAATATAAATTTTGAAAAGAAATCATTTCGATAGGTGTAAATTTAAAATACAAATTACTTTTTTACGGCGAAACAAAAATTTGTCGTTTATTAAAATTACTACCCAAAAAATGCATTTTTTATATGCAAGTACAATTATTTTTTTAATGTTTTTAATTTACTCACAAATAATTGCCCAAGTTGCCTCTAAAATCATGAAACACTAAAATCTTTAATGGCCTTTATCGTATAATTTAAAGCAAAAATAAATGAAGTAGCTCACATCCGTACTAGATATTTGATATAACTTTTGATAACGAAAATCATTTTTCAGTTTGGTTGGGTATTTTGATCTCAAATCGAAATTTAAGATTTGCATGAAACTGACCGAAATGGGCCGCGCATACGTTCGTCTTAACTATCTGACCAACCAAATAACTATCTAATAGTCTAACTAACGAAATAATTAACTGAGCGACTAACTAACTATCCAATAAATGGTTCTCGGGCGACGGTATCCATACCCACTTCCCAAGTACTTACCTCCTAGATAAATAAAAAAATTGTTTTTTGTTTTTGCAGAGTTTTTTCAACAGTAGTTTGTTTCTTATTTTTTTTTATCTGCTACCAATTTCATTCATGTCAATTTTTTGGTTAATTTTTGAAATAAAACTTCTTTACGCACGCTTGACTTGGGGAGTAAGCTGGTGAATGCGTGACGAGAGCGTTACGAAACGTGTCGGGCGAGGCGAACGGAAGTTGAGAGGGAGATATAAGTTAGTGAAGATAGAAAGAGAGAGAGTAACGTTTCGTATATTACTGTAGGGGCAAGAGAGAGAGGTGAGAGCACGCATTTTCTTTCTCTCTTTCTCTCATAGCCAGTTACGTTTCGTATATCTAAGACACAGTGCAGGCCTATTGTCTGTATCACACTGTAGGAGCAAGAGAGAGCAGTGCGCATGCACATTTTCTTTCTCTATTCCTCTAATAGAAGTTTTACTTCAGTCGTGTGGTCTAAAGCACACTCGTATTTTTTCGCAGCTAAATCCTACAGATGTCTATTTTTAGTGTCGCTATATTTCGTTTCATCGAGTATCAAATCACAGTGGTGCTAAAGAAGTGTTCGCATCAAAATTTCAATGTGTATATGAAATGTTCAATAATCGATTTCTCTGAACTTACTACACGTAACGCGAACGGGGTTTCAAAATTATTATCTCTCAAACAAAACCTTCATACATTCCGGATCCACCCTACTGTAACTGAGAACACTGGACATTGGGCAGTCGTTAGGGTGGACCGACCTGTCTAATTAGTAGAGTGCTGCCAGCGGGGGTGAGTGTACACACAGCGACACCTATTAACAAAGCCATCAAGCTGGTTTGCTGCACATATAACTATGTCAACCGGAGATGCCATATCCAAAAAAATAAATTTAAAAAAATGTTTTTCGTAAGTTTTTTACAGAGAACTTATTATATTTTTTTTTACAATAGCTCCACGCAGGAGGCCCTGTGGAAAAAAATTCCCTCTGGGCCTTTGCATCTTTGGGGATGCTGGGTGGAGGATCTTTTTAGGGAAAGGAAGGAGAGGAAGTTCTGGGAAGGAAAAAGGTATGAGGGGTGGGTAGGAATCTAGGAGTCGATGTATTTAGGAGTGATGTATGTATGCGTCTATTCTTCCCAGTGCGGTGCAAGGCGATGGGTCGAGGGATTCTGTCTGGAAAAATCAAAAGTCCTCCCTCAACTGCTAAATCACCAAATGTAGCGAACCACTTAGGGGTAGGGGTTACCAAATGTAGTTCTCGGGCGGTGGTACCCAAACCCGCCTCCCAAAATGATTCGATTGTATAACACGAATTAATCAAATAAAATTCAATTGCGCGCGCCGGAATTCGATACGGCGACCTTCGGATTGCGAGTCAAGGGCCTCACCTCTCGAACACGGAGGCTGTCAATTAAGCTTAAGTCGGGACCGAAAATTCGCCACCCTGAGAGGGGGGAGGGGGGTTATTGGGGTGAAATTCTGAGGAGTAATAAGTCATTTCCTTGGAATTTTTACGTATCCTGGGGAGTGGGGAGGTAGGATGGCGGCTGAACTGAAATTCTGAGGTAAAAACCAAGTTTTTAAGGCGGTACACAATCCTGATAAGTTTTGTGTGCTCAAAACTCACATTTCAATCATTTACGGCGAATTCGTACTAATAACTACAATTTTTTTATTTTTTATTTTATATTAACTCCACACAGGAGGCCCTGAGGGAAATAATTTCCCTCAGGGCCTATGTCATCTTTGAAGATGCTGTGTGGAGGGTGCTGTTGAGGAGAGGAAGGAGTGAACATGGGTCTTGAAGAGACCCATATTGTAGGAGGGAGGAAACACAGAAGCCGGCAAATCGTTCCACAGCCGGGCTGTTGAACTCAAGAACGAGTCGTAGAAACGACCCGTTCTCATGTGACTAATGTCAACCGTGTACAAATGTTGAGCGCGTGTTTGGCGTGTTTCCCGACTATGCACCGGTGCCGAGGGGATCAGTGACGCTAGTTCCTCGGAGCATCTTCCATTGTAATACCGGTAGAACAAGGACAGCATTCCCACCTGACGCCTGTGCTCTAAAGATTGCAGTCCATTTGTTAAGTTAGGAGAATCTATCAAACGGACCGCCCGTTTCTGCACAGAGTCGGGGGCTTAATTTAATTACTTTTTTATTCCGGGTTTAATTTAATTACTATTTTTAGTCGAGGGTTTAATTTAATTTAATAAATTTTTTATTTTTACTTTAATTACTTTTTTATTCCAACAGACCCCTGAAGATATAAGTTTTATTATGTTTAACATTAATAAAAACAATACCTTAGCATTAACATATTTTACGTACAGCTATTTTAAAACTTTAAAACAAGTTTTTCAACTGCAAAATTAGCGGTGAGCACCAGATTTTATTTTTCTAGACGATGAATTAATAACTTCGGGTGGGATTCATAAAGAAACATCTTAAATATTTGTAACACGTTCTTCAGTATTAATTAAAACTAGTGGTCGCCCAATGGTCGAAATTCGACCATAATTGTAATGTTTTTTTAATGTTTTTTTATGCATAGTTTAAAGAAATATAAGAATTCTGCAATCCTTCTCTATATAAACCATAAGTGTGCGAAATTTCATACTCCTCCGTCCGCGCAATTTTCGTAAAAAGGGGTACAAAGTTTTTGCTTCATGTATTAATAAACTGATTTTTTATGCATAATTTAGTCAATAGTAGATAGTCAATAGATGTCGCACATTAAATAAAATGAATAAAAATTTATCCAGACACCATCTAGATTGCATTTAGTTCGAGTTGAATCTTGTAATCATACATAAAGATGGCAGCCAATAAAAATATGCGTTAAGAAAAATTAAGATAATATGGGTGGTTCTAAGTCGAAGTATGGTACAGTTAAAGGTGACCGAATTGGATATCGACACCTTAGCTCAGTGGATAAGAGCACCCGCCCGGAAAGTAGGAAGGTCCTGGGTTCGAGTCCCAGAGGTGTAAATATCTTTTTCTGAGTTTTCTGTTTCCAGATTTTCGATTAAGTTTAAAGCTCATAGTGTCTTCATTTAATTAAATGTTACAATTTGAGGTTTTACTCATAAAAGTTAAAATAAAAAAAATAATATTAATTTATTTATTTATTAACGCCCTTTTCGGGGGCTTTTAAATATTTTATGAATAATAACATATATACAATGTTTATTGTACATAATTGAATAGGCTCAGTAACAATGTTTTATATTTGTTTAAAGATACATTGAAGATGTCCAGTGAATTGGTGTAGTTATTTATTTCCATTAGTATTCTGGGCAAAGAGGAATACATATGGTATCTAGTCCCAGAATTTCAGCACTGAAATAAATCCTGACTTCTGGTATTACGTTGTGATATCCGGAAGCTTATCAGTTCAGGCAATACCGGACTATCAACTAAATCATTTAGAATTTTATATAAAAATACCAAGTCAGTGAAAATTCTTCTGTCTAACAATTTGTGCATTTTCATATCATTTAACAGAGTGTTATAGTTCAACATATTTGCTGGAATACCCATTTTAAAATTTAGAAAACATAAGAATTTGTTTTGTATTCTTTCAACAGCTTGTACATTTTACCCGCTGCTTTGCTCACATGGGATTAGGGGGGACGTGAGCGAGGAAGGGGATGCGGGAGAGGAAGGGGAACGGGACAAATGGGAAAGGACACGCAAGGAGAAAAATTTCTTTATTAAGTGGCATAGCAACGCATGTCATGAACAAGCTGGTTTGAACATAACTGGTTTCTCTTTCTAACACTGTTTAGATTAGATTTTTAACTATGATAGCAAGGAAAACATAAAAATTTCTATGAGACCTATATGAGCTTTGGAGGACCCACCCTCTTTCCCGCCCTGGTATAGGTAACAGATGGTTACCCCTTCAAGGCCTCAAAGGACTCTAATTTTGTAAACGGCTCTACTCAGATTCAAGACTCTAGACCTCCAAAGTCCCCGCATACGTTGTTAGTGAGCAGTATGCAAGTGCTCACGACATGCAAATGTTAGTAATAACGAAAGATCAGGTGACTTACCTTATGAACTTTGGAACAGGGGTAGAAAAGGAAAAAGAAAGAAAACAAGAAGTAGGCATTTTGCCTATCCTAGCGCATGTACATAATGAACAGTAAAAAAATTTAAAAATGAAAACAATAAGGAGATAGAAAAAGTTCACAGGTTTGTGAAGAAGGGGCGATGCGGCGCATTCCACCCGGCAGTCCTGGTGATAGTGTGTCGGTGATCAGGCAGACAAGAGCGGCACCTGGTTACCGCGCCCCTTAGCCGACCTCCCGGTGGTGCCACGATGAAAGTAAATAGAAGAATGGGGTGAAACGCCCGAAGACCCTGGGGACAAAAGCGTCGGGTGGTCGGAGGAAGGGCGGAAGGTCCCCAAATACCCACTGTCGTCCTTCAGACCGGCACCAGTCCACAGGGGTGGCGCGGGTGGTCAGCGAGGCTCCGCTCCAGGATCGCGACACTAGAGACATAGCGGGGACCAGGTCCATCCCACCCCCAATATGGGGAAGTTGGACAGAACAGAACATAGAGTGGTTCAGTTTGTCTCTTGGAGCGCTCACAGCAAGGGTCACAGTTCTGTAAGTTTAGTAAAAAAAAAAAAAACACAAAAAAAAAACACCCAGAATCAAAACAAAAGAAAATAATATAAAAGAAAAGGTTTTACAAGGAAGCGATCTAGACATCCGATAGGATATTCATTAAAAAAAAACAGCAAGCAACAATGATATAGTCTCGGTAAGCCTAAGTAATATAAAATGCCAATGAAATGCCATATGAAATGCCAATGTAGCAGTCAGCACATCGAAGTGGTTTACTCGTCCGCTGCAATAACAACAAGAATCTGGTTTTTGTGAAGATAGCAATAACAACATCTAATTGGTTTACTCATTATATGGAACACAAACAGGGAGACGGTCTAGTGGAAGGAAGCACTCCGAACACCCAACCGGTTTCCTACTTAGGAGTTACTCTTAAGTTACAATAATAACAAAAAATGATTTTATGAATGGAGCATTCATGACATTCCACTGGATTACTGATTCGTTACATTACCAACAAGAAACCGGCTCCGTGAAAGGGAGCACTCCGAACATCAAACCGGCCTCCCACCGAATTAAATCTGCCTCCCACAAACAAAGAAGCAGTCTAAACACCAAACCGGTATCCTATCGTGTAGCCATCAAAAAGCTGCAATAACAACGAAAGACAGGCTTCTGTTAAGAAACATTCATAACACATTAGTTACATTATAGACAAGGAAACCGGCTCCATGAAAGGAAGCACTCTAAACACCAAACCGGTTTGCCATCGCAGAGCCATCATTAAGTTGATAATTGGAAGCCGGCGTGAGTGTAAATAATATGGAAAGTAGTAGAAATACAGTTGTGGCAGCCAGCACGTCAAAGCGGTTACCTGTAGGGAAGTAACTATGAAATCATGACAAAGTAAGCATAATAGTAGGCATGAACAAAAGGAGATAAATCACAAAAATAATAAGTGAAAACATAATTAAATAAAAGTAAAATCAGGCATAAACAGTAATCAGAGCGCAATAGGTCATGGTCCTAGGGATTCAGGAGTTCGTACACCTGGTTTCTACTGAATTTAATCTAATCGGCGACTCTAAGAACAGACCATCTCTCCACCCATGTCTTTGCGTACTTCCTCAAACACTCGAAATTCACCTTGTTAGACACGAGATCGGAGTTCCAAACCAGTCTCATTAACACGTTCAAACCGCCCAATAATTCATCACTATATGAGCTGTTACGAAAACCGAACAAATTAGCCTGAAGGATTAAATTGTCATTCCCGCCTCTCAAATTGTAAACCAACTGCTCCCCTCTGGAGCCAGTGAGACTATGGCATCCCCAATTGGGGTATGTTGTATGGCTGAAGGTAGTGGGGAGGGGAAGGAGATAGGGAAGAGGAAGGTGGGGAAGTACCTGGCTATTCAGATCTGGTCACTAAACACGGATAATGCCATTTCAAGCAACGTTTCAATTCTGAATGGTGGTCTTACACCAGGGCGATACTGATAGTATCTTCCACTCTGGAACGTGCCGCAAATATACTACATGTAATACATGTATTATGTATTACACATCTGCCCTGATGATGGACACTGTAACGCTGTCCGAAACGTTGGCTCAAGAAGGAGGTAGCGCAACACGGCATAACACCCCAAAAACAAATAACGAAAAAAAAGGCGTCATGGTTAGTTATAAGACAACTGTACTATTTATGGATCT
Organism: Glyphotaelius pellucidus; assembly: GCA_936435175.1. Taxonomy (NCBI): domain Eukaryota; kingdom Metazoa; phylum Arthropoda; class Insecta; order Trichoptera; family Limnephilidae; genus Glyphotaelius; species Glyphotaelius pellucidus. Next base: position 702,141 of record OW386565.1, read on the forward strand.
GATTTTCTGAACATTCTCGTTTTAAGATTTTTCAGAAAACTAAAGTAGACAAGAGTGGGGAGGCTACGAAACAACGCACAATGAGGAGACCGATTACAGATTACACTATCTCATTCTCTCTCAGGCTTAATCCTATAGATGTATGTGTTTGTCTCTTTTTAGTGTCGCTATTTTTCGTTTCATCGAGTTTTCACTTAAAAAAATAAAATTAATAGTACCTACATATATTTGAGAATCGATTTTCTTTCATTTGATTGAATGAATGAATGAAAAGGAATCTTGGAAGTGGAAATTAAACCACTTTCTGACATCCGATCGAGCAGAAAATTGGCACAGAGATTCGTTGTCGATGACAATACAATCTATTATTTTTTGGTGGCGATCGCATATACACACGAGGACACATACGCATTTCTGTGAAAATGTGTGACCTTGTATTTAAAAATTTTCAGCAGTTAATTACAACATAAATCTTGAGCCTATCCAATTGGGATAAGGCTTAGATGTTAGATCCGTTAGCGGAGTTAATTTATTTCAGTCAATCCCTGGGAAGGAAGGTTCAATCCTAATTTATAAGTAATTTGTATCTGTGTAGGGCGGTACGTTTGATAGACTCTTCTAACTTGGCAAACGGATTGCAATCTTTAGGGCACAGGCGTCAGGCGGGAATGCTGTTCTTATTCTACCGGTATTACAATGGAAGATGCTCCGAGGAACTAACACCATTGATCCCCTCGGCACAGGTGGATAGTCGGGAAACACGCTAAGCACGCGCCCAACACATGTACATGGTTGACATTTGTCACATGAGACTCGTTCTTGAGTTCAACAGCTCGGCTGTGGAACAATTTGCCTGTCTCTGTGTTTCCTCCCTCCAACAACATGGGTCTCTTCAAGACCCATGTTCACTCCACCATCTCCTCAAAAAGACCCTCCAAACCGCATCTCCAAAAATGACACAGGCATTTAGGCAAATTATTTTTCTCAGGACCCCCTACGTGGAGTTACATAAAAAAAAATTTGAAAATTGATTATAGCATTACGGTAAAACAAAAAATATATTTTTACATTTGTTTTTTTATTGAATTTTTAAAATGCGATAAAAATTTATCCAAGACACTCTAGATAGAGTTTAGTTCGGGTTTGAATCTTGCAATCATACATAAAGGTCCAGGGGTAAGACTCTTGACTCACAATCCGGTGGTCGCGGGTTCGAACCCGGCGTGCGCAAATAAATTTTATTCCATTAATTTGTGTTATTTCACAATTAATTCATTAAAAATAATATGTACTATATTTGCGGCACGTTCCAGAGTGGAAGATACTCTCAGTGTCGCCCTGGTGTAAGACCACAATTCAGAAATGATACGTTGCTTGTAATGGATTTAGCCTTGTTTAGCGACCAGATCTGAATAGCCAGATACTTCCCGACCTTCCTCTTCCACACTTCCTTCCCCTCCCCACTATCTTCAGCCTCACAAAATACCCCAATTAGGGATGCCTTAGCCTCACAGGCTCTAGAAGGGAGCAGTTGGTTTACAATTTGGGAGGCGGGAATGGGTACCGCTGCCCCGGAAACCTTTATTGGATAACCAACACCTCTGCCGTAGGTCACCCCAAGTGGTTCGCTACTTTCGGTGATTTAGCAGGGGTGCCCGGGTTCACACTGAACCCCAGGTTCCTACCCACTCCTTAAACCCTTTTCCTTTCCAGAACTCTCTTTTCCTTAAAAAAAAAAATCCCTCCACACAGCATCCCCAAAGACGACAAAGGCCATGATGGAAATTATTTACCTCCGGGCCTCCTGTGTGGAGCTCATGTAAAAAGAAAAATTTGGTACTATTGTGAGGTATTCAAATAAAAAAACATGCCTTTACACTTTTCAAATGAAAAAATACATATTTTTATAATAAAAATTTACAAAGATATTTAAATTCTATTCAAGCCAAGCGTTAGCAAAAAATTTATTTTATCAAAATCGTATTTTATTGTATTGGAAATGTTAACAAATTCTTAGTTAAGATTAAATCAAACGAAAATTATTTTTTTAATGGTTTTCATTTACCACAAATAATTGCCCTAGTTGCCTCTAAAATCATGAAATACTAAAATTTTGAACGACCTAAATTTTATATTTTAAAGCAAAAATAAATAAAATAGTTCAGATATAAGTTTTGATTACAAACATAATTTTTCAGTTTGGTTGGGTAATTTGATCTCAAATCCAAATTTAAGATTTGTATGAAAGTAGCTGAAATGGGCCGCGCAAACGTTCCTATTAAGATCAGAAATGAATAAGACGCGCACCTGTTGTACGAGGTATATTCCTCAGTACTTACTTACTTACACAGTCCTGTAAGTAAGTTGTTAGCAGGAATGTAAAAGACTTATTTCCTTTCAATCTCAATTCTGATAATATTATTGGGTTGGTTTTTCAATGGTTAGAAAAATTTATTAAAAGTATCGTGAAAATTTTAATATATTTTTTTTTACATTAGATTTACATTACAGAGGGCCCTGAGAAAAAATTCCCTCAGAGCGTATGTCATCGTTTTAAGGGCCCTTACGGAGAAGAAGTCTAGAAATATGTAACATTATGTGTAAATAATGTCAATAATAATAATTATAATAACAAAAAACAAACACTTCAATTATCTCAACCAAACGTATGTTGACAAACTTTCGTCAAACAAATGGTTGAGTATTGGAGAATTGAGCGCAGAAATAGAAGGATTTATGCTTGCCATTCAGGATAGAGTCATTAATACTAAAAATTATAGGAAGTATATAATCAACTTCTTGTCCCAAAAATTAAATCAACCTTTGCCAAAAAGCACGAATCCTACCTCGCACCTCTCATTTACAACACATTCCTAAAAGAAACCACTTTTTGCTTGAATCAAAAAAACCTAAAAGGGTTCTTTAAATATTTCAACACTTGGTTACTACACAAAAAAAGGGAATGCATCACCAAGTTACTAATAATCCCATCTTAGTCTAATCCTGACTCTCTATTTGCATATATGCGATATTTAAATTTTTAGAGATTTATGCTTTCTTATTAATATTGCTTATGTTTTACCCATGTCTAGTTTAATACTTTATATTATTTTGTTGAAATGTTATTGTTTTTGGATGCTATCTAAACTCTTAAATTTAATAAAACTGAATACTGCATGCATGCGTATACGTTTGTGTATGTATGTTATGTTTGTGTGTACGTGTTTATAGGATTAATATGTTTTAATATGCTAATTGTGTATTAATATGTTCATGCACGCATATTTATGTACCCGTCTCAGAACAGACATCGTCTAGTGAGGCGGGTTACAGACTTTTCTTGTATTATATTGTTACTGTAATAAACGCCCGGGTTGCCGGCAATTAAAAAAAAAAAAAAGATACAAATCAAATTGATGATTTATGTAGAAAATGTTTGGCTTTTCCGGAAACTATAGAACATATTATATCGGGATGTTCTGTATTAGCGCGGTCCGAGTATACATTTAGGCACAATCAGGTTTTAAAAATAATTCACCAAAAGTTTGGTAATTAAACATAGCTCGATTGACTGCCGTAATGTAGTACCATATTATGAATACGAACCAAATTCATTTTTAGAAAATACTTTTATTGCACTTATATACTTATAATACTCAGTGAAACACAAATTATATGAAATTCACTCGATAGAAAAAAATCGCAACGTATGCTCCGAAAATTATTATAAACACAATCATTTATATATTATTTATAAATATTATATACCATATATTCTGGTTTTTAAATATGTAAATTACATTACTTGGGAAATATTATATATTCTGGTTTATATATTATTTATAAATATTATATACCATATATTCTGGTTTTAAAATATGTAAATTACATTACTTGGGAAACATAAAAAAAATTTTTTTTTTTTTTAAATTGTAGTACTTTATATCATTTCAATTTTTATAAATACATTGGGATTTCACTGTCATATATAAGTTTATAAATTTGTAATTTCTAAATACTTAGTAAATGTTTAAACATTTTAGTTAAAAACTATATTTTTTTAAATACTATATTTTCAATTATAAAACTGTAAATGTTCTCCGAAATGACCTGGAAAGAGTCTCAACCTTGCGATTTCTCATAAGAAACCATTCACTTTTCTGAATGCAATTATTAATTTTCTCCAAATCAAACTTAGAATAATCGCAACTTTGCGACTCTTTCAAGGACATAATGAATCTATTCCTACGCTCAGGATGCAATTTTTAATGTTCTCAATAGTTATTTGGACAGTTAAGAATATTATGAACTAAAAATGCAATTTGCCTATCCTGAAACGGGAATCCTTCCCAGTTGGATAGACAAAGGACCATTTTGTATTGTTTCATTTTGAAATATGTATGTTTATAAATAAATAAATAAAATAAAATAAAATAAATAAAATAAAATAAATAAATAAATAAATTTCACTTATTTTAGAAGTTAAATGTATGAAAAATTCACAGTGTTTCTTTAAAAACTATTTTAGATGTACTCCACGAGATTTTTGCTCTATTTTAAATGAGTCGTGTTTTAATAAACATTTTCAACATTTTCGCTTAAATTTAATCGTTTTAAATATTAGCGCGCTCTCTCCAACATTCATAAGCACGGTGACCGGACAATTCGGAATGAAACCAACTCAGAACCATCTCTGATAAGTCATTTAGAGAGATAAAAAAATACGTACGAAAAATTGGTTAAATAGGTTACGTTAGGTTAGGTTAGGTTAGGGTTATCGGCTAATTTAAAATGATTTTTTTCATAGCTTTTAATGACTTTTCAAGGAGGTGTTGAGTTGACTTTATTCTCAGTTGGCATGGAACCCATAATTACTTGTTTCTCCATCTTTTTCTTTTTGAGAGGGGATACGGCGCCTAAGAAGTTTTCACTTCAATAAATCAGTACAATTGGAGGGGACCCCACCACTTTCCCACGGCGTTATAAGGAAACATGTGGTTTCCTCCTTCACCGCACACGTCAAGACTCTACTTTTTTATTGGACGAAGCTACATTTATTTGATCGACTCTAGACCCTTCAATGTCCATGCATACGGCGTTATTAAGCAATAAATCAGTACATTGGAGGTTATCCACCACTGCAGCCCTGGTGTAAGTAACAGATGGTTACTCCTTCAAGGCTCTCGCAAGGACTCTAATTTTTTTGAAAGAACGAAGCTACATTTAGTTTATGACGAATCTAGACCTCCAATGTCCCTGCATACAGTGTTAGTAAGCAGTATGCAAGTGCTTACATAATGAACTTATGGAAAGATGATAAAAAAACAAGATGAAGGACGCTCGCGGGGGATTGTATCTTGCGTATGCTGCAAGCACCTACAAGAAAGGGAAGAGACAAACATGTTTAGATAAAAAATGGCTCTGCAGTCTGAAAGGGTTTTCTCTCTCGTCGCGTCGTCTGTAGTGGCAGTACCAACAAGAATGTTTGTGGCGGTCGGTCAAACCTTAACGAGACAGGGCTTCCGCGCCCCTTAGCCAGTTCCTCGGTTGTGCCTTGAAGAAAGTAACTGGGAAATAGGGTCAAATGCCCAAAGACCCTAAGGACTGAAGCGTCGAGTTGCCGGAGGCAAGGCGGAAGGTCACCGAGGTCGCCCGGCCAAACCTCATGCCCACACTTGTTGCTGGGGGAGGCGCAGATGATCTGAGAGGGCTCCGTTCCAGGGATGTCCAGCGCCTGACTATGCAAGGACGGGGTCTAGCTCACCCCCAAGTGGGGAAGTAGACAATACAGAAAGATTACAGTTCAGTTCAGTTCAGCCATAATAACGACGCACAATTGCAGAACTGAAAAAAGAACAAATTATAGAACTGAAAAAAGAAAAGAAAAAAATGAAGAAAAGAAACCAAAAAAAATAAAATAACATAATAATGGTAAGTTACACAGCTCTTAGCAGAGTTCTATGTAATTATAAAGACGATAATTAAAAAAAAAATAACAATATAGAAACAAAAATATAGATAGATAATAAATCAGTACAGTCTAAACTCTGTTTGAAAAAGCTGACGTCGCGAATCGTCTAACTGAATCAGAGGGGAGCCCCTTCTTCAGACGTAGTCATTTCCGCCGCAAACCAAATTGTCTCCCGCGACTCGCTTCCGGCCTCTTGATGGAATATCCCTGCCGGATTACTTCCCGACTTCAGCAGGAGTTCTATCCTCCAATACTACCTCTAATTGCTTCCTTATCCGCGCTATCAATAAATCCTGAATCTCTTCAAATCAAACATTAAAACTAAAGTAACTGTGGCAAAATCCATAATCCTTTGAAAGTTAAAATCCAAATTCAATTTGAAAATATCTTTGTATTTAAATACACATATTAGTTGATTATTGGAGATTGGGTCCGGAAAAAAAATCGGAACACAATTAAATGTTAATAAATTTTTATATTTAATTAAATGAAGACACTTTGAAAATCTGGAATCAGAAAAATCAGAAAAAGATATTGGCACCTCTGGGACTCGAATCCAGGACCTCTCGCTTTCCGGGTGAACGCGCTGTCCACTGCGCCAAGGTGTCGATATCAAATTCGGTCAATTTTAGCTGTATTCTTCGACTTACCCGACTGTTAGTCGAAGAATACAGTTAAAAGTGACCGAAACGAAAAATAGCGACACTAATAAGAGATAAACACATAATACGTCTGTAGAATTTAGACTACAAGAGAATGATATAGTATAATCGGTCTCCTCTTTATTTGGTGCTTCGTAGCCTCCCCACTCTTGTCTACTTTAGTTTTTTAAGGTTTCACTGCTACCGCGTGAGAATTGGACTCTGATATTTTAAAAATACCATTTCGTTATCAATAATTTTAGTTACAAAAAAACTTAAGGTATTTTTTTTTTATACTAACTCCGCACAGGAGGCCCTGAGGAACATTAGTCTTGAAGATACCCATTTTGTAGGAGGGAGGAAACACAGAGGCCAGCAAATCGTTCCATAGCCGAGCTGTTGAACTCAATAACGAGTCGTAGAAACGACCCGTTCTCATGTGACTAATGTCAACCGCTTACAAATGTTGGGCGCGTGTTTGGCGTGTCTCCCGACTACGCAGGGGATCAATGACGCTAGTTCCTCGGAGCATCTTCCATTGAAATACCGGCAGAATAGGGATAGCATTCTTACCCGACGCCTGTGCTCTAAAGATTGCAATCCGTTCGTTAAGGTGGGAGAATCTATCAAACGGACGGACGTTTCTGCACAGAGTCAAGGGTAATTTTCAAGTATTTAGGAGCTCCAGAGTAGAGGTGGCTGCCAAATTCAACCGTAGGGCGCACTTGCGATTTGTACAGGGTTAGCAGTTGTGTACTATTAATTTTGAAGTAAGTGAAAATTTTTAGTTTATTTCGAGTTATAAAATTTAATTTAAGTGAAAATTTTTGTATTTTAAAAATTATGTGTCTATTTCGAGTTATAAAATTTAATTTAAGTGAAAATTTTTGTATTTTAAAAATTATGTGTCTATTTCGAGTTATAAAATTTGTAAGCGTATTTCGTCAACTTTCAAAAACAGTTTTTACTTTTCAGTTGCGTTCAGAATTAAGTCATTTATTTGGATTTCATTGCATTGCCTCTGGTCTGGAGCCCCAAAATACCTAAAAAATACCCTCGACTCTGTGCAGAAACGGGCGGTCCGTTTGATAGATTCTCCCATCTTAATGAACGGATTGCAATCCTTAGAGCACAGGCGTCGGGTGGGAATGCTATCCATGTTCTACCGGTATTTCAATGGAAGATGCTCCGAGGAACTAGCGTCATTGATCCCCTGCGTAGTCGGAGACACGCCAAACACGCGCCTAACATTTGTACACGGTTGACATTAGTCACATGAGTTCAACAAGTTCTTGAGTTCAACAGCTCGGCTGTGAAACGATTTGCCGGCCTCTGTGTTTCCTCCCTCCTACAACATGGGTCTCTTCAAGACCCATATCCACTTCTTCCTCTCCTCAAAAACACCCTCCACACAGCATCTTCAAAGATGACATAGGTCCTGAGTAAAATTATTTTTCTCAGGGCCTCCTGTGTGGAGTTAACGTAAAAAAAAAAAAATATATTTTGACCTTCTGTCAAAATAGGTCCGTGGCCTGAGAGGTTAAGTCAATTTCGCAAATAAAAGTGAGTTCCGGACCAGCTTTATAAGGTGAACACAATATTTTAAAAAAATCTCCCCCAGCTAAATAATTCTCCCCCAAAAAGTCGATATTAAATTGGTTTAGCGAAAACATCCGGCCTTTTTTTTATTAATAACTTTTCAACATAAATATTGGTTTAGGATTCAAACAGTGAAGAGGGAGATATGGGCGTTTTCGCATGCCAGAAGTGAGCTCTATCCGCCCTTACTTCAACTTAAGGGGTTAGGCCACCCTAGAGGCCGAAAAAATAGGCTATTTTAGGTTTTTTTTCCAGAAAAACTACAAAATAAATCGAGATTCCAATACAAAGTGTTTATTAAACATGTCAGTGACTGTACACAAATTTTTTTTTGAAGCGATTTATTTCAAAATGGCGGCTGTACAGCGTTTTTCCGATGACGTCTCCGTTTTTTTAGGGTCCACGGCCGGACACACAACTCCTGTAATTTTAGAATTATAACAATTATTTTTTTTATTTTAAATAGTAACTGTTCTAACTTCTATAAGTACGTAGGATTTTTTTCAATATATTAATTTTTAGCCAAATGGCGCACTTCCAAAGTGAATAGTTAAGAATTTGCCTAAAAAATCATCAGGTAATTGTTAATATAAAAAAAAAATCCTGCGTACTTTTATAGAAAATGTATTTTTGAAGATATCCATACTAATATTATAAATGCGAAACTGCTCGAGTTTGTTTATGACCTTTTCACGCATAACACAATATAAAGACTTTAATAATTCTTTCACCAATAGAAAGCTAAATTATATGCGCAGACTACAGGTTGTATATGATGGTAAGCTCTGGCGTTATGAAATTATAAATACTAATATATTATATTTCTTATACGTTTTCTGTCGCTAACAAAAGCGAGTTTTTGCTAACGTCAGAAAAAATCTTTTCCATGGAAACAATGTTGATATATTTTTGGGCTCTATGCTGGTAGGTACTCAGTCTACTGGTCAGCTACTACTGCAGAAAATTCAAATATTAGAATTCGTTTTTTTTTGGTAAGCTTGGAATAAATGTCAGATGAGAGTTCCTATATTAAAAATTTCATTCGTAACGATTATAAAGACTGAATGATATATAGAGTATTTTTTTATTATATTAACGAACTTCCAAATATTTAAATAAAAATAAACATCTGAAATGTTTGTAAGCGCATAAATTCCGAACGAATGAACGAAATTGGATAATTCTTTTTTTCTTTGTGAAATTTAGGTGGCAGGCTAGATGTTTGAAAACTGAATGTAAGGGAATGAATGTATGGAATGCGGGAGGGGGTGGGGTTGGGAGGAGGGGGGATAATTGATAAGTCAACCGCTACAGTAATTTCCCGTAATACCATGCGAGCGAAGCCGCGGGGAAAAGCTAGTATTCAATATTTCAAGTAAATCGGTTGAAAATTGTCTGAGCTACGTTTCCGGCAATCTTAAAAAATGCTGTTTTGAGATACACGCGTTTGAAATTTTGAGGTGTAGTAATAATTTTGCAATACCTTCAATCTGCGATGCCCGCACCATACAATTGGCTTTCTAGATTATCGTCCTGCTTTTGCTTTTCTTTTCTGCTTGATATTAAAGCGATCCTTGTGTCTTTTACCCGTTCAGACAGCGATCTCTCTGAATGCTTTATGCGCTGTTTGTCGATTACTTATGTACTAAGTACTAAACTAAGTACTATGTACTAAAATTCGAAAATCGAGTACTTGTAGATTCTTTCCGACAGTAATCTTTTGAGAAATCGTTTTTGAGGTCTTAGGGGACGATTTAAAAAAAATAAAAATATAAACGATTTCTCAAAAATCCTAGGGTGGCCTAGCCCCTTAAATAATAGATAGATATAATATATATTTTTTTACATTAGCACCACATAGGGTTCATGGGGTGAGGTTTGTCTAGGTCTTTGAGGCGGATGACCAGGACTCACCGAACCCCAGATTCCTACCCACCCCTTAAACCCTTTTCCTTCCCAGAACTCTCCTCCCCAGAACTCTCCTCCCCTTTCTTTCCTTAAGAAAAAAACCCCCACACAGCATCCCCAAAGATGACGTAGGCCCTGAGGGAAATTATTTTCCTCAAGGCCTCCTGTGTGGAGCTCATGTAACGTAGAAGGCACTGAGCAAAATAATTCCTGCTGTGTTGAGGTGTTTTTTTGGAAAGGAGAGAGGGGAAGTTCTGGGATGGAAAAGGGTATGAAAGGTGGGTAGGCATCTGAGGGTCAGTGTGTCAGGAGTGACGGACGTATGAATCCATCCCTCCCACTGCGTTCCGATAGAATACAGCTGGAAGGTGATTTGATTACAAAATTAATTTTACAGTTTGTTTGGGTATCTTTGATCTCAAATCCAAATTTAAAATTTGTATGAAACGGGCCTAAGAGGGCCGCGCAAACGTTCCACTTAAATTATATTAAATTTTTTCGTCGGGGGGTAAGGATATCGACTAGCAAGCCGGAGGTCGCGGGTTCAAATCCCGGCGTGCGCAAGTCACTGTTATTTGGTTAATTTGTGTATTTTCACAATTTACTCATTTAAAATAATACAAAGTTTATTTGCTGCACATTCCGGAGTAAACGATTCTCTCAGTATCGCCCTGGTGTAATAGCACCATTAAGACCGTATTTGGTGACTAGATTTGAATAGCCAGGTTTCATTTCCCAATCCCCACCTTTCTCTTCACCATCTCCTTCCCCTCCCCACTTTACCCACGACTCCAAAATACTCGAAAAATAACTTCGAGAAACGGGCGGTCCGTTTGATAGATTCTCCCATCTTAACGGTCGGATTGCAATCTTTAGAGCACAGGCGTCGGGTGGAAATACTATCCTTGTTGATGCTCCGAGAAACTAGCGTCGTTTCTCTTCGGCACCGGTGCATAGTCGGGAACTTTGACCAAGTATATCTACTAGGTCAATGGTCGGGAAACACGACGCCAAACGCATGCCCAATATATGTACACGGTTGACATTTGTCACATGAAAACGGGTCGCTTTCTCGACTCGTTCTTATGTTCAACAGCTCGGCGGAGGAACGGTTTGCCGGCCTCTGTGTTTCCTCCTTCCAACAACATGGGTCTCTTCAGATCAATGTTCATTCCTTCCTCTCCTCAAAAAGACCCTCCACACAGCATCTCAAATGACATAGGCCCTGAGGGAAATTGTTTTCCCTCAGGGCCTCCTGTGTAGAGTTAATGTAAAAAAAACTACCTTATTTCTCACAAAATACCCCAATCGGGGTTGCCAAAGACCCACTGGCTTCAGACATTTGGGAGCTGTTGGAACTCTTATGCGGTTTCACATAAAAATGAAAAAAAGACACAACTGCGAAATATCTGACTCAAATTAATTAAATTAATTTTACATGCCCACCCCGGGATTTGAACGCACGACCTCCAGATTCGTAACCGAGGTTCGTAACCACTCGAGCAGCCGATGTGTGGGGCCTAGGAGCCGAAAGGTCATATTTTAAACTGGCGATATCAGACAACGATTTTGTACAACGATGACACTTCTAGAGAAATTTGATATTCGGTGGTTCGAAGAAAAGATTATGTGGGTTTAGAATTCTAATTTAAACAGAAAAACTTCGCTTAGAAAAATATTCAATTTTAATATACTATTTTTTGATTTGAACGAAACGTAAATATCTTTTTATTAAATCAATTTTAAGAACGACAAGCATTAGGTTAGGAATAACCCAACAATATTAATTTAAAGTCCTCCTGCTTTTGTCATTAAGGCGCCGTATCTTCGCTCGAAAAGAAGAAGATGAATTAGTAATTACGAATGTTGGATAGAGCCCGCTAATATTCAAAACGATAAAATTGAAGCGAAAATTGTGAAAATGTTTAATAAAACACGACTCTTTTAGACTGGAGCAAAAATCTCATGAGGGTTGTCTAAAACGCTTCCATGCCAACTGAGAATAAAGTCAACTCAACACCTCCTTGAAAAGTCGTTAAAAGCTATGAAAAAAATAATTTTAAATTAGCCGATAACCCTAATACAACAGTTACCTATTAAACCAATTTTTTATATATTTTATTTTATCACTCTAAATGACTTATCTGAGATGTTTCTGAGTTGGTTTCATTCCGAGTTGTCCGGTCACCGTCTAAAACAACGTTCAAAGAAACACTGCGAATTTTTTTCATACATATAACTTGTTAAATTATAGAGACAGGCGTGAAAATAAACATTTTCGGTGCATACTTTGCGATTTTTTTCTATCGAGGGAATTTCATATAATTTGCGTTTCGGCGTGGGGATTGTATGGATACTATCTTTAAAAATAATTATTTTTTTAAAAGCTTAAAAACTTCAAATGTTCAAGGGAGATATGCAAAAAATCAGTATAAATTCGGGTAGTGGCGGCTTGAAGTGTTGCTTGTGCAATGATGGCGGACCTGTTTACAGGCCTCCGTGGTCGTGGCGTAAAGCTCTCGACTAGCAATCCGCGAAGAACGCGGGTTATGGCGTGTCTTTCTTTCGTATTTTCTTTGAATACTTTAAATTTTAAAGCTCTTAAAAAAATAAATGTTATTCTAGAAGATAATATTTACACATTCCCCATACGTATCAATAAATTAATAATTGTTTCGAAAGTTAAGTGTTCAAAATTTCATCAAACTCGGAAAAATCGTAGATCTGTACAAGGAACAAAGCCAGGCCGCCTATTCGCCTGCCACAGACACTATTTTTTATACTAGCTGAAGTCTCCGGCGTTGCCCGGACTTTACACGGAATTTTTCGAAATCAGATGTAGACAGTGACCTTCCTCTTATTTTGAAGGGCAAGTGTGCAAAATTTCATAAATCTTTGGAATGAAAATAAAATCCACACCATCCTCCCGCCGGCCACAGACACTCACTTTTGTGACACGATTTTTGATTTTTACGACAAAAAGTATTTTCGTTATTTATTTTTGGGGTTTTATGCCGTGTTGCAATACCTCCTTATTTAGCCAACGTTTCGGACAGCGTTAAAGTGTCCATCATCTCAGGGCAGATGTGTCGCAGAAGGAAGTAGCTCACTTTTCTTTATATAAATAGAAGATTTATATATATTTATATAAAAGCCCCAACTTTTATGCGGCAACTTGTACCAACCGCCTGGAGCCAGTGAGACTATGGCATCCCAATTTTTCTTTTTTTTACAAAGGAGGGTTTTTAAGGAAAGGAAGAGGATCACTCACTCAAGAGGATCAAATCACCAAACGTAGCGAACCACTTGGGGTGACTTATGGCAGAGGTGTTGGTTATCCAATAAAGGTTCCCGGGCTGGCGGTACCCATTCCCGCCTCCAATATTTTATAAGGCTGAAGGTAGTGGGGGGGAGGGGGAAGATGAAGGTGGAGAAGTACCTGGCCATTCAGATTTGGTCACCAAACACGGCTAAAGTCATTTCAAGCTACGCTTCAATTCTGAATGATGGTCTTACACCAGGGCGATACTGACAGTATCTTCTACTCTGGAACGAGTCGCAAATATACCTTACATAATTTTAAATGATTAAATTATAAAATAACAAAAATAAATCAAATAAAATTAATTTGCACTCACCGCACAGTTAATTTGAGGTATCTAGCGTAACTTTATTGTAAAACCCAAGGTTTCTTTCTGGATTTCATTTTATTTTAATTGCGTACCTAAATGTCTAACCTTTTTAGGATTAAAAAAAGCAAACATTTTAGCTGCTTGCGACGTATGGCACCATCGCAAATACTCAATACCTCGAAACGCGAACGAGTAATTTTATGTCTGTCGAGTTTGGATCTCTTCGCGGGTCGACGTGTGCACGTCATCGTGATAATTCTACTATAACTACTGCGTTTTTCTGAATCTTTATGATGGAATCTACGAAATCAGGTGAATATCATAACTATTTAACTTGTGTTTTAGTGTGATAAAAAATATTGAAGTAATGATTTTTCAAAACGTATTTTTTGTTTAAGTTTAGAATTCATCGATACTTTTAAAAATGTATCCGGCAAAATTTTACGTTTTCTGTGTTTTAATGGATATTAATGTGACAAATTAACTTTAGTTTTGTGATGTCTTTATATGGTTTGATATGACACAGATCGACATATACAAATTTCATAACGCCAGAGCTTACCATTATGTTTAAAAACACTCTTCTGCTAAAATGAAATGTTTTGTAAAGATTTTGAGTGAATCTATCGATTACTTTCCGAGATTTGCGAACGCAAACATACGGAACCTAAATTTTTATGTATACAGATTGCTGTAAGTATTATACGACTGTACAAGATTGAATCACGCAAATATTTTTTTCATTTAACGATAATTTGTATTGTCCCTAAATCACTCAATTTGGGAGGTAGGAATGGTTACCGCCGCCCCGGTAACCTTTATTGGATAACCAATACCTCTGCCATAGGTCACCCCAAGTGGTTCGCTACGTTTGGTGATTTAACAGGGGTGCCCGGGTTCATGGGGTGAGGTTTGTCTAGGTCTTAAAGGTGCATGATCAGGACACACTGAACCCAAGATTCCTACCCACCCCTTAAACCCTTTTCCTTCCCAGAATTCTCTTCCACTTCCTTTCCTTAAAAAAAACCCTTAAAAATTATTTTCCTCAGGGCCTTCTGTGTGGAGCTCATGTAAAAAAAACTAAAATAATAAAGTTACGCTAGATACTCAAAATTACTAACTGTGCGGCGGGATTTGAAGTCGTGTTCCTCGGATTGCTATTCAAGAGCCTTACCCCTCGGAAGCACATTGTGATAAATACAGTTGAAATTATAAATAATTAAAAAAAAACACACATCACCCCTAAATGTAACGTTTTCTATGTAATAAATACATCGCTAAACAGCGAACATTTACAAACCCGTTGTTTAAATAATAAACTAAGTACACTGTAGCCTGTAATATGCACACCCTGTATCTATAGAAGTCTCTGAGGACATGTAGCATTAAATAGCACTGAATTATGTAACACCCTTTATAAAGCAGAAACAATCCACAGCCCATCACTGTATTTAGAGCGGCTGAAAAGTTACAAGAATTTAATATAATAAAATTTTATTTTCTAATAACGGCCGGCGTAGTCCAGCGGTAAGGCTCTTGACTCACAATCCGAAGGTCACGCGATCGAATCAAATATATTTGATTAATTTATGTTATTTCACAATTTATTCATTAAAAATAATATAAAGTATATCTGCGGCGCGTTCCAGAGTGGAAGATACTATCAGTATCGCCCTGGAGTAAGACCACCATTCAAAATTGAAATGTGGCTTGAAATAGCTTTAGCTGTGTTTGGTGACCAGATCTGAATAGCCAGGTAATTCCCCACCTTCCTTTTCCCTATGTCATTCCCCTCCCAATACCTTCAGCCTCACAACATACCTCAATTGGGGATACCATGGTCTCACTGGCTCTAGACAGGAGCAGTTGGGTTTCTTGCACGGTATTCATAAAAAAAATCAGTCATACATATTGAAGTAATATATAAAGATGAATGTTTCTTTGTTTGTCCCTTATGCGTTGCTAAACCATTCATCTGATTGTGAAGTAATTTCGGGGATTTGATGTACGCATGCCCGGGAAGGTTTCTGTATGTAATAGTGAGCTCAGGCGTTATGAAATGATTTCTTATACTCTTCATCGGATTGCGATGAAACTTTGGTGGATTTGTTGTGCGCGTGCCCGTTGAGGTTTTTATATATACTGGTAAGCTCTGGCGTTATTTAATTTGTATAAGAAAATGTGTGTATTTAGCGGCATGGAGGGAAGACGGGAGAGGGAGGCGAATCCGGGATGGGTGGAGGAGGACGTGGGAGGGGATGGGGGGATCGCGGGAGGGGAAGAGGGTCGGAAGGGTAACGAGGATGAATGAGAAAGGACACACATGGAAAAACAATTTCTTTATTTAAGTTTGACTGGTCGGCGGTTGAGTGGGCATCGCGTTTGAGTCCCACCCGGGCGTCCCGTGTTCGATTCCTCGGCCGGCTAAGTCCTCCATCACAACACAAGCAACATTTTCGGCTTTCTGTGGTGGTAGTAGGAGATTTTCAAACATTGTTGGGTTATTCGTAACCTGGGAATGTTTGTCTTTCTTTTTTTTAAAAAAAAAAGTGTCATTGCAACGCATGCCGGTAACTCGCTTGTAACGTATAAATGAAGGCTATATGTAATATAAAAAAGCAGAAAAAGTGCATATAAATCTAACAGAAAATATGAAAAATAATAAAACAAGGAAACGTATAATATAACGGTGGCAAATGTACTAGAACTCCCGATTGAGAAATTGATTCTTGAGATCAACTTTCATTTCTTCGTTTTCCTAAATAGGGAATTTGTATTCCTCAGAGTGTTCTGTGTCAGGAGCTAATGAAAAAAATATAAGTTTAAAAGTAGGTATATTTAAAATTATTTGGTCGGGAAACAACTCAAAGTAATTAATTACCTTAAGATTCGCTTTTATAATGCAATCGTTTATAAATAATTTTTTTTTCATTTTGTTATTTTTTTGTTATATATTTAAAAACCATAAGTATATATATTTTCTTTATTGTTGAAAATGGTATGAATGAATGACACAATGAACGAAGTCATTTTGTTTTATCCTCAACACTTTGTTGTTATTTTTTCTACAAATTTTCTGCATTTATCATTTAAATTTTTAAATTATAGTATTTTGCTTTTATTTAACTGTTTGGTTATGACCGATATTTATGTGTGTTACTTTGAATAAATTGTGAATTATTACATGCTAAAAATTAATAAAACTTGTGAAGAAGCAATAAATAAATAAAATAAAATTTACTGGACGACTTAATCCAAAGCAGTCCACAAGTAAATGTTGGTACCTACTCTGATGTATGGCAGCGAAGCACGGAACTGGTAGAGAAAAGGGTGAAAGTAGACTGAATGCTGTAGAAATGAGATCTCGTGTGGTAAATCGTGTTTGAAATGTGGAGATCTGAAAAGAATGCAAGGCGTAATGAGTAAGATTAAGTAGGGACGCTCGGATTGGTGGGCATGCAGAGCGAATAGATAGAGAAAGGAGTGTAAAGAGAATATTTGACGCAAATGTGGATGGTAGAAGAAGTCGGGGACGCCCGAGGAAGATATGGCATGACCAAATGAATCAGATACTTTAGTTGGGCCATTCAAGAGTCAGAATAATAGAAGAGCCAATGCATGAATGTGAAAAAGGCAAGGAGTGTGTGCCAAGATCGTCCGGTGGTCCGTCCTCTCTGCCTACCCCTGCGGGAAATGGCGTTAGGGTTAGTTGTTTAGTTATTTAGTTAGACTAACTTTCTTACACAAGACTTCAGTCACGTTAATTTCAGAAAGAATTCATAGAATTTATTTTCCCTTCCTTACTAAACCAGTATTACGATGTGGAATATTTTCTATGTGACTCTCTCTCGGGAATAGAAATGAGCTAGTGTTGCATTTAGTCCGGGAGAAGGGGTTGGGGAAGGTCGAAGAACACAACAGGAGTGAAATCAAACACAAAAATTGGAACGGGTCGTTTCTACGGCCCCCTCATTCCAAATTTCTACCGATTTATGACGTACTAGCTTTTATCCGCGACTTCGCTCGCATGGTGTTGGGGGGGAATTACTGTAGCGCTTGCACTTATCAATTATACCCTCTCCCCCCCTCCCCCTCCCCACACTCACCACCCCTCCCGCATTCCATGCATTCAATGCCGGTACATTCAGTTTTCAAACAGCTCAGAAGATACTCTCAGTGTCGCCCTGGTGTAAGACCACCATTAAGAATTGAAATATTGCTTGAAAAGGCTTTAGCCGTGTTTGGTGAACAGATCTGAATTGCCAGGTACTTCCCCTACCTTCGTTTTCTCTATCTCCTTCCCCTCCCCACTATCTTCAGCCTCACAACATACCCCAATAGAGAATTCCAGTCCAATTTTTTTATTTTTTTTTACGAATAATGACCTTCTAACTTAAATAACTGCATATTTATTTTTATAGTTAGTTTTAATGGTTAAAATAAATGTTTTTCAAGATCCCCCGAAAACCACCGAATCTAGTGTGACGTCATCATGACTAACCGAAGTATGAATCTTGTAGGGAGCTGGAATCAGCTGTTCGACTCCCGCCATTTTGAATTTCAGCATTGGAGCGTTTTCATAGACATTACTGGGCAATACGATCGTTTTTTGTACAGTTAAAGTTTTTGAATATTTTAAATAATATTTGTACACGGTTGACATTAGTCACATGAGAACGGGTCGTTTCTACGACTCGTTCTTGAGTTCAACAGCTCGGCTGTGGAACGATTTGCCGGCCTCTGTGTTTCCTCCCTCCTACAATATGGGTCTCTTCAAGACCCATGTTCACTCCTTCCTCTCCTCAAAAACACCCCCCACACAGCATCCTCAAAGATGACATAGGCCCTGAGGGAAATTATTTTTTCCTCAGGGCCTCCTGTATGGACCTAATGTAAAAAAAAAAACTAATAGAGATACTTTATTTTTGATACTGAATTATTTAGGCCTAAATAATGTTTCAATAAAAACAAAAACTATTATATGTCCAAATCTCTATAAACCAAAAACACGGATTGTCGAACGGCTTGGGTCTTACATTTCTATTGATTTCTATACAACTTTGACCCAGGTGACGCGGCGCGGTGACGTCACGCCGCCAAAATCCAGCAATAGGGTGTTTTAATGACACGTTTTAAAATGGACTTTGTAATATTTTTTTAAAAGCTCCGTTAAACATTCTTATGTATTCAGAATCAGCGTATATGTGAATATATTTTTTTAAAGCCATAATATTTTTCACTGGAGTTCCTTATTGGGGATGTCATAGTCTCACTGGCTCCAGACGGGAGCAGCTGGAACTCTTGTAAAATATCCAAATAAATAAATAAAACACAGCATCCCCAAAGATGACAAAGGCGACGGAGGATATTTTTTTTCTTAGATCCTCCTGTGTGGCGTTAATGAAAAACAAATAAAAAATACAAGTGTGCAGTTCACACGCGGTAGAAGTGGGTTAATTATTCTCAATGGGAGTAATATATTATAAATGTTATGTTATATATTATCACTAATAATTAAAATAAAAATTCTATCTCATTCTCTCGCAGGCTAAATCCTATAGATGTACGTTTTTGTCTCTTTTTAGTGTTTCTTTTTCGTCTTATCGAGTTTCAAATCACAACGGTACTAAAGAAGTTTTCACTTCAAAAATCTTCAGCATTCCTTTTCGTCACACTTCTAGGTTTATTTTATGTACAGTGTCTCACTAATCGAAACCAAAGCAAATTCATTCTTTATCGATTATATCGACTGAGGAATATGATGGGACATGTCAGCGAGGTCTTCCCAGGTCTTTATGTGAGGACGAGGCGTAGTTTGATGCCGCAGCGGGTACTGTCGGCGTGTCAGCCGCAGAATTCGACTTAAATATCAAAGACGCCCCGCTGTGCGTCAAGAGATGTGATGTTGCCTTTTCAAGAATCTTTAAAACATGGACGCACAGAGGGATATTTCTACAAAAAACTGAACATAAATATTATATACCCCAACCCATGAAAAATTACGAGATGTTTTAAATTTAGAATTTCTGAATATAATATCTCTAAACCATTCAGTTTATAAACAGGATGGGTTCGATTACAATGTTTATAATTACGGTTGTTAATGTTTAATAGAGTTATTTCACAATTATTTCACTAAAAATAATATATCGTTTATTTGCGGTGCGTTCCAGAGTGGATGATGCTATCAGTATTGCCCTGATGTAAGACCACCATTCAGAATTGAAACGTTGCTTGAAATGTACTACGCTTTATGTCAATCACAAATAGAGTACGGGATAACTGGATGGGGATCTGCCTTGAGCGCTCACATGGACCGGCTCAATATAGCCCAAAAAGGAGTACTAAAGACAATTTTGAAATTACCGGTTAGAACTCCGACAGAAGAATTGTTTCAAAGCATTCACGTCTACAATATACAAAAACTTTATGCAAAAAATATTTTATTTAAAATTAAAAAAAACATATCAGAATACTCCACTGTCCAACATAGATACACAACCAGGGCATTAAACCAAAATACTCTAGCTACAGCCAGTTTGAAAACATCTTTTGGACAAAGAAATATGAAATTCAATGCGACAAAACTATACAACGCTCTACCAACTCAAACAAAAAAAATAACAGAAATAAATAATTTTAAAACAAAAGTAAAAATATGGTTCAGAGAACAAAGTGAAAATGAACTATCAAACATACTGAAGACCATGTAAAGACAACTGGATACTAAATACAAATGTGGAAAAACTACAGGCCGCCTCAGAACAGGGAACCCTAGTGAGGAGGACTGTGAAAAAAAAAAACTTTATAATACCTTAATATAATACAATTTATAAATACATTATGTACAAATTTTGCTATAGATACTAATAAAAAAAAAAAAAAAAAATGGCTTTTGCCATGTTTGGCGACCAGATCTGAATAGCCAGGTACTTCCTACCTTTCTCTTGCACATCTCCTTCCCCTCCCACTGCCTTCAGCCTCACGACATACCCCAATTGGGGATGCCATAGTGTCACTGGCTCCAGACGGGAGAAGTTTTGACTCTTGTGCGGTATTCATATATAAAAAAAAACAACAATTGTTTGTTCAATTGCAAAATTCATCCAAATACATACAATGTTTACAATTATAGTTGTAATGTTCAATTAAAATGTTATTAATTATGGTTGTTAATGATCAATTACAATGTTTACAATTATAGTTATAACGTTTGGGGATGCTGTGTGGAGGGTATTTTTAGAAAAGGAAAGATAGGATGCTCTGGGAATGAAAAATGTATGAGGGATGGGTAGGAATCTGGAGGCAATGTGTCCAGGAGTGACGGACGAATGATTCCATCCCTCTCACTGCGATGCAAGGTGATATTCCGAGAAATCCCTGCTGGAGAAGTCAAAAGGTCTCCCTCAACCAGTCTCTCTCCATCTGGCGTGCCACGCAATTTGTAGCAGACACATTCACCTCCAAAACCCGGGCACCCCTGCCAGAACTAAATGCTGCATGGATAGTGTATTGGATAAATTTATCGTTTTTTATTTAATATGCCACCTATTGACTTTTCTGCAAGTCTAGGATGAATATTCATTTTATTTTTATATATTTGTCTTTATAATATTTGTCTTTCCAATTGTCTTATAATTCTTAATGGTTCCGCGGGTTTTCATCCGGCGACAAAATATCCCCAACAAAATATTCTATGGACAAAATATCCACCAACAAAATATCTTCTAAAACCTAACCTAACCTAACCTAACCTAACCTAACCTAACCTTACATAACATTCCAACCGGTCCGTGAGTTTTCATGAGGTAAAGTGCTAAGTTTGAAATATACGACGTTATTGACGGAGTTGAAGCTGACTTTTTTCAAAACTTCAACTTTTTGTATGGAGGTATACTGAAAATCTTCATACAAAATATCAAAATTTTGAAAAAAAAATCAAATTAATTTTCAGTTACAACAACAACAATAACGTCGTATTTTTCAATCTTAGCCCTCTAGCTCACCGGAAACTCACTGACCACCACTGCTACCAACCTAACCTAACCTATCCTTGTACCAGTAATACCTACCGTTTTATCCTTTTACTTGTCCGCCATCCAAAAGTAATACATATGTTCTCATAATTAAAATATAATATTTGATCCCTTTCGGAATGTGGGTAGTTCAATGAAGGAAGACGGAATTTCCAAGTAACTAGATGCAGATTTATTAAGACTCAATTATTACAAAAGGTAGAGCATGAATATTATTTAATGAATCTACAGGGGTGGTTGATCACCTATGATGAATCAATTAATGTTTAAACTCGATTCTCGGAAACATGTGGTATAACCAAAATGGTTGCATTACAATAAAAATCCTGAAGGGCGCCTGTATAATAACTATACATATTTAGAAAAGGATTATTGAAACGCTAATGCAAAATTAAACAAAGTTAGGAATTATCTCATGATGATTAATAAAATTATTCGCTCACGCGTAATTATGGCCATGACCTTCGACGGCCTGAAGTCCAGCTGCTCAAACACGAACTCTCAGGAACCAACTGACGAAAATTCACGTCACTACTCTCCTGCCTGTATAATAACGGCCGGCTGTAAATACTCTCAGGCAAACGCGCGGTTAGAACACTAGAATCAAATCGCTATAAAAAGCAGGTACTGGCCCCAAACTGCTGCATCCTAACAAAAAAATGGGACAAAAATAATCCTATAAGGACAAAAACTTATTGTTCTCTGTATTACACTTAATATTATTATTAATATTTATGTTCAAAATTGTAAATGGTAGGATAGGCAGTCCTGATTTTACTAAGCTCATTGAATTTCACACACTCACGAGAGCCACTCGTTCTAAAATCCTGTTTAAATGCTACAATAACCGGACTGAATATACGAAACACTCGCTTGTACCTAGAGCTCATGACATGCAGATCCATATAACTGCACAGAAGTTAGGTACAAGAAGGCTATACTATCAAATATTTTTAATCAGTATTAATTTTGTTTGCACTATAGAATTTTATATGTAATTGTATCTCTGTTGTCATTTCTTAATCAAAAGCCACAATTAACTGTTGTACTCTTTTTAATTATTTCTTATTTACTATGATTTTGTGATAAGTAATCCGCGTGTATGGTATACGTATACCGTTTATATTAAATAAATAAATACATAAATTTTGTTCAATTTTACTATTTTTGAACAATAATTAATGTCTGTATTATTATTGTCCCATTTTTTAGGTTAGGTTGGGTCCCATTTTTTTGTTAGCTTGTCCCATTTTTTTGCTAGGTTGCCCCCATTTTTTTATTAGGTTGTCCCATTTTTGTTAGGTTGGGTCCCATTTTTTTGTCAGGTTGGGTTAGGTTAGGTTTTTTTTTTTCAAGGTTTAATTTATTTATTATAAATACAAAGTAATACAATATGACATTAAATATTATACAGAAAATAGAAAAGTCCCAATAAACTACTTTTTAGCAGTTTGTCGATGAGTACTTTTACTTTGGAGATATATATAAACTTATTTTACATAATTAAATGCAGTTAGAATTTTTGTGTTAGTCTAATACAAATTATTTCTTTTGACAAGCCAATTTCTCAACAAAATATTTGTTTTACCATTTGTACATTTTTTAATTTCGGCAGGTAACATATTTAAGCAATGAGGTATCATATAGTCTAGCGTTCTTTGTCCATATTTGTTTAAATGCTTAGGTACAATTAGTCCTTCATTTAACGTAAAACGAGTATTGTAAGTGTGGTCCAGTTTATTTTTGTATATGGGGCTATTCATATGCGGAAATATAATTTTATACCACAGAATTGTTCTTACTGAGAGAATTTTGAGATTTTGGTAAAAGTACGGAACATTATGCCTTTGTTCATATAAACTTTTATGAGCTAATAATTTAACTAATGAATTTTGAACTGATTGAACACGATTTACATTTGTTTTACAGGAAAGTCCCCAAGCTGTAATTCTATATCTTATAATAGATTCAGCTAATGATAAATAAATTATTCGAAGTGTGCAAATTGGAACATATAATTTTCATTTATATAATCTGATAACAACAGATCTGAGTCGTTCACAGACTTTATTTATTTGTAAATCCCATTTGAAAAAGCAATCAATAATTACACCTAAATAAACATATTCTTTGACTAGTTCAACATTTTCACATGTACACAAAGCAGAGATACGTGTAAGCAATCTGAAGTATGTGTTTTTATTTCAGGTGTAATAATATTTGCCTTGGCATTGGGTGATCTTATAAGTAACAATTTAGTTTTTTTTGCATTTATGAGTAAACCAGAGTCATGAGACCATTTCAAAAGTTCAATGTAATCTTTCTGTAAGAGTTCAATACATAATTGCAAATCACTGCGTGAAATTACCAATGCAGTATCATCCGCGTATACGAAGTATTTTACATGTTTAAAAATGTACTTAATAAAAGATACATAAATGATATATAATGTTGGTTTTAGTAGATATTTTGTTGGGGATGTTTTGTTCGTAGAATATTTTTTGGAGGAATGAAAACGCGCATTACCGTTCTTAATTCCATTTTATAATTTTAAAAAAATTGATCAAATTTTTGTACAAATATCCCACCGTGCTTTAAAAATCAGATCAGTAAGAAGTACCCAAGTAAGTGTATTGCTTTGTACTCCCCGCACTGCAAAATGCGAGGGGGACTCTCTGATATTCCCCGCGGGAGCCGGGCATAATGGACCCTACCATAAACACCCACTTTCAGATTTATCCCCCTTTTGACGAGATACAAGCAGACTTCTTTTTTACCTGCGGCGCATTTTTATATTTAATTTACATTACAGGTATTTTTTTTGGAGTTGATATTTTCCCAAAGATTTTTGAGAAATCCGAAAATATAAATAAATATATATTTTTTTAAACTTTAACTCCACACAGGAGGCCTTGAGAAAAATGATTTCCCTCAGGGCCTATGTCATCGGGGATGCTGTGTGGAGGGTCTTTTTGAGGAGAGGAAAGAATGAACATTGGTCTTGAAGAGACCCATGTTGTAGGAGGGAGGAAACACAGAGGCCGGCAGATCGTTCCATAACTGAGCTGATGAACTCAAGAACGAGTAGAAGAAGCGACAAATGAGCGTGCACATATGTTGGGCGCGCGTTTGGCGTGTCTTCCGACTATGCACCAGTGCCGAAGGGATCAATGACGCTAGTCCCTCAGAGCATCTTCCATTGATATACCGGTAGAACATGGATAGCATTCCCACCCGACGAATTTACTCTAAAGTATGCAATCCGATCGTTACGATGGGAGAATCTATCAAACGGACCGCCCGTTTCTGCGCAGTGTCGAGGGCATTTTTCAAGTATTTTGGAGCTCCAGACCAGAGGAGAAGCCATTTCAGCCGCGTGCGATACCGATAGTATCTATTACTCCAAGATATCCCTCACTGTCAATACTGTCTTCATTAGGGATGCTGTGAAGGGCGTCTTTTCGAATAAAACCACGCTCAATGCGGACAAAGTTGCACGATCAAAAGAATCAAAATATATCTATTTGAGGTCTCATCGAAATTCGTTAAGAAAAAATTTATTTATGAATGTGAATGAGACAAGGTGTAGTGTATTGTGTTCGTTCCATCCTCTCTGTGTGCCAAGGTGTAGTGTATTGTGTCCGTTCCATCCTCTCTGTGTGCCAAGGTGTAGTGTATTGTGTCCGTTCCATCCTCTCTGTGTGCCAAGGTGTAGTGTATTGTGTCCGTTCCATCCTCTCTGTGTGCCAAGGTGTAGTGTATTGTGTCCGTTCCATCCTCTCTGTGTGCCAAGGTGTAGTGTATTGTGTCCGTTCCATCCTCTCTGTGTACCACTGCGGAGAATTTTTGTGAGGGTTTTTTTAATAATAAGTTACTAATATGATTTATTAATTTGTTGTGTTTTTCGCAGATGTCGCCTGGTGTCTAACCGGAAGGAAGTGGTCCATATACAGCCGGAAATGGAGTCATGTCAGAGGACAGATCGCTCTGGAGTAGGTGAGAACCTCCCCGTAGTCCGTTGCGAAAGTTGTGAAGCCGAGTTTACGATATTTACCTGAATCAAATTCTTAAAAATATTTTCAGATTCATTCAGTTTGAATTTTATTACACAACCAAACCTAATTCAAACCTAACGTAACTCCAACCTAACCTATCCTAACCTAAGATGACAACACAAACCTAACATATCTTAAATTTAACTCACCGAATTCTAACCTAACCTAAGCTAACATCAAACCTAATCTAAGTTTACTAATGTCAAACCTTACCTAAACGAAACTAACCTAACTAACCTTTTGTCAATTTGGGAGGCGGGTATGGGTTCAGCCGCCAGGGAAACCATTTGTTGAATAATTAAGACACCTTCCATAGGTCACCCAAAGTGGCAAGCTCAATTTGGGAGGCGGGAATGGGTACCGCCGCTCCGGGAACCTTTACTGAATAACCAACACCTCTGCCGTGGTTCATCCCAAGTGGTTCGCTACGTTTGGTGATTTAGCGGGGGTGCCCGGGTTCATGGGGCGAGGTTTGACTAGGTCTTGGATGACCAGGACACACTGAACCCCAGATTCCTACCCACCCCTTAAGCCGCCGCTATCCGAATTTCTACCGATTTCTTACATATCTCCCTTAAACATTTGAAGTTTTTAAGCTCTTAAAAAAATATATGTTATTTTTGAAGATACTATCTAGATACGTTCCACGCCGAAACGCAAATTATATGAAATTGCCTCGATAGAAAAAAATCGCAAAGTGTGCTCCGAAAATTATTTAAAACAAGTATATTTCTATTATTTTACAAGTAATGTTTTTGAAAAAATTCACAATGTGTCTTTAAATGATACTTAAAATCCCTTCCACGAGATTTTTGCTCTATTTTAAACATGTTTTATTAAGCATTTTCATAATTTTCGCTTCAATTTTATCATTAAAAATATTAGCGCGCTCTGTCCAACATTCGTTACTACATATCTATTCATCTTCTTCTTTTTGCGCCGGGAAGCGTGGCCTTTTCCTTCCCAGAATTCTCCTCCATTTCCTTTCCTTTGAAAAAACCCTCCACACAGCATCCCCAAAGATGACACAGGCCCTGAGCGAGATTATTTTCCTCAGGGCCTCCTGTGTGGAGCTCATTTAAAAAAAGCTAGTGCCGGTGACTTAGCAGGGGTGTCCGGGTTCAAGGGGTGATGCGCCCGCCCACGAACTGCGCGGCAGACTTCCAGTTTTTTACCCACCCCTAATACCGTTTTCCTTCCTCTCCTTCCTTTAGGTATAAAAATACCTTCCACACAGCATCCCTAAATATAACTCAGGACCTCACGGGAATTATTTTCCTCAGGGCTTCCTGTGTATAGCTAATGTAAAAAATCACCGCCTGTAAAAGGCCCATAAGAAAGTATTTAACTAGTTAAAGTTGATTTATTTTTGTTTCCAGTGACATTTTGAACTCGCTCGGATACGAACCCTTGGCTGTGAAAGCGGAACCACTAGACAACGAAAGTTTTTACGGTAAGTTACTTTGAAATGTAAGTAACTAATTACAGTAACTTTGAAATATTCATAAGGCATCATCAAACAGTAATAAATGCTGGAACGACGGCGCAATTTAAAACTTTTTTCTCCAAATGCTCGAAATTTTTTGGTAATCATTTTGAATATTTTCCGCCGTAATTAAAAAAAATCGTAGCTCCGAATTTTAATATTGAGACATACAAACTGATTATAGTTTTATATAGCCAATGAATTCGCATATCTTTTGTAGATTATCACATATTTATAGAATTCATATAAAAAATATTATAAAATCATAAACTTCTACTTAATTACTTGCAAATAATGGAAAATTTGTCAAAATTGGCAGCAAAGCAATCCGAGATATTTTAAATAGTGCCATATTATGCCAAAAAGCACTTCAGTGGATAGAATTATTCATGAGGAAGATTTAGTGTCTGTATGTGGTTGTATGCAAATTAACAGATGGCGGTGTGAGTTGATTTATCACTTGGTCATAAAGGTTGGGAAACCATCCAGTGGATGGCGTTGTGTTTCGTTAGCCACAGCAACGCGTGGCCGGGTCAGCTAGTTTATTATTCCAAAAAATTGAATATTCATTTATATTTTTAGAAACGGTCAAAAGGTGTCACATATAAATAAAATTAGATCCTAGACCATCTAAGTTTCAAACCAATTTTACAGAGCTTTGAGATTATTCAAATAGGTAGCAGTAAAAAAAATAGGAAAAATTTTATATTTCAATTTGAAATTGACAAAAATGACTTAAAAATGAGAGTTCTCAATAGCATCTTTGAGGATATTGTGTAGAGGGAATTTTAAAGGAAACGAAGTAGGGGAATTTCTGTGACGGATAAATAATTTATATAGAATGAGTTTAGGTATCTGGGGGTATATTTGGGGATGCTGTGGGGAGGGCTTTTTAGGGAAACGAAGGAGAAAAAGAGTGGGTAGTGGGTATCCAGGAGAGATGGACGTATGATTTTATCCCTTCCATTGCGGTGCAAAGCAATGGGTCGAGAGAGTCCGGCTAGAGAGGTCGAAGGGTGTCCTTCAACTAGTCTTCTCAAGTCAGACGCGTCTGCCGCAACCTGGACAAACAGCACCCCTACTAAGTCACCAAAAGTGGGATGATCTATGAATGGCAGAGGTGCGTATATTAAGCCGCCGCTATTCGATTTTCTACCGATTTCTTACATATCTCCCTTAAACATTTGAAGTTCCCTAGAACATTTTAAGCTCTTAAAAAAATATATGTTATTTTTGAAGATAAATATCTAGAAACGTTCCACGCCGAAACGCAAATTATATGAAATTCCCTCGATAGAAAAAAATCGCAAAGAATGGTCCGAAAATTATTTAAAACAAGTCTATTTCTATTATTTTACAAGTTATATTTGTGAAAAAATTCACAATGTTTCTTTAAATGATACTTAAGATACGTTCCAGGAGATTTTTGCTCTATTTTAAACGAGTCATGTTTTATTAAGCTTTTTCGTAATTTTCGCTTCAATTTTATCGATTTAAAAATTAGCGCGCTCTCTCCAACATTCGTAATTACATATCTCTCCATCTTCTTCTTTTCGAGAGCGGTTACGGGGCCTTAAGGGAGACCCTTTCTACAGCCACTCTCTCGAGCCATCGCCATGCAACGCAGTGGGAGGGATGGATTCACACGTCCATCGCTCCCAGACATATTGAACCACAGATTCCTAACCAAACCCTCATACATTTTTCCCTCCCGGCACACATCCGCCGCCAAGATCCGGGCAAAGCTCTTCCTATGAACTCAGGCACCCCTGCCAAGTTATCAAACGCAGCTCGCCACTTGGGGTGACCTATGGCAGAGGTGTTGGTTATCCAATAAATGGTTCACAGGGCGGCGGTGCACATATCTGCCTAAAAAATTGAAAATTATATAGGCAAATCATCTAGATGTGATACGTTTTGTACGAAATTTTCCAAAACACATTTCATTGATCTCTTTTGATATTTGCATAAAAATTCAGCGAACCCCCCCCCCCCCCCCACCTTGCTCTGCGTTTCGATGGAGGTGTTTTGATTCAATCACAGGGTACGGGTAGGTTCCTGGGGCCGCAATCATGTGACTATTATGCCAAAGGGGCGTACGTTGAATATTAAATGTCAAAAAATATGCCACGAAAAAACAGAAAAAACATTGAGTTGAAATATTGTCACACGGGGAGTGTTGAACTGAGTAGAAAATTTGATTTTAAACAGTTTGCGTTTTTTTTATATTAGCTTTTAAATCATTGTGTCTCCCTTATTATCATAGTGAGATATATGATGTAAACGGTGTTAGAAAGAGAAGAGATCACGCTTTATATTCAAATACAAAAACTAATCATAAAATAAGTAAAATGTAGACCGTTGTTGATTGTTGTTGTTGATTTAATAGTACACAACTGTAAATCCTGTACAAATCGCAAGTGCGCCCCACGGTTGAATTTGGCAGCCACCTCCGGTCTGGAGCTCCAAAATACTTGAAAATAAAACTCGACTAGAGTCGAGACTGCATAGATGCAGAAACGGACGGTCTGTTTGATTGATTCTTTCACCTTAAGATGAAGCTGTAAGTGAAATCCTATTTTTTTTTTTTTTTTACAGTTAATACCGCACAAGAGTCCAAACTGCTCCCGTCTGGAGCCAGTGAGACTATGGCATCCCCAAACGAGGTATGTTGTGAGGCTGAAGGTAGTGGGGAGGGGAAGGAGATAGGGAAGAGGAAGGTGGGGAAGTACCTGGCTATTCAGATCTGGTCACTAAACACGGCTAAAGCCATTTCAAGCAACGTTTCAATTCTGAATGGTGGTCTTACACCAGGGCGATACTGATAGTATCTTCCACTCTGGAACGTGCCGCAAATATACTAAATACTATTTTAAATTAATAAATTGTGAAATACCACTAATTAATCAAATAAAATTTATTTGCGCACGCCGGGTTCGAACCCGCGACCTTCGGATTGTGAGTCGAGAGTCTTGCCTCGGGACCACGGAGGCAGTTTTATTTAGATACTATTTAGATTCAACTTTACGACGAATCGGTTTACATTATGAACATCAAAAAATATGCTACGGATAAATTGAAGCTTTTAATAGCTTTTCTATGTATTGGAATTACAATAAAATTATTATTTACA
Organism: Glyphotaelius pellucidus; assembly: GCA_936435175.1. Lineage (NCBI taxonomy): Eukaryota > Metazoa > Arthropoda > Insecta > Trichoptera > Limnephilidae > Glyphotaelius > Glyphotaelius pellucidus. The sequence continues at coordinate 732,602 of OW386565.1, forward strand.
TAACAAAAAATATAAGCGTAAATCAATAAAAAATATGTTTTTTTATGACTTAACTATGAAATAATATAAAAGACAATTTTTAAAAAATACCCCTTGTTGGCTAAGACTAATTTTGAGGTTTTGTATGTTCTAACTTTTTTTCATTCTTTTAAAATTATGTACCAAATAAATAAAAACCACTTTTTCGCTTACTCGCCGCGTGCAAATAAGACGACGCGCGATTTTAAATTTTGTATGGCTTGAGAATCGAAATATTTCTAGCGTTTATATTCCTCTTAACGAAAGGATTGCAATCTTTAGAGCACAGGCGTCGGGTGGGAATGCTATCCATGTTCTAGCGGTATTTCAAAGGAAGATACTCTGAGGAACTAGCGTCATTGATCCTTTCGGCACCGGTGCATAGTCGGGAGACACGCCAAACGCGCGCCCATCATATGTACACTGTTAACATTTGTCACATAAGAACGGGTCGTTTTTTTGACTCGTTTTTGAGTTCAACAGCTCGGCTATGGAACGATTTGCCGGCTTCTGTGTTTCCTCCCTCCCACAACATGGGTCACTTCAAGACCAATTTTCCTTTCTCTCCTCAAAAAGACCCTCCACACAGCATCCCAAATTTATGAAACTTTTGGAATTTTTTATTAATTACTAGCTGGTATCCTGCATGCGTTGCAACGCCATCCAAATAAATAAATTGACTCTCCCTGCGTGTCCTCTCCCGTTAACCTTTCTCGCCTTCCCCCTCCCTCGTCACCCCTCCCTCACTTCCTCCGTTCCCCCCCGCCTCCTGCCTTTTCTCTAAAATATATGAAATACACACATTTTCATTTATACAAATTTCATAACGCCAGAGCTCACCATTATATATAGCCTATAACCTTCGCGGGCGTGCGCACAACAAATCGCCAAGTTTCATCGCAATCGGATAAACGGTATGGCAGCTCATTAAATACGAACAAATGAACAAACAAATATTGATTTTTATTTATAAAAATAAATTTTTTAGAGGGGGGGGGGAATAAATTAATTTTTTTACAGGAGCCGCACCGGGCGGTTGGTACCGGAGATAAATCTAATGAGATTTGGGGTTATGTCAACCGCGCGAGCCTAATACCTAATTGTGACTTTAAATTGGAAATAAATACTGTCGTAATGGATGATTATTTCTTTCGTGAACTCTCTTGTAAATAAAGTCTATTAATTTATTTATCGGTTTCAGAGACACAGAAGAAATTGTCCAATTAAAATAAGTATTCTGTTCTCTTAATCCCTGATAAATAAATACCTACCTAATAAAAATCGAGGTAGGTAGGTGATTAGGTCTAACTTGAAATCTGCGTGTTCTCCTTTATACTTCGTCTACCATCTTATCGCTAAATTTCTTATCAGAAATCGACTTTTGACATCTACCTACGTAAGTAATTACGCATTCGAAATTCTTAAATACTAACTTTAGGTCATAACTAACTAACTAACCATCACGCCGTTTCCCCGCAGGGGTAGGCAGAGAGGACGGACCGCCAAACAACTCGACCTTGGCACACACTCCTTGTTCACATTCATACATCGTCTCATACATGCTCTTCTGTTATTCTGACTCTTGACATCGCCCGACTCAAGTATCTTGGACTTGGTCGTGCCATGTCTTCCTCGGGCGTCCCCGACTTCGTCTACTATTCACATTTGCGTCATATATTCTCCTTACACTCCTTTCCTCATTCATTCGCTCTACATGCCCAAACCATCTGAGCGTCCCTTTCTTAATCTTATTCATTACGCTTACATCAGCCTTGCATTCTTTGCGGATCTCCACATTTCTCACACGATCGTACATGGTTATACCACACATACGTCTCAGGGATCTCATTTCTACAGCATTCAGTCTACTTTCATCCTTTCTCTGCCAGTTCCGTGCCTCACTGCCATACATCAGGATAGGTACCAGCACTCCATTATGGACGGCTAGCTTCGCTTCTTTTGACATTTTTTTGTTGCCGCCAACTGCGTTCAGTCCTCCATTAATGGAGTTACCGGCACTTACCCTTCTTTCGATGTCTCCATCGGTCTTCCCATCTCTCGTAAACATACTTCCCAAATAAACAAACTCGTCCACCTGCTCCAAGCATTCGTCATTCACAACTATGTTGCACATTGTTTTCGTACTAACTCTTTCAAATACCATGACTTTAGACTTACTTACATTCATCATTAACTCATTCTTCATACATACTGCGACTGTAGATCTTCCATACTGTTAGAAATCAGCACCGCATCATCAGCATACAACAGGCAACATACTTCTAGATCACTCAATTTCGCGCCCAATCCCATCTCTTTCAATTCTTGCATACAATTATCCATGTGCAGATTGAATAACCACGGTGACATTACGCATCCTTGCTTAACACCTTTAACCAAATTTAGGTCATAATAATCGATATTAGTCGGAAATCTTTTCTGATAAATAAACAGCTGTTTAAATATTTGTGTTTTCTCCCTCATGTAGCATCTCTTCTTCATTGGAACGCATTTTAACATTTATGTAAACGCTAAAGGTCAAACCTTAAATGTTCAGCGCGTACGCACGGACAGGTCCTTACCACAGACCACTAGCAAATAGTGTGTGACCGCGCGAACTTCACACCAATCTTTCAAACCATGTTTCAACAAACGGAGGAGACGGAACACAAAAAATGTTTATGGTGTTGTTCAAGCGATTGTTCATGTTCATTTCTCGCTGGAGACAGGCCTTAAGAAATTCAAAATCATTACCCTAAACATACTGTTAACACGTTCAACTCGGGTTCGTTTCAACCAAAACCAGGCTAATTGTGCTTCATCACAAGTTAACCCTTTGAGGTGAGCTGTGATGAATTATACATTAACCTTCCGACCTCTCCCCCTTCCCCTCCCCACACACTCGGGGGGAGAGAACACAGCCGAGGGCTGCCAAAACCTGTACAATATATCATTTTTACTTTATTTATCGTTGTTAAGTTTAATTTGTTAATTCTTTTTTTTAATTAAAATGTTTTTATAAACCCAATTAAATATTCTTGAAAATATATCAGAGTGTGTGAATCACACATGGTAGAAGTGAAACCTTAAAAAAACTGAAGTAGACAAGAGTGGAGAGGCTACGAAGCACCGCACAAAGAGAATACCGTTTATACTAACTCATTCTCTCGAAATCCTATAAATGTATGTGTTTGTTTCTTTTTAGTGTCGCTATTTTTCGTTTCATCGAGTTTAAAATCACAACGGTGCTAACGAAGTTTTCACTTCGAAAATATATGTGTGCAGTTCACAGCGGTAGGAGTGATACCTTCAAAAAACTAAAGTAGACAAGAGTGGGGAGGTTACGAAGCACCGCACAAAGAGGAGATCGATTATTCTATCTCATTCTCTCGCAGGCTAAATCCTATAGATGTATGTATTTGTCTCTTTTTAGTGTCGCTTTTTCGTTTCATCGAGTTTCAAATCAGAACAGTGCTAAAGAAGTTTTTACTTTAGAAATACATGTGTGCAGTTCACAGCGGTAGAAGTGAAACCTTTAGAAAATTAACGGTTATTCTATTATTTACTTCAAAAGTACACAACTGCTAACCTTGTAAAAATCACAAGTGCGCCCCACGATTGAATTTGGCAGCCACCTCTGATCTGGAGCCCTAAAATACCTGAAAGAAACCCTCGACTTGTTCGGTCCGTTTGAGAGATTCTTCGAACTTAACAAACGGATTGCAAACTTTAGTGCACAGCCGTCTGGTGGGAATGCCATCCTTGTTCTACCGGTATTACAATGAAAGATGCTCCGATGTACTTGTGTCATAGATCCCTTCGGCACCGGTGCATAGCCGGAAAACACGCCAAACGCGCGCCCAACATATGTACATGGTTGGCATTTGCCACTTCTTCGACTCGTTTTTGTGTTCAACAGCTCGGTTATGGAACGATTTGATGGCCTCTGTGTTTCTTCCTTCCTACAACATGGGTCTCTTCAAGGCCATTTTTCATTCCTTCCTCACCTCACAAAGACCCTCCACACAGCATCCCAATTTTTTTTTACATTACGTACGTACGAAACATTCTAAATAAAAATTCACTAAAAACGGTATACTTTTCCTTATGTCAATCTATTATATCTTATGGTATAGTAGTGTGGGGAGGATGCTCTAAAACAATATTAGATCCATTAATTAAAGCTCAAAAATTGATAATGCGGACTATTTACAAAGTACACTATATTCACCCCACGAAGGACTTATTTAAGGACTTCAAAGTACTCAATATAAAATCCGTATACGTCAAAAACATATCCACTTATTACAAATTCAAACAAACGAAAAAAATTATTTTTGAATCAACCTACAATACAAGATACTCCAAAAAATCCAATTATATTATTCCACCAACAAAAACCTCAATGGTACAGACACAATTTAACTTTCTTGCTCCTAAAATCTTCAATAATTTAACAATAGAAATAAAGTCAATAGCCAAATACGACAGTTTCAAGAAGGCGCTTGGGGACTTTTTGATGAGTGATTGTGATAATGTTAGTAGCCTGTTTCTCGTACTCAGATAAAGGTGTATATATTGTTTATATGTGTGAGGATGTTGTTATATGGGAGTATGTATGTATGTGTGTGTATGTACATGTATAGATGTGTGCACCTATATATGCATGTGTGCTTGCATGCACCCACACTAAAAAAAGGTAAAAAGTTACTACATTATTACATTACAAGTTATTACATTATTACATTACAAGTTATTACATTATTACATTACAAGTTATTACATTATTACATTACAAGTTATTACATTACAAGTACATTTTTACAATCTAATGTTAATTTACTTCTAATCTCCTTTCTACTTTCTAAATTTTTATATAATTTCTACTTTTTATCATATTTTCTATTTTTATCACAATTTCTACTTCGAACAATTATTGAAATAATTGATTTATTCACTTTCGCAGCCCTGTTTTTAACAAGTCAGTGTATTGTTTCGAGATATAATCAACCCTGTACATATTAAACCATTAGCTTCCTACCCTTTTAACCCCTCAGGCCTCGGGCCTATTTTGTCGAAAGGTCAAAATATTTCCGGTGCGCAATAAAATCCAAATAAATAAAATATTTCTGCGCAAATTCAAAAACTTTCGCGCATTCGGCACCGGTGCATAGTCGGGAAACACGCCAAACACGCGCCCAACATTTGCACATGGTTGACATTAGTCACATGAGAACGGGTCGTTTCTACGACTCGTTCTTGAGTTCAACAGCTCGGCTCTGGAACGATTTGCCGGCCTCTGTGTTTCCTCCCTCCTACAACATTGGTCTCTTCAAGACCCATGTTCACTCCTTCCTCTCCTCATACAAATGACATTAGTCACATGAGAACGGGTCGTTTCTACGACTCGTTCTTGAGTTTAACAGCTCAGCTGTGGAACAATTTGCCGGCCTCTGTGTTTCCTCCCTCCTACAACATTCTCAAAAACACCCTCCACACAGCATCTTCAAAGATGACATAGGCCCTGAGGGAAATTATTTTCCCCAGGGTCTCCTGTGTGGAGTTAAAGTAAGAAAAAAAAAAACAAAACTAAATGCTGTTTTTGAAAGGATGTGAAATACGCTTTCAAATTTTATTATTGGAAATGAACATATAATTTTGTGAATATATATATATATATTTCTTAATGCAAACTTAAAAAGTTTTTAAAATGGCTCACATTACGTTTTTTCTAAGTAACTAAAATTATTGAAAATGAAAAAAAAATAAAAACTTACATTTTATTAGACAATTTTATTATAAACGTTACCGTCAAAAGAGTTTTTTTTTGGATAAATCTTAATACATGATAGCTTTTTGTTTGACAAGCCCCCAAAGAGCACACAAACCCCAATGGCTCGGAGGGCTTTGAAGCAAAGAATGGATGGTTACCTCGAGAGTGTTTTTTCTTGGGGTAAGAATAACCTCGTCGAATTCAATGTTTCAAAGACCCAATCATGTCTGATCACGTCTAAAAGGGATCGAAATGAAAATCTAGTCTCCTTCAACGGAAGCAATCTCCCGAACAGACCCTCCATTGATTAATATGCTTGGTGTAACTATAAGTGACCAGCTCAGGTATGTGGGCTCCATCGAAGCCAGAATAAAGTTAGCCTCTCAAAAACTGGCGTACTGTACAGGGCCCGCAGATACTTTATTAGTACACAACTGCTAACCCTGTACAATCTCAAGAGAGCTCCACGGTTGAATTTGGCAGCCACCTCTGGTCCGGAGCCCCAAAATATGTAAAAAAAAAACCTCAACTCTGTGCAGAAACGGGCGGTCCGTTTGATAGATTCCCGTAACTTAACAAGTTGCTGTCCTTGTTCTACCGGTATTACAATGGAAGATGCCCCGAGGAACTAGCGTCATTGATCCCTTCGGCACGGGTACATAGTCGGGAAACACGCCAAACACGCGCCCAGCATTTGTACACGGTTGACATTAGTCTTGATTCTCTCGTGACTCGTTCTTGATTTTATTTTATATTATACTAGCTTTTCCCCGCGGCTTTGCTCGCATGGTATTAGGGAAAATTACAGTAGCGCTTGGACTTATCATTTATATTCCCCCCCCCCCCCCTCCACGCACTCTCGCATTCTATACATTCATTCCCGGTACATTCAGTTTTCAAACAGTTTTTTTTTTCTTTAGTTTTTTTTTTCTCGCATGCCACCTAAATTTCATAATGCTAGAGCTCAAAGAAAAAAAGAAGTATCCAATTTGGTGCAGGAATTTATGCGCTTACAAACGTTTCGGATTTAAATATGTGGAAGTTTGTAAATATAATAAAAAATAACACTATTTATTAAATTGTCTTTATAATCGTTACGAATTATATTTTTAGTGTAGGAACTCTCATCTGACATTTATTCCAAAACAAAAGCTTGTCCAAAAAAACAAAACATTTTCTAATATTTGAATTTCCTGGAGCAGCAGCCGACCAGTAGGTAGGGGGCTGAGTACCTACCAGCATAGAGCCCACATATATATCAACATCGTTTCCATGGCAACGATTTGTTTTCTGACGTTAGAAATAACTCGCTTTTGTTAGCGACAGAAAACGTATAACCAAAATAATATATAAATATTCATAACGCCAGAGCTTACCATTATATACAGCCCGTAGTCTTCGCATATAATTTAGCTTTCTATTGGTGAAAGAATGCGTGAAAAGCATAGCAAACCAATTCGAGCAGTCTTGCATTTATAATATTAGTATGGATTCTATTGTTGTAACATTTTTTACAAGGATTTTGGAGAGTTGGCGACAAGAAAATCGTTCCACAGCCACATTCGTAAAAACGACCCGTTCTCAAGTGACATATATCAACCGTGTAGGTATGGACGTTCGGTAGCTTCCCCTGTAGAGCACAGATGGTGGGAATGCTGTTCTTGTTCTACTGATATTTCAATGGAAGGCGCTCCTAGGAGCTAGCGTCATGATTTTTTCGATGCTGGTGCACATCCAACATTTTCCACGTGAGAACGGGTCGTTTCTACTACTCGTTCTTGAGTTCAACAGCTCGGCTATGTAATCATTTGCTGGGTATGTGTTTCGACAATTCTTTGTAACAATACTCACGCATGTTTGCTATTTCTTCTCCTCAAAAATACGCTCCCCACAGCATCCCCAAAGATGAAAGTTGGAGTTATTTATCTGATTTCTACAGTAAAGACTGCCTAAATTTGAGAGGCGGTTATGGGTACCGCCACCCCCGGAACCATTCATAGGATAAACAACACTTCTGGCATAGACGCTCCACACAGCATACGCAAAGATGACAGTCGGAGTTATTTATCTGATTTCCGCAGTAAATACTGCTTAAATTTGAGAGGCGGGTATGGGTACCGCCACCCCGGGAACCATTCGTAGGATAAAAAACACTTCTGGCATAGGTCACGCCAATATTTGGCATGTGAGGTTTGTTCGGATTTCGGCAGTGGATGCGTCTGCCCGCCAGCTGCCCGGCTGTGACTGATTAATAGAGACCTTTTGACCTCTCCAGCAGGACTCTCTCGATCCATCGCCTTTCGTACGCCCGCCACTCCTGCACACATTGACCCACAGATTCCTACCCACCCCTCATACATTTTTCCCTCATCTTCTTACTTCTTCTTCTTCCTTTCTCTAAAAATACCCTCTAAACAGCATACAGAAAGATGACAGGTGCCGGAGATAGTTATCTAATTTGTACAGCACTCTATTTTCACCATTCCTCTGCCAGTTCCTTGACACTCTCCAATACATCAGGGTTGATGCCAGCACTCCATTATGGACTACTGGATTCGCGTCCTCAAACAACTTTTTATTCATTTTACGTAAATTTCAAACAAATTAATTTTTTTAATATATATAATAATAAAATTTTGTACGTCATCTCTCTCTTTCGAACTCGCGGCTTTTCCTACAAAGGGGCGTTCCGTTTCTTTACCTGTCTCTTTCGCACACTAGGCGTGGCTAGCCAATAGGAGGTGTTTAAATGTAGTTGGATACCTAACGTAATTCTAAATTCAAATAACCCGTTCTAAATACAAATCTTATTTTATGTACATACATACATATAGACGGCATCTGTGGGTTGGTACTTTAAACACTTCTCTGCGAATCCGGAGGTCGCCAGCTCTAATGCTTAATTTATTTGAATAATTTGTCAACTTGTGTTTGAATAAAAACAATTTCTAGTACAAATATTTGGGGCAATTTCATGAGGGTTCCGCGACTTTTCATACCCCGACAAAATATTTGCGACAAAATATCAGCGACATAATATTCCCGACAAAATATTAACGAAAAAATATCAGCGACAAAATATTCCCGACAAAATATACCCGAAAAATATCAGCGACAAAAAATTCCCGAGAAAATATTAACGACAAAATATCAGCGACAAAATATTCCCGACAAAATATTAACGACAAAATATCAGCGACATAATATTCCCGACAAAATATTAACGAAAAAATATCTCCGACAAAATATTCCCGACAAAATATTCCTGACAAAATATACCCGAAAGATATCAGCGACAAAATATTCCCGACAAAATATTAACGAAAAAATATCTCCGACAAAATATTCCCGACAAAATATTCCCGACAAAATATTCCCGACAAAATATACCCGAAAAATATCAGCGACAAAATATTCCCGACAAAATATTAACGAAAAAATATCTCCGACAAAATATTCGCGACAAAATATTCCCGACAAAATATCCCCCATAAAATATACCCGACAAAATATCCCCGACATCATATTCCCGACGAAATATTACCGACGAAATATTCCCGACAAAACATACCCAACAAAATATCCTACGGACAAAACTTCCTATAACAAAATATCTACTAAAACTTACCCTAACCTAACCTAACCTAATCTAACCCAACCTACCGTAACCTAACCTAACATAGAAATTAAATGAAGACATCATGAGCGAAACTCAATCGAAAATCTGGAAACATAAAAATCAGAAAAATATATTTACACCTCTGGAACTCGTTGAAGGTGACCGAATTGGATATCGACACCTTAGCTCAGTGGTCAAGAGTACTCGCCTGGAAAGAGAGAGGTCCTGGGATCGAGTCCCAGAGGTGCAAATATCTTTTTCTGATTTTTCTGTTTCCAGTTTTCGATTGAGTTTCGCTCATAGTGTCTTCATTTAATTAAATATTACAATTTGAGGTTTTACTCATAAAAGTTAAAATAAAAAAAATGATAATAACCACGAAATAATACAGACATCTTGTAAAGACAATAACGGTACTGTTCCAGAGCGGTAGATATGCAATATAATATCTTTGTGAAAGATCCCAATTGGCAATCCAAATGTTGCTTGAAATGGGTTTAGTTATGTTTGGTATCAGATCTAAGTAGCTAGGAATTTCCGCATCTAATTTTTAGCCATTATTTGCAAATCTGGACATTTCTCACGTGGTTTTCCCACAAGTACGTCTCAGGCATCTCATTTCTATAGCATTTAGTCTACTTTCATGCTTTCTCTGCCAGTTCCATGCCTCACTGACATACATCAAGGTAAGCACTCCATTATGGACATTGTGGACTATTAGCTTCGCTTCTTTGTACAGTTTTTTGTTGACGCCAATGGCGTTCAGTCCTCCATTAATGGAGTTATCTGCATTTACCCTTCATAAGAGTAAGATTAAGAAAGGGACGCTCAGTTTGGGAATGTTTTTTTTTTTTTACATATGAATGCCGCACAAGAGTCGCAACTGTTCCCGTCTGGAACAAGTGAGACTATGGCATCCCCAATTGGGGTATGTTGTGAGACTGAAGGTAGTGGGGAGGGGAATGAGATAGGGAAGAGGAAGGTGGCGAAGTACCTGCCTATTCAGATCTGGTCGCTAAAGCCATTTCAAGCAACGTTTCAATTCTGAATGGTGGTCTTACACCAGGGCGATACTGATAGTATCTTCCACTCTGGAACGTGCCGCAAATATACCATATATTACTTTTAAATTAATAAATTGTGAAATAACACAAATTAATCAAATAAAATTTATTTGCCACGCCGGGATTCGATCCCGCGACCTTCGGATTACAAGTCAAAAGCCTTACCGCTAGACTACGCCGGCCGTCGTCTATATAGCATGTAGAGCGAATGAGCGAGGAAAGGAGTGTAAAGAGAATGTGACGCAAATATTAATGGTAGAAGAAGAAGAAGACGCCCGAGGAAGACGACAGGCACGACCAAGTGAATCAGATACTTGAGTCGAACCATGTCAAAAGTCAGAATAATAGAAAATAATAGAATAGAATGTATGAGACGATGTATGAATGTGATCGAGGCAAGAAGTGTGTGCCAAGACCGTCTCGTTTAGCGGTCCGTCCTCTCTGCCTACCCCTGCGGGGAAACGGCGTGATGGTTGATTAGTCAGTTTTTTTTGTGCAATTTTGAATGAAGTCCTTGCCCAGATGTGCCCTGATGATGGACACTGTAACGCTGTCCGAAACGTTGGGTAATGAAGGAGGTATCGCAACACGGTATAGTACCCCAAAAATAAATCACTACGACTATCCTTAATAATGAAATCCCAACAAAATGAATAATGCTCCTAGATTAGGCATATAAGAAATATATTAATGTTTTGTTTGTGGTAAATTTTATAAAAAAACTAAAATTAAAATCTATAATGTATTTTAATATTAGTACCTACTTATAAAGTGGAATTATTTAAACCCCTCAGGCTCATTTGTTCGCTTTTCGGAGCAACTCTCTATACATTGTTACTTAGTTAAGAGGAAAGTATGCGCGGCTCATTTCGGCCAGTTTTGTACAAATCTTAAATTCGGGTTTGAGATCAAATTACCCAAGCAAACTGAAAAAATATTTTTTTAATCAAATATCTATTATGAATGTGAGCTACTTTATTTATTTTTGCTTTAAATTATAAGATACTAGCTTTTCCCCGCGGCTTCGCTCGCATGGTATTACGGGAATTTACTGTAGCGCTTGCACTTATCAATTATCTCCCTAAAATAGCTGGGTGCTTTAGACCACACGACTGAAGTAAAACTTCTTTATGCTTCGTTCGCCTCGCCCGATCACACTTTTCGTAACGCATTCACCAGCTTACTCCCCAAGTCAAGCGTGCGTAAAAAAGTTTTACTTCAAAAAGATTCTCGATAAATGAGAAATTTCAGTAAATCCCCTCCATGGGAAGTAAGCAAAAAATGAGCTTACTTTGTGCGTGTGAACACGCCCTCAATACACGTCTATATATTTTCCTGTTCAGTGGTTACTTTGGTTCGGCCATGTCTGTGTTCGTTCGGCAAAGTTCGCGGATTAGTGAATAATTGAGCAAACAGTGGCCCGTTTAACATTTCAACCGGGATTATTATTTGCTACTCGCTCGCCCGTTCCCCCGAGGCGTTACTGTAGTAAACCGTTCTACAGGGAGGTCAGAACTAACTCAATAATTTTTTATTTTAATTTTTTTTTTGTAATTCCAATTAGTAGGCACTGAGGAAAATAATTTTCCTGGAGGCCTACGTCATATTTGGGGATGGTGTGTGGAGGGTTTTTTTGAGGAAAAAAAAGAGACTGGGAAGGATGATTGATCACTAAAATATTCTCACAAAAGCTATGAAGGGTGAGTAGGAATCTGGGGGTTTGTATATTTAGAAGTGTCAGATGTTTGAATTCGTTGCGCCCATTGCTGTGCAACGTTGGGTCGAGAGAGTTTTGCTGAAGAGGCGAAATGGTCTTCTTCAACCAGTCTCTCCAAATCCGCCCAGTATCCGAAGACAGATAGGTGACAAAAGTTTATTTAGGGGCCTATGTCATCTTTGGGGATGCTGTGTGGAAGGATTTTTTAAGGAAAGTAAGGAGAGAAAGATCTGGGGAGGAAAAAGCTATGAGGGGTAGATAGGAATCTGGGAGTCAGTGTGTACATGAGTGACGGACGTTTGAACTCGTCCCATCATTGCTGTGCAAAGTTGGGTCGAGAGAGTTTTGCTGAAGAGTTGAAAAGATCTTCCTCAACCAGTCTGTCCGAATCCGGCCCAGGCGGTGGGCAGGCCCACAGTTGGAAAATAATTTCCGTTGGTGTCTATGTCATATTTGGGGATGCTGCGTGGAGGGTTTTTTTTTTAAATTAAGGAGATAAAGATCTGAGAAGGAATAAGCCATGAAGGGTGGGCAGGAATCTGGTGATAAGCGTGTCCAAGAGTGACGGACGACACAAGAGTGAATCGATGTTTGGATGGGTCGAGAGAGTCCGGCTGGAGAGGTGTAAAGGCCGCCCTCAACCGGTCTCTCAAAATCCGCACAGCAGGTGGGCAGATGCGTTCCTAGTCAATCCAACCCGGGGACCCCTGCGAAGTCATCAAACGTAGTGAACCACTTGAGGTGATCTAGGGCAGAAGTGTTGGTTATCCAATTAATGGTTCCCGGGTGGCGATACCCACAACCACCTCCTATATTGACATATAAACATTATCAAAAAATTCTCGCGCCACCAACTGTAATTTATTTGTACAATTTTCAAAATAGAAACTTTGTGGGCTTGCGCACAACAAATCACCAAAGTTTCTTCACAATCAGATGAATGGTATAAGAAACAAATTCATAACGCTGGCGGTCAACACAATATATGGAAACCTTTGCAATCATGTGAACGACAAAGTATCATCGTAATCGGATGAATGGTTTAGCAACGCACAAGGCACAAACAAAGAAACATTCAATTTTATATATTAAGAGGAACGTATGCGCGTCCCATTTTGGCCAGTTTCATACAAATCTTAAATTTGGATTTGAGATCAAAATACCCAACCAAACTGAAAAATTATTTTTTTAATCAAAAGACATATCAAATATCTAGTACGGATGTGAGCTACTTTATTTATTTTTGCTTTAAATTATAAGATATAGGCCGTTAAAGATTTTAGTTTTTCATTATTTTAGAGGCAACTTGGGCAATTATTTGTGAGTAAATGAAAAACAATATAAAAATAATTTTACGAAAATTATCATAAAAACTTAATGTAAAATAAAAAATTTATTTTAGAACAAACATCATTTTAATAAGTGTAAATTTAAAATACAAATTACTTATTTACGGCGGAACAAAAATTTGTCATTTATACATTTAAATTACTATCCAAAAAATGCATTTTTAACAATGTTTTATTTTTAATTTTATTTTTCATTGTATTTGTTAAATACACATAGTAAAATTATTTTTTTAATGTTTTTCATTTACTCACAAATATTTGTTCAAGTTGCCTCTAAAATCATAACACACTAAAATCTTTAATGGCCTATATCTTATAATTTAAAGAAAAAATAAACAAAGTAACTCACATCCGTACTAGATATTTGATAAACGTTTTGATTACAAAAATATTTTTTCAGTTTGGTTGGGTATTTTGATCTCAAAACCAAATTTAAGATTTGTATGAAACGGTTTGAAATGGGCCGCGCATACGTTCCTCTTAAGATTTTAAATACAAAAATGAACGCATGTTTTATTCACCCTGTAGGACTTATTATTTATTAAAACCGGAACAATGGAGATTACGTTCCGGGTGGTGGTGGATGGGGGGGCACTTATATAATAGATGCACTGAGCAGTAATCACAACCGGAACTACATCTCTGGATCCATCATCCACCAGGGGTGGCCAAAAGGCTTCTTAATAATAATGACTTTTATAGCGCCAATTTTGTGAAAAATCACCGAAAAGGCTTTGAATCATACACATTTGAATTTTAGTAGACCTGCCTTAAGGTGATCCAATAGTCCAGGGAAAAATCGAAATCGGAATTCACGCCCCTTTGTGGGAGGAGTTTAAGAATACTTGAGAAAAAGCTTTTGGAAAGGTTGGAAAAGGTATTTGAAAATTGTTTTTACAGGTTGATTTCATAAAGGCCTGTAAAAAACATTTACCCCTTTTTTACGCATTATTTAAACTAATAAACCGCAAACTTAAAATTGATTTCACAGAACCAAGCCACGTTGAGCCTACACGTCTGTTCCCCGCTCCGTTCGGGGCAGAAGTGAAAATAAGTGGCGTGTGGCAAGCCAGTAGTCCTTGGGTAGACGACATAAGGCTCATTTTGAAAATCCAAATTCGTCGACTGCCGGCCGTATTGTGAAATAACAACGCGAATATGCATATTTTATTTTATTTTGTGAATATTGGGCGCAAATATAACTTTTTTTTGCAATTATCATAAAAGAAACTAAATTTGCTACAATAAACAATAAAACCATTTCAGATAAAGGGTTTATAAGTAGGAGAGATTGCACTTGAAAGTGTTTTTTTATAGACCTAATACTTTATTTTTTTCTAGGCTTATTTAAAGACTTATAAAAAAAATTACCAATATTTTTTAGGGCCAAGATATGTTCTACACGCAGTATTTAATTGAAGTATCTATAATACTTTAAAGCCATCAAATTTTCAAAGCAAAAATACATGATTTTGTATGATTTTACATTATTTCGCATGGCTTCATCTTAAGTGATAAAAGCGTATTATTTATCATTTGGAGCCGGCTAGGCTCGCAAATCTAGAAAATGTGACGTCATCATTCTTGTGCGAACCAGCGTCGAGCTTTCATCGGAACATTTTATGAAACACGGCAAAAATGGTGGCTTGTTCTATGAAAACGTGTAAAAATGGAAGTGAAAGAAATAATAAACCGAATTATCGTATTACATTCCATAGGTAAGCATTATTTTAAGCTTATTCAGATCATATAATATGATCAGTTTTAGTATCATATACATATGTAGACGTTTCTCAAGTGTGCTCGTCGCTGTTTACTGGGGTATATAAATTATGAAACATTTGTAAAAGTGTCTGAACTAAACACGGCAACAAAATATTCGACTCTGAAAACAGGCGAACTTTACTTTGCCGTATTTGGACTTCGCAAATTTGTTCATAACGTGGCGAGCAATTCGCGCTCCCATGTAAAAAGGTCTATTCATTCAAATGCAGATTTTACTGTTAAGAACTAAATGGTGATATTGTAATGCGAGATGCCAATATACTGTCAGATTGATTTATTGACGAATCATATATCATCGCAGTCATCTTCCCCCCTTCGCGTCCCGCTATAGTTGGTTTGTACCCCTCGCCTGTCTCTCGTCTACATATATTCATATGTCTATGCTTTGGATATAAAATATTTTTCAAGGATCTATTATACAGAATCTATCAATTTGGGAAGCGGGTTTGTGTACCGCCGCCCCGGGGACCAACCAACAGAGACCTTAGGTCACCCGAAGTGGTTCGCTACATTTGGGGGGTGTCAGCTGCATGGCAGGCCGGATCGGGAGAGAATGGTGGAGGGAGTCCCTTTGACTCCTCCAGCATTACTCTCTCAGAATATCGCATTGCATCGCAGTGGGAGGGATGGATTGATACATCCGTCACTCCTGGACACTAACCCCCAGATTCTTACCCACCCCAATAGCTTTTTCTTCCCAGAAATTGCCTGTCCTGTCTCATCTTAGGGGATGCTGTGTGGAGGGTCTTTTTAATGGAAGGATGTTCTGGAAAGGAAATATTTATGAGTGGTCTGGGGTCGGTGTGTCCTATTATCCACTACAATGCAAAGTAGTGGCAAGCTCGAGATGTCATTGGTCTACCTCAACTGCACGATTGAATTTGGCAGCCACCTCTGGCCTGGAGTTCCCAAAATACCTGAAAAAACTCTCGACACGGTGCAGAAACAAGCGGTTCGTTTGATAGATTCTCCCATCTTAACAAACGGATTGCAACCTTTAGAGCACAGGCGTCGGGTGGGAATGCTGTCCTTGTTCTACCGATATTTAAACGGAAGATGCTCGAGAAACTAGCGTCATTGATCTCCTCGGTATCAGTGAATAGTTGTTGAAACACGTCAAACACGCGCCCAATTATATACGGTTGACTTTCACATGAGAACGGGTCGCTTTTACGACTCATTCTTAAGTTCAATAGCTTGACATTGGAACGATTTGCCATCTTCGTTTGGCGTGTTTCGTCCTTCCTAACACCTGGGTCTCTTCAAGACCCATGTTCACTCCTTCCTCCCTTCAAAAAGACCCTCCACATAGCATCTTCAAAGATGACAGGAGCCGTGAGGGAAATTATTTTCCTCAAGGTTAATGTAAAAAAATTGAGAAAATAGACGCATCCACGCACATAGACAACTTCATGAACCAAGGCAGACCTGCTAAGACATCAATAGTAGCGATACACTCGGGGTGACCTATGGCAGAGATATATGAACGGTTCTCGGGATGTCGGTACCCATAACCGCCTGCAAAATTGAGCAGTTGTACTGGAATCAGGGTAAAAAAATAAAAGCCAAGAGCGCAATTCACACGCGGTAGAAAGGAAACCTTCAGAAAACTAAAGTAGGCAAGAGTGGGGAGACTACAAAGCATTTTTTTTATCAATGTGAAGGATGATTTTTCCTTATTTTTATCGTCGAATCGGAGTATATTCCAATAATTCCAATATAAATTTGGTCATCTTATAAGAATTTGTGTTTTCTTCTTCGGAGTCGCTAGATGTCGCTTTATTTTGTGTTTTCTTTGCCTGTTCATTTTGGAGTGGTTCGAAGATTGGATTTTGATTGTACAAAAATAAAAAAATAAAATAAAAATATATGTTTTTTGATTACTTGACTAAAGGAACAAGATAATATAGAATATGGATGAACGAATTATGTATGAAGAATATGTTAATGATGAATGTAAGTAAGTCTAAGGTCATGGTATTTGAAAGAGAGAGCACAAAAACAGTGTGCAATGATGAATTCTTGGAGCAGGTGGATGCGTTTGTGTATTTGGGAAGTATGTTTACGAGATATGAGAAGACCGATAGAGACATTGAAAGAAGGGTACATGCAGATAACTCTATTAATGGAGGACTGAACGCCGTTGGCGCCAACAAAAAACTGTCAAAAGCAGCGAAGCTAGGTGTCCACAATGGAGTGCTGGTACCTACCCTGATGTATGGCAGTGAGGCATGGAACTGGCAGAGAAAGGGTGAAAATAGACTGAACGCTGTAGAAATGAGATCCCTGAGACCTATGTGTGGTAAAACCACGTATGATCGTGTGAGAAATGTGGAGATCGGCAAATAATGCAAGGCTGATGTAAGCGTAATGAGTAAGATTAAGAAAGGGACGCTCAGATGGTTTGGGCATGTAGAGCGAATGAACGAAGAAAGTAGTGTAAGAAGAATATATGACGCAGATGTGAATTGTAGACAAAGTCGGGGACGCCCGAGGAAGACATGGCACGACCAAGTGAATCAGATACTTGATTCGGGCCATGTAAAGAGTGAGAATAATAGAAGAGCATGTATGAGACGATGTATGAATGTGAACGAGGCAAGGAGTGTGTGCCAAGACCGAGTTGATTGGCGTTCTGTCCTCTCTGCCTATTGTTAGTTAATTAGTTAGACTAAAGAAAACCGTAAATTTATCGTTTTATATTGGAAATTAGTGAAATAAATAAATATTTTATTGCTATCTCATTCTCTCGCAGACCAAATCTTATAGATGTATGTGTTGTTACGTTACAAGAATAAGGAATCGAGTCTTAAGTACCGTCATGTTTCGACAGTCAGCGAATCGAGCCCTAAAATACTGTTGCACCGCGGGACGGTAATGCGCAGGCGCATCACCCCTCCCGCGACCCACGGATCAGGAGACGCGCCGCACACCGCCATTCAAACCAGTCTTCAGCAAGCGAGCTTCCCGGGCCCACGTCCCGCGCGAACATGTGCGACACAAGTTCAGTTTCGCCGGTTGTGCACTTCCGGTGTCCGCATGGACGCTGCTGAGACCGGGAGAACAAGCGCGTAAAGCCGCTGTTGGCCCATAAACCAAACGTGAGTCAATTACCATGTTACCCTTTGTGTGCAATTAAATGTTTTGAAGCCCTAACCACGCGTGTAGAGAGCAGAGACTGACGTTCAAACTAACTTTCAGCTAGGATCGTTCCTCTTATGTATTATTGTGTCTCCTAGAATTGAATAAACTATTTATGTGATAACCTACCGTGTTTTGCTTGTCGAGAGAGGCCCTGGGGGGATGGAGAAGCGTGAAGTTCCGAACCACGAGCACTAGCCTTGAGGTTAAAAGAAACCCTGCTTGCACCGAACCTGAGCTAGTTTTTATTTGGGGCAGATACAGCAACTAATTTGTATTAAATATGTGGGAGCTTTCTCCAACCCTGCCGATAGCATCAGCACGCACGCTGACGCTAACAGTGTATATTTCTTTTTAGTGTCGTTTCTGTTTCATCGAGTTTCAAATCGCTTACTTTATAAAATAACTAGCTTTTCCCCGCGGCTTCGCTCGCATGGTATTACGGGAAACTACTGTAGTTAACTAACTAACTAACCATCACGCCGTTTCCCCGCAGGAGTAGGCAGAGAGGACGGACCGCCAAACAACTCGATCTTGGCAACTCCTTGCTTCGTTCACATTCATACATCGTCTCATACATGCTCTTCTATTATTCTGACACTTGACATCGCCCGAATCAAGTATCTGATTCACTTGGTCGTGCCGCCATGTCTTCCTCGGGCGTCCCCGACTTGTCTACCATTCACACTTGCGTCATATATTCTCATCAAACTCCTTTCCTCGCTCATTCGCTCTACATGCCCAAACCATCTGAGCGTCCCTTTCTTAACCTTATTCATTACACTTACATCAGCCTTGCATTCTTTGTAGCGCTTGTACTTATCAATTATCCCCCCCTCTCCCCCACCCCATCCCTTCCCGCATTTCATACATTCATTACCTTACATTAAGTTTTCAAACATCTCGCCTGCCACCTAAATTTCATAATGCTATAGCTCAAAGAAAAAAAGAATCATCCAATTTTGTTCATTCGTTCGGAATTTTTGCGCTTACAAACATTTCGGATGTTTATTTTTATTTAAATATTTGGAAGTTCGTATATAAAATAATAAAAAATTACACTATTTATGATAGTCTTTATAAGCGTTACGAATTATATTTTTAATGAAGGAGCTCTCATCTGACATTTATTCCAAAACATAAGCTTGTCAAAAAAAAAAAAAAACATATTCTAATATTTGAATTTTTTGGAGCAGCAGCCGACCAGTAGGTAGGGGGCCTGCCAGCATATAGCCCACAAATATATCAACATCCATGGAAACGATTTTTTTTCTGACGTTAGTAAAAACTCGCTTTTGTTAGCGTCAGAAAACGTATAACAAATATAATATATAAATATTTTTAATTTCATAACGCCAGAACTTACCATCATATACAGGCTATAGTCTTTGCATATAATTTAGCTTTCTATTGGTGAAAGAATTTTTAAATTCTTTTTATTGGTTAATACGTGAAAGCGAAGCAAGCAAACTTTTCGCATTTATAATATTAGTCTGGATATGGATAATAAGAGGTGACTTTGGACTCACGGAAACGCCCGCCACGCACTTCTCTCAGACCTACGGATTGCTTGTTGGTTGGCTGGTTATTTGGATGCGCGGTATACTCGTATGTGTATCAATATTGGCGGGAGTGGTTGTGGATATTAATTTCCTAATTACTTGGGAGCTAACAGTCAACAGTTGAAAGGGGGGGGGGGATGTTTGCCCTTAATACATCGGCAGACAAAGGGTTAAGTCAATGATTAAATAACAAATTAAGGGGTGGTACGCAGTTAGAATTTTCAAAAAAAGGAGTGTACGCATATTTAAGTGAAAATGTTCAATGGAAATTTATTTGAGTATTTATTCCCTGAGTATTTTCCGAGATATACGCATATTTGTAAAGACGTCTCGAAATGTTAGAAAGTAGGCGTAGTGCAGATCGCAGTAGCAGCTGCTCAACACTGGAGAGGCCTTGAGGAAAATAATCTCTTTCAGGGCCTTTGTCGTCTTTGGGGATGCTGTGTGGAGGATTTTTTCAAGGAATGGAAATGGAGGAGAATTCTGGGAAGGAAAAGGGTTTAAGGGGTGGGTTCTGGGGTTCAGTGTGTCTTGGTCCTGGACCTGGACCTGGACACCCCTTACCCCATGAACCCGGGCACCCCTGCTAAATCACCAAACGTAGCGAAACCACTAAGAGCTGGTTCACACTCAGCTATCAAATATATCGCTCTCTATACAATCCCTTCAGACCGTTCACACCTAAGCGTTTTTAAGCGCAGATCAATCATAGACGATACACATCTCAGACGTAACCGCACCAGACGCGATATCCCAGAAGATAACTCTCCCCTTCTCCGACGAAAACAGGAGAGGAAGTCATTGTAATTACGGAGCTGCCTAGACCCGTGGAAGACAGATGTCAAGTTGACAGATTTCAGTACAAAAAATATGCGTTCCGTTGCCGCTCCCTAATTCGACTGACCCCCTCTCCTACACAGGAAGAAATATTTGATAGCCTCGTGTGAAAGGACAAAAGATAAGCGCTCGCGAATCAACAGATATCTGCTCGCAGATATACAGCTCAGTGTGAACTAAGCATTAAAGAATCTTTTAGGTTTTTTATTTCAAATAAACTACATCTGAGAAATCATGGTCACCGCCGAACACCTTTTTTTGGAAGACCTTCAGGAGATCATCTGCAGGAGTACACCAGATCAATATTTTTAGAAATCATTAGTGCCATTATAAACTTAGATGTTGCCAATTTTTTTTTTTTTTACATTAACTCCACACAGGAGGCCCCGAGGAAAAAATTTTTACTCAGGGCCTATGTCATCTGAGATGCTGTGTGGAGGGTCTTTTTGAGGATAGGAAGGAATGAACATTGGTTTTGAAGAGACCCATGTTGTAGGGATCCGGCAAATCGTTCCAGAGCCGAGCTGTTGATTTCAAGAACGAGTCAAAAAAACGACCCGTTCCCATGTGACAAATGTCAACCATGTTAGGCGTGCGTTTGGCGTGTCTCCCGACTATACATCAGTGCCGAAGGGATCAATGACGCCAGTTCCTCAGAGCATCTTCCATTGAAATCCCGGTAGAACATGGATAGCATTCCTATTGCAATCCTTTTGCAATGGTGATTCCAGCATTTTTGAAAAAGTGAAAATATTTAAGTTAAGATAAGCAGATTTAAACTAACAACAGCAACAAAGCCTACCGTCTAAATTTTGGTTCATTGATGTTAAACTAATCGACATTCGAAGTGATTCTATTTAACAACCAAACAGCTCTCCCGACTGGCATGACCATTGGCAAGTTAGTTCTGCAAGCCGGGAGGTAAAACAGTCTATGCTGTCGTTAACGGAGATAACCATCGGCAACATAGAAACTAATGCTATCCATGATAGTCGAGTTTTTGAACCATCCACGAATATCTACCACTGTGGACGGGCCGCAATCATACTATGATGGTTTGGTGCCACTTGGTTACCCCACAACCCTTGAGCCACAACCTTTAAACCACGAGATTTAATTATTTGGTGATAACAAGCGTTTCATCACTAACAGTGACTTCTTTAAAATGTTTTCACACTAAAATATTGTCCCTGAATATTGAAGGAACTTCTAAATCAAAGAAATTATATACATAACCATATTTTTGTATTTACAGATGAATCAACTCTGTGGAGAGGTACTCTACAACCAACCTACCTGAAATGCTTCAACCATCCTGCAAAGGACACCAAAGAAATCAACCAGTACACAAAGATTGAAAATTGCCACCAAAACTTGGACAAATTATCAAAAATTTATCAAACTCACATGTTAAAATCACACATAGGCTATGAGTACACTCAAACTCAAAATGGCTTCGAAAGACAACACTTTCAACAACCTGGATACGAAATTAAAAGAAATATCATAGCAGAAAAGACAGTTAGCTTAAAAATTCACGAAACTCTTACTTACAACCATCATACTTCTTTAAATCAGGCACCTAATATAGCCCATAAGCAGGTGTTAAAGAACAGTGGACCCAACAAAGATCCTTTGGGTGCACCACACTATGCTTTCTCTGACATGATACCAAAAATCTCCCAAACAAATCAGTATAAATATGAAAGTAACAAAGATATAACTTGTCAAAATAACGAATTGTTTTCACGTGCTGGTAATTATGCCCATTCATCTTCTGTTCAACTGAATCAGCAAAATTTTGTTCAGGATCAGGGAAGATTTACTTCTGAAAAACTTGAGAGTTACGCCATTTATGGCTGTCCGAATAGAGAAAATGTCGCTGAGAGGTGTTCTTACGTAGAGTATACGACAGGGATGGATCATTTGGGGTACGGCAGAGGTAATAGCGATGCTAGAATTGGGAAAAGACTCGAATGTACACCTGAACAGAAAAATACAAAAGAGCCAATCAGCAGTACTCGAAGCGAAGGCGTTCCATACAATTTGAGCCACTTGGGGAGTTCTTCAAAGCACGATGCGAGCGATGGTTCCGCTCCTAGGAGTAACGTGATGTCGAGCCCTTCATCCAATAATTCCTGCATAGTCTCCAGTACGGATGCTCTCCATCATTTGAGGAGTTTTGAAGAACCCGGTGGTTTGAGGAATGATATTTCAGGTCCCACGACGAAGACTGGATGGAATTCTAAAAATGGTAAGATTTTGAATCTTTATTTTAGTCTAAACTTTTGGGAACATTTTAAACTATTTATTTTTACTAGCAGTTAAAAACCCGCTCCGCAGGTTTTTTCTGCTAGGCCCTGCGGGCGGCTTTTGGTTTGGCTTCGCCCAGTTAGTGTTTGTGACCACTTTATAAATCCAATAGGAACTGGTTCCAAAAATTGCCTGTTCCTCAGATCCACTGTCATCCAGTGATAGTCACCGGGACAAAGTAACCGAGATAGGCAATTACGTTACATGTAATATATAGCATAATTACATGTATATATAGCATAATTACATAGAAGTTACATGTGAAGATACAACTGAGTATTACCGTCAATCTTTCCATATCCGGATAGATACTGCTAGTTCACTAAATCGTAGTACTTACACTTGCCTGGGGCACGTCCACACCAACCTGCCGACGTAAATGGCGACATCTTGTGACGAATTTTTGAATTTAAAACCGAATCACCATAGAAGATTCATTTGAAATTCCACGTACACAGATGTTATTTGTGGCGCGGAGCGTAGGGCATGGCGTCAGACATGCAATCGAAGTCGGGTTCTGAAATTCAACCACGCAGACAGAAGGCAATTAAAACTGTTTCATTTATTTACTAGTGAGTACCCGGCATGCGTTGCAATGCCACCCAAAGAAATAGCGTTGTGTTTCAATTCTGTTTATTGAATTGCTTTTGGAAAACCAATGTCTTTTGTTTTTCCGTCTGATGCGTACATTTATTTGGATTTTATTGCGAAGCGGAAATATTTTCTTCTGACAGAATACGCCAAATTTTTTAAGGGTTTATGCCATTTTTTTCGATCTCTTTTTTCAAATTCAGAATAAACAATATTATCATCAACTAATTAATAATAAAAAAAAAATAGTAAAGAATATCAATGACCATCTTGTTTGTTTTAATTTTTCGTTTAGATTTATTAGTACTGAAATTTTTATGAATTGAAATGATTTATAATTTAACATTTTTAATTTTTTTAAATATAAATTCGAAAATTATCGGATAAACGGTAATATTTATTTATTTATTATTTATTAACGGACTAACGTCCAATTTACAACAAGTAACACGAAATTTTGGAAATGTACATTACAAGAATAAAGGATGGTATATGAAAGCAAAGACATACAGATAAAACATAAGAAAATAGAAGTGTCAAGTCAAGTCAAGACTTTGCTAAAAATAGATTATTATAAAATATCATCAATTGTTTAGTGAGCGACAAAAATCATTTAGGCTTATGCCAAAAAAATCAAGGTCTTGACGTGAGTTGACCATTCTACACATTCTGGATAGTGGTGAATTATAACCATAATTAGTCGAGTGTTGATTGAGGAAGAGTCTACAAGAGGGTATATTGAATGAGATGAGTTGTAATAATGTAGGTGAGTCAATAATATAATTGATGATTTTGAAGAAACAAATGAGATCAGATTTTTCCCGACGGTCTTCTAAAGGAGCAAGGTTTAGAGTTTGTTTGATTTCATTATATGAGTAATGGCCTCGTTCTAATCCTAGCCTCCTAGCAATTCCTTTAAGGAACCGATGTTGAACGGACTCAATATGACGAATATGGATAGCATAAAAAGGAGACCATATAACACAAGCATATTCAAGATGGGGGCGGACCAAGGAGCAGTAAAGAGTTCTTAGGGTATTTATGTTTTTGAAGTCAGAAGTGATTCTAGTGATGAAACCAAGTAGTTTGAGAGATTTGTTAACAATCACATTTATATGTTCCCGAAAAGAAAGCTTGCTATCGAGAGTGACGCCAAGGTCTTTAATAGATTGAACAGTTAAGCAATTATTATTTAGTTTGTATTCGAAAACAATCGGATTTTTAGCTCTAAAGAAGGACATAATTTTGCACTTATCGACATTTAGTTTCAAGAAATTAATTTTACACCAGTCATTGAATGAATCAATATCTGATTGGAAAAGAAGGCAGTCATGGTAATTTTTGATTATTTTTAGGATCTTATTGTCGTCAGCAAAAATATATCCAGGTATATTTATTTTTTTTTAAACTTAAAACATATCAGTGACTTCATTTGTTGTGGTTATTTAGTTTTCTATACGTAACTGAACTGCCCTAGTCACAATCTATTGTAATATATCATTGAAAAAGGAAATAACACTAATAATCTAAACGAAAATACGAAAGAGAACAAGACACAGAAAAATCGACAAAGATAATGATCGCAACTGGGACTCGAACCCAGAACCTCTCGTCTATACCAATGCAGCCATTGCCACCTTCCATCAAACCGTCATAATTGTCAATCTCGTATTTTCTATTTTTCCGGGTCTAGTTCTCTTTCCTATTTTCGTTTAGATTATTAGTGTTATATTTTTCTTCAATTTTTTTTTTTACATGAGCTCCACAAGGAGGCCCTGAGGAAAATAATTTCCCTCAGGGCCTATGTCATCTTTAGGGATGCTGTGTGGAGGGTTTTTAAGGAAAGGAGGGGGGAGAGTTCTGGGAAGGAAAAGGGTTTAAGGGGTGGGTAGGGATCTGGGGTTCAGTGTGTCCTGGTCATCCGCCTCCAAACCTAGACAAACCTCACCCCATGAACCCGGGCATCCCTGCTAAATCACCAAACGTAGCGAACCACTTGGGGTGACCTGTGGCAGTGATGGGAATAACCTTCAAAAGTTATAAAAAGAGAGTTGTTCTAATAAAAAACTGATAATCTATTGTATTTATTAAGTGATAAATTGAAGACGTCCTCTGAAGAATCCACATTATCACCGTCCATTATTATTGTGGGCAGTGAGGAATAGATATGGTAGTAAGTCCCAGAATTTCTGCACTGAAAAAAATTTCGAACTGTTGTAATCTGGTATTGGTGTAGACTTATTTACTTATAAAAGTAAATGTTGTGGAATGAATTAAAAAAAATATAGAAACTAAAAAGCAAAGGAATGCAAAAAAATTATTTAATTTTATTTTCGAAAAAGTCACGGAAATGGAATATATAAAAATAAAATAAAACCATTGGAACGTTCAAGTAATGGAAATGGAATGAATAAAAATAATAAAATCATCGAAACGTAAAAGTGGAGAGGAAAATGAATAAAAATAATGAAATCACTGAAACGTAAAAGTTATAGAAATGGAATGAATAAAAATAATGAAATCATTGAAACGTAAAAGTTATAGAAATGGAATTAATAAAAATAATAAAATCATTGAAACGTAAAAGTTATAGAAATGGAATGGAAAAAATAATAAAATAAAGAAGTAATGGAAATGAATGAATACAAATAACAAAATCATTGAAACGTAAAAGTAATGGAAATGGAGTGAATAAAAATGATGAAATCATTGAAATGTAAAAGTTATAGAAATGAATTAATAAAAATAATGAAATGTAAAATGGAATGAATAAAATGTATATAGAATGAATAAAATGTAAAACAATTTTCTCGGTTTACCCGCGTAACGTAGTCCTTAAAAGGACTTTTTATCTCCTGACGTTTCGGACAGATCTCACTGTCCATCTTCAGAGGCCTTATGTCTTGGCTTTTGTCTCAAACTGTTCGCTTTCGCGTGTCCGTTCGGTTCAAAAGTCAAAACCTAAGTGAGTGCTTGTCAATTTTTATGTCTCGATCGAAGTACGCGAGTAGAAGGTGATTTGACGGTAGAGGGGGTGGGGGCGGGGCCGGCAATATCAGGCGGATTACGTGTAGAGATTTGATTGGATTGCTTTAAGTTAATTGGATTTATTATTTCTGAGGATTTTGGAAATGCCGTTTTTTGGGGAATTTGATCAATTATGACTTTCCAGGTGTTGGGAATTCTAATTGAGTCATTTCTGGTGTTCATATTATTTTTATGTTTATAAATTTCTATGGCTTCGCGGTAAATTCTTTTCGATTCATTGTATGGAATGAATACAAATAATAAAATCATTTCTTCAAACACAGCAAACATATTTTGTGACACCATTTTAATTCAATATTAATAATAAACTTAGTTTTTACCACTTTTGTTGTTTACAAAACGAACATGTTTTTTGAGCTAAGCTCACTTCTTCAGGGTTTACTAACTGACAGTCCCATTTATGTAGTGTTTCAACCTGTGTTACAGTGAGCACCCCTGCAGCCGTCAGCAGCAGTCGCCAAGACCTGCAGCAGGTGTCCTCAAGCAGCGCCCGCTGCGACTCCACTCAGCCGCGGCCTGCAGAGCTCGTCACCACTTCCGCCATAGGTCAGTCGACTTCCTTCATCCGCCTTCACTCTCCCTTTCTCCCACTCCCCCGTCCCTACAACCCCCCACCCGCGTTCCATACATTCAGTCCCAGTACATTCAGTTTTCAAACAGCTCGCATGCCACCTATAACAATTTTTTAATTCAAATTAAAAATTTTCTAACATTATTAAAAATAATCATTTTTGAATATTAAAAGAACAAACAATTGGTACCTAACGTTGGTACCTATTTAAAATATCTATATTTCTTGATTCTATTCAAAATATTAGGTGAGTACTTCAAATAAACTCATTAATTTATAGAGTTTCGGTAATTGAATTTTGATTTAACAATCATTGCTTGACAAAACGTCATTCTCAAATTTTGACATTTTTGACAGTTTTGCAAGAGTTTTTGTAATAATTAAAAAAAAAATCAGATGTATTGTCATGTGATTGTAATAATCCAGAAACTTTAGCAGGTCCTTTAAGAAGGTATTTTGAAAGTTTCAAACATTTCCTATGCTTAATATAGCAATACATAGACATCTTTTATACTCATTTACCTACTCATATAAATATATATACCCAAGCAAGCATATTTATCAAAATATAGATTTGCCACAAGATATCAAAAACTAACCTTGTCAATTTTCTTTATAAAACACAGTGTAAAGCACGTTCCCGATGGATTTTAATCAGCGTTTCCTGAGCATGTTTGGAGTAAAAAATGTAGATTTTATTTTGCTGATAATCTTCTTTAATTAAAAACCGAATGAATTTTTTCAATAGCACGTCGCCCCTGATCACACTCCTGACGGGATCAAGTGATACGCACGCTGTTGCATGTGTTACCATGCTGCTGGAACGAGATGGAGATCTTATCACGTGACCCGCTAGGCTCTAACCGACTACTCTTTTACGAAGTTTGATGGAAAATAAGCGTTTGATCGTAGACATACGAATATTACTAGACCTGCCCTAAGTGATTTATTTAAGGAACATAAACAGTCTTAGTAATATAATAAATATAAGAGGATGATAAAAAAACAGACCAATTATTAATGTTAACAGATAGGTATTTAGAAACAAGACTAACTGAATGTAAACTAGAATATTTAAGAAAAATTAAAAAAAAAAAAAAACAGAACTAAGCAGCAATTAAAAAAAATGATAATAGTACAAATCTGAATTCAACAAATGATAAACCAATACACAACAATAAAATAAGGTATAAAATTTGGTTTGGGAAGGGTAAGGGGAGAAGAGGGATAAGGGAAAGTTGTCACGCAAGTAATATAAAAATATTAGATAAAATTAATTTAATCATCATGAATATGTGTTATTCGCACCTAGAATGTTATACAATGAAGTTATGTAGCGACAGTAACTAGCAGTAAATACGTCAGCACGTGTGTCTATATTTGCAAATTTATTGTTATAGTTGTTACATGTCCTTTGCATAAATTCATTTTGATTGGAATTGGTGTTGCATCTATCAATATAGAAAAGGGTATTTTGTCTATTATATCGAATCGACGACGTGATAAAAGCGTATTATTCCCCCCTCCCCATACCGGTTCCATTTGGAGCCGGCAGGGCTCACGAATGGCCTCAAGCGAATCTAAAAAATGTGATGTCATCATTCTTGTGCGAGTCAGCGTCAAGCTCTCAACAGAACATTTTAAGAAATAGCACGGCAAAAATGGTAGTTTGTTCTACGAAAACGTGTAAAAATGGAAGTGAAAAAGAGAATAAACCCAATTGTATTACATTCCATAGTTAAGCATTATTTTACTTTATTTTCAGCTTATTCAGTTCATATAATATGATCAGTTTTAGTAACACATCTATCACCATAACGAATGTAGGCGTTTCTCAAGTGTGCTTGTCGCTGTTTACTGGGGTAATAAATTATGAAACATTTGTAAAAGTGTCTGAACTAAACACGGCAACAAAATATTCGACTCTGAAAACAGATGAACTTTACTTTGCCGTATTTGGACTTCGCAAATTCGTTCATAACGTGGCGAGCAATTCATGCTCCCATAAAAAAAGGTCTAATCATTCAAAAGCAGATTTTACTGTTAAGAACTAAATGGTGATAATATAATGCGAGATGCCTATATACTGTCAGATTGATTTATTGACGAATCACATATCATCACAGTCATCTTCTCCCTTTCGCTTCCCGCTATAGTTAGTTTGTACCCCTCTCTTGTCTGTTCTTGTCAAGTAATATTCATGTATGTATGCGTTTGATAAATGGCGAAATCCATGCATTCATAAAACTTTGGTCACACAATCATCTTCGCAGTATAAATGCAGATCTGTAGAGTAAATTTTGTTCGAATTCATTATGTTTCTGAATTTAATCGTTAAAATTATGTGTTTTCCAGGTCCCGGTTCCTCCGTGCAGCCCGCGGGTGCCAGAAGGGGGGCCCTGCAGTTGTGGCAGTTCCTGGTGGCGCTGCTGGACGAGCCCGCCACGGCCGGGGGCTGCATCGCCTGGACCGGCCGGGGGCTGGAGTTCAAGCTACTGGAGCCCGAGGAGGTAATCACTCACTCCACTCTACAGTCTCCACAGGTCCGGGGCCCTGCAGTTGTGGCAGTTCCAGGTGGCGCTGATGGACGAGCCCGCCACGGCCGGGGGCTGCATCGCCTGGACCGGCCGGGGGCTGGAGTCCAAGCTACTGGAGCCCGAGGAGGTAATCACTCACTCCACTCCACAGTCTCCACAGGTCCGGGGCCCTGCAGTTGTGGCAGTTCCTGGTGGCGCTGTTGGACGAGCCCGCCACGGCCGGGGGCTGCATCGCCTGGACCGGCCGGGGGCTGGAGTTCAAGCTACTGGAGCCCGAGGAGGTAATCACTCACTCCACTTACAGTCTCCACAGGTCCGGGGCCCTGCAGTTGTGGCAGTTCCTGACGACAGTTGTTCAAGATACCACACACAGAACAAAAGTTCTAGCACAACACAGCATGATTAGAGGAATAGTGCCATTGTCGATCAATTAACATATTATTTTACACACACTTTTTGAAGTGAAAATTCTTTAGCTCCGTTAGTGATTTGAATTTCGGATGAAACGGAAGTGCATCACTAAAATTCATTATTTGAAGTGTCCTTGGTTCTAATATGGTGTGGCAAATTCACGAGTGGCGAGATAATGCGCCTGACAAATCCCAGGGGCCAGAGAGACGTTCGAACCTCCGTTCACTGGACATCCAGCGAACGGAGGTTCGAATCCTACGATATCCAAAAAAATAAACATTTTATTTTTGTAAGATCAATATCCAATCTTCAAACCACTTTTAAATAAACAGGCAAAAGAAAAGAAAGCGACATCTAGCGACTTTCTAGTTTCACTTCTACCGCGTGTATTCCAAAATTTTGAGAATATCAAAAAAAGATATATTGCCCTGTTAAACGACAATTAATCGGTAAAATAATTAACATAACAGCGCAGAGGTAGCGCAACACGGCATAACACCCCAAAAACGTATAACGAAAATACTTTTGGCCGTGAACATCTAAAAACTTATCATAGAAATGTACTGTTGTCATCATCCGTGGTCGAAGGGCAAGGATCTCGACTGGCAATCCAGATGTCGCGGGTTCAAATCTCGCCGTCCACCAATAAATTGTATATGTTTGTTTTGTGTTTTTACAATTAAATCACTTAAAATAATGTTAGGAGCAACTATTCAGAACCATCAGTTAAAAACACGGTCTGCAGATTATTGCTGCTAGGCCCTGCCGCTTTTGGTTAATGATCATTTTATTTGTTTATTTATTTATGCCTATTTAGGCTTTTACATATACATTTTTTTATTTTTTTATATGAAATACCACACAAGAGTCTCAACTGCCCCCGCCTGGTGCCAGTGAGACTATGGCATCCCCAATTGGGGTATGTTGTGAGGCTGAAGATAGTGGGGAGGGGAAGGAGATAGGAGAGAGGAAGGTGGAGAAGTACCTGGCTATTCAGATCTGGTTACTAAACACGGCTGAAGCCATTTCAAGCAACGTTTCAATTCTGAATGTATAATTTCGTAAACATAACAATATTTACGAAATTATACTTGTAAATAGTGCAGGAAACGACTGTTTAAATCCAAAACAGCTTTTTTTCTTTCAGCTGACAAAATAAATACAATTTAAATAGCTTTATCAAAATATTCCCCCAGTCAATGAAAAAACTTCAATAAGGTATGCTTATATATTGAAATTGGTGTACTAAATATATCGACAACATCGGAGTAAACATGTAATTGTAAATCCGATAGGAACTGGTTCCAAAAATAGCCGGTTCTTCAGATCCAGTGACAGCTAGTCACCGGGACAAAGAAGCGTGAAAGGCAATGACGTCATATGTAATATATAGACGCGTGGTAAAAATTACAACTGCCAGTTACGATGATAATCATGCCATACCATCGACCTCTTCGTAACTGGAGAGATCGGCGAAAGTACGAATCTTAAAGTACTTACGCCTGCCAGCCGACGCTCCTCACGCCAGTGGCGCCACCTTTTGACACTGCTTGAATATTACAGCTGCTGCTTTATTGCAAAAGTTAATTTGTAACAACACGGTTTGCGTAAGGTGCGGTTACAGAATTTCTAAAGGGTCCATTATTCGAATTTCGACCGACTTCTTACATATCTCCCTTTAAACATTTGAAGTTTTTAAGCTCTTAAAAAAATATATGTTATTTTTGAAGATAATATCTAGATACGTTCCACGCCGAAACGCAAATTATATGAAATTCCCTCGATAGAAAAAAAATCGCAAAGTTTGCTCCGAAAATTATTTAAAACAAGTCTTTTTCTTTTATTTTACAAGTTATATTCGTGAAAAAATTCACAATGTTTCTTTAAATGATACTTAAAATACGTTCCACAAGATTTTTGCTCTATTTTAAACGAGTCATGTTTTATTAAGCTTTTTCGCAATTTTTGCTGCTATTTTATAAAATATGAGCGCGCTCCGTCCAACATTCGTAATTACATATCTCTCCATCTTCTTCTTTTTCAGCCAAAGAGTGCCGTTTTAAGGTTGAATTTCTTTCTTTCGGGTTCGTAAATTTCGACCTTACAGAGGCAAGGCTATTAATAACATCCGATTGAAACGGTGCTTAAAATGGTTTTAACCGTGTTTTTTTTAACTAAAAACGTTGCTTAAAATGGTTTTAGCCGTGTTTGTTAACTAGAAACGTTGCTTAATATGGTTTTAGCCGTGTTTGTTAACTAGAAACGTTGGTTAAAATGGTTTTAGCTGTGTTTGTTAACTATAAACGTTGCTTAAAACGGTTTTTGCCGTGTTTGTTAACTGAAAACGTTGCTTAAAATGATTTTAGCCGTTATTTATAACTAGAAACGTTGCTTAAAATGGTTTTAGCCGTGTTCGTGAACTAGAAACGTTGCTTAAAATGGTTTTAGCGGTGTTTGTTAATAAGATCTGAATAGCCAGGTACTTTCTCTTCCCCATCTTCTTTACCCTCCCACTTTCGTCAAAACATACTCTACTTGGGAATGTCGTGGTCTTATTGGCTACAAGTTGGGAGCAGTTCGGACACTTGTGCGGTATTCACTTAGGGGGAGGGGGGGGGGGGGGGGGGGGCGTAAGGTTATACAACTCATTTTTAAAATTATTTTTTAAATGTCGAAACAACATGTCGAGAGTATTGTGTCAAAATTTCAAGTAAATCGGAGGAAAACAAACGAAGATACAGCGTTTCAAGCGACCGGCCCTCTTGCTCGATTCAAGTATATTTCGAGTATAAAAAAACTTTAAATCGATTTTCTCGCAAAAAAAAATTTAAGTTCGTGAATATCATAACTCAAAATCTACTTAACCGATCCTTTTGAAATTTTGTACATAATTTTTACACATAAATCAACAGGTAGTGAGTGACAAAGAGGTTTTTTTAACATTCTTTTTCCATTTTATGATAACAAATTCACCAAAAAAAAAAACAAAAAAAAACGCTTAGAAAAACAAATTACCTTTTAAACGCATTTTAATTTTTTTGTTCAAAATGATCGGTTACCGAGTTATGATGTTCACCGCATTTTCAAGGCGCCTCCGGAGATTCGCTCTCACGGACTTGTTTATTGATTTATTTAATAAAATTTTTTTTCAAAAATACTTCAGATGTTATACTATAACGTATGGATAAAATAAATAAACCAACATTATTCATCTCAAAAAAAATCATGAAAAATTGCCTTTTTTTAGCCTTTAAAACCTTTAGCCCTTAATAACAATTAAAAATAAAATGCAATGTAGCCATTGTTGCGCGTTGCGTGTTGCAGGTGGCGCGGCGCTGGGGGGTGCAGAAGAACAGGCCCGCCATGAACTATGACAAGCTGAGCAGGTCGCTGCGGTACTACTACGAGAAGGGAATTATGCAAAAGGTTGCGGGTGAGTACTTGTGGGACTATTTCAATGAACAAAATATAATGTAATAATAATTTACTAATTTATACCATTTTATAAATCCGATAGGAACTGGTTCCAAAAATAACCGGTTCCAGTGACAGTTAGTCACCGGGAAAAAGTAACTGCGACAGGATTTTTTTTTTTTTACGTGATCCACACAGGAGGCCCTGAGGAAAATAATTTCCCACAGGGCCTATGTCATCTGTGTGGAGGGTTTTTTAGGAAAAGGAAGGGAAGAAGAGTTCTGGGAAGGAAAAGGGTTTAAGGGGTGGGTAGGAATCTGGGGTTCAGTGTGTTCTGGTCATCCGCTTCCGAGACCTAGACAAACCTCAGTCCACGAACCCGGGCACCCCCGCTAAATCACCAAACGTAGCGAACCACTTGGGGTGACCTATGGCAGAGGTGTTGGTTATCCAATGAAGGTTCCCGGGGCGGCGGTATCCATTCCCGCCACCCAAATTCAGGAAATAATGATGCATATAATATATTTGTGTTATTATTCACAATTGCCACTTACAATAATAATTGTCCCATCGTCAATCTCTCCATATTCTGGGTGTACTGTACAGGGCCCGCAGATACTTTTATAGTACACAACTGCTAACCCTGTATAAATCACAAGTGCGCCCCACGGTTGAATTTGGCAGTCACCTCTGGTCTGGAGCTTCAAAATACCTGAAAAATCCCCTCGAATCTGTGCAGAAACGGGCGGTCCGTTTGATATATTCTCCCATCTTAACAGACGGATTGCAATCTTTAGAGCACAGGGGTCGGGTGGGAATGCTATACTTGTTCTACCGGTATTACAATGGGAGATGCTCCGAGGAACAAGCGTCATTGATCCCTTCGGCACCGCTGCATAGTCGGGAAACACGCCAAACGCGTGCCCAACATATGTACACGGTTGACATTAAATTTGTCACATGAGAATGCACTACAAGCTCACGCTCACAAGGTCGCTTCTTCTACTTGTTCTTGAGTTCAACTGCTCGGCTGTGGTAAGATTTGATTGACCATTCATTCCTTCCTTTCCTCTAAAAGACCCTCCACACAGCATCTCAGATGCAATAGGCCCCGAGGGAAATTGTTTTCCTCAGGGCCTCCAGTGTTGAGTTAATGTGGAAGGGGAACGAGACTAATGGGAAAAGATACGCAGGAATAAAGAATATTTTTATTAAATGGCATTGAAACGCATGCCGGGAAATCGCTGGTGTGTTTATAAATTAAACTATTTTTTATAATGTTGTTTTTGAATCCTAAAAATATGGAATGAACGGATCTCTAATATAATAAGCAATTTGTTTGTCTTCAGTGTAAATTCAGAGGTATGATTTGCTTAATGAGGGCGGGAAATTTTCACATCGGACGCTCGGAAATCTCGGACGCTGGACGCGTATTTCAATTGGTTGAAAGTAATTTAAATTATCTGCTATTTTCTAATTGAATTGTAATATTTAATTAAATGAAGACACTATGAGCGAAACTCAATCGAAAATCTGGAAACAGAAAAATCAGAAAAAGATTCTCGAACCCAGGACCTCCCTACTTTCCGGTCGGGTGCTCTTATCCACTGAGCTAAGGTGTCGATATCAAAAT
Organism: Glyphotaelius pellucidus; assembly: GCA_936435175.1. Classification (NCBI taxonomy): domain Eukaryota; kingdom Metazoa; phylum Arthropoda; class Insecta; order Trichoptera; family Limnephilidae; genus Glyphotaelius; species Glyphotaelius pellucidus. Next base: position 767,985 of record OW386565.1, read on the forward strand.
CGGTCACCTTTAACTGTACCATACTTCGACTAAGAAGTATGGTAAATTGTTATCTAAAATTGTTTAAAAGAATACGAAATATACATGATTGCCTAATTTTACAAGCTAATTTAGATGAACTTTTTAAATGGTGCAAACAAAATATGTTATTTTTGAACATTGAGAAATGTCAAGTAATTCGATTTTCCAGAACTCATTCTCAAATCTTACATGAATACAATTTAAATAATGTTAAATTAACACCAGTATCACAAATTCGCGACTTGGGAGTTATATTCGATTCAAACTTAACTTTCACAGCACATATAGATGAAATAACTAATAAGGCTTTAAAGATGCTTGGCTTCCTTTGTAGAACCTTAACTGATTTTAAGTCCTTTGATTGCATGAAAACACTCTATATTTCATTAGTTAGAAATCAAGTGGAATATAATTCACCTATTTGGTCCCCTTTCTATAAAGTACACTCTAACAAAATAGAACGGGTTCAACACAAATTTCTTAGGTACTTAAATTTCAAGCTCAAAATCCCAATAGAAAACATTAATTATATAAGTTTGATGAATCGACTTAATTTAATTACGCTATCTGACAGAAGAATCATTTCAGATTTAATTTTATTATACAGAGTCATGAACAACCTAATTGACAGCCCTGCCATTGTTAGTACCATTAAACTCCATGTACCGACAAGGAATACTAGACAAAATATTACATTCTTTTGCAACACATACACAACCAACTATCAATCACACTCACTTACCAATAGGATGCATGATTTAGGCAACAAGTTTGGTGATATTGTAGATATATTCGCTGATTCCCTTTATAATCTAAAATGAATTTTAAACCAACACTTTGTGGAATCCTACAAATTATTGTAACGTGGGTGTAATATATTTAACGATTTGATGTGTTATTGTAATGTTTTATATTGTATTTTATTCTATGTTATTGTCAAATGTTATATTGTTTCAAATATTTCACGGTTTAACGCTATAATCTTCAAAAACTACCTTTATATTTTTTAAATGTTTTCATTTTTATAACTTTTGATTTAAATTCTATTTATGTATAATCCTCGATATCTTAAATATTATTGTATAATCTACGTAAAAGCCCATATGGGCGTATAACAACAATAAATAAATAAATAAATGGTGCAGTTAAGTAGAAAAGTTAGTTAGTAAAAAATGGATAAAAATTTATCCAGACACCATCTAGATTGCATTTAGTTCGAGTTGAATCTTGTAATCATACATAAAGATGGCAGCCAATAAAATATGGGTTAAGAAAAATGAAGATAATATGGGTGGTTCTTAGTCGAAGTATGGTACAGTTAAAGGTGACCGAATTTGATATCGACACCTTAGCTCAGTGGTCAAGAGCACTCGCACGGAAAGTAGGTAGGTCCTGGGTTCGAGTCCCAGAGGTGCAAATATCTTTTTCTGATTTTTCTGTTTCCATATTTTCGATTGAGTTTCGCTCATAGTGTCTTCATTTAATTAAATATTACAATTTGAGGTTTTACTCATAAAAGTTAAAATAAAAAAATAATGAATTTTTTATGTTTATTTCAGGTGAACGCTACGTTTATAAGTTCGTCTGCGACCCCGACGCCCTGTTCAACATGGCCTACGGCCCCCACACCGGTAATGGAGATATCTCCAAGCCTTCCATCAAGACCAGCATCCCTTCAGAAAACCCAGAGAATCTCTGCCTGAAGCAGCAGATACCCCCGCAACACTTTTCGGATTCAAAAACGCACCAGCTACATTCCAGCGGCTTATATCACTCCAACGAATCAAAGCCCTTGTATCACAGCTCGCACCAGAACTATGAGATATTTCCTACGTTTTACAACGCAAACTATGGACAAGGTTTTGGAGGTATACCAGCGGGAATACACCAGTATTTGGCGCCGGGTTCGGGGCACTTTGTCGGAGCGACTGTTGCACCACCTCAAGGGGAATACGGAGCTCTAGGAGCACAACACGTTTATCAAGGGGATGGGGAACACAACTGGAATATACGTTATTATCAAAATCAATTGGGGTATGACGGATAATTGTTCATAGTTTTTAACCGATCAGAAGAGCTATTCTCTAAGAGATCTCGTTCTCCCGCGAGAAGTGCTGTCAGATTTGTGTGATTTTCTACGGCTGTTATTTGCTTTTTCTATCGGTCGATGTCAAAATTTCAACTGTGAGCTGTCACGTATTTTAGTTTGGGTCGTTTTAAACACGAATTCCTGCAAGTATGCATGATTATTTATTCATTTAAAAGTTGTAGAAAATCATACAAATCTGACAGGACATCTCGCGGGAGAACGAGATCTCTTAGAGAATACAAATCTGACAGGACATCTCGCGGGAGAACGAGATCTCTTAGAGAATACAAATCTGACAGGACATCTCGCGGGAGAACGAGATCTCTTAGAGAATAGCTCTTCAGGCCTCTTAATTTATATTTTAAATAAATCATCTTTTTAACTGATAACAAAACGCACGTGCACCCAAAACAAATCGTTGGATACTGGATTAACTTCACGCAAGAAATGGTGAGGAAAATTGGAATGTTATGTGGCGGGATTTTAAAGAAATGAAGGATGTGAGGTCTTGGAAACGAACAAGGTATGAGAGCTGGGAAGGGATCTGGGTATCAGTGATTTTAGAAGATGAATCCATTCCTCCCAAGATGGTGCAAGGCGATGGTTCTTGAGTCCGGCTGTATGGGTTAAATCGCAATTTTTCGGACAACCAACACCTCTGCAAAAGGTCACTCCAGGTGGTTTGCTACGTTTGGTGACTTAGCAGGGGTGCCCGTGTTCATGGAATGAGATTTATCGGGATTTGCCCATCAGCTGCGTGGTAGCAAGAATTGGAGAGGCTGGTTGAGGGAGATATTTTGACCTTTCCAGCAGGACTCTCAGAATATCGTCTTGTACAGCAGTGGGAGGGATAGAACATACGTCCGTCCCTCCTGGACACACTGACCACCAGATCTCTATCCACCTCTTATACTGTTTTATCTCCCTACATTTTTTCTCTTTCTTTTTCTAAAATGACCCTCAGAGGGGAGTTTTTTCCTCAAGGCCCTCTGTGTGGAGCAAATGTAAAACAAAACAACTATCTGGCCACGCAGACGGTGAAAATTTTTGTAGAATCAATATCCAACCTTCAAAACCACTCCAAAATGAACAGGCAAAGAAAAAAAAAGCAACATCTAGCTGAAGAAGAAAACACAATCATTGGTTTCTCAAATAAGTTAAGTACTTAAATATTGTAATTGTTCTCGGAACAATTCAACTCTTAACGGTTGTGTGTAAAAATACTTTAATGTTAAATTTAGGGACAGAAATTGATTGGTTTTCGTTCGTTACATTTGACATCGTCAGAATCGACAATTAACGCCGTTTCGTATACGTTTTTTGAATTGTCCTTGTTAACGGTGATCCGACTCTTGTTCCCCCTTAATTTGATCGCCCGAAATTTACTTAAATTTTTATTGAGGTGAATATTTCTTTCGCACCGTTGTGATTTGGAACTCGAAAAATCGAAAATCGACACCAAATAATACATATCCATAGGATTTTGCCTGCGAGAGATTGAGATAGAATAATCGGTCTCCTCTTTGTGTGGTGCTTCGTAGCCTATCGGTCTGCTCTTTGTGCGTGCTTCGTATCCTCCCCACTCTTGTCTACTTTAGTTTTCTGACGGTTTCACTTCTACCGCGTGTGAACTGCACACTTGTAATTTTTTTACATTAGCTCCACACAGGAGGCCCTAGGGAAAAAAAAATCCCAGGGCTCATGTCATCTTTGGTGACGCTATGTGTGGGGGTCTTTCTAAAGAAAGGAAGGAAAGGCATTTCTGAGAAGGAAACAGGTTTGATGGGTGGGTAGAAATCTGCGCGTCAATGTGTCCGGGGGTGACGTATGTGACGGAATCGATTCCTCCCTCTGCGGTGCAAGCCGATGAATTGAGAGAGTCCGGCTGGAGAGGTCTGGGTTAACAATTCTCTCCCGATCTGGACTGCTACGCAGTAGGTAGGCAAAAGCGTTTGCCGTCAAGATCTGGGCAAACGTCACCCCAAAAACGTGGCCAATCACTTGGGCTGACTTGTGGCAGGGGTGCTGTTTATCCAATAAATGGTTGTCGGGGCGGCGGTACTCACACACGCCTCCCAAATTGTAACGGTCGATCCTTTGGAAAATTGATTCACCTGCCAGGTCCCCTTCGAACATCTTTTTACGCCCAAAGGGATTTTAAATTGGATATATAATAATATATTTTTACACAGTAATGGGTTACCCGGCTTCGCTCAGGACAACATTCGAGAGTGTTCTGGAATGTTCCACAATTTATTTTATTTATTTATAGCGGACCCGACAGACACAACCTGTACACAACCGTCGGGACAAATTAAAATTAAAATAGACTAATATTGAATATTCGATACTGCGATGGTAGCGCAGTCTGCCGGATCCAATGTAAAACATTCCAAAATCAACAACTCCTTAGAAATAAAAAAAAATAATTAAAAGAACATTTTCCAGTGGATCAAAAGCATTCTCGAATCCCCTTGAACCCACACAAAAAAATTCATCAAAATCGGTCCAGCCGTTTAGGAGGAGTTCAGTGACATACACACGGATAGAACAAATATTTATATATTAAGATAACAGAAAATAATAAAAAATCATGCTTTTGTATATTGTACCGGTACTTGGGACACAAGAAAAATGTATGAAAATCAACTCTGTTACCAAGAATGACCACTTTGGTACGACTAAAAAAATAATAAAATAGATATATTAAGTAAAATTTTTCAATTTTAAGATCTTGAATTTATAGTACAGTTTACAAATTAATTGTTGTAATGTTAAGATTTTTTTTTTCGGGTATAATTGAAAACGACTGTCGATATATGACGATGTCAAATGTAACCGACTGTCAAACAATTGTCACTAAATTAATACAAATAATTTTAGGTCTCTCTGTTATGTATATCTCCCAGTATTATATATGTCATAAAAATATTTAATATTATAATTTTAGCGAAATAAAAATATTAAGATATTAATTATTTAAGGAATATTAACAATAATTTTGAAAAACGAAATGAAATTTAAAAAAAAAAAAATTATGTCGGCCTCCGTGGTCGAGGGTTGAGGCTCTCGAATACGAGTCTGGATGTCGCGGATTTAAATCCCGATGTGCGCAGGTAAATTTTTTGTGATGTTTCACAATAAATAAATACATTTAAAAATAATTTACAGTGTGTTTGTTGCGGCATGTTCCAGGGTGGAAAATACTCTCAGTATCGCCATTGCAAAGGCTCACTATTCAGAAATGAAATGTTGCTTGAAATGGTAGGTGCTTTCCCACCTTCATCTTCCTCATCTCCTACCCCTCCCCATTTACTTCAACTTCACAACATACACCAATTAAAGATGCCATAATCTCACTGACTCTAAACCATAGATTCTAAACCTTTTTTTGCCCACTGCCCACTTTGAGAATATATTACGCCCCCTCAGCAGGAGATATATAGGATGGGGGCGGGATAGGACGGGTTTCTCCGGGTCTCCTACCGCCCCCTGAAAGCCTAAAACGCCCCCAATTTTCTCTTTGTCTTCTACCGCCCCCTAAAAATAAAATACTTAATTCTAAATTCGACTGTTGTGAACTCTTGCAACTCATTAACTTACGAACACCCACAGTAATAAAACGACAGAATACAATATTCTACAGCAGCACTCATATTTTGGGAGGCGAGAATGGGTACCGCCGCCCCGGGAACCTTTATTGGATAACCAACACCTCTGCCATAGGTCATACCAAGTGGTTCGCTACGTTTGGTGATTTAGCAGGGGTGCCCGGGTTCATGAGGTGAGGTTTGTCTAGGCCTTGAAAGCGGATGACCAAGACACACTGAACCCCAGATTCCTACCCACCCCTTAAACCCTTTTCCTTTCCAGAACTCTCCTCTCCTCCTTTCCTTAAAAAAACCCACCACACAGCATCTCCAAAGACGACATAGGCCTTGAGGGAAATTATTTTTCTCAGAGCCTCCTGTGTGGATCTCATGTTAAAAAAAATATAAAAATAAGCGTAACTACCTTGCCCACTCTTCGATACAACGATTTCACACCATGGGAAACCATTACTTGGGTGATGTTGACATACTCAATATCAACTTGGCGAGTTTTGTGGATCATCTAAAACATTTGTTTCAACATTTTTACTAAACACATCTTGTAAACCTATAAAACAGCTGTATTTTCCTGTGTTTGTATGACTTATATCAAATGTAATTTTGTTTATTATTTCCTAAGTTTTCAAAGTATCTGTTAAAATAAAAATAATGCTAAAAGTCGTGTAAAAGCCCTCTGGGCGCTAAATAAATAAATGACGTCGTTGCCTATCGCGGTTACTTTGACGCGGTAACTAGCTATCACTGGATCATTGTGGATCTGAGGAACCGGCTATTTTTGGAACCAGTTCCTGTTGGATTAATAAAATTGTCTCCAACACGAAGAAGCCACCACTAAAAAACCAGCGTTTGTTGAAAATAAGGAGGGTCAATTGTCGAGTGGACAACTGTCGTGGAAACGGAAAAGGGGATGATAGTTATTTTGCGAAAATTCAACAGTGACCTTTCTCCTGTTTTGAAGGTCAAGTGTGCGAAATTTCATTAATCTCGGAATCAAATTGTAGATTTGTTTAAAAAACGAACCCACACTGAGTCACTCAGCAATGAAAGCATTATAATCAAAGAAGTGCTTTACAGAATTTCTTGTAAATAACATGTTTGCTTTTATTATTAATAAAAAAAATTGTCAAAATTGCTGTTATTATTTAAGAATTTTACTAGACGAGAACAAACAGGTGAGGGGTACAAACCAACTAAGCGGGACGCGAAGGGGGGAAGATGACTGTGATGATATGTGATTCGTCAATACATCAATCTGACTATAGGCATCTCGCATTACAATATCACCATTTAGTTCTTAAAAGTAAAACTGCTTTTGAATGAATAGACCTTTTTACATGGGAGCGCGAATTGCTCGCCACGTTATGCACTAATTTGCGATGTCCAAATACGGCATAGTAAAGTTCGCCTGTTTTCAGAGTCGAATATTTTGTTGCCGTGTTTAGTTAAGACACTTTTACAATGTTTCATAATTTACTTACCCCAGTAAACAGCGACGAGCGCACTTGAGAAGCGCCTACGTATGTATATATTACTTAAACTTATGATCTGAATAAGTGTAAAATAAAATTAAATAATGCTAATCGAATGTAATACGACAATTGGGTTAATTCTCTTTTCACTTCAATTTTTACACGTTTTCATAGAACAAACAACCATTTTTACCGTGTTATTTCGTAAAATGTTTCGATAAGAGCTCGACGCTGGTTCACACAAGAATGATGACGTCACATTTTTTAGATTCGCTCGAGGCCGTTTGCGAGCCCAGCCGGCTCCAAATGGAACCGGTATGGGGAAGGGAAATAATACGCTTTTATGACTTAGGGCAGGTCTAGTAATATTCATATGTCTATGGATCAACCATATAACCAGGTCTCCATTTTCGGCCAAAATTAGTGACGGCTGGCGTGGTCTAGGGGTAAGGCTTTTGTCTCGCAATCGCAAAGGTAAGGCAAAGGTCGCGGGATCGAATCCCGGCGTGAGCAAATAAATTTGATTTAAATAATTTGTGTTTTTTCACAATTAATTTATTAGAAATAATGTACAAATGTTTATATTATTTTGTTCCGGAGTGGAAGATACTCTCAGTATCGCCCTGCTTATAAAACTGAATGCTGTTAAAATGAGATCCCTGAGGCGTACGTGTGTAAGACTATGTATGATCGTGTGAGAAATGAGTTATGAGTAAGATTAAGAAAGGGACTCTCAGGTGGTTTGGGTATGTCGAGCAAATAAACTAAGAAAGTAGTGTAAGAAGAATATATGACGCAAATGTGAAGGGTAGAAGAAATCGGCGACGCCCGAGGAAGACGTGGCACAATTAAGTGAATCAGATACTTGAGTCGAGCTATGTCAAGATTCAGGATAATATAAGAGTATGTATGAATGTGAATGAGGCAAAGAGTGTGTGTCAAGACCGTGTGTGTCATGACCGGTCCGTGCTCTCTGCCTATCCCGCGGGAAACGGCGTGTTGGTTATTTAGTTAGTTATAAGCTCGGCTCGGGTGGAATGTTGAGCTTAGCAAAGGTTGGAACATAATCCGTCAAAGCTTAGACTTCAACAATATTAGTGTATTGTCTATGAATTTATTAGAGGAACGTGTTTCTTTTTCTTCGAAAAACAAACCCACTGTCTACATGACTGGTTTATCTATGCTCTCTACTGTCATCTTCGTCGAGACATCTATGCGCTGGGAAAAAGCGATGTTATTTTTAATTTAATTTTATTTATTTAAAGTTTTATTCCAGCAGGACTGGGAGGGTTGTTCGATCCCAGTCTGCCATATTTCATAAACAACTATAATATATATAATATAAGAGAGTAAGTTAAAAGATCTAAAAGAAGAAAAAATAAATAAAATATGATAACATATTAGGAACCTACCTAATTAAAAAATAAAATGAAGACAAGATCCATCACATAAATAACAAAAAAAAAAATAAAGCAATAAACACTAAGCATAAAATTAAAATTAAATTAAATTAAAATTAAACAGAATAAAAACATATTTTGGGATCGTCCATCAGGGAGGTTGCCTCATCGTCTGCATCCATCGCTTATTTAGGGGGGGGGGAACTTAGTCACTCGGATGCGGCCACGACAATGATGTTGTTGGATTTCAGTCTGCTGCTCCAGAAGCTGGCTAGTCGGTGACGAAGTAAGGCTGGGAATGAGTGCACCCTCCCCTCGGTGAACATCGTGGAAGCACTGCAGAACCTCGGTAGTTGCATAAGTTGCCTGAATGAATTATCGAAGCACACCCAGTTTATCCCATTGTGCCGCTGGATTTTGCGTCAGTTGTGTACAGGGCAGTGCAGTAAGTCTTGAAGAGTAATTTTCTGACCTCGTCACTGCAGTGGTAGAACCGCCTTGAGAGCATTCCGGCCCGTATAATAATAATATCTTTATTCGATGAAATTTGGAACATTATAACTAAGAAAATACATATTCAGTGTAGTTTACAATAGATTATACTAGCTTTTCCCCGCGGCTTCGCTCGCATGGTATTACGGGAAATTACTGTAGCGCTTGCACTTATCAATTATCTCCCCCCCACCCCACCCCCATCCCCTCCCGCATTCCATATATTCATTCACTTACATTCAGTTTTCAAACATCTCGCCTACCACCTAAATTTCATAATGCTATAGCTCAGAAGAAAAAAAGAATTACTAATCCAATTTTGTTCATTCGTTCGGAATTTATGCGCTTACAAACATTTCGGATGTTTATTTTTATTTAAATATTTGGAAGTTCGTTAATATAATAAAAAAGTACTCTATTTATCATTCAGTCTTTATAATCGTTACGAATTATATTTTTAATTAAATGAAGACCTTATGAGCGAAACTCAATCGAAAATCTGGAAACAGAAAAATCAGAAAAAGATATTGGCACCTCTGGGACTTAAAAGTGACCGAATTGGATATCGACACCTTAGCTCAGTGGATAAGAGCGCCCAACCCGAGAAGTAGGGAGGTCCTGGGTTCGAGTCCCAGAGGTGCCAATATCTTTTTCTGATTTTTCTGTTTCCAGATTTTCGATTGAGTTTCGCTCATAAGGTCTTCATTTAATTAAATATTACAGTTTGAGGTTTTACTCATAAAGTTAAAATAATAAATAATAACATTCATCCCAGACTTGTAGAAGAGTCAATAGATGTCGCACATTAAATAAAATGGATAATAATTTATCCAGACACCATCTAGATTGCATTTAGTTCGAGTTGAATCTTGCAATAATTCATAAAGATGGCAGCCAATAAAAATATGCGTTAAGAAAAATGAAGATAATATGGGTGGTTCTTAGTCGAAGTATGGTACAGTTAAAAGTGACCGAATTGGATATCGACACCTTAGCTCAGTGGATAAGAGCGCCCAACCCGGAAAGTAGGGAGGTCCTGGGTTCGAGTCCTAGAGGTGCCAATATCTTTTTCTGATTTTTCTGTTTCCAGATTTTCGATTGAGTTTCGCTCATAAGGTCTTCATTTAATTAAATATTACAGTTTGAGGTTTTACTCATAAAGTTAAAATAATAAATAATAATTATATTTTTAATACAGGAACTCAAATCTGACATTTATTCCAAGCTTGTCAAAAAAAAAACGAATTCTAATATTTAAATTTTCTGCAGTAGTAGCTGACCAGTACACTGAGTGCCTACCAGCATAGAGCTCAAAAATATATCAACATTGTTTCCATGGAAAAGATTTTTTTCTGACGTTAGCAAAAACTCGCTTTTGTTAGCGACAGAAAACGTATAACAAATATAATAAATTAATATTTATAATTTCATAACGCCAGAGCTATCCATCATATACAACCTGTAGTCTGCGCATATAATTTAGCTTTATATTGGTGAAAGAATTATTAAAGTCTTTATATTGTGTTATGCGTGAAAAGGTCATAAACAAACTCGAGCCGTTTCGCATTTATAATATTAGCATGGATCAGTACAAAAAGTTTACAAGTAGAAAGTAGTATACATATGAACAGTAGGTAAAAGGTAAATTAAAGAATACTAATGTGTAGTTAGTTCTATAGTTGAAGATTCTTTTTTTTACATTATCTATTATAATATGTATTGTTTATATCTAAGTTCTTCTAAAGTGGGAAATTGAAAATGTGAGCGCTTAACAGCTTGATTTAAATTTCTAGGATCATTATAACCTGCCTCACTAGGCTAATTGCTATGTTAATTGCTCTTCTTTGTCGTTGCATATCTTCTATATCCTTCATGTCTTCGGTTTGGTTATGCCCCAGATATTTAAACTGTGAGGCGACAAGCAATTCATTTCCTTCTAGATAAATTGGAGGAATATTTAATGGCTCCTTGTTGTGTTTGAAAGCGAGGATGACTGACTTTTTAGAGTTGTACAACAAGTTATGAGTGTTTGCTTACTCTTCGCATATTTGCACAAGTCGTCTCATCGCTTTAATCGAAGGTGCCAGCAGCACCATGTCGTCCGCGTAATTGATGTTATTACTGCCTTGTCCGCAGATATGACAACCGATTCGTGTATCGTTCAACTCTTGTAAGAGGTCGCTCCGCTTTTAAGGAATAAAGGTCTTGAAGAAGCTCCTGCCCAGTGAATATGATTCGTGTTATGATCGCAATTTGTTGTTTATACGGCAGTTTACTTTTAGGCGGGTTTAATTTAGTGCGAGTTATTTTTAATAAAGTTTCCCCCTTCAATCAGCGTGGAGCTATAAGCGAGGACACTAATTGTGTCCTTCAATCAGCGTGGAGCTATAAGCGAGGACACTAATTGTGTCCTTCAATCAGCGTGGAGCTATAAGCGAGGACACTAATTGTGTCCTTCAATCAGCGTGGAGCTATAAGCGAGGACACTAATTGTGTCCTTCAATCAGCGTGGAGCTATAAGCGAGGACACTAATTGTGTCCTTCAATCAGCGTGGAGCTATAAGCGAGGACACTAATTGTGATTTGTATCTGTTTTACTTGAGCACTATAATAAAATTATCCACTGAAATCGATTGTCCTATCGATGATTTTAAAATCCCTTTACCGACTAATTTTTCTTTGATTACCAATGTTATTAATAATTACTCATCGCTCGATGAATGTAAAAGTCTATACTTGAAAAATTAGGCAATTTATGTAAAATTCGGTGGGAAGTTTCAAATATTAATTACGTAAATGTCAGATTCGGCATATGACTGCTTAGCGCCTTGGCGTCTAAAATAGGAACTATTCTGCGGCTTATCAAAGCTTGAGCGGTAGATTAAGCCCGGTTAAATAGGAGCGAGGAATGGCGTACATAGCGAGGATGCGGATTAGCTGATAAACCGGGCCTAACCTGACTGTGATGATTAAAATGACAGATGGAAGAGATGATGTCCTAGACCAGAGGTCGGCAAAGTGCGGCTCTTTTGCCCCTTAAGTGCGGCTCTTTGAAATACATTTGTTGGTTTTATAAAACAAGGAAATATGGAGCTTTAAGTCTGAACGTCTTTGTGTTGATTTGGAAATATTGGAGAAGAACAAATGTGAGCTTAGTTTATAACACAAGTGGTTTGCTTTGAAAAGCCTGGAGAAGGAAGACATATCATCTTCAACGCCTGGAATAGAATTCCTGACTCTTATGATAAGCTGAAAAAACTCGCGTTTGCTGTTCGTTCCCTTTTTGGTTCTACATATTCATGCGATCAATCTTTTTCAAGCATGAACTTTATGAGAAAACTGGGACTATTGATGAGAGCCTGGATTCGTGCCTAAAATTAAGATTAACAAGGAGATGGAAGGACATTGTTCGCATTAAGTATTGGTCAGTCATTTTCGTGATTCAAATTTATGGATGCCTTATTTAAATTTTATTTTTTTTATCAACAAATAAAAAAAAAATTAAGTATGCAAAGTTTTATTCAGCGTTCGTAATTTAATGAAGTGCTTAAATTATAATTAATGTTTACTAAATCATTAAACAGCTTTGGCTCTTAAATTTTTTTGAATCATTGTAATGTACATATTTGGCTCTTTGGCTAATAAGTTTGCCGACCACTGTCCTAGAAAAATCACACAAAATTTATTTTTATAATTTGATACCCTGATTATAAAAAGATTTTATTTTTACGGTAACTCCACACACGAGGCTCTCATCCATAAATTACGTCACACCCTAAAGGGGGGGGAGGGGGGTAGAGAAGTGTGACATTGTGTGACAAGGGGGTATGGGGGGGTCTCTGTGATGTCACATTTAAAGATCTAAATTATTAAAACGGCATGTCGGGTGAAAAGCACCCCGCACATGTCCACTACGAGACTTCTGCGCGGCGGCCTGAAGTGGCGCGGGACTCGGGCGCTCCGAAGTGGAAGCCTGTGGGGTGCAAGTGCCAGCTACGACCCGTAATACGGGGGTAGTAAAGCGATTTATTATTTCCGTTCGAAAATAAACAATTTAGTATTATCTTGGATAACTTCGAAATTACATCACGCCATGATGACCAGAGAGGAGAGACCACCAAACAACTCTGTACCGACGCACACTACTTACTTTATGCGCATTCATTAATCGTCTCATGGTTTGCGTTGCGGTGCACAGTACCTACCGGAGGAATACTGCGGGTATGAAATACTCTCAAACTTGAGCTCTTTAAAATGATTTGTCGGGATACGGTCTCTTGACGTGGTTCAACTTAATTTAAGCATTTGATTCACTTGATCATACCACGACTTCCTTGGCTTTCCCTGACTTCTTCCACAATTCACTTCGCATCGCATCATCTCTTTTTAATGCCCTCACCAAATAACTGTACCCTTTCATCATATCAACCGTGACAACGTGATTTTTTCACTAAACGGCGCTATACAAAATTTGCAAAATATTAATATTTTTATCGGCCTTGTATTCCCTCCGGATCTCAACAATTTAACACTGTTTTACCAATAATTTACCTACAGGGTTTTACAACACATACTTTTTTTGACATTAGCTCCATTGAGAAGGCCCTGAGGAAAGTAATTTGCCTAAGGTTTCCCTTGGACCAACACTATACTCCACTATGAATCACAAGCTGCCTCATATTAGAGTAAAACCCTTTTCATGTTCCGAATGCAGTTATACAAGTTCTCAAAAAATAGATCTAAAAATCCACAGTATGCTTCTCATAAGAGAAAAATCTTTTTCATGTCCCGACTGCAAATATTCGTGTCCTCAAAAGGGAAATTAAAGGGACACTTACTGACTCATGGTGGAGAAAATTTTTTTTCTTGTTCCTACTGCAACTATGCATGTACTACGAAGTGAAATCTAAAATTCAGATATTTACACCTAGAGGAAAAAATCCTTTTCCTGTCCTGACTTTTTTTGACACGAGATTTTTTTTTGTTTCCAACCACCTCATATAACCCCCGTAGAACATAAGGAGCTTCTTAGAAATCATTTGCTGACTCACGGAGAGAGTCCTTTGTACAACAGTCATAATTGCAGTTGGGACATGAAAAAGGTTTTTTTCCACTGTGAGTAAAAATGTGAATTTTTAGATACCGTTTTGCAGTGCATGAATAGTTGCAGTCAGAACATAAAAAATGTTTTTTTCCACTTTGAATCAGAGAGTTATTTCTTAGATATCCTTTTTGAGAACACAAATAGTTGCAGTCAGACATGAAAGAGGGTTTCTCACCACTGTGAGTCAGCAATTGCCGTTTTAGTTATTTTTTCATGAAAAAGAATAGTTGCAGTCAGGACATGAAAACATTTTTTTCCTTGGTGTAAACATGTGAATTTTAGATATCTCTTCGCAGAACATGAGTTGCAACATAAAAAATGATTTTTTCCACTATGAGTCAGCAAGTGTTTTCTTAGATTTCCTTTTGAGAACACAAATAGTTGCAGTCGTAGCACGAAAAAGGTTTTTCTCAACTGTGAATCATACTGCGGATTTTTAAATCCCATTTTGAGAACTTGCTTAGCTGCAATCGGAACATGAACAAGGTTTTACTCCATGATGGGCCAGCTTGTGACTCATAGTTGAGTAAAGTGTTCCTCCACAGGGAAACCAGAGGAAAATTATTCTCAAGGCCTCCTGAGTGGAGCTAATGTAAGAAAAAATGTGTTGTAAAGCCACGTGGGTGTATAATACTAATTAGATAACTTGTAGAGCGCCGTTTTTGTGACAAATCACCTCAAGGGCGCTTATTATTATAGGTATGATGATGTTTCGGTTCACACTTAATCGAAATGGTGGATCTTGCACAACATTCATTGCATTAATAAAATTTTGAACTCCTGTTTTCATTATGTAACATTGGAAAATATGTGACGTCACACTAGGGGGGAGAGGGTCTCACAAATGTGACAATGTATGACAGAGACGGGAGGGGGGTAAAAAAATCATGAAATTCGTGTGATGTAATTTATGGATGGCCCCTAACAGGCAGACGCGGCGGAGGAATTTAATTTAGGTATAAAAAGTAGAGATGAATTAAATGAGACAGAGAGATTATGAGACAGTTAAGAAAATTAAAAAAAAATAAGTCGCAGTCAGGCAGAGGCGGATTAAGTGTTTAGAGCGCCCTAGGCAAGCACCTGATTGGCGCCCCTCTACCAACCATTTATCATAAAATTTAACTAGTACTTATACAAATAATAAGTAAGCTGCGTCACGTGGCATGGCCCGGTGGCGTGGGAATTTTGGCATAAAATGTGTAAATCTGAGTCTCCAGCTATATTCTTTTTTACATTCATTCATTGCAATCGGTTCAGCAGTTTTTTTTTGCATAAAGACATACCATAAACCGATACACACTTTCGCATTTATAGTAAAAGTAGGGAAAATTAATAAAACAATTTATAATTTAAAATGTGATAAATAAAAAATAAAGTTTAATAAATAATTTATTTAAAAATTTGCAAGTAACTACTAATCACATTCAATGAGAATTGTAAAAAAAAAAATCTGCGTCTACATTTTTCTTTTGCGAAGTTGTCAATAACATCGTCATTGCTTAAAGATAGCGATCAGTTTAATTCAATGTTGAGTATTGCTAACGAATTTAATCTCTTATCTGTCATAGTTGAGAGAAGATAAATTTTCAATCTCTTTAGACACTTTTCTAATAAACCACCAGAATACATCGTTACTTACAGACTAGCACTATTTGGAACTTCTTCAGTGTTCAATTTGACCAAATTGCTTAAAAACAAAAATTTACTGAAAAAGGTTTTTCTCCGCTGTGGGTAAGTATGTGCATTTTTGGATATCCTTTCGATGCACACGAATAGTTACATTCGGGACATGAAATTTGTTTCCACTGAGGATAAACAGATTTCCCTTTGAAAATCATTAACTGTTGCAGTCAGGACACGAAAAAGGTTTCTCTCCACTGTGAATCGGCGAGTACGTTCTACGACGTCCCTTTTGATAACACGAAAAATGCAGTCGGTACACGAAAAAACTTTTTGTCCACTTACGAAAACATGAAGAGTGACAATCGGGACATGAAAAAGGTTTTCTCCTCTGTCGGTAAATATGTGACATTTTATTTGTTCTTTTGTAGAACAAGAAGAGTTGCCGCCGGGACACGAAAATGGTTTTTGTCCACGCAGTATATGTATATTTACACTTGGAACTTGAAAAAGGTTTTTCTTCATTGTGAATCTAGCTGTAGATTTTTAAATCTCTCTTTCGAGAATTTGAATTAATAAATTCGGGACAAGAAAAATGTTTTTGTCCGCTGTGGGTAAACATATGTTTTATGTTACCTGTTTGTAGAACATGATTAGTTGCAGAATAAACATTTAAATGGTTTTATATCACTGTGAGTCGGCAAATGATTTCTAAGAAGTTTCTTTGTACAAAATGAATAATTGCAGTCGGGACATGAAAAGGTTTTTGTCCATTGTGGGTACACATGTGAATTTTTAGATACCGTTTTGTAGCGCATGAATAGTCGCAGTCGGGATTTTATCACCATTTTGAGTCAGCACGTGCCGTTTAACTTCTTTTTTCCGAAAAGAAAAATAGTTGCAGTCAGGACATGATAAAGTTTTTCTCCACTGTGGTTAAACATGTGAATTTTAGCTTCTTCGTAGTATACGAATAGTTGCAATCGGAACACGGAAAGGGTTTTATTTACTACGAGTCAGCAAAAGACTTCTTAGACATCCCTTTTGAGAACACGAATAGTTGCATTCAGGACAGGAAAAGGGTTTTTCTCCACTGTGAATCTTATTGTGGATTTTTAAATCTCACTTTTGAGAACTTTTTTTTTTTTTTTTTACAGTTAATACCGCACAAGAGTCTCAACTGCTCCCGTCTGGAGCCAGTGAGACTATGGCATCCCCAATCGGGGTATGTTGTGAGGCTGAAGGTAGTGGGGAGGGGAAGGAGATAGTGAAGAGGAAGGTAGGGAAGTACCTGGCTATTCAGATCTGGTCACTAAACACGGCTAAAGCCATTTCAAGCAACGTTTCAATTCTGAATGGTGGTCTTACACCAGGGCGATACTGATAGTATCTTCCACTCTGGAACGTGCCGCAAATATACTATATATTATTTTAAATGAATAAATTGTGAAATAACACAAATTAATCAAATAAAATTTATTTGCGCACGCCGGGTTCGAACCCGCGACCTTCGGATTGTGAGTCGAGAGTCTTGCCTCGGGACCACGGAGGCCGTCGAAACTTGTATAACTGCATTCGGAACATGTAAAAGGTTTTACTCCACTATGAGTCAGCTTATGACTCATAGTGGAGTAAATTGATGCTCCACAGGGAAACCTGAGGAAAAATAATTTTCTCAGGGCCTCCTGAGCGGAGTTAAAGTAAAAAACAAAAAGTGTGTGTTGTAAAACCATGTAGGTATATAAAGTTATGAACGTGTTAAATTGTGGAGATCCGGAAGGAATACGAGGCCGATAACAGGAATAATAATTTCCAATTTTTTTATATCGCCGTTTAATGAAAAAATCGTGTCAAGTGCACTTGGTGCTTGGTGCTTGGTGGATATGATTATAAGGTAGGCTTATTTGGTTAGGGCATCGGATGATATTTTATTTTATTTATTTTATTTATTCATACACGCCTTGAAGGCTTTTACAGAATCACATTAATAAGTTACACATGTTATTCAGGAGTATAATTGTAAGCATGAAGTATATAACATTATGATGCGAAGTGAATTGTGGAAGAAGTCAGGGAAAGCCAAAAAAATCATGGCATGATCAAGAGTATCAAATACTTCAATTGGACCACGCCAAGACACAGAATAATAGAATTTTTCAGACAAATCATTTTACAGAGCCGCACGTTAGAAAATTAAAAAAAAAAAAAAAAAGATTAAACTTTTCTAAAGATAAGTGTTTATTGTTTTTGAGTTTAATTTGTGGAAATCCATCTGATGTTTTTTTTATTCTTATTAAGTTCTGCAAATATTTTATTTTTTTCGTTTTCTTATTTTTTAGTATTTTATTTTCTTGTTTTCTTATTGTTCAATAATAATGTAACTGCTATTGACTGATTAAAAATATTGTTTAGGTCTTGTAAACATCTGAGAGATGGGGAATAAATAATTTTCCTTGCTTTATCAATTAATGTTATATTAAAATATTAATTATAACATTTATTCATAATATCAACGGAAATATACAACAATGCTTCGTAAATGTGAGGTTGTAATGCAAAACTGACTATTTGAAAAAACTGAACTTTTCAGTAGAGGCAAAAAACTAGAGATAAATATCCGGTATCCGGCCTATCCGGCCAAATTTAAAATCCGGCTGAATATCGGATAATAAACGAGTACCCGGCCAGATACCCGATAATGTTAAATAACAGAGAATCACAATAAAATGCAATATTTTGATTTTCGGCGTGTAACTTGTTGGTAAACTGTAGGAATAAATTTTTTTTTTTTTGGTTTAAGGCAATTCACCCTGGAGAGAGTGCTTTGTGCCGGTAATATTTAAAATGGATAAGAAATTTCGGTTAATCTAATGGGAAAATAATAAAACAAATTAAATATTGGACTCATTTAGATCACTAAAACAAATTAAATATTGAATTCATTCAGGTTAATAAACTTACATAAAGCTGTATGAACACGAGAATTGTTAAGAGATAAAAGGTATGAAATGTTAAGGGGGGACTGGTGTGTGATTTTAATAAGCCGGCGGTATATGTTCTTGAAAGATGAATGGTTTTTACAGTTAAAGAAAACGTGGTCGAGGGTTTCCTCTTCCACACCGCACTGGCAGAACGGATCATCTAAAACTCTAATTCTAAACAAGTGAGATGCAATTGAACAGTGGCCAATTCTCATTCTCGAGATACATGAAATGAATCGTTTTGAAAGTTTTTTACCGTGGAACCATGGCTTAGCAGGGATATGGTTTTGAATTCCCGCATAGAAAGATCCAGTTCTTATTTTGGAGACTGCCCAATTTTCTTCCCAGGCACGAGTCATATTAGATTTAAGAATCGGAAAGACATCGGATATAGGAATTCTAAAATTTAGTGGGATAGTTCCGGAATCTGAACCAGATTTGGCGAGAAAATCGGCCATCTCATTACCCTCGATACCCAAATGGGCAGGGACCCAGGCCAATATCGTCTCAAACCCAGATTCACTAAGAGAATTGAGAAGATTTTTTATTTTACATATAATATTGTCTTCCGGATAACGTAAAATATTTGACCTAATTTTAGTTAGAGCACTTAGCGAATCAGTACATAGTAAGGTTCGATGAATGTTGAGAACCTGGATTTGATTTAGCGCTTGTTCAATTGCAAAGCATTCGGCTGTAAATATGGAAGCTTCTTTCGGTAATTTATAAGTGAGATTGACGTTGAATTCTGGACTATATATAGATGCTCCACATCTTTTATTTTCAAATTTGGAACCATCCGTGAAAAGGATGGAAAATCCAGGGAATTTCGAAGCCACTATGCTTTTAAAACAATCATCCACATTTTGAAATTTATTTGGGGAAGATAAAATATTCTTCTGAAAGACTGATGTTATTGTGTTTGGCATAAAAGTGATTGCCTTAAATGGAATATTGTATATAGGAAGATTGGGAACTTCTTGAAGATATTGGAGGGAAGATGATAGAGAATTATAGAGATGAAAACTTTTAATTAAGAGAGGAAAACATTGTTTTTCTCTCAATCTTTTGTTAGAATTCAAATTAACACTTAACCTATTAAGACTTTGTTTAATAGGATGATGTGATAACGATAAAGCCTTGAAAATATATTTATTGGCAAGGAATTGCCTTCTGAAATATAATGGAGGCTCCACACATTCCACCTGAAGAGAATTAATTGGAGAAGACTTCATAGCTCCAATAATCATTCTGAGGGCTTTTGATTGAATTCTTTCCATTTTCTTATCTAGATATTTAGGGAGTGGGTCAAAAAGGAATGAGCCATAATCCAAGTGGCTCCGAACTAGGGAATTATACATTAATTTAAGAGTGGTAGGGTGAGATCCCCACCATACTCTGGAAACTGCTCGCATCATATTAAGTCCCTTTTCACACTTTGTAGAAATTATCTGAATGTGTGGAAGCCAGGAAAGTTTATGGTTCAAAAGAAGACCAAGGAATTTGATTTGAGTAGCGGTTTGTAGAGGCACATTATCAAAAGAAATTGAGAATTGGGGAATTTTTCTTTTGCGCGTGAAAGCCACGACCCTTGTTTTAGATGCCGCCAGATTCATCCCATTTATTGACAACCAGCTTTTAATATATTGTAAAGCCAAATTCATTTCCTTAGCTGCAAGAATAATATTTTTATGTAACAAATATATAAGGATATCATCCGCAAAGTAAAGACGCTTGATAGAAAAAGGAATTACTGAGTCTAGGTCGCTTATATAAATATTAAACAACAGAGGACTAATAACAGAACCCTGGGGCAAACCTCTCCATAGTTTGCGCCTTAAGCATTTAGAGGAAGACTCAATAATAATGGACCTATCTGAGAGTAAATTAATAATAAATTGGACTAATTTCGGGGGGATTTGTTTTTTAATTAGCTTTTCTTTCAAAACATTCAGTAAAACATCATCGTAAGCTGATGAAAGGTCAAGGAATGTAGCCAATGTATAAGAATTTAGGGATTGGGAAACTCGGATATCAGTTGTGAACAAACTTAAATTATCCATTGTAGATTTCTTTTTCCGAAAACCAAACTGATTTGGTGAGATAATATCTTGACTTTCAACAAACCACTCTAATCTGTTCTTCATCAAACGCTCCGCTACTTTCATCAAACATGATGAAAGAGCAATAGGCCGATAAGACGAAATTTCAGATGGATTTTTTCCAGGTTTTAAAATGGGAATGATTTTTTGAGTTTTCCAATCATCCGGAATTAGTCCTGTTTCAAACATATTATTAATAAGAGATAAGAAATATTCAACCGCCATATCAGAAAATGATTTAATGAAACTATTAAGTATTCCATCGGGACCCGGAGCAGAGTCAGAAAGGGTTCTTATTACTAGTTTCATCTCATCAATGGAGAAAGGAGCATCTAGCCAGTTAGAGTGAGATGGATATGGCTTAATAGAAGGCATTTCTTCACATCCGGCCACTGATGGGGGGGCTATTTTATCCGCAAATCCTATAAGAATTTCTTCTGATATATGCTTGGTACTCGGCGGAGAATACGATGATCCGAATTTTTTTAAGCTAGACCAAACTGAAGATTGGGGAGTTTCCGGAGACAGGTTCTCACAGAACTTCCGCCATCCAGCGCGTTTTTTATTTTTCAAAATTCGTTTGGTTTCTGCCTGGGCTTTTTTAACTGATAAAAAATTTTCTAGTGTCATACACTTACGAAAAGAGGAAATTGCTTTTTTACGAGAGTTGACGGAGCGAGTGCATTCCTCGTCCCACCACGGATTAGAGTGTTTTATTTTAATGTTCGCATTGCGTTTCGGGATGGATTTTTCTGCTGCATTTATAACCATAGAGGGAAACGTCTCACATTGCAATCTGATGTCTCCCGGGGACGATTTTTTTTTAAAATTAATAAGGTTATCTAGTTCAGAAGAGAAAGTGCTCCAATTCGCATCATTTATTCTAAATTTGAGATTATTTTTAACTGGTGGAGGATAAGTGTTAGATTGATGTTGGAATCGGATTATAATTGGAAAATGATCACTAGAGAGGGGATCGTTTAGGATGTCCCAAGAGCATTTAGATGCTAACGAATATGAACAAAGAGATAAATCAACAGCACTTTTCCGTTGATGAGGGGGGGTGAATCTGGTTGGAGATCCGTCATTTAAAAAACATAGGTTATGGGTATCAATAAAATCTAAAAGATTGCGGCCAGAACGATTTGTTATTTTGCTACCCCAAGAAGGGGAATGTGCATTAAAATCTCCTAGGATCATAAAAGGGGAACAAATCTGGGTTAAGATTGGTGCCCATTCATTTTCAATAAAAGTGGTAGAGGGAGGAATATATATTGATAATATTGTGATATCAGATAAGACAGCTGCTATTATCTGGATATCGTCGGAGGGAGTATGTATATTAATTTGTTTAAACGGGATAGAATTATGGATTATCAGAGCCGTGCCGCCTTTACCATCCGGTCTGTCGTGTCTGAGACAATAATAACCCGGAATTCTTAAGTGAAAGGAGGGTTTTAACCACGTTTCAGAAATGGCGGCCACTGAAACGTCGTGTTCGTCGAGTAATTGAATTAGGTCAGATTTGTTAGCGAAGAGGCTTCTACTGTTCCACTGAAGAATTTTGTTCAGTTTCGAAGTCATTGGGGAGGCAAGATAATAAAGATTTAATGTAATCGGCAGCGTTGGACGGTACAGTATTGTTGTTTGTAAGGATAGAAATTAAAAGGGTAATTAAAGTTTGTATAAAAGAATTATTATTCAATATTTCGGGGAGAGCAGGAGGGGATGTATTACTATTAATGGCACACCCATTGGGGGTCCGAGATTTGGCATTCCCATTCGGGCTGGTCAAAATATTATTCAATTGTTTTTTATCAAGGTAAGGAGTATATTTTGGGTTGGGTTTGACTGGCTTGAGAATGGTTTCTCTGTGAGAAGATGACGTTGAATTTAAAAAGGTGGTTGATTGGAAAGGAGCTGAGGACGATGTCATCTCTGCGAAAGATTTTTTCGCAGGAGAGAATAACTTTGAGGCCTGGAAGTACGAAATGTTGTCGGTAGCCATTTTATGTTTTATGTTCCTCTGTCTTGTCAATTCCGGACAGGCTAGACTGACCGCGGTATGTGCACCCGAACAGTTAATGCAAATGGGATTATTGGAAGATTTTGGACATTGATCAAATGGGTGATTTTCTCCGCAAAAGTAACAACGTGGAGGGGAGCGGCATACGGATTTTGTATGTCCAAACCGGCAGCAATTGAAGCATTGAACAGTTGGAAATTTATAAACTTCGACGGGAAGCGAGGTATAATAAATAAACACACGAGACGGAAGGGATTGTCCCTCAAATGTAACAACAACAGATTGGGAAGGTTTCCAGATCTTGTTTCCATCAGTAGAATCCTTGTAGTTCAGTCGACGTGCTTTTATTACTTTCGGGGTTCCTTGGGAATTATTCAAAGCATCAACAATTTCAGCCTCTGGGATATCCGTGGGAATTCCTCGAACAAGACCCATTCTCGTAAGGTTAAATGACGGGATGAACGATTTATATTTATGTTTTGAGAGCGAGTCAATTTTTTTTACAAATCCATTTGCGAAAGCGGCAGTATTAAACTCGATAGATAATTTATATCGCCCTTCCGGTTTAATTGAACCATTAACAATACCAAGGTTATTATTTTTTGAGTCAAATAAGAATTTTCCAAAATCTAAAGGATGAATAAGTTTTCCTTGTTCAGTTCTCTGAACAATTACGATAAAAGGACCGGAAGCGGAAGCAGGATAAAGTAAGTCAGTACTTTTTGTATTATCGCTAGCTAAAGTACTTGTCTGGGTGTTACTATTGGGGTTAAGGTCGTTAGAGGTCGAGGTTTGTTGAATCGGCGGTATAGATTTAACTTTCGATGGGATGTGAAGGCTATGCGATGGTCGTCGTTTACGAGATGGAAGCGTAATAGAAGCCTGGCTAGTGTTAGATTCCGAATCAGAAAAATCTAATATCGATCCTGGGTCGGGAGGTCTATCTTCGTCTTCCTCCATTATATAAAAAAAAACTTAACTTTTAAAAATTAAACTGAAAAAATAATACGCAGTCTATTTCATTGACTGTACAAACAAAAACGGATTAGCCGTAAGTAGGAATGCAAACAAATAAGTATACGATAAACAGAATTAAATAAAATGTAACAATAATCTCTTATCTGTATGAGGCACGGGAACGGGCGAACGGCACTAAGCAATAGGTAAGGTACACACAACCACTGTTGACCGCGGCTCGAATCGGACTCTCTAGGAATAAATTAATAGTAATCTAATTTTGAACGTATTTAACGTTATTATAATATTTTTTTATTTTATTTTTATTTTTTATTTTTTAAATTCATTTATTTATTTTATAAATCAACTATCCAGTCCCGCTAAGCCAATTGCAATTGGCTTGACAGCAGGTGCTTATAATTACTTACAAATATATTTAAAGTAATAATTTACATCTTTTATCTACAGTCTAAACATTTTTTCATAAATTTTATCATAAGTATCAAAATAAATATTCTTTTTCCAATAACCAATTTTTCACCATTTATTTAACCTTATTCATAGAATTATGTTGCTTTATATTAACAGGTAATAAATTAAATATCTTCGGTATGTTGTATTCAAACGTTCTCTGTCCGTACTTATTATTAAATTTCGGAACTATTAACCCGTCGTTACGCGTGAATCTAGTGCTATATTTATGATCTAATTTCTCTTTAAGCTGCGGGGTAAATATATGCTGAATTATAATTTTATACCATAGTATTGCCTTCACAGGTAAAATTTTTGCACTCTGAAACATCAACCGAGTATTGTGTCTTTGTTTGAAAATGTTAGGGACAACTAATAATTTTACAATTGCGTTTTGTACAACTTGTACTTGTTTCAGGTTGGTTTATTTATTTATTTATTTCTATATATTACAGTATTTACCCATAGATCAATTTCAAAAATATTTTTACATAATATATTTTGTAATTTTATTGTTGGGTGTAAGGTAGGTTTGTGAAGGTGAAACTGTGGATAGGTATTGGTACAGTAGTATTTCCCCATATTGTTAACCCATATCTTATTATTGATTCTGCTAGTGACATATAAATTATTTGAAACGTCATGATATATTATCGAGGAAAATCGGTAAAACATCGTGAAATAAATGGATGTTTTATTAAAAAGACATGCCATTTTTTTCGTGATGACCAAAATAGATTTCTCTTCGTTTATTGTACTTCACTATTTACACCGATTTACCTAACCAAAACATTCAAAAGATAAGTCATTCGTTCAGCGATAAATTCCATTAAGTAATTAAAAACAGAAGAAAAGAGATAAGCTATTTCCGTTTAGCATACTCCTGCCTTTTTTCCTTCCTCACCACGAGAAATTTTAACATTACATAACAAACGAATAGCAAATTTTTGATCGTCACTTTTTATATCAAAATATTTAGTATGTTCAGCGGAATATCCGACGGCCGGTTATCCGGCTTTGAGGTTGGCTGGATATCCGGTATTCGGTATTCGGTATCCGTCAAAACATGTATCCGTTTCATCTCTACAAAAAACTGTACCTACTCTCACAAGCATAATACTCAAAAATTTTTTTTTTAAATAATCAAAAATATTTCAAACCATTTCTGTGATTTAAAGACCTCCCGGTCGATGATTAATATTTCAAATTAATATTTGAATTTTTTTTTACAAACTAACTATTTACTGCAAATAGTGCGTTTTGAAGTAACACAATGTGAATGGACAAATACATTTTTTTCTTTATTTAAAGTGAAATAATTAAAACAAGATATTTTATGGATTAAGTATTTAAAAAAAGTAAGAAACACATAAAAGGTATTGGATTTTCAAGATGTGGCACATCTGCCCTGATGATGGACACTGTAACAGTGTCCAAAACGTTGACTACAGAAGAAGGAAGCCTTACACGGCATAATAACCCAAAAATCAAATACGAAAATACTTTTGGCCGTAAAAACCCAAAAACTTATCATGTTTCATGGTCTGAGTCTTCATAATACTCAATATTTTCTTGACAACTTTCCTTTGTACTTCGTTGTATGAACTTTTAGCGTCGTCGCCATCGTCGGTGTAAAAAAATGTAATTAATTTAATCACATCTACTCGTTTTGCAGGTTTCATTAGATTAATTGCCGGTTGCTCAGCAATATTCTTAAAAACATTTTGTTTTTCTCGTCACCCCCACAAATGTTGGCTTAGCTTAGTGTGGTATGTTGAGAAAAGACCCGCAGTGGATTGTTCCTTGTGGAAAGTCCGAATTTTAGTCAAATTAACAAAAAATAATCCCTATCCATTACATCCGCGTCCATCAAAATAATATCTTTAATAACTTTCTCACTTAGCAAATTCATTTTACTCAAGTATTTCTTCAAAAATTCGTCAAAAAACAAAATAGAACGACCAACACAACTTGCAACTGATTGCTAATGATTTTGAGGTTAAAACAATCAGAAAAAATAGTGCGTTTTGCAGAAAAAAACGTTGCCGCTGTAATATTTGTATTTAAAACAGTGCACTTTGCCATAACATAGAATTAGTCACTTTTGCAGGAAAAGGTACTTATTTTTTAGCTGGAAATAGGTAGTTTTGCAGAAATATGTGATTTTTAAGTTGAAAAATGAGGAGGATTTCGTCATAAAAATAATGATGCCATTGTATTCCTTGGCCTCGAATAAGTCTGAATGCATATATAACTCAATTTCGCCCATTTTGGAAATAGTCAGTTTTGCATTACGGCCCCACAAATACGGTCATCTATTTGGAAAAAATGCTTGTAATCATTTGGTGCTGTAGCCTGTAGTACGCTTTGTAAATGCTCATGAGTAAAGCGGGATCTCAATTTGTACCATTCTTGACACCAAATTCGTTTTTTTATTCAAAAGCTAACGCAAGAGATTATAATGCTTTGTCTCTGTTATATTCCATTTTATTCCAGCCGCACAAAATTCACTGGCAACCGTACTTAACCAAACTACTTATCTGCATAAATATACCGATCCACCCCAACTATCGAAAAATACTCTAAGGCATAGACAAATGCTTGCCAGAACCCTTGGAGACTATCAAGCGGCTTGACGGCAAGCACGTAGATTTATTTTATATTATTGTCTATGGATGCTTGCCAGAATAGGCAAGCGTGCTACCAGCACGTAGATTATTGCACAATGCTTAAGTCAAGCCTCAAGCATCCTCTGGAGACGGTCAAAATGCTAGCCATAGACAAAAAACTACGTGCTTGGTCAAGCCGCTTGATAGTCTCCGAGGCCCTTAAGATGTGGATTGTCTATGATGATCAGACATGATTGGGTCTTTGAAACATTGAATTCGACGAGGTTATTCTCACCCCAAGAGAAAACACTCTCGAGGTAACCATCCATCCAAAGCCCTCCGAGCCGTTGAAAAGTGAAAATACAATGATATCTTTGTGATTAATCAAAGTGTACAACGCGCGAGAACTATAAAAATAATGCCAAAAAATGTTTTAAAATTGAACAAATTTTAAGTTGACAACAGCGTAGATATTTATTTTTATAATGTTGCCATAGCGGTAAAACTAAAGTAACTACTTGTGTACTCCGCCACAGAAACCGTCCGGTACTTACTTACGTACTTTGTCATTGAGTTCTTTAATTTGCTGTTTTCTATGGATATGTCAATTTCCGGCGTCTCTTTATTCTGTTGCCACGAATAGTGATTGTTCCTCTACTTTCTAAATTATTATCGTGGAAAGTAAACAATAATAGTGTTTAATATATACTACTTGAGATTATTTGAAAAATCATTGCATTTGTACAGCAAAGTTTGCAAAATTCAAGCGCTTTTACGTTTCAAGTGACATTTCTTCAATAGCATCTTTGGAACTGACCTTGTAAGTACATAATAAGTGGATCATTGCTATACGGACTAAATAAAGGTAAATATTTACCTAATAGGGACACGCTTAATATGCACTTTTATTATTTATGTCTTACTCCGCTTACTGGTTAATACGCAATATTTCTTATTCAAACAGTTAGAATTAGTTTTATGAAAAACAAATACCTTTGTATTACACCACTATTTAAAGAAATAGTTAGAATTAGCTTTATTATCACGAAAAGTGAGTATTTACGTCGGGGGAGACGAAAAACTTTGCATAAATTATGCATGTTACATTTAAATTTTGTTAAAATTATTTCACTCGCGCGGCATACGCCATTCGCATTTTCATCATTTTTCGGTTTACATTTCACAGCAATCAATCATCGATCAATGCTGCCAAACATAGAAAAATTATTATTGCCATATAAAACATTACTTTATTCGGGTTATGAAGTGAATGCATTAAAGCTGGTTCACATTGAGCTATCAAATATAAAAGATCATAGCACGCCAAATAAAGGCCCGTTTATATTAGGAATAGTCTGTAATCCGTATTCGATAAGCCCTAGGCCGTAGAAGTTGGAAGATAGGAAACCTGTGTAACCGTTTATAATAGATGGCAATAATCTTTAATAATTTTCCATAACCGAAAAGATGGTTCAACTTTATCTTTTACGGTTATGGATTACAGAAAGCTTAGATATATGCTGAGATTTACGTATTTTCGATCAATACTCTATGGTATCTACAATTCACTTTAGTTGAATAATAATTTTGTGAACAAATATTTACGCGGAGTTAATAAATACTTTACCGAATTTAAATTTATATTCGCTGAAGACGAAAGTGATCTAATAAATAGTAATGAACATCTCTTATTATCTAATATAATCTCCCGGTTGACAGTTGACATAGACAAGTGATAGCGGCATTGTCACTTCTATGGGCATATTCTATTCTATTCCCATTCCAATTATAAACGACCATCTAAAATATTACGGATTACGGATTACGGCCCGGCCTATTCTTATCGCTTATTCCTAATGTAAACGGGCCTTAACGCTCTCCATACAATCCCTTCAAACCGTTCACACGTAAGCGTTTTTAAGCGCAGATCAATCATAGACAATACACATCTTAGACGTAACCGCTCCAGACGCGATATCCCAGAAGATAACTCTCCCCTTCTCCGACTAAAACAGGAGAGGGGGTCATTGTAATCACGGAGCTGCCTAGACCCGTGGATGACAGATGTCAAGTTGAAAGATTTCAGTACAAAAAATATGCATTCCGTTGCCGCTCCCTAATTCGACTGACCCCCTCTCCTACCACAGGAAGAAATATTTGATAGCCTCGTGTGAAAGGACAAAAGATAAGCGCTCGCGAATCAACAGATATCTGCTCGCAGATTTATAGCTCAATGTGAACCAGCTTTTATTGACAAGTTTGAACCCGTATTTTTAACAGAGGAACATGGAAACAAAGGTATTAGAATAATTACACGTACCCGTTAGACAAACCCTGCTTTCCAAACAAACCATTCAAAACCTGGGATGTATATCTAAATTATGATGACATCCAGCTTTTACAGCTCAAAACTCAACCCAGGAATAATACGAAGTAGGAAATAAAGGTATTAGAATAATTACACATACCCGTTAGACAAACCCTCCTTTGCCAAACAAACCATTCAAAACCTGGGATGTATATCTAAATTATGATGAAATCCAGCTTTCCCATCTTAATCTCAACCCAGGAATAAATCGAAGCAGGTACTTTTCTGTTTTTATTTTGATTAGAATTTATTTTATAAGGTTGGTACTTCCGACAAATGTCATATTTGATTGTCTATTAAAAAAAAGGAATATTCCGTATTATCCATGTATCGAATTTGAACAACACGAATGTTCCGTATCATCCGTGAGGTGGACTATACAATTTTACCGCACTTTTTATTTCAAAAACACTTAATATCAATTAGATAATAATAAGAGGTAAGTATTTCAGTTTCCGGAATTGGAAAATAATGCATTTTAGTAGATATTTCATTAAAAAAACAGACAATTTCACATCTTTCCTTCACGCCATGCTTTGATATAATAATATTAAAATAGATTTTTAGGCTAGTTTTTTATTCATTGTTTAATTAAACCCAAACTAAGAACTTAAGAACCTATTTTAGGGTCATGTGTTAATATTTTGGATTAAATATGAGAAGAAAAAACTAACCTTAAAACTTTGACATCAATGACAATGGCCGCCAAGCGAAAAATCGTTTTTAATTTTAACGAAATAACTATTAAAATTCATTATTTTTCAATTCCGGAAACTGAAATACTTACTTCCCATTATTATCTTACTTAAGTTAAGTGTTTTTGTAATAAAAAGTGCATATTGAGCGGGGAAATATTTACCTAAATGAAACCTAATTTATTTGACACTAGCTTTTCCCCGCGACTTCGCTCGCATGATATTAGGGGAAATTACTGTAGCGCTTGCACTTATCAATTATCCCCCCACCCCCTCCCGCATTCAATACATTAATTCCCGGTACATTCAGTTTTCAAACAGCTTGCGTGCCACCTAAATTTCATAATGCTATAGCTCAAAGAAAAAAGAATTATCCAATTTTGTGCAGCCGTTCGGAATTTGTGCGCTAACAAACATTTCGGAGATTTATTTTTATTTAAATAAGTGTAAGTTTTTAAATATAATCAAAAATAGCACTATTTATTACACAGTCTTTATAATCGTTACGAATTTTATTTTTAATGTAGGAACCCTCATCTGAGTACCCAGCAGCATGGAGCCCACAAATATATCAACGTGATTTATCAAAATATGTTTCCACGGCAACGATTTGCTTTCTGACGTTAGCAATAACTCGCTTTTGTTAGCGACAGAAAACGTATAACAAATATAAATTCATACACTAGGCGCAACATTTTATTTTACACATTACAGAAATCTGTAATAAGGGCTTAAAAATGTTGGGGTTTATAACTACGCTAACTAGAAACTTTAACAATATAAAGTGTATTAAAATGTTATATTTTGCTTATGTTAGAAGCCAACTTGAGTACAATTCTCCTGTCTGGAATCCTCATTATAATATGCACGTACAAGCTGTTGAAAGAATACAAAACAAATTCTTACGTTTTCTAAATTTTAAAATGGGTATTCCAGCAAATATGT
Source organism: Glyphotaelius pellucidus (assembly GCA_936435175.1). Classification (NCBI taxonomy): domain Eukaryota; kingdom Metazoa; phylum Arthropoda; class Insecta; order Trichoptera; family Limnephilidae; genus Glyphotaelius; species Glyphotaelius pellucidus. Next base: position 798,945 of record OW386565.1, read on the forward strand.
TGAACTACAACACAATTTTAAACGATATGAATATGCTTAAATTGTCAGACAGAAGAATTTTCACTGACTTGGTATTTTTATATAAAATTCTAAATGATTTAGTTGAAAGTCCGGTATTACTTGAATTGATAAGCTTCCGAATTCCACTTCGTAATACTAGAAGTCAGGATTTATTTCAGTGCAGAAATTCTGGGACTAACTACCATATGTATTCCTCTTTGCCCAGAATACTAATGGAGGGAAGCAATTATACCAAGTCAGTGGACATCTTCAATTTATCTTTGAATAAATATAAAATATTGTTATTGAGGCAGTTCAGTTATGTACAATAAAATGTTTTTTCTATGCTATATATTTTTTTTTTTTTTTACATTAACTCCACACAGGAGGCCCTGAGGAAAAAATAATTTCCCTCAGGGCCTATGTCATCTTTAAGGATGCTGTGTGGAGGGTGTTTTTGAGGAGAGGAAGGAGTGAACATGGGTCTTGAAGAGACCCATATTGTAGGAGGGAGGAAACACAGAGGCCGGCAAATCGTTCCACAGCCGAGCTGTTGAACTCAAGAACGAGTCGTAGAAACGACCCGTTCTCATGTGACTAATGTCAACCGTGTACAAATGTTGAGCGCGCGTTTGGCGTGTTTCCCGACTATGCACCGGTGCCGAGGGGATCAATGACGCTAGTTCCTCGGAGCATCTTCCATTGTAATACCGGTAGAACAAGGACAGCATTCCCACCTGGCGCCTGTGCTCTAAAGATTGCAATCCGTTAGTTAAATTAGGAGAATCTATCAAACGGACCGCCCGTTTCTGCACAGAGTCAAGGGTTTTTTTCAGGTATTTTGGGGCTCCAGACCAGAGGTGGATGCCAAATTCAACCGTGGGGCGCACTTTATATGTAAAAGTCCCGAAAAAGGGCGTTTATTTATAAATAAATAAATAAATAATTTTGCTGTGAATTCTGTGTTAGAAAGAATACATAGGTTGGGCAATGAGCTAAGTGGATGTCGCTGATATATTTAATTGAAACTTCGACACATTTAAAGCCAAATTAGTCCATCGCTTTTTAGATATAAATAACGAATGAGAAATCATTATATTTTATTTAGATTTTTTTTTGTTTGTTTTTATTCTTTTTTTTTATTTATGTCTATTCTTGAATACACAATTTTACAATTGATTACAGAGGTTTATATAGGAGTCTAACTATTCTAAATGCTAACAATGAGTAATTTAGTCAAAACTTGATTTTTTTTTAAATGTTTTACTGCTCGTGGGTACATTGATTGTACCTACGAATTCTCTAAATTTATCCATGTGGATTTAGCGTCAGTTATATTTTTATTTGTTATATTCAGTTTGTGCTTTATTATGATATATCTTGTAATCTCCTTTATTTATGTTACACTATTGTTTTAAAAGAAATTTGTATATTATTTGTAAAAGCCCTCAATAAATAAATAAATATTTATAATACCTATCGAATACCTATCGAAGAACTAAATTACGTATATCTAATGGAATTACTCAATATAAGCGATTTAACGTCAAGGCGTGTAGTGAGCGATTTAGTTTGCCTTTTTAATATTGGGAATGGCAGACTGGACGCCCTCGATTTAACTTGTAAAATTAATTTGAGAGTACCCGCGCGTGATACCCGTTCTAATGCACTTTACTTTGTTACCAATTCTACTAATAATTATTTTGAAAACTCTCCAATACAAAGACTTCATATACTCGGAAATAAATATACTTCAATTGACGTTTATCGACATCAATCGATTTCTAAATTTAAACTCAGTATATCAGAACATTTAAAATAAAGCTATAAATATCATGCACTATATAGCACCTTTATCGATATATTATTGTAGCTATGTTTCGATAAACACGTACCAAATATGTATAACAAAGATTGCTAATTATAAACATAAATAATGACAATCTTGTCTTATTTCTCTTTATAATTAAAATAACTATCTCACATTAATTTACGTGACCATATATTCTATTTTACCTGCTTTGTGTCATATCTAGTGTTATCTATGTTTTGTTTCTTATATCTTATGTTATCTTTTTTTTTTTTTTTTCTTACAGTTATATTATGTTTATATTATATTTTGTTATTTCCTATACTTTACCAAAAACATGTACTGCACTTTATGTAAAAGCCCTATGGGCGTTTAAATAAATAAATAAATAAATAAAAAAAAAAAAAATAATAATAACATAACGTCCTCGCATATAATTTAGCTTTCTATTGGTGAAAGAATTTTTAAAATCGTTTATTGTTTTATGCGTGAAAGCGTAACAAAAAAACTCGAGCAGTTTCGCATTTATAATATTAGTATGTAAATGTAATGGCGCTTGATCAGTTTAAAGTTTTAGGCTGTCAAATTTGTGTGATTTTCTATGACATTCAATTGCTTTTCCTATTTCCTGCGGATGTCGCGTATTTTAGGTAGAGCATTTAAAACACGAATTACTGTAAGTGTACATAATTATTTATTCATTTAATGTAGGTCTTAAGTTAGATAAGTTTTTAGATTTTCTCGGCCAAAAGCATTTTCGTCATTTGTTTTTGGGGTGTTATGCCGTGTTGCGCTACCTCCTTCTTTAGCCAACGTTTCGGACAGCGTTGCAGTGTCCATCACAGGGCAGATGTGTAATTGTGTACAATTACACATTGTGACCCTATTAGGTAATATAACTTCCACACGCTCAACTACAAGACGAATGAAGCGACCGATTCGCCAATCAATCGCGCTCTTCATACTTTCAATACTATTTGTCTAAATTCCAACATCGACATTTCCTTCGATTCACTGCCCAAATTTAAAAAGAGCATATTGTCAATGATGTGAATTGTTCAACGCGCATACATACATACATACATACTCACACATACACACACACACACACACACACAAACACCTACCCACTACGCACATCACCCGGTAATTATTCAATAAACATAGATACTTCAAAAAACACGAAATTTGGTTTTTAAAATTTTATTTGGTATTTGTGTATTTATTTAAACGCCCATAGGGCTTTTACATATATTTTTTGTATTTCTTGGGCATTAACTATGTAACCATTTCTAGACATTTTGTTTTTTGAAGAGTTTTATTGAATGTACATTTGTTACTTAAATTTAATTTTAATTAATTTCCGTATAATATTGACTCCTCCCACCGCTTTCCCCCTCCCCCCAAAATTATCCCTCCCATTACTCCCACCTAATTTAATCTTTGGTACTTGCATTTAATTTTTAAGTTAGTTTTAATTCTGCTCGTGAATGATACGGTTGTATCGAAACCGGTCGCGGAAAAATTAAATTTAAGTAACAAATGTACATTCAATAAAACTCTTCAAAAAACAAAACTTTTACATATAGTGCGGTACATGTTTTTGGTAAAATATAGGAAATAAAATAATATAAACATAATATAAATATAAGAAACAAAATATAGATAACACCAAATATAAGAGTTGACACAAAGCAGGTCACAGAATATATGGTTAGTAAATTAATGTAAGATAGTTATTTTAATTATAAAGAGAAATACGATAAGATTGTCAATATTTATGTTTGTAATTAGCAATCTTTATTTTACATATTTATTACGTGTTTATCGAAACATAGCTACAATAATATTTCGATAAAGGTGCTATATAGTGCATGATATTAATAGCTTTATTTTAATTGTTCTAATATACTGAGTTTAAATTTTGACATCGATTGATGATGATAAACGTCTATAGAGGTATATTTATTTCCGAGTATTGAAGTCTTTGCAAAGGAGAGTTAACAAAATAATAATTAGCAGAATTAGTAACAAGGTAAAACGCATTAGAGCGAGTATCGCGCTTAGGTATTCTCAAATTAATTTTACTGGTTAAATCGAGGGCGTCCAGTTTGCCATTCGATAGATTGAAAAGACAAACTAAATCGCTCACAACGCGCCTTGACGTTAAATCGCTTATATTAAGTAATTCCATTAAATATACATAATTTAGATCTTCGACAGGTATACCGAGTTGATAATTAATAAATCATAAGAACTTATGCTGTACTATTATTAATAAATGTTTTGTTCCAGACCTCATTTATTTGAACCGAAACCAGTTACCATCACATAACTGGACGCTATCACAGCAGTGCCATGGATCTTCCCAACACAGAGAGTGTTTCCATCAAGATGGAGCCAGGGTCGCAGGAAGAAGGCGCAGATGACATGCCGCATACCGAAGTGAAAATCAACCTCCCGAATGTGAAGAAGGAATGCTTGCAGTATGCTGAGAGTGTTCAGCCAACTAGTAAGTTGCATTGAGTATATCATAAAGATTTTTTTAGTCTCAAGTCAAGGCAGTTTGACCACTCTTTACTTCCTCTCTTGTAGTTTTATTAGTCTCAAGTCAAGGCAGTTTGACCACTCTTTACTTCCTCTCTTGTAGTTTTATTAGTCTCAAGTCAAGGCAGTTTGACCACTCTTTACTTCCTCTCTTGTAGTTTTATATATACATAGCTGGTACCCGGCATGCGTTGCCATGCCATTTAATAAATAAATTGTTTTCTCCTGCGTGTTCTTTCCCATTCGTCCCGTTCCCCTTCCGCCTCCCCTTCCTCTCCCGCGTCCTCTTCCCCTCTCGCGTTCCCACTCCGCCTCTTCCACCTTCCCTCTCCTACCCCTTTCCCCATCCCACGAACCCCCCTCCCAAGCTCCCCTCCCCCCTCCCAGGTTCCTCCTCCCAGATTCCCCTCCCCCTCCCGGGTTTCCCTCCTCCCCCTCCCGCGAACCCCCTACCCGAGTCCCCCTCCCGCATTTCATACATTCTTTCCCGGTACATTCAGTTTTCAAACAGCTCGCATGCCACCTTTTGCGTATTTCATAATGCCAGAGCTCACCAGTAATAAAATCCAATTTGGTGCAGTCGTTCGGAAGTCATGTGCGTAAATACATTTCGGCGATTCATTTTTTAGAGATAAATATTAACTACGATGCCTGAATTAAAAAATATATGTCAACACGGCAACGATTTGTTTTGCTTTTCTTCTACGTTAGCAATAACTCGCCATTTTCGACAGAAAACGTAAAATAAATATAATATATTAATAATTATAATTTCGCAACGCCAGAACTTACCATAATATATAGCCTATATTACTCGCATATAATGTAGCTTTCTATTGGTGAAAAAATTTCTAAGATCGGTTTATTAGTTTATGCGTGAAAGCGTAACAAACAAACACACGCAGTTTTGCATTCATAATATTATAGTATAGATTTAGAATTTTAGGGTAGGTACTTTCTATTACATAATTCAATTTACCAAATTCTGACACAGGCATTTAAATACAATAGCGAGTTCCCGGCATATGCTATGCCACTTAATAAAGAAAAAAATTCGCTCTACTAACCCTTTCCCATTCGTCCCAGATGATTCCAGAACTCACTATACACGTATAGAAACCATCGCGGGCTTGCACACATCAAATCCCCAAAGTTTTATCGCAATCGGATGAACGGTTAGCAATGTATGATAGCGATACCAAAACTCACTATCGAATATAGAAACCATCGCGGGCATGCGCACATCAATTCTCCAAAGTTTCATCGCAATCGGATGAACGGTTTAGCAACGCAAAACATCTCACACACATAGACAGAAACAAACACATTTTCTATAGATCAGTAATTTTAATATCAAAAATGTCAGTTAAGCATTTTTAATTTTTTTTAAAGTTAACAACACGGGCATGTGCCTAGCATGGTGGTCGAAAAATTCTAAAATTTATGTAACCAACAATTCAATGAATAAAGAAAACTTAAAAAAAAAAAAAACATTAAAAAATTTTGTATTTAAAAAATGTTTTTGTAATTTCTAATAATACCATTTATTTAAGCGTATTTCATCACCTTTCAAAACCAGTATTTAGTTTTTGGATACGTTTACAAATATTCCATTTATTTGAATTTTTATTGCAAAGTCGATATATATCGAAACATTTATACCTTTTGACAAAATACGCCAAATTTTTGAGGGGTTAAGCTTTGAGCTTTAAGCTTTGAGATTCAAGCTTTGAGCTTTAAAATTTATGAAGGGTTAAGCTTTGAGCTTTAACCTTAAGCTTTGAGCTTTAAGCTTTGAGCTTCAAACTTTGACCTTTAAACTTTGAGCTTTAAGTTTTGAGCTGTAAGCTTTGAGATTTAAGCCTTGAGCTTTAAGCTTTGAGCTTTAAGCTTTGAATTTAAGTTTTGAGCTTTAAGTTTTGAGATTAAAGCCTTTAGCTTCAAATTTTGAGGTTATAACTTTGAGCTTTAAGCTTTGAGCCATAAGCTTTGAGCTTTATGCTTGAGCTTTAAGTTTAGAGCTTTAAGCTTTGATATTAAAGCCTTCAGCCTAAAGCTTTGAGTTTTGAAATTTAAGCTTTGAGCTTTAAGTTTTGAGCTTTATTAAGCTTTGGGCTTTAAGCTTTGAGCTTTGAGCTTTAAGCTTTGAGCTTTTAGCTTTAAGCTTTGAGCTTTAAGCTTAAGTTTTGTTATCAATGCCTTGAGCTTAAAGCTTTGAGCTTAAAGCTTTGAGATTTAAGCTTTTAGCCTTCAGTTTTGAGCTTAAAGTTTTGAGTTTAAAGCTTTGAGTTTCAAGCTTTGAGCTTTAAGCTTTAAGTTTTGAGCTTAAAGTTTTGAGCTTAAAGCTTTGAGCTTCAAGCTTTGAGCTTTGAGCTTTAAGCTTTGAAATTTGTGCTCCGAGCTTCAAGTTTTGAGCTTAAAGCTTTGAGTTTAAAGCTTTGAGCTTAAAACTTTGAGATTTGAGCTTTAAGTTTTGAGCTTTAAGCTCCGAGCTTCAAGCTTTGAGCTTTAAGCTTTGAGCTTTTAGCGTTAAGCTTTGAGTTTTAAGCTTTAAGCTTTTAGCATTAAGCCCTATGCTTTGCGCAAAGCTCAAAGCTAAAAGCCGAAAGCATAACGCTCAAATATTAAACTTAAAGCTTAAAGCTCAATCTTAAAGATCAAGCTTTAAGCAAGGTTCAAAGTTTAAAGGCCAAAGTTTAAGCTTAATATCGAAGCTCTAAACTTACGTTCAAAGCTTAAAGCTTAAATTCAAAGCAAAAAGCTTAAAAATAAAGTTCAAAGCTCAAAGTTAAAGCTCAAAACACAAATCTCAAAGCACAAAGCTTAAAGCTCAAAGCTCAAAGTTAAAGCTCAAAACTCAAATCTCACGTCACAAAGCTCAATACTCAAAATTCAATATCAAATCTTAAAGTTCAAAGCTTAAAGCTCAACACGTAAATCTTAACGTTGAATGCATAAAGTTCAAGGCTTAAAGCTCAAAAATCAAAGCTCAAAGCTTAAAGCTAAAACTCAAAGCACAAAGCACGGCTTGCGTTGCAATGCAAAGAAATCAATTGATTCTCCTTGAATATCCTTTCCCGTGCGTCCCCGTTCACCTCCCGAGTCCCCTTCCCCTTTCGCGTTTCCCTTCTACCTTCCCCGCCTTCCCATCCCTCGTCTTCCCACCACGTACCCCACCTCCCCCGTTCCCCTCCCCCTCCCTGCCTTTCCTCCTTGCCGCTAAAATATATGAAATACCCACATTTTCATTAATTCAAATTTAATAACGCCAGAACTTACCATTATAAATAGCCTTTATCCTTTGCGGGTGTGCGCACAACAAATCACCAAAGTTTCATCGCAATCGGATGAACGGTATGGCAGCGCATAAAATACGAACAAACAAATTTTGATTTTTATATAAGATAGGAAAGATTTGATTGTTTGTTGGTGTCCTCCCGTACGGCCCGTACCCCAATGACGCTTACATCAATACTTACACTTTTAAACTCGTGATATCTTTCAAATGCGATGTCCGAATTGAATAATTCAAAAAGTTATATAAAGGCATTGAAGCAGTCTCGAATATAAAATAATTTATTTTGATAAGAATTAATACCAAGATACAAATAAAGAGTCTTTTCTAGCGGCTGCATTCCAATTAAATTTTTAAAATAAAAGAACACTTATTGTGGCATAACTATAATAGTTAGACATATGCTGTCGCCACATTTTTTGTAGATAATGATGTGTTCTGCAAAGTCGTAGTACATTATTTTATTCTATAATCAATAGTTTTTGCAGCGCACGCGATGTAAAGAATATTTTAGGTCATTTTTTTACACCTTGGGTTACATTATTGGAGTTTTAGTAAGGATCCCTAATTTAAAAAAAAAAATAATATAGCCTATGTTACCCGGGAATAGTGTAGCTTCCCAACGGTGAAAGAATTTTTCAAATCGGTTCAGTAGTTTCGGAGCCTATTCGATGCAAACAAACAAACAAACAAACAAACAATCAAATCCTTCCTCTTTATAATATTAGTATAGATATATATTTTTTTTCAAGGTTTAATTTATTTATTATAAATACAAAGTAATACAATATGACAACAAAAAATAAAATATTATACAGAAAAAAGAAAAGTCCCAATAAACTATTTTTTAGCAGTCTGTCGATGGGTACTTTTACTTTGGAGATATAAATAAACTTATTTTACTTTGTTATGCAGTTAGAATTGTTGGGTTAGTCTAATACAAATTATTTCTTTCGGCAAGCCAATTTTTCAACATATTATTTGTTTTACCATTTGTACATTTTTTTTTAAATTTCGGCAGGTAATTTGCACATTTAAATAATATCAATATATAAATTTACTTCTTCATTTATATTTAAATTTATCTTTCCCTTTTCTACAATTTGAAATGATGGCCTAGAACACCCTTGATGGGTGAAAGCCAGAAATAATTGAAAAAAAAAAAAAACATATTTAAGCAATTAGGTATCATGTAGTCCAGCGTTCTTTGTCCATATTTGTTTAAATGCTTAGGTACAATTGGTCCTTCATTTAACGTAAAACGAGTATTGTAAGTGTGGTCCAGTTTATTTATGTATATAGGGCTATTCATGTGCTGAAATATAATTTTATACCACAGAATTGTTGTAACTGAGAGAATTTTGAGATTTTGGTAAAAGTACGGAACATTATGCCTTTGTTCATATAAACTTTTATGAGCTAATAATTTAACTAGTGGATTTTGAACTGATTGAACACGATTTACATTTGTTTTACAGAAAAGTCCCCAAGCTGTAATTTCGTATCTTATAATAGATTCAGCTAATGATAAATAAATTATTCGAAGTGTGCAAATTGGAACATAATATTTTAATTTATATAATCTGCTAACAGATCTGAGTCGTTCACAGACTTTATTTATTTGTAAATCCCATTTGAAAAAGCAATCAATAACTACACCTAAATAAACATATTCATTAATATATATTTACATATAGCTGGGTTACCCGGCTTCGCTCAGGACAATATTCGAGATTGTTCTGTTCCACAATTTATTTTATTTATTTATAGCGGACCCGACAGACGTTGTCCTGTACACAACTGTCGGGGTCAAACTAAAATTAAAATATAATAATATTGAATATTCGATACTGCGATGGTAGCGCAGTCTGCCGGATCCAATGTAAAACATTCCAAAATCAACAACTCCTTAGAAATAAAAAAAAATAATTAAAATAACATTTTCCAGTGGACCAAATTGTGAATCTAAACCATTCTCGAATCCCCTTGAACCCACAGAAAAAAATCATCAAAATCGGTCCAGCCGTTTAGGAGGAGTTCAGTGACATACACACGGATAGAAGAAATATATATATTAAGATTACAAAACGAAACATTACAAAATGATGCTTTGTCTGTCCAACTGGGAAGGATGCCCGTTTCAGGACAGCCAAATTTCATATTTAGTTCATAGTATTCATAACAAATGCACGGTTCCATTAAAGACAACACAAGAATGAGATTCTGTCCAAACAACTTTCGAGGACAATAATAATTGCATTCTGAGCGTAGGAATGGATTCTTTATGTCCTTGAAAGAATCGCAAAGATGTGATTTTTCCAAGGTTGTTTTGGAGAATATTAAGGCGGCGCTTCCATGCTAAAAAAAAGATATATGTAATTACGAATGTTGGAAAAAGCGCGCTAATATTTTAAGTGATAAAAATGAAGAGAAAATTGCGAAAATGCTTAATAAAACATGACACGTTTAAAATAGAGCAAAAATCTCATGGAAGGTATCTTAAGAATCTTTTAACCCTTATGCGTCGGGTCAGATATTTGGTGAATGTTCCCCGGAAACGGCGTGAATTTTCCGTTTTGCAACTTAATTATTAAAATTCTAATTACTCTGCACTTTGATGATTTAAAAATTTAAAAAAAATTGTGTAATACGAATAATTGTTTAATGTATATTTAAAAATAATAACAATAAGATTTTGAGTAGAGGTCAACTAATAAATAAATAAACAAACTTGTAATTACCACAAAAAATGTAGCTCTCCCGCAAATATTCAGTCATAGAATATTAATGGTATGGTGTATCGTAAAACTTAATTAGTCTATGTCACAAATGTACTTTTCCACATAAAGTTATAACAAAAAAAGCCTTTTTTTTTCAACGAATATACGTAAATAAATTATTTTTTCAGTCACTAAAATAAATCGCCCTTCTCACTCACACACATTCAAGTTACGCTGCGTCGGCATTGAACAGGGTGACAACGCGTTAGTTTGGAGGGGCCAGGCATGTTTTATCAATTAAAAGTTTTGTATTGTGTGATATATTTTAAAACATTTTGTAGGGCATAAGGCAACTTCACACTCACTGCACCAATGACGAGTCTGAACTCGTTTTTTGGGCTCTCGCGTAGTGTTTTTACAAACAAAACATCTCCGGTATGATGTTTGTCGCTTTGAATTGACTGTCAGGGGAATATCCGAGACGAAATGTCGAGCAGAAAGTCTGAGAGCATGATCACCACTCACCCGAACTCTTGGCACTGTCTCTGCTTTGTGATATTTTTGCAGAATTTGTCGAATTACTTCCAGTTGGAAATCGGGCAAGGAAACGTTTTTTTTTGGTTTTGAAATTGTACATCGCATGTGCATTTAACAGCACAACGTCAATTGTGCGAAACGCTATTTTTTTGTACCATTTCATCGTTTTCCTTACACATTCCACGAAGGTGATCATCATATTAGATCTATCGACGGAGCCCATATGCTTATTGTAACTGATAACACAAGACGGTTTCATGATAGTTTCTTTTGTTTTGTAGTCAACTTTTCCCGTTGGAATCATTGACGCGTCTTGTGCGGTTGTCAACATATGCACGTCCCTTTTGTCATGCCATTTTACAGCCAATAAACTACCTGATGCCCTTGACTCCATTTCACCTTTCTTCAAATTTCCAAACACCGGCAAGTTCTTTCTACTCTTTTTGACTGTCCCGCAGGCATTGGTTTGTTTACTGTGCAGATAATGAAACAATGCTGGACTCGTGTACCAGTTATCGGTATAAATAGCATGGCCTTTCCCTAAATAGTCTGACAACAGTGACACCACTACTTTACCGGAAACACCTAGCTGCCGTGAAAGTTCTTCACTTACATCGCTAATAGGCATTTCCGTTTTCGCTCCACAGTAAATTACAAACTGTAACACTAATCCAGTATCTCCATCACACAAGACAAACAATTTTATACCAAATTTATGTCTTTTCGCAGGAAGATACTGCTTTATTCGAAGCCTTCCTTTGAATAACACCAATGATTCATCGATGCATAAATTTTTAGACGGATAAAAATATGTTTTAAAATTTCTACAAACTGAATCATCAAAGTCTCTTATTTTATGGGTGGTATCATCTTTTGCTTGTTTTTCGTTATCCGAAAAATGAAGCATACTTAGTATAGACATATAGCGATCTCGTGGCATTGTCTCTCCAAAAATTGTCGATGCTATTAGCTTATCTGTTGACCAGTATTGACCAATTCGACCTTTTTTACTCCGTACCATCAACATGGTCAATGCGATGAATACGTACAATTCGTCAATAATGACGTTCTTCCATTTATTCATTCGAGACTGGGGGAGGAATGCTTCTCTGGCCTTGACTTGATCATAGTATCTGTTGGTTTCATCCACAACTCGGCTTATAATATCGCGACTTAGAAATAATTCGAAGAAGTCAATTTCCCGGCTTTCTTCAGTCAGTTCGCAATTTCGTAATCCAGATTGCTGGTTAATTTCTATTAAATCCGAATCCTCAATTTCACCGGCATTTATTTCTGGAGGATCATCTGGATCCTCTAAATTTTCCACTCTATACTCATCACCGTCACTCATAGAAAAATCTGAATCAATGTTTAAAACATATCGTTCTACGTCTTCCTCTTCCATTGTTCTAATAATAATATTGAGATTAAAAAAACAATAATTTAAATAATAAAGTTCACGTAACAAAACACGGAGAAGTCCATAAAATCTTAATGTTTATAATATACGATATAACACGAACAAGTCATAAGCAATCTCCAGTTACCGGCGCCTCGAAAAAATAAAAAATAAACTAATGGATACCCTAAAATATAAACAAACACACTTCAAATGCGTGTACCGACAGGCGATGACGGCGCGGCCAATACACAGGCAAGCTGTAACGTAACTGTGTGAGTGGCATATCTTCTGATAGGAGATTTCTGTGTGAGATACTGTGTTACAAAAATAGCTCGGAAATTAAAAACTCCCAAGTAAAAGTGTTAATATATTTTTTATATGGTAGACAAATCATCGGGCTAATCAAAAATCCCTTTTCTTTCAACTTTGATCAGCACATAAGCGCTACAAATAATAATGAAAGTGATTCACGCTCCGTGGCTACGAATGTAGCCAGCCGTCCGCTAGGCCCGAATTATTTGGGCTGCAAATGTAGCCAGCCGCACAATAGGTGTTAAAGAAACATTGTGAATTTTTCCACTAATATAACTTTTAAAATAATAGAAATAGACTTGTTTTAATAATTTTCTGAGCATACTTTGCGATTTTTTTCTATCGAGGGAATTTCACATAATTTGCGTTTTGGCAAGGAACGTATCTAGATATTATCTTCAAAAATAACACATATTTTTTTAAAAGCTTAAAAACTTCAAATGTTTAAGGGAGATATAAGGCGGCTTAATAATTGCATTCAGAACAAACGAATGGTTTCTTATGAGATATCGCAAGGTTGAGACTCTTTCCAGGTCATTTCAGAGAACATTTACAATTTTATAATTGAAAATATAGTATTTTTAAAATATTTAATTTAATAAGGAACTCCAGTCCAATTTTTTTAATTTTTTTTTAAATGAATAATGACATTCTAACTTAAATAACTGCATATTTATTTTTATAGTAAGTTTTAAAAGTTAAAATAAATGTCAAAGTTTTAATTTTTCAAGATCCCCCGAAAACCACCGAATCTAGTGTGACGTCATCATGACCAACCGAAGTATGAATTTTGTAGGCAACTGGAATCAGCTGATCGTCGCCGGCCATTTTGAATTTCAGCATTGGAGCGTTTTATGGACGCGGTAACGTCACGCCTCATAGTTTCAATAATACCAACTTGACAGGGTGTTTTAATCAACTGTTTTAAAATGGACTTTTTAATATATTTTTTTAAACTCTACGTTAAATATTATTTAATACAACTTATATATTCAGAATCAGCGTTTATTGGTCTATATGAACATATTTTTTTAAAGCGATAATATTTTTCAATGGAGTTCCTTATTATTATGTTTGAACATTTACTAAGTATTAGGAATTATACATTTATAAACTTATATATGACAATGAATTTCCAATGTATTTATGACTATTTAATTGATATAAAGTACTATAGTTTTTTTTAAATATTTCCTTAGTAATGGAATTTACATTTGTAAAATCCAGGATGTATGACATGTTTTCCCAATGTAATTCTCACTATTTAATTGATGTAAAGAATATCCCAGTTTAACTAAATTTGTTTTATAGGCAAATTTAAAAAGGCAATATTGAAAACTTAAATTTTGAAATAGATAGTCATTATTATACAAGAATCAAAAAAGATTCGTAAGTTTAAATTTACATATTAACAAAAGTACTTTTGATTTTACCTTCGAAATATTGCTTAGGAAACTAAGTAGTAACTTGCAACTTACCTTGTTTTCTTATTAGTACACAACTGTCAACTCTGTACAAATCGGTTGCCAGTTGTACAAGCCGCTTCTGGTCTGGAGCCCCAAAATACCTAAATAAAACTCTCAACTCTGTGCAGGAACGGGCGATCCGTTTGATAGATTCTCCTATCTTAACAAACGGGTTGCAATTTTAGAGCACAGGCGTCGGGTGGGAAGGCTGTTATTTTTCTACCTGTATCATAATGGAAGATGCTCCGAGGATCTGGCTTCATTGATCCCCTCGGTACCAGTGCGTATTCGGGAAACACGCCAAACATGCGCCCAAAATATGTACACGGTTGAAATTTGTCACATGCGAGCTCAACAACTCGGCTATGGACCGATTTTTTGGCCTTTGTTTCCTCCCTCCTACAACACGGGTCTCTTCAAGACCCATGTTCTCTCCTTCCTTTCCTCAAAAGCACTCTCCATACACAGTATCCATAAAGATTTCATAGGCCTTGAGGGAAATTTGAGACCTGTGGATTGTGTAGGTTAATACGTGCATTTTGATACCCATATCGCTTACTTTCCTATTCCAAAGAAGACTCTTACCACTAAGCCACTTTGGTCGCCGACACTCTTAAAACGGCCCAAGGAGCTTACCGCTCAATTCAGTACACCTGCTATTGAGCTACTCCCGTGGAAGAAAAGGGATTAGGTAAGTTGTGTGGAGTTAATATAAAAACCTGTCGAACTAAAAGAACGTTAAACTCATTATGCCGGCAAATAATTAAAATAAATTTGAAGAAATCCGCCTTTTAGTGAAGTGTTCCCTCAACATATTTAGGGATAAATTTTTTAATTTCCCCGATATTTAGTGATTCCCTCTGGCCGGGAGATCTGTTGGTCTTCGGCCCCTTACATCATTTGTAGTCGAAGACCCTCTTAATTTGGGTGCCGCATCACTCATTGCACTACCTTCCACGCGCGGTTACAATACACGTGTCGGCGACATCGCGATCAGCGTACTTACAAACATAAACCCGCTGACCAGGCGAGTGATTGCAACACTGAGGCAATACAAGAAGGCGCTGCAAAAAAGCGCAATACCTTTGCACGATGATGTCGTCTCTCACCCGGCACGTCGCTTGAAGTCCCGAAAACCCTTCTGGACGGAACGAGAGAGACTCCTCCGATCTCTCACCTCAGAAGATGTTGGAAACTTGAATGGCAATCGGCCAACGTGAGAGACAGCCTGGGTTCTCATTGCCTCGCAAACTCTGGTCCGCCATCAATAGGATTAGATACTCACGTAGTCGTTGTGCCCACATGATGCATAGATGGGGCCTTAAATAGTCGTTGATGTGTGAATGCAGTGCATGGCAGACTACCGGATTCGTGGTCAACCAATGCCCGCTGCATTCATTCCCCGGTGTGCTGACGAGGCCCACAGGGCGACGCCAGAGGCCCTAGACTGGCTGGCAGATCTAAAAGTTGATTATTAGCTGAAATTAGTCGCCTTTTGAATCTTGCAAAATTGTCAATACAAATATATCTACAAGTTTGCAACGTTTATTTGCAAGACGATAAAATCTAGGAATTGGTGAATAGAGTAACACAGGATAAAGATGGATACGGATAAATAGTGTGATTTAAATGTGTGAATCGTTTCGTGTATTATTTGAAACACAATACACGAATAAATATAATGCCCAAATAAAAATAAAAGACTGCTAGCTCAAGAACAATACTCAGATTTTATTTTTATTTTTTTTTATTTTTTTATTTTATTTATTCATACACGCCTTGAAGGCTTTTACAGAATCACATTATTCAAGTTACACATGTTATTCAGGAGTATAATTGTAAGATTGAAGTATATAACATTATAAACTGTACTTTAAGTATACAAACAGGTTTAATATGTACATAGGTATGTAGTTTCGTTATCATTAAAATTGTACAAAGGAGTTAATAAGTTTACATAGTATAATAATGGTAAAACAGAAGAGTGCTTAAGATACTTAAAAGTAGTTATTGAGGAACGTGTAGGTATTTACTATGTTGATTTTATTATTAACTTGATCATGAATAAATTGTTCGAAAGCAAGTTATTCAAGAATTCAGCAAAATTAACGCAGCAATAAATAGTACCTACACATAGAAGAAAATAAATAAAAAATACATGAGTTGTAATATCTTGAAAAGTTATACAGATGAGTTCAACAAGTGTATAGTGTGATAGTAAAAAAGTAAAAAATAGTACAAATTATGGTACAAAAAGTACAAGATAATATTAATACAAAAGAGAGAGGATAAACAGGTAAGTACTAAGGTAATCTTTGTATACATAAGTATTAAATTTTGCTTTTATTGTGAACATGAAGAGACCATCGATTTTAATTTAATCATTAATATATTATTATTGCTAGGGCACCAAGATTTAAATAGAAATTTAAGTCAATGTGAGTTAGTTATTATATTTATAACAATAAATACGAGAGGATTGTTGTTAATTGTGTTCTTATTTGGCTACCTTTATTATTCACATATTTCATGTTTTGCGATAATTAATAATTTGATAAAGGTGCAATTGATTGATATTTATGGCTTTATTTTAAATATTCTAATATACTGAGTTTGAATTTAGACACAGATTGGTGACGATAAATGTCGATTGAGTTGTATTTATTTCCGAGTAAATGGAGTCTTTGGATGGGAGAGTTTATAAAATAATTATTAGCGGAATTGGTAACAGAATACAATGCATTCGACCGAGTTTCGCGAGTAGGTACTCGCAAATTAATAAAATTTGTCAAATCGAGGGCGTCCAGTCTGCCATTCGAAATTTTGAAAAGACAAACTAAATCACTTTTTATGCGCCTTGATGTCAAATCGGTTATGTTAAGTAATTCCATTAGGTATATATAATTAAGTTCTTCAATCGGTATACCCAGTTTGTAGTTAATAAATCTTAAAAACTTATGCTGAACTCTTTCAATTTTTTGTTGGTGGGTTTTATATAATGGAGCCCAGATAGTAGAATTATATTCTAAGTTGCTTCTCACCAACCCAGTGTACAACAATTTAAAGGAATTAATTGATTGAAATTCTTTAACTGTTCTCAGAATAAACCCCAGACATTTCATGGCCTTATTGGTTATTTCATTTATATGATATTTTATTAAATTAATATGATAAAAATAATACAGCAAGGGACTCAAATGTAAATAAATTAAATCATGATTCAGGGACGTGAAAATGTTCCAAGAAAACATTTTAGCAGAATTTACGTTTCATTAATAAAATAATAATGTCACAATAGACCCGATATAGTTTTACATGACAAAATTAAAAAAAAAAAACTTATATCAGTGATGTCGCTATTCCAAATTCCTGTAATATTCAAAAATCTGTTTCTGAAAAAATTAGAAAATATACAGATTTAGGAAATGAGATTAAAAGAATTTGGCATTCTCGGACTATAAAAATATTACCATTTGTTATTTCGGCTACTGGCATTATACCTAGCTCTCTAATTAAAAATTTAGGCTTATTAGATTTATCAAAGAATCTTTATATAAATATGCAAAAATCAGTCATATTAAACACATGTAGGATTACGAAAGATTTTTTAAATATTTATATTGAGGGATCAGTAGGATTTATCGGTTCAGTTAGGAGTTCTGTTGAGCCGAACCCTCTGATATGAAAATATCTGGAGTCGGTGAAGTATTTTCCCATATGGTCTCTGGTAGGTTGACGTGTTGTTCTTGTATAGTTTTGAATTTATTATACTTATACAATGCAATTACATAGCGTGGATCGACTAGATGATCATTTGTGGAAAAGTGTGTGGAAGGGTTAAATTTTTCCTGTGGGGAAGGTTTAACCCGGACATAAAGTCTAGAGAACAATTAAAATGAAGATTTTAGATACTTCTAAGTGGATATTCTGATTAATTAAATGTGGACGCCAACCCGTTACAATTTAATATCTTAACGAGTAAAGATTTATTTTTATTTTTTTATTATTTAAAATACATACACATTTACATAAAAAAAAAGTGGTTCTTAAAAACTAATTACAGTAAAGATTTTTTTCGTTAATGAAACTACCCAATTAAAATGGAAGTCAAATAGTTGGGTAAGACCATTTGAAGTACGTTATTAATAGTTTGAAATTATATTACGGAAAACGATGTTTCCCGAGGTCCGGCCCTTTGCTTGATTCCTGCATTGTAGTAGTGTAACTCTAAGTGACCAGCTCAGGTACGGGGGCTCCACCGAGGCCAGAGTTAAGTTAGCCTCTCAGAAACTGGGCGTACTGTACAGGGCACGCAGATACTTTGATAGTACACAACTGCTAACCCTGTACAAATCGCAAGTGCGCCCCACGGTTGAATTTGGCAGCCACCTCTGGTCTGAAGACCCAAAATACCTGAAAAAACCCTTGACTGCAGAAACGGGCGGTCCGTTTGATAGATTGTCCTAATTTAACAAACGGATTGCAATCTTTAGAGCACAGGCGCCAGGTGGGAATGCTGTCCTTGTTCTACCGCTATTACAATGGAAGATGCTCCAAGGAACTAGCGTCATTGATCCCCTCGGCACCGGTGCATACTCGGGAAACACGCCAAACGCGCTCAACATTTGTACACGGTTGACATTAGTCACATGAGAACGGGTCGTTTCTACGACTCGTTCTTGAGTTCAACAGCTCGGCTGTGGAACGATTTGCCGGCCTCTGTGTTTCCTCCCTCCTACAACATGGGTCTCTTCAAGACCCAAGTTCACTCCTTCCTCTCCTCAAAAACACCCTCCACACAGCATCTTCAAAGATGACATAGGTCCTGAGGGAAATTTTTTTCCTCAGGGCCTCCTGTGTGGAGTTAATGTAAAAAAAAAAGTGTGTCCGGTTGCTCGTTCCAAAACTAACTCCGGCTTGAGTTCCTGTAACTGCGCTCCCGTCCGTGGATCACGTGGCTGGGGTTTCCATTATTCAGAGAAACCCGGTGTTGAAGATTAAAAACTAACTCCGGCTTGAGTTCCTGTAACTGCGCTCCCGTCCGTGGATCACGTGGCTGGGGTTTCCATTATTCAGAGAAACCCGGTGTTGAAGATTAAAAACTAACTCCGGCTTGAGTTCCTGTAACTGCGCTCCCGTCCGTGGATCACGTGGCTGGGGTTTCCATTATTCAGAGAAACCCGGTGTTGAAGATTAAAAACTAACTCCGGCTTGAGTTCCTGTAACTGCGCTCCCGTCCGTGGATCACGTGGCTGGGGTTTCCATTATTCAGAAAAACCCGGTGTTGAAGATTAAAAACTAACTCCGGCTTGAGTTCCTGTAACTGCGCTCCCGTCCGTGGATCACGTGGCTGGGGTTTCCATTATTCAGAGAAACCCGGTGTTGAAGATTAAAAACTAACTCCGGCTTGAGTTCCTGTAACTGCGCTCCCGTCCGTGGATCACGTGGCTGGGGTTTCCATTATTCAGAGAAACCCGGTGTTGAAGATTAAAAACTAACTCCGGCTTGAGTTCCTGTAACTGCGCTCCCGTCCGTGGATCACGTGGCTGGGGTTTCCATTATTCAGAGAAACCCGGTGTTGAAGATTAAAAACTAACTCCGGCTTGAGTTCCTGTAACTGCGCTCCCGTCCGTGGATCACGTGGCTGGGGTTTCCATTATTCAGAGAAACCCGGTGTTGAAGATTAAAAACTAACTCCGGCTTGAGTTCCTGTAACTGCGCTCCCGTCCGTGGATCACGTGGCTGGGGTTTCCATTATTCAGAGAAACCCGGTGTTGAAGATTAAAAAAATAGTGAAGAGTGTCCAGACTGCTACAACATCTATCTTTGCTTTGAGTTTGCCTGGCAGATATATTAATGCAAATTTGCACTAACATTTCAGGGATGTATCTTAAAGATTTAATATTTTCTTCGTCATTAGTAAGGAATGGGATTTTTCTGTCTAATTTTATTAAATTAAATATTCATTCCGAACGACTTCAAGTGTTCTTTTTATTGCCTTTTTAAAAGTTTAAAATTCATCCTACTGTGAAAATTTGTATTCGCTTGGGTTAAGCTACTGCTAATCGCTTGTCAGCAGGATCCTGGTTACACAGTATAACCTGTATAAATACAAATAATCAGAACTCATGTCCATACATTTAGTAATAAATACAAAACAATGTATTGTTATTCCAGGTAGCATTAAAGTGGAGACTCTTCCTGTCAAAGCAGAACCAGGACCCCGAAAAGAAGATGGAGGGAGAGGTTCTCATTCGCTAATAGTCATAGAACTGCCGAATGTTAAAAAGGAATGCGTAGAACGCTCTGGAAGTGTGACCCAGACAGCAGGTAAAATCGGTTGATGGTTTCCTGAATTCGTTTTAGTACTTTCCTGATTTTAATTGAGATATTTGCAAACTAAGCTTTATCCGCTATCTTTTTCAGACTTAACAACAGACCTGAAGACGCAACCTGGAAAAAAGCCGTTTTCATGTTCCTACTGCAACTATTCTTTTTCTCAAAGGGGACATCTCAAACATCACATGTTTACCCATTCTGGAGAAAAACCCTATTCATGCTCCTACTGCAGCTATAGGTGTTCTCAAAACGGAAATTTAAAAATTCACATGCGTACTCATACTGGAGAAAAGCCTTTTTCATGTCCTTACTGCAGCTATTCGTCATCTCTAAAAGGGCAGATAAATACTCACATGCTTACCCACACTGGAGAAAAACCTTTTTCGTGTTCCAAATGCAGCTATTCATGTGCTCAAAAGGGAAATTTAAGACGTCACATGCTTTCCCATACTGCAGATAAACCTTATTCGTGTTCGTACTGCACCTATTCATGTTCTCAAATGGGAGATTTAAAAGATCACGAGTTTATTCATACTGGAGAAAAACCTTACTCGTGTTCCGAATGCAACTATGTATGCACTCAAAAGAGCTATTTAAAATTTCACATGCTTACCCACACCGGAGAAAAACCTTATTCATGTTCCTTCTGCAACTATTCGTGTTCTCGAAAAGGATATTTAAGAAGGCACATGCTTTCTCATGCCGGAGAAAAACCTTACTCGTGTTCCGAATGCAGCTATTCATGTACTCAAAAGAGATATTTAAAACTTCACATGTTTACCCATACTAGAGAAAAACCTTATTCGTGTACTAACTGCAGCTATTCATCATCTATAAAGGCGCAGTTAAAAAGTCACATGCTTACGCACACCGGAGAAAAACCATATTCGTGCTCCTACTGCAACTATTCATGTTCTCGAAATGGAAATTTAAAACTTCACATGCTTACTCATACTGGAGAAAAACCTTATTCATGTTCCTACTGTGACTATTCGTCAACTCTTAAGGGACACTTAAAACGTCACATGCTTACCCATACTAGAGAAAAACCTTATTCGTGTACTAACTGCAGCTATTCATGTGCCCAAAAGGTAAATTTAAGTCGCCACATGCTTTCCCACACCGGAGAAAAACCTTTTACATGTTCTTACTGCACCTATTCATGTTCTCAAATGGGAAATTTAAAAGATCACGTGTTTATCCATACTGGAGAAAAACCTTACTCATGTTCGGAATGCAGCTATACATGTACTCAGAAGAGCTCTTTAAAAATTCACATGCTTACTCACACCGGAGAAAAACCTTATTCTTGTTGCTACTGCAGCTATTCATGTTCTCGAAAGGGAAATTTAAAAACTCACATGCTTACGCATACTGGAGAAAACTTCCTTATTCGTGATCCTTTTGCAGACACTCACGTTCTCAAAAAGGACTTGTGATGCGATGGATGTCAAAACATATAACTTCACCATCAGCGTACTATGAACTAGCAGTGGCCCGGGATACATCTCCTATTTTGCACAGAATATAAAAGATACCTTTTATATTCTAATTGTTTATATTATGTGCATGTATGTACGTACCTATTACTTTTAAATTAGAATTCTACAAGGCAGCAGTTAATCTTATGTTTAAATTGGATATTTTATTTTATTCTATCACTTCTCTTTTTTAATTTCATATTTATACAAAATGTATATGTAAGCTTATTATTTTGTAATGCAAACGCCATTTATAAGTAAACTTATTTTATTATTATTTTGATAACTATGCAAAGCATACAACAGTAATAATCATACCTTAATTGTTTATTTTTATTGTTTCTGTTCTCTTTATAGTTCTCATTAATAGGATTACATTATGAAATGCAAACACCAGTTCCCTTTATGTTTAAGTGTAAAAATATTTTTATTCCTTTTATTTATTATTATTATCATTTTAATAACTGTTTTGTGCCATGCATACACAAGTGAACCATATGTTTAAACCCTTTTTTTCAAGAACCTATACATATAAACCTTTTTTTAAAGTAATATGTTAATACGCTTTTAACTTTCCAATTTTATGTTTTATTCTTTCTCTTCTTTTCATTTCTTCAATTTTCCCTCTTTTTGTATAAATCATGGTCCATATATATTCACACTTATCCAATTTGACTGTCCTAAAACGGGAATCATCCTAGTTGGACAGTCAAAACATTTTATAAATAATGTACATAAATGTGCAAATATTTTACTAAATAAAAATGAAATAAATAAATAAATTTTACCCTCTCATTTTTTAACGTATAATCGCAACTGTCTCTCTCTGCCTCTCTCGTTTATTCAACTACGGCCTAGCACATCTCAATAACTCCCCGCATTTTGACTGAGATCGTGCAGAGCAGAGGGTAGATAGGAGACTGGGTCGAAAAAAGTAAATAATTGTTATTTTTTTATTTTAACTTTTATGAGTAATTGTAATATTTAATTAAATGAAGACACTACGAGCGAAACTCAATCGAAAATCAGAAAAAGATATTTACACCCCTGTGAAGTGCTCACCTCGGGCGAGTGCTCTTGACCACTGAGCTAAGGTGTCGATATCAAATTCGGTCACTTTTAACCGTACCATACTTCGACTAAGAACCACCCATTTTTCCTTCATTTTCTTAACGCATATTTTTATTAGCTGCCATCTTTATGTATGATTGCAAGATTCAAACCCGAACTAAATGCAATCTAGATGGTGTCTGTATAAATTTTTATCCATTTTATTTAATGTGCTCATTACCTAGATTGCATTTAGTTCGGGTTTGAATCTTGAACATAAAGACGGCAGCCAATAAAAATACGCGTTAAGTAAATGAAGGTAATATGGGTGGTTCTTAGTCGAAGTATGGTACAGTTAAAAGTGACCGAATTGGATATCGACACCTTCGCTCAGTGGTCAAGAGCACTCGCCCGGAAAGTAGAGGTCCTGGGTTCGAGTCCCAGAGGTGTAAATATCTTTTTCTGATTTTTCTGTTTCCAGATTTTCGATTCAGTTTCGCCCATAGTGTCTTCATTTAATTAAATAAAGTAAATATTTTTATTTCGACTCACTTTAGTGCAAAATAGTTTTCTCTTGTAATACCCTGCCTCCTAAAATATGTATATCGGTTGACATCTGTCGTTATTGAACCGTACATAAAATTTATGAAATTGATGAAATTGAACATTTACTAATATTGTTTTTTCCTATTATCTTTACTTATATTATAAATGTGAAACTGCGTGTGTTTGTTTGTTACGCTTTCATGCATAAACCAATACACCGATTTTCAAAATTCTTTCACTATAGCTACGTTATAAGCGATGTTTTGACTTTGACGTAATATTTTGTGGGTTTAATTTATGCTAACGTATATAATATTTACCGAAACACGTTCATTGAAAAATAAACTTCGCCTAATAACAACGTTACTTGCGTTTATTTGACAAATTGATAGTTTTATCGATCTTTTCATGACACGCGACGCCCAAAGTTTGACATTTCAAATCGCGGGAGAAATGATATTTGTCAAGTCATAGAAACATTCAAAAATAATTATTTGAGTGGCTAGGTGTGTTTCTTGTATCTGTTACGCCAAGAATAAGATTCTGACTTTGTCCTTCATACATTTTCTTTATACATAAGGTTTAAAATCGCATATCAAAAAGTTTTTTTTTTTAATTTTATTCGGCTATAGGGCGCGCGCCGGCGCGTAATCGGCAAGCAGCCGGTTAATAAAAATGAATCTCCGAAATGTTAATGTTAAATGACAAACTAAAATTTAAATAGAATAATATTGAATATTCGATACTGCGAGGGTAGCGCAGTCTGCCGGGTCCAATGTAAAATATTCCAAAATCAACAACTCCTGAGAAATAAAAAATTAATTAAAAGAACATTTTCCAGTGGACCAAATTGTGAATCTAAACAATTCTCGAAACCCCTTGAACCCCCACAAAAAATTTCATCAAAATCGGTCCAGCCGTTTAGGAGGAGTTCAGTGACATACACACGACAGAAGAAATATATATATATATATTAAGATTACTACGCGTGATAGCTGTATCGCCCACAGAAAGCATCAATCTGTGGCTCTAAATGTATGTAAAGTTTGATATTCGATGCCTGTCTCACTAGGATGGTGACACTGTGTCGAGACAGACGTGGGAGGTACTATAAGTGATCAAACATATATTATATATATATATATATATAAATACAAAAGGATTAATAATGTGAACATTCTTTTTGTGTGGTTGGTCGATTTTTTTTAGATTTAAGGGGGTATAGAAGCATGATTTGTAGGTGTTTTTTCAGGTGCAACAAAAAAAAACAATAATATTTTTACCAACTATTATTTAATCAAATATTTATAACACATTAAAGAATCCATTAAAAAGAGTCGACCGAAAAAATTTAAAATTGAAAAAGTTACAGGGTGCTGAAGTGGGGGGTCTCAAAAAAATGGCGCACCCTGGTTGACACGATTGCAACCCTCCCAGTAATCTAAAAAAATAAAATAATTCTTAATCCAAACAAATGCGGCTATGGCCCGAACTAAGGAAAAGTAAAAAAAAAAAATTTTCGCAAAATGGCTGCTGACTGAAATAAAAAAGATGTTTTTGTACTAGTTTTTATTTGACTTTCCAAATTTTTTTAAAATAGTAAAAATTGAAATTTTGTTATAATATTAGTTCCCGCCATAGAGAAATGTATAGAAAAGGCTCAAACCAAATTTTAAGTAAATTGGTTTAGTCGAAATTGAGATATCGCGTCAACCGTCTCGAAAAAAGTGGTTTGGAGAAAAATGGGTTTAAAATTTTGTTCTATTTAGATTTTGGTTAGATTCCGTCTAAACCGCGACATTAAAATGGTTATAACTTTTTAAATAATGCGAATTTCGAAAAATCCTTTTAAGGAAATATTTAAGTATTTAAACATTGGAAATATAAAGAAAAAAAAAGTTTTTTTTTGTAGACCAGAATACTGCCTTAATATTTGCGTGTTTTTCACAATAAGTGTACATTGTTAATATGTTGTACAGTGTTATAAGGGAATATAGAAATATCATTTTCTCACCATAAAGAGACAAGGCTTTTGTGTTTTGGTGAGGGAATTCATGCTCGGTAAGTAAGTAAATAATAAAACATTGCAAATAATAACCAAAAGATGAGTTACATAAACTCAAAATTTATTAAAAATAGAATTCAAGATTTAAAAGAAATTTTAATAATAGATCTGAACTCTTAAAGTGATTTCGGGGAATTTGTCAATTTAAGTTGGAATTCGTGATTATTTTCGATAATTTTAAGATTTAATGGGAGGTGGTTGAAATAAGTTAGAGATGGGCATTATGAATGTGTTTGGTATTAAATTTTGGGATTTTAATATTATTCTGATATCTTGCATATATGAATTTCTTTGAAAGTTTGTAGTACCTATTTTTATATATTTTGTCTACCGTAGGTACATTGAATATTGAAAAGGTTTTTTCAGGAAAATCTTAATAATCAATTTTGGAACTCTTTTGAGGGAATTTAAAATAACATCATACGTTCCTCCCCAGCCTATAATACCGTATTGTAAAATAGATGGAATAATTACATTGTAAATTATTTTTAGGTTTTCTAGTCTAAGAATATTTCTAAGTTTTATAAATATATGAATACGCTTTCTAATTATTTTGACAAGTTCACAAATATGTGTTTTCCATTTAAAATATTGATCTACATATTTAATTTTGGAAGTTGAATTAAGCGTAGAACATGCTGATTACTTTTAGATTACTTTTATTACATTTACTTTGGTGTTTTACAATTTTTAATTCTGTGTTGATTTAAATTTATCGATAGAGAATGGGATAAATTTTGTTCTTTCAGTATTTAAGAAAAGGAGAGTTTTATCGAACCACTATTTCAGTGTATTAATAATATCAGTATTCGCGAGGTTATTCACAGTATTCCAATCAGTACCTTTAATTATTATTATGACAGTGTCGTCAGCGTAAGATATTATTTTCCTTTTTTTTATTTGTGTGAATATCTTCCAATAATATCAGGAAGTAAACGTTAATCCTATAAAGAAAATAATATTACAATAATTATGTGAATAAAAAATTAACTATAATAGACATTGAAATAATAATTTAATTTATTGTTCTCTAGACTTTATGTCCGGGTTAAATCTTCCCCACAGGAAAAACTCAACCCTTCCACACACTTGTCCACAAATTATCATTTAGTCAATCCACGCTATGCAATCGCACTGTATAAGTATAATAAATACAAAACAATACAAGAACAACACGTCAACCTACCAGAAACCAAATGGGAAAATAATTCACCGACTCCAGCTGTTTTCATATCAGAGGGTTCGGCTCGATAGAACTCCTAACTGGACCGATAAATCCTACTGATCCCTCAATATAAACATTTAAAAAATCTTTCGTAATCCTAAGAATTTAATTAATAATTATAATTATTGTATAATATTTTTTCTGATGTATTATTTCTGTGTAGGTACTTAAAATGAAAAAATAATTGCTTTTATTTTTATTACTCATGGTGTTACGATAAGAAGGGTATGAATAACGTACAGCAAGATTGTACAGTTTTAATATTAGAGCCGGGGGCGTATTGTATAATACAGTTATGCAGTTATGGTTGAGCTGTTGTTAGCTGTTAGCTTTTGTTTAAAAGGGCGCCACTGGTTTTAAAACAAGAGCTAACAGCGGAGAACGCAATTTTCTTGCTTAGGGTCGTGGGAAAACAAACATACTTTATTGTTTAAAACGATTTCAATGATTAAACAGTATTCGTATTGAATATTGAACAAAACTTCTATTTATATTGTATTTTTACAACATACTTTGGTTCATTAAATGAAATATTAACAATAGCACATGTATTTAAAATTATAAAGAACAGTTAAAAATAGAGTAACATTAAAACATGAGGACGCTTACCCCCTGGATCGACCATTTGATAACCTATCTAGCTAATATGGTGAAGGGGCTTCGTAGGCCTCCCATCCGACTAGATTGTTGTCTGGTACCTCCCATCTGCCTGGATTGTGGTCTGGTCGTGTTCTTCTTGAAGAGACCACTCCAGCCAACGGACAATTTTAAGTCCTGGCGAGTTTGGTCTCCCCGGAAAATGATGACTCCTCCAAAAAGCAAGATTGATCATACGGGAGGTCCCAAAATACACGGACGATCTGGCCCGCGAATGATTTTAAAGCTGACGAGTTTTTTTTGATAAAGACGATCGGGGTACACGTGTGCATTTAAATGATGTCATAAATGATGCGCGTGCATTAAAAACAATTATTGCAATTGAAAACCGTGTTTCAAATCGTTTACAGCTCCCGTCCGTAAAGCTGACTTTTTAATGAAATGATCGCGGTGCGCGTGTGCCTTTAATTACACTAGGTGAATTGCAAGATTACTATTAGAGTAGATTATAAGTTCAATATATTAATAACAGGGCACAATTCTACATTTAAGTAAATCAAAATGATCACGTTTTGACCGTCGAAAAACGATCTGCTTCCGAAGACCGTTTCCCAAGAAGTGACTGCTTTTATTTTCGTATAAAACAAGCATTAAAGCTGGTTCACATTACGCTATCAAATATAAAAGATCATAGCACGCCAAATAACGCTCTCCATACAATCCCTTCAGACCGTTCACACCTAAGCGTTTTTAAGCGCAGATCAATCATAGACAATACACATCTTAGACGTAACCGCTCCAGACGCGATATCCCAGAAGATATCTCTCCCCTTCTCCGACTAAAACAGGAGAGGGGGTCATTGTAATTACGGAGTTGCCTAGACCCGTGGATGACAGATGTCAAGTTGACAGATTTCAGTACAAAAAATATGCGTTCCGTTGCCGCTCCCTAATTCGACTGACCCCCTCTCCTACCACAGGAAGAAATATTTGATAGCCTCGTGGGAAAGGACAAAAGATAAGCTCTAGCGAATCAACAGATATCTGCTCGCAGATTTATAGCGTAATGTGAACCAGCTTTTATTTTCATATTGTTCGAAAATATTGTAATCGCTTGTTTTAAACAATTTTAAAAACACCGGTAGATTAAAAATAGAAAATAATTTTAAAATGAGGTACTTGTCTAGTGTTGTTGTGATAAAATTAAATTGAATAAATTATATCATAACAATGGCCTTGTTAATTTCCGAGTAAAATATCGAAAATTATTTATGATTGTTCCTCTTTAAAGTTTCCCCGATTACTGCATTGTTTGAAATTCTCAAAAGGTCGGTTTGAGTCAAATTGTCAAATTCTCTAAGTGAGATATTTCCAAATAATTACTAAAGGGTTCCTTTTTACCTGCATGAAGACGCTCTTGGATAGGACATTGCTTCAAAGGCTTACCACGTCTAAAGATAACACAGGCCAACAGTGAAAAAACTTTTTTGATAATTTTTACTAATTCCTGCGTAAGTTGGTGTCCTGATTACGAAAAAAATTATAAAAAAGTCGCATCACCCACCAATTTTCCACATTTCACTATAAAATATGCTTGATGAGCCTTAAAGTCCACTTCTTGCACAGCCATCTTGACTCTTTTTCCTGAATTAGGTGATGTGAGTGAAGAGCAAGGGGGACGGTTTCATCAGGACCTAAAAGAGGTGGAGAAACGATACCAGGGACGGTGGAATATCAAAATGATGGGTGATTACTGTTGGTCACTTCACAGAGAACAACAAAACGCCACACATCGGCGAAAAAGCTACGCAAGAAACTTTGCAGAGAAAACAATTAGCATCTTATATTCAAATTTAAGTAATTCAACATGATTGTAAGGAAAATATAACCAATTTTAAAAACTATGAATTTTTTAATTTTTATAGATCAAAATTTTCCTATTTTTTGAAATATTAAATTGATATCATATTGTGAAAGAATGGTGGGTGATGATATCATATTGTGAAAGAATGGTGGGTGATGATATCATATTGTGAAAGAATGGTGGGTGATGATATCATATTGTGAAAGAATGGTGGGTGATGATATCATATTGTGAAAGAATGGTGGGTGATGATATCATATTGTGAAAGAATGGTGGGTGATGATATCATATTGTGAAAGAATGGTGGGTGATGATATCATATTGTGAAAGAATGGTGGGTGATGATATCATATTGTGAAAGAATGGTGGGTGATGATATCATATTGTGAAAGAATGGTGGGTGATGATATCATATTGTGAAAGAATGGTGGGTGATGATATCATATTGTGAAAGAATGGTGGGTGATGATATCATATTGTGAAAGAATGGTGGGTGATGATATCATATTGTGAAAGAATGGTGGGTGATGATATCATATTGTGAAAGAATGGTGGGTGATGATATCATATTGTGAAAGAATGGTGGGTGATGATATCATATTGTGAAAGAATGGTGGGTGATGATATCATATTGTGAAAGAATGGTGGGTGATGATATCATATTGTGAAAGAATGGTGGGTGATGATATCATATTGTGAAAGAATGGTGGGTGATGATATCATATTGTGAAAGAATGGTGGGTGATGATATCATATTGTGAAAGAATGGTGGGTGATGATATCATATTGTGAAAGAATGGTGGGTGATGATATCATATTGTGAAAGAATGGTGGGTGATGATATCATATTGTGAAAGAATGGTCGGTGATGATATCATATTGTGAAAGAATGGTGGGTGATGATATCATATTGTGAAAGAATGGTCGGTGATGATATCATATTGTGAAAGAATGGTCGGTGATGATATCATATTGTGAAAGAATGGTCGGTGATGATATCATATTGAGAAAGAATGGTCGGTGATGATATCATATTGTGAAAGAATGGTCGGTGATGATATCATATTGTGAAAGAATGGTCGGTGATGATATCATATTGTGAAAGAATGGTCGGTGATGATATCATATTGTGAAAGAATGGTCGGTGATGATATCATATTGTGAAAGAATGGTGGGTGATGATATCATATTGTGAAAGAATGGTCGGTGATGATATCATATTGTGAAAGAATGGTGGGTGATGATATCATATTGTGAAAGAATGGTGGGTGATGATATCATATTGTGAAAGAATGGTCGGTGATGATATCATATTGTGAAAGAATGGTCGGTGATGATATCATATTGTGAAAGAATGGTCGGTAATGATATCATATTGTGAAAGAATGGTCGGTGATGAAATCATATTGTGAAAGAATGGTCGGTGATGATATCATATTGTGAAAGAATGGTGGGTGATGATATCATATTGTAAAAGAATGGTGGGTGATGATATCATATTGTGAAAGAATCGTGGGTGATGATATCATATTGTGAAAGAATGGTGGGTGATGATATCATATTGTGAAAGAATGGTGGGTGATGATATCATATTGTGAAAGAATGGTGGGTGATGATATCATATTGTGAAAGAATGGTGGGTGATGATATCATATTGTGAAAGAATGGTGGGTGATGATATCATATTGTGAAAGAATGGTGGGTGATGATATCATATTGTGAAATAATGGTGGGTGATGATATCATATTGTAAAAGAATGGTGGGTGATGATATCATATTGTGAAAGAATGGTGGGTGATGATATCATATTGTGAAAGAATGGTCGGTGATGATATCATATTGTGAAAGAATGGTCGGTGATGATATCATATTGTGAAAGAATGGTCGGTGATGATATCATATTGTGAAAGAATGGTGGGTGATGATATCATATTGTGAAAGAATGGTGGGTGATGATATCATATTGTGAAAAAATGGTGGGTGATGATATCATAATGTGAAAGAATGGTGGGTGATGATATCATATTGTGAAAGAATGGTGGGTGATGATATCATATTGTGAAAGAATGGTGGGTGATGATATCATATTGTGAAAGAATGGTGGGTGATGATATCATATTGTGAAAGAATGGTGGGTGATGATATCATATTGTGAAAGAATGGTTGGTGATAAAAAAACTGCTATGAAATACGGGTTCAGCATCCAAAATTACATAAAATTTTGGTAAATTTGTAAAAAAAGTTTTCACAAACATTTTTTTTGTTGGCCTGTTGGCCATTACACAGGCAAATCGGCAAAAATAAAATGTTTAATAAATAACAATTCGGCACCTCAAAAATTTTGAATGGTTTGCTTTGGAGAAGTGTATTGTTTGAAGAGAAAATGAAGTTTTTATGGCAAATCAAAGTTAAGTCAAGTCAAGTCAAGTTGGACATTATTTTACCATATTTCTACACGATGTGAAAACGTGGACCCTTGAAACCAGCGAAAGAAAGGATTTCTAATGTCTGCTTACAACGTATTTTAAGCACAATGCTCGCCAAACTGAGGACTTAACTTGGTGAAACTCACGGTCACTGGCAAAATGTTTGGCAGAAGAAATAGAAGAAGGCTACCAATGCGCTGAAGTGACCAAGCGTCCGGTGCTAGGGTGTCCTTGGCTCTCCACGCAGCATAGAACCGCGAGGAGTGGAAGAGCCAGCTCCACCATGGAAATACGTGCAGGGCAATAGCAATGAGAAACCGATTAAAGAAGAAGTCATTGGGGCGGAAACGACCGGTCGGATGGGGATTTTTTCTTTATGGATTTAGGGTTTCACGCATAATTCCTGTTTTGGATTCATTAATAAAACACTTATTGAAAACAAATGTGCTGTAATTTCCTTCACAAAGAACAGAAATAAATTTTCAAACACAAATCACATTGGTATTCCAATTATTGAAATCAATTATGTCAATTTACGCAGTAAACTTAACTTATCGAAATTATCTGAAAGGCGAATAATGTTTGATCTCCTTTTATTATATAAAATTGTTCATTCAAGTTTGGACTGCCCTGACGCTATAAATTAGTTATCCTTCATACCTCCCAAATACACTAGGCGCAACATTTTATTTTACAACAATAATTTTGCTGTGAATTCTGTGTTAGAAAGAATGCATAGGTTGGGCAATGAACTAAGTGATGTCGCTGACATATTTAATTTAAACTTTGACACACTTAAAGCCAAATTAGTCCATCGCTTTTTAGACGTAAAAAATGAATGAGAAATTATTATATTTTATTTCGATTTTTTTTTTGTTTGTTTTTATTCTAAATGCTAACAAATAGTAAATTAGTCCAAATTTGATTTTAAAAAAATGTTTTTGCTGCTCTTAGGTACATGAATTGTACCTACGTATTCTCTAAAGTTATCCATGTGGATTTAGCATTATTTATATTCTTATTTATTATATTCAGTTTGTGCTTTATTTATATATCTTGTAATCTCCTTTATTTATATTATATTATTGTTTTAAAGTAATTTGTATGCTATGTGTAAAAGCCCAATAGGGCGTCAATAAATAAATAAATAACTTCAATTAAAGACTTGGGTGTGATATTTGACTCCTCGCTTAGTTTCAATAAACATGTCGATACAATTTCAAAGAGTGCGTCACAAATATTAAGGATTAACGCTAACAATCACAAATTGCTTTAAAAGTGCAGAATTAACTTTGACATTATACAAATCAATTGTGCGAAGTATTCTCGAATACGGATCCACTATTTGGACTCCCAATTATGAGATTCACAATTATAGAATCGAATCCATACAAAACAAATTAACCCGTGTAAATGCTTATCGCAAAGGTTTATCAGATCGATTTGGAACGTATAACAACCGAATTCTACACTATAAACTACACTCTCTGACAGCCAGACGGAAATTTTCCAATTTATTGCTTCTACACAAAGTTATACATGAATCAGTTGATACACCAAACATTTTATCCCAAATTAACATCAACACTCCATCAAGACATTCAACAAGGAGGATGCAAGATATTTTCTATATATCTACCTACCACACAAATACACATCTCCCCTATATCACGAACATTAAGACATTATAACATTATACACTGCTCTAATAATGAAATTGATATTTTTAATGACCCACTTCAAAAAATACATTTTACCATTAATCATATAAAGCCCTTTATTCAAAGACGGGCAATATTTTACCTACTAAATCACTGTCCCATCAGCACAGGTGCCTATAATATTTTACCTACTAAATCACTGTCCCATCAGCACAGGTGCCTATAATATTTTACCTACTAAATCACTGTCCCATCAGCACAGGTGCCTATAATATTTTACCTACTAAATCACTGTCCCATCAGCACAGGTGCCTATAATATTTTACCTACTAAATCACTGTCCCATCAGCACAGGTGCCTATAATATTTTACCTACTAAATCACTGTCCCATCAGCACAGGTGCCTATAATATTGTACCCACTAAATCACTGTCCCATCAGCACAGGTGCCTATAATATTTTACCTACGAAACCACTGTCCCAACAGCACAGGTGCCTATAATATTTTACCTACTAAATCACTGTCCCATCAGCACAGGTGCCTATAATATTTTACCTACTAAATCACTGTCCCATCAGCACAGGTGCCTATAATATTTTACCTACTAAATCACTGTCCCATCAGCACAGGTGCCTATAATATTTTACCTACTAAATCACTGTCCCATCAGCACAGGTGCCTATAATATTTTACCTACTAAATCACTGTCCCATCAGCACAGGTGCCTATAATATTTTACCTACTAAATCACTGTCCCATCAGCACAGGTGCCTATAATATTATACCCACTAAATCACTGTCCCATCAGCACAGGTGCCTATAATATTTTACCTACGAAACCACTGTCCCAACAGCACAGGTGCCTATAATATTTTACCTACTAAATCACTGTCCCATCAGCACAGGTGCCTATAATATTTTACCTACTAAATCACTGTCCCATCAGCACAGGTGCCTATAATATTTTACCTACTAAATCACTGTCCCATCAGCACAGGTGCCTATAATATTTTACCTACTAAATCACTGTCCCATCAGCACAGGTGCCTATAATATTTTACCTACTAAATCACTGTCCCATCAGCACAGGTGCCTATAATATTTTACCTACTAAATCACTGTCCCATCAGCACAGGTGCCTATAATATTTTACCTACTAAATCACTGTCCCATCAGCACAGGTGCCTATAATATTTTACCTACTAAACCACTGTCCCATCAGCACAGGTGCCTATAATATTTTACCTACTAAATCACTGTCCCATCAGCACAGGTGCCTATAATATTTTACCTACTAAATCACTGTCCCATCAGCACAGGTGCCTATAATATTTTACCTACTAAATCACTGTCCCATCAGCACAGGTGCCTATAATATTTTACCTACTAAATCACTGTCCCATCAGCACAGGTGCCTATAATATTTTACCTACTAAATCACTGTCCCATCAGCACAGGTGCCTATAATATTTTACCTACTAAACCACTGTCCCATCAGCACAGGTGCCTATAATATTTTACCTACTAAATCACTGTCCCATCAGCACAGGTGCCTATAATATTTTACCTACTAAATCACTGTCCCATCAGCACAGGTGCCTATAATATTGTACCCACTAAATCACTGTCCCATCAGCACAGTTGCCTATAATATTTTACCTACTAAACCACTGTCCCATCAGCACAGGTGCCTATAATATTGTACCCACTAAATCACTGTCCCATCAGCACAGTTGCCTATAATATTTTACCTACTAAATCACTGTCCCATCAGCACAGGTGCCTATAATATTTTACCTACTAAATCACTGTCCCATCAGCACAGGTGCCTATAATATTTTACCTACTAAATCACTGTCCCATCAGCACAGGTGCCTATAATATTTTACCCACTAAATCACTGTCCCATCAGCACAGGTGCCTATAATATTTTACCTACTAAATCACTGTCCCATCAGCACAGGTGCCTATAATATTTTACCTACTAAACCACTGTCCCATCAGCACAGGTGCCTATAATATTTTACCTACTAAATCACTGTCCCATCAGCACAGGTGCCTATAATATTTTACTTACTAAATCACTGTCCCATCAGCACAGGTGCCTATAATATTTTACCTACTAAATCTCTGTCCCATCAGCACAGGTGCCTATAATATTTTACCTACTAAATCACTGTCCCATCAGCACAGGTGCCTATAATATTTTACCTACTAAATCACTGTCCCATCAGCACAGGTGCCTATAATATTTTACCTACTAAATCACTGTCCCATCAGCACAGGTGCCTATAATATTGTACCCACTAAATCACTGTCCCATCAGCACAGTTGCCTATAATATTTTACCTACTAAACCACTGTCCCATCAGCACAGGTGCCTATAATATTGTACCCACTAAATCACTGTCCCATCAGCACAGTTGCCTATAATATTTTACCTACTAAATCACTGTCCCATCAGCACAGGTGCCTATAATATTTTACCTACTAAATCACTGTCCCATCAGCACAGGTGCCTATAATATTTTACCTACTAAATCACTGTCCCATCAGCACAGGTGCCTATAATATTGTACCCACTAAATCACTGTCCCATCAGCACAGTTGCCTATAATATTTTACCTACTAAATCACTGTCCCATCAGCACAGGTGCCTATAATATTTTACCTACTAAATCACTGTTCCATCAGCACAGGTGCCTATAATATTTTACCTACTAAACCACTGTCCCATCAGCACAGGTGCCTATAATATTTTACCTACTAAACCACTGTCCCATCAGCACAGGTGCCTATAATATTTTACCTACTAAACCACTGTCCCATCAGCACAGGTGCCTATAATATTTTACCTACTAAACCACTGTCCCATCAGCACAGGTGCCATAATTTTGTTGGTGATTCTTTTGTATTCTATTTTTAACTCATTCTTGTTTGTCATTCACTTTTGCATATTTAGCTAATTATTTTTGTTACTATTTTTGTTATAATTTCTGTATTTAATTTCATCCATGCATATAAATTTTTGGGCAACTTGCCTGTTTTATGTACTTAAATAAAAATAAATTGCCTTAAAGACCGATAATCAAAGATATTGAAATATAAGAGATGTGCTATCAGCAGTCTGCACTGTGTGAAATTGTTTTGCCCAGTGTCGCCGGTTTTGTTCACCAATATCACCGATATCCGCCCCTTTTCTAACTTGCACATACGCTTTCGTTGGCACTAATACTTAGAACAGATTTCTGTGCGTACACGTCCCGACAGCATTCACGATTAGCAATACATACAAATGAAGACGAATAGGGATGGCAACAATACCAAATCGCTATGTCGATATTTTAATGAAAAAAATATTTAAGTTAAGACTTTCATTTGATGAAATATTCATATTCTCAAAACGGATTAATCGGAATAAGTGCAATTCGTAACAATCCATATAAATTGTTTCGATCTTATCTATAGTTAGATAACAAAATTTTGTCCGTACAGTTTTTTGATTTTGTTCAATAATGTTAACCACAATAATAAGCACAATGTGTTTTTGTTGTGAAAATCCATAAAATGAGATTCTCAAAGTAAACTAATGTTAAATTTATTTTGTATTTGAGTACCCCATAAGAGTCCCATCTGCTTCCAACCATCTGGAGCCATTGAGACTAGGGCATCCGCAATTGGGTTATGTTGCGAGGCTTACAGTTGTGAGGAGGGGAAGAAACCGAAAAAATGGAAGGTGGAGAAGTGTCTGGCTTTTCAGATCTGGTCGCCAAACACGACTAAAACCATAAAGCAACTTTTCTATTCTGAATGGTGGTCTTTTACCTTCACCGGCGTGCACAACAGTTTCATCTTAATATGATGAAAAGGGTAGAAAATAATTTCATAACGCTAGAACTCACCATTATATAAATAAACCATCGCGGGCTTGGGCACAAAAATTACCAAAGTTTCATTGAAATCTGATAAATGGTATACGAAAAAAGAAATATTAATTTTTATATAGAAAGATATTAAAAAAAAAAAACAAAAAAAATTCTACAATCAGCATTCACAAAAAAAAAAATTCAAGAGAACTAATATATACATTTATATTTTTAAAGAGGCTAATATTAAGAGATATCGATAGTCGGTATTCAAAAGTGTTCGCGTCCCATCACTAACTTGATGATGACATTCTTACCGGCAAGCTGCGGGCCTTTACATCAATAAAAACTTTGAGTGAGTTCACTCACGTATTCTAATTTCTATTAACTGGTGAAATTAAATTAAATTTATTGTGAAGTTCGCTTTGCGTGTCGTATTTTTACATGGTTGCTTTAGACAAGACGGCATTTTGAATAAAGCGGGGCAAACTGAACTCGGTGACAACACAAAATCAACTAAATGAACGAATTCTTTCTGCATTCAAGTTCATTTTTGAAAAAAATATGGCAGTTAGCGCCTTGTCCAACTGATGTGATGTATTGTTATACACTAAGCTAGTCTCAGGCAGAGGTCGTATACGCATCATCAACGATCGTCCTAAAAGCCGTTCATAAAAGTCTTCCTTCTCACACGTCTTGCATAAAAGTCTTCCTTCTCACACGTCTTGCATAAAAGTCTTCCTTCTCACACGTCTTGCATAAGAGTCTTCCTTCACACACACGTCTTGCATAAAAGTCTTCCTTCTCACACGTCTTGCATAAAAGTTTTCCTTCTGACACGTCTTGCATAAGAGTCTTCCTTCTCACACACGTCTTGGATAAAAGTCTTCCTTCTCACACACGTCTTGCGTAAAAGTCTTCCTTCTCACACGTCTTGCATAAAAGTCTTCCTTCTCACACGTCTTGCATAAAAGTCTTCCTTCTCACACGTCTTGCATAAAAGTCTTCCTTCTCACACGTCTTGCATAAGAGTCTTCCTTCTCACACACGTCTTGCATAAGAGTCTTCCTTCTCACACACGTCTTGCATAAAAGTCTTTCTTCTCACACACGTCTTGCATAAAAGTCTTCCTTCTCACACGTCTTGCATAAAAGTCTTCCTTCTCACACGTCTTGCATAAAAGTCTTCCTTCTCACACGTCTTGCATAAGAGTCTTCCTTCTCACACACGTCTTGCATAAGAGTCTTCCTTCTCACACACGTCTTGCATAAGAGTCTTCCTTCTCACACACGTCTTGCATAAAAGTCTTTCTTCTCACACACGTCTTGCATAAAAGTCTTCCTTCTCACACGTCTTGCATAAAAGTCTTCCTTCTCACACGTCATAAAAAACGAAAAAGTAACAAGTAGCTAGAAAATCGAATATCTTTCATTTACATTACCTTGAGGCTTACATTACGAGGCCCTGAGGAAAATAATTCCCCTCAGGACACACGTCATTTTTAAGGATGCTGTGTGGAGGGTCTTTTTAGGACAGGAATCAGAAAAAGTTCTGGGAAGGAAATAGGTTTGAGGGGTGGGTGGTAATCATGGTCAGTGTGTCCAAGAGTGACGGACGTATGAATCCCTCCCCCCACTGCGGTGCAAGGCGATGTTCCGGGAGAGTACGGCTGGAGAAGTCAAGAGACTCCCTCAACCATTCTCTCCCGATCCGGCCTGCCGTGCAGCTTGTGTCAAACCTCACCCCATAAACCCGGGCACCAATTTAATCATATTCCTACAGTTATTTCAAAAACATATGTTGCTTTCGAATCGTATAACTACCATGATATTGCCAGTTACGAGAACAAGCAACAAGCTTTAGTCCTGGAACATGAGGAGCTTCGGTTGTGTCATGGAACCATAATAAAGGCGGAACTCCTGCGCCAGAATACACATGAAAACTAGCTTGAACCCCACTATAAACGTTCTTTGTTTTCCGTCTCCTGCGTTTTTTTAAACATGGTTTGAAAGATTGGTGCGAACAGGTGTGAAGTTCGTGCGGCCACACACTTTGCAAGTGGCCTGTCCACGAGTCCACGCGTACGCAGCTGACTTGACGTTTGACGTTTAGCGTTTAAATAAATGTTAAAATATGTTCCGATGAAGAAGAGATGCTACATCAGGGAGAAAACAGAGATATTTTAATAGATGTTTATTTACCAGGAAAGATTTCCGGACCTAAAGTTAGTATTTGAATTTCGAATGCGTAATTAATTACGCATTCGAAATTCAAACGTCAAAAGTCGAGTTCTGTTAAGAAATTTAGCGATGATATTGTAAACGAAATATAAAGGAGAACACGCAGATTTCAACTTAGACCTAACCTACCTAACTAGATTTTTATTAGGTATTTATTTATCAGGGAAAGAATAGAATACCTATTTTAATTGGTCATTTCGTCCGTGTCTCTGAAACCGATTTATAAATTAATACACTTTATTTACAAGTGAGTTCACGAAAGATATAATCATCCATTACGACAGTATTTATTTGCAATTTAAAGTCATAATTAGGTATTAGGCTCGCGCGGTTGACATAACCCCAAACGTCATTCGATTTATCTCCGGTACCAACCGCTCCGTACGGCTCCTGTAAAAATATGAACTTATTTCCCCCCCGCCGGCCCCGCCTGCCTTCCCGCTTCCCGCTTCACCCACTTCAAAAATAATATTAATATTCGTTATTATGTTATAATTTTATTATCAAATATATTTATTATATTGTATTTAGGTATCATAATATTTTAAAGTAGTGATTATTAAGCTCAATCATTGCGCATAACCTCAAAAACTTGTTCGGTTTGATTCTCCATACATGACCGCATCGCGCGGCTCTTGTAAAAATATGAACACATTTCCCCCCGCCAGCCTTCCCCCTTCGCCCGGGAGATGAATGTTTTCCGTCGCCTGTGGTAAAGCTTGAACACAGGGTTTTTGAACACGAAGTGTTCAAATTTTCAATGTTTTGGGTGCTGTTCAAGCTAGTGTTCATGTGTATTGTGGCGCAGGATACGCCGCTTTAGGTACACAGTCAAGTGGGGAAGTACGCCAAAGGCGAACCCAACATTTACACAGGGCTGGCATTCACCGCGTGAGAACCGAACATTACATACTATTCGTTCTTGTGTTCAACATCTTGTGAAATGATTTGCCAGCTTCTGTGTTTCCTCCCTCCTGCAGCACAGGTGTCTTCAAGCCTCAAAAATAACAAATATGACATCTAGGTTCTGGGGGCAATGATTTCCCTCGGAGCCTCTTCCGTGTATTTGGAACTCGAATTTTTATGTGATTACCTATCGCATCTGAGATTATTGCATCCTCGGCTGCAGTATGTTGTGAGGCTGAAAGTA
This sequence comes from Glyphotaelius pellucidus, assembly GCA_936435175.1. Lineage (NCBI taxonomy): Eukaryota > Metazoa > Arthropoda > Insecta > Trichoptera > Limnephilidae > Glyphotaelius > Glyphotaelius pellucidus. Next base: position 839,546 of record OW386565.1, read on the forward strand.
TCGGGGTGGGGAGAGGGTGGTGAGTTAGTGTCCGGTTATCATTTGCGGTCACAAAACACGGTTCAAATTGATCCAAACACTTCTTCAAGGGTATTCTTGGGAAATCGGCTAAGGGAAGCGGGTGTTTGGGCACGTTGCGGCCAGGCCGCATCTCTATTATCTTTCTTTTTATATATTTTCTTTGGTTTTAATCATACTTACACATGTAAATATTTTGTTTTTATTTCACTGTAACTAGATGCTGAACTAACAGGCGAACACATTTATGATGTGTCTTTATCTTGTAAATTACTGCAAATGTAAGTATGCATACATTTTTCCTTTTACTAACAATCATGCATGCAGGGACATTGGAGGGTCTAGATTCGTTTAAAAATAAATGTAGCTTCCTTTTTACAAAAAAAATTAGAGTCCTGACGTGTGCGGCTAAGGAGGTTAAACAATCAGTTTCCTCACACAGCCGTTGGGAAAGTGGTGAGGTCCCCTCCAATGGTTCAGATTGATCGTGTTTTACCAGTGCGATACTGAGAGTGCCTTCTATGGTAATGAATAAATTATGAAACAACACAATTTTTTGTAATATAATTTACATGCTCACGTTGGGTTTTGAACCCGTGACATCCGGATTCACGGTCTCAAAGATCTTATCTACTCAAGTACAGTGGCCGTCATTCTGCCACAAAGTCGTGTTTGTATAATAATTAATGCATTCAGGAAAGGAGTGTGTCCTTTGTGAGGTGTACTTCCCTCCATCCTGATTCAGTACGAGGGTCGTTGAGCATTTTCCCACGATCTCCCATTTACTTTTCTTTGAGGCATCACCGAGGAACCGGCTAAGGGGCGCGGAAGCTGAGTGTGATTTACGGCTAGACCGAACGTCTCGTGCATTCTTGCTGGAACTGCCAATCGATTGGAGAGGACTCCCACCCGTTTGCCATGCCATTATTATTTGTGTACTGTGTATTCCTCCCATACAGGTGCTTGCAGGATATGCTGGATGCAATCACCCAGCGCTTGCCGCCTCGTGGACTGTCACCAACCTGTCCCATTGTCTTGTCTATATCTTATCATACTAACACATATTGTATCTTGTATTTCCAGCTAAGCACTTGCATACTTTTTTTAATTTTTTTTTTATTAATCTATAAACATAGGGTTTTACATAGGGTTTAATTGATGCCTGTCTCACTAGGATTTACCTGTGTTGAGACAGGCTTAGAGGTACATATTTAAAATTACAAGAATATTTTAAGTAACATACAAATTCAATTGAATACTATAAAATGGAAAGGTGATTGGAAGTGTGGGTTCACTTTAAAGAGAGTTATGTAAATGTAGGAAGAGATGATGTACAGTAAATGATGATGTATAGTAAATCCTGTCAAATCTATTTATGGGATTGATTAATTAATTTGACATGATTCTATTTTTAAGTTATTTTACATGGATTAGGTCGTATGCAAATTGTTTACTGTCTATTAATGATTTACTTTACAGATGTTTGCAGTAGTGTGGCGTCCAATACTAACAATCCATTTCTTTACGTCTTGTTTGAATTTAGTCAAGGATTCAGTATGTCTGATTGTAGCTGGTAGTGTATTGTATAGTTTGCAAGCTATGTATTTGAAGTGTCTTTGTCCAAAGGTAGTTTTGGAAAAAGGAGTTTGGAGAAGTTCTTTGTTTTTGGCTCGGGTATTGTGCGTTGTTTGTGTTATTTTGTATGATGTTTTGTTGTTTTTGTGTAAATTAACTAATATGGATCTTGCGTAGAGTTGTTTAATGTCCATAACGTTGAAAGTATTGAAGATCGTATCAGTGCTGGTAGTAAGAGGCAGTTTAAGAATAATTTTTATGATAAGTTTTTGTGCTTTAATGATGGGGTCGAGGGCACTGGAATAAGCATTACCCCAAGCTGAAATTCCGTATTCGATGTGAGATTGGCATAGTGAGAAGTACACTGTTTTTAAAAGTTTTAAGTCAAGGAAGTTGCGTGTTTGTTTGAAAAAGTATATAGATTTGCGGATTTTGTTTGTAGTGTTATGTAAATGTTGCTTCCAATTTAGGTGTGTATCAAAGGTTAATCCTAAATATTTGATAATGCTTACTTGTTCTAGGCATGGGCAGTCACAATTCCGGTTTAAAGATGTATTTTTACATTTGTGTATTTTTAATGGAGGGATTAGGTTTGACTTAGGAATATTGGAGAGACTAGACAGTAAGTATTTTGTTTTCTGTACATTTAGCGTTAATGTGTTCGAGTCAAGCCAAAATTTTACCTTTTGAATTCCTTCCTCTGCTTTGGAATATGCGGTAGGCCAGTCTTTCGCCTGGAAGAGGACAGTGTCATCGGCGAAACTGACAATAGTGGCATCAATGTCTAGGTTACACAACTCGTTAATGTATATAAGGAAGAGCGTTGGACCTATGACACTGCCTTGTGGGACCCCGTAACTAATAGGCAAAAATTGACTCTTTGTTGATCTGAGTTTAACGCATTGGGATCTGTTAGATAAAAAGCTGGAGAGGAGGCCTAATTCATTATTCCTAATACCTATATTGAACATTTTGCGTTCTAATTTGATGTGTGAAATTGTATCAAATGCTTTGCATAGGTCGAGAAATACCGATAAACATTTCGAACCCTTGTCCAGGTGGCCAGAGATATGGTCAATGACCGTGGCTATGGCATCGTTGGTGCTTTTATGGTTTCTGAATCCAAATTGCTGCGGCGATAGTAGGTTGTTGGTTTCCAGGTATTCCATCAGATTATTATTGACGATCTTTTCAAATACTTTGGACAGGGAATTAAGCAACGTAATAGGACGATAATTACTAATATCAAGTTTGGAGCCTGTTTTGAAAATAGGGATAATGAGACCTTGTTTTAGAATGGTGGGAAATATGCCTTGGCGGATGCTAATATTAAGCAAATGAGTTAATGGCTTAATTATACCAGGGGCAATTTTTTTAAGAACACTGTTAGGTATTTCATCAATGCCGGTGGAAGAAGAGTTTTTGAGCGAGTTTATTACTAAAGAAACTTCTTTCTCTGTAATCGTTTTAAGAATAAAGCGGGTTGGGAAATCGTCATTGATTGTGCGGTCACTCGGGCCACGCGTATCGTTATTTACTTGAATTTTTTTGCTAGTTCTGGACCTATATTTGCAAAGTAATTGTTTATATAATTGACTATTGTATAGGGGTTTGATGTGAAGTCTACGGTGGTATCATTGATATTGAAAGAGTTTAAGGTGTCAGTGGCTGTATTTGAATTGGTAGCTTCCTTGAGAACTTTCCATATTTTTTTAGGATCATTGCTGCATTCGGAAATTTTTTTATTGTAGTATAGATTTTTGGCTTTCCTAATGACTTGTGTGCAAATATTTCGGTATCTTTTATAGAAATTATGGAGTGTGATATCATATGGATTTGTGGCACATTTTTTATGTATGGAGTTGCGTTTCCGAATGCAGTTGATAATAGTGTGGTTTATCCATGGTTTGAGAGGTTTGATTGCTCTAGGAATGGTTTTTGTGGTGATTTTGGTGTTTTGGACAAGGGTGTCTTGTAGGTAGGTAGAGAAGTAGTTCCAGGCCTCCTCTATGTTTTCTATATTATAGAGTACGTCCCAGGATTTGGAGTTAATCGTTTTGTTGAGGTTGTCATAGTTAATTGTTTTCTTCGTTATTTTAGTTGAAGCTTTGCTTTGTACATTGTGTTTGGAACTCATTGTGAATGAGGTGGCGTAGTGATCTGTAATAGATGACGTGTGGATTCCGGAGGTGGTTGGTTGATTTAACCATAATATGGTCGATGCAGGAGGAGGAGTATGGCGTACATCTTGTTGGGGAATTTATTGTGCTTTCCATTCCGTGGAACATGATTGTATTTAAGTAATCTTGGCACTGGGGATGTTCATTGTTTTTTAAAATGTTAATGTTAAGGTCTCCCATCAATATTAAGTTTTTTGTATTGTTTAGTTCCGTTAGATAGCAGTTCAAGTCATGTAGAAAGGAGGAGATATTAGGTTTCGAAGGAGAGCGGTAAAGTGCAATGATACAGGTGTTGACGTTGTATGTTATTTGCAGACAGTTTGAGTTTGAAATGTGAATTTCTTTAACGTTAAATGTGTTGTGAGTGTCGTTTAGTGTATATGCTACTATGCCATCGTTTTGTCTGCAGTGGTTGGAGGTTTGATGATGGGTATAATTGGGAATATTTTTTGGATTATAGTAAGGTGTTAGCCAACATTCTGTCAGGATAATTAGGTCATATTTAGTTTTAGTAAGGTCGAGTAGGATGAGAAACTGGTCAAAGTTTTTATTTATCGATCTAATATTTTGATGGTAGATTGATAGGTTTGATTTGTTAGACGTTATATTGGTAGTTACAGAATCCATTTTTGTGTGATGTGTACATTGAAAAGGACAATTTCGTGACATTTTAAGTTATTTTTTTTAAATCATCTACATGTTTGATATAGAAAATTTTTTCGTTAGTGAGGCGCCTCATCATGATTCTACCTTCCTTGTACCAGACATAGGTATAATTTTTTTCTTTGGCAAATTTTTTTGTTTGCCATAAAAGTTCTTTATGATATGGGGTGAGTTCTTCTCCAATGAAAATCTTGTCTTGGGCAAGTCCTTTGATAGCAGCGTAGTTTATGTTTCTTCTTACGGCGATGAAGTTGTCTCTTGTGGTTTTATTTTTGAAGTGAACTAGCAGTTTGGGGGGCGCATCGATACGTCTGTCCGGTATTCTTTTTACATCGTTTATTTCGTTATTTTTGATTTCTAAGCCAGCCGCTGCAGCCACTCTTTAACTATTTCGGTAGCCTCTTCGTCACTTGTTTGTTTAATGCCGGCTATCTCCAAGTAATTTGAGCGAAATTTTGATTCAAGTTCCGATAGTTTGATTTCAAGATGTTTTATGATGGTATTTTTGTCTTGTTGATCCTTTTTGATGATTTCTATTTCACCTTCAATTTTTTTGTTTTGTATGAGAGTTAGGTCTATCTTTTTTATAATTTCGTCATACTGATTACTTATGAATTCTATGCTTTTTTGGGTTTCTGCTTACTAACAACGTATGCAGGGACACCGGAGGTCTAGATTCGTTCTAAATTAAAAGTAGCTTCGTTCTTTCAAAAAAATTAGAGTCCTTGCGAGAGCCCTGAAGGAGTTACCATCTGTTACTTATACCAGGGCGGGTATGTGGCGGATAACCTTCAATGATTCAGTACGCGCTCTGACAGGAATAGGATTGCTGGGAAGTGCTGAAGTAATACGGTTCCAGGCCCCTGTTCCTGTTCGCTTCGGGTGAGGTGGAGAGCGCCACAATACAGAGAACTACACTACAGGCTTTAGGTTCGAGGCTTGGAGAGCCACATGAAGGCTATAATAGTGGTAAAAGAACATAATCCCGCAATCTCAAGGCAACAAAATATTTCATCCTGCGAATTTGCGGGACATTCATGGGCGGGATTAGCGGGATTAAAAAATACTAAGTTTATACCAACACACGTTGTTTATATGAATAATCGGTTCCTTGACAATTGATCCGGCGATAATTGGTCCCCCGGCAGTTGGCCCGCCGACAGTTGATCCCCGACAGCTGACCCCCCAACAGTTGATCCAGCGGACAGTTGATCCTCTAAAATATTATTTCTTCAAGTAAATATGCAAAGAAGATATACGGCCGTACAACCAAAGTCGATATACTTACATCTGCTGGCATCTTGACTGAAAATCCGCTGTAAAAATATTTTTACTCACAATAATTTCGACTCTCCGAAGGAGCTTGTTGTAAAAACAAAATATGACATACTTATACAGGGTGCGGCAGAGAGGACGGACGTTTTGAGATGGGTAGTACTCTCCCTCTCCGTCTACGAGAGAGGTGGGGGGGGGGGGGTGCCGCTTGACTCGTGAGTTCCTAGCATTGTTTTACCAGTTGTCGTCAGTCGTCATGGAGCCGTGGATGGTGGAGCACCGCGTTTTCACCTATGATTGTTTCGTCCGAAATAATGAGTCAGTCACCGTCGTACAGCGTGAGTTTCGCCGCCACTTCAACATTCATCGGAATAGAGCTGTTCCCTCTCGAAACACCATCCTTCGTTGGGTTGAATCACTTCGTAGGCGTGGTGAACTGATCAACAGAAGACCAAGTGGAGCTCCGCGAACAGTTCGAACTCCTGAAAATGTTGAACGCGTTCGACAAGCCTTTCTTCGCAGTCCGACTCGATCTGCCCGGAAACATGCTGCTGCACTTCGCCTCAGTGATCGTTTGGTAAGGCGAATTTTGCATATGGATCTCCGCTTTCACCCCTATAAATTGGCCATTGTGCAACAGTTACAGCCCGGAGATTATGCACAACGAATGAACTTCGCACGTGAGATGGAAGCACTGATCGATCAAAATGAGAACCTCATTTTGTTGATGAGTGACGAAGCCCACTTTCACCTAAACAACATGGTTAACAAGCAGAATTTCCGTTATTGGGCTAATGAAAATCCGCAACAGTTACACGAAAAACCGCTGCACAGCCCAAAAGTAACGGTTTGGTGCGCTGTATCGCAAACTTGCATCATTGGCCCTTACTTCTTCGAAGACGGTAATGGTCGTGCTTTTACCGTGAACTCAGAGCGCTACGTCGAAATGATCACCAACTTCTTTTTCCCTGAATTACGACGGCGACGTGTTCCAATCCGATGTGTGTGGTTCCAGCAGGATGGAGCGACCGCCCACACAGCCAGAGCATCAATGGACGTTTTTCGCCCTCTCTTCCCTGGTCGCCTTGTTTCCAGGTTTGGCGATGTTCATTGGCCTCCTCGGTCTCCAGATTTATCCATATGCGATTTTTTTCTTATGGGGACACCTCAAGGATATGTATACGAGAACAAGCCCCGAACTCTGGACGAATTGAAGGACGCAATTCGCGTGGAAGTCGCCCAAGTTGAGAGAGCGATGTTGGAGAGAGTCTACGCGAACTTCCAAGAACGCCTCCAGCACTGCATCAACGATTTCGGCCACCACATGCCTGATGTGATTTTCCACACTTGACTGTCTCAAATGCTATTTCCTTGCGAACCTGATTCCATTCGTTTTTGAGTAAAAATTAACTATTTTATGATTTTTTTAAAACCGTCCGTCCTCTCTGCCGCACCCTGTACGTGCAGTCGGCTTAGCAAAAAACCGCTAAAAGTTCCTGCTTGCATAAAATATAACTTTTTTATCCGACACAAGAGGCCCAACTTCTCCGAACCGTCTGGAGAAAGACTATGGCATCCCCAATTTTGGTATGTTGTGAGGCCGAAGGTGATGGGGAGGGAAATGTAACTGGCTGTTTAGATCTTGTCACCGAACACAGCTAAAGCTATTTCAAGTAAAACGTCTAATATCTTTAAACACACACTATACACCAGCGTAAAAATAAGTAAAAAAATCTTATGAGAAAACTTTTTATCCGAAAACAACACAAGAGTCTTAGACTTGGCAAACATATTTTTACAGCGGATTTTCAGTCAAGATTACTGCAGATATAAGTATATCAACATGTGAACACTAAGACTTATCTGATTCTCTACAATTCACATGTTCGTCCTCACCTGGAATACTGTTCACAGGTTTGGAACCCGCGATATATTGTTTATGTTAACAGGTTAGAAAGAGTTAGGAGCGATTTCTCAAATTCCTCAATTTCAAATCATTCAACATATGCAACTCTTACGACGAAATCGAGAAATATTTTCGAATCACGAAACTACTCAACAGGAGGCTTGTCGCTGATCAGATGCTCCTGTACAAAATTATTAACTCAAAAGTTGACTGCCCGGAGTTGCTAAACAAAATAAATTTCCACACGTCCATTCGATATAGTAGACAAAATAACCTTTTCTTTATTGATAGATGCAACACCAATTCCAATCAAAATGAATTTATTCAAAAGACATGTAACTACTATAACAATGAATTTGCAAATATAGACACACGTGCTGACGTATTTAATGCTAGTTACTGTCGCTATAGAACTTCATTGTATAACATTCTAGGTGCGAATAACATGTATTCATGATGATTAAATTAATTGTATCTAATATTTTTATATTACTTGCGTGGCAACTTTCCCTTAACTTTACCTTATCCCTCTCCTCCCCTTACCCTTCCCAAACCAAATATCTATTTTGCAGTCTATTTCAGTTATAATTATATTTATTTTATTGTTGTGTATTAGTTTATCATTAGTTGAATTCAGATTTGTACTATTATTTTTTTTTAATTGCTGCTTAGTTTTGTTTTTTTCTTCATTTTTCTTTTTTTCTTCAGAATATTTATTCTAGTTTACATTCAGTTAGTCTTGTTTCTAAATACCTATCTGTGAACATTAATAATTGGTCTGCGTTTTTATCATCATCTTATGTTTATTATATTACTAAGACTGTTTACGTTCCTTAATTAAATGAATATCGATTTTGGTTACTTGAAGAAATACTATTTCAGGAGATCAATTGTCTGAGGGATCAACTGTCCGCCGGAACCAAGTTATCAGAGGGACCTTCAGTTAGCACACCCCTTCTTGATGACAGTCTCAGCAACTGCAACTAGTGTGGAGCAGAGGCTGCGGTGCACTAAAGTCCATTGCGTTACATTTGGGTGACAGGACTCTCCATAATCTAGGTTTGTTATGATTTTTCTTTCTCGGGCCCTTCTTAAAATATAATTCTTATTATCTTACCTTTTCAATATCTTTTTATGATATTACTATTACCAAAGATGATTGATACGAAAAGTCATCTTTAATGATATAGTTTATCTCCTTTTAAATGTCCCTTTCTAATAATGTACTACTAAGAGAGATGATTGATATCAAATGATTAAAAACATTATGTGAATTTAAAAACCCTTACTTAAAATCCTGTAGGATCCCGACTTGAAAAAATGTACGGGATTTGAAAACCCTAATAATAATAACAACAACAAAAGGAAGGAATTGGATTTGGACAAAATAACTTAAGCCTGGAGAAATAAAATGTGTCACTTTATTTTTAGTTTAAAACAAACTGGTTCATTACAATAATAGTGTTACAACTAGAACACATACTACTTTTGTGCAAAATTTATTAAAATTTCTTATTGTTAGGTATTGTACATTGCTCGAATAATCGCTAAATTAAAATTTTCACGTAATTAACAAGTACCTATTCATAATGACATAAATATCAGGATTTAAAAAAAACATAATAATGAATCAATTATTATTTGTTAGGAGGACAAAAGTTAGGAAGAAATAGATTGCCCTATTTACTAAATAAAATTCTAAACTGTTGTGATATGGTCTAATTCTCTAAATGATCTTTCATCATGGCGATACTAACAGTATCTGCCTCCCTACTGGCACAAAACGGTCAAGATTTACATTTACTGATAAACAATAAATTATTTTTATTATTTACAAACTAAAACACAATTAAGACTTTCATACAAGACAGAAAGAAAATATCTAACTAAATAAATTAACAAAACAAAAATATAACCCTTGACTCTGTGCAGAAACGGGCGGTCCGTTTGATAGATTCTCCTAACTTAACTAACGGATTGCAATCTTTAGAGCACAGGCGCCAGGTGGGAATGCTGTCCTTGTTCTACCGGTATTACAATGGAAGATGCTCCGAGGAACTAGCGTCACTGATCCCCTCGGCACCGGTGCATAGTCGGGAAACACGCCAAACGCGCGCTCAACATTTGTACACGGTTGACATTAGTCACATGAGAACGGGTCGTTTCTACGACTCGTTCTTGAGTTCAACAGCTCGGCTGTGGAACGATTTGCCGGCCTCTGTGTTTCCTCCTTCCTACAATATGGGTCTCTTCAAGACCCATGTTCACTCCTTCCTCTCCTCAAAAACACCCTCCACACAGCATCCTCAAAGATGACATAGGCCCTGAGGGAAATTATTTTACTTTATACAGGAATCCAAATACATGGCTTAGTTCATAGTGACATTAAAAATGTACCGAAATTAAGAAAATTTGAATAAAAATGTAAAAATTACGTAAAAAATTCAAATTTGAATTATTTACGAAATTGATCTGTGAAATGTAATAAATAAATAAAATTTTAAAAAAATGTGCAGCAAATTCATAATTAATAAATCACCTCGGGGTGTTCCCTAATTTCTAATGTAAAAAAACTTAAATACATTCCTATATCTACATTTATTTATTTATTTCTGCTGGTTTTTGACAAATGATATCACTTTTGTGTGAACATTGAACAACCCAGTTACAATAACTCAGAACACAGAATAGTGTCCTACATAAAAACACAAAAACTCATTAAAGGGTACAAAATCAAACATAGGTACTTATTGAGGTTGTCTGCGATGTCTGTTACTGCGTGAAATATGATTCAATAAACTCAAATTTGCTTTGAATTTAAGTGTCAATTCCAAAATGGACAATGCTTGTTATGTATAATTCAGAACTATAGAAGAATTTAAGTACCTGACCAAAGTAAGTATAATATTTTAACAGAATAATATTGTTGTTTATTAATTTGACAAATTAAAGTGCCGGCAAACCGTACATTCACTAGATTAAATATTCTGTTAATGCAAAGAAGTGGCTCACCTCACTAGACGACGTCTGTTCTGAGACGGGTAATGTTACAAAAAATTGAAAATATTATTAAAAATTAAAAAAGAGTAGGTACATAAAATAAACATGAAAATGCAAAGTGTAAAAATGAAACAAAAGTATATAAATATCACTCCGAAGGATTAATATGTCTACATCTTTATACATACTATATTACAATTGTTAAATGCCTCAGCGCCACACCACACTCTCCACCCAGGGGATGTAGGAGGACACGCGGAGGAACAGTTCCTTGCAGGTGGAACCCTCTTCCTTGCCATCCAAGCCGAGCCCCACCAGCAGCTGTGTGCAGCCACCAGCCACCCTGTGCCCATTGCTGGCGGAGAGAAAGTTCCAAGAGTCACCCTGCAATGCGCAATTAGAGTCAGTCAATGCGGAAAGTAAGCAACGCCTATGTGCAGTGTGCAGCTCTTGGCTGCACGGCACAAGAGCCCTTGTCATAGCCATGGGACTTCACCAATACACAAACTAGCCATCAAATAACCATCTTTTATTTTTTTTTTTATATGAAATACCGCACAAGAGTCCCAACTGCTCCCGTCTGGAGCCAGTGAGACTATGGCATCCCCAATTGGGGTATGTTGTGAGGCTGAAGGTAGTGGGGAGGGGAAGGAGATAGGGAAGAGGAAGGTGGGGAAGTACCTGGCTATTCAGATCTGGTCACTAAACACGGCTAAAGCCATTTCAAGCAACGTTTCAATTCTGAATGGTGGTCTTACACCAGGGCGATACTGATAGTATCTTCCACTCTGGAACGTGCCGCAAATATACTGTATATTATTTTAAATGAATAAATTGTGAAATAACACAAATTAATCAAATAAAATTTATTTGTGCACGCCGGGTTCGAACCCGCGACCTTCGGATTGTGAGTCGAGAGTCTTGCCTCGGGACCACGGAGGCCGTCGAAATATCTACTAAGGGACAGGTGTTTCTATCTTCTTAGTGTCTGTTAGTGATGTTGTCAGACGTAACGGTTAAACCAACTAGGCCTAATTACAGTATTTTACATCAAACAATCATTACAAACTACAAACGCCATTTTAATAAATTCATGTGTGCATTTCATAAAACAAAAGTTTTAATAAAAATATATAATCAAAAGAAAATATCACAATATGAAACTATTGTAATACGATACGATAAACGTACTGTATCGTGGTGATATTTCGGGGTAAGAGAGGACTACTGGAGGGTATCCGAAACTAATAAAATCGGTGTGCACAAATATATTCAAATGTACGCTGTTTTAAAAATAGATTAGATGTCAAAAATAAAAATATTCTAATACACGGCGTTCAGAAACTCATAGTAAAAACGGGACACTTTTAAATCAAATAGACAAATAGAGGCACCAAACTGAATACTATTTCTAAGTTTGAGCATTTAGTTATATTTTTTCGGCAACTGAAGGGTTATAAAACTTTAGGAGCCGATTCTACGCTTTAATGCATTTTAAAACAGCTGGTATTAACCCCGTAGTGAACGGTTTTTTTAAAATTTGACCAAAGAGATTCCATATTTGAACTTTGGAAAATGAAAAGCCAAATGAAGAAATGAGGTTCCATAAAATCCATTCTAAAGTTATGTAGATCATCAATATCCAGGTTTTACAACGATTTTCCAGACACTATGTATAAAAAGAATTGATACTTTTCTAATGAAAACATTCATTAACATTACAATTAAAAACCAAATTTACTAATACTGAATTTCCGTCATTAAAAAAAGATTTGAACATTTTTCTAATGTGAATATCGCACAAGAGTCCCAACTGATCCCTGGCATCCCCAATTGTGATATGTTGTGAGGCTGAAGGTAGTGGGAAGGAGAAAGAGATATTTCAATTCTGAATGGTGGTCTTAAACCAGGGCGATACTGAGAATATATTTCACTCTTCAATACTTTGTACTTATCTTTATTATTTGAAAGGCGGGTATGGGTACCGCCGCCACAGAAACCATTTAATGGATAACCAATACACCTGCCATAGGTCATCCAAGGTGGTTCGCTGTGTTTGGTGACTTAGCAGTGGTTTCCGGATTCACGGGGTGAGGTTTGTCCAGGTCTTGGCGGCATATGTGTTAACCGGGAGCGACTGGTTGAGGGAGACCATTTTATGTCTCCAGCCGGACTTTTTTGGTCCTTGAGGGATGGATTCATACCCCTGTTGCTCGTGGACACACTGAACCCCAGATTCCTACCCACCCCTCTTACCTTGTCCCTTCACAGAATTTCCTCTCCTTCCTTTCCCTAAAAAAGACTCTCCACACAGCATCCACAAAGATGACACAGGCCCTGAGAGAAACTGTATTCCTCAGGGCCTTCTGTGTGGAGCTAATGTAAAAAAAATGTTAAAAGTTAATCAAATTAAATTAAATGTAATGAATTTGAACACGTGACATCCGGATTGCTAGTCGAGAACAACTGTTGCAACTAAATGAACCAATACAACAAGATCTCGTTGAACTATTTATGTTATTAGAAAAGTAATGCGAAATAATGTTATTTAATTTAATAAGAAATGGGAATTATTGGGATATTGAAATAGAATAAATGAATGATTTAACAAAACACAGAATATACCCATCGAGCAGTGCATTGAATTAATTAATAGTTGCGCCATTGTTACTTACACACCCATCACTGCTGCTGCTGGTGACACACAGGTGCCTGTCCGTCACTCCGCCCGGTGCGCCTCTACTGCCAGGAGGGAACTTGCGGCGACACTCTTCTTCTGACAGGAGGGTCACTGGCTCCTGTGTCTATATATACACAGGAACAATAACAACTAATTATTATAGGTATTTTGAATTTACTTTCGTACTTAAAACATGCTGGAGGACAAACATTACATTCATACATATAAAATGTGCTTTAAGTACGCCTCGCCGCACAAGGGTCCCAACTGTTCAGAGCCAGTGGGACTATAACAATAAAAGTTTTTGAAAGCATTCAAATATTTTTTTTAACATTCCACACAGAAGGTCTGAGGAAAATATTTTCCCTCAGGGCCTTGATCATCTTTGGGGATGCTGTGTGGAGAGTTTTTGAGGAAAGGAAAGAGAAGAAATTCTAGGAAGGACAAGGATATTAGGGGTGGGTAGGAATCTGGGGGTCAGTGTGTGCAGGAGTGACAGGCGTATCAATCCATCCCTCCCAATGCGGTGAAAGGCGACGTTCCAAGTGAGCACGGCTGAAAAAGTCAAAGGGACTCCCTCAACCGTTCTCTCCCGATCCGGCCTGCCATGCAGCTAATGGGTAGACCCTTCCACCGCCAAGTGAAAAACCTCACCCGTGAATCCGGGCACCCCTGCTAAGTCACCGAACGTGGCGTACCACTTGGCGTGACGTACGGCAGAGGTATTGGTTATCCAATAAATGGTTCCCGGGGCGGCTGTACCCATACCTGATTCCCAAATTGAACAAAACATTTAAACTTTAAAATAATTTTAAAAATTCATAATATCGCTATTATCATTTTGAATTGCCTATTACCAAATTTTCAAAATTTGGGGACTTAGCAGAGGTGCCCGGGTTCATGGGATGAGGTTTTTTACTTGGCAGTGGATGCGTCTGCCCATCAGCTGCTTGGCAGGCCGGATCGGGAGAGACTGGTTGAGGGAGATCTTTTGACCTCTCCAGCGGGACTCTCTCGAGACTCTGCCTTGCACCACAGTGGTAAGGATAGATTCATACGTCCGTCACTCTTTGATACACCGACCCCAGATTCCTACCCACCCCACATACCTTTTTTCCTTCTCAGAACTTCTTTTCCCTAAAAAGGAATGAATTTTCCCCTGATAGTCGCAATTGGAGTCCCTACATGGGTGGATTATTATATTCACAAAGACACGGAAAAAGCACCGCAGGCGAAACATTTTCTAGTTGGGAGGAAAAACCAATAAATCCTTTACATTTTTATTTTTAGTAAAGTCAATTCCCGACAATATTTAGACGGAAATCCTTTAGCATTTTCTTAAATTGAAATCTCTTTGTATCGTTTAAAATGGAAACCTTAAAAGTATATCAGATTCCCACCAGCAACAGGCGTTGTGAGTTCCATCATCTGATAACTCCACCAGTCCTTCATCGTATAATATAAATGTACAAAATAAATACCTTACAAATATATTACACAGTTTAAGAGGCAAATCCACTGCAGATAACATATAATACACAATATGACACACAGTACTCGGTACTAATAACATTCATTCACCTCACAACTCACAATTTGGGAGGCGGGTATGGTTACCGCCACCCCGGGAACCATTTCTTAGATAACCAACACCTCTGCCATAGGTCACCCTAAGTGGTAAGCTACGTTTGATGACTTAGCAGGGTGCCCGTATTCGTAGGGTGAGGTTTGTCCAGGTCTTAGCGGCGGATGCGTCTACAAATCCGCTGCATGGCGGGCCAGATCAAGAGACTGATTGAGGGAGGCCTTTTAACCTTTCCAGCCAGACTCTTGACTCATCGCCTTGCACCGCGGTTAGAGGGATGGATTGATACGTTCGTCACCCCTGGATACATTGCCTCCCAGATTCCTACCCACCCCTCATACATTTTTCCTTCCCCGAACTTCCTATCCTTCCCTTCCTTAAAAAAACTTTCCACACAACATCCCCTAAGATGACATACGATGATTGAGTACCTCATTCAATTTGGGAGGCGGAATGGGTACCGCCGCCCCGGGAACCATTATTGGATAACCAACACGTCTGTCATAGGTCATCCCAAGTGGTTCGCTACGTTTGGTGATTTAGCAGGGGTGCTCGGGTTCGTGGGGTGAGGTTTGTCTAAATCTTGGAGCACACACTGAACCCCAGATTCCTACCCACTCCTTCTTCCCAGAACTCTCCTCTCCTCCTTTTCCTAAAAAAAAAACCCTCCACACAGCATCCCCAAAGATGACATAGGCCCTGAGGGAAATTATTTTTCTCAGGGCCTCCTGTGTGGAGCTCATGTAAAAAAAAAAACTCCTACTGAAATGGTGTCCTGCCCAACACTAATCGCTAGCTTCATATTTCATTCAGCAAATAGCTCGGAGTGGACAGGAAATGTTATAATATTGGACCAATGATGGTTAACTCACCCTAGTACCCCACACGCCCCCCCTAGAGAGTGTCAGTCCTCCCACAGAGTCCTGCGCCGTGTGCAGACAGACAGGCCGATAGCTCCTACTGAAGGGGACCCTGAAACACCACCACAGAGTTACTCTATCATTCATTATATTATTTAATATAGGCAGTTAGGTAGGTAGGTCACTACTGCCCGGAGCCAGGGGAACTATGGCATCCACTATTTGCGATATATTATGAAGGGATTGATGGAGGGGAAATAGTTGAAGAGGAAGGTGGAGTATTAACTGAGTTTTTTTTTTAAATTAACTCCACACAGGAGGCCCTGAGGAAAATAATTTCCTCAGGGCCTACGTCATTTGAGAAGGTGTGTAGGGTCTTTTGAGGAGAGGAAAGAATGAACATTGGTCTTGAAGAGACCCATATTGTAGGAGGGAGGAAACATGGAGGCTGGTAAATCGTTCCAGAGCCGAGTTCGTGAACACAAGAACGAGTCGTAGAAGCGACCCGTTCTCAAGTGACAAATGTCAACCGCGTTCATGTGTTGGGCACGCGTTTGGCGTGTTTCTCGACTATGCACCAATGCCGAGGGGATCAATGACGCTAGGTCCTCGGAGCATCTTCCATTGAAATACCGGTAGAATAAGTTGGGATAAGCTATCAAACGGACAGCCTGTTTCTGCACAGAGTCGAGGGTTTTTTCAGGTGTTTTGGGGCTCCAGACCAGAGGTGACTGCCAAATTCAACTTGTGATTTGTACAGTTGTGTAATGTTAGGAAACAACGTCATTGATGAACCGGCAACTACGCCAAACGCACGCCCAACATAATATATATTACACGATTGACATTTGTCACATGAAAACGGGTCGCTTCTTCGACTCGTTCTTGAGTTCAACAGCTCGGCTGTGGAACGGTTTGCCGGCCACTGTGTTTCCTCCTTCGTACAAAATGGGTCCCTTCAAGACCATCGTTCATTCTTTCCTCTCCTCAAAGACCCTCCACAGCATCTCAGATTACATAGGGCCTCCTGTGTGGAGAGGCATTACTGAGTAATGCTACTGCTCTGGAACGTTTTGTAAAATGAACATATTTTGGTAAATTACATACAGGGTGTAACAACATGTACCCGAGGTGGAATAAAAAATTTAAATGTCATTTTGCTGTCCGACGATTTATTTTTCAATTAAAATGACTATCTACTTTTTATACTCCAAATATGCTCAGGAATGGCTTGTTAAACTCCTTCGGGTAAGTTCTGTTACACCCTGTATAAGCTTGTGTAATATTTATCAACCAAAAAAATGCTCACATCGAGTTTCAAACCCGCGAGCTCTACCACGGAGGTCATCAAATTAATACGTAAATTGATAAGTAATTTATTATTGATGTTTGATGCTTACGGCCTGTCCATCTCCACAAGAAGTAAATCATTAGTTCCTAAAACAGCAGTGTTCCCTGGGATATACTGCGGATGGTGCACTGTCCTGCTGACGGAGAACACCACCTCTGGAGGGGATCTGAAGGATCTGATATCCTCAGCATCCCACCTGCAACCAATCAACATTCAATCAACAGAATTATTAACATTTTATTGGAATTAGTAACCGACCACGGTTTACACAATAATAATTTGCCCTTTGCAAAAACATTATTGTATTTTCAATAAGAAATTGTAATCAAAACGTTTAGTTAGTTTGGCGTTGTTTTATGCATGATTTATATAGTCATCGATTCTAACAACTTCCTCTCCTGCTTCGTCCCCAACTTTCTATTTTACTCTCATTAAATTGGGCCGTTGAAAAATATGAGACAACATTTTCTAAGGTTCATTAATTACTTACAAACATAAAACTCTAATTGGAAATGTGAATATTATTTCATGATAACTTACTGAAGACAACTTAAATTAACAGAAATGTCTAACAGACAATTATTGTAATATTTAGATATTTCTTCAATGTGAAAGCCGCAAAAGAGTCCCAACTGCTCCTATTTGGAACTCACTAAGAGTATGTAACCCCAATCGGAGTATGTTGTGAGGCTGAAGGTCGGGGAAGGAGATGGGGAAGAGGAAGGTGGGGATGTACTTGCCTATTCAGATCTGGTCAATTATCAATGTTGAATGGTAGTCTTACACCAGGGCGATACTGAGAGTATCTTTTACTCTGGAACTAGTTTCAAATATACTTCATTTTATTTTTAAATTAATAAAATATAAAATAACACAAATAATCTGCGATTTGGGAGGCGGGTATGGGTACCGTCGCACGGGAACCATTTATTGAATAACCATCACCTCTGCCAAAGGTCATACCAAATAGTTCGCTGCTCGGTGACTTAGCAGGGGTGCCCGGGTTCATGATATGAGATTTGTGCGGGTCTTGGTGGCGGATGCGTCTGCCCACCAAGCGCGTGGCAGGCCGGATCGAGAAAGAATGGTTGAGCGAGTCCTTTTGACTTCTCAAGCCGTACTCTCTCGGAATATTGCCTTGCACCGCAGTGGTCATGCGTCCGTCACTCCTGGATACACTGACCCTCAGATTCCTACCCACCGCTCGTACCCTTTTCCTTCCCAAATCTTCAACTCCTTTCTTTCCTAAAAAGACCCTTCACACAGCATTCCCAAAGATGACATAGGCTCTGAGGGAAATTATTTTCCTCAGGTATGTCATCCCGATCCGGCCTGCCATGTAAGTGGTGGGCAGACGCATCCGCCGCCAAGACAAAACTCACTCCATGAACCCGGGCACTCATGCTAAGTCACCAAATGTAGCGAACCATTTGAGGTATGGCAGAAATGTTGGTTATCCAATAAATGGTTCCCGGGGCGGCGGTACCCACCCGCCTCCCAAAGTTGAAATTGTTTGGTGACTAGATCTGAATAGCCAGGTTCTTCCCCATCTTCCTCTTCCCTATCTCCTTACCTTCCCCCTTTCATTTATCCTCACAACATACCCCAATTGGGGATGCCATAGTCTCACTGGCTCCAGAGGGGAGCAGATGGGACTCTTGTGGGGTAACTTCAAGTTACTAGTGGAACTTACCGCAGCAGAGAGTCCCAGCGTGTTGCTCTGGTAAGGAGCCAGCGCTCACTTACCAGGAAGACTGCTATGTCCCCGTCAGACACAAATCCCTGGAAAACACACAATATTATACAATAACTAAGTTGTAATAATATTATATTATATTAAAATGTTTAAATTATCTTTAATAATAATTATCATAAAAATTTTTGTTACAAATTAATGATCATTTTGTTCTTTACTAGCACGTGAAAAATCACGGGATAGTCATATAACATTAAAAAGTGTTCCACTATTATCACTCAAGTTGAAGTATGCGGGGACCGGATTCATTAGATTACAATTATTATTAAAGCGAAGGGAGCATTGGAGGTCGAAATGGACTAATGGAAAGTAAAAAGGTAAAAGTACATCAATGGGTGGATATTGAAATCGCGACAAATCAGAAATATTTTTTTGTTAAGAACGTAATTTTTATTCAATTTGGGTGGCGGGTATGGGTACCGCTGCCCCGGGAACCATTTATTGGATAACTAACACCTCTGCCGTAGGTCACATCAAGTGACTCCGTTTAGTGACTTAGCAGGGGTGCCCGGGTTCATGGGGTGAGGTTTGTCCAGGTCTTGGCGGCTGATGCGTCTGCCCACTTGCCTTGTGTGTGGTGGGCAGGATCGAGAGAGGCTGGTTGAGGGAGGTCTTTTATTCTCTCCAGCCGGGATCTCTCGACCCATCGCCTTGTACCACCTTTACAGGGATGGATTGACACACTGACCACCAGATTCCTACACACCTCTCGTACCTATATCCTCCCCAGAACTACCACTCCTTCCTTTCCTTAAAAAACCCTCCACACAGCATTCCCTAAGATGACATAGACCCTAAGGGAAATTATTTTCTTCAGGCCTCCTGTGTGGAGCTAATGTAGAAAAAAAAATATTTTCTCAATTTGCCAAACAAACTCAGTGACACTTAAATTCATAGCAAAAGTTCATTGAACCGGAGTTCCAGACAGACAGGGTCACGGCAGAAACGAGAATAAAATTTCCTCAGAGCGTGTAAAGCAATAAATTAACTTTATAAATATTCGGATTGCTAGTCGGGAGCCTTGCCACTCGACCACGGAGGCCATCAAAGCTATCAATCTATGAATGACTGTTACTATTTTAGTGTGCAAAGTTATGGGTGGATGAGATGTATCCCCCATCACTGCACAAGCAACGTTTACAGCTTCCAATATAGAAATAGTGAGAAATAAAATATTGTTTATTTTGTAATAAGGAACCGGTTTTCTGTCTTTAAAACAGAATCTGGATATTCCGTATCCATGATTCTTGTAACTATGGATGAGAGTCTTGTTAATATATGACTGGAGCCCGAACATAGAAATGATAACCTCGGGTGGGAATATATATTTCTATAGGCATCCGTCTGTCTCCCCGTCACCAACATCCTTATTAACAAATCCCTTCCCTCAACCTCTTCCTAAACCTCCCTTCCTCATTTAATCCGGACCTCTTCTTTAACCCTTCTCACAATGCCTCCCAACCGGCACTAAAGTGATAAAAGTGTGATCTATGTGGATTTGATCTTAATTCGGGCAAACCAGCAAAACATTTCTATCTCTTTAATGGTGTTTACAGTAGTGTTTCACAAATTAATTACCTTTTTCCTAATAAACTGTTTTTACTTAATTTTGTATCATGTTTTTTTACAAATTTAGATGTTTTTGCCTTAAAAATAAAACATGTGAAAGTGCAGCATGGTGTAAAACATCAATTAAATAAATATTTACCTTCTTTGCAAATTAAAACAAAAGAAATACACATGTTAAGCTTGGGTTTTTTAAATCATTAAAATAAATTGGTATGATTCAGGCTTATCAGTTCCAATTTTAAAAATTAACACTTAAGGTATGCGCAGGAATACTTCATACATCACATCACGCACATACATACATCACATCACTCGCGTCATCACAGACAACCGTAACTAGTATGCTTAATATTGTTCGGTTAAAACAAATTATTATTTCTCTCTTGCCTGTTGTCAGAATATTACATTAAATGATTGTCTTTCAACGATATTATTACAAAAAACTACTATTATGTTTATTATTTGTATAAGTAATTGACTCACAAAGCGACGCATCTCCGAGTCACTGGCTGCAGGAAGGGAGATCATCCTGTACTGTGGTTTGTGTCCCTGAGGGTCCGGTCCACAGAGGTCCCCCCTACTCCCGTTCTGCTGGCACGGGTACAGCTTCTCGGGGAGACCTAAGCAGTCTGCAAACAACGAGAATACATTATTTTTCATGTCGATCGTTCGGTTGATTAGTCAGACATCTCCAAATACAAAGTTTTGAGATAAT
Source organism: Glyphotaelius pellucidus (assembly GCA_936435175.1). NCBI lineage: Eukaryota > Metazoa > Arthropoda > Insecta > Trichoptera > Limnephilidae > Glyphotaelius > Glyphotaelius pellucidus. The sequence continues at coordinate 860,679 of OW386565.1, forward strand.
GAGGAATGCAATATACAAAAGTTAACCATAAATCAAATATTATTTACACGTGTCTGTGTTTAACATACCAACTTGCCATAAAATAACATCGGGAGGTATAACGGCCCTTTACAATAGTTTCACATTTTAAAATTTCCTACTAAATACCTACCCAGAAAACATTTTTGTTTATTTCGCTACAAGTTTTCCTGCATTATAATTGATTTGATGGTGTTTACTGGTAATCTGATTATTGTACCAGATAGAGGGTACACTTTTACAGAACTGAATATTCAACTCAAATTTCGATTATTCGGATGTGTCTGACTAATTTTATTTTATTTTTTTATTTTAAATACATAAACGGCTATACTGCCTTTTATAAATAAACATATAATAGAGTACAAAAGTAAGAAGAATAATATCATTACATAATAGTAGTTTTAAACTTAAAAATAACATACAATTATTTTGTGTATCACAACAAAAAATAACAAAAAAGAACAATGAGAAATATCATCATTTCATTTCAACATGTCCACATTGCGTATATAAAGTTACATTATGGAAAAATAATTTTTGAGTGCATATTTATATTGCGCTAATTTTAAGAAATAAATGTCGCCGATGTTAGCATATTCATTTCCCAAAATGTGTAATCGACTGATTGGTGAGTAATAATGTGATAATGTATGTGTGTTATTATAGTAGAACGGTAGAGTCAGTCTATTGTTAGCGCGACCAGGGCAATGAAATCGTATTAGTTCTATTAAATCAGGGGTATCCAAGACCGAGTGAATTATTTTGTATAATATTAATAGATCACAGATTTTTCTGCGATCTGATAAATTTACGAGATTAGTCCAGTTTAATAACAAATTATAGTCAACGGATTCTCTTGGAATACCTAATTTAAAATTAATATACCTAAGGAATCTATGCTGGACTTTTTCAATCGCTTGAATATGGATATTGTAATGTGGAGCCCAAATCGTAGAGTTATATTCTAAAATGCTTCTCACTAGCGTTATGTATAAAATGCGAATAGTATCAATGTTACAGAATTGTTTGGTTATTCTAATAATAAATCCTAAAATCTTCATTGCTCTATTAATAATATTAGTTATATGGCTAATTAATAAATGTAAGTTTTGAGTTAAAAATAATACCTAGATCATTTATTGTTTCTACTGAGTTTAATATAATTTTGTCAAGATTGTATTCATAAATGATCGGTTTCTTTATTTTATAAAATCTTATTATTTGACACTTACTAATGTTAAGTGCCAGTTTATTGCATATACACCAATTAAACAAGTTGTTTAAATTTTTTTGTAAAATTATGCAATCAGAAATATTTTTAATTTTTTTATATAATTTTAAATCATCAGCAAATAACAGGATATCAACGTCGGAAAAAACGTCTACAATGTCATTAATAAATAAAATAAACAGTATTGGTCCTAAATGGGAGCCTTGTGGCACACCACTAGTGGCAGAAAAGGCATCCGATATTACGTCATTTAACTTTACAAACAGTTGCCTATTTGTTAAATAACTCTCTACCCATTTAAGAAAGTTCCCGGTTATACCCATACACCTTAATTTATTTATCAATATTTTATGACAAACTTTATCGAACGCCTCGCTGAAGTCAGTATATATCGAATCTACTTGACATTTATCTGCAAAGGCATTCGCTATAAAGTTTTCATATATCAGTAGATTTGTCAGAGTTGATCTATTCTTCATGAAACCGTGTTGAAACCTTGTTATAATCCCATTTAATTTAAAAATAATTTTTTCGAACAATTTTGGAATAGTTGACTGTATACACACAGGTCTATAGTTGCGTATATCGCATTTGTCACCTTTTTTAAATATGGGTGTGATGTAAATATTTTTCCATGCAATTTTTAATCGACTGGACGATCGATACACGCATTTTGCAGCGTACCGCGTTGTCGATAAAGCAGTGCTTCACAGTTAGAATATAAACGTCAATTTAAATTCAACAGTTAGAATGTAAACGTAGCTTTTTAGCGTGGGCCTGACGGAATACCTGCCCTGGTATTGCAGAGGTGCGCTGCAGAAATAGCTCCAATTTTGACGAAGCTTTTCAAAATGTCCCTGAAGTTTGGGACTGTGCCCTCCGGTTGGAAAAAAGCGATCATTCACCCTATTCCAAAGAAAGGTGACCGCTCCAACCCGGCTAACTACCGCCCCATAGCGATCACATCTGTTCTGTCAAAAGTGATGGAACGTGTGATCAACGACAAACTGCTCACATACCTCGAGAAGAACAAAATTATTAACGACCGTCAATACGGATTCCGGCGGAACCGCTCGTGCGGTGATCTTCTCGCGTATGTGACGCATGTTTGGGGGCGGTGCCTGGAACGTTTTGGTGAAACCCAAACGGTTTCACTGGATATTTCCAAGGCCTTTGACCGGGTTTGGCACCGAGGGCTTGTCAACAAACTGCCTTCTTACGGACTTCCCGCATCCTTGTGTATGTGGATTGCCGACTTTTTGAGGGAGAGGTCGATTCAGGCGGTTGCTGATGGTTTCACCTCTTCCTCGCATTCGATAAATGCTGGCGTCCCACAGGGATCGGTTCTGTCTCCGACTTTGTTTTTGTTGCACATCAATGACCTCTTGACGTGTGCACCGATTCATTGCTACGCGGACGACAGTACAGTCCATGATAGCTTTTTGTTTGACAAACCTCCAAAGGGCTCACAAACCCCAATGGCTCGGAGGGCTTTGAAACAAAGAATGGACGGTTACCTCGAGAGTGTTTCCTCTTGGGGTAAGAATAACCTCGTCGAATTTAATGTTTCAAAGACCCAATCATGTCTGATCACGTCTAAAAGGGATCGAAATGATAATCCAGTCTCCTTCAACGGAAGCATTCTCCCGAACAGGCCTTCCATTGATATGCTTGGTGTAACTCTAAGTGACCAGCTCAGGTACGGGGGCTCCATCGAGGCCAGAGTTAAGTTAGCCTCTCAGAAACTGGGCGTACTGTACAGGGCACGCAGATACTTTAATAGTACACAACTGCTAGCCCTGTACAAATCGCAAGTGCGCCCCACGGTTGAATTTGGCAGCCACCTCTGGTCTGGAGCCCCAAAATACCTGAAAAAAACCCTTGACTCTGTGCAGAAACGGGCGGTCCGTTTGATAGATTCTCCTAATTTAACTAACGGATTGCAATCTTTAGAGCACAGGCGCCAGGTGGGAATGCTGTCCTTGTTCTACCGGTATTACAATGGAAGATGCTCCGAGGAACTAGCGTCATTGATCCCCTCGGCACCGGTGCATAGTCGGGAAACACGCCAAACGCGCGCTCAACATTTGTACACGGTTGACATTAGTCACATGAGAACGGGTCGTTTCTACGACTCGTTCTTGAGTTCAACAGCTCGGCTGTGGAACGATTTGCCGGCCTCTGTGTTTCCTCCCTCCTACAATATGGGTCTCTTCAAGACCCATGTTCACTCCTTCCTCTCCTCAAAAACACCCTCCACACAGCATCCTCAAAGATGACATAGGCCCTGAGGGAAATTATTTTTTCCTCAGGGCCTCCTGTGTGGAGTTAATGTAAAAAAAAAAAAAAAAAAAGTTGGGGTTTGAATCTTGCAATCATACATACAGATAACAGCCAATACAAATATGCACTAAGAAAGTGAAGAAATGTTGTTAGTTCTTGATACATTTATTATACTCTTGTGTATCTTGATATTTATGATACAGTTAAATATGACCGAATCGAATAGGGTCTTTCAAAGCATTGCAAGGAATGGCGCCAGCCTATATATCGGAACTATGTGTCCGACAAAACTTAAGCGAGAGACAGCTTACTCTAAGGTCAGCAGATCTAGATGTTAATAATCGTTTAATCGAACTTTCTAGGTCAAATCGAGCCGTTTACTATGATCGCTCTTTTCGTGTAACTGGCCCTCTCATTTGGAATAAACTTCCCTCAGCTCTCACTAATATCCAGAATTTGGCTGAATTTAAACGGGATTTAAAAACACAATTATTTAAAAAATCATACCATTCATGAATCCTAACACATTTTCAATACACGTAATACCTAAGCCATGCTCTCAAGTTTCCGATAATTGTTTGGTTTCGGTTTCCTCCTAATTGTATTTTTATGTTTAATGATCGAATATAATGTCAGAATATTTCTCATTTCTAAACGCAAACTGCCTTCTGTTAGTATATAATATTTTTGTTTTAAAGTTCTTGTTTTGTCCTGTGCTCCAAGCACCGTTATTGTTTATTATTATTGTCCAGTGTATGCTATGAAAGCACGATTTTTGTTAAATTTTGTTCTCTTGTCATTGTTTTGTAAATACTGTATATTCTTTGTTTCATATTATTTTAACAATATTTTGTAATGGATTCGTAAGGAGCACTGTAGGATTATTATTATAATTACTTTTGTAATTTATTAAGTTAAGCGCACTTGAAGTGAAGTGACACAAAACTGCGCTATACAAATGTAATGTTATTATTATTATTATTAGGGTCACATTAGCTCAGTAGGCAAAGGTCCTGGGTTCGATACTCAACATGACTTTATTTTTTCTGATTTTTCTGTTTCAGATTTTCGATAAAGCGTCGCTAAGTCTTCATTAATTGAATAATAAAATTTGAGGTTTTACTCGTTAACCGAAAATAAAAATAAATAGTTAATGGTTAAATGCTGAATGTTGTGTCATAGAAGAATTTTAGGTTATAATAAATAAGGATTATGGCAAAATGTTTAATACAAACTGAAAAAGCGCTATTCACTCTTCCTGACACTGTTTACATCGTATTATATTTCTCACTGAAGTCAAAAATAGAAAGCAAAACTTCAATGAGATTGTGTCAGGCTGGGAGACTATCTCCCCAAAAGACTACGGCTGTTTGTCGTCTGTGAAGACTACCTTATTGGCCAAGTTATAATATAGTTATTTGTAAAAAACAAGTTAGCATGAAGGATGTGCTGCAAATACAAACGTATAGATGTGCCTGTGTAAATGCAATCGGGATGGGCGAATGTCTTCCAGAGCGAACACAATAAGGAAATAGAATTGTCACTTATTCTCTGTGAGCCTTCGGACATACAGTCTTCCCTCAAATGCTTCCAACAAATTATATTATCTAGGCACAAAGTCATCTCAAACGTGTACATTATTATTAGTGTCAAAACAAATGCGGTGCAATGCAACTTACAGTCTTGAGCCTTCGAGCCCGTCTTGCGCTGACTGACGGCTGAGGATGGCAGAGGCGGGCAGGTCTCCGCAGTCTCCGCAGACTCCGCAGACTCCACAGTCTCCGCAGACTCCACAGTCTCCGCAGTCTCCACGCAGCAGATCTTGTTGGAGGGTGAGCAGTACTGGGAAAAGAAACACTCTTGAATTATAATACTACTCTTTAACCATTGGAGCGTCCTCGCGAAATAAATAAATTTGCCTCAATTGCTAGAGATTTCCCAGAAGATCATTTTTTTAAAATTTTTCACCACTATTATAAAAATCATACCTTCGAACTTTAAAATAGAAAATTAAAACTTATTTGGGTGCTATATAGGCAATAAATAAACCTGCTTTTTACCGTTAAAAAACTAATAAATAAAATAAAAATTAAATATAAGAAAATCGTAAAGTTAGTAACCGCGCGAATCTTGCGTGTTTGTTACTTTGAAACTGCCGTGAGGGGTACTTATTATATGTTTTCTATGGTATACCTGATAATGAAAGGTGCATATCTATGGAGAAAGAATAAATTTTATCCGTTAACAGCTGATCAAAAAAATTCTAATTTTATTTTTAACATCGTTCTAAAATAGTCCACAAAGTTCGGATTTGTGACATATTTTCTCATAATAAATAAAGCATTTCAATAGCTTCACATTAAAATAAAGCATTTCAATAGCTTCACATTAAAATAAAGCATTTCAATAGCTTCACATTAAAATAAAGCATTTCAATAGCTTCACATTAAAATAAAGCATTTCAATAGCTTCACATTAAAATAAATGGCTGGTCATGGAAATGATTTAAATAATTACAATTAATGTTTTACGAATGGTACAAAAATGTAGTTCAATTTTGGACCGCTATCAATTGCAGAAAAATAAAAGTGGTCCATTTTTCACCATGATCGCTCCAGTGGTTAAAAATCAATATTTTGTTTTAACTTTGTTACTTATCAGCTTTGCTGAGTTGGATTATTTCCTTTTTACAATGGAAATGTGAACTGGCTACAGTTGATATCAACTATCTTCGAAAGTCGTCCTTTTGTTGGAAGTGAGTGATTGTATAATTGTAAGAATTTGTATGACTACAGAGTTACACTATTCCTGTATAAATTAGTTACCAATAATATTCAATGTCCAGAGTTGCTAAATAAGATTCAATTCAATGATCCTGGGCGTTCAACACGCTCTTCTGTCCTGTTCAGGGTTCCGTGACAGTTGACAAATGGCCCCCGGCGTACTTGTATACAGTATGCAGTCGGTTTAGGGAAAATACGGTTTACCTAAGTACACAAAATATAACTAAGTGACCCCGAAGGGATATGCAGAGAGAATGTTCCGCCAAATAGCGAAGTATGAAACATATTTTCATTCAAATGCATCAAGGAAAAATATACTTGTCTATATGCAGCTAAATGATTATGTTTACAGTAAATACCAACCATAAATTATTAGATTCCTGATCAAATAAAATTATTCACGCCAAACACTTCAATTATCTCAACCAAACGTATGTTGACAAACTTTCGTCAAACAAATGGCTGAGTATTGGAGAATTGAGCGCAGAAATAGAAGGATTTATGCTTGCCATTCAGGATAGAGTCATTAATACTAAAAATTATAAGAAGTATATAATCAAAGATACAAATCAAATTGATGATTTATGTAGAATATGTTTGGCTTTTCCGAGAAATTATAGAACATATTATATAGAGATGTTCTGTATTAGCGCCTTCCGAGTATACATTTAGGCACAATCAGGTTTTAAAAATAATTCACCAAAGTTTGGCAATTAAACATAACTTGATTGACTGCCGTAATGTAATACCATATTATGAATACGAACTAAATTCATTTTTAGAAAATGAATTTTATAAAATATATTATGATAAAACTATACTAACAGACAGAACGATTCATCATAATAGACCCGATATAGTTTTACATGACAAAATTTAAAAAAAATAACTTATATCATTGATGTCGCTATTTCAAATTCCTGTAATATTCAAAAATCTGTTTCTGAAAAAATTAGGAAATATACAGATTTAGGAAATGAGATTAAAAGAATTTGGCATTCTCGAACTATAAAAATATTACAATTTGTTATTTCGGCTACTGGCATTATACCTAGCTCTTTATTTCAAAATTTAGGCTTATTAGAATTGTCAAAGAATCTTTATATAAAAATGCAAAAATCAGTCATATTAAACACATGTAGGATTACGAAAGATTTTTTAAATATTTATATTGAGGGATCAGTGGGATTTATCGGTCCAGTTAGGAGTTCTATCGAGCCGAACCCTCTGATATGAAAATATCTGGAGTCGGTGAAGTATTTTCCCATATGGTCTCTGGTAGGTTGACGTGTTGTTCTTGTATAGTTTTGTATTTAGTATACTTATACAATGCAATTACATCGCGTGGATTGACTAGATGATCATTTGTGGAAAAGTGTGTGGAAGGGTTAAGTTTTTCCTGTGGGGAAGACTGAACCCGGATATAAAGTCTAGAGAACAATTTAAAAATTAGCATTCTCCTGCCAAATTTAAAGCATATTGTATTATATGCATATATTTATTATTTACAACTTAATCGTAAAAACCAACAAAAAAAAAACAAAAACAATTTTTTTTTTTTACTTCAAATTAGTTCTCAAAACTATGGTCACCCTAAAAGTCTACATGTTTACATGAATTTACTACCTATCGCCAGCAGTTTAGTAGTACCCATAATCTCAATCTGTAAGAAATACAACAATATTGTTCTTTCAATATCTGTATAATTTTGTGTTAGGTATTTTGTTAATTTGTAGCATTGCTAACCTCAACGCAGGCTTGTCCTAGTGAGGTTACAAATTGTATTGTAAACATTTTACCTGCAATGTAAAGATACAATAAATAAATAAATAAATATGTTAAAATACTAAATCTATGCTGGTATGGGTACCGCCACCCCGGGAACTATTAATTGGATAACCAACACCTCTGCCGTAGGTCACCCAAGTGGTTCGCTGCCTTTGGCAACTTAGTAGAGGTGTCCGGGTTCATGGGGTGAGGTTTGTCTAGGTCTGGGCGGCGGATGGTCTGCCCACCAACTGCGTGGCAGGCCGGATCGAGAGAGAGGTCTTTTGACCTCTCCAACCAGAATCCCTCGACCCATCGCCTTGCACCGCAATTGAAGGGATGGATTCATGCGTCCGTCACTCCTGAACAAACTGACCCCCAGATTCCTACCCACCCCTCATACCTATTTCCTTTCCCGATCTTACTTCTCTGCTATTCCTTAAAAAAAACCCTCCACATGTTATGAAAATTATTTATACCTAAAATGACTTTCCTACCAAACCGTACGTAGGTACGGACTTAATTTATTATTTTTTAATCACTCGATTGTCTATGGGATATTACACGGGCAACAATGAGTTTCTTCAGAGTCTGGACCGGGCAACGGACTCTGACGAGACGTCAATCATTGTGCCATGATTAAATTTGAAATAAAGTGTGTTGTGATATAGTAACACGTAATATATTTGGTAAATATTTCCCTAATAGGGACACGCTTAATATTCACTTTTTATTTCAGAAACACTTCAGAAACATATCAGTTACATAATAACTAAAAGTAGGTATTTCACTTTCCGAAGTTGGAAAATAATGCATTTTAGTCGATATTTCATTAAAAAACAGACAATTACACATCTTTTCTTCACGCCATGTTTTGATATAATAATATTAAAATAGCTTTTTAGGCTAGTTTTTTTTTCCTTTTTTAATTAAACCCAAACTAAGAACCTAAGAACCTATTTTAGGGTCATTATTTTAAGCTCAATTTAAAGTATTTTAAGCTCTTGGTAAGCAAAAGTGTTTATGCACAAAGAAGGGACATAAAATACTATATGAATCAGTTAACATATTACCTGTGCGAGGAATATTATGGTTTAAAATTGTATGCCAAAAGCTATTGTCGGACTCAATTTACAAAGAAAAAGTAGATCATGAACATGGCACTAGATTTAGTAAAAATGAGGGTTTGTCCGTTCCGAAAATTATAAATAAATACGGCCAACGGACATTCACTTATCTTGTCCCCACCATATTTAATAAGATGCCGATGAATTTCAAAATCGAATCCAATTGCCCCACTGATCTCAAAAGAAAAATTAAAAAATGGCTAATGGGTCAAAACTTTTTGTACTGATATTGTTTGTAATCTTATGTATAAATACTATCTATAATTAATTTAATCTATCAGTAATTTACCTGTGTTATATCTGTCTGTCTGTATATTTTATGCTTTTGTATTGTAGGTACTTAAAAGTTATTCTTCTGGAACTATTTTGCTATTGTGTTTTCTTATAATATTTTATGTTTTAGTGTTTTATTAATATTGTCAAATTGACCTGCTGACAAACTGCCTTGGCAGTTTAGCGGGTGATTAAAATGAAGAATAAAAAAATAAAAAATAAAAAAAATGTATTAATATTTTGGATTAAAAAAGAGAAGAAAAAAAACTAACCTCAAAACTTTGACATCAATGACAATGGTCGCCGAGCGAAAATTCGTTTTTAATTTGAACAAAATAACCATTAAAATTCATTATTTTTCAATTCCGGAAACTGAAATACTTACTTCCATTATTATCCAGCATATTGAGCGTGTCCCTATTAGGGAAATAAATACCATATATTTTCCATATATTATTAAATATATACCCGATATTGCAATAGTTGCGCGAAAGTGTTTCGCAAGACGCGATGTTTTAACCGCGTGATTTTGTGGGCCGGTCGGCCATATCTGAAATAGAAGATAATAATCCAGGCAATCGGGCTGATTACCCTCGTCATCCGCAGCCCAGGATAGCTGGGAGATGTCCTCAAATATAATTGCGTCGAGCGCCCGGTGTGTTTTCGGGATAATTCCACGCCCTGAACGCCACGCCAAACTTGTGGGGGCATCCACACGCTAGCGGTCCCTCATCAGCCCTGTGGGGGCATCCACTGGACCCGCCGGGATCGGACGATCCCTGAGACGTCGCCATCCGGAGAGCTGGCCCAGCATAGGCCCGACCTACCGCCAAGAGGACCGCATGGATCCCTTTCCGAGAGATAATCCCGCTTCGTTCGCGACGTCTTGCTAGCTAGCTTATTTCAGTATGGTCTGTTATGGGGGTAAGAATCTCTAACATTGTTTGTAAATTTGTATCATGATAACAAGTGCAATATACGCTCTTTTTGTTTCTGAAGAAACTCGATCTTTGATTTATAAAATACCCCAGATATCAAGGTAAAATTGCCCTTTCCCCACGGCGCTGAGATAGCGTCTCAAATCTGAGCTACGCCTGATACACCTAACCTCCAAAACGTAAGTATTCACAGTATTAAATTTGAATGTAACACACACAGCATTCCCTTCGATGACAAAGGCCCTGAGGGCGATTATTTTCCTCGAGACCTCCTGTGTGGACATAATGTAAAAAATAAATCGAGTCGATGTTTGGATTGAAAGTGGTTATAATTTTAAATTATAATTTTACAGGAAAAACCTTCCCGGGGGCTGTACGAGGATTGTCGGAGGATCAACATTCTGGTCACCCCTGTACAGGGACACACAACAAAACACTAAGGAGCTTTCTGCTCAATTTTTCACTGCGCCATTCGGGTTGTGCAGGTCAATACGCGTAATTTGATACCCATAACGCATAATTTCCTGTTGCAAAGAAAACTCCTTCAACTGAGCCACCTTTGTCGCCGACACTTTAAAACGGTCCAGGGAGCTCACCGCTCAATCCAATGCAACTGCTACTGAACCAATCATGTTCAGTGTTTCAATTAATTTAATTTATAAAAACCAATAGAGTCTTGTCTCGAAAAAAGGGAGGAGTAGTCTTATCTCTAGGAGTATACCGATCAATTTTTTCACTCAGCTTTTCGGATTGTGTAGGTCGAGACGCGTAATTTGATATCCATCTCGCGTACTGTAAGGTTACATGAAATAAATATTTATAGAAATATAGTTCCTACGTTCAGTACTTACCCACATCAATCTATTCTGATGCACAATATCCGAACAGGTACCAATTATAGTAAGTAATTTGAATTAATTTGAATAATTTAAAATTCGGTTTTTTTTATTTAAAATTTTTTGAGAATGGAAATTTTTTGAGATTAATTTTTTTTTGGATTTTGAAATATTTTGAAATTTTTTGGATTTTTAACATTTTCGGATTTTGAAATTTTGTTAATTTTTAACATTTTCGGATTTTGATTTTTTTTTGAATTTTGAAAATTTTGGTTTTGAAATTGATTTTTTTTTGATTCTGAAAATAATTTTGTTTGGATTTTGAAATTTTAATTTTTTTTTTATTTTGAACCTTTGGGATTTAAAAAATTTATTTGATTTTGAAATTTTACATAAGTCCCTACCCAGTATAGTAAATAAATATATTCTCTGTCAAATTTCACTCTTGCGTATTGTGTGCTCTCGGTGGATTATCAATGTCGGCCGGCGTGGCGAGCGGTAAGGCTCTTGACTCGCAATCCGAAGGTCACGGGATCGAATCCGGCGAGCAAATAAATTTTATTTGATTAATTTGTGTTATTTCACAATTAGTTCATTTAAAATAATATGCAGTAGGTATATTTGCGGCAGGTTCCAGAGTGAATATACTCAAGTATAGCCCTGCTATAACAATGATGACCAATCAGAATTGAAACGTTGCTTGAAATGGCTTAAGCCGTGTTTGGTGACCAGATTTTAATAGCTAGGTTACTTTCCCACATTCCTTTTCTCCAATTACTTCCCCTCCCCACTACCTTCAGCCTCACAACGTACCTCAAGGATGACATAGTCTCACTGGCTCCAGCGAGAGCAGTTGGGACTGTTGTGCGGTGTTCCGAAAAAAAATATATTTTGCGCGCACTCACCATATTTCACAAAATTGGCGAAATACTCAATTTTATTACTGAGCATAAAATAAATTTGTCAAACTTAATTTTATTACAATAAAAAATTACAAAAAATGTTATTTCATAGTACGCGGATAGATTGCCTATCGCCCTCGTTGTGATATTTCACAAAAACGAGGCTATGCAAAATTTTGTAACAAAGGAAAAAAAAATGAAACTTCATTTAATTGCTAGAAAATTTTTTCAGAACACATAATTTTATTTAATATCATGTTTTGATTTTAAAGGAAAAAGTCTGCAAGTAAATACCTAACAATGTCCAAAGAGAACAAAGCTATATTCATAAATAATCAACACATTCATAAATAAAAAAAATATTTGGGCAGGGTTGTTTAAAAAAAATTTAACAATTCTTCAAATTTTTCAAGTTAATTTTCAGTTCTGGTAAGTTTTGTTCAAATTCTATTCAAGTAATGTAATTATTTCAGTTTGATGCAACTGGACTATAATGATAAAACAACAGAACTCGAATAGAACTTACACAGAACGTAAAAATGAAGTTTAGAAAAATGCTGAATTATTCAATTTTATTGAAACGACATTACCTTAGTATTGAATTATTACTTAATTTATTGTGTGGCTACCTATTCGTCTAGGTACCTGCGCATTTCTTTTGAAATAAGTACCTACCCTTTATAAAAAACATCAAATTTTAACTGGCTAGTAAAATCTACACTACTGAAGAAATCTCTAGGCACGTGTTTTTCGTGAGTTTTTTTTTTAAAGTCTTGTTTTCGGCAGCTTCTCCTGAATTAATTTACATGTGATGCGTATAAGACGATGATTGAAAAAGTTGCGGGAACCTCTCAACTAAAAGATTTTTTTAAATAATTTTAGGTAGGATCGGTTTTTCGGCCGCAAAATTGTTTTCCTTAAAACAACAACGAAAAACGCTGAGAGATCTATTTTATAAGGCTAAAATATGACGTTTAAGTTCGCGACCTACCTCTATAGTCTCGCTGTCTGGCCAAAATGGACCTTGAAACGTTCCGAACTCGAGAGAGCAACGGTCGATTATCGCCGGCGAGCCCAAGCGAGACTGGGAAATGATAGGGCATAAGCGTCTTTTTAAAGCAAAAATATGCCGTAAGGTTGTTTTAAAATTTGCCGCCCCCCCCTATATAGGTATTTAGAATTTTGCCGCCCCCTTATACAGTATTTCAAACGTAGATTTCCTTTTTTTTATAACGACCGCATTTTTATACGACGGCTTTTAAATCACATGAATCAATTTTCTTCCGAAAAAATCATGTTTTAAATTCTGCTACAAATTTATAACGGCTCTCGAAAATCGATAATGGTATCCATGTAATAGGATTTCGCATCTCGAATTTATACAATGTGTTTATAACACAACGCAGGTTTCAACTTAAGATTGATTTTGCGTTAGAGAACCAAAATAATAGTGACACATGGAACAGTCAATTTCAAAATTTTTGCAGCGTATGGCATGCAACTCGAATGTAAAACTTGACTAGGTCCACTATGAATCCGCAACTTGTTATTTAATTTATCGTTATATTCTGAACACAAAACTGGTTTTAAATAAATCTCTATGGGGTGAATTAAGACTACATTCAGTACATGAAAATGGTTTATCTTTGGGCGGGGGGTCTGAAAATCAAAAATTCGTGTGACATAATTTATGGATGGCCCCTAATGAGTAATATTAAGAAAGGGACGCTCAGATGGTTTGGCCATGTAAAGCGAATTAACGAGTAAAAGAGTGTAAGGAGAATATACGATTCAAAGGTGAATGGTAAAAGAAGTCGGGGACGCCCGAGGAAGACATGGCATGACCAAATAAATCAGATACTTGAGCCGGGCCATGTCAAGAAACAGAATAATAGAAGAGCATGTATGAATGTGAACGAGGCAACGAGATATGCTAAGATTGAGTGGTTTGGCAGTCTGTCCCCTCTGCCTACCCCTGCGGAGAAACGACTTGATAGTTAGTTAGTCAAACTAGACTACCTTTTTACACTGTGCAATAATAGGTTTTTGTTTTGAATAATGTGATCATTGGTTTGAAATATTGTGTTTTTCTAGGCAAGAGGAAGTTCGGGCCAATCTCAACTCTAACACGCAGAAAGAGGAGAATGCAGTTGCTAATGACGGGGACCAGACGTCAATTGAGATGCGCCCAACGAAACAATGCAACGGAACGCCTCGCTACGAGTATTGAACATTTTCTTTCCCGCTCTCTTTGAATGCATATATTTAAAGTATGCTGAATATATGATGAAATGGTTGTCCTAATTTATTTACTGGTCCAGTTCATTATTTATTCGACATCACAATGAACATCTTTTTGTTGGAAATCAACAATTTATCCTAAAAAGACGGCTTTGTAGTGAATGTCTTTCGACGCCTTTAAAATATGTTTTATATTCTTGTGTGAATGTATACATGTGTGTAAACAAATGTAGATATATAAATAAATAAAAACTTTTAAAGAATTAAAACAAACACTTCGTATTTAAACCACGAATTTATTATTTTTTATATATCTACCGGTTTCGCTTCGACCAAGCTTCATCAGGATATAACTATAATAATAGTTATTATTATATCCTGATGAGCTTGGTCGAAGCGAAACCGGTAGGTATATAAAAAAATATAATCAATTCGTGGTTTAAATACAAAGTGTTTGTTTTAATTCTTTTAAATGTAATGTCTAACCTCAAAGTAATCGCTTCTTACGAAAAAAAATAAAATTTTAACATTTTATTTTTAAAATAACTTTTAGGCTAACAAATTGGGTGTGGATTTGTATTGTCTATGGTAGTAACTTTTTTGCTTACTTTCCTCTATCCTTGTCGATGGTATGTGACGTCGATTTCATGAAATTAAAAAAAAGTAAAATATTGTCGTATGTGTGGTTCAATAGTGTTGACACTTGGCCTATACAAAAGTAAAATATTGTCGTATATGTGGTTCAATAGTGTTGACACTTGGCCTATACAAAAGTAAAATATTATCGTATATGTGGTTCAATAGTGTTGACACTTGGCCTATACAAAAGTAAAATATTGTCGTATATGTGGTTCAATAGTGTTGACACTTGGCCTATACAAAAGTAAAATATTGTCGTATATGTGGTTCAATAGTGTTGACACTTGGCCTATACAAAAAGCCCGAAGATATCGATCTAGGTATTGGTTTGTTTATGGTTGACAGTACACACAGTTGTATCGTGCGACTATATATTACTTATGACGTCATTGCCACCCTCGGTTACTTTGTACCGGTGACTATCATTCGATGACAGTGGATCCGAGGAACAGGCTATTTTTAAAACCAGTTCCTATTGGAATAAAATGGGCAAACACAAATACTAACTGGGCGAAGCCCAACTAAAAACCGCCCGCAAGGCCAATTATAAATAGTGAAATTGCTTATTGTGTGTGCGTGTGTTCCCGGAGCTGGTGAGGGATCCATCGCCAGGATTATTCTTTTTCTGTTTGAACTAGCGGTCACTCACACACAGCTGAAGCGGTAACTTATCATCATCTGGTATTATTATATTATACCTGCAGTACAATTCCACGGGCGGTGTCTTCCATTGCTTTCGGACAGGCGGAGTACTCTCGGCACACCCCGGTAGACCCCTTCAGTCTGCAGCCTTCTGCAAGAAGCCAAAAACACAACCGTCATAAAGGGAAACATCTGATCATTGGAGGGAACCCACCACTCTTCCAACGGCTGTGTGAGGAAACTGATTGTTTAACCTCCTTAGCCGCACACGTCAGGACTAGATCTAGATCCTCCAATGTCCCTGCATGCATGATTGTTAGTAAGAAGGAAAAATGTATCCAACTTACATTTGCAGTAATTAACAAGATAAAGACACATCATAGGTGTGCCTTATATCTTTTTAATGTGTGTAAGTATGATTAAAACTAAAGAAAATATATGAAAAGAAAGATATCGCGGGCAGTTTGTCCCACTATCGCGGGGCAGTCCCGGCGAGAATGAGCGGGCGAGCGGCCCATCGAATACATCTGATCAGTTCAAACTCAACAACTCAAATTCTGCAACCGCAATCTTCCATCATATAGTTAATAGATATCATGAACCGAAGGCAAAAATGAAGCTGACAGTTTATTTTATTTATTATTTTTTTATTTAACTTTTATGAGAAAAACCTCAAATTGTAATATTTAATTAAATGAAGACACTACGAGCGAAACTCGAGCGAAAATCTGGAAACAGAAAAATCAGAAAAAGATATTGGCACCTCTGGGACTCGAACCCAGGACCTCTCTAGTTTCCGGGCGAGTGCTCTTGACCACTGAGCTAAGGTATCGATATCCAATTCGTTCACTTTTAACTGTACCATACTTCTACTAAGAACCACCCATATTATCTTCATTTTCTTAACGCATATTTTTATTGGCTGCCATCTTTAAAAAACCCGAACTAAATGTAATCTAGATGGTGTGTGGATAAATTTTTATCCATTTTGTTTAACATGCGACATCTATTGACTTTTCGTCAGGTCTAGGATGAATATTATTATTTTTTTATTTAACTTTTACGAGTAAAACCTCAAATTGTAATATTTAATTAAATGAAGACACTATGAGCAAAACTCAATCAAAAATCTGGAAACAGAAAAATCAGAAAAAGATATTGGCACCTCTGGGACTCGAACCCAGGATTTATTTTATTTCTTTACTAGCGAGTTCCCGGCATGCGTTGCTTTGCCACTTAATAAAGAAATTGTTTCTCCCTGCGTGTCCTTTCCCATTCGAACGGTTCCCCTCCCGCCTCCCCTTCCTCTCCAGCGTCCACTTACCCTCACGCGTTCCCACTTCTCCGCCTTCCCTTTCCCCTCTCCCGCCAACCCCCTCCAGCGATCCCCTCCCCTCTCCCGCTTTCAATATATTCAGTCCCAGTACATTCAGATTTTTAAACAGCTCGCGTGCCACCCATTGCAATTTTATTAAAAAATATCTATTACAAATATTCATTTTTGTATATTATAAGAACAATCAGTCAATTTTGGTACCTTACATAGGTACCTATTTAAAATAAATATAAAAAACACAAATAACTTTGTTTTAATTTAGAATAATAGGACCACCACAACACGGGCATGGTGGTCGAAATATCCTAAAATTAATGTAACAATTACAGCAAAAATCTCGTGGAAGGCATCTTAAGTATCATTTAAAGAAACATTGTAAATTTTTTCACAACTATAACTTGTAAAATAATAGAAATAGACGTGTTTTTAATAATTTTCGGAGCATACTTAGCGATTTTTTTCTATCGAGGGAATTTCATATAATTTACGTTTCGGCGTGGAACATATCTAGATATTATCGTAAAAAATAACGTATATTTTTTTAAGAGCTTAAAAACTTCAAATGTTTAAGGGAGATATGTAAGAAATCGGTAAAAATTCGGATAACGCAGCCTTAAATTAATTTAATAATGGATCTGTAAATAATGTTACAAAGCGTTAAGGATTTGTAGGGGTAATTTGAAGTATTATTTTTTTCAGAAATTGCTTCTTCTTCTTTGTCAGTATTTGATATGTCAGTAATTGCTTCTTCTTCTTTGTCGGTATTTGATATGTCAGTAATTGCTTCTTCTTCTTTGTCAGTATTTGATATGTCAGTAATTGCTTCTTCTTCTTTGTCAGTATTTGATATGTCAGTAATTGCTTCTTCTTCTTTGTCGGTATTTGATATGTCAGTAATTGCTTCTTCTTCTTTGTCAGTATTTGATATGTCAGTAATTGCTTCTTCTTCTTTGTCAGTATTTGATATGTCAGTAATTGCTTCTTCTTCTTTGTCAGTATTTGATATGTCAGTAATTGCTTCTTCTTCTTTGTCAGTATTTGATATGTCAGTAATTGCTTCTTCTTCTTTGTCGGTATTTGATATGTCAGTAATTGCTTCTTCTTCTTTGTCAGTAATTGATATGTCAGTAATTGCTTCTTCTTCTTTGTCATTAAATGATACGTTAGTAATTGCTTCTTCTTCTTTGTCAGTAATTGATATGTCAGTAATTGCTTCTTCTTCTTTGTCAGTATTTGATATGTCAGTAATTGCTTCTTCTTCTTTGTCAGTATTTGATATGTCAGTAATTGCTTCTTCTTCTTTGTCGGTATTTGATATGTCAGTAATTGCTTCTTCTTCTTTGTCAGTATTTGATATGTCAGTAATTGCTTCTTCTTCTTTGTCGGTATTTGAAATGTCAGTAATTGCTTCTTCTTCTTTGTCAGTATTTGATATGTCAGTAACTGCTTCTTCTTTGTCAGTATTTGATATGTCAGTAATTGCTTCTTTTTCTTTGTCAGTAATTGATATGTAAGTAATTGCTTCTTCTTCTTTGTCAGTATTTGATATGTCAGTAATTGCTTCTTCTTCTTTGTCATTAAATGATACGTTAGTAATTGCTTCTTCTTCTTTGTCAGTAATTGATATGTCAGTAATTGATTCGAGGGTATAGTTGCTAGTTTATTGTTTGTTTACATGAAATCGTACGACAAATCCGTGATGAGGCTAATAATTTTATAAAATAATAAAAATAACACAGAATAATTTATTGAAAAAACAATATTGTTACATTAATGTTTCTCACAAATAATGAGTACCTCCTAAGCTGAAAGAAGCTCACTCTAGGGAGAAAACCTGTATGGTGACGATGTGTTGATTTTGAGTTGAAATAATTTATTTAAACAAGACAAAGATGAAAAGAAAATAATACGAGTATGTATGTACATGTAATATAATATTGTGCTTTTGAGTTTGGATTTCAAGAAGAATTTAAGATACAACATAATTGATTGCTTAAAACTAATTAATATTTTGGCATGTCCATATAACATGGATAGACGAGGATATATTGCCCATATTATTTTCAGGAAGGCGTTTCCTTCAGGAGAGTGCACCTTTCATTTTACGTTTAGGCAATTCTTGACCATAATTTTTGAGGTGAGAGATCCGTGACTACTAATAATTATTTATAACATTTTTAAGGTTATAAAGCCCGCCTATGTCGGATCTTTTTATAGGTTCTACCGATTATTTGTTAAAAAGTTATAAGTGGTACATATGGTTTTTGTGTGTTCAAGTACTCATACATAGATGTGTACATTATTTGATATTAGCTAGCTATTTACATGCCCTCTACAAAAACCATCGCTGATATGTACGTGTGCATATTCATGATGTATTAGAGATGTGACTATCTACGGGAGGAAGGCTGGGATGATAATTGTATGGAAGAAAGTGATTTACCAGTTGAGTTGAGAAAGGTGGCTTTAATTTTTACGAAAATTGGTGCGTATAACAATATATCATATATGTCATCCGTCTTTAACCCTTCAGACTAATTTATTCGGTTTTCGGAACAACTCATATTGGTCTCATAGAAATCTCCCTTACTATCGTGGTTAAAAATATGATGTAAACGGTGTCACAAAGAAAAAACTCGGAGATTAATTTTATAATAATTAAAATGTACTTCTTTGTTAATCAAAGTTTCCGACTTTTATTTATTTATTATATTTACACGAAACGACAAAAAGGCGAGCGGAGGATAACGTTTTTAATACATGTCTAATAAAATATGTGTGTCTGTGTTTTTTTTTCATTATCTGCAATTTAAGTTGGAAAAAAGTGAGGTGGGCGACTTTTAAAACTTCCTCAAGTTTGCATTAAATATGTTTACATTTCAAAAAGTTTATGTTTATTTCGAATTATAAAATTTTAGAGCTTATTTTATCAACTTTCCAAAACAGTGTTTAGTTTTTGGATGCGTTCAGAAATATTTCATTTATTTGAATTTTATTGCAAAGTTGCAAGTTGTTAGTTTTTATCAAAGAAAGACTGAAGAACAGAAGTTCAAACAAAAAAAGGGAATGGTTGCAGTCTAATTGCGACTTTAAATTAAAAAGTTAGACTTACCTTGTGGTTGAAAGGCATGCATGGTGATGGACAGCCATTCTCGGTGTGTGAATACATTGGTGTACAGGGCGACGGCGTTAAATTGGCAGACGTTTTCCATATTAGAATTTGGGGCGTTGCTCAACAAGCCACGCAGGTACCAGCGCGTAGGACTTCCGCCCGTGGTCTGCAGTGGAAACACCAGCCCGGCCCCGCTGTCTCCCTGGCACACGGCTGATCCTGGAAGGGAATAGGAAGGTGAACAAAGTGTCGGTTGGACAGAGATTCTTCAGATCGTAAGAAGTCAGCGATTTGCTGAGTACCGCACGCAGGTACCAGCACGGGTAACTTGTGTCTGTGTTCTGTAGTGGGAACACTATCCCGGCACACGATTAAACCTGGAAGGGAATAGGAAGGTGAACAAAGTGTCGGTTGGACAGAGATTCTTCAGATCGTAAGAAGTCAGCGATTTGCTGAGTACCGCACGCAGGTACCAGCACGGGTAACTTGTGTCTGTGTTCTGTAGTGGGAACACTATCCCGGCACACGATTAAACCTGGAAGGGAATAGGAAGGTGAACAAAGTGTCGGTTGGACAGAGATTCTTCAGATCGTAAGAAGTCAGCGATTTGCTGAGTACCGCACGCAGGTACCAGCACGGGTAACGTGTGTCTGTGTTCTGTAGTGGGAACACTATCCCGGCACACGATTAAACCTGGAAGGGAATAGGAAGGTGAACAAAGCGTCGGTTGGACAGAGATTCTTCAGATCGTAAGAAGTCAGCGATTTGCTGAGTACCGCACGCAGGTACCAGCACGGGTAACTTGTGTCTGTGTTCTGTAGTGGGAACACTATCCCGGCACACGATTAAACCTGGAAGGGAATAGGAAGGTGAACAAAGTGTCGGTTGGACAGAGATTCTTCAGATCGTAAGAAGTCAGCGATTTGCTGAGTACCGCACGCAGGTACCAGCACGGGTAACTTGTGTCTGTGTTCTGTAGTGGGAACACTATCCCGGCACACGATTAAACCTGGAAGGGAATAGGAAGGTGAACTTGCCAAATCCCACCGTTGCTGATCAGATCAGAGCTGAGTGAAATATGTATTTAAAAACAAAAATTATTAGGAAAGGGACTAATAATATCTTTTACACCCCTCAAATCAATACCAAATTAATGCAAACACAGCAGTTTTATTGGTCCTCGGACATTTAAATTTATACCAAAACACATTCGAACGACAGATAAAATATCACTCTACATAAAAGAATTAAAATTATGCCTTTATGATGCAGATGTAACACTTTTGCTATAAATTCTATGTAAACCTTGATGCATCACTTTTCATAACAATTCTACGGTAACTTCAAGACTAACTTTCAAAAAATCAACAGAAACTTAGTTTCTTTTTTTAACAGAATATTTTTCACAGATATTTTCACCTATATTTATAAATCTTCATTTTAAAACTTACCTTCTGTAATTGTACTTACTGAATGTGGCATTTTTATTTATATTACCCAGGCACAGGCAGTGCCTTAGTGGGTTCCCATTACCTACTTTTATCTACTATAGATTTACTTATTCCTAACTTTTACACTATTTGTTTCTTATATTATTTGTATCTTACTGTGTTATGAAATATATGTAAAAATTAATTTCGAAATTTTTATAAATATAATGGGAAAAAATAAAGATTAAAAAAAAAAAATCGTCTCCAGCACGGGACGCAGTGCTACCGCTGCCAGAACTTCGGGCACGGCTCCCGAAACTGTTCACACATCGCAAGGTGTGTGAAGTGCTTGGTTGAGCACCGGATGCAAAAAAGTTAATAGATGCGACATTTAATATGTCGCCAATTGTAAACGAACCAACAAGAGTAACAGGTTCTTCCTCGACACTTCAGTTCTTATTTGTCCAACAGACCATTTTAGTTTTTGTTCAATCTCCATTTTAAAATTAAAAATAGAGTATAAAAAAGTATAGTTAATCACTTTACTAAGAATTATTTTAACTAATGAAACCTTTATATTTACGGAAATAGCTTTATCTTGAATACCTTTCATAATATTTCATTGAAATAATGAAAGAAAACCTTCTCTTCCTATAAAATTTTCTAATGGTCTGTTGGACAAATACGAACTAAGGCGACGACTTATAGATGTGGTATTCACTAATAAACCATAAGTTACACGTGCAAAAATTTACCATTACAAAACTATAAGCGACCATGGTTTACTTATATGCGACTTAAAATTCTCAAAACCAAAATATACCCCAAAAACAATAACCTACAGCAGTGTTCCGCAAAGTGTGTGCCGCGGCACACCGGTGTACCGTGGCCCTTAGTCGGTGTGCCTCACCGCAATGTTACATTGCGACGCTGTGCCCGCTTAGTCTTCCCAGCGGTCCCAATTTTTAGAGACCCAGGGTTCAGATTTTGCTCCTCTATTTAAAAAAGAAGAATGGGTAGCAAAATTTTAGTGTGTGGCGGACATATTCGCTCATTTAAATCAACAAAAAAATGCAAGGCAGGATTCTAATACGTCATCGGACAAGATTGAAAGCTTTCGGGTTAAGTTGGTGTTATGGGTCAGCCACGCTACCAATGATAGTGATGAACACTTCATTTGGGAACACTTCCCAAATGTCATTGCTGCCGATTTAGAAAAAGTGCAGGCTTTGATTTGAAACAATCGGAGCTATTAGCAGAAAAAATGAACTCATATTTTCTTATGGGGACCTGTATCCTATGGACTGGGTACAAAATCCATTCCCAGATGGCTTTCCCCTTGGACACTCACCGAAAAATGAGCAGGAAGAATTCATGGAGCTAGAAACTAATCGGACATTAAAACCAAAATTTTCCGAAATAGAGCCAGCACATTTTTGGCTGCATATTAAAAATGTGTACCTATACACTGCTTTCGAAGCATGCTGTTGCAATTCTCTTAACATTTGCCTTGTCCTTGCGCGAATTAGGGTTTTTAACTCTCACTACGATTAAATTTTCAAAAAAGAACGCCTGAGGACGATTGACGAAGGAATAAGAGCGGCATCTGATGGTATTAATACGCTAGCGTCTGTAGGTTGAAATTTAAGAATCCGCCTCGAGGACATCTTCGGCGCCGCGCCTTAAGCAAAACCATCTTCGTAGCTTCGTACGTGAAGTTTGTTACAAAGCTGCTGTCGTGTCGTCCACCGCCCAAAGGGCCTAGCAGCAAAAATCCTCAGAGCGGGTTTTTAACCGCTCGTTATCAACGATTACTCCAAATTGCCTGTGCTGTTATGTTCACATTCCTCATGGCTCACATTCCTCGTTAAACATATTTTCAAACTATATTGATTACCTAAAATAAATATTAAATAAACATTGTTTTTTTTCTTTGGTGTACCTCTAAAATTTCTGAATTGGTAGGTGTACCTTGAACACAAAAAGTTTGCGGAACACTGACCTACAGAAACACTAAAGACATCGACAAGAATAAGCTCAATGCTGATTTGGCTAATGGGTCATAGCAGCACATAAGCGCTTTGAATGATGTTGATAGTATGGTCACAAACCTCAATGTGTACGTATTGAATATATATGATACGCGCGCACTAAAACAGGCAATAACTAAAGACAAACACAAACCTTGGATAACAGAAGTCATTAAATATGATGAAAATTCGAGATCGCGCGTATTCCAGGTATTTAAAGTCAAAATTAGTCTCACACTACACATACTATAACAGTTACGAAATCATGTAACCTCTTCTATGAAAATAGAAAAAAAAATTTTTTTGAACAAAACATCAATAATAATATACATAACTCAAAAAAACTCTGGAAATCTGTAGAAAACTGCCTTCAACTGATATACCAAAGACAAATTCGGAGATAAAACAGATTTAAATGACCCGGAAGCCATAAATAATCATTTTATTAACCGCAGTCAAAATCTAGAACATAGTCCAATTTTACTGGATCATTATAGTTCACAAAATCACTCTATAGCAATCTCATTATCACTTCCAATAGTTGATGAAACTACAATAACAAGACACATTCATAATATTAATTCAAATCTTACTCGGCACCATAACAACCATCATTACCCAACCAATCTCAATTTTCTTAATTTTGAGAGGCGGGAATGGGTACCGCTGCCCGGGAACCTTTATTGGATAACCAACACCTCTGCCATAGGTCACCCCAAGTGGTTCGCTACGTTTGATGACTTAGCAGAGGTGCCGTCTTGGAGGTGGATGACTAGGACACACTGAACCCCAGATTCCTACCCACCCCTTAAATCCTTTTCCTTCCCAGAACTCTTTTCCCCCTCCTTTCCTTAAAAAACCCTCTACACGTCATCCCCAAAGATAACATAGGCCCTGTGGAAAATTACTTTCCTCGGGCCTCCTGTGCGAAGCTCGTGTAAAAAAATCATTACGGACAGGTATAGTTCCATCACTGCGGAAAAATGGTTTAGTAACACCAATTCTATTGTGTCTATCTACCGTTCCATTAACAGAATCACAATTGTATACGCCCGTTCGCTGTATACAAAATTTGGGTAATGACTATAAAGATGTTGTTGACATATTTAGCACACCATTCACTAAATATAAACAAGTCATAGTAGAATTTATATCAGAAAGAAGAACAACAAATTTAATTCGACTAACATAATACGGGCATTTGCCTAGCTTGGTAGTCGAAATACCATGTCAAACAATCCTGTAATAAACAAAATGAATAAAGAAAATGAAAAAAAAAAAAAAAAAATTGAACCAACTACACAGCTCTGCTTCGACTTATTTCACTTGTATTGTACTTTTCTCAGCCTAAAGTTTTTCCATCTGGTGGAATATTTTGTTTTTATTTCAATTCGTTTTTGACCTTGTGTTTGTTTCAGATTTGATTATGATTTTGATTTTGATTTTGATTTTGATTGTGATTTGGATTTTGTTTTTGTATACGATTTTGTTATTTGATTTTGTTATGCACATTTAGATGTTCTTTTTTAAAAAAAAATTACATGTAAAAGCCCAGCTGGGCGTGAAATTCAAAATAAATAAATACATTCCTTAAAAAAACCCGCTAAGCTCCGCGCCGTATAAATATAACTGCATGAGCATGA
The DNA here is from genome assembly GCA_936435175.1 of Glyphotaelius pellucidus. Classification (NCBI taxonomy): domain Eukaryota; kingdom Metazoa; phylum Arthropoda; class Insecta; order Trichoptera; family Limnephilidae; genus Glyphotaelius; species Glyphotaelius pellucidus. Next base: position 885,913 of record OW386565.1, read on the forward strand.
CCAGCCATGACCTGCTTCATCGACTCACCGTTCATCAAGGTACCTCTAACATAATCTAGTTTCCGAGCCCGTAACTTCAAGAGTAAATGTCGTTTTAAGCGTTAAATTCTAAGCCAAACTTTAGTAATAAGCCTTTGTTTTATGTTTAAAAACCTAGTATAACCTAAACCCGAATTAAGACTGAAATAAAAAGCAATTTGCTTAAATATTTGTTTCATTCTGAGAGCTGAATCCACAGCGCCGTACTCTAGACCAAGACCCTACCTAGACCTAGACCGTACCTAGACCAAGACCCTACCTAGACCAAACCGTACCTAGACCAAAACCCTACCTAGACCTAGACCGTACCTAGACCAAGACCCTACCTAGACCTAGACCGTACCTAGACCAAGACCCTACCTAGACCAAGACCCTACCTAGACCTAGACCGTACCTAGACCAAGACCCTACCTAGACCTAGACCGTACCTAGACCTAGACCCTGAGTTGAAAGTTTCATGTACCTTGCCTATACTATAATGCACCCTGACTCTTTTGAATATAATACACGCACACACAAGTATTAATAACATTTATAACACACCATTATCCAAAGTTCTCGAAAAAGTTGTGTTTGAGCACAGTAGTCTACGCCGGAACCTGCGAGATTATACCTCGTCATCAATACAACAATAATCACAGTGACGACTGTTCGTGTTTATACTTTGCTCTCGCAAAACTCATAAAGAAACGAATAATTCGTGTGAAAGAGGTATTTGTGTGTGTAATACCTATAAGTGCCAGGGGCTTTTCTGTTAAAACAGTGGAAGAAAATATCTATTTCCACCTAATTTTAAACAGTTTTAACGCCAATTTGCAAATTAATCTAGAATCGTTTTTGTGTTCTTGAAATGTCCATCCCACCGGTGCAACCCTTGCCTGATGAATGTAGTCATCGGCGTAAAAAAAGATTGATGATGACGTCCCCATCACACAAAGATCTGATTTCTCCAGTGCTTGAAGACGAGGAATCCGATAGTGAGTCTGATTATTCAGACGTATCTGAAAAGGGGACTCGTAGTATCCCGGTGTCCTCAGTCCAGATTCTAAATGACACTCAGGCCAGTCTAAGAACACTCCAAGATGTCCTTGCGGAAAAACAATCCAGAGTGTCAAAGGATCAACAACTGCGGATAAGCGGATATACATCTGAAGTCTTCCGATCCAACCTAATAGTGGCAAAAGGAGAGACTATGCATCTTCCCAAAGATGGATTCAGAAAATAATAGTGATGAAACAAAGCAGCTTCTGAAGAACGTGTTGCGACCATCAGATATTGGGATTCGCGTTACGGGTATGAGAAGTATCCGAAACAAAGGCGTTGCGATCCATATTGCTACTAAAGAAGACCAAGAAAAAAATTTGAAAACCCCGTGCCTAACAAACTCGATCACTCCGAGCGCCCGATTACCCACAAAACGGCACCCGCGAGTAATCTTCTTCAACGTTCCTCGTGACTTAACGGACGAGTGCTTCTTGAAAAGTGCCTTGGCAGGAATCCTAGACAACGCAGACCTAGAGTCCACAGTCAGTTCGAGCGCCAGCTAAGTCACCTAGCTGGCGCTCGAACAGGAACAGCTTGCCACCGGGTCTACGAGGTTCCTGCCCGCATTCGTCATGTGTTGGTGGAGCAAGGGAAGGTTTTTGTGGACTGGAACGTGTGCCGCGTTCGTGATTTTATCGGCCTTACAGTGTGCTCCAAGTGCCAAATGATCGGACATTTTTTTTTTTTTTTTTTTTTTTTTAAATTTATTTATTTATTTTATAAATCAACAATCCAGTCCCGCTAAGCCAATTGCAATTGGCTTGACAGCAGGTGCTTATAATTACTTACAAATATATTTAAAGTTATAATTTACATCTTTTATCTACAGTTTAAACATTTTTTCATAAATTTTATCAAGTATCAAGTATCAAATAAATATTCTTTTTCCAATAACCAATTTTTCACCATATATTTAACCTTATTCATAGAATTATGTTGCTTTATATTGTCAGGTAATAAATTAAATATCTTCGGTATGTTGTATTCAAACGTTCTCTGTCCGTACTTATTATTAAATTTCGGAACTATTAACCCGTCGTTACGCGTGAATCTAGTGCTATATTTATGATCTAGTTTCTCTTTATGCTGCGGGGTAAATATATGCTGAATTATAATTTTATACCATAGTATTGCCTTCACAGGTAAAATTTTTGCACTCTGAAACAGCAACGGAGTATTGTGTCTTTGTTTGAAAATGTTAGGGACAACTAATAATTTTACAATTGCGTTTTGTGCAACTTGTACTTGTTTCAGGTTGGTTACAGTAGTATTTCCCCATATTGTTAACCCATATCTTATTATTGATTCTGCTAGTGACATATAAATTATTTTAAGTGTATCAATTGATAGGAAAAAATTTAATGTGTACATTCTGCTAGTAATTGATCTGAGTCTTTTACAGGTTTTTTTAATATGTTTGTCCCATTTAAAAAAACAATCTACCGTAACACCAAGATACACATATTCAGTAACTAATTCTAAGCTTTCACAATTACAGTTAATTTGAATATTTTTGTGGATGCAATTAAAGTTATGAGAAATAATATTAGGATTAAATTGAAATTTGGCATTAGGTGATCTTATATGCATTACTTTAGTTTTTTAGCATTTATTAATAGCCCTGCATCATGTGACCATTTACAGAGTTGATTAAAGTCAATTTGTAAGAGTTCAATTGCAATTTTTAGATCTTTGTGTGATATGACCAATGCCGTATCATCTGCGAATACAAAGTGTTTTACAAAAGAGAAAAGTTTTTTCATTATAGTTACATAGATTATATATAGTGTAGGTCCCAATATGGATCCTTGTGGAACTCCTGCAGATATATTTTTTGTTTTACTAAATGTATTATTTATTTTGGTACATATTTTTCTATCTGTAAGATAATCTTTAAATAAATTTAACAAATTTCCTCTTATTCCAATTTTTTCTAGAGTTTTTAGCATTTTTAAAGAGTTTATTGTGTCAAAAGCTTTAGAGTTGTCGATAAATAAAACAATAACATGTAATTTATTATTTAACTGATTATTTATATAATTGGAAAAATCTTGCAGTAGTTTTTCAGTGTTTTTTTTTCTTTGGAAGCCATATTGATTTGGATCTATGATAGCGAATTTTTCAATGTAATTATTTAATTTATTTGATAAAAATTTTTCAAGATTTTTTTCTAATGCTGGTAGAATACTAATTGGCCTATAATTTCCCAGTTCAATGTGTTTTCCACCTTTAAATATTGGTCTAGTGATGCTACATTTAAATTCTTGTGGAATTTTTGCTTGCTTTATTATCATATTGATTAAATGAGTTATTATTGGCCCAAGAGTTTTTATATTTCTTTTTAAATCAAACATTCTTATATTGTCAATACCTATGCTTTTAGAGTTTTTCATTTTTTTAACGATATTTTCAATATCAGTTATAGTTGCTCTTGGTATATATAAACTATGAGGTAGTTCTTCCAGTACTATATTAGAAGCTTTGTGATTGCATTTATGTAACATGTTGCTGATGCTATCCGAGAAGTAATTCACAAAATCATTTGACACAGAATCCTCAGTTCTATCTTTTAACACGTATCGTGTTATAGTTTCATCACAATCGTTTTTGGGTTTACGTCCTAAAATATTATTTATCTCATCCCAGGTTTTTTTTTGTATCATTAAAACAGGTTTTAAATTTATTATTATAGTATTTAGTTTTATCTTTATTTATAAGCTTAATGACAAGGTTTCGTGTTTTTTTGTATTCTGTTTCATATGTTTTGTTTGTTGGTGTACTTTTCCATTTTTTATATAGTTTATCCCTTTTATTTATATTACATAATAATTCACTGCTTACCCATTCATTTATTGCATAAGGTCGTGTTTTCGGTTTTTGCACTATCGTTTTTGAACTACTATTGTAAATTTTTTTAAATAAAGATTTTATTTTTTCATATAATAGAATACAATCCTTCTCCTCTATAAGTTTACTCCAGTTATAATCTCTGATATATCTATCAATAGCCTTTTGTGAGATGATTTGAATATACTTATTTGCAAAGTCTATCTGACGTTTATGAGATTTTATATTAATAGCAGTGATAAAATGATCAGCAATATTATTTTCGCAGACGCAAGCAGTTATTTTCTTGCCTCTAAATTTAGCAAATATATGGTCAATACAAGTGCGAGTTATTTGTCCATTTAATACAGCTTCTCTGGTTACTAAATTGATGCATTTAGTTAAATAATGGTTAGTAAGTAAGTTTTCATACGAAGTTATGATATAATCTTGGTCATTTAGCAAATTTAAATTTAGATCTCCGAGTAAGATAATATTTTCCTTACTATTAATTGTATAAAGATGTGCTGATAATTCCGTTAGAAATGAAGATTTACTGAGATTAGGAGGTCTATAGATGGCTATTATATTAACTTTAGTTTCGTCCTGGAGTATGAGCTTTCCTGTTATATTTTCAAAATGTTGTGATTGGAACGATTTTGGTCTAAATTCAAATTTGTTTCTTATATACAATATAATACAGTTCAGCGAAGATGTGGACACTGTTCAGGCGAAGGTCATGCACGGATGTCAAGTCTGAAAGCTGCCGCCGAGCCGGTCTGTGCTACCTGCACCAGGTTCGGGAAGCCCGCTGCACATCTGACTCATGCCCGGCCTACAAGGCTGCCCTTCCAAGGACTTCGCCACTATTGATTATGGCGTCTATTTATGTTGAAGATGTCGAGGTAGATTACGAAAATACAAATAATTTCTATGATTGGCTAAATGTTCGTGGTAACTATAGCATGGAAAATATAAATATTGTTCAGTTGAATATTAGATCGATTTATAAATACTGGGATACTCTGAATGTCTACTTAAATACTTGTTGGAAACATATTCATGTGTTAATGTTATGCGAAACGGCTATAACACTAGAGCTTGTCAGTCTGTGTAATATTCCTGGATTTAAATGTTACAATTACTGCCGAACTAAAAAATCGGGAGGAGGTATATTGTTGTATCTTCGAGATGAACTCACTTTTCAACAGAAATCGATAGAAACAAATCATTTTGAATGTGTGCTTGGCTCTATGACACTTCCAAACAGGAATATTTTAAACATCATTGCATTTTCGTCTATGGATTACTACTAACTTCGTCATCTCTTTGTTTACTTACGATAAAAACATTAAAAGTTTGTTGTTTCAAAAAATTTGATGGTTTCATCAAATATTTGAAGTTGATTTTCACGTTCTGTGTAAGTTCTATCCAAGTTCTGTTATTACATCGTTATAGGACAGTTGCTTCACAAAACTGAAATAATCACAGACCTTGAATAGAACTTACACAAAACGTGAAAATCAACATCAAATATTTGAAATTAATTTTCACATTCTGTGTAAGATCTATTCAAGTTCTGTGATTTTTCAGTTTTGTGAAGCAACTTTCCTTTAATGATATAATAACAGAACTTGAATAGAACTTACACAGAACGTGAAAATCAATCTCAAATATTTGATGAATCCATCAAATTTTTTGAAACAACCCATCCTAAGTGTTTGTAGTGAAAAGTGCTTAATCTCACTAACGTGACGAACGCGCTCCGACTGTGCATGTATGGTTCATTTATGGACTGTGCCTAGTCTTTCTCCTAAATATTATCACTTTCCAGCAATAGCTGCTTCCAAAAATAAACACTCAATCACCAAACAAATCGTGTGGGTCTCCCAAACAATAAACACTCAATCACCAAACAAATCGTGTGGGTCTCCCAAACAATAAACACTCAATCACCAAACAAATCGTGTGGGTCTCCCAAACAATAAACACTCAATCACCAAACAAATCGTGTGGGTCTCCCAAACAAAGTTAAACAATAATCGAGTTCAGCAAAGTAGTGGATGTAGTGCAACTCGACTAATAGTAGTAACTCGACTAATTTTAACTTCCATTTTTTCAAACTTTGACGTTGTCTTCGTGTCGCTGTTATTGTTCAAAATATAACCTACCGGCAATCGCGGACTCAAACCAAATTATTACCTGTGTAATTGTTTTTGCCTGCCCACAGGCGTCAGCTACTGTGCTATTGCTTTTGCCTACCAACCGGCGCTACCGACAAAATAAAATGGATCAAGATATTTCGGCCCAGCAGTTCCTAGCAAAGGCAACTTCTATTCTGAACCTACTAAACATCATTATAATCGACACATCAAACAAATTCACTAAAGAACAAATAGCAAAAATCGCCCCTAAATTTACCGATCTTTTGGGTAATGTCGGTCAAATGGGTATAAAACTGGGAAACCTTGAAGGAGACCTAAAGACCTATAAATATATATCTTTTAATCAAACATCCGAAAATGGGAACAGAACGTGGGGTTTGATTACGTCCAATCAAGCCCATCCTAAATATCCACCGAACACAAGAAACAATGCCCCCGTACTTCCTGCAAGACCCGTGGTACTTATCTTCCCCAAAGATGACGAGTTACTTCATTCCAGCAGTACCCTCGAAACTCTAAAAACTTCAACTAACCCATCATCTTTAGGAGTCACAATCTCTGGAGTCCGAAATAAGGAATGGAGGTGTAGTTGTGCATCCGAGTACCGATGCTGAGGCCATCAAACTTGCCAATGCACCGACCCTATCCGATGCCGGTCTGAAAGCGCCAGTTTCTTCGCATAGACTTCCTCGGATAGCTATTCACGGTCTACCTCGAGTTGTGCCCCTCGAGAACATCACCTTGGCTAAACACCAGCAAACACATGAAGAAATCGGTCTACAACTTAATGAACTGAAAGAAAAGTTGCAGTTTTCCCACAAAGTAGGACCTCGTACTGGATCGTGTACTCGTGTCTTCAGAGTTCCTCCGTCTGTTCGTCACTCCCTCATTCGCTTCTCCAAACTGGCCGTGTACTGACAAATTCATACCATAAGGGACTGGATAGACAGTCTAAAATGTGGACATTGTCAACTTTACGGCCACACAGCGACGAAATGTAACGCAGACACACCTACTTGTTCTCACTGTGGAAAACCTGGACATAACCGAGATGCTTGCCCGACTCCTGAAAAGCCACCAGCATGCGCCACCTGCAAGTTCTTCAGGAAACCGGCCACACACAACACTGGCTCCCCTGACTGTCCTGCCCGCCAAGCCGCTGAGAGACGCGAATTATCTCGACTCAATTTTTCAGGCTAAATCAGAATCGAAACCTTATTAACACTAACTTTTCTTCCTACTACCAAAATATTCGTGGCCTCAACACCAAGCTAAATTCCTTTGGATGATCCGTGAATATTTGCCCCTATGATCAGATAATATTGCTTCAACCGAACTTGGACTTCATAACTACAATATTTGTCGCTGTTACCGCTCTTCCTCTTCTAACAAGTGTAGAGGGGGTAGGGTAATAAGGTAGGGTAATAATAGGGTAGCGTTAAAAGAAAATACCCTTGCCACATTCTAGAATCGTCTAATAATGAATCTGAACAATTATTCATCTGTTCCACTTGGTTCCAAGAAACTTGTCATTGGTTGTGTCTACATCCCCCTCCTCTCTAACAGAAATCTATAAGTCACATATTGAAGCAGTGGAGCGTGTTTCTATAAATTCCGATTCCCTACTTATTTGCGGTGATTTCTGCCTAAAATAGTATTAATGATGGTCAGGGTGTGAAAACTCCTATTAAAATTTCCCCTCAAGCTTGGATTATTTACTGTAAAAACATTATATATGTCACTAGTAAGGAGTCATATTGAATATAATTCCACGGTTTGGTCCCCAAATTATGAGGTTCATTCATATGCGATTGAAAGAATCCAAAATAATTTTTTAAAATATGTAAAATTTAAAATGGGCATTCCTAGAGAATGCCTAAATTACGATAACGTACTTTTTTCATTAAATTTAATAAAATTATCGGATCGTAGAATCATTTCCGATTTAACCTGTTTATATAAAATCGCAAATTCAATGTTTGATATCCCTGATTTATTGTATGTAATCTCTTTTCATACTCCAGGCAGGTCAGTTACAAGACAGTAACTACCATATTATTGTCATAATTCTACATCAACATCATAATATTACACTCCTATGCGACGGATTCAACAGCTAGGAAACAAATACTCTGATGTTGTTGATATATTTAGTTCATCAATTTTAATATATAAGAATACCTTATTGAAGTTTTTTTATCAAGTAGGGGAATATTTTGATAAAGCTATTTAAATTGTATTTTGTCTGCTGAAAGAAAAAAAGCTATTTTGGATTTTTATATTTAATATATTTTTTTAATATTTTGTACCTACATACTGTGTGGATCAAATTCAATAATGTTTTTACTTTATAATTATTTTTGTGCAAGTGTTTTAAACAGTTGTTTCCTGCACTATTTACAAGTATAATTTCATAAATATTGTTATATATATATATATATATACTGGTGAACTGTGCTGTGTATACTGGTGAACTGTGATGTTACGAAATTTGTATAAAAAATAAAATATATGATCTGTAAATAGTTTGAAGAATGTGCGTATTTCATGTAGTTTAGTAGCAGGGCAGGAAGGCGGGAGGGGTGAGGAATCCGAAAGCGGTGGAGGGTAGAGGGTTGAAGGGTAGAGGGAAGGGGTAGAGGGAAGGAAGGTGGGGAAGGTGGAGGGAATTTGTGCAGGAGGGTAAGGGGAAATGGGAGAGGAAGGGCAGGTGGAATAGAAACAGGGCAGTGGATGAATGAGAAAGGACACGCAGGAAGAAACAATGTGTTTATTTAAGTGGCAACGCATGCCGGAAACTCACTAGTGTTTAATAAAACACTTACTCGTAAGAAACTTCTTAAATTAAGATGTACGTTTGTGCATAGTTGAATATGCTTTCAAAATTACAACATATTAATAATAATATTTTGATGATTTATAAAGTGTCGTTTTTGTGAAAAATCACCTTGACGACACTGTTTACTCCATTAAAAGTAATAATTTAAGTCAACTATTGCTTAAAAGAAAAAATAAAATGTTTGGAATCTGAAAATCGTGTTTGGAATACATATAATTTACCACTTTTTGGCGTATTGAACAAAACACATCTCAAAGTTATGGGAGCCGAATTGTTCAATCTTCAGAAGATGTGTTCAATATATAGATATATCGCATTGCATGGATACTGCATTTAATATTGCGACAGAGACAATAGAACTTAGTATACTTCCTCTAAAATGGCTTCAACATTAAATATTGATTTTGAAATTTCATCTAATGAAGAACACACTTTCACAAATTCAACAGATTTTAAAGTAACCGTCGCCGAAAATAACTCTCTGAACATAATTTCTCAAAATATTAGAAGCATTCAAAAAAACTTTGACAATTTTGCAGTACTTTTACAAGATCTTAACACTCATTTTGATATTATCCTTTTAAGCGAATGTTGGATAGACGAAACTTTCATTGTCATTAACATATTGGGATATATGACTTTCCACACAACTACTAAACTTAATCAAAATGATGGAATAGTCATCTATATCAAGGAGTCACTGAACTCTTCTATCTCGGAAATAAAATTAACAGAAGCAAATTGCGTCAAAATATCGCTAGGATCAGACTTATCTATTTTTGCTATTTATAGGCCTCCATGCTACAAAAATATAACACCTTTCCTAAATTCCTTACAACATCTTATGGAAAACAATAAAACTACCAAACAACTCATTTTAGCAGGAGACATAAACATAAACATTCTTAACTCTAAACCCAAAACTAACGAATATCTAAGTCTTCTAGCTCACTACGGCCTTTAGTCAACTATAAATTCTTCGACAAGAACCTCACTAGAGTCAAAATCCTGTATTGATCATATTTTTGTTAAAACTAAAAATAAAACTATTTCATCCACTATTCATTCCACGGTTACCGACCATTTCACCACCACACTTGGCATGCGATTGAAAACTGAAAACAAATCAAAAATATATACAAATACGTCACAGCATAACATAGATTTCAAAGCACTTAGCTCAGATATAAGTCATGAATCTTGGACTACAACTCTAAAAGAAACGGATCCAAACAAAGCGCTTAATGAATTTCTATTAACTCTGAATACGTTTACCACTAAAGACACTATTATAAAAACCCGTAAAAACACTACAGACAAAACACTTAAAATTAAACCATGGATTACAACAGGATTAGTAAAAAGAATACACAAACGGAATATGATGCATGCAAGAGTAAACAATAACCCAATGGACAGTAAACTAAAACACAATTACTTATTATACAGAAACCTATGTAATAAACTAGTAAAGCAGGCGAAACATCAGTTCTATAGGAAAGAAATAGATAGTGCCGGAGGAGATACAAAAAAGATATGTAGAGTTGTCAAAGATGCCGCCTATTCAAAACCTAAGAACAGTACTGCTATTAATAAATTGTTAGTTGATGGGGAAATCTGTTTAACAAAAAACGAACCCAAAAAAATTGCAAATCACATTAATGATCATTTTACCAACGTTGGCTTTGATTTAGCAAAAAAAAAATACTTACAAAGAACCACACTACATAAGAGCTACTAGTCAAAGAAAGCTCTTCCTTGCGACCAAATCATTCCTTTAACATTTATAAAATAAATAAAACAGAAATTAATGAACTCATTCTTTCACTCAAAACTCATTGCGCACCTGGCCCGGACAACATATCTAACCAAATCCTGATAAATCTACGAGAATATATCGGTACACCTCTGCTACATATATTTAATCAAAGTTTCTGCCAATGTATTGTACCTGACAAACTTAAAATTGCCAGTATTATCCCGATCCATAAATCTGGAGATAGAACTTTAATCTCTAACTACAGACCAATTTCACTACTTAACTCTCTTTCAAAACTCCTAGAAAAAGCAATGAAAAAAAGACTGATATCCTACCTCGACAAACACAACTTACAATCAAGTCATCAATTCGGTTTTCGGGCAAAAATGGGCACAGACCAGGCAATTTCTGAACTAACCAACTTCATTGTAAAACACGTAGATAAGGAATCTAAAGTAATTGGAGTTTTTCTAGATCTGGCTAAGGCCTTCGACACCATCTCTCATGATCTGCTATACGAAAAACTTAAAAATATTGGCATTAACGGAAAACCGCTTAAATGGTTCATCAGTTATACAAAAAATAGGAAACAAATAGTTGAACTAAGCAAATGCCTGAGTGACACAGCAGAAATAAAGTACGGAGTGCCTCAGGGTAGTGTCTTAGGCCCTATTCTTTTTCTTATATATATTAATGGTCTCACTAATATTAAAATTCCAACACTCTGCTATAATGTGATCAGCTACGCAGATGATACTGTACTTCTTTTTAAAGAGCGATCTTGGGAAAAGGTCTTTAAAAGCGCAGAAATTGGTATGAAGGAGATAAAAAAATGGCTCGACAAAAATCTTCTTACCCTAAACACCTCGAAAACCAAATTTTTAACATTTAGTAAAACCAAAACTGGACAACCTAAATCCGTCCCGCTTTTACATCTGTATCCATGTACTACATTACAAACCACAAACTGCGACTGCGAAAAAATTGAGCATTCGGATAGTATTAAGTATCTTGGTTTAACAGTGGATTGCAAACTAAAATGGGAACTTCACATAAATTCACTTGTAATGAGAATCCGGAAACAAATATATATTTTTAAAACGATTAGAAACATTATGTCACCTAAACTATTAAAAGATGTATACTTTTCCCTTTGCCAAAGCATTTTAATTTATGGTATATCGGCATGGGGTGGAGCCGCAGACACAAACATCCAGCTGCTTAACACAGCTCATAAATCACTTATTAGTACTATGTACAAAAAACCATATCTTCATCCCACTGAAAATCTTTTAATTCAAAACAAAATACTTGATATCAGGAAGCTATTCATAAAAAAAATTATCCATATAAATTGCATAAAATCATCACCTTCCCACATATCTCACTCCCAGAACACTGGAGCTAAATCTAACAAACATTTACAAGTGCCAAAAATAAAATCCACTCTTGCTAAAAAAACATGAATCTTACCTCGCACCTTCCATATTCAACATTTTTTTAAAAGAAACACAACACATAACTCAAACCAATAGAAATCGTACATATAAAAACTTTAATACGTGGTTATTAAACAAAAAAGGGATTGCATTAACAAGCTACTTGCAAACTGAACGTGTTAATTTTTTATAAGTTGTATATTATTTCTTCAAAATAGGCATATTTACTTTGGGGTGTCATCATTAATATTTATGTATATATTATTATTTAAACATATATTAAAATTAAAAAAAAAACTTTCATACTGAAAATGTTCAATTACTTTATATATGTTTCTAAATTTTTTTTATTTAGATTATTTTATGTAGGTTATCTTTTGTATTTTTATTTATGTTTTTCTTTTGTACTTTGTATTATTATTATTTAAGTTTTTCTTTTGTACTTTGTATTTTTATTTATTATCTTTTGTATTTTTTTTTGCTTTAATCTTTACTGATATATGTAATTATAGATACTGCTACCCGGCTCAGAACAGATATTGTCTAGTGAGTCGGGTAGCGCACATATATGTAAATGTAAATAACTCTTGATATTAATAAACGCCCGGGTTACCGGCACCTAAAAAAAAATATATATCCAAAAGAATCAAACATTATTGTCAACCCGTGTTCAATATCCACATTAAAAGTCATACTGTGGGCATATTATAGCTTCAAAATTCGAAAATTGATGTGCGCACGTTTCCTGTAATACACGTGCTTAAAACGAAATGTTAACGACCAAAGTCGAGTATTATTTAGAATTTGCCTATAAAAAAAGAAAAAAAACGTCTCCTGTAAAATTTGCAAAATGGTCTATTGAACAAACAAGCACTAAGGCAGCGATTGGGAATTTCATATGTTATATATTTATTTTTATCAAGTTTAATTTGTGGAACTCCATTTTAATTTTTTTATTTCTTTTATATATTTAATAATATTATTATTCAATTTATAAAAACAGTTTATTTATAAACAAGTTCTGCTAGGTAATTATTTTTACACGTGACAGCTGTTTCGCCTTCTGAAGGCATTATCAAACTGTGGTCTTGCCACATACAGACGAGGTATTTATGTTATTTCTAGATAGGATTTTGATGACTAATTTTAATTATGAGTAAACTGACTAAAATTATTAATGGTTATTACCCTTTTAAAAGATACCCAATTACTTATATTGTTTAAATTCGACTGATGGTCGTTAAGTGCACTAATCGTTATTCCTAATATGAATCATTTCCAAATGATGACTCTTGGTTTTATTTTCTGTATTATTAAGTTTAAGGTCGTTAACACTCTAAACATTATTCCTAATGTGAATTATTCCCAAATGATGACTCGTGGTTTTATTTTCTAGTCAAATTATTATTATTATTATTGTTTTAAAATTGGTTTGAACATATCTAACAACGGTGAGTGAATTATATTGGTCTGTTCATTTATTAAAATAGCTTTAGGATTATTAAAGTGCTTGTTAATTTCTAGTTGTTCTAAAAGATTTAGTTTATGTCCTTTATTTTGTATATGTAAAGGAGTTGGCTTATTATCGCCGCTAAGTGAGTGATTATCATCTAGGAGATGTTTAGCAAATTGTGATTGTATTTTATTATTATTTTTAAATGATCGCATATGTTCTTTGAAGCTAGTATTAAAGGACCGGCCAGTTTGTCCAATATAAACAGCGTTGCATTCGTCACACTGGAGTTTATAAATGCCGCTATTTTTTAGTTTGGGTATTTTATTTTTTGAATTTTTGAGAGATGATCCCAAATTATTATTAGTGCGGAAGGCAATATCTAATCCACAATTTTTGAGAACTTTAGCAATTTTATTGGATGTCGGTCCGACAAATTCTAAACATCCAAATTTATTTTCCGTTTTATTATTAACTAGCTTTTCCCCGCGGCTTCGCTCGCATGGTATTACGGGAAATTACTGTAGCGGTTGAACTTATCAATTATACCCCCTCCTCCCCACCCCCACCCCCTCCCGAATTCCATACATTCATTCCCTTACATTCAGTTTTCAAACATCTCGCCTGCCACCTAAATTTCATAAAGCTATAGCTCAAAGAAAAAAAGAATTATCCAATTTTGTTCATTCGTTCGGAATTTATGCGCTTACAAACATTTCGGATGTTTATTTTTAATTAAATATTTGAAAGTTTGTGAATATAATAAAAAATTACACTATTTATTCAGTTCATTTATTCAGTCTTTATAATCGTTACGAATTATATTTTTAATGTAGGAACTGACATTTATCATTAAATATAAAGTAGTTGGTTTCCACGCATATTTTAAAAAGGTCAAATAAGTCTTTTTTAATAATTGGGTTTATGTTAGATTTATCTAATTTATTTTCAATGATTTTAAGGCACTCTTGGATAGGAATATTGCTAAAAAGGCTTACGACGTCTAAAGATAAAAATTGGCAGTTGTGCGGGAGATCTAAATTTTGAATTTTAGTTATGACTTCCAGAGAATTTTTAACACTGTGTTTACATCATATCACTGTGATACACACTTACTAATATTCCACTTGACAATAAAGCATTCGAGAAAGAAAAAAGTACAATTTTATCCATTGCAAAAAATAACGGCTTCAAGAGTAGAGACATTGATAAAATAATTAGTCATAAAAAACATAAAAATAACCTTAACTTAATTTACCCAGCAATTAATAATAAAACGGAAAATAAATTTGGATGTTTAGAATTTGTCGGACCGACATCCAATAAAATTGCTAAAGTTCTCAAAAATTGTGGATTAGATATTGCCTTCCGCACTAATAATAATTTGGGATCATCTCTCAAAAATTCAAAAAATAAAATACCCAAACTAAAAAATAGCGGCATTTATAAACTCCAGTGTGACGAATGCAACGCTGTTTATATTGGACAAACTGGCCGGTCCTTTAATACTAGCTTCAAAGAACAACAATCACAATTTGCTAAACATCTCCTAGATGATAATCACTCACTTAGCGGCGATAATAAGCCAACTCCTTTACATATACAAAATAAAGGACATAAACTAAATCTTTTAGAACAACTAGAAATTAACAAGCACTTTAATAATCCTAAAGCTATTTTAATAAATGAACAGACCAATATAATTCACTCACCGTTGTTAGATATGTTCAAACCAATTTTAAAACAATAATAATAATAATAATTTGACTAGAAAATAAAACCACGAGTCATCATTTGGGAATAATTCACATTAGGAATAATGTTTAGAGTGTTAACGACCTTAAACTTAATAATACAGAAAACAAAACCATGAGTCATCATTTGGAAATGATTCATATTAGGAATAACGATTAGTGCACTTAACGACCATCAGTCGAATTTAAACAATATAAGTAATTGGGTATCTTTTAAAAGGGTAATAACCATTAATAATTTTAGTCAGTTTACTCATAATTAAAATTAGTCATCAAAATCCTATCTAGAAATAACATAAATACCTCGTCTGTATGTGGCAAGACCACAGTTTGATAATGCCTTCAGAAGGCGAAACAGCTGTCACGTGTAAAAATAATTACCTAGCAGAACTTGTTTATAAATAAACTGTTTTTATAAATTGAATAATAATATTATTAAATATATAAAAGAAATAAAATCATATGTTATATATTTTGGTTTATAAATGTGTAATTTCTAGAATTTAGTAAATGTTTCCTTCGTTCCGAATGCAATTATTAATGTTCTCAAAAGTTGTCTTGATAGAATCTCTTTCTTGTGATATCTTGAACGTAACCATTCCTTTGTTAAGAATATTATGAACTAAATATGCAATTTGACTGTCCTAAACAGGAAACTTTCCCAGTTGGACAGACAAAGCATCATTTTGTAATGTATTGTAATATCTATACTAATATTATAAATGCGAAACTGCTCGAGTTTGTTTGTTTCGCTTTCACGCATAAAACGATTTTAAAAATTCTTTCACCAATAGAAAGCTAAATTATACGCGAAGACAGAAATTATAAACATTAATAAATTATATTTATTATACGTTTTCTTTCGCTAACAAAAACGAGTTATAGCTAACGTGAGAAAACAAATGATAGATGTTAATATCTATCTATCTATGTTATTTCAGGCGTCGTAGTTAATATCTATCTATCTATGTTATTTCAGGCGTCGTAGTTAATATCTATCTATCTATGTTATTTCAGGCGTCGTAGTTAATATCTATCTATCTACGTTAATAAAAATGCATTTTCGAAATGTTGGTACCTACGCGCGTAACTTCCGAACGACTGTAGCAAATTGGGTAATTCTTTTTTTATTTTTTATTATTTTAACTTTATGAGTAAAACCTCAAACTGTAATATTTAATTAAATGAAGACATTATGAGCGAAACTCAATCGAAAATCTGGAAACAGAAAAATCAGAAAAAGATATTGGCACCTCTGGGACTCGAACCCAGGACCTCCCTACTTTCCGGGTTGGGCGCTCTTATCCACTGAGCTAAGGTGTCGATGATCGACACCTTAGCTCAGTGGATAAGAGCGCCCAACCCGGAAAGTAGGGAGGTCCTGGGTTCGAGTCCCAGAGGTGCCAATATCTTTTTCTGATTTTTCTGTTTCCAGATTTTCGATTGAGTTTCGCTCATAATGTCTTCATTTAATTAAATATTACAGTTTGAGGTTTTACTCATAAAGTTAAAATAATAAAAAATAAAAAAAGAATTACCCAATTTGCTACAGTCGTTCGGAAGTTACGCGCGTAG
Organism: Glyphotaelius pellucidus; assembly: GCA_936435175.1. Taxonomy (NCBI): domain Eukaryota; kingdom Metazoa; phylum Arthropoda; class Insecta; order Trichoptera; family Limnephilidae; genus Glyphotaelius; species Glyphotaelius pellucidus. Next base: position 902,806 of record OW386565.1, read on the forward strand.
GTACCAACATTTCGAAAATGCATTTTTATTAACGTAGATAGATAGATATTAACTACGACGCCTGAAATAACATAGATAGATAGATATTAACTACGACGCCTGAAATAACATAGATAGATAGATATTAACTACGACGCCTGAAATAACATAGATAGATAGATATTAACATCTATCATTTGTTTTCTCACGTTAGCTATAACTCGTTTTTGTTAGCGAAAGAAAACGTATAATAAATATAATTTATTAATGTTTATAATTTCTGTCTTCGCGTATAATTTAGCTTTCTATTGGTGAAAGAATTTTTAAAATCGTTTTATGCGTGAAAGCGAAACAAACAAACTCGAGCAGTTTCGCATTTATAATATTAGTATAGATATTACAATACATTACAAAATGATGCTTTGTCTGTCCAACTGGGAAAGTTTCCTGTTTAGGACAGTCAAATTGCATATTTAGTTCATAATATTCTTAACAAAGGAATGGTTACGTTCAAGATATCACAAGAAAGAGATTCTATCAAGACAACTTTTGAGAACATTAATAATTGCATTCGGAACGAAGGAAACATTTACTAAATTCTAGAAATTACACATTTATAAACCAAAATATATAACATATGATTTTATTTCTTTTATATATTTAATAATATTATTATTCAATTTATAAAAACAGTTTATTTATAAACAAGTTCTGCTAGGTAATTATTTTTACACGTGACAGCTGTTTCGCCTTCTGAAGGCATTATCAAACTGTGGTCTTGCCACATACAGACGAGGTATTTATGTTATTTCTAGATAGGATTTTGATGACTAATTTTAATTATGAGTAAACTGACTAAAATTATTAATGGTTATTACCCTTTTAAAAGATACCCAATTACTTATATTGTTTAAATTCGACTGATGGTCGTTAAGTGCACTAATCGTTATTCCTAATATGAATCATTTCCAAATGATGACTCATGGTTTTGTTTTCTGTATTATTAAGTTTAAGGTCGTTAACACTCTAAACATTATTCCTAATGTGAATTATTCCCAAATGATGACTCGTGGTTTTATTTTCTAGTCAAATTATTATTATTATTATTGTTTTAAAATTGGTTTGAACATATCTAACAACGGTGAGTGAATTATATTGGTCTGTTCATTTATTAAAATAGCTTTAGGATTATTAAAGTGCTTGTTAATTTCTAGTTGTTCTAAAAGATTTAGTTTATGTCCTTTATTTTGTATATGTAAAGGAGTTGGCTTATTATCGCCGCTAAGTGAGTGATTATCATCTAGGAGATGTTTAGCAAATTGTGATTGTTGTTCTTTGAAGCTAGTATTAAAGGACCGGCCAGTTTGTCCAATATAAACAGCGTTGCATTCGTCACACTGGAGTTTATAAATGCCGCTATTTTTTAGTTTGGGTATTTTATTTTTTGAATTTTTGAGAGATGATCCCAAATTATTATTAGTGCGGAAGGCAATATCTAATCCACAATTTTTGAGAACTTTAGCAATTTTATTGGATGTCGGTCCGACAAATTCTAAACATCCAAATTTATTTTCCGTTTTATTATTAATTGCTGGGTAAATTAAGTTAAGGTTATTTTTATGTTTTTTATGACTAATTATTTTATCAATGTCTCTACTCTTGAAGCCGTTATTTTTTGCAATGGATAAAATTGTACTTTTTTCTTTCTCGAATGCTTTATTGTCAAGTGGAATATTAGTAAGTGTGTATCACAGTGATATGATGTAAACACAGTGTTAAAAATTCTCTGGAAGTCATAACTAAAATTCAAAATTTAGATCTCCCGCACAACTGCCAATTTTTATCTTTAGACGTCGTAAGCCTTTTTAGCAATATTCCTATCCAAGAGTGCCTTAAAATCATTGAAAATAAATTAGATAAATCTAACATAAACCCAATTATTAAAAAAGACTTATTTGACCTTTTTAAAATATGCGTGGAAACCAACTACTTTATATTTAATGATAAATGTCAGTTCCTACATTAAAAATATAATTCGTAACGATTATAAAGACTGAATAAATGAACTGAATAAATAGTGTAATTTTTTATTATATTCACAAACTTTCAAATATTTAATTAAAAATAAACATCCGAAATGTTTGTAAGCGCATAAATTCCGAACGAATGAACAAAATTGGATAATTCTTTTTTTCTTTGAGCTATAGCTTTATGAAATTTAGGTGGCAGGCGAGATGTTTGAAAACTGAATGTAAGGGAATGAATGTATGGAATTCGGGAGGGGGTGGGGGTGGGGAGGAGGGGGTATAATTGATAAGTTCAACCGCTACAGTAATTTCCCGTAATACCATGCGAGCGAAGCCGCGGGGAAAAGCTAGTTAATAATAAAACGGAAAATAAATTTGGATGTTTAGAATTTGTCGGACCGACATCCAATAAAATTGCTAAAGTTCTCAAAAATTGTGGATTAGATATTGCCTTCCGCACTAATAATAATTTGGGATCATCTCTCAAAAATTCAAAAAATAAAATACCACTGAGCTAAGGTGTCGATGATCGACACCTTAGCTCAGTGGATAAGAGCGCCCAACCCGGAAAGTAGGGAGGTCCTGGGTTCGAGTCCCAGAGGTGCCAATATCTTTTTCTGATTTTTCTGTTTCCAGATTTTCGATTGAGTTTCGCTCATAATGTCTTCATTTAATTAAAAATTCTTTTTTTACTGCTGGTGAGCTTTGGCATTATAAAAATTAGGTGGCAGGCGAGCTTTTTGAAAACTGAATGTACCGATAATGAGTGTATAGGATGCGGTAGGGAAGGGGGGGGGGGGAAATTGATAAGTGCAAGCGCTACAGTAATTTACCCCTAATACCATGCGAGTATGTATAGTATGTAAGTATATAAATAAATATTTAATATAAACAAAAATGACACGGTTCTATTTGTATTAAGAAGAACAGTAGTTTTAAATTCAGTAAATTTATATGATTTACCTCTCCAAGGCACATAAGAATCTAGTAAATGAAAAAAACTTACCGTTGTTGAGTCCCGCGCATATCTTGTCTGCCGTGATGTATGAAGTGAATGAAGGGTAGGTCTCGAAAATCTGATGCGTGCATTGCTTATCCCCCAGGACAGGAACTTTCAGGAACTTGAGGTTGTCTGAGGAGGTGCCCGACTCCGTGAGCCCCCATCCCGCCACCTGTAGGGACAATCACAATCATTCTCTTTTATTCAAAATAATACATTAATAATCTTTGGCTGAGTTCAATCAGTTAATAATATTATGCAACTATTTCGCTATTCACTGCCAAGATACTTTCTAGGTTAATTTGTTGTATTGATGAATGTTATCTGAATAAGAATTTGACATGCCCTTCATACCGCTCTCCCAAAAGAGCTGCACAAGTATTAAATTAGGTAGGTATTGGCGGTGTAATTACCTTCCCCACACTGCCTGGGCTGGTCTGCGTGTTGTGCAGCTGGCTGTCCACCAAGTCCAGGCAGACTGCACGCACTACGGGGGAGTAGGTAAACCCGGCCCTGAGGTGAACCACGGCGATGTCATCTTGATAATTTCGGTTAGGTCCTCCATACCGCTCTCCCAAACGAACTGCACTCACCTGCAATGTTTTTCGGTATATTATTTTTATTGATAATGGATTAAAAACTTCATCTTGTAGCAGAATAATTTCATCTATCCTTATTAACAGAAATGGGCCATTTATATTCTGTTGAATATTTAATGATCGCAAAATATTTTATGGTATTTATATATATATTTGTAGGTGGCCATATCATTTTGTTCGTAATTTAAACATCAAAATCCAAATTTCTTCGTATACATACAAAAAAATGTGATCACGAAAATCAATATGTGTTACATTCTGAACAAATAAAATATTATATTAATAAGGCTTTTCTTGTGCCTGATAATGGAGCCATGTTTATTACTTTGGTTGGTATGTAACATTTATTTCGCTTTTATTTCTAAGTGTTTAATGTAATTTTTTCCTTATTTTGATTAAAAGAGTTAAAGTCACAAGGAAGAAATCCATAATAGGTTTTATTTTGGTTATACTACGCGGGTACAAACTGATAAAATGTTAAATGTCGATTTCCCGAGAAGGAATCAATAAATAATTAATTAATATTATCTTGTTCCTTTTGCATTAAGTGTGGACATTTTGTATTGGGTCATGTTTAAACCATGATTTTCAAGTATTAATTAATATTTATTTATAAGTTAATGAGTAAAACCTCAAATCGTAATATCGAATTAATGAAGACCATGCGAAATGGAAAAAAATGCAAAAATGAAAAAAATGCAAAACCATCGCTAATGCGAAACTCAATCGAAAATCTAAAACAGATCAGAAAAAATAAGGTCATAACTCTGATTTTTCTGTATCAGGTTTTCGAATGAGTTTCACTAATATTGCATTGGTTTAAATTGATACTCAATAAAGTGTTGCTTTTGTAACAAACCCTCTTTGCCTGTCTGCCTGTGGATCGTGCAGTCCAGGTAGCAAGGAGGCTCCCTCCAACCACTCGATAGTCTTCCACATTAACCTGATGATCGTTAATGTTTTCAGAGAAGCAGTGTGCAACTAGAAACCAACAATATTTAACAACCTTTAGTCTGTACCGTGTAAAACCTACCTCATACAGAAGGAGGGGGGGGGGAGTGTAGCGCTACGTACATTTTAACCTACCACACATGTCATATGGTATAAAAAAACAATAAGAAATGGTGTATAAATGACGATTCCGAGAGCTCTGGCTTTCTGAAGACCATTTGCTAATCTATCCAAGACGAGTCGTCAGCTGCCAACGCTACTATCGGCAGGAGGGGGATGTTGTTCTCGTGCTGCAGTTAATTTAGCTCATCGGAGACAAATTCAATAGTGAAATCCCTTTTAGTATATACCGTGCAGGACAGATCTACTTACAATCAGAAGTGGGGGTGTGCTGGTACGCACTTTTCAAGCCACCATACATGTGGTATAAATAACAATTCCGAGAGCTCTGGCTTTCTGAAGACCATTTGCTAATCTATCCAAGACGAGTCGTCAGCTGCCAACGCTACTATCGGCAGGAAAGGGGTGTTGTTCTGGTGCTGCAGTTAATTTAGCTCATCGGAGACAAATTCAATAGTGAAATCCCCTTTAGAATATTCCCACCCTTAGTGCTTTTTTACCGCTGCCTGCAAATTGTGTGTTTTTGGATTGTTAATTAGATCTTGCTTTAATTAAATACTACGAGAATTATTCGTGTTCAAAATAATCTTTTTAGTTGGGGGGGGGGGAAGGAGATGGGGAAGAGGAAAGTGGAAAAGTACCTGGCTATTCAGATCTGGTCACCAAACACGGCTAACGCCATTTCAAGCAACGTTTCAATTCTGAATGGTGGTGATCTCACACCAGGGCGACACTGAGAATATCTTACACTCTGGAACGTGCCGCAAATATGCCATACATTAATTTTAAATTAATAAATTGTGAAATAACACAAATTAATAAAATAAAATTTATTTTCCTCGCCTGGATTCGATCCCGCGACCTTCGTATTGCGAATCAAGAGCCTTACCGCTGGACTATGCTTTTTCGTATAAATAATGTAAACCGATTCGTAATAAAGATTCATCGAAAATAGTGTTTTAGCATAATTCTTCACCTTTACCAGCCAAACGACCAAATAAAAACTTTTTCCTCAAATTTCTCGTGATTTTTTGGAGCTCATTTTGAATATTAATACGGAGACACATAAACCGAATAAACTGCTACACAGCCAATGAATTCAACTATATTTAAAAAATCACCCATATTTTTAGGATTTATAAAAAAAAATCATAAACATTATAAACGGAAATATTCTGAGGATTTTCTAGCTATAAATTCGCGTAGGAAGTTGAACCTTGCGTCCGCATTCAATATTTTCTATGAAATTTCTTTTAAACGGTCTAATTCACGATGACGTTTACAAACATACGTAAGAAAACTGAATTTTGATACTTTGTGAAGTGTTTTAATTTTTCGTGTTAAAAACATTTGGCACAAATTTTAGTTGAGAAATGCCAATATTTTATTAAACTAAAATGGAATTTTTAATGAACTCTCCAAAAATACCTGCAACACATCAGACAGATACAAAAATCAGTATATTAATACGTGAAGCAAAAATTTTGTCTATCTGTATCTAGGTATAAATTATTTCAACAACCTCCCATTAGAACTAAAAATTATCGAAAGTATACATAAATTCCAAATTAAATTGAAAAATCACCTGAAACAACTGTAAGAGTCCATTTCTACCGCTAATATTTCATTTAAATCTTGAAATTTATTGTTATATCTCGAGTTTTCATACATATCTTTTGTTATTAGATGCAATATTATTATTTTCTACTAAATTTTACGTATACTTGAGCTTGAATCCCCTCACCAAACACAAGAGCCTTGTCTCTTTATGATGAGGAAATGCTATTGTTATGTTCATTTTACAACTCTGTTTAACATGAAAAAAATGTATACTTATTGTAAAAAGATACAAATATTAAATAAATAATATAAATAAAATAAAAAAAAAATAAAAAAAAATTATGCATACATTAAATTTAAATTAATTATGGTTGAATTTCGACCGCTGGGCGACCACTAGTTATCTTAAATTCACGAAACCAGTTAAGTCGATTATATACTTTATTAATTGAAAATTGTCAAACATAGTTTAATCGGCAAATCAACTACGCAGTAACTACGAACATAACTTCGAAAAATTTTGTATTGGAAGTATTCACTTTATTTTTAAATTTGAAAAACGTGGAATGCATTATTAACTCAATTATTATTACACTGGTATACAAACATGTTAGAAAAATCCACTAAAACAAGATGAAAAACGACATTTTACAACGCCGGCTTTAGATACCTTTTTATAAATTCCGTTTTTGTACGTCCGAAAAATCCGTAAAAAAGCAGAGCACAGTAACATCTATTGAGTATAAGTAGAAGTAGGCTCTTCTAGCTTTTTTTAAACGTCAAGTCTATACCGCGGAATATAAAACAATATTTCAAAAAACATTATGAAGAATCGAGAGAATATTTGCCAAAATTGGCGTCAAAGCAATCTGAGGTATTTTAATGAGTGCTATATTGTGGTAAAAAGCGATCCAGTGCTTAAAGAAGGCATCATACCTAAATATTATAAAATAAAACAGAACGACTCAAATCTTAACTCACCAGTGATCACTAGCCTGCTCCTCACCAGGCTACCAGCGCAAATCTGCTCGAACTGTCCATTTAACCTTTTAAATATGGCCACCTGCCAGGGGAACGCGTTTGCTTTTACTATTTGACCCCCCCTCACCAGTGAGATCGCGGATGTCGCCTCCAGTCCGCAATCTGCAAATATAAAGTCGTCATCACAATCCAATGCAAGCCCAGCCTCTCCTCGCACAGCCTCTCACGTGGGCCGCAACATATTCGAAAATAAGAAATATACAAGACATTTAAAATACGTTGGAAAAATTCTAAATTTGTTCAGAAATCATTAACAAAACAATCGTACACATGAGATAAACTACCCTCTCAGTCTGTGTAAGCAGTGTATATATCTTTCCATGAAAAATTTCTAGTCATTTTTTAATTAGTAATGTTTTCATATCCGCGGTCGTTTATCAATTGAATTAAATTTCCACGAGGTTTTTTTAGCAAGGCTGTATTATGTGGATAAAGTGATAGTTGTTAGCAGTGGAAAATCTCACACTCATTTGTTCGCTTTTGGAAACAGCTCGTTTAGGTCTCAGAAGAAGTCATTGTCTCCCTTACTGTCATGTTGAAATAAATGATCTAAATGGTGGTAGAAAGAAAAAATACCATGCTTTATTTTCAAATCTCAAAGTAAACCACAGAAAAATTAAAATGTGCACTTCTACGAAACCAATGTTCCCATCGCAATTTGAAAAAAACTTTGTACTTTTAATCAATTTTATTTTCACATGAAATGAGAAAAAAGTGAGGTGACAATGGGGTTAATCATGCATTTGTCTAAAAAAATGTGTTCGGTTTTAATTTTTTTTTTACTATTGGGACTTTTAGTAAGAAAAAACCAGAGAGCCACTTTAAGAACTTTTTAATGTTTGCATTCAAATCTTTTAAAATTAATAAATTTTATGATTATTTCTAATAATAAAATTTGAAATCGGGTTGCATTGCTTTTCAAAACAGTTTTTAGTTTTCGGATAAATTCAGAAATATTCCATTTATTTGAATTTTATTCCACCTTCCTCTCTCTCAGCCTTACCCCCGAGATAGTCTCACTCTCCGTTCGGGACTCTTGTGTTGTATTCATATAAATAAAATACTTTTTTTATCTGACAGGGTACCGCAAAATGCAGTCAGTTCTCTGACGTAAACTTGTTCACTAATAATTATGTGCATATATTAAAAGTGACCTTTTGACCGTTCTGAAATCAATATTATATTATATTTTCCTCATCCTATTTTTGTTTGGAATCTGACGATTTCAATAATTTAATCATCAAGCGGACGCGGCGTCCTCTATAAAATACAAGGTCGCGCGAAGCCTAATAGACCAAGGTAATAAATATTGAATCTAAATTGGCGTTAAATATTTTTTATGCTTTGAAAATTGTTTTTTGAAGTTGTTTTTTTATTACTTTTAACGATTTTTCGCCTGGTTACCAATCAAATTAATATTTTTCAATTTAGAGGCGGATATTGGTACCGCCGCTCCAGAAACCATTTATTGGATAACCAACACTCCGACGGCCTCCATGGTCGAGGGGTAAGACTCTTGACTCGCAACCCGAAGGTCCCGAGATCGAATCCCGGCGTGCGCAAATAAATTTTATTTTATTACGTTATGTTATTTGGCAATTAATTAATTAAAAATAATATTCAGCATATTTGCGGCACGTTCCAGAGTGGAAGATACTCTCAGTATCGCCCCGGTGTAAGATCACCATTCAACATTATAAACGTGAAATGGCTTTAGCCGTGTTTGGTGACCAGATCTTAATAGCCAGGTTCCTTTCCACCTTACTCTTCCCAATCTCCTTCCCCTCCCGGTACCTTTAGCCTCACAACATATCCCGATTCAGGGATACCACAGTCTTACTGGCTCCAGATGGGAGCAGTTGGGACACTTGTGTGGTTTTCACATAAAAAAAAACTTTTGTTGACTTTGACTGGGTTCGTGAGGCGAGGTTTGTCTAGGTCTTGGTGACGGATGCGTCTGCCCATCTTCTGCGTGGCGAGGGAGCCATTTTGAGGGAGGTCTTTTGACTTTTGAGTATTGTCGCATGTCTCGCGACGAGCGGTCGTTTAACGAGACTGACACTGCAAAAGTAAACTGCCTACAAACATAAATTTAACACCTTCGGGACCATGTTCCAAAATGGAACTCAAAACAAATATCGAAAAAATACTTACGGAACTTAACAAAATTGGCAGTACAAAAGCTGCTAAAGAAGCTAAAACCGAAATTGAAACAATATTAAACAATATCGAAGACTTATGGAAGTTTGAAATAACATCACTACAAAACACAATAATTAGTCTACAAAATAAAGTAATACAAAATCAAGAAGAATACATAGACAAATTAGAAACATTAATAAAAAAAGCGTCAAATGAAGAAAAAACCTATGCTATGGTGGTAAGGGAAAAATCACACCCAATACCAAAAGCAAATTTTGCACTACTAATTTCATCAAAAAAAGACAAACCTGCAGATGAAATCGAAAAAATATTAAAAGAAAAAATAAAAGTTTCCAAACTAGGAATAGGAATTTCTGGACTAAAAAAAACATATCAAAACAAAATAATACTAACATGTGAGAAACAAAATGATACCGAAAAAATAATAAATGAAATCAACAAAAACCCAGATATCGGAATACACGCTGATGAAATAAAGAAAAAAAAGCCTTGCATTATCATTAAGGGAGTTGATGTTTGCTACAAGGAAGAAGAACTTCTAATAGATTTGATCAATCAAAATGAAGACATAAAAAACGCCATGACCTCAGAAACTGATAATGAACCCATTATTGTTAAAAAAAAGCCCAAGAATAAAAAATCTGATAAATTATCAAATTTCATTATCCAAACAACACCAAAACTAAGAAAAATAATTATATCGAAAGAAAGGATCAACATTGGATACACAAAAGCACACGTAGAAGACTGCGATCCACTCATGCAATGTTTCCATTGTCTTGGATATGGACATACATCACTAAGATGCCTTGAAAACATGAAGAGTCCCAGATGCCTTCACTGCGCAGGAGAGCACAAAATACAAGACTGCCCCAAGAAACAAGAGCCTGCCAAATGCCACAACTGCACTAACAGAAAGGGTTACCAAAACGAACATTCAGGTAACAGTTACTTATGTGAATTCCGCAAGAAAATGTTAAAAAATGCACAAATGCGAATTGAATACGAGTAAGTTTGCATTTTGCATACTTATTTTTTAATCCCCGTAAAAATGAATAATTTTTTCACTAAAGAATTAGATAATTCTCACAATATTGCGGAACACATTTGTCACACTTTAAATGATTGTAATAACATTGTAGACAAAATACCGAATTCATTTTCAACATTACATCTTAATATCAGATCAATGAAACGAAATTTCAATGAATTCTTACTTTCAATTAATTTACTAAATCATAAACCGGACGTTATAGTGTTAACGGAAGCGTTCACCAAAGAGTACAATAAATTTTGTATACCTGGTTATAGTTACTTTATGACACACTATGCTATTAACAGAAATAGTGATATTGTTGTATTTGTTAAATCCTGTTATTCAAACATCACAGTGGAAGAAGTACCTATGCAGCGAGTTAATTGCTTAGATATTAATGTGAATGTAAATAAAGTATGTTTTAATATTATCGCTATTTACCGAACGCACGGATCCAATGAATAATAATAATAAAATAATAATAATAATAAAATAATAATAATAATAATAATAATAAATAATAATCTTAATTCATGGATGAATTAAGAAACATTATTTTATCCAAAAAACATAAACAGAACATAACAATATGTGGCGATTTTAACATAGATGTTTCTAACGAAAATAATAACAAAATTAAATCTGATTTTATCAATCTTATGTCAGAAATGAATTTCATTTTATGTATAAAAAATTATACTAGAGAAATTACTGGTCAACGCCCATCATGTATTGATCACATATGGTGCAACTCTAAATGTACCGATAAATTACTTACGATAATATTAAAAAATAATATTACTGACCATCACACCTGCATCTCTATACAACAACTTAATATTAATAATCACAAAATCTCAGAAAACAATGCTTTTATAAAAAAGACACTAAACCATAATAAATTAAGTATAAAAATAAGTACGGAAACGTGGCGACACGTATTAGAATCAACATGTGCTGAAACATGCACAAATATATTTGATAATATTCTCTGCAATTATATTACAGCATCGACTGATATTAAAACTATACATATTAAAGCAAAATTCAAAAAAATAAAACCATGGATCTCACATGGCTTAGTCGTGTCTATTAGAAAAAAAGAAGAGTTTTATCGCCTGACAAAGAAATTTCCCTTAGATAAAAAAATATTTAATTTTACAAAAAATATAGGAACAAATTAACCTCTTTAATAAAAATTTCTAAAGAAAACTATTACAAAAATGAAATTGACCTGGCTAAACAAAATGTTAAGCACATTTGGAAAACAATAAATGAAATTAATAGTAGAAAAAACAAAAAAACTCTAATTAAAAAAATTTATATCGAAAAAAACTCTGTTGATGCCATAAGAGAACCGACAAAATGTGCTAATGCCTTTAATAAATATTTCGCTAATGTCGGTCAAAATCTAGCTACACGGATTGATGAAAATTATAAAGTAGATAATTTCGAAAAGGACTGTCTTACACAAAATAATCTATCAGTTTTCCAACCGGTAACAACAAATGACATAAAAAATATTATAAACGAATTAAAAGGTGGATCTGCACCAGGATTTGATGGAGTCACAGTGGAAATATTGAAAAAATACAACAACTTATTAAGCTTTCCTATTACACACATTATAAATATTAGTTTGAATAGTGGAATATTCCCTTCCATTTATAAAAAATCCATCGTAACACCCGTTTTTAAAGCGGGCAGCTCTGAAGAAATATCAAATTATCGACCTATATCTCTCGTCTCAAACATTGCAAAAATTTTTGAAAAGATCGTAAAAAAGCAACTCATGTACTATATTGAAAATAATAAAATACTTAGTCCTAGTCAATTTGGATTTAGAGAGAAACTAGGCACTCATGATGCCATTGCTGAACTAACCTCAACTATATACAATGCATTGGATAAAAAAAAAATGCCTGGGCATTTTCATTGATTTACGCAAGGCTTTTGATAGTATCTCCCATACAAAACTAATTAATAAATTAAATGATATCGGTATTATTGGTAAGGTTAGGTATTGGCTACAAAGCTACCTAACTCAAAGAAGTCAAAAAGTAAAATTAAATAACTCACTAAGTGCAGATGAAACTTTAGCATTTGGAATTCCCCAGGGGACTGTTATTGGACCGATTTTATTTATAATTTACGTTAACCAAATGTTTAAATTAACACTTAATGGTAAACTTATATCTTTTGCTAACGACACTGCAATAATTATCGAAAAAAAGACGTGGAACGATATTACAAATGCAGCCAATCAGGACATGAAGGTTATAAAAAAATGGTTCGATAACAATTTATTATCACTCAACACAGAAAAAACATACTATATTCCATTTTCTCTTCAAGAAGATGTGTCAATTAATTTAATTAACATAATAATCCATTCCAAAAATTGTGCAAATGACGGTACATGTAATACGGACTGCGCTAAGCTAAATCATAAATCTAATGTAAAATATCTTGGAATCTTAATAGATAAAAATGTTAAATGGAAAGATCATATAGATCTCACTGTGGAAAGAACAAGAAAACTTATCTATGTATTCTATAACATACGAAACATTTTAAACAAGAAAACTATCAAAATTGTCTATTATGCGCAAATTCAGTCCTTATTACAGTACGGCATTATTGGTTGGGGAGGGGCCTTTAAGATTTCCTTACAGCCCATAATTATAATACAAAGAATAATTATTAAAATCATCCTTAGGAAACCATATGACTTCCCTACTTTAGAGATATTTCGAGAATTTAATGTGCCAACTATCACAGAATTGTATAAGAGAAACGCATTATATCAAATCTACAAAGAATATTACATCCAAAAAATTCATCCCTCAGATAGCATAAGCAATAGATTCAAAACTAATGGCTTAATAGCCATTCCTATGCTTAGAACGACCACGGCTCAACACCACTATTTATATTTAGGTGTGAGATGGTACAATATATTATTATCCAAAAACAAAATAAATGTAACAGAAACAATGAAATATGAACAATTTAAAAATCAAATTAAGTCCCTGAAATTGGATAATGATATATTGTACCCTTAACTAATTAACATCTAATTAAAAAAATGTATTATTGTTATTGTTTTTTTTTATTTTTATATCTATGTCAAAAAGTATTTGTATATTTATTTCATTCAAGACATTTAAGTCTTTGATCATTGTATTCACACTTTTCAGAACAATATGTTTTTTTTATGCGTTTAAATACTCCTCCCATAAACACGAGCTCCTAGAGCTCAATTTATGGAGTAGTAGAACCATAAAATTAATTCTTATGTATACCTAGGTAATTATATTATAAATGTAATTATTATTGTTAAAAAAAAAAAAAAAATAAAAATAAATTCTCCAGACGGACTCCTCCACCCATCGCCTTGCAACGCAGTTGAAAGGGTGGATTCACACGTCCGTCACACCTGGATCCCCAGATTCCCACCCACCCCTAATACCCTTTTCCTTCCCAGAACTTGCTCACCTTTTTTTCCCTCAAAATACTCTCTACACAGCTAAGAAAACATAGGCCCTGAGGGAAATTATTCTCTTCAGGACCTCCTGCGTGGAGCTAATGTAAAAAAAAACGGTTTCATAATTATTAATGTGAAGATTCATAATCATCATTTGCATGATATTTGTGTCTGAACTTTGAATCCTACGTGCAGCGGTGTGTATAGACACACACCAGGTTGCCCGTTGCCCGTTGCCCGGCAGACCGGTTCTAGAAAATACACCAGGACGTGCGCAGTAGATTCCACGCTTGAAGGTTAACAAGGTGACATTTTCTAAATTGCAACTTACGTAAGTATAAGGAAAATGGTAAAATCACGAATAATCAATTTGATTCCAGACATGCGATAGATCACCATAAATCTATCTAGCTACGGGTGATATATTTAATCAATACATTGTATTTATTATGTTGAAACTAACTTTGTCGATAATTATCAATAATTTTATTTTGAAAAAGTCGTTTGGTGAGATTTTTTCGTCTTAGATCTTTGATTTAGATTTTTTGGATTTTATTATTTGAAGTTTGGAAATTTAATAAGAATAAATTTTATTCTGGGAAAACCGAAAATTTCAGCTCAAAAAATTGGTCGGAAAATGGACAGGGATTTTTTTATAAAAACATCTGTCTTTTTGATTTTATTTTGAGAACTTTAAATTTTGTCGAAAATTTTTTCATCCCGGAAAAAAAATGAAAAATTCGTTTGAAACTTGTTCGGAAAATTGGGTCGGGAATTGAAGAAAAGTTTTTGTAAAAAAGTTGTTCTTAGAATTTGCAAGTTTTTAAAATATTTTTTTGGGCATTTTCTCATCGGCGATGCTTGTTTTAAGCAAGAACCGTTCGGACGTAATGAATTATATAATTTCAATTTATTTATTTGGAATTATTGCTTTATTTAAGTTAACATGTTCACTCCTTCCTGTTCTCTCAGAAATACCCTTTACACAGCATCTTCAAAGATGACATAGGCCCTGAGGGAAATTATTTTCCTCGGGGTCTCTTGTGTGGAGTTATTGTAAAAAAAAAACAAAGGTAAAAAGAGAGCCTTCTGCAAGTGTAAATAGATAAAACATAATGACGTACCGAATTCGAATTGATTTCCAGCACAGCATAATACCGTACACACTAAGAAGAATAGTTGATTAAAAAACATTTTGGTTAATTGATAGTTTGACGCAAGTCGCTAGACTTTACTGAATAACCAGTTCAAGGATCCGACAGCGCTTAAATACTGGAAAGACAGAGCAGTGCTGCGCACACTGGCGCAGCAAGGGGGAGGGGGGCGCACAGTGGTCCCAAATTTCAATCTAGCTAGACAAAAATATTTCTTCAAAGTATGTAATGTAAAAGGAGCACAAAATGACAAAAAAAATTACGTATATTTCAACCACTTTAAAGAATTTAAGCGTAGGGCAAAATTCAAATAAATTGCGTATAGTAAAATGATTCAATCAAGTCATAATAATCTTATTTTTTTTTGGGAAGTAGTTAAAAAATATTATATTGTAACATAATATATGAATAAAACCAAATGATTTTTGTTTATGAACTACTGCCCAAGTCACTTTTGTTATGATGATGTTCCTATGTGGCACTGTCAACAGACTTCTGTAGAACTACTGCCCAAGTCACTTTTGTTATGATGATGTTCCTATGTGGCACTGTCAACAGACTTCTGTAGAACTACTGCCCAAGTCACTTTTGTTATGATGATGTTCCTATGTGGCACTGTCAACAGACTTCTGTAGAACTACTGGCCGAGTCACTTTTGTTATCGTCATCATGTTCCTATGTGGCACTGTCAACAGACTTCTGCAGAACTACTGCCCAAGTCACTTTTGTTATGATGATGTTCCTATGTGGCACTGTCAACAGATTTCTGCAGAACTACTGCCCAAGTCACTTTTGTTATGATGATGTTCCTATGTGGCACTGTCAACAGACTTCTGTAGAACTTCTGCCCAAGTCACTTTTGTTATGATGATGTTCCTATGTGGCACTGTCAACAGACTTCTGTAGAACTACTGCCCAAGTCACTTTTGTTATGATGATGTTCCTATGTGGCACTGTCAACAGACTTCTGTAGAACTACTGGCCGAGTCACTTTTGTTATCATCATCATGTTCCTATGTGGCACTGTCAACAGACTTCTGTAGAACTACTGCCCAAGTCACTTTTGTTATGATGATGTTCCTATGTGGCACTGTCAACAGACTTCTGCAGAACTATTGGCCGAGTTACTTTTGTTATCATCATCATGTTCCTATGTGGCACTGTCAACAGACTTCTGCAGAACTACTGGCCGAGTCACTTTTGTTATGATGATGTTCCTATGTGGCACTGTCAACAGACTTCTGCAGAACTACTGGCCGAGTCCCTTTTGTTATCATCATCATGTTTCTGTGTGGCACTGTCAACAGACTTCTGCAGAACTACTGGCCGAGTCACTTTTGTTATGATGATGTTCCTATGTGGCACTGATAACACATAGCTGCAGTTTGGTTCTGCAGTTTCTTTGCTGTTAGGTACTTCTAAAATCAACAATAATTTTAAGACATCACTAGGTAAGACATTGGAACATATTATAGCTTTCCGGTTTCCATGTTTCTCTCTCAAGCTGACTTGAGCAGCATGAGAGAGTTCTTGTGAACTTGGAGAATTCAGAAGACATTTTATTTTTCTTGTTTCACTTTTTGACGCATAATTCGACTTTGAAACACCTTTTTCTTCTAACAGCTCCAAAATATCCAAATAATAGATCGTGGGTACAGGCTCTGTAAAAGTCAAAAGAGCATATAAGAGCAGAGCCACTGGGTGTACAACCTATGGGTTGAATGCCACTTAACCTTATACAGGTGGCTCTGGCTCATACGTTTTGTGGAAATGCTGTGATAGAGGAAATAAGTGAGTTAACCAAGGCCTTGAAGATACCTGTGTTGTAGGAGGAAGAAGACACAGAGGCCTGCAAATCATTCAGAGAATTGATAAATACGAGGACAAATTGTAGTAGCGACCCGTTCTCATGCGTCGAAGATATATTCTACTTCATTCAAACTGCTGAAGAGGAGCCTCGCAGTTTAATCAACTAATTCCACACTTCTAGAAAACCATTTCTCATAAGCTTGTCCAACCTGACATAAATTGCACATCGAAGCAACTTATTATTTATTTAAGGGGGTACTCTAGTCTACAAAAAAATTCTTCCAATTTCAATAGTTTAGATATTCAAGAATATCTCCTTTAAAGGATTTTTCAAAATTCTAATTATTTTTAAGTTATAGCCAATTTAGTTCAACCGGTTTATACGAAGTCTAACTAGCATCTTAAAAGAGCACGTTTTTCTCAAACTACTTTTTTCGAAACGTTTGTCACTAAATCTCAAGTTCTAATTGAATTATTCTTATGTAACCCTCTATAGTAGGAACAAACAAAAATTAAAATTTGTCATTTTTACTATTCTCAAAAATTCGGAAAAGTTAAAAAATCTTTTTTTTTTTTGAGTAGCAATCATTTTCCGAGATGTATTTTCTCATTTTTCTTAGTTCTTACCATAATGAATTTGTACTGACAAAGAATCTGCCTTTTTATTCTTCAAATGAGCAAAATGGTGCAATTGTGACTTTTTCTCCCCTCTAAGTAGAAGTCAACAGCGTGTAACTTCGTGAAATGGATTTTGTTTTCTGAAATTTTTTTGTGAACTCTTAATAAAAATAAACATTAATTTATAAAAAAATGTGTGGTTAAAATATTTATCGTTTTTTAATCGACGCACAAGTATGAGAGCGTTGGAATCAAATTGAAATTTGAAATTACAGGGACCACTAAATTTTGTTTCCATATCTTGACATAACGCGCATCGTTCCCTCCACCACCAAACTCAGCAAAACGTTTCGTCGCTGCGTAACACGTCAGCGAAGATTGTGTGAAAGTTCAACGTTTATTATATAACATTTAGGGATTGATAACTTTTTACGCCGTTTGCTGTCAAACTTTTTTCAACATGGATTCAATACGTAAGTATGTACTAAAGATGTTAAGTTTTTTTTTAAATTTCCTAATGTGACAAATTTTGGGAGGGTTTTTTTTTTAATATCTCGTGAATTTAAAAACAAATACGACGATTTCTGGAACAGTTACAGTTTTAGTTTGATAATTCCTAATATTTCGTTAATTTGTTGATGTACTTTTATAGCTGAAATATTTCAGTTCCATATTGAAACAAAAAATCTTGCGCAATTTTGCGTTTCTACGGCCCAGCAATTCTTACATAATTTACTGACTGTAAAATTTGAGTGCTTCAAAAATATTATTTTTGTCACAGGTTCGGTTTCAAAGGATTTGTTCTTAAGACAACAGGAGTTATTCGATGCAGTGATGAACTCAAAGTGCCAACAGATGGAAAAAAAATTGTATTTAAAAAAAAAAATCACTAATTGCCTTACAGATGGGTTGGATAAACTCTCTAAAAAGATCGCGGGCTTCAAACTTCGCTTTAAAATAAGGTGGACAATTGCTCGTCGAGATGAAGCTAGATTTGAGATGGAAAATAAAAAAAAGACTTGAGACTGCGATTGCTTTTTCATTGTATGCGATTTCTTCTGAAAACGGCACGTCGCGGTAGTAAACACAATTTGAATGTAGTTCTGACCGATCCAAACGCTTGAAAACCAAAGTTCGGAAAAGTGCACCTCTTTCTCACTTGGCTTTGCTACAAAAATTGAATTGAGAGCTTTTGGTCAACAGGTTACATCAAAATTATTAGAAAACACTTTTCTAGGCGCTCACCTATTAACAGACAAGTGTTCAAGATGATCTGATGATAACCGCTCTTCTTACAAACAGATCGACCACCACAACACGGGCATGTGCCTAGCATGGTGGTCGAAAAATCATAAAATTCATGTAACAAACATTTTAATGAATAAAGAAAACTTAAAAAAAAAAGATATACATTGGAACACAAGAGGTTGCGGATTATTCTTTTTATATCTACCTTTACAATTAGTTTGCGGGAAGTCTGACAATATAAACGTAGTGTGGCAGAATCCTTACCCATTGTCCACCAGATATTGCCGTCCGATTAAGATTATCAGAAGAGGCTCAGGAACTCTTCTAGAAAAAGTTCTCGTGAGAAATTTAATGAGGATGTTTTCAATTTAATGTAAGTTACATCTGATCCTGTCATAATTAGTTACAGGCAACCTCCAAAGAAACAATTAAATCGTTTCCTATGGAAACTTTCGATTTAATAATTCCTCGGGAAAAAGAAAGAATTTTCTTCAAATATCTTTAATACCGACGATGATGATGATTGTTTATCCTCTGCATCAGAATGTTTAAAAGCAAAATTAAACATTACTCGGCCTTTATTTTCACAAAGACATAAATAATTTCAATTTTAAGATATTTTTTAAAATTTTATATTTTTTGTTAATAAAATCCAGAAATCGTTAATAAAATCCAGTAAAACTTACTAAAACCGAATATTTTGTTTCTTATAACCATACCAATAAATAATATTACCTTTTTTCCTCGTAAATCCTCCCTGTGAATTGTTTCCATCTTTTGGGGTATTTGAAACCACTGTGTGACGGTCGAAAATCACCCGAAATCGGGTTTCTAGACTTGAACACCTCCTTAAGTAAACAAGTTTCATTTCATGTTATTATTTATTGAGTTAGGTAGTTTATACTACATTTATATGTTAATTTATTTGCGCACGAAAACATTTAATTTGATAAAATTATATTTCTACAGTAAACAACACATTCCTTTATAAAACATTCATTCTTCAGACTTTTGGACATTTCGTCCTACATCTCTAGTCCTCTATACATTAGCAGTTCTGTGACTAATATTCTTTTATGCGGAAATCTCTCTCTAGTTATATTTGTGGTGTAATAATTGCGTAGATCTATTTAAAATAATTTGAACCTTAAATTATTTGGTTTCTCATAACTTTATGCACAAAAATTAACACATTAAACAGCAGTCTCTTTTTTATTGGAAACCAATTTAGCTTCTCTCTCATTTGATTAACCCTTGCATACTGCCTTTCCCCAGTATGGTGACCCGACAATTAGTCCGGCGACAATTGATCCCCCGACAGTTAGTCCGCCGACAGTTGATCCCCCGACAGTTGATCCCTCCGATAGTTGACCCCCTAAAAATTTATTTCTTCAAATACGCATGCAAAAAGGATATTATACGGCTGTAAAATCAAAATCGATCTTCTTATCTATATCTGAATGCATTTTGAGTGAGAATCCGCTGTAAAAATATTTATGCTCACAATAATTTCGACTCTCCGAAGAAGCATGCGGTAATAACAAAATACGACATACTTACACGTGCAGTCGGTTTAGCACAAAACCGCTAAAAGTTCCTTCTTGCATTTAATTTAGCTTTTATTATCTGAATATAACACCAAGAGTCCCAACTACTCTCAACCGTCTGGAGCCAGTGAGACTATGGCATCCCCAATTTTCAAGTTGTGAGGCTGAAAGTAGTGGGAATGGGAAAGAGATGGGAAGAATATATAAAAAATGTAGTTGACTATCAGATCTAGTCACCAAACATGGCTAAAGCCATTTCAAGTAACGTGTCAATTCTGACACTAATTCTGACGAATAGCGAAATACAACATAATTATATATGCATTGTATTTATACGCTATACTTACTTGATATGTTTACCGCCGCCCCGGGAACCATTTATTGGATAACCAACATCCCTGCCATAGCGGTTGGCCAAGTGGTTTGCCACGTTTGGTGAATCAAAAGGGTTGCCCGGGTCTTGGTGGCGAATGCTTTTCTTCACCTACTGCGTGGCAGTCCGAATCAGGAGAGACTGCTTGAGGCAGATATAATCTAGACCTCTCCAGCCGGACTCTCTCGACCCATCGCCTCGCATCGCAGTGTGGAAAATTTACCTGGTCATTCAGACCCAGTCAACATACACGGCTAAAGCCATTTCTACTCTGAATGATGGTACTGTACCAGGGCGATACTGAAAGTATCTCCCACTCTGAAATAGTATTGTAATGAAGTGAGTTGCATTTCAGTGCTACAACAGTGCGGTCGTACAGTTTCGTATAGTGCACTGCCTCGAGTATCGAGTGTTGTTCTACACTTCGTACCCAAAGTACCTCGCGTCGACGGGCGGGTATTACAAAGAACATGGATGATAATAACGAAGATATTAAGAGCGATATCGCAAAAATCACATCTGTTAAAGATTCATGAATTAAACTGAGTTCGGAGAACAATTAAAGAAACTAGAAGAACAAATTAAAATAGAAAATCTTATCCTACAAAAAAAAATTATTTATCTACAAGAGCAAATTATAACAAACAATGAATACTTTTGTGAGAAATTAGAGAGTTTCGTGACAAAAAAATATAAAAACATATGCGCAAGCAACAACAACAATTTATAAAATCGAGAAACAAATTCCACAAAAACACACCATCAAAATATCAACGGCGACCGGACAACTCGGAATGAAACCAACTCAGAATCATCTCAAATAAGTCATTTAGAGTGATAAAAACATACATAAAAAATTGGTTAGATAGGTTACGTTAAATTGGATTAAACGTAACGATAGGGCCTTTACCAGAGCACTCACCAAATCCGCAATTACTAAAGATACCAATGTATTGGTTGGTTTTATTTGAGCTTATCATTAAAGTAACAATTATATTATTAATACAAATGTAGGCTGTTGGTAAGTATTTTAGATTGACTTACAAAATGACTGCCTCAACACAGGCTAGCCTAGTGAGGCAGTTTATAAGAATTTTCAACTAAATAACTATAAATTTGTATTCTTTAATCTATCTTTAACCTGTTGTTCATATGTATATTACTTTCTACTTGTTAACTTTTTGTACTGATGTAATCTATTGTAAACTACACTGAACATGTATTTTCTTAGTTATAATGTTCCAAATTTCATCGATTAAAGATATTATTATATAAGGTTAGGGTTATCGGCTAATCAAAAAAAAATAAATTATTGCTATTAATGACTTTTCAAGGAGGTGTTTAGTTGACTTTATTCTCAGTTGGCATGGAACCAATATCAACAACTAAAAACGAAAGCTGAAGAAATGAGAAAAAGAATAAAAAAAAAACATAGATGTAACCAAAATGCAAGTCGGTGTAAATGAATTTAAAAAAATTGGTGATCGAAAACTCATAATCTCATGTGTAAAAAAAGAAGACGCACAAAAATTGATCACAAAAATAAATGGAACAGTCGGCGAAGACATTAACGCTGCAGAAACAAAAAATAGAAAACCAACAATGATAGTAAAAAGATAACAATCGAATTTAACACAGGATGAAATTGTTTTAGGCAAAACCCAGCAAAATGAGGGCGCACAAAATTACTGTAAAGGTGATTTTAAACTCATGAAAGAAATCAAACTCAAAAAATTCGACCAACAAAAGACGTCCTAACAAGACATATCAAACTACTTACTTCAAACATCAGGAGCCATCAGAAAAATATTTTTTAACATTAGAAAAATTAACATGAAATACCAAAGAGTCCCAATTGATGACCTTAATCCCCTTACGCAGTGTTATCATTGCCAGAAGTATAGACACACAGCAATTAGATGCCTGAACAGAACGCAAATACCTACCTACCCCCATTGTGCACAAGACCATACCCTAGCAAAATGCACAGAGAGAAACAACAAACCAATCTGCTACAACTGTTCCAGCAACAATAAAAAATTCAGGGCGAACATGTTGGACGACCACCGTGCTGATAGCATCAATTGCACATACAGACAAAAAATTCTTCAAATCGCCAAAGAGATAATAGACTATGAATAAAATTGCACAACTAATTATTAGTGATAAAAAAAACACAAAGGCTCTCAACAAGTCCGTCCTCCAGAAAATATTATCCCAACAGTGAAATAAGCATGTGTATTCACGGCCACTAACGAATTCATTATTATTATTTCTTCGATGTGGATTATTTCTTAATAAATATTATTGATAAAACCATGTCAACGGACGAAAAAATAAATACATCGATGAACGAAACAAACAACATTTTAGCCAGGAATCCCGAAGTGAGTTTAATTATATTTCTTATGAATGTAAAGAGCATCGAACGTCATTTAGATGGACTCCTGTTAACAATCAAATCACTTAAGGGGACCCGGTGGTCTAGCCCCCATAAATTCGATGAGTTTTTAGTTTTTTTTTTTATGAATTAAAACGGTAAGCAATGCCATTCAAACTTTATAGATGTATTAAATGACTTTAATAGTATACAAAAATATTGTTATAATAAAAAAATTCTAAGTAGTTAAGGAACTGCGCTGAAGTTGCCCTTCTCATAAATACGGACCTTGGAGGTGGGTCCAGTTTTGGCTCTTTCACTTATCCGTAAACAAAAATAACACAAAAAATTCTGATCAGTAGGCATGAGTGTAGTTATCGCAGGAACTAGAATAAAAAATAAATTTAAAAAATTGACAAAAAGGCGCGTTGTTGATATTTAAATACAAAAAACAGACTGTTTTTTCATCATATTGGTATGTAAAAAATAAGAAGTGTTCAAACCAAAAACTTACGTACTGGTGTACGGAATAACATAGTAAAATTTGAGACGAATCGGCACTGTAGTTTTTTTTTTGCCTCATACCATGCAGTAAAAAGTAGTTTTGAAACAAATGAGTTTGAAGTTTCACCCGGCCCTTTTACCTGATTCTGCGCTGATCTGCTAAATGGGCTGTAGAACTTTAAATATCTTCAATACCATTACAAAATATTTTACAGTATATTCTTATAGGATTATACTTTCAAAATTTTGAATTTTTTTTTTAAATTCTATACCACCGGGCCCCTTAATAGACTGGACTGCATAATGTTAACGGAGACGCGCTCATCCAGCGATATAAACTATAATATTCCGGGTTGTACATACTATGCAACAAATCTTCAGGTATAACTAAGAAATTAAATTAATTAAGAACAGCGAAATCGCAATATTTATTTCAAATAAATATGTTGTGACTTTTAACAGAGAAATTCACATGCACAATGTAATCATCTTAAATATGGAAATCAGTTACCAAAAGTATATCTTTAGCATATTCGCTATATAGAACTCACGCCTCAACATTACCAATCTATGTAGATGAACTAAAACGCATTCTTCTTGCGAACAGAAATAAGAAAATCATCGTTATCGGTGACATCAAACTTAATATCGCAAATGATTATTCGTCTTATGATAAATATAATTATCTTAACATGATGGCAGAATTAAATTATATATCGTGTATTAATTCATTTACGAGAATTATTGTAGGTCAACGACCTTCGTGCATAGATCAAGTTTTCACAAATATTCAAGATAAAAAAACAGCATCCGCAGTTATACAAACGACAATCACAGATCATTTCGGGTGCATTTTTACGTACAATACGAAAACAAATGTTCACCAATACCAACCCAAACTCCGGAGAATGAAAACGGATGTTCACCAATACCAACCCAAACTCCGGAGAATGAAAACAGATGTTCACCAATACCAACCCAAACTCCGGAGAATGAAAACGGATGTTCACCAATACCAACCCAAACTCCGGAGAATGAAAACGGATGTTCACCAATACCAACCCAAACTCCGGAGAATGAAAACAGATGTTCACCAATACCAACCCAAACTCCGGAGAATGAAAACGGATGTTCACCAATACCAACCCAAACTCCGGAGAATGAAAACGGATGTTCACCAATACCAACCCAAACTCCGGAGAATGAAAACGGATGTTCACCAATACCAACCCAAACTCCGGAGAATGAAAACGGATGTTCACCAATACCAACCCAAACTCCGGAGAATGAAAACGGATGTTCACCAATACCAACCCAAACTCCGGAGAATGAAAACGGATGTTCACCAATACCAACCCAAACTCCGGAGAATGAAAACGGATGTTCACCAATACCAACCCAAACTCCGGAGAATGAAAACAGATGTTCACCAATACCAACCCAAACTCCGGAGAATGAAAACGGATGTTCACCAATACCAACCCAAACTCCGGAGAATGAAAACGGATGTTCACCAATACCAACCCAAACTCCGGAGAATGAAAACGGATGTTCACCAATACCAACCCAAACTCCGGAGAATGAAAACAGATGTTCACCAATACCAACCCAAACTCCGGAGAATGAAAACGGATGTTATGCCCAAAAAAATTATTTCCCTAGATTTCGAGGCGAAATTTTTATAACACTAATCCTGTTGTACGTTTATTAATGAAAAGATATCGGAACTTAGTAGAAGTACTTAGTGCTTTTCCAAATAAAACACTTTTTGCTAACAATTTCAAAGTAAATATACTTCACTGAATTAGAAACGGAATTCCTAATAAAAATCACTTTGCAAAATAAAAAAAACAACCGAATTCACCGAAACTGAAGAAAATTTCTTGTTGAAATAACACAAAAACCTTGTCGTAATCACGATTTATTTATTTTTTATATCAACCGGTTTCGCTTAACACAAGCATCTTCAGAGTATAAAATTAAAATGATCATAAATGTACATTGTTAAGCGAAACCGGTTGGTATTAAAAAAGTAAACCAATAAATCGTTGTAACAAACAAAGTTATTGTGTTATTTCAATCAATATGTCAAACCACTAAACCACGCTTTCTACCAAAATATAAAATCTCAATTAAAACCAAAATATAAAATCTCAATTAAAACCAAACCACCAAACCACGCTTTCTACCAAAATATAAAATCTCTTGTAATAAACATAGCTAAAAACGTAACTCGCAACCAAAATTAAATTTTTTTGAGAAGTCCCCATTTATCTTTTTAAATTCATAATATCATTTTGACTTTTCAGTGTTAAAAAAAACAACATTGCTTGATTTGTGTAAGTACATCATAAACATGATTCACGGGAATTCCAAAAAAAAAATGCGACAAAAATGCAAATATTTTCATGCAAATATTTTCATTGTAAAAAAATTGCCCGAATTCGAAATTTCCCTAGATTTTATGCTGATTTCTCTTTTCCCTAAAAAATATTTTTCTCCCCTAGATCTAGGGAAATTTCCCTAGATATACCATCACTGCGGCCGACACAAAACGCTCAACATAAATGCCCTACTACATAATCTAGGTAAAGAGAAATGTCACAATATTTTTATTTGTAATGATACGAACAAATGCTTCAAACTATTTGAAAAAAAATTATCATTGCGCGTAAGTACTGCACACTCTATTGATTCCAGAAAACATCATCAACATTTAAACCGGTTAAACCATGGGTAACTTTTGGATTAATTGTATCAATCAGACACAAAGAAACACTATACAAAAAATTAATCCGACATAAATTAATTAATCCGACTATAAAACGGTGTTTTAATATGCACAAGGCCAAACCCCGCTACTAGTTGAAAGTAAACCTGAACTTTGTCAAAATCTGGTTTCAGTATTATTTGCTTAAAGGAGACCTATAAATCACTATTAAATAAAAAAAAAAGGTAAATATACAGATTATTAAAGCTTACAAAACAACCTTTGCGGTGATATATAATAAACTATATTTAAACTTTCTCAAATGCTTTAAATTTGTACAACGAAATATTTTACATTTTGATTTAATTAAATATCTCAGCCTGAACCCGTACTTTGACATTATTTTAAGTATACAAAAGTACAAAAAAATTTTTACAACTAATAAAAATTTAACATTTTTTTTTTTTTTTTTTTTTTTAAATTTATTTATTTATTTATTTTATAAATCAACAATCCAGTCCCGCTAAGCCAATTGCAATTGGCTTGACAGCAGGTGCTTATAATTCCTTACAAATATATTTAAAGTTATAATTTTCATTATCTTATTGATATCGCTCAAGGTATATCTTATTGATATCGCTCAAGGTATATCTTATTGATATCGCTCAAGGTATATCTTATTGATATCGCTCAAGGTATATCTGAAAAAAAGCACTTTTTTTCGATTTATGAGACGGTCTTGTTCCGGGCCATTCTACACTACAGTGCGGAGGTTAGCATGTCCGCCTTTTAAATTGTAAGTAAATATAAAAATACACTGCACATATAAGTATGTAGTATTTTGCTATTCGTCAGTATTCATTCAGAATTGAAACGTTCCTTGAAATGGCTTTAGTCGTGTTTGGTGACTAGATCTGAATAGCCAGGTACATATTCCACTTCTCAAAAAAGTTAGTTTTATTGTGCCTGAAGGTTTAGCCTTATTAATGGAAATGCCTTTGGAAGTGTTTGGTGACATGATTTGAATAGCCATTACATTACTGTACATTTTCCACATCTCCTTCCCCTCCCCACTATCTTCAGCCTCACAACATACAAAAGTTGGGGATGCCTTAGTTCCACTGGTCCTAAACGGCTGGCAGCAGTTGGGATTCTTGACTTAAATTCAGATAAAAAAGTTATATTGTATGCAAGTAGGAATTTTTAGCGGTTTATTGCTAAGCCTATTGCACGTATAAGTATGTCGTATTTTGTTTTTGCCGCATGCTTCTTCGGAGAGTCGTTATTATTTGTAGTAAAAATATTTTTACAGCGGATTTTTACTCAAGATGCCTTCAGTTATAAGTATATCAACTTTGGTTGTACGGCAGTAATCCTCTTTGCATACTTACTTGAAGATATAATCTTTTAGGGGATCAACTTTCGGAGGGATCAACTGTCGGGAGAATAAACAGACAGGGGGATCAACTGTCGGCGGACTAACTGTTGGGGTATCAATTGTCGCCGGAACAACTACCGTGAAACCGCCTGTAGTTTTATAAGAAGAAATAATATCCCCCAGCTTAGCAATAGCATTTTCTGTTTCTGACCTTTCGGAACTGGTTATAAGACGAGATCTTTTGACGTTCTAGGTAGAGGCTGGGACGATATTTTAATAATTTTTAGAATGAATTGGGTAGATAATAATATACTAATTATGTAAATCAGATTTTGTGAATCAATGTAACAACTGATTGTTTTAGGTGGTTTGGGAATGTATTGTATTGAAACTAGGATTACAAATGTATGCAATGGGACTCGCTATAAGTGGTTTCAATATTTCAGCAGATTTGAGGAAACTTTGTCTGGCCCACAGGCATTTTCTATCGTTTTCATG
This sequence comes from Glyphotaelius pellucidus, assembly GCA_936435175.1. Classification (NCBI taxonomy): domain Eukaryota; kingdom Metazoa; phylum Arthropoda; class Insecta; order Trichoptera; family Limnephilidae; genus Glyphotaelius; species Glyphotaelius pellucidus. The sequence continues at coordinate 930,988 of OW386565.1, forward strand.
ACTTCATCAGTCGTTGTTTGAATCTCGTCTGTTTTAAGATTAAGAACAGTTGTAGGTATGTTGGCTACTTAAGGTTCACTTTTCTTACATTTCCCAAGGATTTTATTTGTGAGAGAGGTTCCTACTGAAGTGAACCTACTCCTAACAAAATTATCCATTATTTTGGGGTTGTTAGAGCTACTTGTGTTTTTAATATCCAATTGCACGATATTGCACGAAAGACGATTTGCTTTTTTTTGGATTTTGGTAAATTTACGAGATATTTCCCTGAAATGTTTTGCAGTTATCTCCTGTAACTATCTTGTTAAGAATGATGAAATAAGTACAACGGAATGTTTTCACTAACTAAGTTTGTGATAAACATATTTCCCTGAAATGTTTTGCAGTTATCTCCTGTAACTATCTTGTTAAGAATGATGAAATAAGTACAGCGGAATGTTTTCACTAACTAAGTTTGTGATAAATAAGTACAGCGGAATGTTTTCACTAACTAAGTTTGTGATAAATAAGTACAGCGGAATGTTTTCACTAACTAAGTTTGTGATAAATAAGTACAGCGGAATGTTTTCACTAACTAAGTTTGTGATAAACATGTACAGCGGAATGTTTTCACTAACTAAGTTTGTGATAAATAAGTACAGCGGAATGTTTTCACTAACTAAGTTTGTGATAAATAAGTACAGCGGAATGTTTTCACTAACTAAGTTTGTGATAAATAAGTACAGCGGAATGTTTTCACTAACTAAGTTTGTGATAAATAAGTACAGCGGAATGTTTTCACTAACTAAGTTTGTGATAAATAAGTACAGCGGAATGTTTTCACTAACTAAGTTTGTGATAAATAAGTACAGCGGAATGTTTTCACTAACTAAGTTTGTGATAAACATGTACAGCGGAATGTTTTCACTAACTAAGTTTGTGATAAATAAGTACAGCGGAATGTTTTCACTAACTAAGTTTGTGATAAATAAGTACAGCGGAATTTTTTCACTAACTAAGTTTGTGATAAATAAGTACAGCGGAATGTTTTCACTAACTAAGTTTGTGATAAACATGTACAGCGGAATGTTTTCACTAACTAAGTTTGTGATAAATAAGTACAGCGGAATGTTTTCACTAACTAAGTTTGTGATAAATAAGTACAGCGGAATGTTTTCACTAACTAAGTTTGTGATAAACATATTTCCCTGAAATGTTTTGCAGTTATCTCCTGTAACTATATTGTTAAGAATGATGAAATAAGTACAGCGGAATGTTTTCACTAACTAAGTTTGTGATAAATAAGTACAGCGGAATGTTTTCACTAACTAAGTTTGTGATAAATAAGTACAGCGGAATGTTTTCACTAACTAAGTTTGTGATAAATAAGTACAGCGGAATGTTTTCACTAACTAAGTTTGTGATAAACATGTACAGCGGAATGTTTTCACTAACTAAGTTTGTGATAAATAAGTACAGCGGAATGTTTTCACTAACTAAGTTTGTGATAAATAAGTACAGCGGAATGTTTTCACTAACTAAGTTTGTGATAAATAAGTACAGCGGAATGTTTTCACTAACTAAGTTTGTGATAAACATGTACAGCGGAATGTTTTCACTAACTAAGTTTGTGATAAATAAGTACAGCGGAATGTTTTCACTAACTAAGTTTGTGATAAACATGTACAGCGGAATGTTTTGCAGTTATCTCCTGTAACTATATTGTTAAGAATGATGAAATAAGTACAGCGGAATGTTTTCACTAACTAAGTTTGTGATAAATAAGTACAGCGGAATGTTTTCACTAACTAAGTTTGTGATTAATAAGTACAGCGGAATGTTTTCACTAACTAAGTTTGTGATAAATAAGTACAGCGGAATGTTTTCACTAACTAAGTTTGTGATAAATAAGTACAGCGGAATGTTTTCACTAACTAAGTTTGTGATAAACATGTACAGCGGAATGTTTTCACTAACTAAGTTTGTGATAAACATGTACAGCGGAATGTTTTCACTAACTAAGTTTGTGATAAATAAGTACAGCGGAATGTTTTCACTAACTAAGTTTGTGATAAATAAGTACAGTGGAATGTTTTCACTAACTAAGTTTGTGATAAATAAGTACAGCGGAATGTTTTCACTAACTAAGTTTGTGATAAATAAGTACAGCGAAATGTTTTCACTAACTAAGTTTGTGATAAATAAGTACAGCGGAATGTTTTCACTAACTAAGTTTGTGATAAATAAGTACAGCGGAATCTTTTCACTAACTAAGTTCGTGATAAATAAGTACAGCGGAATGTTTTCACTAACTAAGTTTGTGATAAACATGTACAGCGGAATGTTTTCACTAACTAAGTTTGTGATAAATAAGTACAGCGGAATGTTTTCACTAACTAAGTTTGTGATAAATAAGTACAGCGGAATGTTTTCACTAACTAAGTTTGTGATAAACATGTACAGCGGAATGTTTTCACTAACTAAGTTTGTGATAAACATGTACAGCGGAATGTTTTCACTAACTAAGTTTGTGATAAATAAGTACAGCGGAATGTTTTCACTAACTAAGTTTGTGATAAATAAGTACAGCGGAATGTTTTCACTAACTAAGTTTGTGATAAACATATTTCCCTGAAATGTTTTGCAGTTATCTCCTGTAACTATATTGTTAAGAATGATGAAATAAGTACAGCGGAATGTTTTCACTAACTAAGTTTGTGATAAACATATTTCCCTGAAATGTTTTGCAGTTATCTCCTGTAACTATATTGTTAAGAATGATGAAATAAGTACAGCGGAATGTTTTCACTAACTAAGTTTGTGATAAATAAGTACAGCGGAATGTTTTCACTAACTAAGTTTGTGATAAATAAGTACAGCGGAATGTTTTCACTAACTAAGTTTGTGATAAACATGTACAGCGGAATGTTTTCACTAACTAAGTTTGTGATAAATAAGTACAGCGGAATGTTTTCACTAACTAAGTTTGTGATAAACATATTTCCCTGAAATGTTTTGCAGTTATCTCCTGTAACTATATTGTTAAGAATGATGAAATAAGTACAGCGGAATGTTTTCACTAACTAAGTTTGTGATAAACATATTTCCCTGAAATGTTTTGCAGTTATCTCCTGGAACTATATTGTTAAGAATGATGAAATAAGTACAGCGGAATGTTTTCACTAACTAAGTTTGTGATAAATAAGTACAGCGGAATGTTTTCACTAACTAAGTTTGTGATAAATAAGTACAGCGGAATGTTTTCACTAACTAAGTTTGTGATAAATAAGTACAGCGGAATGTTTTCACTAACTAAGTTTGTGATAAATAAGTACAGCGGAATGTTTTCACTAACTAAGTTTGTGATAAACATGTATTTTATCTCTATATGATTGAAATAAATTAACATTTTTCTTAAAAAAATAATATATTTAAATGAATGACATCATACACAGCTAATGATTTAGAAAATAATTTTAAAATACAAGAATATGAATGTGTCAACACCGATTCATGTAATGAAATTATTTCAACGAATCTCAATAATATTTCATTTTTCATATTAACATACTAAGTATGGAACGACATTGGGATAACTCTAACGCAGGGTTTCCCAAACTTTTTCCGCAACGGAACACTTTGCGAACCCGTAAATCTTAATGGAACACTTGGCTTATTTTTTCGATTGGACATTTTTTAATAGCAAAAATTAAAAAAAAAAAGTTATTAAGCACTTTTAAAAAACTAAATCCCTACATGCCCTAACAAACTTTCAAAAATCACGAAAATTAATCAAACAGTTAATTGGTCAGGCCTACACTGACTTTACACGTGAGGCAGAGAACAGTATCATAACAGACCCCACTGGATTTGGTCTCCACGAACGATAAACGCCGCGACTGCGACAAACTTAATCACATGAACCTGAAAACCAATACAATGGATATTCTGAAATCGCAGAAGGTTTCGCAAATTACTTTCATCAGTATTTAGCGACAATGTTCCCCAACTTGATATTTCCTCTATAGCTTCTTCATCGTACAATGCTTTACCTGTTCAAATTCACGAAATTAACGATGACGATATTGTTTCCGCTTTTCATAAGCTAAAACCAAAATACTCCGTCGGCCCAGATTGTATACCACCATACTCGAGAGATACTCAAATTATTTCATTCAACCTCTAAAGCACATTTTTAACCTTTCAATTCGTAATAATATCTTTCCTGAAATGTATAAATAAAAATACGAGAGAAATAAGAATCACACTACATCTTGCTTAGATCATATATGGACTAACATAAATATTAAAGATATCGACAAAATAACATCGATTATTTGGAAAACTGATATAATCGATCACCATGCATTTTTCTTTATGAATTAAACGTAAAAAAAATAATTTAACAACTAAACAATCCTCCACAAATATGACTACTTTATCAGAAAAACTAAGAAATGAACAAAGAGTTTAACAGTTATGATACCGAAACTGGCTTAAGAGACTTTAAAATACACCCTCAAAACACATAAAAAATTCGACCACTAAAAATATAGTCCACATAAAATCAAAACTTAGAATTTTAAAGCCTTGGATAACCCAAGGACTTATAATGTTTACCATTATTAAAAATGTACTTTGGTGGAAGAGGTACGTCGATGATGTGGTCTGTGTTTGGTTAGGAACCGAACGACAACTCAATTCCTTCCTGCTCCTAATAAACTCTTTCCATAAACAAGTTAAATTCACCATAGAAATAGGAATCAATTCTACCTTAAACTTTTTAGATCTTACATTATCAATCATAAATAATAAAATTGTATTTAAAATCTACCGCAAATCTACCTTATAACCATTCACTATTCCTCTAACCACCCCCTCTCCCACAAACATTCAGCTTTCCATTCTATGTATGTTACACAGATTGGTTACTGGTTATTGGTTCCTTTATCAAATACCAACTTCGCAGTAGAACTCTCCGCGATCAAACAAATCGCAATTAATAACTGGTACGATCCAAATACAGTCAACAACATCCTAAGTAAAAAATTTTGAAAAATTATCCAAATTTTTTTTTTTATTCTCATAATAATAATATAACAACTAATGAAATTTATAATATATAATTTAATATTCCATTTGTTATTTCGGCTACTGGCATTATACCTAGCTCTCTAATTAAAAATTTAGGCTTATTAGATTTATCAAAGAATCTTTATATAAAGATGCAAAAATCAGTCATATTAAACACATGTAGGATTACGAAAGATTTTTTAAATATTTATATTGAGGGATCAGTAGGATTTATCGGTTCAGTTAGGAGTTCTATTGAGCCGAACCCTCTGATATGAAAATATCTGGAGTCGGTGAAGTATTTTCCCATATGGTCTCTGGTAGGTTGACGTGTTGTTCTTGTATTGTTTTGAATTTATTATACTTATACAATGCAATTACATCGCGTGGATTGACTAGATGATCATTTGTGGAAAAGTGTGTGGAAGGGTAAAATTTTTCCTGTGGGAAAGATTTAACCCGGACATAACGTCTAGAGAACAATTAAAAATAATAATATAACAACTAATATGGCGCAGAATCTTGTACATTAATATTTTTTTCCCAAAAAAGCGTTAAAAATCTTCCACCAGATATCAAACCAGCATTTTACACTAATAATAGTATTGTTAAGTTTTTAATGAACGGTAAGGCAGTGGTGGACTAAGGGGGGCGGGGGGGGGGGGCGGCCCGCCCCGGGCCCCCGGTCCTGAAGGGCCCCCCAAACGCCTCCATGTTCCCTTCATCAAATCCTTAACAAGGCTTTAAGGCACCAGGACATTGTTAAAAAAATGTCATTTTGATTTCATTTTCAGAAAGATGCGCTTGTTGAGAATGATTTCACAAAATATTTTAAAGAAATTCGGAAAATTGGCGGAGATACAGCATTTTATGTGAAACCGTTTGAAACAGTTTGTATGTTGAATTATCCTTCAGCAAAACTTTGAATGCGTTTTTCTCTAAACTTTTTTAACTCGCTTTTCAATCGGTTGACAACATATTAAACCAACTATTCATCCGATTTGCATGCACTCATTCGTAAACCGTTCGAAAATTCAGTGTCTATGGCACCATGTAGAGGAATTTCGATATCTAAAAAAAAAGGCCGAAAGTTTTTAACGTTCATAAAAAAAAGAACAAGACACGTGGTGTCAAAGTCAGGGCCGGATTAAACATGTCGGGGCCCATAGGAAATGCACCTTTCTGGGCCCCTTTACCATAGGGGCTCCTAGCCGATGCATGACCCCTGGGCAGTGGCCTGCACTGCCTTACGGACAACACGGCCCGGCCAGGGCCGGAATAAACATGTCGGGGCGCCTAGGCAATGCACGTCTCGGGGCCCCTTTACCCTAGGGGCCCTAGACAGTTTCCTACACTGCCTTAAGGATAAGTAACTGGTAACTGGATTTTCGAACAGTTTAAGACTTGGTGCATGGTGCATGCAAATCGGATGTTTTTCTAATATGTAGTCAATCAGGTTGAAAAACGTAGTTTCGATTAAAACGCGTTCAAGTTTTGTGAAGGATAGTTCAACATAAAAACTGTTTAAAACGGTTTCGTATAAAATGCTGTATCTCCGTCAATTTTACGAATTTTCTTAAAACATTTTGTGAGAGCATTATTAACAAATGCATCTTTCAGAAAATGAAATTAAAAAATGACTTTTTTAACGTGTCCTGGCCGAGAATTCAAATTTCTTCGAACGATGGTCTTGCGACCGTACCCTTGAAACTGTACAGGGCGGTTCCGATGAAAAAGATTAATCAGCATTTTAACATAATAACTCAATATCAATTTTATTTCATTCAACATTTTTTGCTTCGATAAATACCTAAAATCACAAATGCTCAAACACGTGATGATAAAAGTTTTGTAATTATTTTTTGATTAAAAGTATTTATAATTTTTCAATAATGTCTAATCAAAATAAGAATGTATTTTTTTAAAATTAGTTTGTAAGACCGTACAATAATGTCTAATCAAAATAAGAATGTATTTTTTTAAAATTAGTTTGTAAGACCGTACAATAATGTCTAATCAAAATAAGAATGTATTTTTTTAAAATTAGTTTGTAAGACCGTACAATAATGTCTAATCAAAATAAGAATGTATTTTTTTAAAATTAGTTTGTAAGACCGTACAATAATGTCTAATCAAAATAAGAATGTATTTTTTTAAAATTAGTTTGTAAGACCGTACAATAATGTCTAATCAAAATAAGAATGTATTTTTTTAAAATTAGTTTGTAAGACCGTACAATAATGTCTAATCAAAATAAGAATGTATTTTTTTAAAATTAGTTTGTAAGACCGTACAATAAAACAGTATTATTGTAAATAAATAGACATACTGAAATATTTTCGCACAAAACAAGGGCGCGGATCTTTTTTTAAATGATTTTATTTGAACTAAAATTAAAATTCTGAAAAGCAGCTTTTCCAAATAATTTATTGATTTGTTGTACTGCATGATTATATGATTTGAAATATATGTTGCATAATACAAAATTTAGTTTGAAGTTTTAACAAATCTGCCGACGACCTACGATAAAATCTTATTGTACTCAAAATAAACATCTTTTTTCAAAATTTAAAAAACAGTTTTACTAGATAAAAGAACAGTTTTTCGAAATCAATTAAGAATTGCCTTCTTTAGGATTTGATCAAGAGAACCAGAGGCCCGTGTGAACTGAATAAAAAGCTTGTAAAATTACATCAACTTCTTAAAGTAGGGGGGGGGACTCATTCGGCTTTACCGCCCCGGCCCTCTGATCGGGCCAGTGATTGTCCCGCGCATTATATTGGCAAAACGGCACGTAACATTAACACCCGTGTCAAAGAGCATCTTAGGTGTTTACACAGCAATGGCTTCTCGGAATTTGCAAACCACCTGGTAGAAACAGACAAAAAATTCGATAAAAACTCAGGCGTCACCCTTTTTCATTAAAACACGATAGGTATCAGATTGGATAATTTAGAAGCTCTAGAATTAAGGAAAGCCAAAAATATTAATAGTAAGGTAATTAATAATCAAATCAATTTAAATTATAGTCCAATACTAAGGTTGTTCCCTTTTGACTAAAAACATTCCCTTTCCTTTCCCAATTCTCCATCTACACTTATCCCTACTTCCTCCTCCACTTGAGTGGTCCAGCCCATTTTGTTTTAAACCATATGTATATTATCTATAACAGTGTTCCGCAAAGTGTGTGCCGCGGCACAGTGGTGTACCGTGGTCGTAAGCTGGTGTGCCTCACCGCAATGCTACTATAACAAAATAATATTGCGACGCTGTACCAGCTTAGGCGATCCGACTATCGGATCGGTAATAAAAGAGGCCAGTCGGACATATTCGCTCATTTAAATGAGCTCAACCAAGAAGCAAGGCAAGAGTTCTAATACTTTAACGTCATCGGATAAGATTGAAAGCTTTCGCGCTAAGTTGTCGTTACGGATCAGTCACGCCCAATGGTATGTAGTAATGAAATGTACCCACATATCATGGCTGCCGATGCAATAAACAAAGTGCAGGCTTTTATAGTAAAACACTCGAAGCACAGGCTAGGAAAACGCAGCAGAAAAAATGAACTCTTATTTTCCTGTGACCTGCAACCTATGAACTGGGTTTGAAATCCATTCTCAAGTAGCATTTCCCTTGGACATTTACCGATAAACGAGCAGGGAGAATTCTGAAGACAAAAATTGATCAGACATTAAACGTAAAATTTTCCGAAACAAAACTAGCACATTTTTGACTACGCATAAAAAATGAGTATCTACTGCTTTCAAAGCGTGCTATTGCAATTATCTTACCATTTGAAACGAATTGGGGTTTTCAACTCGCACTACAAAGAGAAGGCCTAAGAACGATCGCCGAAGAGATGAGAGAAGCATTATCAACGATTGCTCCAAATTTCAACTCGCACTACAAAGAGAAGGCCTAAGAACGATCGCCGAAGAGATGAGAGAAGCATTATCAACGATTGCTCCAAATTTCAACTCGCACTACAAAGAGAAGGCCTAAGAACGATCGCCGAAGAGATGAGAGAAGCATTATCAACGATTGCTCCAAATTTCAACTCGCACTACAAAGAGAAGGCCTAAGAACGATCGCCGAAGAGATGAGAGAAGCATTATCAACGACTGCTCCAAATTTCAACTCGCACTACAAAGAGAAGGCCTAAGAACGATCGCCGAAGAGATGAGAGAAGCATTATCAACAATTATCTTACCATTTGAAACGAATTGGGGTTTTCAACTCGCACTACAAAGAGAAGGCCTAAGAACGATCGCCTTAGGCCTTATGAGAGAAGCATTATCAACGATTGCTCCAAATTTCAACTCGCACTACAAAGAGAAGGCCTAAGAACGATCGCCTTAGGCCTTATGAGAGAAGCATTATCAACGATTGCTCCAAATTTCAACTCGCACTACAAAGAGAAGGCCTAAGAACGATCGCCTTAGGCCTTATGAGAGAAGCATTATCAACGATTGCTCCAAATTTCAACTCGCACTACAAAGAGAAGGCCTAAGAACGATCGCCTTAGGCCTTATGAGAGAAGCATTATCAACGATTGCTCCAAATTTCAACTCGCACTACAAAGAGAAGGCCTAAGAACGATCGCCTTAGGCCTTATGAGAGAAGCATTATCAACGATTGCTCCAAATTTCAACTCGCACTACAAAGAGAAGGCCTAAGAACGATCGCCTTAGGCCTTATGAGAGAAGCATTATCAACGATTGCTCCAAATTTCAACTCGCACTACAAAGAGAAGGCCTAAGAACGATCGCCTTAGGCCTTATGAGAGAAGCATTATCAACGATTGCTCCAAATTTCAACTCGCACTACAAAGAGAAGGCCTAAGAACGATCGCCTTAGGCCTTATGAGAGAAGCATTATCAACGATTGCTCCAAATTTCAACTCGCACTACAAAGAGAAGGCCTAAGAACGATCGCCTTAGGCCTTATGAGAGAAGCATTATCAACGATTGCTCCAAATTTCAACTCGCACTACAAAGAGAAGGCCTAAGAACGATCGCCTTAGGCCTTATGAGAGAAGCATTATCAACGATTGCTCCAAATTTCAACTCGCACTACAAAGAGAAGGCCTAAGAACGATCGCCTTAGGCCTTATGAGAGAAGCATTATCAACGATTGCTCCAAATTTCAACTCGCACTACAAAGAGAAGGCCTAAGAACGATCGCCGAAGAGATGAGAGAAGCATTATCAACGATTGCTCCAAATTTCAACTCGCACTACAAAGAGAAGGCCTAAGAACGATCGCCTTAGGCCTTATGAGAGAAGCATTATCAACGATTGCTCCAAATTTTGATCGCCTGTGCTCAGTTATTTTTATTTTATTATTTTTTTTATTTATCAAAATTATACAATACAGAATATAGTATATTATATAAAGCATTGTACTCCCAGGAGTTAATAAACTCATTGCGGGAATGATACGCATTACATGAAACATATAGCTGTATGTATTAAATGGACATATGATGGGGACATACACAACATTATTATTTCGGATAGTCATTAATAAGATGAAGTTTGAGCATGTTAGTTTGGGTCTTTTTACATTGACTTGCACGTTTGATCTCGTTGGGTAGTTGATTATATTTTGTGTGAGCTATGTATTCTAGGGATCTTAGTCCATATTTTGTTGATTTGATTTTTGATATAAGAAGTTTGTTGTGATTTCTTGTGTTGTGTTGGTGTACGTCGCAATTGTAATAGAGTGTAGTGTTGGAATGTGCCGAGTGTTGAATTACTTGTAATATAGTTTTAGTTATTTCAAAAGTGGGAATGGTATTAAAAGGAAGTATTTGGGTGTTTCTGTAGATGTCTTTGACATGTGTGTCCCAAGGTAGACTGAAAATATTTCGCAGGGCTCTATTTTGAACGACTTGGACTTCTGAAATCATTTTTTTGTAGCAAATCCCCAGATTCCGGCGAGATATATTAGATGTGAGTGAATCATAGCATGGTAAATCGATTTTAATAGAGAGGGAGGAAGTAACCCGCGAAGTCTATATAAAACACCAGTTATAGGAGTAATTTTGGATAGAACATGTTTAAATTGGTGATTCCATGTGAGTTGTGAATCAATGAAAAGGCCAAGATATTTTGTAACATCAGCCCTTTCAAGGCGGTTATTATCAAGACTTATATTAAGACTTACATTTTTTTTATTTGCAAACAGTATGTAATGTGTTTTTTTTTATGTTTAGGCTAAGTTTGTTTAGTCGCAGCCAGTTTGCCAGGCAAGCTATATCCCTTTCCATTTCCTTTTCAAGTTCGTTTAAATCATTATTGTGATAAAGAATCACTGTATCATCTGCATAGAGTTACGCAGGCTCACATTTCTCATTTAACATATTTTCATATTAAATTAATTTTCATATTAAATATTAAATACACATTGTTTTTTTTTCTTTGGTGTACCTTTAAAAATTTATTTTTGGTAGGTGTACCTTGATCACAAAAAGTTTGCGGAACACTGATCTATAACACATGTAACTTAATTTTAGTAGAGTATTGTACTGCCCTGAAGAAGCTACGGTAGTAGCGAAACCGGGTCGGCATTAAGTATATAAAAAATAAAGGTGGTGTTTACAAAGTTATTGTTTAATTGATAAATTTAAGTTTAACAAGGGGAATATTTCCAACAAACTATAAAAATACAATAATTTCACCTATTTATAAATCTGGAGATCCACAACAAGTAACTATCGCCCAATCTGTCTAATCTCAAACATAGGAAAGATTTTTGAAAAAATTGTGAAAAACCAAATGGACAAATTCCTAGAAAGTAATAAAATTCTTCATCAAAACCAGTTCGGTTTTATAAAGTCACTCCGCACACAAGATGCTATTGCTAATGTCTCATACATCAACGAATCATTGGATAGAGGTGAAAAAAAGTCAGGTATATTTATTGATCTCAGAAAAGCGTTTGAAAGCTTATCCCATGAGATTCTTTTGAAAAAAAATTAAAAATATAGGTATAAAAGACAACGCGATTAAGTGGATTTAAATATATTTTCCATGCCCAAAATTAAACACTTCCTTTGCACAAAATTATTATACTAACCAAGGTAGAATTTTTTTCAATCAACTACCGCAAGAAATAAGAAACATATATGGTAAAATCCAATTAATAAACACTGTCAAAAAATATTTTAAAAGATAATCTTTAAAAACAAATAGTTTCCGCCTGATTTCATATAAAAACATATTTCATACCTTAGTTTCCACAGATGATATTTATTCCCTCAAAATAATTTGAAAATTTATTTTATCATTAACAACTACAAAAACAGTATTCTTGGATACGTTATTCTGTCGCAAAATACTCACAATTATATAACACCTAACAAATAGCAACTAATTGTTCTCTATCTATACATTGTAATTTCCATTTAGCATAAATAATATATATAAATATGTAACCTTTTTTTTTTTTTGGTTTTAGGCAATTCACCCTGGAGAGAGTGCTTTGTGCCGGTAATATTTAAAATGGAAAAGAAATTTCGGTTAATCTAATGGGAAAATAATAAAACAAATTAAATATTGGACTCATTTAGATCACTAAAACAAATTAAATATTGAATTCATTCAGGTTAATAAACTTACATAAAGCTGTATGAACACGAGAATTGTTAAGAGATAAAAGGTATGAAATGTTAAGGGGGGACTGGTGTGTGATTTTAATAAGCAGGCGGTATATGTTCTTGAAAGATGAATGGTTTTTACAGTTAAAGAAAACGTGGTCGAGGGTTTCCTCTTCCACACCGCACTGGCAGAACGGATCATCTAAAACTCTAATTCTAGACAAGTGAGATGCAATTGAACAGTGGCCAATTCTCATTCTCGAGATACATGAAATGAATCGTTTTGAAAGTTTTTTACCGTGAAACCATGGCTTAGCAGGGATATGGTTTTGAATTCCCGCATAGAAAGATCCAGTTCTTATTTTGGAGACTGCCCAATTTTCTTCCCAGGCACGAGTCATATTGGATTTAAGAATCGGAAAGACATCGGATATAGGAATTCTAAAATTTAGTGGGATAGTTCCGGAATCTGAACCAGATTTGGCGAGAAAATCGGCCATCTCATTACCCTCGATACCCAAATGGGCAGGGACCCAGGCCAATATCGTCTCAAACCCAGATTCACTAAGAGAATTGAGAAGATTTTTTATTTTACATATAATATTGTCTTCCGGATAACGTAAAATATTTGACCTAATTTTAGTTAGAGCACTTAGCGAATCAGTACATAATAAGGCTCGATGAATGTTGAGAACCTGGATTTGATTTAGCGCTTGTTCAATTGCAAAGCATTCGGCTGTAAATATGGAAGCTTCTTTCGGTAATTTATAAGTGAGATTGATGTTGAATTCTGGACTATATATAGATGCTCCACATCTTTTATTTTCAAATTTGGAACCATCCGTGAAAAGGATGGAAAATCCAGGGAATTTCGAAGCCACTATGCTTTTAAAACAATCATCCACATTTTGAAATTTATTTGGGGAAGATAAAATATTCTTCCGAAAGACTGATGTTATTGTGTTCGGCATAAAAGTGATTGCCTTAAATGGAATATTGTATATAGGAAGATTGGGAACTTCTTGAAGATATTGGAGGGAAGATGATAGAGAATTATAGAGATGAAAACTTTTAATTAAGAGAGGAAAACATTGTTTTTCTCTCAATCTTTTGTTAGAATTCAAATAAACACTTAACCTATTAAGACTTTGTTTAATAGGATGATGTGATAACGATAAAGCCTTGAAAATATATTTATTGGCAAGGAATGGCCTTCTGAAATATAATGGAGGCTCCACACACTCCACCTGAAGAGCATTAATTGGAGAAGACTTCATAGCTCCAATAATCATTCTGAGGGCTTTTGATTGAATTCTTTCCATTTTCTTATCTAGATATTTAGGGAGTGGGTCAAAAAGGAATGAGCCATAATCCAAGTGGCTCCGAACTAGGGAATTATACATTAATTTAAGAGTGGTAGGGTGAGATCCCCACCATACTCTGGAAACTGCTCGCATCATATTAAGTCCCTTTTCACACTTTGTAGAAATTATCTGAATGTGTGGAAGCCAGGAAAGTTTATGGTTCAAAAGAAGACCAAGGAATTTGATTTGAGTAGCGGTTTGTAGAGGCACATTATCAAAAGAAATTGAGAATTGGGGAATTTTTCTTTTGCGCGTGAAAGCCACGACCCTTGTTTTAGATGCCGCCAGATTCATCCCATTTATTGACAACCAGCTTTTAATATATTGTAAAGCCAAATTCATTTCCTTAGCTGCAAGAATAATATTTTTATGTAACAAATATATAAGGATATCATCCGCAAAGTAAAGACGCTTGATAGAAAAAGGAATTACTGAGTCTAGGTCGCTTATATAAATATTAAACAACAGAGGACTAATAACAGAACCCTGGGGCAAACCTCTCCATAGTTTGCGCCTTAAGCATTTAGAGGAAGACTCAATAATAATGGACCTATCTGAGAGCAAATTAATAATAAATTGGACTAATTTCGGGGGGATTTGTTTTTTAATTAGCTTTTCTTTCAAAACATTCAGTAAAACATCATCGTAAGCTGATGAAAGGTCAAGGAATGTGGCCAATGTATAAGAATTTAGGGATTGGGAAACTCGGATATCAGTTGTGAACAAACTTAAATTATCCATTGTAGATTTCTTTTTCCGAAAACCATACTGATTTGGTGAGATAATATCTTGACTTTCAACAAACCACTCTAATCTGTTCTTCATCAAACGCTCCGCTACTTTCATCAAACATGATGAAAGAGCAATAGGCCGATAAGACGAAATTTCAGATGGATTTTTTCCAGGTTTTAAAATGGGAATGATTTTTTGAGTTTTCCAAACATCCGGAATTAGTCCTGTTTCAAACATATTATTAATAAGAGATAAGAAATATTCAACCGCCATATCAGAAAATGATTTAATGAAACTATTAAGTATTCCATCGGGACCCGGAGCAGAGTCAGAAAGGGTTCTTATTACTAGTTTCATCTCATCAATGGAGAAAGGAGCATCTAGCCAGTTAGAGTGAGATGGATATGGCTTAATAGAAGGCATTTCTTCACATCCGGCCACTGATGGGGGGCTATTTTATCCGCAAATCCTATAAGAATTTCTTCTGATATATGCTTGGTACTCGGCGGAGAATACGATGATCCGAATTTTTTTAAGCTAGACCAAACTGAAGATTGGGGAGTTTCCGGAGACAGGTTCTCACAGAACTTCCGCCATCCAGCGCGTTTTTTATTTTTCAAAATTCGTTTGGTTTCTGCCTGGGCTTTTTTAACTGATAAAAAATTTTCTAGTGTCATACACTTACGAAAAGAGGAAATTGCTTTTTTACGAGAGTTGACGGAGCGAGTGCATTCCTCGTCCCACCACGGATTAGAGTGTTTTATTTTAATGTTCGCATTGCGTTTCGGGATGGATTTTTCTGCTGCATTTATAACCATAGAGGGAAACGTCTCACATTGCAATCTGATGTCTCCCGGGGACGATTTTTTTTTAAAATTAATAAGGTTATCTAGTTCAGAAGAGAAAGTGCTCCAATTCGCATCATTTATTCTAAATTTGAGATTATTTTTAACTGGTGGAGGATAAGTGTTAGATTGATGTTGGAATCGGATTATAATTGGAAAATGATCACTAGAGAGGGGATCGTTTAGGATGTCCCAAGAGCATTTAGATGCTAACGAATATGAACAAAGAGATAAATCAACAGCACTTTTCCGTTGATGAGGGGGGGTGAATCTGGTTGGAGATCCGTCATTTAAAAAACATAGGTTATGGGTATCAATAAAATCTAAAAGATTGCGGCCAGAACGATTTGTTATTTTGCTACCCCAAGAAGGGGAATGTGCATTAAAATCTCCAAGGATCATAAAAGGGGAACAAATCTGGGTTAAGATTGGTGCCCATTCATTTTCAATAAAAGTGGTAGAGGGAGGAATATATATTGATAATATTGTGATATCAGATAAGACAGCTGCTATTATCTGGATATCGTCGGAGGGAGTATGTATATTAATTTGTTTAAACGGGATAGACTTATGGATTATCAGAGCCGTGCCGCCTTTACCATCCGGTCTGTCGTGTCTGAGACAATAATAACCCGGAATTCTTAAGTGAAAGGAGGGTTTTAACCACGTTTCAGAAATGGCGGCCACTGAAACGTCGTGTTCGTCGAGTAATTGAATTAGGTCAGATTTGTTAGCGAAGAGGCTTCTACTGTTCCACTGAAGAATTTTGTTCAGTTTCGAAGTCATTGGGGAGGCAAGATAATAAAGATTTAATGTAATCGGCAGCGTTGGACGGTACGTTGTTGTTTGTAAGGATAGAAATTAAAAGGGTAATTAAAGTTTGTATAAAAGAATTATTATTCAATATTTCGGGGAGAGCAGGAGGGGATGTATTACTATTAATGGCACACCCATTGGGGGTCCGAGATTTGGCATTCCCATTCGGGCTGGTCAAAATATTATTCTAAATAATAATTAATTGTTTTTTATCAAGGTAAGGAGTATATTTTGGGTTGGGTTTGACTGGCTTGAGAATGGTTTCTCTGTGAGAAGATGACGTTGAATTTAAAAAGGTGGTTGATTGGAAAGGAGCTGAGGACGATGTCATCTCTGCGAAAGATTTTTTCGCAGGAGAGAATAACTTTGAGGCCTGGAAGTACGAAATGTTGTCGGAAGCCATTTTATGTTTTATGTTCCTCTGTCTTGTCAATTCCGGACAGGCTAGACTGACCGCGGTATGTGCACCCGAACAGTTAATGCAAATGGGATTATTGGAAGATTTTGGACATTGATCAAATGGGTGACCTTCTCCGCAAAAGTAACAACGTGGAGGGGAGCGGCATACGGATTTTGTATGTCCAAACCGGCAGCAATTGAAGCATTGAACAGTTGGAAATTTATAAACTTCGACGGGAAGCGAGGTATAATAAATAAACACACGAGACGGAAGGGATTGTCCCTCAAATGTAACAACAACAGATTGGGAAGGTTTCCAGATCTTGTTTCCATCAGAAGAATCCTTGTAGTTCAGTCGACGTGCTTTTATTACTTTCGGGGTTCCTTGGGAATTATTCAAAGCATCAACAATTTCAGCCTCTGGGATATCCGTGGGAATTCCTCGAACAAGACCCATTCTTGTAAGGTTAAATGACGGGATGAACGATTTATATTTATGTTTTGAGAGCGAGTCAATTTTTTTTACAAATCCATTTGCGGAAGCGGCAGTATTAAACTCGATAGATAATTTATATCGCCCTTCCGGTTTAATTGAACCATTAACAATACCAAGGTTATTATTTTTTGAGTCAAATAAGAATTTTCCAAAATCTAAAGGATGAATAAGTTTTCCTTGTTCAGTTCTCTGAACAATTACGATAAAAGGACCGGAAGCGGAAGCAGGATAAAGTAAGTCAGTACTTTTTGTATTATCGCTAGCTAAAGTACTTGTCTGGGTGTTACTATTGGGGTTAAGGTCGTTAGAGGTCGAGGTTTGTTGAATCGGCGGTATAGATTTAACTTTCGATGGGATATAAAGGCTATGCGATGGTCGTCGTTTACGAGATGGAAGCGTAATAGAAGCCTGGCTAGTGTTAGATTCCGAATCAGAAAAATCTAATATCGATCCTGGGTCGGGAGGTCTATCTTCGTCTTCCTCCATTATATAAAAAAAAAACTGAAAAAATAATACGCAGTCTATTTCATTGACTGTACAAACAAAAACGGATTAGCCGTAAGTAGGAATGCAAACAAATAAGTATACGATAAACAGAATTAAATAAAATGTAACAATAATCTCTTATCTGTATGAGGCACGGGAACGGGCGAACGGCACTAAGCAATAGGTAAGGTACACACAACCACTGTTGACCGCGGCTCGAATCGGACTCAATATGTAACCTTAGTATTGTTGAAGACTGTTAAGTATATATAAAGGAACAATGTACACTACTCTTTCAGTCACAAGCTAATGCTACCGTGGAAGAGTAGTATTGGAATAATTGTTTACATGTACTTACACATCGTCGCCGCGCTTGCAAAATCCGCTTTGTAAAAAAAAGTAACTTTTCAGGAGAAGAAAAAAACTGATTTATTTAACAATGTCTCGCATTTTTTTACAATCCAAATAAACAGAAAATTGGATTTTGTACAAATGATAGTTTTTGTGAATAAATGACACAAAGCTGATTTTGTATAGGTCTTTAAATCCGCTTCGTGTTAGAGGCAGCGTATAGCAGATTTTGACGTACGTATATTTTAGACATAACGGATTTTGCATTCAGTTAGAAATGATAGTAATTACGTATAATTTAAATGTTTTAAACCAACCAATAGCCTATTTCTAACGAATCTTTATCTTTTCCAGCTGACAGTTTACTTTTAAATAACTAATTATCGAGTGAAGGTGAACTAAACATATTTTGAGTAAGATAGAAAAACAAGTTTATTACACGTTACATTTTATTTATTGAAAGAAGAAAAACAAGCAGATGGTAGCTAGTATTATACCTATTACAAACCAAACATTATGGAGCAATAATACAATCATATTAATCTCAACATTTAAACTAAATAAATTAACATTTCAGTTACATAAATAAACAATGGTAACGCCTGCGAGCAAACTAAACTAATAACTTTTGAGATCTTTAAAATTTTATAAAAAACAGAAGGTACGTAAGTAATCTACCAAACCACTATTCGAGATGATTACATTTTATTTATTGAAAGAATAAAATCAAGTAGATAGTTAACTAGTATACCTATAACAAACCAAACATTATTGAACAATAATGCAATCATAATAATTATTACTTTTAAATAAAACAAATAACATCCCAGTTATGTAAATAAACAATGATAATGCCTACTAGTTATTGAGGTCTTTAAAAATAGAGGGTACGATAGTAATCAACAAAATCAGTATTTAAGATTATCGTAAAATGAATGAAAATCTCGATGCAAACATAACTTTAAGGATTGTAATTGCTCAAACTTAGACTAATCAATACACTGTTCTTTGTACAATGGTTGTGGTGTTGTGTATAAATCTTGCCTCCTCCTTTGAGGCAGAAGTGTCCAGTGATCAATGTGTCGGAGTTTGTACATAGCCTCACCGTGTTTGTACAGCAGCCCTCTGATCTGGGTAACTGTAGGATCTCCGACCTTTTTACCTGGACGAATAGTGCTGTAATTACTGGGGAGTGTATCGTAAGCCTTAAACAAATTGTAATAAAGTAAGGTTTGGATGGTCTAGTTTTCTTCATTCGGTCCACATAATCCGTTGGGGAGTTCAAAGCTTTTCCCATGTCGAGTGGTCGCTATCCACCTCCATCATTGTGTGTCCTTTTTCTAATTTGAGTTGCTCTATTCATATTCTTCGATATATCTGCCAGAGCACTGCTGAGGAATTTATTTTTGTTTTGGTGAACGCAGCCGTCCGATATCAAAGTAATTTTTTTGAATCCCTTTCTATAAAATCGGTAATACAAGAATCGGTAATACATTTCTCCTTCTATAAAATCGGTAATACAAGAAACAAACTCATTGCTGAAACACCTCTAACGCCTTCATGCCAAACGTACAGAAAAACATCTTTCGTATTGTTTTTATAAATGGTAAAGTCGTGTAACTGAAATTTTGTTTATAATATTGAGAGGAAACTAAAAGTTTCGGACAAAGCTGTGTGCTTTGAGGGTCCATTGTTACTACCAAGGTTGATCAAAGCAGGATGCATTGTTACTACCAAGTGTTGATCAGAGCAGGATGCATTGTTACTACCAAGTGTTGATCAGAGCAGGATGCATTGTTACTACCAAGCGTTGATCAAAGCAGGATGCATTGTTACTACCAAGTGTTGATCAGAGCAGGATGCATTGTTACTACCAAGCGTTGATCAGAGCAGGATGTATTGTTACTACCAAGTGTTGATCAGAGCAGGATGCATTGTTACTACCAAGTGTTGATCAGAGCAGGATGCATTGTTACTACCAAGTGATGATCAGAGCAGGATGCATTGTTACTACCATGGTTGATCAGAGCAGGATGCATTGTTACTACCAAGCGTTGATCAGAGCAGGATGTATTGTTACTACCAAGTGTTGATCAGAGCAGGATGCATTGTTACTACCAAGTGTTGATCAGAGCAGGATGCATTGTTACTACCAAGTGATGATCAGAGCAGGATGCATTGTTACTACCATGGTTGATCAGAGCAGGATGCATTGTTACTACCAAGTGTTGATCAGAGCAGGATGCATTGTTACTACCAAGCGTTGATCAGAGCAGGATGCAAAAGAGCTTCTTTACATCTCTTGCCTCATTTTTCTTATTGGTGTGAATTTGGTATTCTTCCTCACTTAGATTTCCTTGATTGTGGGACTCGCATGTGTCGCATTGATTCTTGCGTGGTTTAAATATAGATATTTTGTTGCTTTCTAAAATATCACATGCCATTTTCTGAAAATCACGACATGTAAATTTTATGCATTTTTGTTTTAGATTTAAAAGCATCCTCCACGTATGTTCTCGAACTAGTTGAGCGGCAATAATGACTCAAAACTTTAGGCAATAGGTTCAACAATTTTTTAACGGAATCTGACTTCAGAGACTAAGGAACTCTTGTCTTTCGTTTCATGGCTGTTTGAATCTCATCTTCGTTATCAATCTGCGTTGATGACATCCATTGAGCAAAAGTATATTTTGTAATACATAATGTCCAAAATGCGATATGTGAAGGAATCTTCATAGATTATTTTGTAAGCCATTTTTTAAGCGAAAATACATAACTGATTTTGCAGTTTTCTAAACTAACTTTAATATAAGAAAACGTGTTTTATAGGCCTATCCGCCACGTCTCGTTCTATCACAAAGCCTAAAAACCGATATTCGCAAAAAAAAACGTTTGTCAGATTTTGCAGGCGCAACGACGATATTTAAATATATAAACCAAATTGAATAAAGCATAATCTAGCAATTTCCATAATCATTCGTTAGGTTAAAATTCTAATCGCGGTGAACTCTCCATGGACGAAAAAACAGGTTTTTCTGATTTTGTTTTTCAGTCAAGAGTCACGTATTAACATCGTTTTATATTTAAAAACACTGAATAAATAATTAGCACTAGAAATGCCGCCCGTAGGATAGTAGACCGGTAGATTTGATTAGAAACTATCTGTACTAATAATATAAATGCGAAACTGCTCGAGTTTGTTTGTTACGCTTTCACGCATTAACCAATAAAAAGATTAAAAAAATTCTTTCATCAATTGAAAGCTACACAATATGCGAGGACTATAGACTGTTTAAAATAGTAAGCTCTGGCGTAATGAAATTATGATTATTAATATATTATATTTATTATCCGTTTTTTGTCACTATCAAAAGCGAGTTATTGCTAATGTCAGAAAACAAATCGTTGCCGTGGAAAAAAATGTTGATAATATTTTTGTTTAAGGCGTCGTAGTTAATATCTATCTATCCGTATAAAAATGAATCTTCGAAATGTTGGTACGCGCATAACTTCCGAACGACTGCAGCAAATTGGATAATTCTTTTTTTAAGCTCTGGCATTATGAAATTTAGGTGGCACGCAAACTGTTTAAAAACTGAATGTGCCGTGAATGAATGTATGGATTGCGGGAGGGGCCGGGGGAGGGCGGTGAGGGAGTAGGGTGGGTGTGGCGAGATAATTAATAAGTGCAAGCGCTACAGTTATTTCCCCCTAATATTATGCGAGCGAAGTCGCGGGTAAAAAAGCTAGTATAATATAAAAACTCCGAGGTCAACAAAACTGTTTGAACTTTATTTAGTGATAACAATGAGTTCTGATGGCTTATTTAGCAGGTGGTAGGCACTAATCTGGATACCGACCTTAAGGTTACGGTTGTACTTATTCCAGTCTCAATCTATGCATTACCTCCTAATCTCGTAGCTATGTATTGTCCATGGGTAAGCTCTTTAAATAATATCTAGGATAGCTATGTTTCATATATGGGTAAGATCTTATACTAATGTCTAGGATAGATAGCTATGCGTCATCTATGGGTAAACTCTTAAACTAATAACTAGGACAGCTATGTGTCATCTATGAGTAAATTCTTAAACTAATGTCTAGGATAGCTATGTGTCATCTATTGGTCAACTAATGTCTAGGACAGCCATGTGTCATCTATGAATAAGTTTTTAAACTAATAACCAGGACAGCTATGTGTCATCTATGAGTAAATTCTTAAACTAATGTCTAGGATAGCAATGTGTCATCTATGAGTAAATTCTTAAACTAATGTCTAGGATAGCAATGTGTCATCTATGAGTAAATTCTTACACTAATATCTTGGATAGTTATGTGTCATCTATGGTTTAGCCCTTATACTAATATCTTTGTGACAGGATAGCTATGTGTCATCTATGAATAAGTTTTTAAACTAATAACCAGGACAGCTATGTGTCATCTATGAGTAAATTCTTAAACTAATATCTAGGATAGTTATGTGTCATCTATGGTTTAGCCCTTATACTAATATCTTTGTGACAGGATAGCTATGTGTCATCTATGAGTAAGCTCTGAAACTAATATCTAGGATAGTTATGTGTCATCTATGGTTTAGCCCTTATACTAATATCTTTGTGACAGGATAGCTATGTGTCATCTATGAGTAAGCTCTGAAACTAATATCTAGGATAGTTATGTGTCATCTATGGGTTAGCCCTTATACTAATATCTTTGTGACAGGATAGCTATGTGTCATCTATGAGTAAGCTCTGAAACTAATATCTAGGATAGTTATGTGTCATCTATGGGTTAGCCCTTATACTATATCTATGTGTCAGGAGAGCTATGTGTCATCTATTGTCATCTTGAAGTCTTGAATGAATATCTGGGATAGCTTTTCGTCATCTATGGGTAAGCTCTTTAACTAATATCAGGGATATGACCGTAACGATTGTCTAAGCAGTAAGCACCTAATGGTTCTCACCCATTTAGCCCACACGCTCTGTCTCTCTTCTTGGGGAGAAGTATATTGCGAGATCGGTATACTTAGCTTTAGCGCGGAGAGATTCAAAAGATTAATTCTATTGATACTTGAAAGAATCTCTGCTTAGTGACGAGATAATCACCATTGCTCCATTTTAATCTTGAAATTGTTATATTTAATGAAAAATCTTTTTATTTAATATTTATTTGTTATTTTGTAAAATTTCTTATATTTTATCAATAAAAAATGGTTATTATATAAATAATGTAATTAAAAAATTATTATTATTAGGTATTAATGGCCGCTCGAAGTTAACTGTGTTGGTGTCTGTGTGCCCGAAGTTAAATGTGTTGGCGTCTGTGTGCCCGAAGTTAACTGTGTTGGTGTCTGTGTGCCCGAAGTTAACTGTGTTGGTGTCTGTGTGCCTGAAGTTAACTGTGTTGGTGTCTGTGTGCCCGAAGTTAACTGTGTTGGTGTCTGTGTGCCTGAAGTTAACTGTGTTGGTGTCTGTGTGCCCGCAGTTAACTGTGTTGGTGTCTGTGTGCCCGAAGTTAAATGTGTTGGTGTCTGTGTGCCCGAAGTTAACTGTGTTGGTGTCTGTGTGCCCGAAGTTAACTGTGTTGGTGTCTGTGTGCCCGAAGTTAACTGTGTTGGTGTCTGTGTGCTCAAAGATAACTGTATTGGTGTCTGTGTGCCCGAAGTTAACTGTGTTGGTGTCTGTTTGCCCGAAGTATGATTTTCTCTTACTTTGTGTGAAAATTCCTAAAAAAATTGAACATTAAATCAATATCATTGATTTATTTACGGCCTTGAAGACGAAATTTTTCATGTATGCCAATTAAGGATCGGTTTATATCACATTTCTAGAGTTCTAATATTCAGTGGTTCAGTGGATGAGACTGGAGACCAACAGCATTCCTTGACGAAACACTTTTTTTTAACATTAATACTACTACAATTTGCTTCAGGGTCTATGTCATCTTTAGGAATGCTTTGTGGAGGATACTTTTAAAGAAACGAAGTTTAAGAACGGAGAGGAAGTTCTGGAAAGGAAAAAGGTATCATGTTTTGGGTGGGAATCTGAAATCAGCGTGTCCAGGAGTGACGGACTTATGAATCCATCCCTTCGCTGCGGTGCAAGACGATGGATCGAGAGAGACCAGCTGGAGAGATCAAAAAGTTTCTCACAACCAGCCTTTCGTGATCCTGCCCGCCACGCAGCAGGTGCCGCCAAGACCTGAACACACCTCTGACCAGTGACCTATGGCAGATGTGTTGGCTATCCTAACAGCTGGTGAACTCAAAGTTATTAAAAAGGCTACATACCAGCTAATAAACAACGCTACATTTCACATAACGTTAGTGTGTAAGATAAAAGTATATATTTACTACACAACAGTCCCAACCTCCCGGAGCCAGCGTGCCTTTGGCAATCTCAGTATTATTTAGATAGACGAAGAGTTGGAAGTACGTGGATATTCAGATCTATTGAATTAAATGAAGACACTATGAGCGAAACTCAATCGAAAATCTGGAAACAGAAAAATCAGAAAAAGATGTTGGCACCTCTGGGACTCGAACCCAGGACCTCTCTCTTTCCGGGCGAGTGCTCTGACCACTGAGCTAAGGTGTCGATATCCAATTCGGTCACTTTTAACTGTACCATACTTCGACTAAGAACCACCCATATTATCTTCATTTTCGTAAAGCATATTTTTATTGGCTGCCATTTTTATGTATGACTGCAAGATTCAAACCCGAACTAAATGCAATCTAGATGGTGTCTGGATAAATTTTTATCCATTTTATTTAATATGCGACATCTATTGACTTTTCTGCAAGTCTAGGTTGAATATTATTATTTTTTTTATTAAACTTTTATGAGTAATTAAATATTACAATTTGAGGTTTTAATCACAAAAGTTAAATAAGAAAATAATAACAAATCTACTGAATTAGTATGGCTAAAGCTATTTCATGAAAGTGACCTGTCACCAGGGCGATACTGAAAGTATCAACCACGCTGGAAAGGGGCGCAAACATAGTTAAAAAATGTCGTTTAAAATTGGGTTTGAAATAATAACGACAACAATGACAGCCTCCGTGGTCGAGGGGTAAGACTCTTGACTCGCAATCCGAAGGTCACCGGATCGAACTCCGGCGTGCGCAAATAAATTTTATCCCATGAATTTGTGTTATTTCAGTATTAATTCAATAAGAATAATAATAGTAAATTTGCGGCACGTTCCAGAATGAAAGATACTCTCAGTATCGCCCTGGTCTAAGACCACCATTCAGAATTGAAACGTTGCTTCAAATGACTTTAGCCGTGTTTGGTGACCAGATCTGAATTACCAGGTACTTTCCTACCTTCCTCTTCCCCTTCTCCTTCCTTTCGTCAGTACCTTCAGCCTCGCAACAAACTGCATCTGTGATGCCATAGTCTCGCTGGCTCCAGACGTGAGCAGCTCTTGTGAGGTATTCATATAAAAAAAAAACAACAAAACAATTTTGAGAAATTGTCCTCGCAGGGATTTGAACCCTCGACCTTCGGGTCCCGAGACACGGCGGTATTCAATGAAAGCTGCGGGACCAAATTCAAACTCCATACCACGTTTATTAACCCTTTAGAAGTTTGGCCTATTTTTCAGATGGTCAAAATATTTCTGCTTTACAATAAAATGCAAATAAATGGAATATTTCTGGACAAATTCCAAAACTACAAACTGTTTTTGAAAGATGATAAAATACGCTTTTAAATTTTATATTTCAAAATAAACATTTAATTTTTGAAATATAAAAATTTTGCATGCAAACATAAAAAAGCTTTTAAAATAACTCACCTCACGCTTTTTCTAACTTAAATTACTAATAACGAAAAAAATAGAAACATATATAGATTTTATTAGACAAATATATTTTAAACTTTATTGTTACCTAATTTTTTTGTCTTTTTGTATAAAAATAATTGATAAAAAATTCTCAAGATTTCAATTTTTTTTTCAAATTCGATTCAAAACTTTGGTTCCATAAAGGTGTATATTATAGTTTTTTCGTCGTTATTTTTTAGATTACACTACAAAGCGTGGTGTTTCGCCTTTATAACACCGTATAGAAAATAATTCTCACTCTGATAGTAATGGAGTTACAGCGATTTATACGAGACGCATGTGAGCTGGGACAAATCTGGTCTCTTGCCATTCAAAGGGAAAACTATAAAACTATATTCTGCCACATAAAGGGATTTGCTGTTCCTTAAACACGTTCTTCCGTTGGGGGGTTCTGTGAGAGGGTCAGTATATCCAAGTGACGTGTGAATCCATCCCTCTCACTGCGGTGCAAGGCTTTTGGTCTGGAGAGATTGGCTAGTTCAAGAGGTCTCCCTAAATCGACCTCTCCCGATCCGGCACGCCACGCAGCTGGTGGGGCGGCGGTACCCATATCAGCCTCCAAAATTGAATGCGACGCAAAATAAAAGCGTGCCACCGTGATTTGAAATCATTACCATTAAGTTGAATGGTTATCAACCGGTGTAAGAAAGGTCACTTATTTATAGAACAAATGGCTTGCTTTGCAATTCTAATCAAACAAATCATGTGATGTTATTCAATTCTGTTTATTGCAGTTCTTTGTAAAGACAGAGAGCGAGAGCAGTCCCCATACAGCTCTTCTCTCCCTGTTATCACCTGCTGCACTATGTCTATATACTGCCCTCTGCCCCTCCCTCGTCTTCCTCTCTCTTCTGTGTCCTTTCCCATGCATCACCACTCCTCTTCCCCTACGGCGTCCCTTTTGCCTACTGCGTTCCCTCCCACCCGCGAACCCCTCTCCAGAATGTCCTTCCTACTCCCGCGATTCCCGTCCCCTCCCGCATCCCCTTCTCCTCCCGCGGTCCCCTTCCACCTTCCCTCCCTCCCTCAAACTCCCCCCTCCCGAATTCCCTTCCGTCTCCCGCGTTCCCCTTCCTTATTGTTATTTTGCCTCGAATAACAAATTAACAGAATCAAATTTAAAAAAAATATTTTAGAAGCCAGAGTTTAAAACAAATTATATTCATTTGAGAAAAACGTGATTTTAAAACCGTTTTATCTATTCAGCGTGCAATTGAATTGAGATTTTTCCTCTACAGCTCTACACAATGAAGCTCTTTCATTATCGACCACCCGCCGCACCGTGGTTCCCTTAGAGGAAACTAGCTAGACAAAAAGATTTCAATGATGTGTTTATTTACGTACAAAAACATACTCACAGCATAGAAAACAGTCCATAGTATTATATTCGCATCGATAAAAAAATTAAAACAATACGCGCGACACGTGGCAACGCTGTAAACCCGACACTTTGAATGTGCCAGGCGGCCTCCCTGCGGCCCATCTCTGTCGGGTGTACGCGCTGTTCGGTCGTTAGTGGTGATGTTTGAAATCGGAGAGAAATTACGTGGAAAGAAAAATTAAAGTCCATGGTATGTTATTTCAAATTTATTTAAGTGTTTAAAAATTTGCCTATTCGATATTACTTTAATTATTCATTACATCGTGAAACAATTATCAATATTTAAAATTATTTGCCAAAGTTTGATTAATCTTTCAAAATCGTGAACCAATTTGTACCTCCAAACTAAACAATTTTCATGAAAAACCATTATTTTTCTATTTTTTCTCATATAATTTGTCTGCTCTTACATGCTGTTTTGAATTTTTCAGCCTTAGAGCTTTTTTCCATATTTTGAATATTTTGGAGAGGCTAGAAGAAAAAGACGCACCAAAGTCGAGTTATGCTGCAAAACGCCAAATTTTGGTTGAGAAAAACAATTTTATAGGACTCGAGAAAAATTAACTAAAGAAGAATGTCTTCTTTTCTATTAAAATGTCATAGAAAATGGAAAAAAAGAATATCGCTTCATTTCTATTAATATTTCCGGGTTCACGGGGTGAGGTTTGTCTAGGTCCTGGAGGCGGATGACCAGGACACGCTAAACCCCAGATTCCTACCCACCCCTTTAAACCTTTTCCTTCCCAAAACTCTCCCCTCCTTCCTTTCCTTAAAAAAAACCTCCACACAGCATCCCCAAAGATGACATAGGCCCTGAGGGAAATTATTTTCTTCAGGGCCTCCTGTGTGGAGTTCATGTAAGAAAAAAAAAGAAAATGGTCGGCAAAATACTCTAAAATTCATGAAAAAAAAACCGAAATGGCTTAATACAGTTTTTTTTCCGGTAGTTACGTGTGATGATGGACTTCGTGATAAGCCAGAAAAACAATTTGGCTTATGCTCGTTAAAAAGAAGTCAGCAGTCAGTAATGATGGACTACGTGGTGAGTGAGAAAAATAATTTGATTTTTGATCGTTAAAAAGTAAAATAAGAAATATTAAATGTCTTCTGAATTCTCGAAGTCTAAAAGAACTCTTCCATGCTGCTTAAGTCAGCTTGAGGTCAGATGGAAAACTAGAAGCTGTAATATCCGAAATCACTACAACGAAAACATCCCAATGTCTTATCTAGTGATGACTTAAATTTATTGTCGATTTCGGAAGTACCAGCGAATAAACTGCAGAGATCTGTTGACAGCGCCACATAGGAACATTATCATTTAACAAAATTGATGATAGTGACTCGACCATACACAAATGTCATTGGCTTTTATTCTTAAATTATATTAAAAACAATATTTTTAACTAATTACTTAAAATTAACAGCAATTTATTTGTATTTTATCTTACATTGAAAATTCTGTAACAGTGGTTGAAATAAATGTATATTTTTAAAATTATTTTTTTGAAGTTAAACTTCTTTAAAAGTAAGCTGGTGAATGCGTGACGAGAGCGTTACGAAAAGTGTGATCGTGCGAGGCGAACGAAGCATAAAGAAGTTTTACTTCAGTCGCGTGGTCTAAAGCACACTCGTTTTTTATCATATTGTGACCCTTTTGCATCACATTCCGTGGAAAATATTTTTGTCTAGCTAGAATGGGATTTGGGACCACTGTGCGCCGTACGCTAGACTGGCTAAACTTGTATTTTCACCTACGAGTATAAACGCAACCGAGGAACGTCAGAAGCTGCTTGATTTGAATACTTATTGCGATGTCCATTGTATGGCAATAAAATAAATACTCAAATACTCATCTACCGTTATCTATCAAATCAGAAATTAAGGATCTTGGGGGAATTTTTGATAGAAAAATGATTTTCAATAAACATATCGACCACTTACTCACTGAATAAGGCAGGCGCGTGGTGGCACCACCTTCTAAGGGTTAGAGTGAAGCTGAATGTTCACTCTATGCGAGACGCCTGTGGATCTCGATATGGTATGTCTTCTGAATCAAATAGCAAAGGTAGGTTCACAAGGGTACTCACGATAAGTTGGCGATCTTGCCCGGATTGAGGTCCCCTCGTGGTCGATTCGGCTATTCTGAGTATGGATGAACCACAGGTAGTCACGATGTCAGTTTTGTAGCGATTAAGGGAAATAACGGCGGTATTTTCACCTTGCGAGTCTCGATTTATGTCACGATAAAAACGGTATGTGTTGACAGTAGCATTACGATAGGAAGACTCAAAAACAACACTTTACGTCTCTTTGACGACGGCTGTCAGCGGGCAGTTGTCAGCCAAGGCCAAGTGAAGGCACCAAGTAAGAATCGCACCAGTGTGCGAATTTTACCAATAGGTTTGAATTCTGGCCTTTGCCAAGTAAAACAAAACAAACCTATCGAGATTTAATGTAGCGTTATGAAACACTCACTAATATATCATCTATGCTTGGTTTCATAATCCGTTCCTGTAAACAAGTCAAAGACTTTATTTCTTTTAAAATATTGTATTTGTCAGCTTTCAAAATAGATTTTTGGTTCCTGAACTTCCGGTCTTTCGGATTTCATGTTAGTAATGAAGACTTTGCAAAGTTCTTCAATTTACAGACGTTAAAATAGAAACGAAGAAATGCAGCAGATTCGGTAATGTTACTTAAAATCACACATAACTTAATTGATAATCCTAAACTTCTTCAACGCCTGTCATTCCATATTCCACATTACAACAGCAAACAGCCGCTTACTTTTAGTCGTTTGAATTGCATAATGTAATAACTGTACCCAATCTGTACACTTCATCCGCCATAACACAGGGACATCCCTAGCATAGCGGATGAATCAACAAAAAAAAATTCAATGTATAAAGTTCTTTCAATAAATAATTTTTTTAATCTCTCTCTTTGCAAGACCAACTCTAAACGGAACTCATTTATCTACAGATCCACAACTTCTTTGTTGATGAATGATATATTCCTCTATTAAAACATACGGATTGCAATAATTTTTCCTCGGTTCGTACGTCATCTCTGGGGATGGTGTGTGGTGGGAATTTTTGGGAGAGGAGGGAGAGAACATGGGTCTTGAAGAGATCCATGTTGTAGGAGGGAGGAAACACAGAAGCCGGCAAATAGTGCAGTCTGTTAAGGAAATGCGATGGATCTACTTACAAATATGTAGTATATTAGGCCGTACAGGCTCACTGCGTGCTCCTTCTGGGACTTGCAATTACTGTTAGTAAATATAGTTGTATAGCGGATTTCCACCCAAAACGCCTGCAGATATAAGTATATTGACTTTGGTTGTACGGCCGTATATCCTCTTTGCATTAACATGAAGGAATAATATTTTGTGGATCAACTGTCCGAAGGATAAATTGGCAGAGGGATCAACTGTCGGCGGGCCAACTGTCGCCGGATCAACTGTCGCCGGATCAATTGTTATGGAATTATCAGGGGTTATTCCAACATCAGGAATATCTGACAGATATTTAAAGAGAGCTAATTAAATAAAAATATTATCTTATTTCTGGAAAAGTCAATGTAAACATTTAACAATAATTATTGTCTTTGTTGACATTAGGTAGCTAGATATATTGTTGAAATCATGTTAACCCCTCAGGTTAATTTGTTCGGTTTTCGAATCAACTCGTATGGGTCTCGTAGTAATCGTTGTCACTCTTTTCACGAATTTAGAAATAGTCCAGTCAGGTTAAACACGAAAAGCGCCTCGTGCTTACCTAAAGCAATATTAAAAAAACAGATTTGCAATTTCCAAAGTGCTCTGCGAGCGGCTGTGTAGCCAAAAAACCATGAAATTTTCGGACTTTTTTCAGTTTTTGCTCAATTTTTTTATTTTTTTATTTATTAGAAAAAAAGTAAATATTTACAATAAATAATAATATATTACATTTCATATCAGACTTTTTTTGGTTACCCAATTAGTAGAGAAATATTTTCGGGTCTAACTGGGGAGCTAGTCTATGTAATTATATATATAGATAATAAATAATATGCATAGTTACAAAAATGGAAAAATAAGATTTTCAAAAATACTGTGAAATATTACAAAAATATTGTACAATCAGAAAATAACATATAATTAAAGAAACAGAATATCAACAAAAATCAACAAAAAATCAACAAAAATAATAGCAACATATCTGAATATATCTGAAAATCATCGATAAAAGCGAGTCAATCTTCTCTGTAAAAATACAACGAAAGTTTTTTTTTAAATTTAGAATAGTGTTTCTCACTTTTTATTGTATCCGGTAAATCGTTAAATAACTTTGGGCCTACATATTCATAATGGTGTTGTGCAGCTGTCGTGTTGCATCTAGGTACATATATGTTCCCAGAAGTTCTAGGTCTTATACTTCGCGTTGAGGACATTTCAGATTCTTTAAAAACTTTTAAATTAGCATTTCTTTGAAATAGTTTTGAAACCGGTAGGACCTTAAATTTTTCAAAAAGTTCTTTGGTTGGAAAAATTCTTGGTTTTTTAATAATAACTTTGATGATCATTTTTTGTGTTGTTACTATCGGATACAGATTATTCTTGTAGATGCCCCCCCATGCGATTATTCCGTACTGCAAAACTGACTGCACAAGAGCAAAGTAAACCATTTTAGTATTTGAAAGATTTAGGATATTTCTTAATCGTAAAAAAATGTAAGTAAGTTTTCTAATTCTTTTTACACAGTTTTCGATATGTTTCTTAAATTTCATGTTACTTTCTATAGTGATCCCTAGATATTTGACATCTGGGGTTTTTTTCAGGATTTTACAATTATTATCGTTACATTCTCCTCCTTTACACGAACGACTGTGCACTATCACGCTAATATTGGAATCTGTGACAGGATCATTAAGGCAAAAAGGTATATATGATGTTTTTTCTACATTAAGACTAAGTAAGTTATCATCAAACCATTCCTTCAATATGTCAATGTCAGCATTCGCAGCTATATTCACTTCTGTCCATGTTATTCCTTCAATTATGATGACTGTGTCATCCGCATATGAGATGACACTTCCATTAAGAGGGAGAGTGAACATGTCATTGACATATATAAGGAAAAGTATAGGCCCGATTACTGTGCCTTGTGGAATTCCATATTCAGAAGACAAGGGTTCACTTAATGAATTATTTAGTTTAACGTATTGTTCTCTCTTTTTTAAGTAACTCTGGAACCAAGATAAAGCTTTGTCTTCCAGTCCAATTTTCTCTAGCTTAGCGATCAGCCTAGAATGCGAAACACTATCAAAAGCCTTTTTCAGCTCGATAAATATTCCCAGACACTTCCGACGTCTATCCAAATTCCCCATAACTAGAGAAGTCAATTTTGCAATTGCATCACGAGTTCCTAGATTAGGTGTAAATCCATATTGGTTAGAATGGAGAATTTTTTTTTGTTCAAGAAATAGGAATAGTCTCTTTTTCACAATTCTTTCAATTATTTTAGAAATGTTAGATGTCAAAGATATAGGCCGGTAGTTAGTCATTTCCTCTGGGTTGCCAGATTTAAAAATCGGACTAACAACAGTTTTTTTGTAATTATCTGAAAATCTTCCAACTGAAAAGCTTAAATTAATGATATGCACGATAGGTATTTTTAGAAAATCTGTAAGATTTTTTATGGTTTCTACTGTTATTCCATCGTAACCCGGCGCAGAGCCACCTCTCAGTGAACTAATTATATTTACAACTTCCGGTTCCGATGTGGGCCCAAGAAAATGCATTTTATTTGTATTGATTGAATTTCTCTCAAAAGCCTCCGTGGTTTTGCTAGCAGCTAAAGGGTTAATTTGTTGAATTTCTCTCAAAAGCCTCAGTGGTTTTGCTAGCAGCTAAAGGGTTAATTTGTTGAATTTCTCTCAAAAGCCTCCGTGGTTTTGCTAGCAGCTAAAGGGTTAATTTGTTGAATTTCTCTCAAAAGCCTCAGTGGTTTTGCTAGCAGCTAAAGGGTTAATTTGTTGAATTTCTCTCAAAAGCCTCCGTGGTTTTGCTAGCAGCTAAAGGGTTAATTTGTTGAATTTCTCTCAAAAGCCTCAGTGGTTTTGCTAGCAGCTAAAGGGTTAATTTGTTGAATTTCTCTCAAAAGCCTCAGTGGTTTTGCTAGCAGCTAAAGGGTTAATTTGTTGAATTTCTCTCAAAAGCCTCAGTGGTTTTGCTAGCAGCTAAAGGGTTAATTTGTTGAATTTCTCTCAAAAGCCTCAGTGGTTTTGCTAGCAGCTAAAGGGTTAATTTGTTGAATTTCTCTCAAAAGCCTCAGTGGTTTTGCTAGCAGCTAAAGGGTTAATTTGTTGAATTTCTCTCAAAAGCCTCAGTGGTTTTGCTAGCAGCTAAAGGGTTAATTTGTTGAATTTCTCTCAAAAGCCTCAGTGGTTTTGCTAGCAGCTAAAGGGTTAATTTGTTGAATTTCTCTCAAAAGCCTCAGTGGTTTTGCTAGCAGCTAAAGGGTTAATTTGTTGAATTTCTCTCAAAAGCCTCAGTGGTTTTGCTAGCAGCTAAAGGGTTAATTTGTTGAATTTCTCTCAAAAGCCTCAGTGGTTTTGCTAGCAGCTAAAGGGTTAATTTGTTGAATTTCTCTCAAAAGCCTCAGTGGTTTTGCTAGCAGCTAAAGGGTTAATTTGTTGAATTTCTCTCAAAAGCCTCAGTGGTTTTGCTAGCAGCTAAAGGGTTAATTTGTTGAATTTCTCTCAAAAGCCTCAGTGGTTTTGCTAGCAGCTAAAGGGTTAATTTGTTGAATTTCTCTCAAAAGCCTCAGTGGTTTTGCTAGCAGCTAAAGGGTTAATTTGTTGAATTTCTCTCAAAAGCCTCAGTGGTTTTGCTAGCAGCTAAAGGGTTAATTTGTTGAATTTCTCTCAAAAGCCTCAGTGGTTTTGCTAGCAGCTAAAGGGTTAATTTGTTGTGCTAAATTTTTTCCAACACTTGCAAAAAAATTATTAAATAAGTTTGCACATTGAGTCGGCTCATCTTTTACGTCTATAGAATTACCGTTGTATGTCAGTCTGTGTATTTCCGACGCTTTCCGTTTCTTATCAATAATTTCATTAATAGAATTGTTGACCACATTTTTTTTTTATCATATTCTACTTGTGACATTTTTATTTTATAATATTCTTTCGTATTCCTTACTAAATTCGTAAGCATATTTCGATATTTGACAAAGGTATTTTTTAATATATAATTGAAAGGATTTTTTTTACAAGGAATCATTAAAGTAATCCTGAAGAAACCCTCCACAAATCCAATAGAAACACTTTTCGCAGATTTCACGGTGCCTCGAGTAGAGAACATCTTCAAGAAAAATGCAATTATCCAAATTTACAAAGATAATATCGTCAAAAAATTTGAAACCCACCAATCAAAAAGATATCAAGACAACATCAAAATACCAAAATTTAATACCAAACTAATGCAAAACAATTACATCTATTTAGGAATAAAGTATTTCAACAATCTTCCGATTGAAATAAAAAAAATCAAAGACATCAATAAACTGAAAATCAAACTGAAGCAACACTTCATCAGGAATAATTAATTAAATAATTACCTGTTTTTCTCTTTCTTTCTATTTATTATCAATCTATATTTATTTCTATATAATTTAGATTTTTCGAATTTCTCTAAAGTGCACAATATTTTAGTATGTAACCATATCCCATTGTATATACATCTTCACATATAGATGATCCAGAAGTTTCAATTGTTCCCATTATATAATGTTATATAACCTATTGCATAATGTTATTCTATTTCTGTCATAATTAGTGTAACTCGCTCATCAAGCACAAGAACTAGCTTCTTCTTTGGTGAGACTGCAATCTTAAAGAATTTCTGAACCAATATGTAATTTATATTAACCCACTGTAAACTTATATATCTATATTAAATAATAAAAAAAAAAAAAAAACGTTGTTTTTCACGCACAGACTTCACCAATCCAGGACTAATCCTCGGTTTTATTGGGCGGTATTTAGAAACTAGCTTCTTTAACTTGGAGACGGTGCTCGCCTCCATATGTTTTGTTAAAATTTCCTCAAAGAGACGAGAGCTCTCTAAAATATCCCGGCTGCCTAATACACAGCCCAGGATTCCTTAGAGATTTTTTCCCGAAGAAGGTCTTTATTTAACACCAGTATAATATATTCTCTATTTTTTAATTGATTAGTACGCGCTATTGCATTATAATATAATAAGCACATATAGTGGTCTGTTATACCGGTTTTATAAACAATAGACTGAAATCTCTTAGTATTACTACTATTTACCCACATATGGTCAATACAGGAAGGTTTCTAACCGGCGACGTCACGAGTCAAATTTTTAATACATGATTTAAAATTCAATTCAGTTAGCAAAATTATACATTCATCCTTTAGATGAGATCGATGATTTCCAGATATATCCACATTAATATCACCACCAAAAACGTAAACATATCCCGTGTTTTGCAAAGAATTTCATTTAGTTGACATATAAACTGCGAAAGGTCTGACAAGTGTGTCCTGTAGATTGCAATTAAATTAATTGTCAGTTTATTTACACATAATACAACACGTAAACAGTTTATCTTGTCAAAAGCAACTTCCTCAATATTCCGTACTATGAATGCATTTCTAATGATTAATAATATTTACGAATTTAAATAATATCCCGAATATCTCAGTAAAGGAAGGATCTGACTGGTACAAATAATATCCCGAATATCTCAGTAAAGGAAGGATCTGACTGGTACAAATAATATTCCGAATATCTCAGTAAAGGAAGGATCTGACTGGTACAAATAATATTCCGAATATCTCAGTAAAGGAAGGATCTGACTGGTACAAATAATATCCCGAATATCTCAGTAAAGGAAGGATCTGACTGGTACAAATAATATCCCGAATATCTCAGTAAAGGAAGGATCTGACTGGTACAAATAATATCCCGAATATCTCAGTAAAGGAAGGATCTGACTGGTACAAATAATATTCCGAATATCTCAGTAAAGGAAGGATCTGACTGGTACAAATAATATCCCGAATATCTCAGTAAAGGAAGGATCTGACTGGTACAAATAATATCCCGAATATCTCAGTAAAGGAAGGATCTGACTGGTACAAATAATATCCCGAATATCTCAGTAAAGGAAGGATCTGACTGGTACAAATAATATCCCGAATATCTCAGTAAAGGAAGGATCTGACTGGTACAAATAATATCCCGAATATCTCAGTAAAGGAAGGATCTGACTGGTACAAATAATATCCCGAATATCTCAGTAAAGGAAGGATCTGACTGGTACAAATACGTATATTTTTATAGTAAACTAAATTTGCTACAATTTAAAATTAAGGCGAGCTCTATACAGTCGTTGGTTCCCAAGATACAGTTCTTCAAAAATAGGCCATTTATTCTAAAAAGCGAATTTTTTTCGAAAAGGTCACTTAAATAAAAACAAATACGCATCACACGTCAAATATTATACGAAATGAAGTTGTAGTAAATTTAATTAGTTTTATTTTAACTTTTATGAGTAAAACCTCAAATTGTAATATTTAATTAAATGAAGACATTATGAGCGAAACTCAATCGAAAACTGGAAACAGAAAAATCAGAAAAAGATATTTGCACCTCTGGGACTCGAACCCAGGACCTCCCTACTTTCCGGGCGGGTGCTCTTGACCACTGAGCTAAGGTGTCGATATCCAATTCGGTCACTTTTGACTGTACCATTTTATTTAATGTGCGACATCTATTGACTTTTCTGCAAGTCTAGGACGAACATTATTATTATTTTATTTTAACTTTTATGAGTAAAACCTCAAATTGTAATATTTAATTAAATGAAGACACTATGAGCGAAACTCAATCGAAAAACTGAAAACAGAAAAATCAGAAAAAGATATTTGCACCTCTGGGACTCGAACCCAGGACCTCCCTACTTTCCGGGCGGGTGCTACAAAATTAATTAGAAAGCGTATTTTATTACCTTTCAGAAACAATTTTTATTTTCAGAAATATTGTATTTATTTGGATTTCTTGCAAAGCGGAATTATGTTGGCCCTATGACAAAATAGGCCCGAAGCCTGATAGGTTAAAAGTTGATCGTTTAACCTTGTCATTGCCTTGAGCTCAGCGTCATCAGTAAAGAATTCTGTTTGATAATATTTTACAACATTGAACAATTCATTAAAATACAAAACAAAGATATAAGAGATGTGCTATCAGCAGTTTTTCTTGGGTGGAACTGAGCTTCCTGGTGTCGCTAACTAATAATACCGCACCTTCAAAATATAAGCTAAATTCCGTATTCAAACTGAGAATTCGGCGGAATAGATTTTCAAATGTAGATAAAATGTTAATGGAACTAAATTGACTAACCGTGAAACAGATGCTGACCTTGAACACGATTATATTTATCCATAAAAAAGTTTACAACCTGTTACCAAAATACTTCTCAAATAAAATTATATACAACAAGGACATTTACAGACTTAACACAAAGACGTGCAAGGAAATCAGGCTACAAAAAAAGACAAAGCGAATTCGCAGAACAGTTTACTGTACAAAGCATTGATGTTATATCTACGTGTGGGGGGAACAATACCACAAGTCAAAATTGCTTACTTTTCAGGAGACAGTTGCAAGTGTCTCATGAAAAAAACATAATGGGACAAAAAGTTTAAAAAAATGTATTTATTATTATGATTTAAGCATCTTTTATGGGTATTAACATTTTTGTAGTTATAGTGAACAATTCAAGAGATACACGACTTATGTGTTCAGGAGCATTACAAATGAAGACCAATATCTATGACTTATGTGTTTAGATACAATTTGTAAAAAAATGTTTAAGCCAAGAATTTTGAATAAGAAATGAGACAAACAATGTATATTATAAAACAATTAACAAACAATGTATACTTTTTTTTGCTCTTCTAAATAACCAATGTAAAATAAATATTAAAATTTGAAAAAAAAAATTCATATAAAACTTTCTATTACAACACATAAATACTTGTCATACATAAACATAAATAAACACGTAAACACCTCAGCACAGGTTTTCCTAGTGAGGTGTTCACGAAACATACAACAATACCTATCCACAGTTTCACCTTCACAAACCTACCTTACACCCAACAATAAAATTACAAAATATATTATGTAAAAATGTTTTCGAAATTGATCTATAGGTAAATACTGTAATATATAGGAATAAATAAATAAATATTATGAAAACCTGTAACTTAAGGCTTAATTAGGAATATAAATTAAAAACAATAATGTATATTATCTTTATCCACAAGATCTGGGTCTTGATGCGACACGTTGCTTATAGAAAGTTGGCGGTAAAACTGCTGAATTATTCATGTGATTAAAATCATCATTGACATATATTATAACACTCTAACAGAAACTTTAAAGTCCGCACCAATTGGAAGATTCAAGGCATATTGTAGGAGCTTTTTTTTTTTTTTTTACATTAACTCCACACAGGAGGCCTTGAGGAAAATAATTCCCCTCAGGGCCTATGTCATCTGGGATGCTGTGTGGAGGGTCTTTTTGAGGAGAGGAAGGAATGAACATTGGTCTTGAAGAGACCCATGTCGTAGGAGGGAGGAAACACAGATGCCGGCAAATCGTTCCATAGCCGAGCTGTTGAACTCAAGAACGAGTCGAAAAAACGACCCGTTCTCATGTGACAAATGTCAACCGTGTACATATGTTGGGCGCGCGTTTGGCGTGTCTCCCGACTATGCACCGGTGCCGAAGGGATCAATGACGCTAGTTCCTCAGAGCATCTTCCATTGAAATACCGGTAGAACATGGATAGCATTCCCACCAGACGCATGTGCTCTAAAGATTGCAACCCGTTCGTTAAGATGGGAGAATCTATCAAACGGACCGCCCGTTTCTGCACAGAGTCGAGGGTATTTTTCAAGTATTTTGGAGCTCCAGACCAGAGGTGGCTGCCAAATTCAACCGTGGGGCGCACTTGCGATTTGTACAGGGTAAGCAGTTGTGTACTATTAAAGTATCTGCGGGCCCTGTACAGTACGCCCAGTTTTTGAGAAGCTAACTTTACTCTGGCTTCGATGGAGCCCCCATACCTGAGCTGGTCACTTATAGTTAAGGAGCTACATCAAACTAGAAATAAATTAGTTTGCAATACGAAATGTTGTAATTAATTAGCAATTTGTAAACTTCAATGTTACTCAAATTAAATTAACAAGAACCATTAGACCGTAGTCCGCCGACAGTCGGGCGGCCATCAAAGCATGCCTCTTATACAGAGGCGTAGCGTGGGTGTCAGCCGCCCGGGGCGGAGGACCGCCGCCCCCCTATATAGGTATTTCAAACGTAGATTTCCTTTTTTTATAACGACAGCATTTTTATACGACGGTTTTTATATCACATGAATCGATATTCTTAAAAAAAAATCATGTTTTAATTTCTGCTACAAATTTGTAACTGCTCCCGATAATGGAAATCGATAATGGTATCCATGTAAAAGGATTTCGCATCTCGAATTTTTACAATGTGTTTATAACACAAGGCAGGTTGATTTTGATTGATTTTGCGTTGGAGAACCAAAAGATTAGTTACACATGGGACAGTCAATTTTAAAATTTTTGCAGCTTATAGCATGCAACTCGAATGTAAGACTTGACTAGGTCCAATATGTAGTTTGAGATGTAATCTGGAGGATATTTAATCAAAACTAGTTTCAAGGAGTTGGAGGGAAGGGGAAGGGAAAGGGGGGGGGAAGGCGGGGAAGATTGTCGAGTCATGAGGGGAAGAGGACAAGGGAGGGGAAGGGGAGGCGGGTGGAGGACCTGCGGGAAAGGATAAGCAGGGACAAACAATATATTTATTAAGTGTCATTGCAACGCATAGGAATAAGTTGATATATTCAGTAGATTGATATGACGGCTTCCGTGGTCCCGAGGCAAGACTCTCGACTCACAATCCGAAGGTCGCGGGTTCGAACCCGGCGTGCGCAAATAAATTTTATTTGATTAATTTGTGTTATTTCACAATTTATTCATTTAAAATAACATATAGTATATTTGCGGCACGTTCCAGAGTGGAAGATACTATCAGTATCGCCCTGGTGTAAGACCACCTGTCGCGGCCGAATACCACGACACCACCCGAGTGTGGACTTTAAATTCTTTTTGTAAACGTAATAGACCATATATCGTGTTTTGAAGGCAGATCGAAGGAGAATCGGTTTGGGAAGGAAATCTCCTACCTTTTACGGCTTCTGAAGGCTGCTCAGGGTCTTTTCTGGTATCACACTATATTGCACAACACAGGCTTTATGCACGACACTATTATTTTATAAAAAAGCGAAACTTTGCGATTATTTGCGATATTTTGCCGAGAGCTACTTGCGACCCATATCACGTTCGAAATGCAACTGTTAACAAGTGGGTAATGCGCATTTGGGTGGCGATATTGTTAATCATGTAGGTAAGCACATCTTCTTTTCCTGGCGGAGACTTTGAGGAAAGGAAGAAGAGAATGGATTACACAATGGAAGGACTAGGGGAATATGGAATAAGTTTTTTAAAAACTGCTTCAGAACCAAACACCACCATTCAGAATTGAAACGTTGCTTGAAATGGCTTTAGCCGTGTTTAGTGACCAGATCTGAATAGCCAGGTACTTCCCCACCTTCCTCTTCCCTATCTCCTTCCCCTCCCCACTACCTTCAGCCTCACAACATACCCCGATTGGGGATGCCATAGTCTCACTGGCTCCAGACGGGAGCAGTTGGGACTCTTGTGCGGCATTAACTGTAAAAAAAAAAAAAAATATCAAAATAAGTCCTGAGAAAATTACCTCGGCAATAAGACAATATTACAGAAGAGCAGGTCATCCGAAAAACATTTTCCTGAAAATTAGAAATCCAGAAACAAGAGCTTTGGACAGTCAAAATAAAAGGGAAAGAATTAAAATAAAAATACATTTTGTTTTCAAATGGACCCATTCTGATGAAAGAAAACGAAGGCAAATAAATCATGGAAATAAAACACGAAAATGACCTCAATATTACAATATTACAGAAGATGACCTCAATATTACAATATTACAGAAGTTGATTAGTAAAAGGCATCGACAATATTTACATTAATAAAAATGGATATTGATTAAGGAAAATGCATTCATTGAATGACAATACAGAATATATTTTTAGTGTTGACGGTTCACTACTTGCAAAAATCGTCATCCTGAGGAACTAGTTTTTACGGAAGCTTGGGACCAATATCGAATTAAGTCAATAGTTTGTTAACAACACAAATAATAACTATTTGTAAAACGATGCTGTAAAATAAAATGAAATATTCATGCGACTGTTGAAGAAGTTGTTTTCCCTGACACAAACTGCTTGAGAATGCAGATATCGAGTACCCAGTGGCGTAAATGTAGAGTGGCAGGGCTGGCCACGTGTATATATAATAATAATATGCCACGGGCCCCGCGGGGGCAGGGGTCCCGGCCCGAGAGACCTCAAGCTCAGAAGTAACCTAAAATTTTTATCAAAATTTAGTAAAATTGTGTAAATTATATATAAGTAAATAAAATCAATTAATTTAATTAAGACAAAACTAAAGACTTCAAAGAAAAGAAAGAGAAATCAAATAAATTATATAGATTTAAACGCATTCATAAGAAAGGATGCCCAACTTTAGAACGCATTCATTTTTTGCTTAATTTTTTGTCGCGGTACTTTGGTGGCGCCGGCGAACTAGTGACGTTCTGGGTATTCCCGCATTTTATTAAACAAGAAAGTACTTTTTTCGTGGCAGTGGCGGACTAGCGATGCATGGTATTTGGAGGATCCCAGGTTTCTATTTTTTAAGTACGGAGAGCTCTACTACGCATTATTCGTTTGATTGTCATGACAATTGGTCATTTGTATCTTTGAATTTTTGTAGTTTTTGTTTGATTGAAACTGCAATTAGAGGCAAAGTAAATTTAATTGTGAAATTTAGATATTAACATGTCTAGTTCCAGAAAATGTCTAAGTGGGAGCGAAAAACGAAAGAGGAGGCTGAAGAAAAAAAATAATCTAAAATTAGTCAG
Source organism: Glyphotaelius pellucidus (assembly GCA_936435175.1). Classification (NCBI taxonomy): domain Eukaryota; kingdom Metazoa; phylum Arthropoda; class Insecta; order Trichoptera; family Limnephilidae; genus Glyphotaelius; species Glyphotaelius pellucidus. The sequence goes on from OW386565.1 coordinate 973,499, forward strand.
TAATTTAAGAATGTTGACGTTTTTTATGAAGAAGCGAGTGGACAGTACTCCGAAAGTGAAGAATTGGACGTAACTAAAAGTAACAGTATAGGAGATGCAGCACCCGACACCAGTGTGTATCCATAAACAGAAAAACCACACAAGGTACTTGCGAAAATCAAAGTGAAGAATACAATATTGCATCTTCACCATGAAAACAATTCAGATTGCAAATCGGGTGAAAGAAATGAAGCCTTTTCACTCAAGAAGAAGATCGAGAACTACAATTTTATTATGTTATTGGTTTTCCATTGCAAAATTCTACAAACTATCGATTCAGCCTCTAAAGCACTTCAGTCTAAAGCAGAGGTTCCCAAATTTTTTTCTCGGAGACCACTTTCAAAATTTCAATTGGCTTCGGTGGACCCCCTGACCATATTTCTAAAACTCGACACGCGTTGTACTGAATATTGAATATGTAAGATTTTACAAGTTTAGTAAGCCTCTGATTAATGTACTGCTCGTGCAAGTGGTACAACGGTGGGGGCATAATGAGATACGAGACCTGGGGGCGAGATGGGATATGGGCACGGGATGGGTTTCAATATGACAATTTTTCGCTGAAATACAGCTTGTCAAAAGTCTATTTTGGCAGGTAAAACTGAGCCAACATTTCTGTTCTTTTCTATCGAAACCAGATAAATGTTCGTGGTCCCCCACTTACAAATTGTGAACCCTCATTTTTTTACCACGCCTACGTAGACCCCTGTCGAGTCTCCCGACTGGGGGTCCACCTGGACCGCTTTGGGAATCACTGGTCTAAAGCCACCGATTTTTCAAATACCTTGTTTGAAAATTGTGGCTGAGTGGGCATAGTGTTTGGGTCCTATTCCTTGGCTGGTTAAGTCCTCCATCACGACACAAGCAATATTTTCCGCTTAGTGTGGTGGTAGTGAGAGATTTTCATACATTGTTGGGTTATTCTTAACCCAGCAATGTTTGTCTTTCTTTATTAAATACATAAAAATATTTAAAAAATTGTCTCGAGGAATTGGAAAGGTATCGAAGTGAATGTGAAAATTTGAAAAAGTAAGCAAATAGTTTAAGAGAAAAAAGGTCCATCAACCCTGAATCATTTTTTAAATTCTTCAGAGGAAAGTGAATCTCCATTTGACGAACTTGGCGAAGATGAGCGCCTCCAAGAAAGATTGTTTAAAGTGAACATATTTTATCGAGTATTGGACATCATTAAATCAACCGAAATCGCATTTCCTTCCAATGAATGAAACTGTTTCCAATTTCAGTGTTTTGCAACCTGCCACCTTGCTAAATTTAAATCTATTAAAAAAAAGTCTCTGGAATGTTAATATATGTATCTAAAACAGACTTATCTGAATCATTTGCCGGGGAAATTCTCAGTTTTCGGTCCACCTTCAGAGGCGAAATAGAAAAGGCTTCGTGTATTAGAGAACTTGCTGATTTATTAAAAATAAAGAATCATTTTATGTCAGCTTTCCTGAAGTATGTACTGCATTAATATTATTTGTTACAATTCCTGTGACTGCAGCTAGTGCTGAAAGATCATTTTTCAACTAAAATTAATAAAAACCTATTTAAGAAACTCAATGGGACAAGTCAGGCTACGTAACTTGGCTTTTCTGTCTATTGAACATTATATGGCCCAATCTTTAAACTTTGAAGACGTTATTGACACTTTTGCGCAAAAGAAAACTTCTAGAAAAGAATTTAATTAATAAATATCTTGTAAAGATTAAAATGTTATTTTGTTATAAATATGTAATACCAACGCTTTTGAAAATAAAATGTATTAGATATTTAACAAAATTAGTAATATTGGTGGGTAACTTCTTGATTTATTAAAATTCAATTACAACGTGACAATTTTTACTTGAATTTGCCACGGGCCTCGGATGGTACAGTTACGCCACTGCGAGTACCTTCTGTTTATCGATCTCCGTCCCAGGCTTTGGTAGATGATTACCTGGAATCACTAAGTCCACTATAGTCCAGGCCAGGGTTTCCCAAACTTTTTCCGCAACGGAACACTTTGCAAGCCCATACATTTTAACGGAACCCTTGGCTTATTTTTGAATTGCATATGTTCTTGATATCAGGCACAATATTGGTAAGTTGGATCCTAATATCTGATATGGCGTCGAGCCTGTTCCTGCGCTTTGATTTCGTTGCAGCATAATTAGAAAATCCCTCATCGCATAAATATGTTATAGAAAACGGAAGTTAAACAATAATAGCCTGTTTTGATAAATTGGGGTACTTTTCTGACAAACTCGCACAGAAATCATTTAAAGGCTGATTGATCTTTGTTTCAAGTATTTATTTTTGAATTTTTAATTAAATGAAGACATTATGAGCGAAACTCAATCGAAAATCTGGAAACAGAAAAATCAGAAAAAGATATTGGCACCTCTGGGACTCGAACCCAGGACCTCCCTACTTTCCGGGTTGGGCGCTCTTATCCACTGAGCTAAGGTGTCGATATCCAATTCGGTCACTTTTAACTGTACCATACTTCGACTAAGAACCACCCATATTATCTTCATTAAAGAGGAAAGTAGGGAGGTCCTGGGTTCGAGTCCCAGAGGTGCCAATATCTTTTTCTGATTTTTCTGTTTCCAGATTTTCGATTGAGTTTCGCTCATAATGTCTTCATTTAATTAAATATTACAGTTTCAGGTTTTACTCATAAAGTTAAAATAATAAATAATAATATTTATTTTTGTTTGAAGTCAAAGTCATTCATTTTACCTGTAACGAAAAATGAATTCCGAAGCCAGGAATCGTCCTTGCTAGTTTTCGGAAAATATGGCAAAAGAATCGTTTTCAAGTTATGTAGGGTTCTAATTTTTTTTTCATCTACTTACTTTAAAATTTAATTCATTCAAACATTCATGTGAGGCAGGAAAACAATCAAAATGATTAGATTAAATTGATGAAATCCAAAATTGTTATTTTTTTCCACTTTTCCACCAAGATTTACAGCACCATGGGCGTTCATAGTTCGACTAATTGCTAACAAGGATGTAATTTTTTTTTTTTTTTTTCAAGAGCGGAGACGGTTTACATAAATAAAGTTCCCGTGAGCACTTAGGCCGTAGGCCCATTGTGCTATCTCCCATTTTACCTCATTCCTTTGACAGTAATCCAGTCCCTTTTACAAAGTTCACCAGGATTGTCATTGGAAATGAAGCTATATCTTCTGGTTCGACAATGTGTCTTCCCAGGTCTCATTTCTCCTCTTCACTCCTCCGCGGTTCCCTGAAGGCCCCACGAGGGAAGAGGGCTTCATCTCTCCTCTCCACTCCTTAGTTCCCTGAAGGCTCCACGATGGAGAGTCCACCTCCCCTTGGTTCCCTAAAGGCCCCACAAGAGAAGAGCCCACTCCACCTTGGCTCCCCGAGGGCCCCAGGAGGGAAGAGGACTTATCTCTCCTCTTCACTCTTCCTTGGTTCCCTAAAGGCCCCATAAGAAAGAGTTCACGGAGATGGCCTCATTTCTTCTCTTCACTCCTACATGGTTCCCTGAAGGCCCCACATGGGAAGAGGACATCATCTCTCCACTTCACTTCCCCTTGGTTCCGTGAAGGCCCCACAAGGGAAGGGTTCATGGAGGTGGCCTCGGCTCTCCTCTCCACGGCTTCTCCTCTTGGTTCCTCCTAAGGGCCCCAGGAAGAAAGTCCACAGAGGTGGCCTCAGGACTACTAGGTTCCCAAAAGGCCCCTAGTTTTCGAATGGTCCAATTTTTTTGTCCCACGAGTGACCAGGGAAATAGAAGGTCCACTCCAGCAGAGCCCCGAATGTTGGAGTAAGGTCTAAATACTCCGAGATGCGACCTTGTTTCTCGGAGGCACCGTTCTTGACACTGTTCCCCAGGACATTCAGCCTGAGCACGGTAGCTCACACCTTGGCTTGGGATGGCTATTGCAGGTTTGTGTTTGTTGTAAGACTGTTTGATTTTTACATTATTTTACATTCAGATTAAGTCTAGGGAACAGAAATTTCGTGAAACGCACGCAGATGCATTATCCCGTTGTTATTGTTTCCACTTCGCACAGGTGTTCATATTATTGACCCTTACCGCAGTATTACAGTAATAAATAAGTACACAGGATTAAATTTCAGAGATTTTTTTTATTATGTAAAATGAAGATTTACTGCGATAACAGCATAAACTGCTCTTTCAACTTCCATAAAGCTTAGTCTCTCTACCTGGAAGGGTCTTATTACCTAACTTAAGAACTACGTTGAAATATGTATACAAATAATAATTCCTTGTGAATAATATCAGTACTGTCGCAATATGAATGTGTGCATACTATGTTAAATTTAATTCTTCCGACAAATTGTCGCGGAACCCCTATTCAGGTTCAGCGGAACCCTGGTGTTCCGCGGAACACAGTTTGGGAAACTCTGGTCCAGTCAAATAAGGATTTCACGGCTAAACGAAACGGAATTAGCTGAAAACTTGTATGAATCTTTATTTTGGTATTCTCTGTTGTCCCAAAAGTCTCATAAGGTCACATGACCGCGTCTTTGGATATTCAAGGTCAAAAGTCACGAAAATCAGGTTTTTGGAAATATCTCGCTTCCTTTGCCTCAGATTGTATTTGTATTTGGAATCAAAGTTGTAGAGTATAAAATTCTCTAAAAATATTATCTTCAATATTTTTTTATACGCTTAACCGTTTTTAAGATAAAACGCGAAGAGTGTGGAGCGCTCAGCCGTACATGCCATGGTGCGAGGGCAGTTCATAGTACATGCCATGGTGCGAGGGCAGTTCATAGTACATGCCATGGTGCGAGGGTAGTTCATAGTACATGCCATGGTGCGAGGGCAGTTCATAGTACATGCCATGGTGCGAGGGTAGTTCATAGTACATGCCATGGTGCGAGGGCAGTTCATAGTACATGCCATGGTGCGAGGGCAGTTCATAGTACATGCCATGGTGCGAGGGTAGTTCATAGTACATGCCATGGTGCGAGGGCAGTTCATAGTACATGCCATGGTGCGAGGGCAGTTCATAGTACATGCCATGGTGCGAGGGTAGTTCATAGTACATGCCATGGTGCGAGGGTAGTTCATAGTACATGCCATGGTGCGAGGGTAGTTCATAGTACATGCCATGGTGCGAGGGCAGTTCATAGTACATGCCATGGTGCGAGGGCAGTTCATAGTACATGCCATGGTGCGAGGGTAGTTCATAGTACATGCCATGGTGCGAGGGTAGTTCATAGTACATGCCATGGTGCGAGGGTAGTTCATAGTACATGCCATGGTGCGAGGGTAGTTCATAGTACATGCCATGGTGCGAGGGTAGTTCATAGTACATGCCATGGTGCGAGGGTAGTTCATAGTACATGCCATGGTGCGAGGGCAGTTCATAGTACATGCCATGGTGCGAGGGCAGTTCATAGTACATGCCATGGCGCGAGGGCAGTTCATAGTACGGTTTTTAAATTTCATTATTCGTTAATTCAGTATTTAATATTTTATTGAAAATATTGCTTACAAATCAAATATTCATTTTATATTACTTACCTTTTTCATATAATGAATAAAGTAATTAAGTGAATTATTTTTAATATTATGTTTTAAATATAATCTCATTAAAGATTTGTAGGACAGAAGTTAAGAATACATTTTTGAATCATATTTTTATTTATCATTCATACATAATTCAAGTTGTACAATCCAAGTTTAGTTATTAGTTAGCCAGCATGGGAGTTAGTTATTAGTTAGCCGGCATGGGAGTTAGTTATTAGTTAGCCAGCATGGGAGTTAGTTATTAGTTAGCCGGCATGGGAGTTAGTTATTAGTTAGCCAGCATGGGAGTTAGTTATTAGTTAGCCGGCATGGGAGTTAGTTATTAGTTAGCCAGCATGGGAGTTAGTTATTAGTTAGCCAGCATGGGAGTTAGTTATTAGTTAGCCAGCATGGGAGTTAGTTATTAGTTAGCCAGCATGGGAGTTAGTTATTAGTTAGCCAGCATGGGAGTTAGTTATTAGTTAGCCAGCATGGGAGTTAGTTATTAGTTAGCCAGCATGGGAGTTAGTTATTAGTTAGCCAGCATGGGAGTTAGTTATCAGTTAGCCAGCATGGGAGTTAGTTATTAGTTAGCAAGCATGGGAGTTAGTTATTAGTTAGCCAGCATGGGAGTTAGTTATTAGTTAGCCGGCATGGGAGTTAGTTATCAGTTAGCCAGCATGGGAGTTAGTTATTAGTTAGCCAGCATGGGAGTTAGTTATTAGTTGGCCAGCATGGGAGTTAGTTATTAGTTAGCCAGCATGGGAGTTAGTTATCAGTTGGCCAGCATGGGAGTTAGTTATTAGTTAGCCAGCATGGGAGTTAGTTATTAGTTAGCCAGCATGGGAGTTAGTTATTAGTTAGCCAGCATGGGAGTTAGTTATCAGTTAGCCGGCATGGGAGTTAGTTATTAGTTAGCCAGCATGGGAGTTAGTTATTAGTTAGCCAGCATGGGAGTTAGTTATTAGTTGGCCAGCATGGGAGTTAGTTATTAGTTGGCCAGCATGGGAGTTAGTTATTAGTTAGCCAGCATGGGAGTTAGTTATTAGTTGGCCAGCATGGGAATTAGTTATTAGTTAGCCAGCATGGGAGTTAGTTATTAGTTAGCCAGCATGGGTGTTAGTTATTAGTTAGCCAGCATGGGAGTTAGTTATTAGTTGGCCAGCATGGGAGTTAGTTTTCCTCTTCATCATTGTCGTCTTCGTCTTCCGGTTGCTCAACAATTTCAGAGTCATTATCATCATCCTCCTCGTTATCAATGACATCCATCTCCAAACCTTCAAGAAGTTCGGGTTCATATGGATTTGTTCATCTTCATCATGTTGATACGATGAAGCGATGAGACATGCATATCCATTACATTGGCCACAAGCTAACGAACATTGCAAGGAGGATGAGGTGATTTTTCACAAAAACGGCGCTATATAAATCATCCAATTATTATTATTTATTATTATTAGGATGTTAATTCTGCAGCTGAAAACTTCACCAAATGCATGTTTATTATACAAAGTGAAGAACACAACACGAAATTCAATTTTTTATAAGAAAACTCTCTTTTTAAAACTTTTGAAGGTTATTCCCATCAATGTAACGTATCATTAATGGGAATCAGTTACAACCATCATCTTTTTCAATTTTTCCGTGTCTAGTTCTCTTTCACATTTTCGTTTAGATTATTATTTTATTTATTCATACACGCCTTGAAGGCTTTTACAGAATCATATTATTAAAGTTACACGTGTTATTCAGGAGTATAATTGTAAGCATGAAGTATATAACATTATAAACTGTACATTAAGGATACAAGCAGGTTTAATATGTACATAGGTATGTAGTTTCTTTATCATTAAAATTGTACAAAGGAGTTAATAAGTTTATATAGTGTAATAATGGTAAAACAGAAGAATGCTTAAGATACTTTAAAAGTAGTTATTGAGGAACGTGTAGGTATTTAGTATGTTGATTTAATTATTAACTTGATCATGAATAAATTGTTCGAAAGCAAGTTTTTCAAGAATTCAGCAAAATTAACACAGCGATAAATAGTACCTACACATAGAAAAAATAAATATAAAATACATGAGTTGCAATATCTTGAAAAGTTATACAGATGAGTTCAACAAGTGTATAGTGTGATAGTAAAACAGTAATAAATAGTACAAATTATGGTACAAAAAGTACAAGATAATATTAATACAAAAGAGAGAGAGGACAGAAAAATAAGTACTTGGGTAATCTTTGTATACATAAGTATTAAATTTTGTTTTTATTGTGAACATGAAGAGACCATCATATTGCTAGGGCAATAATAATATATTATTATATAATTAATAAGGTGAAATATTTAAAACCTTGGATAAGTGATGGAATTATTACATGCCGCAAAACCTGTGACAAATTGCACTACAATAAATAATATTCAACTCCCGAATTATTAGCGAATTTATGTTCTGTCACTCAAACAAGTATTTATTACTAGCTTTTACCCGCGGCTTCGCTCGCATGATATTAGGGGGAAATTACTGTAGCGCTTGCAAATATCAATTATCCCCTCATTCCCCCTCTCCCTCAGCATTCCATACATCCATTCCTGTGCATTCAGTTTTCAAACAGCTCGCGTGCCGCCTAAATTTCATAATGCCAGAGCTCACCAATAGTAAGATAAAGAATTATCCAACTTTGTGCAGTCGTTCGGAAGTTGTGCGCGTACAAACATTGCGGAGATTCGTTTTTATATATCTGTGTATAGATATTAACTACGATTTCCCGAAAATGTATCAACATCGTTTCCATGGCAATGATTTGCTTTCTGACGTTAGCGTTAACTCGCTTTTGTTAGCGACAGACAACGTATAGCAAATAAAATTGTATAATAAAAAAAACAAGCAGAATAACACGAGCCTTACCAATTCCCTGATACAGCGCTCCGAGAAACCAATACTTAGGTGTTATTCATGTTTAATGTTGTATTTTGTAATTCCGATCACCTAACTTTAATACTTAGGTGTTATTCATGTTTAATGTTGTATTTTGTAATTCCGATCACCTAACTTTAATACTTAGGTGTTATTCATGTTTAATGTTGTATTTTGTAATTCCGATCACCTAACTTTAATACTTAGGTGTTATTCATGTTTAATGTTGTATTTTGTAATTCCGATCACCTAACTTTAATACTTAGGTGTTATTCATGTTTAATGTTGTATTTTGTAATTCCGATCTAACTTTCTAACTTTAAAATTTTTGTTCCTTGTATTTTATATCATAAATGTACTTTTTTATTCTCTTATCGCAACTTTATTGTTTTTATTTCTTAATGTACTTTTAAATTTTGTTGCTTTTATTTTTATTTCGTGTATGTACTTTTGTTTTCTACCATAACTGTATTTATATTTCTTTCTCATGTTTTACCGAATATTATTTATATTTATTCTCATTAAATAAATAAAAAAATAAATAATTTTTTTTTTTTTTTTATATGAAATACCGCACAAGAGTCCCAACTGCTCCCGTCTGGAGCCAGTGAGACTATGGCATCCCCAATTGGGGTATGTTGTGAGGCTGAAGGTAGTGGGGAGGGGAAGGAGATAGGAAAGAGGAAGGTGGGGAAGTACCTGGCTATTCAGATCTGGTCACTAAACACGGCTAAAGCCATTTCAAGCAACGTTTCAATTCTGAATGGTGGTCTTACACCAGGGCGATACTGATAGTATCTTCCACTCTGGAACGTGCCGCAAATATACTTTATATTATTTTAAATGAATAAATTGTGAAATAACACAAATTAATCAAATAAAATTTATTTGCGCACGACATAAATAAATAATTAAATAAATAAATAAATAAATAAATAAATAAATAAATAGATAAATTAATTAATTAATAAATAAATATATAAATACATAAATAAATGAATAAATCAATAAATAAAAACATAATTAAATAAATAATTAAATAGATAAAGTATAGAAATATTTATAATTTCATAACGCCAGAGCTTACCATTGTGTACAACCTACGGTATTCGCAGATAATTTAGTTTTCTATTGGTGAAAGAATAGTTAAAATCTTTTTTTTTTTATGCGTGAAAGCGCAACAAACAAACACACGCAGTTTCACGTTTATAATATTAGTACAGAAGTATTACTGACAGCTAGTCAATAAATTCCTACCTCACTTCTTATGTATTATAAACACGACTCAAATAAATCAAAATAACATTTAAAAAATAAATTATTACACAAAGAAACATCGAATAATTAACACACCTACCTCATTTATGTAATTTATATTGCAAATCTTAATTAACGTTATTTCTCCCACATGTTATTATATATTACACTGTCCACTTAGTCTTAGAATAAGACTACTCAGCTATCGTTCAATTAGCTAATGAATGAATTATTATAAAATTGTGTTTAATTATTTTCAAATTACGATTTGTCTTATTGATAAATATATTGTAATTTAACCACTGCAGCGCTTTTTGCCACAATATGCCACTATTTAAAATACCTCGGATTGCTTTGCTGCCTATTTTTGCCACAATATGCCACTATTTAAAATACCTCGGATTGCTTTGCTGCCTATTTTGGCAAATTTTCAAAGAATTAGGCGAGTACTTCAAATGTGTTCAAATAATATTATTATGGGTACCGCCGCCCCGGGGAACGTTTATTGGATAACCAACACCTCTGCCATAGGTCACCCCGAGAGTTCTCTACGTTTGGTGATTTAGCTGGGGCGCCCGGGTTCATGGGGTGAGGTTTGTCCAGGTATTGGCGGCGGATGCGTCTGCCCACTTGCTGCGTGGTGGACCGCATCGGAAGAGACTGGTTGAGGGAGGCCTTTTGACCTTTCCAGCCGGAATCTCTCGACCCATCGCTTTGCACCGTAGTTGGAGGGATGGATTTATCCATCCGTCACTCCTGGACACACTACCCACCCCCTCATTATTTTTCCCTTCTCAGAACTTTCTCTCCTTCTCTTCCTTAAAAAGACCATCCACACAGCATCCCCTAAGATGGCATAAGGGAAATTACTTTCCTCAGGGCCTCCTGTGTGGAGCTAATGTAAAAAAAAGTTTCGAAAATAGAATTTTAATTTAAAATTCATTGTTTGGCAAAATGTCAATCTCAAATTTTGACATTTTCGAAAGTTGTGAAGAGTTTTTGTGATGATTAAAAAACTGTGCAGATAAATTGACATGTGGTTGTAATATTCCATAGACATTTATACTCATAACATCAAATACCCAAAGTTTCATCGCAATTGGGTGAACGGTTTAGCACTCACGTGCCACCTATTGCAATTTTTTAATACAAATTTCATAATGCCAGAGCTCACCAGTATACATAGAAATCTCTGCGGGCGTGCTAACAACAAACCAAAGTTTTCTCGCCATCGAATGAACGTTTTAGCAACGCATTTTCGTGGCGCCAGAACTCAATATTGTATATAGAAACCATTGCGGGCATGCGCACATCAAATCCCCAAAGTTTCACCGCAATCGGACGAACGGTTAGCAATGCATAATTTCATGATGCCAGAACTCAATATTGTTTATAGAAACCATTGCGGGCATGCGCACATCAAATCCCCAAAGTTTCACCGCAATCGGACGAACGGTTAGCAATGCATAATTTCATGATGCCAGAACTCAATATTGTATATAGAAACCATTGCGGGCATGCGCACATCAAATCCCCAAAGTTTCACCGCAATCGGACGAACGGTTAGCAATGCATAATTTCATGATGCCAGAACTCAATATTGTATATAGAAACCATTGCGGGCATGCGCACATCAAATCCCCAAAGTTTCACCGCAATCGGACGAACGGTTAGCAATGCATAATTTCATGATGCCAGAACTCACTATATAAACCATCGCGGGCATTTTTTTAAATTTTAATATATCATGTAATTTTTTTTTTTACTCTCTAATTATTCTTAGTAACATTTAATTACTAATTCAATATTTTGTTGCTTTATTGCTTTCATAACCTGTTCTTTAGAGAGCGTTCACACACAGCTATAAAAGATGTAGCTTGGCCTATTTCAGCACATCCCTCGCCATTTATTCCCATTTGAAATGTATGACGAGCGATATGCAGAAACAGGCCAAGCTACATCTTTTATAGCTGTGTGTAAACACGCTCTTACTGTAAATCTTTACAAATGTAAACGGCACTCTCATAGTATTAACCACTCGAGCGACAGCGTATTATAAGACTTTTTTCTCCGATTGCTCGAGATTTTCAGAAGATCATTTTTTATTTTTCGCTAACACAAAAAAATCATACTTTCAAATTTTAACATTATCATTTTATCACAGCCAATTAATTATCATGTATTTTACCGTTTTATTCATATTTGTAGGATTTATGAAAAGAATATAAAAAAATCGTTAAGTTTATAACCGCGTGAATCCTGCGCGTTTGTTACTTTAAACTGCCATGAGAGGTACTTATTCGAGTCAACATCGAATATTTTCGATTTCTGTAAATTTTTTGTGGTATGTTTGATAATGAAAGATGCATATCTATGGAAAAAGGACTTAATTTTAACAAACAGTTGATCAGAAATTCTGCGTGGAAAAAATATTTTAAAAATTAATTTTTTTCATCATTATAAAATAGTCTTAGATATTAATTAGACATCGTTTTGGAGGATGCGTGAAACGCCCCTCGTCTCGTTAGCCAATAGCAGCTCTCTAACTGCTTGGGGGTTGTGGTGTGAGGCGAAATGGTGCTGGCTGCATGGTACTGTGTAATTGTGGGTGCTGGCGGTACGGTACTGTGTGGGAGCGTAAATTCCAATATTGTCTTTTTTAGTTATCTCATTTGCTTTTGCGGACTCGTTCGATACAAACATTTCGGAGATTTATTTTTATTTAAATATGTGGAAGTTTGTAAATATAATAAAAAATAACACTATTTATTATACGGTCTTTATAAGCGTTGCGAATTATATTTTTAACGTAGGAACTCTCATCCGACATTTATTTCAAAACATGAGGTTGTCCAAAACAAAACAAACATATTCTAATATTCGAATTTCCTGGAGCAGCAGCCGATCAGTGGGCAGGGGGCTGAGTACCTACCAGCATAAAGCCCACAAATATATCAACATCGTTTCCATGACAACGATTTGTTTTCTGACGTTAGCAATAACTCGCTTTTGTTTAGCGACAGAAAACGTATAAGGAATATAATATATTAATATTTATAATTTCATAACGCCAGAGTTTAGCATCGTTAACAGCCTATAGTCTTCGCATATAATTTAGCTTTCTATTGGTGAAAGAATTTTTTGTCTTTTTATTGGTTAATGCGTGAAAGCGTAACAAACAAACTCGAGCAGTTTCGCATTTATAATATTAAAATATAATATAGAAATATAGATAAACCATAAGGATATATATTTTTTTAATTTTCTTTATTGTTGAAAATGGTATGAACGAATGACACAATGAATGATAACATTTTGCTTGATCATCAACACTTTGTTTTTAATCCATTTGTTATTTTTTCTACAAATTTTCTACATTTATCCTTTTTATTTTTAAAATTTGATTATTTTGCTTTTATTTAACTGTTTGGTAATGACCGATATTTATGTGTGTTACTTTGAATAAGTGGTAAAATTATTAACCCCGATACAGGCGAACTCTAGTGGGGTTAATAATTACATGCCAAAAATGAATTAAAATTGTGAAGAAGCAATCCATACTAATATGTTACGCTTTCACGCATAAAACAATAAAACGATTTAAAAAATTATTTCATCAATAGAAAGCTAAATTATATGCGAGGACTATAGGCTGTAAATAATGGTAAGCTCTGATGCGTCAGAACGTCATGACGTTATGAAATTATAACTATTAATATATTATATTTGTTATACGTTTTCCGTCGCCAACAAAGGCGATTTATTGCCAACGTCAGAAAACAAATTGTTTCCATGGAAACGGTGTTGATATATTTGTGGGCCTAATGCTGGTAGGTACTCAGCCCCCTACCTACTGGTCGGCTGCTGCTCCAGAAAATTCAAATATTAGAAAATGTTTTGTTTTTTTTTTGGACAAGCTTATGTTTTGGAATAAATGTCAGATGAGAGTTCCTACATTAAAAATAAAATTCGTAACGATTATTAAGACTGTATTATAAATAGTGTTATTTTTTATTATATTTACAAACTTCCACATATTTAAAAAAAATAATAATACAATAAACATAAATTCCGAACGACTGCATAAAATTGGATAATTCTTTTTTCTTTGAGCTCTAGCATTATGAAATTTAGGTGGCAAGCGAGCTGTTTGAAAACTGATTGTACCGAGAATGAGTGTATGGAATACGGGAGGCTGGGGGGATAATTGATAAGTGCAAGCGCTTTAGTAATTTCCCCTAATACCATGAGAGCGAAACCGCGGGGAAAGGCTAGTAAATAAATAAATATGAACTAAACCGGACAATTTGACTTCTAAATTGGGAAATCTTCTAGTTGGAAAGTCAAAGGTTTCTTATAATGTTGATGTATTTTTTGTTCTAATAAATAAATAAACAAATTAATGTAGAATGCACATTCACCTGGTTTCCGTTAGTACTTCGGGTTTACGAACACCATACATTAGTGCACCTTTTATTCATAAAATACAGTATAAACTTAATTTAAATGTGAAACAGCAAATGCATAAGACATTTAAATATTTAAATTCGTTGTCCCGTTGCCCCTCTGCCCCGCTGTCCCAATGTCCCGTTGCCCCGTTGTCCCACCGTCCCGTTGTCCCTGTGCCCCGCTGTCCCGATGTCCCGTTGCCCCACTGTCCCGCCGTCCCGTTGCCCCTCTGCCCCGCTGTCCCGTTGCCCCTCTGCCCCGCTGTCCCGTTGTCTCGGTGCTAGTGGCGCAGCTTGTCGTACTTGCCCAGGTAGCTATTGCAGTTGGGGCAGGTGTGCTCGACGTCTTTGCACGCGTCCACACAGAAGGGAATCAGACAGCAGCCGAACACGCACCTGAAACAGTCATTACAGCATCATCAACTTTTCTTACACCAACTCACTTTCAATTATATTATTTCTAAAATTCTACCAAATATTTAATTCATAAATCATTCAAAAAGTTAGAAGGTTGTATCTTGCCACCTCTGATAGCGTGGCTCAACTTAAAGTAAAACGTAACGTACATTAGAAGTTATATACTACGCGTTCACAGAATGCGCTGAGAAAAGTATTTTAGGAAAAATATACTTCTTCAAGATACTTTAAATATTTAGATGATTTGCTTGCTCCAGTACATACGCAATATGAATATGAATAAATATTTTCTTTCATGAACAAACCCAATTCTTTCAAGAAATGCAAAATTGGGTTAAATCACTTTTATACACGCTAGAAATTTGAATCTACCACTTTTTTTATAATTTTTTGACGTGACAACGTCTTAGGACGGGTTGTTTCAAAAAATTTGATGGATTCATCAAATATTTGATGTTAATTTTCACGTTCTGTGTGAGTTCTATTCAAGTTCTGTGATTATTTCAGTTTTGTGAAGCAGCTGTCCTATAACGATATAATAACAGAACTTGAATAGAACCTACACAACGTGAAAATCAACTTCAAATATTTGATGAATCCATCAAATTTTTTGAAACAACCCATCCTTACAAATCGATGGTACACCGGCTGCATGTTTGAAAAAGCATGACTCATTGTCACGTTCCACCTAAGCCTAGCGTGCAAGCGCGATAGAGAGGCACGATCGGCCTGTTTTGGTCTCAGTCGCTCATGAAATGTCTAGCGAAACGCTACTCGGCACGAAATACTACGGCGTAATTTTATTTATGTATTGACTTCCTCACGGGCCAAGTCCTATATTTCCTTAGAAAGGTATTCTCCTACGTTATACACTTCGACCAAGGATATACTAGGTCAATGGTTATATAGATTGATATTTATTTATTGTTATCGAGTTAAATTTGACAAAGATATTAATTTTAGATTTTAATTTGTATATTCAATAAAAAATTCAATTTGGAAGGCGGGAATGGGTACCGCCACCCGGGAACCATTCAATGGATAACTAATACCCCTGTCGCAGGTCTCCCTAAACGGTTCGTTACGTTTGGTAACTTATCAGGGGTGTCCGAGCTCATGAGGTGAGGTTTGTCTAGGTCTTGGCGGCGGATGGCCTGTTTAGATTTTAATTTGTATATTCAATACAAATTCAATTTTGAAGGCGGGAATAGCCGCCAACCGGGAACCACTCAATGGAAAATCAACCTCCTTGTCATAGGTCTCCCAAAACGGCTCGTTACGTTTGGTAACTTAGCAGAGGTGTCCGGGTTCATTGGGTGAGGTTTGTCTAGGTCTTGGCGGCGGATGACCTGAACATACTGAACCCAAGATTACTACCCATCCCTTTTACCATTTTCCTTCCCAGAACTCCGTCTCCTTCGTTTCCTTAAAAAGACCCTCCACATAGCCAAACCAAATATGAAAGGCCCTGAGGGTATTTATTTTCCCTCAGGGCCTATCATATTGGGAGCTCCGGTTATTATTATTATTATTATTTTCCTCAGGAGGCCCTGAGGAAAATCCAGGAGTGACGGACGTATGAATCCATCCCTCCAACTGCTGTGCAAGACGATGAGTCGAGAGAGAGTGGCTGGAGAGGTCTAGGTTAGGGGTAAGGGGTGGTCTAGGTGTGAGGCTCTTGACTCGCAATCTGAAGGTCGCGGGATCGAATCTCGGCGTGAGAAAATAAATTCTATTTGATTGATTTGTATTATTTCACAATTAATTCATTTAAAAATAATATGTAGTATATTTGCAGCACGTTCCAGAGTGGAAGATACTCTCAGTATCGCCCTGGAGTGAGACCACCATTCAGAACTGAAAAGTTGATTTAAATGGCTTTAACCGTGTTTGGTGACCAGATCTGAATAACCAGGTACTTCCCCATCTTCCTCTTCTCCATCTTCTTCCCCTCCCCACTACCTTCAGCCTCACAACATACCTCAATAGAGGATGCCATAGTCTCAATGGCTCCAGACGGGAGCAACTGAGGCTCTTGCAAGCTATTCGCATAAAAAACATTAGACCACCCTCAACCGATCTCTCTCGATTCGGCCCACCATTCAATAGGTGGGCAAACGCATTGGCCGCCAAGACTTAGTCAAACCTCACCCCATGGACCAGGGCACCTCTGCTAAGTCACCAAAAGTAGCGAACCACTTAGGGTGACCCTCGGCAGGGGTGTTGGTTATCCAATAAAGGGTTCCCGGGGCGGCGGTACCCATATCCGCCTTTCAAATCAGATGACATGATTTACGGTAATAATAATTACACAGCAAAACTTGTTTACAAATTAATCTGTTTTTAAAAAATTAAATAATAATATTATTGTATAGGCATTGAAACGTTTCTACTGCGGTGATGAGTAGTTAGGTAAGAATACTCATTTGCCACCTGTCGATTCGAAAGAAAAAGTAGGAAAGGTAATAAAACCGGGGCCACGCCCTTTTTCGTCCGATTCGATCCGGTTGTCGGACCGGATCGGACGGGCGGTGTGGAAGGGCGTGGCCTATTTTTATTACCGATCCGGTTTTCGAATCGGATGTGTGCGGGCTTTCATAAGAAACGTATGGCGTGAAGGCCTTCCGGTTATCTGATCAGACAATCGGATGGAAAAGCGGATGTATGCGCCCAGCCTATGACGCATCATCGCAATTATTCATCAACGTTTTCTTATGACGTTATCACGTCAAATTATCGTCCGTAAACCGACTTTACAGACAACCAATTTTTTTATTGTGTTATTTAGTTACTGAACACTAATTTATTATACTCCTTTGTGTTGAGTAAATATAAATTCAAAGGTGCGTTTATAAATGCATTATTTTTTTATGTTCTGTTTCTTGGCCGCATGTGGCAACACTGTTCCTTCCGGTTTTAACTGTCAAATAATGTGCAGTGTATTTTGGTTTAATAAAAGTAATCCTTTATTTTCGAATGAAATTTGACTCGACTTTATTGAAATATTGCCCGATCCCAATAGGTTATGGGCCCAGGAATTGTGGTAAACAATTATTTCAGAGAAAAGTTGAGTAAAGAGCAAGATATTTACGTGAGTAATTTGTCACATTTATACTTCATATTTAACCTACAAAATGGAGGTCGCCAATTCAATGAAAATTGAAAAGTTCGATGGCAGAAACTTTAAGCAATGGAAATTTCAAGTTAAATGTGCATTAAGAGCTAAAGGATTAAATATTGATTCTGTAAAACCCGAAGAAGCCGGTTCGCAAGTGCAATGGAATAAAGACGATGGCATGGCCATGTTTATCTTGACATCATCAATGGATTTGAATCAGATATCACTAATAGAAAACTGCGAGACTGCAAAGGAGGTTATGAATAAATTAGAAGCTATTTACGAACAAAAGTCTGAATATAATAAAATGATAATTCATGAGAAATTTTATCAGTATTCATATTGTGCTAGTGATACAATGGCACAGCATGTCTCCAAAGTGGAAAGCTTGGCAAAGCAACTGAGGGAAACTGGCGAAAAAATCAGTGACTCTGCAATTATGACCAAGATTCTAAGCACATTGCCACCAACATACCGTTCGCTTAGACAAGCATGGTTGTCACTAGATCAAAATAGTCAAACAATTCAAAATCTCACATCTCGCTTAATAGATGAAGAGGGAAGCCTTGCCAATGACACATCTTGTAGTGAGACTGCACTTGTAACCACAAAAGGAAATTCCAAAACAAGGAATGGAGATAATCAGAAGAATTCAATTGTTCAAAGAAATTCAAGTCATAGATTTATATGCTTCAATTGTAACAAAAGAGGTCACTTTGCAAGAGAATGCAGAAAACCGAAGAAAACATACAATACAAATCAGAAGCCTCATGATATGTTAGCATTTAATGCGGAAAAATATTCTTTATCTATGAATGGTGAAGAAGCTTGGATTTTGGATGGTGGAGCATCAACGCATATGACATTTAGACGTGACTATTTCCATGAACTGAATGAGTCTCAATGTCATGACATTGACAAAGAAGTTAAATTGGGGAATAAACAAAGCATTAAGGTATGCGGTGAAGGCACTATTTTAATAAATAAACTAATGAATGGAAAATGGGAACGATGTATATTAGAGAATGTCCTATATGTGCCTGACTTACGAAGAAACCTGTTCTCTGAAGGAGCTGCCACCAGGAGAGGTTATGTCATAGTGAAGAATAGTGAAAAAGCAATGATAGTAAAGAATAATATAGTTGTTATGTGTGCACAATTAAGAGAAAACAATTTGTATGAGTTGGAAATCAAAACAGTAAAACAAGAAAATTGCAATATTGTACAAACCGATGTCAAAATATGGCATGAGAGATTAGGGCATTTGAATGTTAAGGAAATTCAAAATATGAGTAAAAATGGGACAATTCCAATTAAACTTACTGGGAATGAAAATTTCATTTGTGAAGCATGCCAGTATGGTAAGCAAACAAGATTACCCTTTTTGAAATCTACTAGAGGTCCATCACAACCTGGTGAAATAGTATATAGTGATGTATGTGGCCCTATTGAAGAGCTTTCTGTATCAGGTATGAAGTACTTTGTTTTATTCAAAGATGGAGCTACTAGCTATCGCCATATTTACTTCATGAAATATAAGAGTGAAGTGTTTCACTGTTTTATAAAGTACAATGCAATTGTGAAAAATAAATTTCAACACAATGTGCACGTTCTACATACTGACAACGGTTGTGAGTAATAAATAACTCTCTAAAAAATAAATTTGTACACAAATTATTCACATAGAAACAGCGAATTTGTGACCCGTACCTCATTTATATATCTCATATTGTAAAGCTGAAGGTAATTGTTCCCTGATGTTAGCATATACCTGGATTCTGGATTACTCTGTTCACCTTGTTTAGGAAACTTACCACACAGCAACCATTCAATTAGCTAATGAATGTATTTTTTTATATAAATGTGTATAATTAGATTAAAGTTACTATTTGTATCATTGATAATATATTGAAATTTAACAAGACTGTGTGTAATATAATTTTTAATAATTTAACAGATGGCAACATAAACAAAATTATCAATTTAACAACAAACAGATTAAAATAACTGGAATATATATTTATATTTTTATTTATTCTTTTTTTGCTATTGTGTACGAAAGCATTATGCAAATATGTCATTTCTATGATTTTTTTTTTTTTTTTCAAATGATAACGATTCCTGCCTTCTTTTTTTTCCATGATATGGTTTTGATAGAGATTCCAATGTAATAAACACTGTGAGAATTATAGAACTATTTATTCCTATCAGAATTATATTACTAGTACTATCAGACTTATAATCTTTCTCAATTTTCAGTTACGGAGAAGAACTCTTCGATATCTCTCATTCACTTTACTGTTTAAATTATTTTTATTATTATATATATATATTTATATACTTTTTTATTAAAATATAAGATAGATCATGAAATTATTAATACATAAAAATAATGAGATTGCTTCTTCTCAATCCTATCGTATATTTTCTTAAAAACAATTTAAAAATAAGAAAATGAAAAAACTTCGATATATTTCCTGTTTGAACATTCGGATAGGAAATATATCGATGAAAGATTTAGTTTTTATTTTTAAGATTAAGCTTTTATTTTTAAGATTTAGTTTTTATTTTTCTGTTCACAAAACAATGAGTTTATATTTTGGTTTTCTTTATAGTTTTAATATATTATCATTTTATTTATTTAAACTTTGTAACTTTTCTCAGTACTTTTAAAACTATCACTATATTTAACTGCTTTACGGCCTTTATAACATTGTACTTGAAATGATGTTTACATTTGTAATTATTAGATACAATATTATGCTTTACAAAAAACAACAACTACCTAATGTGAACTAAACCAGGAAATTTGACTGTCCTAAAACGGGAAATCTCCTAGTTGGACAGTCAAAGTATTTGTTTATAATGTATATGTATTTTGTTTCAATAAATAAAATAAATAAAAAAAATAAAAAAATCAAGAATTCAAGTCATTTCTAGATAGTAATGGAATAATTCATGAGCGTACAGCCCCATATACCCCACAACAGAATGGGAGGGCGGAAAGAGAGTTGCGTACCATTATGGAAAGTGCAAGAAGCATGTTATATGCTAAAGATATTCCTCTAAACTTGTGGGCGGAAGCTGTGAACTGTGCAGTATATCTATTAAATAGAAATACATCAAGTCAAACGGGAAATGTCACGCCATTTGAACTCTGGTATAGAGTAAAACCTAATCTACAACATATAAGAATATTTGGTTCCATTGGATATGTTCATCTACCAAAAGAAAAAAGGAAGAAACTGGATAAGAAAAGCATAAAAATGTTATTAGTTGGATATGAGCTTGATAATTACAGAATGTACGATCAGAGTACAAGAAAAATTACAGTGTCACAAGATGTAAAATTTGAAGAAAATAGTACACCAGAGAAAAGACAAAACTTCACAGAGATGAAAGTCAATGAAGAAGAAAAAGAAAAAGAAGAGTCAATATTGACAACCCCACGAAGCGAGGATCAACAAAATACAACTCAAGAAACCTCTTCAGATGACAGTATGAAGAGTATTGAAGATACTAATGACACTTATAATCCTCCTGGTAATATTAATTTAGAAGGAATGGAAAGAAGTAATATCACGTTACGTCCTAGACGAAATAATAAGATGGAAGTAAACTTGACTGAATTAGAAATACCTAACAGTTACGAAGAGGCATTTAATAATGTCAATTGTCATAAATGGAAGGAAGCTATTTCTGAAGAGCTACAGTCGCATGAAAATAACAAAACCTGGATAATAACTGATAGAACCGAGAAGAAGCCCATTACATGCAAATGGGTGTTCAGCATAAAGAAGAATAGAGACGGAGAAATTGAAAGATACAAGGCAAGACTATGCGCTCGAGGCTTTACTCAAGTGAAAGGTTTGGACTATAATGAAATTTTTTCCCCTACTAGCAGATATGACTCCGTCAGATTGTTACTTAGCATGGCTACCAGAGAGGATCTGCAGATAGAGCAATTCGATGTGAAGACAGCGTTCCTGTATGGTGAGCTGCCTGAGGAGATATACATGGAGGTACCAGAGGGTGTGGAAGCTGAGCCACAAAAAGTGTGTAGGTTGATGAAATCTATATATGGGCTGAAACAATCATCAAGATGTTGGAACAAGAAGTTATGTTCATTTTTAACTACTTATGGATTTAAATCGTGTCCATCTGATAATTGTGTATTTGTTGGATATTTCAATAATATTAAGGTAATATTGGTTATTTATGTTGATGATGGATTGCTATTAGCCAAAAGTAAAACTATTTTATCTACCGTATTAAATGATTTAAAACAAAACTTTGATATTAAGATTTTAAAATTTAATTCATTTATTGGAATGGAAATAAATAAAACAGAAAGATGTATGAGTATAAGTCAAAAACAGTACATTGAAACATTAATAAATAAGTTTAATTTATCAGATGCTAAAACTAGTAATACCCCTGCAGGTGTAAATGTACATTTATCTAAGAATACAAATAATGAGCATACCAATTTCCCATATAGAGAAGCAGTGGGAGCATTGTTATTTTTAACATCTGTTTCTAGACCTGACATAGCATATGCTGTTAATGTTGTAAGTAGATATGTCAATGATCCAGGTCCTTCACATGTAAATGCTGTGAAAAGAATCCTGCGTTATTTGATTAATACAAAAGAAATGTCTATTGTTTATAAAAGTAATTCAGATTTAGTCGGCTACTCCGATTCTGACTTCGCAGGTGATTTGGATACTAGAAAATCTAATACAGGCTACATTTTTTTAATGAATGGTGGTCCTATCAGTTGGTCAAGCCGTAAACAGAGTACCGTGGCATTATCCACAACAGAGTCAGAGTATATGGCTGATAGTGAAGCCACTAAAGAAATATTATGGCTTAGACAATTGTTGTTTGATATTGGGGAGCCACAAAACTCTGTCACTTTGAATATAGATAATCAGAGTGCAATTAAATTAATTAATAATCCTGTATTTCATAAGAGAAGTAAACATATAGATGTTAGATATAATTTCATTAGAGAGAATGTTGAAAAGAAAATTGTAAACATTAAATATGTAGAAAGTTCATGTCAACTGGCAGATTTTCTGACCAAAGCTTTGCCTGTGAGCAAGTTTAATTGTATTAGAGATAAGGTTTTGAATAATACTTAGATACTTATGTGATTTACAGTCAAATATTCATGTAATGCTAAGATTATTAGATATTGAGTAGATTTAAAGTTGTTATGATAAATCTCAAGTGACCCCTTTGAATTTAAGTGGGAGTGTTGAGTAAATATAAATTCAAAGGTGTGTTTATAAATGCATTATTTTTTTATGTTCTGTTTCTTGGCCGCATGTGGCAACACTGTTCCTTCCGGTTTTAACTGTCAAATAATGTGCAGTGTATTTTGGTTTAATAAAAGTAATCCTTTATTTTCGAATGAAATCTGACTCGACTTTATTGAAATACTAGCTTTTCCCCGCGGCTTCGCTCGCATGGTATTACGGGAAATTACTGTAGCGGTTGAACTTATCAATTATCCCCCCTTCTCCTTACCCCCACCCCCTCCCGCATTCCATACATTCATTCCCTTACATTCAGTTTTCAAACATCTCGCCTGCCACCTAAATTTCATAAAGCTGTAGCTCAAAGAAAAAAAGAATTATCCAATTTTGTTAATTGGTCAGCTACTAGACCAGTGGACTGAGTATCTACCAGCATAGAGCCCAAAAATATATCAACATTGTTTCCATAGAAAAGATTTTTTTCTGACGTTAGCAAAAACTCGCTTTTGTTAGCGACAGAAAACGTATAACAAATATAATATATTAATATTTATAATTTCATAACGCCAGAGCTTACCATCATATACAACCTGTAGTCTGCGCATATAATTTAGCTTTATATTGGTGAAAGAATTATTAAAGTCTTTATATTGTGTTATGCGTGAAAAGGTCATAAACGAACTCGAGCAGTTTCGCATTTATAATATTAGTATGGATTGCCCGATCCCAATACTTTGCATAACTTGTTTTCGTTAATGTACCCAAACAAACGAGAAAAAACCTCCAAGGCGTGAATAAATTATTTAGACGAAGTATTTTTTTTGCGATGAAATCATCCATGAAGAAACATGTTACATTATGCTAATTTTATAAACAAAATCGTCATTTTTTCCGGTTTGATGAAGTACGCAATATTTCTACGACACAGAAGTCTAAAAACGCATAACAAATATAATACCTCAAAATAATATTTCAATGATTTGTACAGCTCGGTTTATATGTGAAAAATCACCTCAAGGGCGCTGTGCAAATTTATAATATGTTTCTGCAATATTATTATTAACTACAGACAAGATAACCTATTAAAACAACTTTTGGCTACATAATATTGCATCCACCGGTTCGTCGATCACTAATATAAAACTACATGTACAATGCATTTGACCAATGAACGTGATGTTCGATCCGAAGCAACTCGGAATACGGATGTGTTATCTGGAACTCACAATATTTGGAATATTCAAAAATCATTGAATCCAAAAAAATCTAGGTTGTTATTATTAAGGCAACGCTTCCCGGCTCAAAAAGAAGAATATGGAGAGATATGTATTTACGAATGTTGGACAGAGCGCGCTAATATTTTAAGTGATGAAATTGAAGCGAAAATTGCGAAAATGCTTAATAATACACGACACGTTTAAAATAGAGCAAAAATCTCGTGGAAGATGCTCTGAGGAACTAGCGTCATTGATCCCTTCGGCACCGGTGCATAGTCGGGAGACACGCCAAACGCGTGCCCAACATATGTACACGGTTAACATTTGTCACATGAGAACGGGTCGCTTCTTCGACTCGTTCTTATGTGGAACGATTTGCTGGCCTCTGTGTTTCCTCCTTCCTACAACATGGGTCTCTTCAAGGCCAATGTTCATTCCTTCCTCTCCTAAAAAATACCCTTCACTCAGCATCTCAGATGACATAGGCCCTGAGGGAAATTATTTTCCTCAGGGCCTCCTGTGTGGAGTTAATGTAAAAAGAAAAGAAAATTTAACATATTTTAAAGGAAAATATTTAATTTTTTTGTTTATTTATTTATTTATTGTATCTTTACATTGCAGGTAAAAATGTTTACAAAACAATTTGCAACCTCACTAGGACAAGCCTGTGTTGAGGTTAACAATTCTACAATTAACAAAATAACACAAAATTATACAGATATTGAAAGAACAATATTGTTGCATTTCTTACAGGTTGAGATTAAATCTAAACTGCTGGCGCTAGGCGCTAATTAGAACGTATATTTGCATAAATTTTAGAACATACCTAAAATTGCAAAAAATATATTTTTTTTAAATCGAAAGAGACATCTCTTGACGAAAATAAAAATGTTTTCGAATCTCATCTACTAGCTCGGTGAGCGGACAACTCGGAATGAAACCAACTCAGAACCATATCAGATAAGTCATTTAGAGTGATAAAAACATATATTTTAAAAACTGATTAAATAGGTTAGGTTAGGGCTATCGGCTAATTTAATTTTTTTTTTTCAAAGCTTTTAATGCCTTTTCAATGAGGTGTTGAGTTGACTTTATTCTCAGTTGGCATGGAACCAACTAGCTCAGGGGTCGGAATTTGCGGCTCTTTGCACAGGCGTCTGCGTTTCTTCAGACATCAATTGCAATTTCACCTCTACTCAACCAGCCTTTTTGGTATTCCGAACACACAACTCGTTTCAATTTAATGAGGAATCAATAAGCGAGTCTATTTATAGAAACATTTAGGCGTCTGCGGCTCTTCGGCTCTTCAGCCATCTATTGCAATTTCACCTCTACTCAACCAGCCTTTTTGGTATTCCGTATACAAAACTAGTTTCAATTTAATGAGGAATCAATGAGCGAGTCTGTTTATAGAAACATTTAGGCGTCTGCGGCTCTTCGGCTCTTCAGACATCAATTGCAATTTTACCTCTACTCAACCAGCCTTTTTGGTATTCCGAACACACAACTGGTTTTAATTTAATGAGGAATCAATGAGCGAGTCTGTTTATAGAAACATTTAGGCGTCTGCGGCTCTTCAGACATCAATTGCAATTTTATCTCTACTCAACCAGCCTTTTTGGTATTACGATCACAAAACTCGTTTCAATTTAATGAGGAATCAATAAGCGAGTCTATTTATAGAAACATTTAGGCGTCTGCGGCTCTTCGGCTCTTCAGTCATCTATTGCAATTTCACCTCTACTCAACCAGCCTTTTTGGTATTCCGTATACAAAACTAGTTTCAATTTAATAAGGAATCAATGAGCGAGTCTGTTTATAGAAACATTTAGGCGTCTGCGGCTCTTCGGCTCTTCAGACATCAATTGCAATTTTACCTCTACTCAACCAGCCTTTTTGGTATTCCGAACACACAACTGGTTTCAAGTTAATGAGGAATCAAAGAGCGAGTCTGTTTATAGAAACATTTAGGCGTCTGCGGCTCTTCGGCTCTTCAGACATCAATTGCAATTTTACCTCTACTCAACCAGCCTTTTTGATATTCCGAACACACAACTGGTTTTAATTTAATGAGGAATCAATGAGCGAGTCTGTTTATAGAAACATCTAAATGGGCAGAAGTGTAATATTTCAGTAAGAATGTAGATAACACAAATCAAATCACCACACATTTTCACCATAGTATTATTACAACCCTTGCCATATAGCTGGTGGGCAGACGCATCTACCGCCAAGCCCCGGACAAATCTCACCCCATGAACTCGGGCACCCCTGCTAGTCACCCTGTTAGTCACTCGGGGTGACTTATCGCAAGAGGTGTTAGTACACGTCCCCGCCTTCCAAAGGAAAAAGTAGTTCTTTGGAAGAAACAGACAAGCATTTTGTGTTCATCTTTTGTCTCACCATTATTAAATGTGTAAGAAAAGGTTGCAGCATTATAACTATAAAAAAGGACTACGGAAAGGCTTCGGTTGCAATATAACAATGCAAACCGTTTAATATTCGGACTTCCCAGGTACTGCAGTGCCTCTTCAATGTTTACAGAAGGGAGAGTTCCAGGATTCGAAGCTTTATTAAGAACAAGGATTGCAGGACTGACGGGAAGGATAAACCACTCCAGAAATATTCTCATCATAGAAGCCCGCCTGACTCCAGGATCGAGCATAGAAGAATATTGGAGAAAGACACTGGCTCCCACAATCTCAGATCCGATAGACCAGTGATTCCCAAAGTGATCCAGGTGGACCGCCAGTGGTCCACGGGAGACTCCACGGGGGTCCACGAAGTCATGAGAGAAAAATGGGGGCCCACAAGTCTGGTTTCGATAGTAAATAACAAAAATGTTGGCTTGGCTTTACCTATCAATAAAGGCAGATAATAGACTACTTAAAAAAATAAAGGGAGCAAAAAAAATTCCAAAATTTTTGATGATTTTTGACAGGCTGTATTTTGGTGAAAAATAGTCATATTGAGACATTAAAAAAAGCATTTTGAAGCTTTAAAATTCTAATTGTCACATTTCTGACAAAAAAATTTTAGGCCGCCATATGGATCAGATAGCTTGTTTATTTAGCATTGATTTCTTTTTTTAAACCTTCCCTTAACTTTTTTGAGAAGTGTATTTTAATCTTTTCGCTGCCATTAGCACCGATCGATGTACGAACGAACCGTGCCTCAACTGCCATTTACACCGTAGAATGTAAATCGCCAGTATGAATGTTTCGAACGTGATATTTCGAAGATCTATGTGTAGATGGGGCTAAATATTATTTTGTAAAATATTATGAACTGTTTCTTAGCGACATCTCTCAAAAAAGTTGATAATTTTTATTATTTTCATTACACAAAGCAGCATCCAAAAAGGTCTGCAGATTTCTTGGCCCAGTTGTTTAGATTTCCCGCCGTTGTAAGATCGTGTGTGTGGATATCACGTGGTTCTTATTTCATTCAAATCAGGTTCTAAAAGTTTTTTAATGTTAAGCAGAAATGTAAATTTGTGTTTTTATATCTTAATTGAAAATTTACATGTTTATTTTTACATTTAGTTTTGTCATTTCGTTTTGCATAAACAAAGGATTTTTGAAATGGAAAGTAACATTAATTTTTTATTCCTAAAAATGCAAAGACGCCATCTCAGTGAAGAAAATATTCGAGAATTCGTTCTCGAACTTTACAATTGACTCTCAAATAGAGGAAAGTGAGGAAGACGCGGATTTCATTACACAACTTAATGACAACGAAGATGAACCAATGGAAACTGAAGTTACCCAAACCAGGAAATCGGAATATGAATTTTGGAAATTTTGTATCCGTTGTCCACCAATTTAATGATTTTCCATCTGGGATAACTGCGAATCCATTATTATCAGAAAATTTACGGGAAATTATTTTTTCAAAACATTTTCTGAATACAAATATAATGTCGGAAATTGTCAATGAGACAAACAAATAAAATCAAGCCACTATTTAAAATAAAGTTATATCTGAACACTCAAGGCTTTGCAGATGGAAAGATCCATCGGTTAATGAACTCTAAGTATTTATTGCAGTGACGAAGCTAGTTAAAAACCTATACCAGCCAAGACCTATACCAGCCACGAATAAAAAACCTTACAAAGACTGTTATGTTTGCCCAAACACAAAAGCAAGAGAAGTGACCAAAAGTGTGGTGATAAAATGTGCCGTTATGTGTTTGGCCATGCTCAATAATATTTCATGAAAAAAAAATTAAATCTTTAAAACATTGTGTAAATATAATTCAGTAGAATTTAGTACAATATCACATCCAAATGTGAAAACAGTAGGAGAATCGTTGCCGAAATCCATTGACATGATTATGAGATGAAGTGGTTATAATATATCCCTTTGTTTATTTGTGTTGTTTGCATAGATTTATATAATAACTGGATGGATGACTCTCTTTGCCATAGCGAATTTTGAGCGGTCCACCGGAAATCGACGTCCGCCATCTTCGAATCGGGCAAAAGAAGCTTGTTTGAAGTTTGACTCTGTTCGGCGTTATATTAATATTAACAAAATGCGTTTTTCGTGCTTTTCATATAGTTGTACGAATCGGTACGGCAAAGGCAGGAAGGATATCTATTCACCGGTGAGTAAATAACTTCATATAACAACATAAATAATATTAAACATTTCTTCTTTAGAAAAACGTAGAAAATACTCCGATCTGATTTGCATATTCAAAATTATCGACAGCATACTGACCCACCTGCTTTGTTATAATTCGTCCAGTTTAACATCCCTTCCCGTAGACTCCGAAATAATGAATTGCTGTTCCTCAATCAACATTCTACTAATTATGAATACGATCATTATCCTTTGTCCAGAATGACGAGACTTGTCAATTCAAGTCAAAGCATTGAATTTTTTTGTGTAAGCCTAAATGACTTACGACAATCGATACGCAATGTGTAATTTTTAAAACCTTTAAAACCTTCTTCATGCTATAACTTGTAATTATCTTCTATATGTACCTACTTTTTATATTACATTTGTATTGTCATTGCTCTCCATTCATACGTGCTCTCCTTTCACGTCATCTCTGTTTCTTATTGGTGTTATTATTATATTGAATGGCCTATTTGTCGGTAAATAAATAACTTCAAATAACACAACTAATGTTTTATGTACTTATTATTACAGATTTCCCTTAAAAAATGAAGAGATGTGCAAGAAATGAGAAATCTGCGCTATTAAGTTTGAAAACTTACGCAAGAATAGTTTCACTAGAAAATGTACACAACAATAAAGCAAACTTTAGGCAGAAATTCCACAAACTAATATTATTTAATAATGTATAAAATTTTTGTCTGCACATAAGTTATATAAATATTTAATACTTTTTTAAAATTATTTCTGCCATTTATTACGTATGACCGTTTTTTTTTGCTTATCGGTACATTTAGTGTTAGCATGTTAACGGCACATGATTTTCCTACAATAAAAGTTATAATTTTGTAAGAATAAAAAATGATACACCTATTAAATCCTGTAGTTTTTTTCTGTTTCTCAAGATATTGTTACCTACCCCACCTACGCCAGTATTACTGCTCTAAGACAATGTAAGATTATCACAAGTTATAAAACAATGTAGAACTGCTTGACTTGTGATGCCCTGAATGAAATTTCAGTATTGAAGTTTACTTCGAAATTAATCTTCCTTGCATAAAGTTGTTCCAATGATCCTTTTTTAAATATATTGCGATTTATTTATGCGAAATATACAAAGTGGCCGTTTTACTTTATTACAATTCATTATGCAACACAACTGAAAACAGAAAGGAAAAATATTTAATAACATTTTGTAGTAACAAAAAACTTGGGATTTGCGGGTTCCCTCGAAGAAGTTTCCTGAGTTCTCGTATCTTTTGCCCTCTTTAAAGATGGCGGTCGTCAAAACCGGAAGACCGGCCAATTTACGCGTGTCATTCATCCAGTTATATATAAATCTATGGTTGTTTGTGAGTCAACACAATGGCCGGCTCGGCGGTCCCGATTATTCCGTATGTTTATGTTAAAAATACAATTATGGGACACATTTGAGGATAAATATTGTATCAAGTGTGTACTATAGATATCAGTAATGCGTGTCTAATATAATTAAAGCCCTCAAGGACAAGGGCAATGCTATAAAGATTTAAAATTTAAATGACGACTGAAATAGCTTGGCGTATGGTAGTGGGATAATGTTTTTGTTTGGGCAGTCAGCGACTGTTACTTGTAAAAACTTGCACATTCGATATTCAGTACAGGCTTGGCTTTACCTGTCAATATTGGCAGATACTATCTGCCTACATCTGCTTGTATTTCGGTGAAAAATTGTCATATTGAGACCCATCCCGTGCCCATATCCCATCCCGCCCCCTGTCTCATATCACATTACTACCCCCACCACCCCTCCCGTTGTGACAGACCACAACTCCAGCGTTATTTATTCATAATAACGTATGTACTTACACTCTATATGGGATGTATGGGATTGAATTAATGGAGGACTGAACGCCGTTGGCGGCAAGAGAAAACTGTCAATAGAAGCCAAGCTAGCCGTCCATAATGGAGTGCTGGTACCTACCCTGATGTATGGTAGTGAGGCATGGAACTGGCAGAGAAAGGATGAAAGTAGACTGAATACTGTAGAAATGAGATCCCTGAGACGTATGTGTAGTAAAATCATGTTTGATCCTGTGAGAAATGTGGAGATCCGCAACGAATGCAAGGCTGGTGTAAGCGTAATGAGTAAGATTAAGAAAGGAACGCTCAGATGGTTTGGGCATGTAGAGCGAATGGATGAGGAAAGGAGTGTAAGGAGAATATACGACGCAAAAGTGAATGTTAGACGTAGTCGGGGACGCCCGAGGAAGACATGGCACGACCAAGTGAATCAGATACTTGAGTCGGGCGATGTCAAGAGTCAGAATAATAGAAGAGCATGTATGAGACGATGTATGAATGTAAACGAAACAAGGAGTGTGTGCCAAGATCGAGTTGTTTGGCGGTCCGTCCTCTCTGCCTACCCCTGCGGGGAAACGGCGTGGTGCTTAATTAGTCAGTTATCACTCACCTCTTCACATCCTGGAATAAAGATCATTATTGTTATTGTAACGATAAGGAACATATGTTTATTGCCTCTTTTGCCGTCACGGTACCGTAAGCGTAAATGGTCGCGGCAATTAGAAAGCGTCTCATCGGGTACATGACATGTTGCAGTACTAACCCGAAGACACACAGTCCCCCGACCAGCAGGTAGGTCAGCAGGCCCGAGGTGGGCCGCACCACGGAACGGATCTCTTGTTGGCAGTTGGGACAGGTCATCTGGCAGGAATGTGGACCAAGGCGCACCAACACTACGGGAACTGCAAACACCAAG
The DNA here is from genome assembly GCA_936435175.1 of Glyphotaelius pellucidus. Taxonomy (NCBI): domain Eukaryota; kingdom Metazoa; phylum Arthropoda; class Insecta; order Trichoptera; family Limnephilidae; genus Glyphotaelius; species Glyphotaelius pellucidus. Next base: position 1,005,066 of record OW386565.1, read on the forward strand.
CTCCTCTCAATTATATTTTAAAATCAAATAAAATAAAGTGATTATTCTTTCTACATACACAAAATATGCTTGCTTGGCTAACACTTGACAACACATCTGAAAAATTTTCTAATCATTACAAAAACTCTTGCGAAACTGTCAAAAATGTTGCAAAACAATGATTGTTAAATCAAATTCAATTTTTGGAACTCTTTGAATCGAATCAAGAATTATGGATATTTTAAATAGGTACCTATATAAGGTACCAAATTTGATTGTTCTTTTGATGTACAAAAATATTTGAATGAAAAAAATTGTACAACATTGGTGACGCGCGAGCTGTATGAAAACTGAATGTACTGGAACTGAATATATGGCACGCGGGAGGGGTTTTGGCAAGACGGGGGAGCGGGAGAGGGGAGAGGGAAGGCGGAGAAGGTGGAAGGAGAACGCGGAAGTGGTTGATAAGTAATAACACATATTCATGACGATTAAATTAATCGTATCTAATATTTTTATATTACTTGCGTGGCAACTTTCCCTTATCCCTCTCCTCTAATTTAATGTAGATATGAATGTAATGGAATCTTTCAGTTCAATATTCATCCCCCCCCCATTATACAATACATACAATAACAAAAATTAACCCAAAGTGTTTTTTTTTTGTCTGTTTTAGACCACATTTTTTTTACCTGCCCACACCCTCACTGCGCCATCTCAACGCCCCCTAATTTTCTCTGGGTCTTCTACTGCCCCCCCGAAAGTCTAAAACGCCCACAAGGGGGGTTATCGCCGACGTTGATAATAACCTTTGGTTTAGATTAATCTAATAAAAACAGTAATAATAATATATTTAAAAAAAATCATATATTTTTATAACTTACCGCTCTGCGTGGTGTAAATTGTTTGTGCCATTGTGAATCTGAAAAAGGAAATATATATTATTATCGTGGGGTAATTTAATGACTACAAGTAGGTAACTCTTAAGACCTGTCTCCAGCGAGCGAAACCATGCACATGAACGTGAACGTTCGTTGGAACGTCACTATAAACATTTCTATTTTTGAAACTGATAATTCATGGTGGAATTCCATTATAATATATTGTAATAAAAACAAATATAAAACTTTTTTCCAGTTTAATTTTATTGACCGTAACCGGTTTCAGCTCGCATCAGAGCCATCTTCAGACTGGTACAAATTATTCTTAGTCTACTGTTTATAAACATAACATATGAGGGAGGGGAAGCGGGGTGGTCTAAAGGATTTTAATCAATTATATTAATTACATTTGTTATCAAGTCGTTTAAGACTGTCGAATATCTAAATATTTTGAAATTCCAGTGGGCTAATTACATTGGGTTTGTAACTTCAACATTGTTCAGGGAAAAGACTTTACAAGTAATATAAATTATTAACGACCTAATTTTATTGTCAAATCGTTATTATATTTTATGATGCATGGGATTTTTTATTGCTTTTTGAAGGGATTTTGAAGGGATGTTTACTTTGGTCTTTATATTAAACTAAATACATATTTTAATTTCGAAATTATTATGAAAATTACAATGGATACAGAAGTGGAGACTTAGCAAATCATTCTAATTGCTTATTCATTACAAATTTATGATCTATTTTTTTTAGTTAAGCGGGAAATTTCTAAAGATTCTAGTCTATCTAGTTTATGGCCTTTATTACAAGTGTGGAGGACTTCTTTATCCAACGAGTGATTGTATTCTAATAAGTGTGATGCTACATTTGACAATTCGCCTCTAGCGAGCTGAAACCGGTTACGGTCAATAAAATTAAAGTGGAAAAAACTTTTATATTTGTTTTTATTATAATATGTCACTATAAACATTTTTTGTTTTCCGTCTCCTTCGTTTGTTGAAACATGGCTTGAAAGATTGGTGCGAAGTTCGCACGGTCACCACAATTTTGCTAGTGGTCTGCGGTAAGGACCTGTCCACGCGTACGCACTGAACACTTGAGGTTTGAATTTTAGCTTTTACATACGTGTTAAAATGCGTTCTAATGAAGACGAGATGCTACATGAGGGAGAAAACACAGATATTTTAATAGATGTTTATTTATCAGGAAAGATTTCCGACGAATATCGATTATTATGATCCAAATTTAAGAATTTCGAATGCGTAATTACTTACGTAGATGTCAAAAGTCAAGTTCTGATAAGAAATTTAGCGATAAGATTGTAGACGACGTACAAAGGAGAATACTCAAATTTCAAGTTAGCCTTAACTACCTACCTACCTCGATTTTTTTATTAGGTATTTATTTATTAGGGATTGAATATAATACCTATTTTAATTTATTTCGTGGCTCTGAAACCGATTATAAATTAATAGACTTTATTTACAAGTGAGTTCACGAAAGATATAATCATCCATTACGACAGAATTTATTTGCAATTTAAAGTCATAATTTGGTATTAGGCTCGCGCGGTTGACATAACCCCAAATCTCATTCGATTTATCTCCGTTACCAACCGCTCGGTGCAGCTCCTATAAAAAATAAAATAAAAATTCCCCCCCCCGCCTTTCCGATTCACCCGGGAGAGGAATGTTTTCCGTCGCCTGTGATAAAGCTTGAAAGCAGGGTTTTTGAACAAGAATTGTTCAAAGTTTTCAATGTTTATAGTGTTGTTCAAGGGATTGTTCATGTTCATTTCTCGCTGGAGGCAGGCCTTAAAATAGGTAATGGCACGTGTCCGTCGAGCTTCACGCACGTGTACCGGTGTACCGAAAATCAAGATACCGTGCGTTTTCGTCATGCGACAGTATACCCCCTACACCATTTCCTCCGACAAAATATTCCTCGATATAATCTCCCACGGGCAAAACATTCTACTATCTACTTAAAACTAACCTAACCTAACCTAATATAACCTTATTTTACTATTTTTTAACAATAATAATCTATTATAAAGATGACGGGATGTCTGTTTCTGTTAGGTTGGGTTAGGTTCGGTTAGGTTAGGTTAGGTTAGGTTAGGGTTTAGTAGATATTTTGTAAATGTTTTGTCCGTAGGGTGAAAAAAAGGGCGGAACGGGCTCGTAGAGCAGGCTCCGTCAAAATGCCTGTAGAACAGACTCATTGCGTCTGCGGATTAGAGTTACAATCTGTCTTTTTGTTTGTTTCGGATTGTCAAGCTAACGGACCGCCCTGCTTTGCACAGAATAAGTAGGTTTATCAATCAGTGGGACTCATCGTCATTATTAATCAAAAGTTTATGGACTCCAGCCCAGAGGTGGCTCCCACACCATAAAAAATCACTAGGCATTGGACAGTTAGGGGCGGGGCGAAGGGTTGAGCGGCTACTCGGCTGAGTGATTAGTGACAACAAGAGGAAGAATTTTTTTTTTCAAAAAATCCCATCTCCTGTTTTTGTAAGCCTGTAATAATTATGAATTTTTACTATAAAATAAATTTTCAAAAAACTGAACTTTTTATGTAAATTTATTTTTAATTTAAAATGCACGTGGCAAAAACGCAATGCTTTCTGTACAAATATTTCAATTACGTAAATGACTTATCTTTTTTTCTTTTTTGAAATTATTGTCCTCTAGGTACAGCTTTTCATTCAAATTTTCCGCTGTCGTAAGATAATTTTTTTTTAATAAAAGATAAAATAATTTTTTTTTAGTTAGATTATTACAGATAATAATAATAAAAGATTAATGCACTAATTATTAATAAGTAATTTCCTCAGCAAATTCCTGGCATGCGTTACAAATCCTCATAAAAAAAAAATATTTCTCTCTGCGTGTCTTTTCCCATTCATCCCGTTCCCCTTCCGCCTTCCCTTCCCCGCCCATTTCCCTACCCCTCGTGCGTTCCCCCTAAACCTTCCCCGCCTTACCTCTCCCCTCTCCCCCGTCCTGCGTTCCCGTCCCCTCTCCCGCATTCCATATATTCGGTGCCGGTACATTCAGTTTTCAAACAGCTCGCTTGCCACCTATTGTAATTTTCTAATACAAATTACAATATTTCTAAAATCACAAAGATTCTTTTTGTACTTATATAAAAAAACAATCTGTCAAATTTGGTGCCTAACATACTAAAAACACCTACAATTCTTAATTAGATTAAAATTATTCGATACGGGTGAGTATCGTAGGTGAGAACGTCAATTAAATTCATTAATTTAAATAGTTTATTCGAAAATTGAATTTAGAATGAACAATCGATGACTTGCAAAATGTTATTCTCAAATTGTGACATGTTTGACAGTTTCGTAAGATTTTCAATAATGATTTTAAAACTTTTCAGATGTATTGTCACGTGGTTGTAATAATCCAGAAACCTTCGCGAGGGTGGAAAGAAGACATTTTGAAAGTGTCAAACATTTCCGATTTTTAATTTTTTTTATTTTTACGTTAACTCCACACTCTGGAGGAGGAGGCTCTGAGGAAAATAATTTCCCTCAGGGCCTATGTCATCTTTGAAGATGCTGTGTGGAGGGTGTTTTTGAGGAGAGGAAGGAGTGAACATGGGTCTTGAAGAGACCCATGTTGTAGGAGGGAGGAAACACAGAGGCCGGCAAATCGTTCCACATCCGAGCTGTTGAACTCAAGAACGAGTCGTAGAAACGACCCGTTCTCATGTGACGAATGTCAACCGTATACAAATGTTGAGCGCGCGTTTGGCGTGTTTCCCGACTACGCACCGGTGCGGAGGGGATCAATGACACTAGTTCCAGCATCTTCCATTGTAATACCGGTAAAACAAGGACAGCATTCCCACCTAGCGCCTGTGCTCTAAAGATTGCAATCCGTTTGTTAAATTAGGACAATCTATCAAACGGACCGCCCGTTTCTGCACAGAGTCAAGGGTTTTTTCAGGTATTTTGGGGCTCCATACCAGAGGTGGCTGCCAAATTCAACCGTGGGGCGCACTTGCGATTTGTACAGGGTTAGCAGTTGTGTACTATTAAAGTATCTGCGTGCCCTGTACAGTACGCCCAGTTTCTGAGAGGCTAACTTAACTCTGGCTTCGATGGAGCCCCCGTACCTGAGCTGGTCACTTATAGTTACACCAAGCACATCAATGGAAGGCCTATTCGGGAGAATGCTTCCGTTGAAGGAGACTAGATTTTCATTTCGATCCCTTTTAGACGTAATCAGACATGATTGGGTTTTTGAAACATTAAATTCGACAAGGTTATTCTTACCCCAAGAGAAAACACTCTCGAGGTAACCGTCCATTCTTTGCTTCAAAGCCAAAAAGAAAAAACAAGCCAGCAAGCAAACATTCATTAATTTTTGTATATAAGTATATATCTTGCGTATATACAAATATACATTCGTCCCCGAAGTACAAACTATGATCATTTGCAATAATTTTGGTATTAAACGATCAGAGTGACCACGCGAAATAAATAAATTTGCCCCGATTGCTCGAGATTTCCAGAATATCATTTTTTTAATTTTTTGCCAACATTGAAAAAAATCATACCTTCGAATTTTAACATGGAGACCTTAAAACTTATTATAGTGCTATATAGCCAATAAATTTTTTTTCCCTTTATTTTCCCAAATTTTACAGTTGATGTATACAATATTATGATATAATAAGAAAAATGGGAACCCACTAAGGCGCAGCCTGTGCGTGGGTAATATAGTTAAATATATTTTATTATTGTACCTAGAAGGAACAAACAATGGGCATATAAAGCAAAAACGTGATTAAAGTTTGTTTAAACAGCTGTGCACAAAATGAGCATACAAACAGTGCAACAGTGTGTATAGTGTAATATTAAGTGTAATAGTAATTGTATATTAAGTGAAGTAGCCTAATAATAATGGAATAGTGTAACAATAAGTGTACTGTTTGTGAAAAAACATAAAGTCATGCAAGTTAAACAAACAACGTTTCAATATCTACATTGTCAAGCCATGACTTCAATTCCTTTGTGTATTGAGGAAGTTTAGTAACCACTTGAATATTTTTCGTTTAGTAATCACTTGAATATTTTTCGTTTAGTAATCACTTGAATATTTTTCGTTTAGTAATCACTTGAATATTTTTCGTTTAGTAATCACTTGAATATTTTTCGTTTAGTAATCACTTGAATATTTTTCGGTAAAAGATTAAATGTACGAGGTCCGTAATAACCCTATTTTACCGTTTACCTCAAATTTGTAGGATTTATAAACAAAAAATACGAAACAATCTTCAAGTTTATAACCATGCGAATCCTGCGTGTTTGTTACTTTTAAACTGCCGTGAGAGGTACTTATTCGAGTCAACATAGAATATTTTCGATTTCTGTAAGTCTCTGTATAAATAAAGATAAAGAATTTCAATAGATTCGTGTTAAAATAAATGGCTGGCCATGGAAATGTTTTAAATAATTACAATATATGTTTTTGGAATGGTAGGAAAATGTGGTCCAATTTTGGACCGCTATCAATCGCAGAAAAATGAAGGTGGTTCATTTTTCGACCATAATCGCTCCAGCGGTTAAGACAACTTAAATGTTTGAGAGAATTAAGCCGCCGCTATCCGAATTTCTACAGATTTTTTGCATATCTCCCCTTTGAAGTTTTAAGCTCTTAAAAAAATATATGTTATTTTTGAAGATAATATCTATACAATCCCCACGCCGAAACGCAAATTATATGAAATTCCCTCGATAGAAAAAAATCGCAAAGTATGCTCCGAAAATTTTTATTTTCAAGACTGTCTCTATTATTTAACAATTGCTTTATTCTAAACGAGTCGTGTTTTATTTTACATTTTCACAATTTTCACTTTTATCGTTTGAAATATTAGCGCGCTCTCTCCAACATTCGTAGTTACATAGCTCTCCATCTTCTTCTTTTCGTTCTCGGACACAGGGCCTTAAGGAGCAGAAGTTCTGGGAAGGAAAAAGGTATGAGGGGTGGGTGGGAATCTGCGGTCAAAGTGTCCAGAAGTAGCGTACGTATGAATCCATCCCTCTCGATGCGAGAGATTCCTGCTGGAGCGTTCAAAAGATCTCCCTCAACCGGTCTCTCCTGAAGATCTCCATAAACCTCACTCCCTATGAACCCTGGCACCCTTGCTAAGTCATCAAAACCCACACTCGCCTCCCAAATTGATTTTGCTGTCGAAATTACGAATTGTTTTCCCAATATCAAATGAGGAACAGCCTTACATTTTAGATAAGTTTTTTAGATTTTCACGGCCAAAAGCATTTCAGTTATTTGTTTTGGGGTGTTACGCCGTGTTGCGCTACCTCCTTCTTTAGCCAACGTTTCGGACACTGTAACGCTGTCCGAAACGTTGGCTAAAAGCGCAACACGTCATAAACACCCAAAAAAATAACGGAAAAGCCTTACATTTTATTTTATACAGGGTGTCCGGAGTCAAGTGCGCAAACTTCGGAAGGTAATTCTACATGACAGTAACTACAAGTAAAAAAGAAAAATATTTTTTTCGAAATTTCAACGTTTTAAGATAATTTTACTGAAAAAAAGTTGATTTGTTTGAATGGAACAATATTTTTGCGTGGAAAAAAATTTGGAATTTCGAAAAAATTTATCAATCTTTTTTAAGTCTATCATCATAGAATCACCTCACGAAGTTTGTACATTTTCCTTTCGGACACCCTTTATAAATTTGAGTTAGTCAATTTATAGTCCTTATTTTTGGTGTTCATCAAAAAATACAAACAAGGTGTACCATTGTAAAATAAGATAACATTAATGATCTGGGACTAGAGCCCAGAACCTCTCGTCTTACCGGGTTCGAGTCCCAGTTGCGACCGTGACTTTTTATATTTCTGTGTCTTGTTCTCTTTCGTGTTTTTGTTTAGATTATTATATGCCATATTCTTCTTCAATGATATTTTACATTGATGGGAATAACCTTCAAAAGTTATAAAACGAGAGTTATTCTTATAAAAAACAAATATTATTAACTGAAAAGTTATATCTTTACATATTATAAAACAAAGTCTGTCTATTCGCGATAAACTCATAAACTACTGAACGGATTTTCATGCGGTTTTAACCAATAGATGGAGTGATTCAGGATGAAGGTTTAGGTATATTATTTGTCAAGGTTTTGTATAAATTGGTTGAAATATATCTATACTAATATTATAAATGCGAAACTGCTCGTGTTTGTTTGTTACGCTTTCACGCATTAGCCAATAAAAACATTTTTAAAATTCTTTCACCAATAGAAAGCTTCACTATATGCGAAGACTATAGACTGTATATAATGGTAAGTTCTAGCGATATGAAATTATAAATATTAATATATTATATTAATTTATCATACGTTTTCTGTCGCTAACAAAAGCGAGTTATTGCTAATCGTTAAAACAAATCGTTGACGTGGAAACGATGTTGATATATTTTTATTTAAGGCGTCGTAGTTAATATCTATCTATGCAAATAAAAATGAATCTTCGAAATGTTGGTACCCGCATTACTTCCGAACGACTGCACCAAATTGGATAATGCTTTTTTTACTATTGGTGAGCTCTGGCATTATGAAATTTAAGTGGCACGCGAGCTGTTTGAAAACTGAATGTACCGAGAATGAATGTATGGAATGCATGAGGGGGCGGGAAAGGTCGGTGAGGGGTGTGGCGGGATAATTGATACGTGCAAGTGATACAGTTATTTCTCCCTAACACCACGCGAGCGAAGCCGCGGGTAAAAAACTAGCAATATATAAAGAATAATGTCTGTATGTGGTGGACGAGCAGGCTGGCAAGCGGGCGGTGTGGATTTGATTTGTATGCAAATCTACAGTTTTATGCTGAGGTTGATGAAATTTCACACGTGTGACCTTCAAAACTAGAGGATGGTCACTGTCTACATTTGATTTCGAAAAATCCATGTAAAGCTCCGGGCATCGCCGGGGACTTCAGCTGGGATATGATATTTTACGCCATGGTTTATGGTCATTATTATTAGAATAGTATAAATATATATTTTTTAATTTTACGACTCGGTCTTGAGTTCAACAGCTCGACTGCCGGAGGAAACTATTTTCCTCAGGGCCTCCTGTGCGGAGTTGGTTAAAAATGGTAAAAGAAAACTCTTAACTTGCACTTAATTTTTGAAGTGAAAACTTCTTTAGCACCGTTGTGATATGAAACTCGATGAAACGAAAAAGCGACACTAAAAAGTACAGAATCATCTATAGCAGAGGTTCCCAAACTTTTTTTTCCCGTAGACTACTTTCAAAATTTTAGTGGTCACTGTGGACCCCCTGCTGGTACATTTCTACCATATTCCCAAAACTCGACACGTTGTACTGAATATTGAATGGCGAGGTGTGGTCTGTCACAACGGAGCAGTACCGGATCTACGACTTTTTCAAACGGAGGCAAAATTGAACTACCGAGATTATATTTGCCACGACGGAGGGGGCTTAATGGGATGTGGGACGAGGGGGGGGGGGGGGGTTATGGGTACGTTCTCATCCTATCCCAGTACACTACGCCATTACGGCCCCCCATGACGCCCCCCCCCCCCCCTTGCCCGACTGGGCGTTTTAAGATCTCATGCATAACCGGTACACAACGTGCGCTGTACACCAGTCGCTCTGTTATGGAGGGGGCGTAATGGGATATGAGACGGGGGGTGGGATGGGATATGGATATGGGGCACTGGATGGGTCTCAAACGAAACCAGTTCGTGGACCTCCACTTACAACTTGTGAACCCCCATTTATTTATCGCGCCTACGTGGACCCCCGTCGGGTCCCCCGTGGACCCCTAGGGGTCCACTTGGACCGCTTTAGGAATCACTAATCTGCGAAAAAATCAGTCTCCTTTTGGTGTTTCGCAGCCCCCAACTCTTGTCTACTTTAATTTTTCTTAGTTTTCACTTCTAACGCTTCTGAACTGCACAAAAATTTTTGAAGTAAAAACTTCTTTAGCACCGTTGTGATTTGAAACTTAATGAAACGAAAAAGTGACAAACACATTCATCAAAAGGATTTAGCCTGCGGGAGAGTGAGATAGTTCAATCAGTCTCCTCTTCGTGCGGTGTTTCGTAGCCTCCCCACTCTAATTATCTGAATATTTCACTTTTACCGCGTGTGAATAAGGAACTAAAGTAATTTTTTTTTAAATGAATAATGACCTTCTAACTTAAATAACTGCATATTTATTTTTAAAGTTAGTTTTAACAGTTAAAATAAATGTCAAAGTTTTAATTTTTCAAGATCCCCGAAAACTACCGAATCTAGTGTGACGTCATCATGACCAACCGAAGTATGAATTTTGTAGGCAACTGGAATCAGCTGATCATCGCCGGCCATTTTGAATTTCAGCATTGGAGCGTTTTATGGACGCGGTGACGTCACGCCTCACAAATTCAATAATACCAACTTGACAAGGTGTTTTAATGAACTGTTTTAAATTGGACTATTTAATATATATTTTTTTAAAACTGTACGTTAAATATTATTAAGTACAACTTATATATTCAGAATCAGCGTTTATTGGTCTATATGAACATATTTTTTTAAAGCCATAATATTTTTCACTGGAGTTCCTTATTGCAAACTCTGATATATTTTTTTAAAAGCGTTGGTTCAATTATTTTACAAGAAATAAGGAAATATTTTGCTCACTTTGCACTGATGGACACGCCCACAATGCCTTGCTATCTCAATAAACACACACTTACACTATTTTCGACGAGTTTTTCAAAAACTGTTTAAAATGCAGAACATTAAAAAAGCGTCACCTCGCGTTCACTGTATCTATTAGGTACTAGTTTAGCAAGCCCTATTTCAGGTAAATTGTACTCGAATCACGAATTCCCAGTATAGATAAGTTATCAATTGATGTTTGTTTTGAGGTGCGCCACTATAGAAAGTGTTATTTATTTATAAAGAAAGAAGCAAACAGTACATTGTTGCAGTAGTGAGAAATTTTTCAGATAGTAGAGATGTACCGAATATGAAATAGCTTAGTTAAAAAAATCAGATTCCATGTGTTTTACATAAACAACAAGCGTACTGTACAGGGCCCGCAGATACTTTAATGGTACACAACTGCTAACCCTGTACTTAATCGCAAGTGCGCCCCACGGTTGAATTTGGCAGCCATCTTTGGTCTAGAGCCCCAAAATACCTAAAAAAAACCCTCGACTCTGTGCAGAAACGGGCGGTCCGATTGATAGACTCTCCTAACCTAACAAACGGATTGCAATCTTTAGAGCATAGGCGTCAGGTGGGAATGCTGTCCTTGTTCTACCGGTATTACAATGGAAGATGCTCCGAGGAATTAGCGTCATTGATCCCTTCGGCACCGGTGCGTAGTCGGGAAACACGCCAAACACGCGCCCAACATTTGTACACGGTTGACATTAGTCACATGAGAACGAATCGTTTCTACGACTCGTGGAGTTAATGTAAAAAAAAACCATTCTAATGTGTCTAAATCTCTATAAGCCAATAGCACGAAATGTGAAATGGCTTGTCATAAATTTCAATACAATGTGACCAGGTGACCGGAGAATTATGAACGCGGTGACGTCAGCACTAAAAATCCAATAATACCAACTTGACAGTGTGTTAAAATGACATGTTTTAAAATGGACTTTTAAATATTTTTTTTAAACTCTGCGTTTAAAATTATTTAATAAAACTTATATATTTAGAATCAGTGTTTATTGGTCTATCCATACTAATATTATAAATGCGAAACTGCTCGAGTTTGTTTATGACCTTTTCACGCATAACACAATATAAAGACTTTAATAATTCTTTCACCAATAGAAAGCTAAATTATATGCGCAGACTATATTTTGTATATGATGGTAAGCTCTGACGTAATGAAATTATAAATATTAATATATTATATTTGTTATACGTTTTCTGTCGCTAACTAAAGCAAATTTTTGCTAACGTCAGAAAAAAATCGTTTCCATGGAAACGATTGCTACTGCTTCAGAAAATTCAAATATTAGAATATGTTTTATTTTTTTGGACAAGATTCTGTTTTGGAATAAATGTCAGTTCCTACATTAAAAATATAATTCGTAACGATTATAAAGACTGAATAAATGAACTGAATAAATAGTGTAATTTTTTATTATATTCACAAACTTTCAAATATTTAACTGAAAATAAACATCCGAAATGTTTGTAAGCGCATAAATTCCGAACGAATGAACAAAATTGGATAAGTAATTCTTTTTTTCTTTGAGCTATAGCATTATGAAATTTAGGTGGTAGGCGCGATGTTTGAAAACTGAATGTAAGGGAATGAATATATGGAATGCGGGAGGGGATGGTGGTAGGGTGGGGGAGGGAGATAATTGATAAGTGCAAGCGCTACAGTAATTTCCCGTAATACCATGCGAGCGAAGCCGCGGGGAAAAGCTAGTATGAAAGTATTTTTAAAAAGCCGTAATACTTTTCTTTTGAAGCTCCTTTTTGAACTCGACATTATTTCATTGATTAGAATTAAGCCTTTGTTCTATAAATAAGTGACCTTTTTTACACCGGTTGATAACCATCCAACTTTTTTTTACATGAGCTCCACACAGGAGGCCCTGAGGAAAATAATTTCACTCAAGGCCTTTGTCATCTTTGGGGATGATGTATGGAGGATTTTTTTTAAGGAAAAGGAGAGGAGAATTCTGGGAAGAAAAAGGGTTTAAGGGGTGGGTAAGAATCTGGGATTCAGTGTGCAGCAGTTTGGGGCCAGTACCTGCTTTTTCTAGCGATTTGATTCTAGTGTTCTAGCCACGCGTTTGCCTGAGAGTATTTACAGCCGGCCGTTATTATACAGGCAGGAGAGTAGTGACGTGAAGTTTCGTGAGTTGGTTCCTGAGAGTTCGGGTTTGAGCAGCTGGACTTCAAGCCGTCGAAGGTCATGGCCATAATTACGCGTGAGCGAATAATTTTATTAATCATCATGAGATAATTCCTAACTTTGTTTAATTTAGCATTAGCGTTTCAATAATCCTTTTCTAAATATGTATAGTTATTATACAGGCGCCCTTCAGGATTTTTATTGTAATGCAACCATTTTGGTTATACCACATGTTTCCGAGAATCGAGTTTAAACATTAATTGATTCATCATAGGTGATCAACCACCCCTGTAGATTCATTAAATAATATTCATGCTCTACCTTTTGTAATAATTGAGTCTTAATAAATCTGCATCTAGTTACTTGGAAATTCCGTCTTCCTTCATTGAACTACCCACATTCCGAAAGGGATCAAATATTATATTTTAATTATGAGAACATATGTATTACTTTTGGATGGCGGACAAGTAAAAGGATAAAACGGTAGGTATTACTGTTACAAGTGTGTCCTGGTCATCCACCTCCAAGACCTAGACAAACCTTACCCCATGAACCCGGGCACCCCTGCTAAATCACCAAACGAACCACTTATGGTGACCTATGGCAGAGGTGTTAGTTAACCAATAAAGGTTCTCGGGGCAGCGGTACCCATTCCCGCCTCCTAATTTGAGCCATACAAATTTCCGCCTCCCCCTTTCCATCTTCCCCCCTTCCTCGTCCCCCCTCTCACGAACTCTCCTCCCGCAATCCTCCCTCTCCTCTCCTTGATTCCCCTCCCTCTCCGCCTTCCCTCCCTGCCACTAAACAACATGAAATACACACATTATTTCATCGCAATCATATGAATTGTAAATTGTTCTACTTTATTTCATAACGCCAGAGCTCACTTTTATATATACAAAATATCGGACCATTATATAACAGGAGTTGCGATAGGGAAAGAGGTACTTACAAAGGATTTAAATAAAAAAAGGGAAATTATTGATAATAAATTGGTATATTCTAAATTAAAACTAGTAAAATGGGGTAAATTATTACAAACTGAATGTCCCTCAGAACTGTACTATATTTTAAAAAATATTTTTGATAATATCTATGAGTCCTCGAAAAAAGAAAAATCATTTAAAAATAATCATAGACACAACAACCAATGGGTTACTGTAGAAATTAAGAATATGATTAAAAAAAGAGATTATCTTTACCGAAAATGCAAGAATAGCCCTAATAACCCTGTATTTCGTTTAGAATACACGCGATATAGAAACAAAACAAATAAACATATTAATTTTACTAAAAACACATTTCACAAAAACGTAATAAATAGTTTAAACGGCAACCCGAGGAAACTCTGGGACGAAATAAATAACCTAATAGGAAAACCAAAACAAAATCTAGATAAAATAATCCTTCAACATATGGGAGGTCAAGGAGACACAAAATTTTTATGCGATAAATTTGCTACAACATTTGTAAATGAAATAAAAGACATAAGACATAACTGTACTACAAAATTCCTAGATCGTAACACGTATACAACTCCTGCTAGTATGTCAATGAGATTTAGACCTGTATCACAAAAAGATGTTAAAAAAATAATTAATGATATGGATGTTAAAAAATCAGAAGGCAATGATCAAATAAGAATTAAAGACCTGAAGTTAATTGCTGATAATATAATCCCAATATTGACTAAATTAATTAACCTCTGTGTAGGTAAAAGTATTATGCCTGACGAACTTAAAACATCCATTATCAGACCTATATATAAATCAGGAAACCACAAAGATTTCACAAACTATCGACCAATAGCGATTCTCTCATGTATTGATAAAATTATTGAAAGAGCTATCTTTAACCAAATACAACTTTTTATAGAAAAAAATAAAATCATAAATCCCATACAATACGGATTTCAAAAGGAAAAAAGTACTACCCAATTACTATCTAAATTCACAGACCATATAAATTGTCATTTAAATGAAAAATATTATGTTGGTATAATTTTTATAGACTTTAAAAAGGCCTTTGACACATTGGGCCACGAAACATTATTAAAGGCAATGGAGGAATGTGGTATTAGAGGTCCTTTAAAAAAATTTATTAAAAATTATCTATTAAATAGAAAAATTAAAGTTAAAATTGACGGAATTTTTAGTGATGAAATGTTAACAAATACCGGAGTAGCAACAGGGTCGATATCGGGGCCTACATGTTATATAATGCAAGTAAACAGTCTACCAAACGTAATAAAACGTTGTAAATGCTACATGTTTGCAGACGATACTTGCATTATATGTGCTGACAAAGATCCACTAAAAATTGAGGAAATTTTACAAACAGACCTAAATAACATAATTAAATGGTCCCACGACAATGGCATTATTATTAACGCAAAAAAAACAAATATATGCTTATACACTCACCATATGCAAATTGTCAGGAAAAGGAATTACATATAAAAAGTCATTCATATGATTGTTTGCACACAAAAAACCAATTCCAGCAGTGTAATTGCCCGAATATAGAAAAAGTGTACCAATATACATACCTTGGTCTTACAATAGATGTCAACTTTAACTGGTCAAATCATATTGAAAATGTATGTAATAGATTAAGATCCATATTAGGAAAATTTTACCACCTAAAAAATTTTGTAAATAAAAATATATTATACTGTATATACAACGCATTAGCAGAATCAATTATAGGATACGGAATAAATAGTTAAGGATTAACGTACAAAACATACTTAAATAAAATAGAACAATTACAAATCCGTTTCCTAAAATTGATATCAGGCAAAAAAAAGGTCCAGTTATGTGAAGGTGATTATAAAAAAATGTTCTCCTTGTGTAATGTCCTCTCTATACACAGTAAGGTAAATTACCAATTAACGCTAGATGAATTCTGGAATACAGAATTCAAAAAACCTGTAAACCACAACTACCCTACTAGGCATAGAGAAGCACAAATGTTTATTGTCAATAAATCTCAAAATGTATACGGAGATAGAACAAAAAGTCATAAAATTCCGGAAATATTTAACGCATTACCTGAAAATATCAAAAATGAGACATCTTATTCAAAAATCAAAACAAAAGTTAAATCTTTCTACCTCCGAAGAACATGAAATCAAATAAAATAGTTCCTATCTATTTATTTTCTCACCGTATGTTTGTACTGTGTAAAATATTTTTACTACAACGCAATTCATAAACATTAAAACATTGAGATAATTAGTTTGTCGTAATAATTAGTATTTTAATATTAAGTATTATATTTAGTATATACTATGTAAAACTGAAAAGTATACTGTATTAAATAATTAGAAAAAAATGAGAGATTTCTCACAATCAAACTGATTGATCAGTTTCGTAAGATTTGTAAAATAAAATATTGTAAAATTAAAACTGAATAAACATATTTAAAAAAAAAAAAAAAATATATATAGAAACCATTGTAGGCATGAGCAAATCAAATCAGTACGTAATTTTAATGCAGAGATTTTGCAGCGTCCCATGTGACCAGTCTTATGACTATCGCAGTTGTAAACCCCATATTTAAACAGTACCTACATAGAGTAGGTCGGGGTAACCACAACACAACATTGGTTTGTGTCCTGAAAATAAATCGATATTCGTCCATGTTGGATTTCAAAATGAAAATAATATGTTTGGTGCATACAGTTATGTTACTGGTCCAGATATCACGTCGCTAGCGTCACTATTTAATAGCAAATCGGCCGGCGTTTTGCACATACAATTGTATTCCCCGATTTCCTCTACGTATTTTGACACTACTTCAAATATTTTTTTTTATATAATAGAGGTATTGACCATAAGCATGTTGGTACGTTTTGATTTTGGAAGTAAAACTTCTTCACGCACGCTTGACTTGGGGAGTAAGCTGGTGAATGCGTGACGAGAGCGTTACGAAAAGTGTGATCGGGCGAGGCGAACGGAAGTTGAGAGGAAGATAGAAAGTGAGATATGATCACTGTAGGGGTAAGAGGTGCGAGCACACATTTTCTTTATCTCTTTCTCATCATAGCCAGTTACGTTTCTTATATCTTATTGTCCGTATCACACTACAGGAGCAAGAGAGAGCAGTGCGCACGTACATTTTCTTTTTCTCTTCTCTCTCATAGAAGTTTTACTTCAGTCGTGTGGTCGAAAGCACACTCGTTTTTTTTTTTTTTTGATAATTTTTTTTTTTACATGAGCTCCACACAGAGGCTCTGAGGAAAATAATTTCCCTCAGGGCCTATGTCATCCTTGGGGATGCTGTGTGGAGGGTTTTTTTATGAAAAGAAGGAGAGGAGGGTTCTGGGAAGGAAAAGGGTTTAAAAGGTGGGTAGGAATCTGGGGTTCAGTGTGTCCTGGTCCTAGATCTAGACAAACCTCACCCCATGAACCCGGGCACCCCTGCTAAATCACCAAACGTAGCGAACCACTTGGGGTGACCTATGGCAGAGGTGTTGGTAATCCAATAAAGGTTCCCGAGGCAGCGGTACCCATTCCCGCCTCCCAAAGTGAAGTTACTTCTTATAGGAGTTAAGACCTTCCAAAAATCATTAAAATTGCTTGGTTTAAACGCCATCAGCAGACGTTCAGTATAAAAACCAGACAATGTCTTTTAAAAATATTATTAAATGTAATCTCATCTAATTTATCATATGTACTCCAGGCAGGTCAGTTACAAGACAGTACCTACCATATTATTGTAACAATTCTACATCAACGTCCCAATATTACACTCCTAAGCGACGGATTCAACAGCTAGGAAACAAATACTCCGGTGTTGTTGATATATTTAGTACATCAATTTTAATATATAAGCTTGCTTACCTTATTGAAGTTTTTTTCATTAAGTAGGGAAATATTTTGATAAAGCTATTTAAATTGACTAAAACATTAACAGTATTTTGTCGGCTGAAAAAAATATATATTTAGGATTTTTTGTACTTTTTACATACTGTGTGGATCAAATTTAATCATATTTTTACTTTTTATTTATTTTTGTACAAGTGTTTTAAACAGTCTTTCCTGCCCTATGTACAAGTATAATTTCGTAAATATTTTTATATATATGTAAAAGCGTAGACATATGAATATTACAAGACCTGCCCTAAGTGATAAAAGCGGATTATTTCCCTCTCCCCTTAATGGTTCCATTTGGAGCCGGCTGGCCTCGCAAATGGCCTCGAGCGAATCTAAAAATGTGACGTCATCATTCTTGTGTGAACCAGCGTTGAGCTCTCATCGGAACATTTTACGAAATAACACGGCAAAAATGGTGGCTTGATCTATGAAAACGTGTAAAAATGGAAGTGAAAAGGAGAATAAACCCAATAATTGTCGTATTACATTCCATAGGTAAGCATTATTTTACTTTATTTTAAGCTTATTCATTTAATATAATATGATCAGTTTTAGTAACCATATCGAATACCATAACCATAACGAATATAGGCGTTTCTCAAGTGTTTACTGGGGTAAGTTAACTATGAAACATTTGTAAAAGTGCCTTAACTAAATACGGAATCAAAATATTCGACTCTGAAACAGGCGAACTTTACTTTGCCGCTCCCATGTAAGAAGGTCTATTCATTCAAAAGCAGATTTTACTTTTAAGAACTAAATGGTGATATTATAATGCGAGATGCCTATATACTGTCAGATTGATTTATTGGCGAATCACGTATCATCACAGTCATCTTTCCCCTCTGCGTTCCTCTATAGTTGGTTTGTACCCCTCTCCTGTCTGTTCTCGTCTAGTAATATTCATATGTAAATAAATAAATAAAAAAAACAATTAGTGCTTTCTTTTGATACAGTTAATAAATTTTTAATTTTAATTATTTTATTTTGGCCTGAGGTGCAGTTATCTCTTTCGCTCAGAATTCGGGGGAGTAAGAGCACCAGTGACAGCAACAGTTTTGTAAAATAGCTATTGCTTAAATTTCTCGGCCACCGGGTTTCCTCTTAAGGGGAATACCCAAAAATATGTCTTATCTTAGTGTCTTTTTTAAAAGCTAATTAGCTCTACACAGGAGGCCCCAAGGAAAATAATTCTCCTCAGGGCCTTTCTTTGGGTATGCTGTGTGAAGGGTGTATTTAGGAAAGTAAGTTCTGAGAAAAAAAAAGGTATTTTGGGTGGATAGGAATCTAGGGGTCAGTGTGTTCAGGAGTGACGGACGTATGAATCCGTCCCTTCCACTGCGGTGCAAGGCGATGTTCCGAGAACGTACGGCTGGAGAAGTCAAAGGGTCTCCCTAAATAAGTCTCTCCCGATCCGGCCCGCAACGCAGTAGGTGGGCAAACGCATCCGCCACCAAGACCTAAGCAAACTTCACCCCGTGAACCCGGGCACCCCTGCTAAGTCACCAAACGTAGCGAAGCCCTTGGGGTGTCCTATGGCGGAGGTGTTGGTTATCTAGCAAATGGTTCCCGGGACGGCGGTACCCACCTTCTAAATTCAAAATTATATGTAAGCTCACTCAGTGTATTTTTTGATCAGTTTAATTTATACCCTGAAGTTGCTTGTGTTAAGCGAAACCGGTTGGTAATAAAAAAATTAATGAATACATCCTGATTTAAAAGAAAGTAATTGTATTATTTCTTTATTTACAATCGGTTTCTCCCCGATTTCCTCCAGTACATGATATTGATATCTTATCAACGGAGCATAATCCTCTCTGACATCAACATGACAATGTGTCATTGGCACTCCCAGACGCGTCACGAATGATGATAAAAGAGGCTGCAACACTCCTTCTTCTAACTTTTCACCCACCTTCCTCTTCACATCTCCTTCCCATGTGCTCTACCTTCAACGCCAATTTAAAACTACACCGTCCCAGATAAAAATGGAATCTGATAAAGTTGGATAAAAATTAAGTGGAAATGACGCTGATATTCTTAAGAAATTTAATAACTTTTCATTATATTAATTTTTTAACCACTTTTTATTTTTTTTTAATTATCCTCTCGTTCCGACGGTAAACTTCAAAGGATATTGCGCTTTTTCAGCCCGCAACAAAATATCCTCCGACGTAATATCCTACGGACAAAACATCCCCCAACAAAATATCTAGTAGAACCTAACCTAACCTAACCTAATCTAATTTAATTTAACCTAACCTAACTAAACCTAACAAAAAAAATGGAACAAAAACAATACAAACATCCTGTAAAGGCAATAAATTATTTAATTAATGAAGACATTATGAGCGAAAATCTGGAAACAGAAAAATCAGAAAAAGATATTGGCACCTCTGGTTGATTGAGTTTCGCTCATAATGTCTTCATTTAATTAAATATTACAGTTTGAGGTTTTACTCATAAAGTTAAAATAATAAATAACAATAAATTATTGTTTAAAAATAGTAAAATGGGTCAAAAATAAAACAGACATCCTGTAGACAATAAATTATTGTTAAAAAATTGTAAAATGGACAAAAATAATACAGACATTATGTAAAGGCAAAAAAGTATTATTCAAATATAGTATAATGGGACAGAAATAATACAGACATCATGTAAAGGCAATAAATTATTGTTCAAAAATAGTAAAATGGGACAAAAATAAAACAGACATCCTGTAGACAATAAATTATTGTTAAAAAATTGTAAAATGGACAAAAATAATACAGACATTATGTAAAGGCAAAAAAGTATTATTCAAATATAGTATAATGGGACAGAAATAATACAGACATCATGTAAAGGCAATAAATTATTGTTCAAAAATAGTAAAATGAGACAAAAAGAAAACAGATATCATGTAAAGGCAATAAATTATTTTTCAAAAATATTAAATGGGACAAAAATAATACAGACATCCTATAAAGGCAATAAATTATTGTTCAAACATAATAAAATGGGACAAAAATAATCCAAACATACTGTAAAGGCAATAAATTATGTTTCAAAAATAGTTAAATGGGACAAAAATAATACAGACATTCTGTAAAGGCAATAAATTATGTTTCAAAAATAGTTAAATGGGACAAAAATAATACAGACATTCTGTAAAGGCAATAAATTATGTTTCAAAAATAGTTAAATGGGACAAGAATAATACAGACATTCTGTAAAGGCAATAAATTATGTTTCAAAAATAGTTAAATGGGACAAAAATAATACATTCTGTAAAGGCAATAAATTATGTTTCAAAAATAGTTAAATGGGACAAAAATAATACAGACATTCTGTAAAGGCAATAAATTATGTTTCAAAAATAGTTAAATGGGACAAAAATAATACAGACATTCTGTAAAGGCAATAAATTATGTTTCAAAAATAGTTAAATGGGACAAAAATAATACATTCTGTAAAGGCAATAAATTATGTTTCAAAAATAGTTAAATGGGACAAAAATAATACAGACATTCTGTAAAGGCAATAAATTATGTTTCAAAAATAGTTAAATGGGACAAAAATAATACAAACATCCTGTATAGGCAATAAATTATTTTTCAAAAATAGTAAAATCAGACAAAAATAATACAGACACCCTGTAAAGGCAATAAATTATTGTAAAAAAATAGTAAAATGGGACAAAAATAATACAAACATCTTGTAAAGGCAATAAATTATTTTTCAAAAATAGTGAAATGGGACAAAAATAATACAGACATCCTGTAAAGGCAATAAATTATTGTAAAAAAAATTGTAAAAAGGGACAAAAGTAACACAGACATCCTGTAGAGGCAATAAATTATTGTTAAAAATGGAACAAAAATAATACAAACATCCTATTAAGACAATAAATTATTTTTCAAAAATAGTAAAATGGGACGAAAATAATACAGACATCCTGTAAAGGCAATAAATTATTTTTCAAAAATAGTGTAATGGGACAGAAATAATAAGATAACAATAATTTAGTGTCTTTAAAGGATATCTGTATTATTTTTGTCCCATTTTATTTCTTTTGAACAATAATGTATTGCATTTACAGGATGTCTGCATTATTTTGTCCTATTTTTTGTTAGGTTAGTTAGGTTAGGTTAGGTTAGGTTAGATTAGATTAGGTAAGGTTAGGTTAGGTTAGGTTAGGTTAGGTTGAGTGAGGATTTAGTAGATATTCTGTTGGGGGATGTTTTGTCCGTAGGATATTTTGTCAGCGAACGAAAAGTCGCGGAACCACTTAGAAGTATGTACTCGTCATCTGGTCTTTCATAGATGGCGGTAGTTTAATTATTTTAGGGAAAAAACACTACTTGCAAGTTGTGCTTTAAATTATTAAACCCTCAGGTTTAATTTGATCGCTTTTCTCATAGAAATAGGTCTCATAGAAATCGTTGGATTTATAGGTCTCATAGAAATCGTTGAATTTATAGGTCTCATAGAAATCGTTGAATTTATAGGTCTTATAGAAATCGTTGGATTTATATGTCTCATATAAATCGTTGGATTTATAGGTCTTATAGAAATCGTTGGATTTATGTCTCATATAAATCGTTGGATTTATAGGTCTTATAGAAATAGGTCTCATAGAAATCGTTGGATTTTTAGGTCTCACAGAAATCGTTGGATTTATAGGTCTTATAGAAATAGGTCTCATAGAAATCGTTGGATTTATAGGTCTTATAGAAATAGGTCTCATAGAAATCGTTGGATTTTTAGGTCTCACAGAAATCGTTGGATTTATAGGTCTTATAGAAATAGGTCTCATAGAAATCGTTGGATTTATAGGTCTTATAGAAATAGGTCTCATAGAAATCGTTGGATTTATAGGTCTTATAGAAATAGGTCTCATAGAAATCGTTGGATTTATAGGTCTTATAGAAATAGGTCTCATAGAAATCGTTGGATTTATAGGTCTTATAGAAATAGGTCTCATAGAAATCGTTGGATTTATAGGTCTTATAGAAATAGGTCTCATAGAAATCGTTGGATTTATAGGTCTTATAGAAATAGGTCTCATAGAAATCGTTGGATTTTTAGGTCTCACAGAAATCGTTGGATTTATAGGTCTTATAGAAATAGGTCTCATAGAAATCGTTGGATTTATAGGTCTTATAGAAATAGGTCTCATAGAAATCGTTGGAATTATAGGTCTTATAGAAATAGGTCTCATAGAAATCGTTGGATTTATAGGTCTTATAGAAATAGGTCTCATAGAAATCGTTGGATTTATAGGTCTTATAGAAATAGGTCTCATAGATCTCATATTCATACAAATCGTTGTATCTCTCTTATTAACATAGTGAGAAATATGAAATAAACCAGTGATTCCTAAAGTGGTCCAGGTAGACCCCTAGGGGTCCACAGGAGACCTGACGGGGTCCACGTAGGCGCGATAAAGAAATGGAGGTTCACAAGTTGTTAGTGGGGGTCCACGAACTGGTTTCGATTGAGACCCATCCCGTGTCCCATATCCATATCCCATCCAACCCCCCGTCTCATATCCCATTACGCCCCTTCCATAACAGAGCGACTGATGTACAGTGCACGTTGTTGTACCGGTTATGCATGAGATCTTAAAACGCCCAGCTGAGCAAAGGATATGGGTGTACTGTACTGGGATGGGATACCCATACCCCCCCCGTCCTAAATCCCATTACGCCCCCTTGTCGTGGCAAATATAACCTTGAATACTGGCCCATTTTGGCCCCCTTTGAAAAATTCGTAGATCCGGTACTCCGTTGTGACAGACCACACCTCGCCATTCAATATTCAGTACAACGCGTGTCGATTTTTGTGAATATGGTAGAAATGTACCAGCAGGGGTCCACCGTGACCAGTAAAATTTTGAAAGTGGTCTACGAGAAAAAAGTTTTGGAACCTCTGATCTAAACGGTACTAGAAAGAGAAAACCCCACGCTCTTACTTCAATCTAAAAATTAATCACAAAAGAATTCAAATGTACACCTTTGTGAAATCAAAATTTCCAACCGCAATTTGAAAAAAATTATGAATATTTGTGAAATTTTCAAAACTTATTTTTACATGAAACGATAATAAAGTGAGGTTGTGTACAATTCATTTATCTAATAAAATATGTGTGTGCTTTTTTCATTGCCAGCTACTTTAGTTAGAAAAGACGAAAAGGCTTGTTCGCATTGATCAAGTAGTAAGTCAAGGAGCGAGTATACTTGCTACTTGACTCGCCGAAAACCGTTCGCATTACTTTCAAATAGAGAACATTAGTGCCCGCTGCCCGTTACAAATGACGGCGGATGACGGGCTGCTACACAGCAAAGTAAATATGCTAATTAATCTAATTTTAATGCTTACTTTATGCTAATTTTAGAAGAGGTGGAAGAGTAAATTAGTGAGATGAAAATAAATAAACTATGGACACGAAAAGAGATTAATAGCAGCATAAATAAATAATTTTAGAGTTGCATCTTCGCTCTAATGCCACGATATTTCCGCGCGTCTACTAATGAACTCTGCTAAAACGGCGGGTTTGCGCATGTCAGTGCGCAGGGACGCGTGGAGGGGAGCGCTACTCGCCGAAAATTAGAACGAAATGGATTTTTTTTTTTTTTTAAAAGAAAGACAAACATTCCCGGGTTACGAATAACCCAACAATGTGTGAAAATCTCCTACTACCACCACAGAAAGCCGAAAATGTTGCTTGTGTTGTGATGGAGGACTTAACCGGCCGAGGATTGAATCGACTAAAGAGCTGACTAACCCACTCTACTAAAATTATGGTGTTCGGAAGCGTTTAGTTACTACTATACTCTCCACTCGACTAAAATACTTTACCAATGCGAACGGGTCATAATAACAGATGGTTTGGGCATGCAGAGCGAATAGATGAGGAAAATCAAGTCAACTCTTGACATGGTCCGACTCAAGCCAAGTCTTGAGTCGGACCATGTCAAGAGTCAGAATAATATAAGAGCATGTAAGAGACGATGTATGAATGTGAACGAGGCAAGGAGTGTGTGCCAAGATCGAGTTGTTTGGCGGTCCGTCCTCTCTGCCTACCCCTGCGGGAAACGGCGTGATGGTTGGTTAGTTAGTTAGTTACATTAGCTCCACACAGGAGGCCTTGAGAAAAACAATTAATAAATAAACAAATAAATACTCGCAGCACATTGAAAAGTTGTGCGTTCACATGTGGTCGAAGTGGAACCTTCAGAAAACTAAAGTAGACACGAGTGGGGAGGCTACGAAGCTCCGCACAAAGAGGAGACAGATTATACTTATCTCATTCTCTCGCAGGCTAAATCCTATAGTTGTATGTGTTTGCCTCTTTTTAGTGTCGCTCGCTTTCATTTCATCGTATTTCAAATCACAACGGTGCTAAACAAGTTTTCACTTCAACAACAGGTAAAAATCCTATAAATCCTATAATTCCCTTTTTTTTGTTTATAAGGATATTAAAAATTAATTGCGTAGAAGAATGACATATTATAATTTGCACTTTATCAATTTCTACTAGTGGGTACATGAAATCATAAGATAAGTAAACATTTGTTCTATGAGATTAAAACTTATAATTATTGTTGGGTTGGTCTAGTAGTTTTTTGATTTGGGATTTAAAAACTTTATAATTTTTTTCGGATTTGATTTTATACGGGAGGGCATTAAAAAATTTTACACCTTGATAAGCATAATGTTGTTGAGAAGCACTTGTTTTATATTTTGGGATTTCTAAATTGCCACGTGATCTTGGTCGGTTACTTAAGTTTGTGATTGTTGTTGTTGTATTGAAATGATCTTTGTGAATTTGTAATAATGAGTTCTTTTTGAAGATTTTATTTAGGCTGAGAACCTTAAAAGAGTTAAAAAGTTGAGTTGTAGGATAAATATATGGTTTTCGTAGGATGACTTTTAGAATCAACCTCTGTGCCCTTTCGACAGGTAAGAGGTTAGATTGAAAGTTCCACCCCATCCGATTATACCGTATTGTAGAATAGATTGGGCAAGAGAGAAATAAACAGTTTTAATCATATTAGATGATAGGATGTTTCTCAATCTATTGAATATGTAAATAAGTTTTCTTACTCTGGTTACTGTATTTTGGACTTGTTCGTTCCATTTTAAATGTCTATCTACTATGACACCCAGATACTTAATACTATTTTTGCCTGTTATTCGTAAACAATTTGAATTTTTGCATTCCTTTTTATTTTCACATTGTGATAATTGGATTTTAATAGTAATATTGTTTTCGATTTTTTTTTCTTTTAAAGAGAATCGTATAAAATATGTTTTTTCGGTATTAAGTGAGAGACAATTTAGGTCGAACCATGTTTTGAGCATGTTTATATTTATATTTCAGAACATATCCTCTAAAAATATTTCATCAGCCTTCGAACTCAACTTGTACTTATTTGTATGCACCCAAATTGTAACAACTAATTATGATGTACCTACTTTACAATATTTTCAGCTCTCTCATTTCAAATATCAATGTTTTTAAACCAACTCTATGTACTTACCACCTACAATCAAATGCAAAAATAATACTTTTATTTCTGCTACATATCTATACCTGTTTTATCTATATTGTATGTCAAATTTTAACTCCTATTCTATTCTTGTTCATTATATAGACCGGTTATCATGTATAAAGGTTTATTTATTTTTTTCTTTGTAATTTAATTACTTAAAATAACATAATTTATGTACCTATTTTTTTTTTACAATGGCACTACTCCAAAATTCAAACACGAGAAATTCTTTCTCTATTGAGTTGGGTAGCTTGTTAACAAGAAATTAATGTATTGTAATTAGTTTTAAGAACCATATTGTTTATCCTTAAATCTGTTATATGTATGTATTTTAAATAAAAAAAAAAATAAAAAAAATAGACATTATTCATAGCTTCAAGTACCGAATAGTAAATTCAGAATTTTTAAATAAATAAATCGTGTTTTATTAATCGAAAATGTATGTTATCGTATGGATAATCTAAGAGGAGAATGGTGAAATACCCCATTTAGAATGTATTTTCGTGTGTTCCTCTTAAACCCATTTTAAACAACGTTTCTTTTGATAAGTTTTTAGATTTTCACGGCCAAAAGTATTTTCGTTATTTGTTTTTGGGGTGTTATGCCGTGTTGCGCTACCTCCTTCTAGGGTTAAGTTGGTTTTTCACCATCCTCCTGATATCTTATCCATACGATAACCAATATTAATAAATAAACAAATATTTGTGTTTTTTTACTTAAAAATGTAAAACTTGATTGAAGTTATAAAAATAAAGTGAAATTGTTTCATTTTGTTAGTAAATCGGTTTTTTAAGCCGCCGCTACCCGAACTTCTACTGATTTCTTACATATCTCCCTTAAATATTTGAAGTTTTTAAGCTCTTAAAAACAAAGTTATTTTTGAAGATACTTTCCACGCCGAAACGCAAATTATATGAAATTCCCTCGATAGAAAAAATCGCAAAGTATGCTCCGAAAATTATTAAAAATACGTCTGTTTCTATTATTTTACAAGTTATAGTTGTGAAAAATTCACAATGTTTCTTTAAATGATACTTAAGATGCCTTCCACGAGATTTTTGCTCCATTTTAAACGAGTCATGTTTTATTAAACATTTTCACAATTGTCGCTTCAATTTTATCATTTAAAATATTAGCGCGCTCTGTTAAACATTCGTAATTACATATCTCTCCATCTTTTTCTTTTTGAGCGGGAAAGCGGCGCCTTAAACTGTGCGCCTCTCAGGCGCATGTTTATCTTTTCAATTTAAAAAAATAAAATTATCTTTCTAAGGTAAATCTGCCTTATTTCACCATGAATATATAAAACAAGCATAAAAATCGCTTGTTTTGTCGCAATGTTTCGTTTTATCGAGTTTCAAATTACAACGGCGCTAAAGAAATTTTCACTTCAATAAATATCTAAAAATACGAAATATATTTGTATGTAGTGAAAACGAGGCCCTACTGTAGTTCCACCCCTCTGTCGGTAAGTCGGTATTGCAGATTCCTACACGTAATATTTACCGGCGGTCTCTCCCCTAGCTAGTGGCGGGCGAAGCGGCTCAGTTGAGCGAGCCGCTTCACTAGGTCTCGTTCAATAAAAAGATCCGGTTCAGTGAACCGGCTGTCATTAAAGAGCATGCTACTAATACAAATTTGAAGCTTTTTGGCTTCAAATGAGCAAGTGTGCCCGTAGCATTATGGTACGACACACTTACTCATTAACAAGCCGGCTTTGAGCATGCTCATTAATGACAGATGATGACAACTGTACACATTTGCTTATAAATGAGCAGGCTTGGTTTGAGCTTTCTCGTGAATGAGCGTACTCAATGCCAACATTTGAACACACATGCTCTGATGAGCACGCTCGTGTCAAATAAATGTCAAATGGAGTCAGGTCCATTCGCTCAGAACTCAACAAAATAATAATATTATTGTTTGCAATGCAATTATTTAAGAATCTTCTGACGTAAAAAATTAGACGGTTGATTTGGGTCCAAGATGTCAACAAATACGTAAATGATTAAATATTAAGAAATAAATGCTGATTTCAATAGAATGTGGTTTCAATTTGAAGGTAAAGGAGCTTTTGGGGGATTTGGAAATCTATTGCGGGTATTTTAAAGACCTTGTGTTCCAAATATATTCGTGATTCTCATAATACATCACGAAAAGAAAGGTTTTCTCGTCCCCCTAGTGATCTATTTTGACATTTTTGCAAAAAACGCGCAGGTGCGAACTGAGATCGGATTGAAATGAGCACGCTCAAAAGCTAGCCTTTTCACACATGCTTTCCCCCAATAATCCAATGAGAATGCTCATAAATCAAACGGCTGTTGATTTGTAAGCATACTCATTTGGCTTCAAATGAGCATGCTCATTACTAGCAACGTCACTGACACACATGCTACTAGGAAGCATGCTCTTTGGCTTCAAATGAGCAAGTGTGCCCATAGCATGAAGGTACGGACACACTTGCTCATTGACAAGCCGGCTTATGAGCATGCTCATTAATGAGTATGCTCATGTCAAATAGTCAACTGTACACATTTGTTCATTAATGAGCAGGCTTGGTTTGAGCTTTCTCGTGAATGAGCGTGCTCAAAGCCAACATTTGAACACACATACTCTTTAATGAGCATGCTCATGTCAAATAATAAATGTCATGGTATAGTGTCAGTTCCGTTCGCCCTGAACTAAACAAAGTAATCTTATTGCTTGCTTCAACGCAATTATTAATTATTTAAGAATCTTTAGACGAAAGAAACACAACGGTTGATTTGGGTCCAAGATGTCAACGGTTATACAGTTACAAGGACATTATAGAGTCAGTTCCGTCCGCAGTCAATTAAGTGATTGTATTGCTTGCAACTCATTTACTGAAGAAACTTTTGGCGAAAGAAAAAAGAAAATAAAAAGTTCGATTTGGGTTCGCAGTTGGATCACTAGAAGAACAAACCTTGGAGCAAATAATCATTTGTTAGTAGAAATGCGAGAAGAAGATATCAACGGATATAAAAATCATTTATGAATGCTTCCGCAGAAATTTGACGAGCTATTCTCTAAAATTGAAAGCGTGATATAAAAACGAGATACTCATACGCGGAATGTTAATCCGCATATGAGTTCCTATATTCTAAAGGTTGATTTTTGTCAAAGACGCACAAATTCGAAAATGTCTAAATTATAAAAAAATAAATACTAATTTCAATAGAATGTGGTTTCATTTTAGAGGTAAAGCAACTTTTGGGGAATTCGGAAGTCTATTGTGGATATTTTGGTGACCTTGTAATAATAAAAATCCAAACATATTCGTGATTCCCATAATAAATCACGAAAAGAAAGGTTTTTCGTCCCCCTAGCGAACTATTTTGACATTTCGATCATAGCGATCTATTTTGACAGAACGCGCAGGCGCGAACTGAGATCGGAATGACATGAGCATGCTCATAAGCCAGCCTGTTTACACATGCTTAGAGGCTTCCCCTTCCACCCGATAATCCAATGAGCATGCTCATAAATCAAACGGCAATTCGTGAGCATACTCATTTGGCTTCAAATGAGCATGCTCATTACTAGCAACGTCACTGACACACATGCTACTAGGTAAAATTGCTACTAGGTAGCATGCTCTTTGGCTTCAAACGAGCAAGTGTGCCCGTAGCATTAAGATCGGTTTTTGGGAACCGGATCTTACGGGTCAGTATGAAAATTCGGTTCACTGAGCCGACTCGTTCGCGAACGACTCACTTCTACCATGCTTCTACCCCACTTCATTACTACATCTTGTCACCTTGTTTAGAAAGGAACCGAGTGTGATCTGTCAGTGAATATTTATCCCAAAAATATTTTCTAAATTATTAATGAATTAATCAGAAGTAACCAAATTTTTGAAGGATTAACACTAACGGAAAGGTGTGTATGAATATTTCTTTTAATTTTACGGAGATTAGTCCGGAGATTTATGACAATAGATTTACCTACGCAGATTTCAAAGGAATTCGTCTGTGATGCAAGTGAAGTTTTAGAATAAATTACATTAATTAATTGACCTTCGCGACATTTCTCTGCAGGGGTAGTCAGAGAGGACGTACACTGGTTGTCTCATTCACATTGATGCAATTTGGGAGGGGGAATGGGTACCGCCGCCCCCGGAACCAACACATCTGCCGTAGGTCACCCCAAGTGGTGAGGTTTGTTTAGGGTCTTGGCGACTGATGCGTCTGCCCACTGCGGGGTGGGCTCAGGAGAGGCTGGTTGAGGGAGACAGCCGCACTCTCTCGACCCATTGACTTGCATCGCAGTGGGAGGGATGGGTTCATACGTACGTCACTTCTGGACAATGACCCACAGATTTGGGAGACGGGTGTGGGTACCGCCGCCCAACCAACCAACACCCCTGCCATAGGTCCAGTGGCGTAGCTAGCATGGGCGGTACCGGGGCGGATAGCACAACGGGGGGGGTGTAATGGGATAGGGTGGAACGGGAAATGGGATACGGGGTAGGACGGGGTGGTACGAAATGGAATGGTTGCAGGTATCGGCTATACTGCATTCCTAATTCATAATTTTTAATTGTCGAGTGCCACCCACCCAGTTGGGTGACTTTGCAGGGCTGCCCGGGTGCATGGGGTGAGGTTTGTCTGAGGTCTTGGCGACGGCTGCGTCTGCCCACCCGTGGCGGGCCGGATCAGAAAGGACTGGTTGAGGGAGACCAGCCGGACTCTCTCGGCCCATCCACTTGCACCGCAGTGGGAGGAATAGATTCATACGTCCGTCACTCCTGGATACGCTGACCCACAGATTCCTTCCAATAACTCAAACCTTTTTCCTTCCCAGGTCTTCGTCTCCTTCCTCTCTTTAAAAATACCCTCCACACAGCATCCTCAAAGGCCCTAAGGGGATTTATTTTCAAATTCAAAATCATTAAACCTGCATTGCGTCCTTCCCAAAACTAGAAGTACTGTCCGATGTAAAGTGCGCCTTCCACTGCTAGCGGAGTGGACTCCATACGGACTCCGCTCAACTAGCAAATCGTTAACTGCATACAAATGCTTCCATAGTTTCTAGCTTATTCCGTACAATTATGTCAGTTCACATCCCTCGACTGCGTTTCTTTTTGAGATGGAGATGTTTGTTGAAGCATTTCGACAATTCTCAATACTTGAAGCAGGTGGATGAGTTTGTGTATTTGGGAAGTATGTTTAGAAGAGATGGGAAGGCTGATAGATATATTGAAAGAAGGGTAAATGCAGGTAACTCCATTAATGGAGGACTGAACGCTGTTGGAGCCAACAAAAAACTTTCCAAAGAAGCAAAGCTAGCAGTCCACAATGGAGTGCTGGTACCTACCCTGATGTATAGCAGTGAGGCATGGAACTGGCAGAGTGAGGATGAAATCAATGAATGCTGTAGAAATGAGATCCTTGAGGCGTACGTGTGGTAAAACCATGTACGATAGTGTAAGAAATGTGGAGATCAAGTCTGATGTAAGCGTAATGAATAAGATTAAGAAAGGGACATTTTCTTTTTTTTTAAAGCTCCTCACGGGAAGCCCTGCGGAAAATAATTCCCCTCTGGGCGGAGTGTCTTTTTAGGAAAGGCAGTAGAGGAAGTTCTGGGAAGGAAAAGGGTTATGAGGGGTGGGTAGGAATCTGAGGGTTAATGTGTCCGGGAGTGACGGATGTATGAATCCATCCCTCCCAATGCGGTGCAAGATGATGTTCCGAGAGGGTACGGCTGGAGAAGTCAAAGGGATTCTCTCAACCAATCTCTACCGATTCGGCCTGCCACGCAGCTGGTAGGAGAACGCATCCGCTGCCAAGACCCGGACAAACGTCACCCCATGAAGCTGGACACCATTGCTAAGTCACCAAACGTATCGAACCACTTGGGGTGACCTATAGGATCGGGCGGCGGTACCCATGCCCGCCTCCCAAATTGTGATTAATAGATGGTTTGGGCATGGACGAATGGACGAGGAAAGGAGTGCAAAGAGAAAATACGACGCAAATGTGAATGGTAGAAGAAGTCGGGGACACCCGAGGAAGACATGGCACGACCAAGTGAATCAGATACTTGAGTCGGGCCATGTCAAGAATAAGAAAATATACCATCGGGCAGCAAGATCTATCGCAATTTATTTTTGGGGTTTTACGCCGCGTTACCACTTTCTTTAGCCAACGTTTCACACTGCATTACAATTTCCATCATCAAGGCAGATGTCTAATCGATAGTGGTAAATGTGTGCTTACGTATATGTATATTTAATACCGTTTTGCCAGCTCCAATCCTCTACAGGCTGGTATTGCAGTATAATTCAAAATGGTTTTCTGTTAGTTTTGGTGTAGCTACTGTAGCTTTGGTGTAGTTTTGGTGGCGCTCAACATTTGTACACGGTTGACATTAGTCACATGAGAACGGGTCGATTCTACGACTCGTTCTTGAGTTCAACAGCTCGGCTGTGGAACGATTTGCCGGCCTCTGTGTTTCCTCCCTCCTACAACATGGGTCTCTCCAAGACCCATGTTCACTCCTTCCTCTCCTCAAGAACACCCTCCACACAGCATCCTCAAAGATGACATAGGCCCTGAGGGAAATTATTTTCCTCAGGGCCTCCTGTGTGGAGTTAATGTAAAAAAAAAAAGCTACAATGCAATATGATGTCCGAAACGTTGGCTAAAGAAGGAAATAGCGCAACTCAGCATAATACCCCAAAAATATGCTCAGGAATCGCTGTTAAAAATCCTTTGTACACATACTAATATTATTTTTTCTCTATTTCAGAAAATTTGGAGTTGATGTTTGGAAAATGGAGTCAAAAGTAAATCAAAATCAAATAATTAACAAAATTAATAATATTAAAAAAAAAAATTAAATTAACCTAAAAACTTTATGCGAATGTTGTAATTGTTACATCTTGTGTGAAAAGAAACAAAATCAACATAAAACTTTATGCGAATGTTGTAATTGTTACATCTTGTGTGAAAAGAAACAAAATCAACATAAAAACTTTATGCGAATGTTTTAATTGTTACATCTTGTGTGAAAAGAAACAAAATCAACATAAAAACTGTATACAAATGTTGTAATTGTTACATCGTGTGAAAAGAAACAAAATCAACATAAAAATTTTATGCGAATGTTGTAATTGTTACATATTGTGTGAAAAGAAACAAAATCAACATAAAAACTTTATGCGAATGTTGTAATTGTTACATCTTGTGTGAAAAGAAACAAAATCAACATAAAAACTTTATGCGAATGTTGTAATTGTTACATATTGTATGGAAAGAAATTAAATCAACATAAAAATTGCAAACTCACATATACTAACTGACCTAATAAATATTTAAATAAAACAAAAAAATGGAGTCAAACAACTGTGTTAATTTTACCAATTCGTTGGAAAGCAAATGTGCACCGAATCAATCTAGTGGTGCACGTAGAGGATAGAATGATGTGACGTTAAACTATCTTTATCCTATCCTATCCTTCCTTAAATCCTTATTCTACACCATCCTAAAAAATCGCACCCTTCTCTCAGTATCGCCCTGGAGAAAGATCGCAATTCAGAAATGCAGCTTCAGCTGTTTTTGGTGACCAGATCTGAATAGCCCGGTTCTTCCTTATCTTCGTCTCCTGCCCGTCTCCAATCAATATAACATCCCAACATACCACTATTAGGGATCCCATAGTCCCCCTTATTTCTACAGTTGGAACTCTTGTGCGGTATTCACATAAAAAAAACTTCTCTCCTCCTTTTAGATATTTCTAATAGTATTACAATAAAATAATAAAATAAAATTAAACCTAAAAAAAAAAAATTGCCAAATTAGGGATATTAATGAAAATAATTTTAAAATATATTTTTAATGACTTAAAAAACTTATAAACTAATTAAGTGTGAATCTAGTTAAAAAAATAAGCATATTATAACATTATTTTTTACAATTACTTATTGTGTTTTGCTTTTAAAGTGGATTTTGTCAATTTGTCAACAAACTTTTTTTTTTCACAAAATGACGTTACCAAAAATAAGCAGACTTCAACTTCTAAAAATAACTCTGTTTTTAGTTATTTTGACATATTTCATCACTGGGGCAACATGTGAGTATATATTTTGTTAATATTTATTCATAATTTTTTTTTTTTTTTACATTAACTCCACACAGGGCCTATGTCATCTTTGAGTATGCTGTGTGGAGGGTGTTTTTGAGGACGGAGTGAACATGGGTCTTGAAGAGACTCATATTGTAGGAGGGAGGAAACACAGAGGCCGGCAAATCGTTCCACAGCCGAGCTGTTGAACTCAAGAACGAGTCGTAGAAACGACCCGTTCTCATGTGACTAATGTCAACCGTGTACAAATGTTGAGCGCGCATTTGGCGTGTTTCCCGACTATGCACCGGTGCCGAGGGGATCAATGACGCTAGTTCCTCGGAGCATCTTCCATTGCAATAGCGGTAGAACAAGGACAGCATTCCCACCTGGCGCCTGTGCTCTAAAGATTGCAATCCGTTTGTTAAATTAGGACAATCTATCAAACGGACCGCCCGTTTCTGCAGAGTCAAGGGTTTTTTCAGGTATTTTGGGGCTCCAGACCAGAGGTGGTTGCCAAATTCAACCGTGGGGCGCACTTGCGATTTGTACAGGGCTAGCAGTTGTGTACTATTAAAGTATCTGCGTGCCATGTACAGTATGCCCAGTTTCTGAGAGGCTAACTTAACTCTGGCCTCGATGGAGCCCCCGTACCTGAGCTGGTCACTTAGAGTTACACCAAGCATATCAATGGAAGGCCTGTTCGGGAGAATGCTTCCGTTGAAGGAGACTAGAGACTAATACTAGCTGATAACCGGCACGCGTTGCAATGCCATTCAAAGAAATAAATTTCCTCTCTGCATGTCCATTCCCATGCGTCACCGTTCCCCTCCTGCATCCTCCTTCCACCTTTCCCGCCGTTCCCCTCCCTCGTCACCCTTCCACCTCCTTCGTTACCCACCCACTCCTGCCCTACCTCCCTGCAGCTATATATGAAATACACCCGTTATCAAACCACTAGCGAACCACCTGTAGTAAATTTTTTATACAAATTTCATAACGCCAGAGCTTACCATTATATGTAGAAATACTCTTCTGCTAAAATACAACGTTCTGTAAAAATTTTGAGTCAATCCATCGTACTTTCCGAGGTTTGCGAATGTTTGCGTTTCCTTAAAAAAAACCCCCACACAGCATCCCCAAAGATGACATAGGCCCTGAGGGAAATTATTTTCATGAGAGCCTCCTGTGTGGAGTTCACGTAAAAAAAAAAAACAAACCAAATAAAATTTGGGTCTAAATGAAAATCCTCTTTTTTAGGCTCTTATGCCCTTTAATTAAATATATGAGAGTATCATTCGTTTAAGTGAATTTTCCAAACCACTGGACACACTTAATACAAACATTTTTTAGAAAAAAATATTTAGATTCACCTTAATTACCATAAAAAACAACTTTTTGCATTCCGGGCAATGGAAAATACTGCTTTCAAAATTTCAATTGCGTGGAATGATAATTTACTTTTGCATATAACTAACTAACTAACCATCACGCCGTTTTGCCGCAGGGGTAGGCAGAGAGAACGGACCGCCAAACAACTCGATCTTGGCACACACTCCTTGCTTCGTTCAGTACATTCATACATCGTCTCATACATGCTCTTCTATTATTCTGACTCTTGACATCACCCGACTCAAGTATCTGATTCACTTGGTCGTGCCATGTCTTCCTCGAGCGTCCCCGACTTCGTCTACCATTCACATTTACGTCATATATTCTCCTTACACTCCTTTCCTCATTCATTCGCTCTACATGCCCAAACCATCTGAGCGTCCCTTTCTTAATCTTACTCATTACGCTTACATCAGCCTTGCATTCTTTGCGGATCTCCACATTTCTCACACGATCATACATGATTTTACCACACATACGTCTCAGGGATCTCATTTCTACAGCATTCAGTCTACTTTCATCCTTTCTCTGCCAGTTCCATGCCTCACTGCCATACATCAGGGTAGGTACCAGCACTCCATTATGGACAGCTAGCTTCGCTTCTTTTGACAGTTTTTTGTTGCCGCCAACGGCGTTCAGTCCTCCATTAATGGAGTTACCGGCATTTACCCTTCTTTCGATATCTCTATCAGTCTTCCCATCTCTCGTAAACGTAATTCCCAAATACACAAACTCTTCCACCTGCTCCAAGTATTCGTCATTCACAACTATGTTGCACATTGTTTTCGTACTCTCTCTTTCAAATACCATGACTTTAGACTTACTTACATTCATTAATAACTCATTCTTCATACATACTTCGTTCATCCTAGATACGAGAGACAGTAGATCTTCCATGCTGTTAGAAATCAGCACCGCATACAACAGGCAACATACTTCTAGATCACTCAATTTCGCGCCCAATCCCATCTCTTTCAATTCTTGCATACGGCCATTCGCGGCCATTAATAATAATTTCAGTCATTTTGTTATGTTGGTATTTCTGATAATATACAAAGGGCTAGATGCTAGTTTGTCATCATCATACGGATTGTACATGATGGATCGTATGGATTATGTTTGACGGTCTCCGTGATCGAGAGTTAAGACTCTTGTTTCGCAATCCGAAGATCGCTGGTGTAGAACGATCAACGCGAGCGCACTATATAGCCACAAATCTTTTTTTAACCATGGCAACCCTGACCGCAGCGCGGGTACAGCTGTCATCTGGAGATTCTGGAAACCATTCGTTTCTCCGAGTTCTAGTCGTTTGCATCGCTAATCGCTTTACATAAATCCTTCTGATAAAAACGTGTCTTTAAATTGTACTGCTTGTTCAGTTAATAAATGTAAAGATTGTTACAACTTCCGTCTTTCATTTTTATCTCAAAATGACAAATATTAGCACGATTATACTTGACAGTGAATCGGTAAGTATGGTGGATGCAGATAATACCCACCCCGCTAAACTGGGTTGAATCTCGGCACGAGTAAATAAATTTTATTAGATTAATTTGTGTTATTTCACAATTAATTTATTTAAAATAATATCTAGTATATTTCGAGACATTCCAGAGTGAAAGATACTCTCAGTATCGCCCTGGTGTAAGACCACCGTTTAGAGCTGAAAACAATGCTTGAAACATGTCTGTGTGACTTGTGTTTGATGACCAAATCTAGTAATAGTCAGGTACTTCCCCCTCTTCCTCTTCCACATCTCCTTCCCCTCCGAGGACCTTCAGCCTCACAACATACCCCAATAGTCTTGCTGGCTCCAGACGGTTGTATGGTATTCACGCAAAAAAAAAGAAGGTTCATTCCTAAATGTAATATTTGAACGGAAATTTTTTTTTTATTGTCTTTTTCTTTTTTGTCGGAAAATTGCTATTTTATGTAAATGCCTGTCAGAATTTGGTACATTGAATTATAAAATCCTCGCCATCATCATCTTCATACCCTAATCCTATTCGGGTCGCGGACCCATTGCATCGACAAGGCTCCTCCATACGTCCCTGTCTTGTGCTGACTGTTCGGCCTCCGTCCGTGGCAGTCCCATCCTCTCCTCACACAGTTTCTGGAGTTGCCTCGCCCAGCTGTGTCTGGGGCGGCCCACTGCACTTCTGCCCTCTGTAATCGCACTTACTATCTTCCTCGGAATTCGGTCATCAGACATTCTTAGTACATGCCCAAGCCACCTCAGTTGCGATTTTTCTATGAAGAGTAGCAGT
The DNA here is from genome assembly GCA_936435175.1 of Glyphotaelius pellucidus. Classification (NCBI taxonomy): domain Eukaryota; kingdom Metazoa; phylum Arthropoda; class Insecta; order Trichoptera; family Limnephilidae; genus Glyphotaelius; species Glyphotaelius pellucidus. The sequence continues at coordinate 1,043,007 of OW386565.1, forward strand.
GGTTCAATGTTTAGATCGCCTCGGATCGTCAAGTTTCTTATATGATCCCATTTCGTGTCCCCTGCCACTCTTCTCAAGTAACTCATTTCGGCAGCTTAAAATAAAATATAAACATAAAATCCTAAACAATAATATAAATGGAGCGACCGATCGACGTGATGATTTGCTCAGAGATAATTGGAGGACTAGGAAAGACATAGGCTACTTTTTATCCCGGAAAAACATTTCTTTCCCGTGGGAAAATTCTTTCCCCTAATAACATGCGAGCGAAGCCGCAGGTAAAAGCTAGTGTAATATAATTTTATAATTAGCTTTCAAATATTTAAATTTTGAGACTCCTCACGAATCCAAAAAAAAAAAAAAAACATTAGCAGCCTGTCCAACGTATAAAACTAGAAATTTTGATTTTCCAAATCATAAAGTATTCTATCATTCAACCAAAAACTTATTTATGTTCCCGTGGAATCTAGTTTTGTGAACGCCCCTCATGAAAATGTTAGTCCCATTTTATGTTCATATTGATGAATTTTCATGGTTCTTTTTTAGGCGACACCAAAGCACAAGGGAGTTTCGTCAGAATAAGTCCCCCGTTTATTGACATTGCATCAGTCTCGAAAGAAATACTGACCTCACCAAGTTCTCCTGAGTTTGGCGAAAAACTGACGACGAAATCTCTGGAGCAAAACATTGACGACTATTACAGCAGTGTCGACATTGAATTTGAACAAATAAACGACTTGGAAAAAGGTAATATTCACAAAGACGAAAAAACCAACGAAGAAGGCATTATTTTCGACAGTTACGAAAAAAACACAGATATCCCCGCCGGTTTTGATGATATTTGGCTTAAAAACTACGTACAAGATGAAGGAAAACAACACAAAGTGGCCAAGAAAAGAAGCGTCGATTCTTACGCATCGCTTGACGAGGACGAATACGGATATTATGACGAAGATTTGGAAGAGAATGATGAGGCTAAACAAGACTATACGAGGTACTACAGAGATTCATTCTTCGACCGTGTAGCGCAAGACTCGAGAGAGAAGCGTCGCAAGAGAGACTCGCCCAACATCACGGAGAACCACCAGAAGAGACCCAAGGACATCACCGGAGACACGGTTCTGCACATTAGGAGCGGAGTCAGTGATGTTATCAAGTCCGAGACCGACCTCAAAGACAGCCTCGCGCAGAGGCGCTTCTTCCCAGAAGACAACCCCAAGTCGTACATCGACGATATCGTGATACACCCGAGCAAGTTCTTGCGGGAGGATGTGACGGAGAAGCATGCTAAGACGCGGCGTTGGAAGACCCAGCATTCCACCAATGCGACGGGAGAGGCTCATCGTACCTGGTCGGGGTACGGAGCAGACTACCAGGCAGACGAACGGGAGGGGGCGTTCGATGGCGGGGAAAGTGATGATGAATCCGAAACGCAGGGAAACGATACTGACGAGACGTTGGCAGCTCTGGACTCCAGAAAGATCATCATGTGCAAGCTGCCGGATGACGTCACCAACATTTCTTGGTACAAAGATGGAGAGGTAATAGCTATTTCATTTTTAACCCCTTAGGCCTCTAACATTTTGCAATCTACTTCTCATAATATGTTGATCGTCCAGTGGATTAGTGAGACATCTCCAAATATTAAGTTTTGAGATAATGAGGAAAGCAAAATTTGAATGCTCACCGTAAATCAAATATTAATTACACGTGTCATTGTTTTACATATGAAACATGCTAAAAAAATAACACTGTAAGGCATAAAGGTCTGGTACATTAGTACGACATTTAGAAATTTCCTATTAGTGATCCAAAAAACATAAATTCTTTGCTTATTTCAATACTACAAGTTTTTTTATACATAATTTAATAGATTTGGCGGTGTTTATGAGTAATCTGAGTATTGTACCAGATAGAGGGGACACTTTTACATATAAACTAGCTGAGTTACCCGGCTTCGCTCAGGACAACATTCGAGAGTGTTCTGGAATGTTCCACAATTTATTTTATTTATTTATAGCGGACCCGACAGACGCTGTCCTGTACACAACTGTCGGGACAAACTAAAATTAAAATAGAATAATATTGAATATTGGATACTGTGACGGTAGCGCAGTCTGCCGGATCCAATGTAAAACATTCCAAAATCAACAACTCCTTAGAAATAAAAAACTAATTAAAAGAACATTTTCCAGTGGACCAAATTGTGAATATAAACCATTCTCGAATCCCCTTGAACCCACACAAAAAATTTCGTCAAAATCGGTCCAGCCGTTTAGGAGGAGTTCATTGACATACACACGGACAGAAGAAATATATATATTAAGATAATCTACTCAAATGATTTTTCAGAGATGTCTGACTAATCAAATGGATGATTGAATTGTAAATAGTCAAAATGTAGATTGCGCAGAAAATATTTTCGCTTTACAGTCGATTCCAGATAATTTCGCTGTTTTTTAACAAGTTTTCAATATTTCAAAATTCAATACTGTTTTTGAAAGCAGATAAAAGACTCTTTCAGATTTTAATATTACTAACTAGCGGGTACCCGGCATGCGTTGCAATGCCGTTCCATGAAATAAATTGTTTCTCCCTGCATGTCCTTTCCCATGCGTCCCCGTTCCCCTCCTGCGTCTCCTTACCCTCCCGCGTTCCCTTTCCACCTTCCCCTCGGTAAATATATGAAATATACACATTTTCTAACCACTCGCGCACTACACTACCTATAGTAATTTTTTTATACAAATTTTGTAACGCCAGAGCTTACCATTATATATAGCCTATAACCTTTGCGGGCGTGCGCACAACTAATCACGAAAGTTTCATCGCAATCGGATGAACGGTATGGCAGTGGATAAAAAACGAACAAACAAATCTTGATTTTTATATATAAGATAGAGAAAATGCTAAAATTTTTAACGCATACTAAGAAAATATTTCAATTTTATTTTAAACTTAATGAGTAAAACTTAAAATTGTAATAAAAATAAACACAGAACTGCTGGGGAGCAAGGCAAGGCGAAGGTCCTGCGTTCGAATTCTAGATATGACCGTGTTTTTTTTCGATTGAGATTAACTAATTTTGTCTTCATTTAATTAAATATTACAATTTGAGGTTTTACTCAAATTAAAAAATAACTATTCATCCTTGATTTGCAGAAAAGTCAATAGATGTCACATATTAAAAATAAAAATGGATAAAATTTATCCAAAACACTATCTAGATAGCATTTAGTTCGGGTTGAACCTTGCAATCATACATAAATAAATAAATAAATAAAGATGGCAGCCAATAAAAATATGCAATAAGAAAATGAAGATAATGTTGGTAGTTCTTAGTCAAAGTATGATACAGTTAAATACGGACATATTAGCTCAGTTGTAGAGCTCTGCCCTGGCAAGGCGAAGGTCCGAGTCCCAGATGTGACCGTATCTTTTCTGCTTCCAGATTTTCGATTGAGTTTTGCTAATATTGTCTTCATTTAATTAAAAAAATATTTTTTTATTTTAATGAAAACAAATAACTTTGTGTACACTGTTTCGTTGACTTGTTGGTTTTGAGGATGTTAATATATAAACACTACGACTTTACAAGATAGACTTTATTGACTAGTGTTAACTCCATTGACATCGGTGAGAACCTAGCCAAAAAAATTGACGCTGTCCAATCTAAAAAAACTTTCAGTACATCCACACAAACTTGCCAAAATATTTTCAAAAAGTTTGAAAAATGCACACAGATAGAAATAGAAAAAATAATAATGAACTTACGAGTGTCAGCGAGCCCTGGTTTCGACCATATCACAGTAAATTTACTTAAACAAATGAGACAACTAATATCAAAACCAATAGCACATATCATAAATAACAGCATGCAACAAGGAATTTACCCGAAAATATATAAAAATACAATAATAACTCCGATTTTCAAATCAGGAATTGCAACCGACATCTCAAACTACCGTCCCATATCTATTGTATCAAACGTAGCAAAAATATTTGAAAAAGTCGTAAAGTCACAATTAACTAAGCACATCACTTCAAATAAAATTATTAATGATAACCAATTCGGCTTCAGAGAAAATTTAGGCACGCAAGATGCAATCGCAAAAATAACCTCAAGAATATATAATGCTCTTGACTCGGGAAATAAATGTTTAAGTATATTCATTGATCTAAGAAAAGCTTTTGACAGTATATGCCACAAAAAACTAATCAAGAAATTAGGAAATATTGGAATTCAAGGAACAGTTATAGAATGGTTCAAAAGTTATCTACATGAAAGACACCAACACGTGAAAATTAACAATACATTGAGTGAACCCACCTATTCAGAATTTGGAATTCCTCAAGGGACAGTGTTAGGTCCAATATTGTTTATCATTTACGTGAATGAAATGCTTACAATACCGAAAATTGGAAAAATCATATCTTTCGCTGACGACACAGTCTTAATCATAGAAAAAAAAACTTGGGATGAAGCCTACCGAACCGCAAATGTAGAAATAAACAACTTAAAACAATGGCTGGATGACAACTATCTTTCCTTAAACTCTGACAAAACTTACTTCATGACATTTACACTATCAGACAAATTCCTTCCAATTATAAATTCCAATATAACTATTCATAGCTCTTGTAAAAATTATACTGACAACTGCAACTCATCTAAATGCACAAAAATTTCAAAAAAGAACTACATTAAATATTTAGGCATAATAATAGACCAACATATTAAATGGACAGAACATATTGCACAAACTATAAACAGAATACGTAAACTTTTTTACGTATTCCTCAAACTAAGAAATATACTTCATAAATCTATACTACTGAAGGTTTACTATGCATTAGCCCAATCAGTTCTGCAATACGGAATAATAGGTTGGGGAGGAGCGTATAAAACCAACTTAGCCCCACTTGAAATAGTACATAGAAGACTTATCAAAATTATACTAAAAAAACCTTTAGACTATTCAACTCAAAAAATATTCGAAGAATTCAAAGTTTTACAAATAAACAGAATCTATCAAAAAAATGCATTACTCCAAATCCATAAAGACAAACTAACAATAAATTCATTTAGCACCAGGCCGAGAACAACAGGACAAATAATAATCCCTAAACTTAATACTACAACGGCCCAACACCACTACACATACTCAGCCATAAAATGCTTTAACGAACTCCCTAAAGATATTCAATCCGAAAAAAATTATAAAATTTTTAAGAAAAAAATTAAAATACATTTCACCAGTAGGTAATTTCATGTTTGTGTTATATTACGCCCACTTATATTTTCAATGTGTACACAGGTTTTATATTTTATAATTTAATTTAAAAAAAAAAAGTTTCTTCCTGAAATAGTGCACAGGTATATAATTTTACATACATGTTGTTTTTATTTTATTTTTTCATAAATACGCTCATGGTAGCATCAATTAAACATACATCAAAATATCAATTGTGTTAGTACTCCCTCCCTAAACACGAGAAATTCTCAATTAGAGAGGTATTATTACCACCATTAAAAAATATTTGCATTACATGTACATAATTAAAAAAATAATTGTACTTATACCTAACTTTGTAAAATTGTAAAAATGGAATAAATAAATAAATTAAAAAAAAAAAAAAAAAAAAAAAATTACTTAGAGACCGTTAGAGACTGACTGACGACAATTATATTAGTGATGTGCGATACTACATAGTGATGTGACATCCCCTTTCTTTATTTATACAATAAAATTAACATACTAATTTATATAATACAATTGACATTAATTTATACAATACAATAAAATTTTAAATATTTTGACTTTAGACATTATACCTTTCCGGTTGTTTGACAACTCTACCATATCTGGTAATGTAAGGGTTATTAATATTATTTTCTTCCACCTGTCCCTCATCTTCAGCTTCTGCCTCTTCAAGTGCTGGATTAGATCGCATGGACAGACGGTCATTATGTATGTCAGTATGTATGTTAGTATATCTATATTTTAAATGTATCCTATTTCTTCTATACGTATTACCATAATTATCTTCAATAATATAGGACCTATTACATTTTAATATTTCTTTGACTACAGCTGGTAACCAATGACTTTTGGGGTTTTTCTTAAAATAAACATTATCACCTTTTTTTAATAAAGACATAGGTTTGGCTTTTACATTATAATATTTGGAATTTTTTGCATTATTTTTCTCAATACACTTTTTGTAATCTGAAAATCTTACAACCTTCGGTTATAATTTAACTTGAGTTAAAGGAAAATTCATTCTCAAAGTTCTAGACATTAATAATTGAGCAGGTGACGGAAAATTAGCTTTAGGTGTGTTTCTGTAATGTAATAAAGCTATATATGGATCTGTATTTGTTTCTTTAGACTTTTTTAGAATATTTTTTATAATTTTAACAGAACTCTCTGCCTGACCATTAGACTGTGAATGATATGGACTCGTAACTACATGTTCTATGTCCCAATCATATAAAAATGATTTAAATTCAATAGATTGAAAAGGAGGACCACCATCAGACACTAAAGACATTGGTATTCCATGACGTGCAAAAATAGATTTTAAATGAATTATTACATTTTTTGCAGTAGAATTATTATTTAGAAAAGCAGTTTCTATAAACTTTGAATAATAATCTGTTACAATAAGGTACGTTTGATTATCATAATACATTAAATCAATACCTACTTGTTGCCATGGAAACTTATTTATTTCATAATTTATCAGTGGTTCCTTCTGATTAGAGACTTTAAATTTATTACATATTTGACATTGGTCGATTAAATTTTTTATATCTACAGAAATATTAGGCCAAAATAAAATATCTCTAGCTAATCTAAGACATTTGTTTATTCCTTGATGTCCTTCATGTATTTTGTTTAACATTTCTTTTCTCATAGACTGAGGTACTATTAATTTATTACCCTTAAATATTAACTCATTAATAACATGAATTTCACCTATATGCACCTATAGCTGATTTTGATGCATCTACTGACAAGGTTAACGGTATTTCTGGATCATAATGATTTAAAACTGTTACATTTGAAATAGCTTCCTTCAAAATATTAAAACATTTTTCACAATTCTCGTCCCATGACCATACTACATTATTTTTTAATAAATTTCTCAAAATTTGTGATTTATCAGACAAGTTTTCAATAAACGGACCTAAATAATTTACCATTCCCAAAAATCTTTGTAAATCTTTGATATTTTTCGGAGACGGCATTTCTAAAATAGCTTTGACTTTCTCTTTGTCAACTTTTACACCTTCTTTACTAAAAATATAACCTAAAAAACATACTTCCTTGACTAAAAATTTACATTTTGACTTATTTAATTTTAAATTGACTTCTCTAGCTCTTTCCAAGACTTTTCTTAATCTAATATTATGAATTTCTTCAGTTTCTCCATAAATCAAGAAATCATCGACAAAAATCAAAATTCCTTCCAGATCCCCAAATAAATCTACCATAATTCTATAGAAAATTTCTGTTGCTGCATTTATTCCAAACGGTAGTCTTACAATACCTGTACCTTCCAAATGGAGTTTGAAAAGTACATAAATTACTACTTTCTTCATCTAATTTTAATGACCAGAAACCAGAATAAGCATCTAAATGTGAAAAATAAGCTGCACCTATAAGTTTTGATCTGATTTCATCTATATTTTTTAATGGAAAATATTCTCTCATTATGCACTTGTTTAATCTTCTAGGATCTAGACAAATTCTCAATTTACCTGACTCTTTGACAGTTATGACGACAGAATTTGCCCATGAAGTAGGTTTGGTAACTTTTTCAATGACCTTCATCTTGTCGTCCATGCGATCCAATTCTTCACAAAGACTTTTTTGTAAAGCAAACGGAACCTTTCTAGGCGGATCGACGCACGGAACAGCATCTTGGCGAAGTTTGAGATGAACGACAGGTGGTAGACATCCGAGACCCTGAAATATGTCGTTATATTCAGTTAATATAGTGTTACGATTACATTGGACATTAAATATTCTTTTTATAATTCCAAGTTTTTTTATGGTCGGTAGCCCCAAGACTGATTGACATTCTATATTTGTAACAAAAAATATTATACTATTTATGACATTTCCATTAATTTGACATTCAAGATCACACTGACCAATAATAGGTATTTTATCACCTCCAAAACCTGACACTTTTGTATAACCTTTTTGTAAAAATTTATTACATAAATTTAATTTTTTAAAGTTTGACAATGACATGACATTAATATCAGCCCCTGTATCCAAAATACAGTCTAATATTTCACTATTAATTATTATATCTATGTGCCTTGCTTGACTTGAATAATTGTTATTATTTAAATTTCTTATTATTGAAATAAAATAATCCTCAGAGCAATTAGCACTGTCATCATTGGGTTTTGGTGACTTTAAATTTCTGACTTTGTTGTGACAATAATTATTTTTGAAATGACTATGACAATATTTAGCAAAATGACCAAAATAATTACATGACCTGCATTTGACATTGACTGCTGGGCACTTGTAGCGATGATGCTGACCACATCTTCCACATGGAGAGATATGACCGCTTGACCTTGACTGTGATGACGATGCTGACGGTGACCCATGACGACTTGAAGATCCTTTTGGAGTTGACCCTCTTGGACTTGACTTGACTTGCATTTGACTTCTTGACGTGTTTTTATGATGACTTATCTGAAGAATGTTTTCTGGGTGTGCTCGTTGATTTATTTCCTCAGCATTGCATTGTGACATTAAGATAGTTTTTGTGATTTCTATCGTTTTTTGCAATGACAATGTGGAATCTTGTAGTAGATGTTGACGGATGTGATTCAAATTTGTACACATATTCGCAATAAATATATCTCTTACTAGAGATTCTCGCAGATTGCCGAATTCACAATCTAGACTTAAATTTTCGAGGTCCAGTAGAAAGTTGTTGATATCTTCAGAATCCTTTTGTTTCCGAGTAAAAAATGAATTCCTCAGCATTGTTACATTTTTGTGAGGTGCAAAGTAATCATCAAACTTTTTCTTGAGTTCTTTTAAAGTAATGGTTTCAATATCCATGTTGAATGATTTGAAAATTTCCATACCTTTCGATCCAATGCTGTGAAGAAGTATGGCAATTTTCCTCTTTTCTGGCGCATCTTCTAGATCTGATGCCATTAAATATATCTCATAGTTTTACCACCAACTTTTCCATATTCCCACATTGTTTGGGTTGTTTGACAATACATTTAGATTTGTCAAGGCACTGAAATCGTGTTGCACATATGACTTTGTAGTTTCCTTCGACATCTTGATTTTGACTTGTAATTTTTATTATTTTATTTTATGACTCTTAACATCCCACTTCTGACACCATGTTTCGTTGACTTGTTGGTTTTGAGGATGTTAATATATAAACACTACGACTTTACAAGATAGACTTTATTGACTAGTGTTAACTCCATTGACATTACTTAGAGACCGTTAGAGACTGACTGACGACAATTATATTAGTGATGTGCGATACTACATAGTGATGTGACATACACCACTATTTAATTAACAATATCAACATGTTTCGAAAACTATGTTTTCTTCGAAGAAAACTATGTTTTGTTTTCATTAAAATAAAAAAATATGTTTTCATTAAATTAATAATGACACCACAAAGTGAATTTGCGAATTTTGAAGAAAAAAAATAATATATTTCACTGTTTTTCTAATCACAGGAGGCCCATGTTGTCCCAAAACATCATATGCCGTTACAATCACACGAGACCCAGATTGTCCCAGTGCATTATTAAAAGTTAGATATCTCTCTTCCTGACGTGCGAATATTTGTGATTTCTTTTATTTTAGAAAGCGAAAGAAATAATGCTTCTTATTGCCTCAGGATAATATGAGCAATGTTGTTCAGATATTTTACAAACCCGATCACAAGTGACGGTTTTATTTCGCGCCAATTTGTGACGTAATACACATTTAATTTAAAAAAAAAAATTATATGAAAGTGATAAAAAGTGAGGTGACAGTCTTATTACAAATTTTGTTAGGAAAGGGAATCTGAATTTAAATTTTAAAATTTATTCTATTTTAAATACTTACTTTAATTCGAATATTCGCAGGTACGCATTTTTTAGCCAATTTATATTTCAAATATTAAAATTTTTATATTTAGAAACAAAAATATTGATTTCTTATAAACACGTCGGAAAGATTATTTTATCTAGATTTTAGAAAAATTTTTGTTTTTGCAAAATGGTTAAAAATAAACCATAAAAATGAACATTTAAAATGCACAGGAGAACCAGGAATTTTGCGAGCAAACCTTGGCAGGCAAAAGTTTACAGATATTATTTTCTTATTCATCGAAAGGTTTATACAAAATATTATTTTCAATTCGTAGGATATTTTATTTATTTATTTAAACGCCCATAGGGCTTTTACATATAGTGCAGTACATGTTTTTGACAAAATATAGGAAATAACATAAAATATAAGAAACAACATATAGGAAACACAAAATATAAGAGTTGACACAAAGCAGGTAACACAGAATATATTGTAAGTAAAAATTGAGGTAAAGATGGTTTAAGAAGTAGGAATAAATAGTTGGCACATACGTCGTTTAGAGTTTGATAAATTTAATTTATTATCAAATACATCCATATTGTTTAAATATTGGTTACCAAGGCTGCGTAAACGCTTTATTGGAGAATGCAAACTATAGTTGGAATGAGATGTGTGTATATGAAATGTTAATATATGTCTAGTCGATTGTGTAGGTACGTGTAGATTTATCAATTGCAGGAGTTCACAACAGTTGAATTTAGAATTTAATAATTTTAATAAAAGGGTTAGGTCGTTAATTTTTCGTCTGTTTTCTAAAGTTGGAATTTTAAAAATATTTATTAACGACGGGTAATTTATGTTCTCTAAAGGGATGTTAAGTTTAAAATTTACGTAACGTAGAAATTTTCTTTGAATTCTTTCAACATTGTGTATATGAATTTTGTAAAAGGGCGACCAGACTATGGAGTTATGTTCCATTAGGCTTCTAACAAGGGCGTTTAACAGTTTAATGATTTGTAAGGATTCAAAGTTTTTAATTGTTCTTAATACAAATCCTAATGTTTTCATACAGTTTGTTGAATGTGGACCGTGAAGTCTAGTTTTTCATCCATTATTATGCCAAGATCTCGCATTTCGGATACTCTTTCTAAATTCATTTCTTTTATTGAATAGTCAAAAAGCAATAATGTTTTTTTTTCTGGAAAAGGTCAATGTTTTGCATTTGTCTACTGTTTTGTTTTGGAGGAAGGAACGCATCTTCAGGAAACTTTAAAGGACTTGTGACTTTTATTTGCTCTATTCCCAATTACATTGTGAATATTCAGGAGACCCAAACTACCCAACCCAAACCAAGGAGTTTACTTTTACTTGTTAAGAAGGTATGATGATGAGACGAGAAGAGAGTGAAAAAACCTAAACATAGGCCTTTTATAATGCTTCCTAAGTAGAGGGGAGTTTGCATCTCCTGACATCTATGGATAATTTCTTCTATTAATCAATCAACTTTACATAAACCAAAAAATCGGAGAGGTATTATCTGGAGAGGTGTGAGTCCTAGCTAATTAGGTTAAATTTTATACATCTACATTTAAATATAAATTGTTTTGTGAGCACCAGTTATTTAGCATGTCTATATTAAATTGAAGAACTTGACAATGGTTTAAGAGAGATATTTCTTTATATAATTTAATATCATCAGCGAAAAGCAATACATAACGTCTTTGAAGCAGTTCACTATATCGTTTATAAAACCTTGCGGATATTTATTTATTTACGCCTTTAAGGCTTTTACAAATACACGTTATTTACAGTTACATAAGTTATTTAACATTGTAATAAAAATTATTAATAGAATTAAAAAGAAATGACAATATTAGAATAATAATAATAAAATTTATGTCAGAATTTTAAAAATTTCCGATATAAATTTTGGTAAAGAATAAATGAAAATATCAACGGAACTGAATTTATTACCAAGCCTGTGTAGTCTTTGGATTGGGGAGTTAATGAAAAAGTTAGTTTTTGGCGGATAAACAAAGAACAGTTCTGGAAGTCTCGTGTCACGATTTGGTACTCGGAATGTTATTAGTTTGGTTAAGTCAGGTGCGTCAAGTGATCATTAACTAATTTGAATAAAAGTACCAGATCGCTCTTGGTTCTTCTACACGATAAGTCAGTTAAATTTAGTAGTTTTATTAAATTATCATAATTAATTTGTTCAATGGGTATAGAGAGTTTGAAATTAATGAATCTTAAAAATTTATGTTGAACTCTTTCAATTTTTAATTGATGTGTTTTATAGTATGGGGACCAAATAGTTGAATTGTATTCTAAATTACTTCTAACTAAGGCAGTGAAGAGAATTTTAAATGAATAAAGTGATGAAAAATCAATATGTATTAATGTTGTGATTGCAATCTGTGTGTTAAGATAGGGCAACATAATTCACGATTTGGGAGGAGAGTATGGGTACCGCCGCCCTGGAGAACCATATATTGGAAAACCAACCGACACTTCTGCCATAGATCACCGCAAGTAGTTTGCTACTTTTAGTCACTTTGCAGGGTGCCCGGGTTCATGGGGTGAGGTTTGTCTAGCTCTTGGTGGAGGATGCGTCTGCCCATCTTGTGTGTGGCAGGCTGGATCGAGAGAGATCGGTTGAGGAGGTTTTTTGACCTCTCCACCCGGGTTCTCTCGTACCATCGCCTTGTACCACAGTGGAAGGCGATGAATTCGTACGTCCGTCCCTCCTGGACACATTGACCCCTACATAGATTCCTACCTCCACACAGCATCCCCTAATAAGACATAGGCCGGGACATTTTTCATTTTTCACAGACATTTTTCTTCAAAGCCTTCTGTGTGGAGCTGAGGTAAAAAAAAAAAAATATATATATATATATATATATATTAACAGAACTAAAAAACAGGTATGTTTTCAGGTTTTCACGGCCAAAAGTATTTTTGTTATTTATTTTTGGGGTGTTATGCCGTGTTGCGCTACCTCCTTCTTTAGCCAACGTTTCGGATAGCGTTAGTGTCCGTCATCATCTGCCCTGATGATAGACACTGTAACGCTGTCCGAAATGTTGGCTAAAGAAGGAGGTAGCGCAACACGGCATAACACCCCAAAAATAAATAACAAAAATGAACTAAAAAACAGTTTCTTTGTTTCCTGTTTTTGTTCTGTTTTTCTGTAACCAGCTTCTGCCCAGAATCGAAATGTGTTTTCAAGTATTTTGGAATAAGGCAGCCAAATTCAACGGTGCAGCACAATTGGATGTCAAGCGGGAATATTAGCTCTGCACAGGAGGCCATGAGGAAAATAATTTCCCTCAGAGCCTATGTCATCTTAGGGGATGCTGTTTGGGGGGGTTTTTAAGAAAAATAAGAGGAGGATGTTCTGGAAAGGGAATAGGTATGGGCTGCCGGATGGCTGGCGTAGTCCAGCGGTAAGGTTCTTGACTGGCAATCCGAATGTCGCGGGATCGAATCCCGGCGTGGCAAATAAATTTTATTTGATTAATTTGTGTTATTCCACAATTAATTCATTTAAAATAATATATAGTATATTTGTGGCACATTCCACTGTGGAAGATACTCTCAGTATCGCCCTGGTGTAAGACCATCTTTCAGAATTGAAACGTTGTTCGAAATGACTTTGGCTGTGTTTGGTGACCGGATCTAAATAGCCAGGTACTTCCCTATCTTCTTCTTCCCCATTTTATTCCCCTCCCCACTACCTTCAGCCTCGCAAGATACCCCAATTGGGGATGCCTTAGTCTCACTGGCTTCAGACGGGAGCAGCTGGGACTCTTGTCGAGTATTCATATAAAAAATATATATACAAATAATGTTCAATATATTTGCATTTGTCCTCAGGCTGTGCGGCTGGGAGGGCGACCTCCTCAGCTACTGGAGGCTCGGCACTTGGAGCTGGTGAGCGTGGGGCGGGAGCACTCCGGGGTCTGGGAGTGCCGCGGCCAGGACCCGGCCGGCCGAGCCTGCCTCAGTCGGGTGGCGCTGATAGTCATGGGTGAGTCTCTCTCTTCCTCCTTCTTCCATTTCTCTGCCCTTCATCTAAAATTTGGAAACTTATATTCCGATGTTGAAGATATTATATTTTTTTGCATTAAGGCAGTATTCTAGTCTAGATTAAAAAAACAATTTATTTTTTCTTCCTGTTTCCAAAGTTTAAATATTCAAAAAGAGATTTTTCGAAATTTGCATTATTTTAAAAGTTATAAACATTTTAATGTCGCGGTTTTGACGAAATCTAACCAGAATCTGAATAGAACCAAAATTTAAACGCATTTTTCTCAAAACTACTTTTTTCGAGACGGTTGACACGATATCTCAAGTTCTACTTAACCAATTTACTTGAAATTTAGTGTGAGCCTTCTCTTTACATTACTTTATCGCATGAACCAGAACTATAACAAAATTTCAATTTTCACTATTCTAAAAAAATTCGGGAAAGTCAAAAAAACTGGTAAAAAATGTCTTTATTTCAGACAGCCGCCATTTTGTGAAAAAAAAATTTATGACTTCTCCGAGGTTCATGCCGTAGCAGCATTTGTTTGGATTAAAAATTAATTTTGGTTTTTTTTTTTTCAAATTACTAGGAGGGTTGCAATTGTGTAAACCACGGCGCGTCATACTTTTAAGTCCCTCCACTTTAACACCCTGTAACTTTTTATTTTTTCTTTTGATTTTTTTTTAATGTATTCCTTAATGTTTAATAAATATTTGGTAAAATAATGTCTGCAAAAATATTATTGTTTTTTTTTTTTAAATTTCACCTGAAAAAACACCTACAATTCAAGTTTCTGGACTATAATACCCCCTTAACTCCGCACGGGTAGCCCTGAAGAAAATAATTTCCTTAACCCTTAAGTACCGACGTGTGGTCTGACAGACACGTCGAGCTTTCGAAAAGTCTAGTTACCTATGTTAGCGTAGTAGTATCACCCTGTACTTCTTTTTACCCCTCGACTAGTTGCCCAACAGAGTTCGTGGAGAATAGCAGTGTCGGAGCATGCGATTTCGGTAAGTTATGGCTGTCAAAAGATCGCGAGCGGTCTGTCAGACCACACGTCGGTACTTATGAAACTTTTTTTGGCTACAACTTTTTCAGATTATATGGGTTTACTCTTTTATTTTTAGTCAAATATTAAAATGAATTAGTCAGGATCTTTGAGCATGAAACGAGCGACCTCAATTGAAAATTACAGTGTTCCTGTCTAGGAAGAAATATGAAACACGGTCTTATTCCAAGGGAATTAAGTGCTCGTCGATAAAAAGAGTTTTTGGGTCAGATGCGCCGGAAAACGTAAGGGAAGAAAATGAAATGGAGAGTTACCAACCTAGAAAAATGTTTTTTTTTGTTTTCATGGTTTACCTAGTTCTTTAACTTTAACAATAATTTATTTTAGAGAGAACCCGTTTCATAATTTGTCGGAAATTCCTCAGCAAATTGTTTCTTTTAAATTAAATATTATTTGAACCCTTTTTTTCACGTCGGTTTCTTTTTTTGACAGTTTAAAAAAACGGCACGCCCTTTTTTTTTCATTAAGCGGCCATGCATTTAAATTTCTTCGAACGATGATCTTGCGATCGTACCCTTGCAACGGTACAGGGCGGTTCCGGTGAGAAAGATTAATTATTCTCCATACCAGCATTTTAACATAATAACTCAATATCGATTTTATTTCATTCCAAATTTGCTTTGATAATATCCAAATTAAAAAATGCTCAAACTCGTGATGATAAAACAATTAAAATTATGTACTTTTTGTAATTATTTTTTTATCGTAAGTATTTATAATTTTTCAATAATGTCTAAGCAAAATAAGAATGTAAATTCTTTTTTAAATATATTAGTTTGTAATACTGTAAATAAATAGACGAACTGAAGTATTTTCGTCACAAAACAAATGCGCGGATTTTTTTTTGTGATTTTATTTGAATTAAAATTAAAATTCTGAAAAGAAGCTTTAACAAATAATTTATTGATTTATTTTACTGCATTTGATTTGATGTTGTTTAATACAAAATTTTACAAATCTGCCAACGACCTACGGTAAAATCATATTGTACTAAAACTAAACATGACGGCCTCCGTGGTCCCGAGGCAAGACTCTCGACTCACAATCCGAAGGTCGCGGGTTCGAACCCGGCGTGCGCAAATAAATTTTATTTGATTAATTTGTGTTATTTCACAATTTATTCATTTAAAATAATATATGATATATTTGCGGCACGTTCCAGAGTGGAAGATACTAATAGTATCGCCCTGGTGTAAGACCACCATTCAGAATTGAAACGTTGCTTGAAATGGCTTTAGCCGTGTTTAGTGACCAGATCTGAATAGCCAGGTACTTCCCCACCTACCTCTTCCCTATCTCCTCCCCCCCCCCCCCACTACCTTCAGCCTCACAACATACCCCAATTGGGGATGCCATAGTCTCACTGGCTCCAGACGGGAGCAGTTGGGACTCTTGTGCGGTATTTCATGTAAAAAAAAAAAAAAACATATTTGCTCAAAAATTTAAAAATAGCTTTACTAGATAAAAAAAACTGTCTTTCGAAATCAATTGTAGTTTTTTGTGGAAAAGAATCAATACGCCAAAAATTTAATTTAAAAATGACATATTTCCGGCTTTGTCTGGTTATTCCCCCTTTACTCCACATAGGAGTCATGTGAAGATCTTTTTGAGGAGAGGAAGGAATGAACATTGGTCTTCAAGCGACGTTTTAGGAAGGAGGAAACACAGAGGTCGTTGAACTCAAGAATGAATCAAAGAAGCGACCCGTTCTCAAGTGACAAATGTCAACCGTGTACAAATGTTGGGCGCGCGTTTGGCGTATTTACAACGGCGCCAAAGGGATCAATGACACTGGTTCCTCGTGGTATCTTCCATTGAAATAACGGTAGAACAAAGATAGCATTCCCACCCGAAGCCTGTAGGAGATTGCTATCCATTTGTTAATAATAATAATAATATTTGGATGATTTATAAAGCGCCATTTTTGTTAAAAATCACCTCAAGGGCGCTGTAAAAACTTACAATATATTTCTAAAATCTAGAAAAACTACAAACTAGACAAACAATTAAAAACAACTTATGGCTAAAAATTGCATCCACCGGTTCATACTAAAATATATGTACAATGCGTCGACCAATGAACGCGATGCTTCCTAAAAATGTATACAGGACCATACTTACCTGGGAGGTCGCTTGAAATTAACACTGTTTATTGTCTATTGAGAAATTTAGATAGAGTTCGCACGCAGAGGACATTATTGTGAACACTTGTTTTATGTATTTAACCCTGAAATATATTTTAATATTAGTATATAATACATTCTTTAATGAGTGTATTTTGGAAATCAAAAGCAACATTTTGTAGTGGGCGGTACAGTAGTACAAGGATTTGATCTTCCTAAATGTGATTCGTCAAGAGACAGATTGATGTGTAAAGATTCAAGTAATTGTAATTCAATAAGAAAAGTGTGATTAAGATGGGAGAATATATCAAAAGGGGCGCCCGTTTGTGCACAGGGTCGAGGGTTTTTTCTGGTATTTTGGGGCTCCAGACTGGAGGTGACTACCAAATTCCAACTTGGGGGGCACTTTTTTTTCATAATATGTAATAGCATAATACAAATAGGTAGTAATTTTATAGCATTAGCAATTTGAGTGATATGGCAGATTCCTACCATAATTTTTCCTTCCTCAGAACTTTCTCTTCTTCCTGTTCTGTCTAATAGCCAGTGGAAGTGCATTGTAAACTTAAATATATATATATATCTAAAATTTTATTGCTGTAAAGTTGTTTTAGCAAAAGGGATAAGTTTTTTTTTACTTTATCACCGCACAGGAGACCCCGAGGAAAAAAATTCCTTCAGAGCCTACGTCATCTTTGGGGATGCTGCATGGAGGGTCTTTTTAGAAGAAGGAAGGAGAGTTCTGGGAAGAAAAAAATGTTTCCAGGAATTTAGGACATATGAATCCATCTCTCCCACTGCGATGCAAGGCGATGCGTCGAGAGTTCTGCTGGTCCAGGTTACGTCTCCCTAAACCTGTCTCTCCCGATCCAGCCCACCACGCAATAGGCAGGCAAACGCATTTGAGGTAACTGTGACCCCGCTCAACTAATGACGTAGGCCTTTTGGCGCGTCTAATCGAAAATTAATGAGCCATTGTTTGGATGATTGCAGAGCCCCCGTCCGCGCCGTATCTGCAGGTGTTTGGGCGGCGGCTGGATGCGGGGAACGTGTTTGTACCGGCCGCGGAGGGCAGCGAGCTACTGCTGGCATGCACCGCCGAGAGAGGCCGCCCCGCCGCAGCGCTGCGCTGGGAGCCCGCGGCGATAGTGGTGGGATATACCGCGCGCCATGGTCAGTATCACTTATATCACTAACACATTTAACTGTCAAATTTGCCCGCAAAATTCCCGGTTCTTCCCACGCATTTTAAATGTTCCTTTTTATTGGTTATTTTTTAACTTTTTTGCAAAAACAAAAATTTTTCTAAAATCTACATCAGAGGTTCCCAAACTTTTGTTCTCGTGGAAAACACATGTTCATGTGATATGAGTTGGGGGGCGGGATGGGATATGGGCACGGGATGGGTCTCAAAATGACCATTTTTCACCGAAATACTATTGTACTGTCTGCCCATTGGCAGGTAAAGCCAAGCCAAGCCAACATTTTTTTCTTTACTATCGAAACCAGCAGGCTTATTCTCTATCTTTTGTGGGATCGTTATCGAGATAAATTTTCATGGACCCCCGTCGAGTCTCCCGTGGACCCCTGGGGGTCCACCTGGACCACTTTGGGAATCACTGATCTAGATAAAATAATCTTTCCGATGTGTATATTAGAAATCAACATTTTTGTTTTTAAATTTTGATATTAAAAATGTAAATTGGCTTTAAAATACGTACCTGGGGATTCCTCAAAAAAGTACATAAAATAAAATAAACTGAAAATTTTAAATACAAATTCCTTTTCTTAAAAAAATTTGTAATAAAACTGTCACCTCACTTTTTATGACATTCGTACAATTTTATTTTTAAATTAGGTGTTTGTTACGTCACAAATTGGCGCAAAATAAAATCGTCACTTTTGATCGGGTTTGTAAAATATTTAACCAATATAGCTCGTACATTTCTAAGGCAATAAGAAGCATTATTTCTTTCTCTTTCTAACATAAAAGAAATTACAAATGTTTGAACGACAGGAAGAGAGATATCTAACTTTTAATAATGCACGGTCGCTCTGGGACAATTCGGGTCTCCTGTTATTATAACGGCATATGATGTTTTGGGACAACTTGGGTCTCCTGTGATTAGACGGATTAAAAACATTACAAAATTAACATTTCAAATCGTTTTTTAAAGCTAGATAAAGAAAAATAGTAAATGAAACAATATTTCTTTGTTGAAAACACTTAAATATTTCATTAATACCAACCGGTTTCAGAACGACCTTTCCTTCCTCAGGAAACAACTCATAATTTCGAAATTAGAATCAAATGATATTTATGACGTCTTAAAAATAATAATATTTCTGATTTCGCTAACCATAGTTTTGAAAAATATTCATAATAAAAATAAAGGAAAACACTTGGATATTACAAGCCTTAGAAAAACCCTCAAGGAGGAAATAGGTGTACAGGCTTTAAAAAATTCATTTTTTTTTCTTTCATAAATCGATTGTAGTACTATTCAAAAATATATTCTGAAAATTTCAAACCAAAATTCCACACCGTTTAAAAGTTGTAAGTAGTAGGCGGCTGGCAGAGGCAAAAACATTGGGAATGTATGGCGAGCGATGTGCTGAAATAGACCAACACCAAATGATCTTTTATCTTTTGTAGCTAAGTCTGTTGGCCCCATAAAGCAAATTACCAGCCAGAATCTATGAGGCGAGGAATGGAGGGGGAACAGTTTCGAGGTCCAACATATATAGGTACGGGCCTCAGATGCCGCCACTATCACACACTAATGCACGCTGAAGGGGGAGGGTGCACGCAGAGTGACTGGAAAATAGAAAACGTAGCAAAACCCTCCTCTTTTTCTATTTCCCCGATAACACGTCCGGTACACCACACGTATCCAAAAAAACTGATGCC
This sequence comes from Glyphotaelius pellucidus, assembly GCA_936435175.1. NCBI lineage: Eukaryota > Metazoa > Arthropoda > Insecta > Trichoptera > Limnephilidae > Glyphotaelius > Glyphotaelius pellucidus. The sequence goes on from OW386565.1 coordinate 1,063,243, forward strand.
CTGACCTTGCCAGCAGATGGAACTTCTCCGCCTCTTTTTTTTGGAGCCGATTTTCCTTTTTTAGTCCATTGTTTTGACTGTTCCTCCGTCTCAGGTGTGAAGTGATGGACCCATGTTTCATCCATGGTTACGAATCGACGCAAAAACTCGGCTTTATTGCTGTCAAACGTCGCCAAACACGCCCGACGCTGTTTCTTTATTTACATAGCAAAATCTTTTTTTTTATATGAATACCGCACAAGAGTCCCAACTGCTCCCGTCTGGAGCCAGTGACATCCCCAATTGGGGTATGTTGTGAGGCTGAAGGTAGTGGGGAGGGGAAGGAGATGGGGAAGGGGAAGGTGGGAAGTACCTGGCTATTCAGATCTGGTCACCAAACACGGCTAAAGCCATTTCAAGCAACGTTTCAATTCTGAATAGTGGTCTTAGGCTAGCTTTACACTCGTAATTAAAAATTACGGATTACGTAAGATTTTGACAGGTCACTCCCAGGAGCGTTTACATATGCATCTGACTTGTGGTAATTAATGATCACGGAAGTGTTTCGGAAGTTCGACCTGTGTAACTGCTCATGCGACCGTTTACATCTGTAAATTTATTTGCGGTAAGATGGCTTCCTTTCAACAACGACCTGCTACTGTCAAATTTACGCAATTTTGTCAATAAAGTCGAAAAGGACCAAATAAAGTGCTGAAATAGAATTTGGCTTTAATTAAACAATTCTTCACGCACTTTTTTGCCGTCAAAGGCGAAAATTAATGGATTTCTTTCATTTTATTCGAATGACAGCTACCTGACAGCTGCCGACAGTAACCGACTTCGTATTCAAATACGTAATTTTAAAAACAGAAACATTGAGATTATAAAGGTTTGGACCGATAATTGAATAGAAGGATGCTCATTTTCAGAAAACTCAAATAAGTGGAAATAAATACTAGTTTTATAGGAAAATAATCCAATAAAAACAAATGTCTTTTGATTTTTGACATTTCGCAACGGCGCATTTTGGTACTATTTCTTACAAAAAGTCCCTCAGCTTATCAAACTGATTTTATAAGCTGTGAGAAGGCTGTAATTTCGCGCGGACGCGATTAGACCTGTCAAAAATCTTCCGGAAGAAGAAGTTCTGTAACATGCTTTAAATTACGTTAAGTGACTTTTGGTGTCGTTTACATTGGTAATTTGGCCATAATTCGCTTACACGAGCGAATTACGGGAAAAAACTTACGAATGTAAAGCCAGCCTTACACCGGGGCGATACTGTTAGTATCTTCCACTCGGGAACGTGCCGTAAATATACTAAATATTATTTTAAATGAATAAATTGAGAAATAACACGAATTAATCAAATAAAATTTATTTGCCACGCGGGATTCGATCCCGCGACCTTCGGATTGTGAGTCGAGAGTCTTACCTCGGGACCACGGATCTTTTGTCCATTATCACATATTCGTAGGATTTATAAAAAAAATATTATACAATTAAAATTATTTCTACTTAATTACATACTTACAAATAATGGAAAATTTGCTAAAATTGGCAGCAAAGCAATCCGAGGTATTTTAAAAAGTGCCATATTGTGGCAAAAAGTGCTCCAGTGGCTAAGCTTCATGAGGTGGTACTTCCTACCATAGTAATTTTTTAAATAAAAATCTGCCATCTGTACGTAAGGTTGGATACTTCTGGGACCATCCTCGTAGAATTCACTTTAAAATATTTTCCAATGTACTGTGCTGTCATTTAATAATAGTCAGTAAATAAATGTAATAAATAAATAAATATATAAAATATTCAATTTTAGAACTTTTGTTTATCCGATTTAGGATTTATAGTAAAGTTTTTTAAGCAACCAACAATTTGCACGCCATTCTAAAAAGGACTCGTAATTTTTAAGGGGTATTCTAGTCTAGAAAAATAAAATAAAATTTTTCTTCATATTTCCAAAGGTTAAATATTCAAAAATTTTTCTTTGAAAGGATTTTTCGAAATTCGCATTATTTTAAAAGTTATAACCATTATAATTTCGCGGTTTAGTCGAAATCCTACAAAAATCTAGAGAGAATCAAATTTTAAATGTATTTTTTCAAAATCACTTTTTTCGAGACGGTTGACACGATATCTCAAGTTCTACTAAACCAATTTAGTTGAAATCTGGTGTGAGCTTTCTCTATACATTACTTTATCGCATGAACAATAACGAAATTATAATTTTTACTATCCTAAAAAAATTCGGAAAGGTCAAAAGAATTTATGACTTCTCCGAGGTTCATGCCATAGCAGCATTTGTTTGAATTAAAAATTAATTTGGTTTTTTTTTTTCGGATTACTAGGGGGGTTGCAATCGTGTCAACCAGGGCGCACCATATTTTTGAGACCCCCCACTTCAACACCCTGTAGCTTTTAATTTTTTTATTTGACTTTTCTTTTTAAGTGTTTTTTAATGTTTAATAAATATTTTGTAAAATAATGGCTACAAAAATATTACTGTTTTTTTTTTATTGCACCTGAAAAAACACCTACAATTCATGCTTCTAGACTAGAATACCCCCTTAAGCAGATTTTATTTTCCTGGAGTAAATAGTGAAATTACGGTGCAAGTTGCATGCCTGCTTATTTTCAACTTGATTGTTTATGAGATCAAACAACTGATGCGAGCTTCAGATCTGATGACTTTGTACGCAATAATAAAATGATTGTAATGGTGGTTGGTATTTTTGGCAGGTATGGATGTGTCATCGTCTGTGGCTAAATTCACGGTGCGGCGGGCGCATCACAACACCACCATTGCCTGCATCGCCACTCACCCCTCGCTGGCCGCCCCGATGGTGGCCTCCACCCTGCTGCACGTCCAGTGTGAGTATCTTTCCCTCGACCCTCCCCTCTCGATCACCACTATTGCCTGCATCGCCACTCACCCCTCGCTGGCCGCCCCGATGGTGGCCTCCACCCTGCTGCACGTCCAGTGTGAGTATCTTTCCCTCGACCCTCCCCTCTCGATCACCACTATTGCCTGCATCGCCACTCACCCCTCGCTGGCCGCCCCGATGGTGGCCTCCACCCTGCTGCACGTCCAGTGTGAGTATCTTTCCCTCGACCCTCCCCTCTCGATCACCACTATTGCCTGCATCGCCACTCACCCCTCGCTGGCCGCCCCGATGGTGGCCTCCACCCTGCTGCACGTTCAGTGTGAGTATCTTACCCTCGTCCCTTCCCTCTCGATCACCACTATTGCCTGCATCGCCACTCACCCCTCGCTGGCCGCCCCGATGGTGGCCTCCACCCTGCTGCACGTCCAGTGTGAGTATCTTTCCCTCGTCCCTCCCCTCTCGATCACCACTATTGCCTGCATTGCCACTCACCCTTCACTGGCCGCCCCTATGGTGGCCTCCACCCTGCTGCACGTCCAGCGCGAGTATCTTTCCCTCGACCCTCCCCTCTCATCGCCACTCTTCCTTCGCTGGAGATGGAAGAAGAGGAAAGTGAAAGGGGGAACGGGGGCGGGAATGCGAAAGGACGCGCATTGAGAAACAATTTCTTATGTGGCATTGCAATGTATGTCGAACTCACTAAGTTATGTATGAATTTGTTTGACTTTGAATATGTATGTGCCATCAGGGCTGGGCAAAATACATGCATTGCTGTAATTAAAGTACAAATTACAAAATACTTTTTCGCATGCATTTAAAATACGAAATACAAAATACTTTGAAGTTGTGTATTTGAAATACAAAATACAATATTTTAACCGTTTTTTAATAAATATTAAAATATAGTATTTTAACCATTTTTATTATTTCAAATACAAAACACAGTATTTTAACCATTTTTTTTATTTCAAATACAAAATACAAATTACAAAATACATTTGGTGTTGGTAGAACCTTTGGTTGCAATAAATTATCGCAAGAGCCCTTATCTAAGGTTGTGTTTCCACAGAAGCAAAGTTGAGCAGAGTGAAACAGAGACGTGCAAAAATTGACCAATCATATTGCTCAGAAGACACATCTCATCTCCGCTCCACTTGTAAAGTTTTGTGGTTTTGACGGAATTTGATCATCCATTAATTATCAATTATCAATTAACTCACGTCTTCATGAACCGCGAAACGATGAAAACGACAATTGACAAGATACTTGCTTTGACGTACAGTGTTTTCAACTCTAAATATTACCATTGCTCTGGATTTTAGCGTTTTTAGTCATGTATTTTGTATGTATTTAGTCCATAGTATTTCGTTTTTAGTAGTTTTGAAATACAAATTACAAAATACCTCAGCATCATAATATCAAGTGTGCTCGTCGCTGTTTACCGGGGTAATGAAACATTTCTAAAAGTGTCTCAACTAAATACGGCAACAAAATATTCGACTCTGAAAACAGGCTTTGCCGTATTTGGGCTTCGCAAATTTGTTTATAACGTGGCAAGTAATTCGCGCTCCCATGTAAAAAGGTCTATTCATTCAAAAGCAGATTTTACTTTTAAGAACTAAATGGTGATATTATAATGCGAGATGCCTATACACTTGTCAGATTGATTTATTGACGAATCACATATCATCACAGTCATCTTGCCCCTCTGCGTCCCGCTATATTTAGTTTGTACCCCTCTCCTATATGTCTATGGTATGTGCCTACTTCAGTCAAAAAAAATGTTTAACAGCAAATATTTCCAACTCACTTTTTTACAAGAAGCTGTTTTCTGCTTGGCTAAATTGTAAACCTGTGTGTTGGTTGTTTGTTTCAGACGCTCCCAGGTTCGGTATCAGCCGAGTCCCCGGGTTCGGGTTCCCGCTGAAGGAAGGCTCTGCCGTGGCGCTCCGCTGCGAAGTGGACAGTAATCCTCCGTCACATCCGCGCTGGCGAAAAGACGAAATGGACCCACCCGTGAGCCACACCTAACTCTATTTCGTCACAAATGTTCTACTGGAATAAATGACCAATTAAAACCCAAAATATTCCACAAAATTGATAATTGCCAAAGGTCATCCCAAATGTTTCGCAAGTTTTGTTACTTACATTTGGTGCTCGGATTCATGGAGTGAGGTTTGTCTAGCTCTTGGCGGCGGATGCATCTGCCCATCTACTGCGTGACAGGCTGGATCAGGAGAGACTAGTTGAGGGGGACCTTTAGAACTCTCCAGCCGGACTCTCTCGACCCATCGACTCACACCACAGTGGGAGGGATGGACTTGTACATTCATGTCTCCTGGACACATTGATTCCCAGCTTCTTACACTATTTTTTTTTCCTTTCCAGAATTTCCTCCCCTTCCTTTTCCTAAAAAGACCCTTCACAGCATCCCCTATACCCTACAGCTATGCTTACGCTTTGCTCTACAATATTAAGATTAACTGACCAAATCAATGTGGGACACTTTTTCCTGTAGATTTTGCAATAGTAACAGTGACTTGATGGTTTTTCAGATTCTGGTGACTTTCATTAATTTGACAGTTTTATTAACTTGGATTATAAATTTGTGTGTTTTTTTTAAATGTCCGAAATAATTTTTAAAAATTTAAATGAGCCCCGGTGCAATTCCTCAAGAATTTCAATGAATTGATGTAAATTGGGTGCAATTCCTCAAGAATTTCAATGAATTGATGTAAATTGGGTGCAGTTCCTCAAGAAATTCGTTGAATTGATGTAAATTGGGTGCAGTTCCTCAAGAAATTCGTTGAATTGATGTAAATTGGGTGCAATTCCTCAAGAATTTCAATGAATTGATGTAAATTGGGTGCAATTCCTCAAGAATTTCGTTGAATTGATGTAAATTGGGTGCAGTTCCTCAAGAAATTCGTTGAATTGATGTAAATTGGGTGCAATTCTTCAAGAATTTCGTTGAATTGATGTAAATTGGGTGCAGTTCCTCAAGAAATTCGTTGAATTGATGTAAATTGGGTGCAGTTTTTCAAGAATTTCATTGGATTGATGAAATTGAGTGCAGTTCCTCAAGAATTTCATTGAATTGATGTAAATTAGGTGCAATTCCTAAATAATTTCATTGAATTGATGTAAATTGGGTGCAGTTCCTCAAGAATTTCATTGAATTGATGAAATTGAGTGCAGTTCCTCAAGAATTTCATTGAATTGATGTAAATTAGGTGCAATTCCTAAATAATTTCATTGAATTGATGTAAATTGGGTGCAGTTCCTCAAGAATTTCATTGAATTGATGTAAATTGGGTGCAATTCCTAAAGAATTTCATTGAATTGATGTAAATTGGGTGCAGTTCCTCGAGAATTTCATTGAATTGATGTAAATTGGGTGCAGTTCCTCGAGAATTTCATTGAATTGATGTAAATTAGGTGCAATTCCTAAATAATTTCATTGAATTGATGTAAATTGGGTGCAGTTCCTCAAGAATTTCATTGAATTAATATAAATTGGGTGCAGTTCCTCGAGAATATCATTGAATCGATGTAAATTGGGTGCAATTTCAATTTCATTGAATTATTGTAAGCTGGGTGCCATTCCTCAAGAATTTCATTGAATTGAAGTAATTGAATTGATTTCTTGTAAACAGTGACCTTTCTCTTGTTTTGAATGATAAGTGTGCAAAATGTCATAAATCTTGGAATAAAATTGTTTTTTAAAGACATTTTTCTTTAAATAAATAGGAGTTAAAAAAAAATTTATGTGAAAAAAGTCGTACACTTTACTTAATTTTTATCTAAAATAATGATCATCATGTTTTTGGTTGTAATGATGTAAAACTTCAATGTAATAAATAAAATGTTTTTCTCTGTGCTAGGTGGCGCAGAGTGCGGACGGCTACCTGAACTTCAGCGCGGTGCGGCGAGAGCATTCCGGATGGTACAAGTGCAGCGCATCGCACTCTCTCGGCAACTTCTCCTCCATCGGATACTTCCTCAACGTCAGATGTGAGTGAGCAATGCGTGTTGTCTCTGGCTAGGTGCCGCAGAGTGCGGACGGCTACCTGAACTTCAGCGCGGTGCGGTGAGAGCACTCCGGATGGTACAAGTGCAGCGCATCGCACTCTCTCGGCAACTTCTCCTCCATCGGATACTTCCTCAATGTCAGATGTGAGTGAGCAATGGTGTTGTCTCTCTGGCTAGGTGGCGCAGAGTGCGGACGGCTACCTGAACTTCGGCGAGAGCACTCCGGATGGTACAAGTGCAGCGCATCGCATTCTCTCGGCAACTTCAAAGGAGGGAGGGAGTAGGGTTTCCAGGAGGGGGGGACGAGGGAGGGGGAAGGCAGGGAAGGTAGAAGAGAAACGCTGGAAGGAAACGCAGGGAGGAGAGAAGGTTCGTGGGAACAGGGAAAGGACACCCAGGGAGAAACAATTTTTTGAAAGTCTCCGATGCTTTTCGGATAAAAATGGCAATTATCTCCTTGATTCGTCAAAAAAAAAAAAAATATATATCTGTAGCTCTCATGTTTGTTATTCTGGACTTAAAACGAAGCTATTGAAATGCTTTATCTATTATGACCATAGATGTCCCAATCCGAACTTCGTAGACTATTTTATTACAATTTTTATAATATTTTTTCACCCAGAATTTTCGATCAGCTGTTTACGGTTAAAATTAAGTCCTATTACCATAGATATGCACCTTTCATTATCAAGTATACCACAGACAACATACAGAAATAGAAAATATTCTATGTTGACTCGAATAAGTTCCTCTCACGGCAGTTCCAAAGCAACGCAGGATTTGCGTGGTTATAAAATTTACGATTTTTTATATTTTTTTTATAAATCCTACAAATATGAGATAAATGGTGAAATACAGGTTAATTCATTGGCTATATGTCATCATAATAAGTTTCTATGTCGCCATGTTAAAATTCGAAGGTATGATTTTTTTAATGTTGGCGAAAAATTTAAAAAATGATCTTCCGAAAATCTCAAGCAAACGGAGAAAAAAGTTTTAAAATGCGCTGACGCTCCATGTGGTGCCGGGTACTGCTAGTTTTATATGAAAATTATTTCTTTTGTGAATTAACTTCAACAATTTCAATGAATAAATAATACGTAACGGTGTGTTGTGTTCAACAGATGAAGTGGAACCGACCCAACAGTCCACCCACCACCAAACAGTCTCGGTGTTCGGACAGCGGGTGGAGTTGGCAATGGGTGGAGCCGTCCAACTGCAATGTCCGCCAGGTAAATCGCTGCATTTCATATATTAAAATATATATTCGAACCTTCTAGACTCTAGTAATCTCCGTCCGATCCCAAAAAATTCAAAAATTTTATATTTTTTTTACATAAGCTCCACAGAGGAAGAGGAGGAGGAAAAAGGTATGAGCGAGGGGGGGGTAAGACTCTGGTGTCAATTAATAAATTTATGATTTCATATGACTGGACGCCCTCGATTTAACCAGTAAAATTAATTTGAGAGTACCCACGCGTGATACCCGTTCTAATGCACCTTACTTTGCTACCAATTCTACTAATAATTATTTTGTAAACTCTCCAATACAAAGACTTCATATACTCGGAAATAAATATACTTTAATTGACGTTTATCGGCATCAATCTATTTCTAAATTTAAACTCAGTATATCAGAACATTTAAAATAAAGCTATAAATCACTGAATAGCACCTTAATCGATATATGATTGTAGCTATGTTTCGATAAACACGTACCAAATATATATAATAAAGATTGCTAATTATAAACATAAATAATGTCAATCTTATCGTATTTCTCTTTATAATTAAAATAACTATCTCACATTAATTTACTTTTTTTTTTTTTTTACATGAGCTCCACACAGGAGACCCTGAGGAAAATAATTTCCCACAGGGCCTATGTCATCTTTGGGGATGCTGTGTGGAGGGTTTTTTTAAGGAAGTTTAAGGGTTTTAAGGTTTAAGGAAAGGAGTTTAAGGGGTGGGTAGGAAGGAAAGGGGTTTAAGGGGTGGGTAGGAATCTGGGGTTCAGTGTGTCCTGGTCATCCACCTTCGAGACCTAGACAAACTTCACCCCATGAACCCGGGCACCCCTGCTAAATCACCAAACGTAGCGAACCACTTGGGGTGACCTATGGCAGAGGTTTTGGTTATCCAATAAAGGTTCCCGGGGCGGCGGTACCCATTCCCGCCTCCCAAATTGACTACTTTAATTGATTACTTACCATATATTCTGTGTTACCTGCTTTGTGTCAACTATTATATTTGGTGTTATCTATATTTTGTTTCTTATATTTTATGTTATCTTTATTTTGTTTCTTATATTTTATGTTATTTTCAATATTTTATCAAAAACATGTACTGCTCTATATGTAAAAGCCCTATGGGCGTTTAAATAGATAAATAAATAAATTTGTTATGTAAACGAGTGAAGTCATTAAGTGGAACATTTGCACGGCCCATTTTGGCCAGTTTCATACAAATCTTAAATTTGGATTTGAGATCAAAATACCCAACCAAACTGAAAAATTATTTTTGTAATCAAAAGGTATATCAAATATCTAGTACGGATGTGAGCTACTTTATTTATTTTTGCTTTTAATTATAAGATACGGCCATTCAAGATTTAAGTGTTTCATGATTTTAGAGGAAACTTGGGCAATTATTCGTGGGTAAATGAAAAATAAAAAAAAATAATTTTACTACATTTATCACAGAAATATAATGAAATATAAAATAAAAATGAAGAAAAAAAATCACTCTCGTAGGTGTAAATTTAAAAGACAAATTACATATTTACGGCGGAACAAAAATTTGTCGTTTATACATTGAAATCACTTCTCAAAAAAATGCATTTTTAACGATGTTTTATTTTTTATTTTATTTTTCATTGTATTTGTAAAATAAATTTTATTTTTTTATTTTTTTAATGTTTTTCATTTACTCGCAAATAATTGCCCAAGTTGCCTCTAAAATCATGAAACACTAAAATCTTTAATGGCCTATATCTTATAATATAAAGCAAAAATAAATAAAGTAGCCCCACCCATACGAAAAAGGCTTCAAATGGTCCACAATATTCCAGAACATTCCACAACATTCGAGAGTGTTCTGGAATCTTCCACAATGATCTGGGATGTTCCCAAACGTTGCAGACAATTCTCGAACATTCCAGAATGTTCCGGGATGTTCTGGAATGTTGTGGAATGCTCTCAAATACTCAAAATTCTGGAGAGCTTAGAAGTTTCTAGAGGGCAAAACTTCCAGCCCTTCAAAAGCGCACCCTTCAGGTAAAAACAGGAACCTTCTATATGGATGGGGGATAGGGCGCTAGCACACCATATATCTCTCTTGATCGTATCGGGACTCGTTTTAGAGTTTTAGCAGGATGCATACTTTCATATACTTTTCTTTTATAATAAATATTGATTAGTGGAGCATTGTTGTATTTAAAATTTGCGTGCACAACATTATTCCAGAAAAAATTTTTTTTACTCCTCGTACCTTTCAGAAACAACATAAATTTCTCCCTCGACCAGTCTCTCTCAATTCGCAAACGCATCCTCCACCATGACCTAGACAAACCTCACCCATGTCCTAAAGTCCCCAAACGAAGCGAACCACTTGGTGCGATCTATGGCAGGGGTGTGGTATAATAAATGGTTCCCGGGGCGGCGGTACCCGTATCCGCCTCCCAAATCGATATCTACTGTTATTCTGTAATATTAGTATTTTATTATTACGTTGTTGTGCTCATTTAGATGGTAATTATCTTACATAAATAACGTGTTGCAGGAAGCGAGGGTTGTTGGTCTCCGCACGTGTCGAGCTCGGCCGCACCCGTCCCCGCGGGACTCCTGTACACTTCCCGCGGGGAGTACCGCTGTGAGGGCCGGCAAGGGCCCGAGGCGGGGCGCCACTCTCTCTCCTCAGGTAGGCAAACCATCCACCCCACCCGGTCATGTCACTGCGGGGGCGGGACTCCCGTACACTTCCTGCGGGGAGTACCTCTGTGAGGGCCCGAGGCGGGGCGCCACTCTCTCTCCTCAGGTAGGCAAACCATCCACCCCACCCGGTCATGTCACTGCGGGGGCGGGACTCCCGTACACTTCCTGCGGGGAGTACCGCTGTGAGGGCCCGAGGCGGGGCGCCACTCTCTCTCCTCAGGTAGGCAAACCATCCACCCCACCCGGTCATGTCACTGTAGGGGCGGGACTTCCGTACACTCCCCGCGGGGAGTACCGCTGTGAGGCCCGGCCAGGGCAGAAGTGCCCTGATGATGGCCACTGTAACGCTGTCCAAAACGTTGGCTAAAAAGGAGGTAGCAAAACACGGCATATGTGGTGTACGTGTGAATGTGAATGAGAGCAAGCGAGATGGCATGCTTGCGAGAATCTATGAAAGGTGATGCATGTCAGTAGCGTGCCTCTTTTGCGACAAGCAGCTCCTCAATAAATACCAGTACAATATATCGTATATTCCTTTACTATGTACAACCCGACACGCCACAATAAAGCAAGACACAATCACACCGGCAGTCTATACATTACAGCATAACAACCCAAAAATAAATAACGAAAATACTTTTGGCCGTGAAAATCTTAAATCATATCCAAATAAAGTTTATTTTCCTACGCCGGCATTCGATCCCGCGACCTTCGGATTGCGAATCAAGAGCCTTACCCCTAGACCACAGAGGCTGTGTATAAATGTATGTGCATGATTGCAGGGGGCCCCACAGTGTACCCGGCTAACGCGACGGTGCCGGCTGCAGAGGGTGAGCCCGTGCTGCTGGAGAGCGAGTACTGCTCGTCCCCCGCGCCCAGCCGGGTGGTGTGGCTCGCTGCAGGCCTCGCGCTGCCTCTGGCTGTCAGCCACGGCCGCATAGTGACACACAACTACACGGTAAGCACCCGTCGCAGCAAAATTTTAATTAATACAGGCCTCAACCATATTTTGTCAGAAACTCGAAATATTTCATATATATTTTTTTTTACAGTAACTTCATACAGGAGGCTCTGAGGAAAATAATTTCCCTCAGGGCCTATGTCATCTTTGAAAATGCTGTGGAGGGTGTTTTTGAGGAGAGGAAGGAGTGAACATGGGTCTTGAAGAGACCCATGTTGTAGGAGGGAGGAAACACAGAGGCCGGCAAATCGTTCCACAGCCGAGCTGTTGAGTCGTAGAAACGACCCGTTCTCATGTGACTAATGTCAACAGTGTACAAATTTTGAGCGCGCGTTTGGCGTGTTTCCCGACTACGCACCGGTGCCGAGGGGATCAATGACGCTAGTTCCTCGGAGCATCTTCCATTGTAATAGCGGTAGAACAAGGACAGCATTCCCACCTGGCGCCTGTGCTCTAAAGATTGCAATCCGTTTGTTAGGTTTGGAGAATCTATCAGACGGACCGCCCGTTTCTGCACAGAGTCAAGGGTAAGAGTCATTGTACAAAAAAAACTGTTTTGAAAGGTGATAAAATAGGCCATCTTTACTAATATTATAAATGCAAAACTGCTTGTGTTTGTTACACTTTCAAGTAAAAACAAAAAAACGATTTTAAAATTTTTTTCACCAATAGAAAGCTACGTTATATGCGAGTAATATAAGCTGTATATGATGGTGAGATCTGGCGATATGAAATTATAAATATTAATAGACTATATTTATTATAAGTTTTCTGTCGCTAACAAAAGCGAGTTATTGCTAACGTCAGAAAACAAATCTTTGCCGTGGAAACGATGTTGATATTTTTAAATAAAAATGAGTCTCCGAAATGTTTGTGTGCGCCTAACTTCCGAATGACTGCACCAAATTGGATAATTCTTATTTTTAGGTGGCGTGCGAGCTGTTAGAAAATTAAATGTACCAGGAATAAATGTATGGAATGCGGGAGGAGGGAGGGGTGGTGGGGGGTGGGCGAGAGGGGAGTTGGGAGGGGGAGGGTAAGTGCAAGCGCTACAGTAATTTCCCTCTAACACCATGCGAGCAAAGTCGCGGGCAAAAGCTAGTAATATTATAAATGCGAAATTGCGTGTGTTTGTTACGCTTTCACGCATAAACCAATAAACTGATTTTAAAAATTCTTTCAACAATAGAAAGCATTATATACGAGTAATATAGGCTCTATATAATGGTAAGCTCTGGCGTTATGAAATTATAAATATTAATATATTCCCCCTTATACCATGCGAGTCAAGCCGCGGGTAAAAGCTAGTAAATTTTATAAATTAAAAAAAAATATAATTTTTTAAATATAAAAATGGTTCACACAACGTTTTTTTCTAAATAAAATTATTGATTATGAAAAAAAATAAAATGCATACATATTTTATTAGACAAGTGAATTATAAACGTTAGTGTCAGCTCAGCTTTTTGTCATTCCATGTAAAAATAATTAATAAAAAATTCCCAATGTTTCATAATTTTTTCCAAATTCTGATTGGAAACTTTGATAACGTTCTACATTTTAATAATTTTGTATTTTTTGTGATATCTTGTCGTGCGGGTAGTAATAACATCTGTTAATGTTACAATGTTATTTATTGAAGAGGTTATTATGGACAGAGCGCACAACAGCCCGTACATCCCTTTTATACATCTCCATACTCGCTGTCTCGCTCTCATGCCGTCACACTCATACACATACATCACACTTTTATATTTGAACGCAAAGCGAGGTGTTTTCTCTTTCTAACACCGTTTGTACCATATTAGACAGTTCAATTGTGTACTTTGTATAATTTTTAATATGTATTAAAAACCTGGAAAAAAATACTTTTTCAAAAACCCCTGAAATGGCATTTTTTTTACATTAAAACATTGTATTCGGGAGCTTCGAACAATAGACTATATAGCGGGTGTTTTTCGCAATTAGCGCAAAAATATATCGATTTCTTAAAATTGACACAATTTCTAAACCAAATAATATTTTCAAATGAAATTTTCAAAAAAATCGTATATGAAATAAAACAAGTTTCACTTCGCTTTTGGTGGGCTGCGCTACCCGACATTGTCTTGGGGGATTTTTTCTCTTACCCTTACCTACAATTTTACCTAATGTATGTTGTTTCATGTCCTTCCGGGAGGATCGAATTTTGGTGTTCGATCCCGGCATACACTTCACCGTCACTATCATTGGCTTGTAAAGACATTTTTGTAGGGATAACGTCCTATACCAGGGCTTCCCAAACTTATTTCAACTGTGACGCCCTTGGGAAGTTGCCATATTTTTGCGACGCCCCGCCCCCCCGGGTGAAAAATCTAAGGCCCCCGCCGCTCATTTGGGGGGGGGTTAAAAAGTGCAAAAAGTTTATCACGTAGTATGGGTACGTTCCCTATGAATCTAAAAAGATAAATGGGACCTCTGAAAAAAAAAAAGATTTATGTTTTAAGTTCCGTTTTTTCGGTGATTGCGGTAGATTTTTATTTTGCAAAGTGTTTTTTTTTTTTAATTTGAAATTCAGTTTCTAATTCAGTGGTGAGTGTTTATATATTCGTACTTTTAAATTATTATTTCACGTAGCAAAAAGTGTTTTATTTGGAAAAGCACAGTATTATTAGTATATTTACCAAGTTCCGATATCTTTCCAATTAATTTATCATATTAATTAACATATAACAGGATTAGTGTTACACAATCAGGTGGCTACGTAGGTAATTGCGTAAATGTGAAATTCTAGAGAAATTTCACTTTGAAATCTAGGGAAATAATTTTTTTGGGCAGAACATCCCTGGTCGCGTCGGCACAGACAGCCAACCTATTAGCGTCTCCCACACGCACTCTTCGGAGCGACCGAGTCCCGTGCCACTTCAGGCGCAGAAAAGTAAAGACCGATAGGTTTACAGCGCAGTTCACTGTGAGACTTTTCTGCGCGGCGGCCTGAAGTGGCGCGGGACTCGATTGCTCCGAAGTGTGCGTGTAGAAGACGCTATCAAGATTACCTCACGACGCCCCTGGGATGATCCCGCGACGCCCCGGGGCGTCGCGACTCACAGTTAGGGAAGCCCTGTCCTATACAATGCTAATATATTCAAATAATAAAATACCAAACAATAAACAAAACAGTGCGAGCGGTATGAAAAATAGTCCAATACGTGAAATGACTCAAACTAAACTGGAGATTGATCGCATAAAAACTCTAGATTTCTGGCGACGCCTTTACAAGCGGCACACTAGTCAATCTGGACAAGGCATCTCAAATAACATCGACAAACTGTCGCCTAGCACCCAGGTAGCAAATTACCCTTCAAGGCATTTTATTTCACGCTGATAACAAACCCGTATAATGCCGTTTCCCGCCAAAAACCGACAGTCGACAAAAACGGCATTTGCCGTGTCCCGCAGTTGACCGACAGTCCGCGAAAAACGGCAAATGCCGTGTACCGATGACAATGTGTCAACACAACAGGGAGAAAATATTTTTTGGTAGAAAGCAGTAACTTTGTGGTATGACATTATAAATTGAAATAACACAATAATTTTGTTTATAACCACAATTTATTTAATGTTTTCCACTACCGACCGGTTCCGCTTTACGTAAGCATCTTCAGGGTATAAAAATTAAACTGATCAAAAATATACATTGCGTGAGTTATATACATTTAATTTTTATTTTAACTTTATGAGTAAAACCTCAAATTGTAATATTTAATTAAATGAAGACAATATAAACGAAACTCAATCGAAAATCTGAAAACAGAAAAATCAGAAAAAAATATTGACCTCTGGGACTCGAACCCAGGACCTCTCGCTTTCCGGGCGAACGCGCTAACCACTGCGCCACGGTGTTAGCGCGTTTTAACTGTATCATTCTAAGATGTTGATTTTACCCTCTCACTCTTTCCTTATATTATGTTTTGTCCTTTTCTATGATGCTGATGTGAAGCAAAACCGGTCGGTAGTGGAAAAATTAATTAAATAAATCGTGGTTATAAACAAAATTATTGTGCTATTTCAATTTAGGGAGAAAATACCTCGAGGCATATTTAGGGAAGAAAGGAGAGGAAATTATGGGAAGGAAAAAGGTACGAGGAATGGGTAGGAACCTGGTGGTCGGTGTGTGCAGGAGTGACTGACCGAAGTATAAATTCATCTCTCCCACTGCCGTGCAAGACGATGGGTCGAGAGAGTCAGGGGTTAGGTCTCCCTCGACCAATCTCTCCCGATCCGGACCGCCACGCGGTAACGTGGGCAAACGCATTCGCCGCCAAGACGTAACACACCCATCCGCCCCTGTTAAGTCGCCAAACGTAGCAAACCATTGTGGTGACATATATCAGGGGTGTTGGTTATCCATTAAATGTTTCCCGGTTTCATTAAAAAATAATTATAATAATAATTGGTGTTTGCAGAACTCCTCGTCGCCTGATTGCTACATAGCTCGGCTGAGCATCCTGGAGGCGCTGCCTTCGGACTCCGGGGAGTACTCCCTCCTGGTCCGGTCGGCCCGAGGAGTGGCCGAGGCGGTGTTCCAGCTGACCGTGAACAGCCTCCACCCCCGCTCCGCCCAGAACCACACGGCTGTCGCTGCTTCCACCAACGAGGCAAACGTCCACAAGGCCTGGACGAGCGTGTTAGTTTACCTGATAAATTTCTTGTTTAGCTTGCCTACAATCCTCCAACGGGGTTAACAAAGCGGGTTCCGTCCCAGAATAAAACTTATAGGGGTGGTTCTTAATTAAATAACTGACCTATTTTCAGTTTTGATTTTCATCACAGGAGGCCCCGAGGAAAATAATTCCCATCAGGGCCTACCTTTGGGGATGCTGTGTGGAGGGTGTTTTTAGGAAAGGAAGGAGAGGAAGCACTGAGAAGGAAAAAGGTACAAAGAGTGGGTAGGATTTTTTTTTTACATTAGCTCCACACAGGAGGCCCTGAGGAGAATAATTCCCATCAGGGCCCACCTTTGGGGATGCTGTGTGGAGGGTGTTTTTAGGAAAGGAAGGAGAGGAAGCACTGAGAATAAAAAAGGTACAAAGGGTTGATAGGATTTTTTTTTACATTAGCTCCACACAGGAGACCCTGAAAAAAATAAATCCTCTCAGGACCTATGTCATCTTTGGGGTTGCTGTGTGGAGGGTCTTTTTAGGAAAGGAAGGAGAGGAAGTGAGTGGGAAGGAAAAGGGTATTAAGGATGGGTAGGAATTTCAGTGTGTCCAGAAGTGATGGATGCATGAATCCATCCCTCCCATTGTGGTGCAAGGCGATGTTCCGAGAGAGTCCCGCTGGATAGGTCAAAAAGTCTTTCCTCAACCAGCCTCTCCCGATCCGGCCTACCGCGCAGTTGGTGCGCAGACGCATCTGCCGCCAAGATCCGGACAAACCTCTCCCCATGAACCCGGGCACCGCTGTAAACGTAGCGAACCACTTGGGGCAACCTATGGCAGAGGTGTTGGTTATCCAATAAATGGTTCCCGGGGCGGCGGTACCCATACATCAACCTCCCAAATTACTGGTGTTGTTTATTAACCTGTGGAGTGCCGGATCATAAAATCATTAGTATACACTCGAGTGAAGATTAATATAGGGACGCTCAGATGATTTGGGCATGTAGAGCGAATGAACTAGGAAGAGGAGTGAAGAGTGAAAGAGAATAGGTGGTAAAAATGTGAAAAATAGAAAGAAATGGCACGATCAAGCGAATCAGATACTTGAGTCGGGCCATGTCAAGTGTATGTTCGAGACGATGTATGAATGTGAATGAAGCACGGAGTGTAAGCCAAGACCGAGTGGTTTGGCGGTACGTCCTCTCTGCTTACCCCTGCGGAGAAATGGCGTAATGGTTAGTTAGTTCGCTAGTTACACTCGAGTGCCAGACAAAAATACGCAAAGCCGCGTGAAAATTGCATTGATGAGTTTTGCTCAAAAATTGGACTAAAACTAGGATCTTAATTTATTTTTCAATTGTTTTCCTTTTACTAAATAATATATCTCATTATTAAAATATATTTCATGTTTATATCTTGTAACACGTTTTTCCAAAAAATAAGAATCATAGAAGACAATATTAGAAACTCAATCCAAAATCTGAAACCAAAAATCTGAAAATGATATGATCACATCTAGGACTCGAAACCAGAACCTACGCCTTGCCAGGACGGAGCTCTATCAACTGAGCTGAAATGTCCCTATTGGACTCGGTCATATTTAAATTTATCATACTTCGACTTTGGCTAACGGAAGATAAGGCTTAGGTCCTGGGTTCGAGCCCCAGATGCGACGTATCTGAAAACAAAAACTGGGCGTACTGTACAGGGCCCGCAGATACTTTAATAGTACATAACTGCTAACCCTGGCAAGTGCGCCCCATGGATGAATTTGGCAGCCACCTCTGGTCTGGAGCTCCAAAATACCTGAAAAATACCCTCGACTCTGTGCAGAAACGGGCGGTCCCTTTGATAGATTCTCCCATCTTAACATACGGATTGCAATTTTTAGAGCACAGGTGTCGTGTGGGAATGCTATCCTTGTTCTACCGGTACTACAGTGGAAGATGCTCCGAGGAACTGCGAGTGACCGCAAAAATAAACCTGTACAAACTAGCCCGTGATCCTAACGTGAAATTTAGATATAGGGGGTGCCGTGGAGGACAAAAAACAAAATTCTTATACAGGAAGGAACTAAACATTCCAAAAATTAATAATAACAATAGTAATAACAATAACTCTCCGTCCGTAGACTGTTTTCAAGAAGTCATATCAAACAAACGATGACGAATGCCGAAACCAGAAAAGACTTATGCGGAAATTAGAGAGGTCATATAGGAAAAACTCTGCAGTAACTTCGAGAGATGAGTGGATCCTTGCTCAAAAACAGTACATGAGCAAAATAAATTCCAAAAGATCAGAATACTGGAATGAAAAGGTTGACTCTGAGCGAGCTAATCCACGGCGTCTCTGGAACTCAATAAAGACTGTTATTGCCGAAGTCACAGTTCCAACTAAAATAGATATTACCCCGGATGCCTTCTCAAAGTTTTTTCCGGAAAAAATTGAAACCATTCGTGCCTCCACATCTCACGCCCCTCTGCCAATATTCACTATCAATTCTAAAGGAACTTTGTCTTCCTTCAAACCTACAATGCTTGAAGAAGTAAAAAAGATAATTTCATGTTCGCCAAATAAGCAGAGTAGTCTTGATCCTATACCAACTTGGTTATTAAAAAAATGTGTCAATGTCTTAGCTCCATTCCTAGTTCATGTTTTCACTAAATCTCTCAGTACAGGTGATTTCCCTGAACCACTAAAATCAGCTATAGTTACACCAATACTAAAAAAGTCACAACTAGACTCTGATAACTTAGGTAATTATCGACCCGTCTCGAATCTACCTTTCGTGTCAAAAATCCTGGAGAAAATTGCTGCTACCCAAATAACCAGTCACTTGAATTCAAACAAATTATTAACAAATCGACAATCCGCATATAGAAGGTTTCACTCAACAGAAACCGGACTTCTTCGTATGCTGTCAGATATAACTCTAGCCATAGAATCAGGTAAGTTAGCACTTATCTCACTCTTAGACATGAGTGCAACGTTTGACACGATTGATCACGACTTCCTCATTAAGAGATTAGAGGAAACATTTGGTTTGAGTTCCGATATCAAAAATTGGCTGGCGTCATATTTATCCAATCGCTTACAAGCCGTGAAGGTTGGAAATAAACTCTCAAACTTCGCAACACTTTCTTCAGGAGTGCCCCAGGGTTCCGTTTTAGGTCCACTTCTTTTCATCCTTTTTACAAATGATGTCGCCAAAATAATCGAGTCATTTGGTCTCTTGTCACACTGCTACGCTGACGATCGGCAAGTTTATTTTTACTGCACTCCAAACGAAGTCAACAGTCTCAAAATCCGTGTAGCTGAATGCCTAGAAGCAATAACTCGTTGGATGTCTTCAAACAAGCTAAAGCTGAACCCATCTAAGACTGAGTTTCTCTGGGCGGCCACAAACAAACGCCAACATTTCATAGACGATTCGCCTATTTCCATTTCCGGCAGCGATATTATTCCCAAGACAACCGTCAAACTTCTTGGCGTTAATCTAGATTCAGATTTTTCGCTTAAAAGTCAAATAAATAGGACTGTAAGCACCGGTTTTTTTCACTTAAGACAACTCAAGTCCGTCCGAAGAAATCTTCCTACAGAGGCGACAAAACTACTAATCAACTCTTACGTAGTCTCGCGGCTCGATTATTGTAACGGTATCTATGCTAGCCTTCCAAAATATCAAACTGACAAACTTCAATCCGTTTTTAACGCAGCGGCACGGCTCATAACTGGAGTCTCTAAATATTCACACATTTCAGAACACCTTCGTAACCTTCATTGGCTCAAGTGCCCTGAAAGAATCCAGTACAAATTGTGCTGGATGGTGTTTAAATCAATCAATGAAATGGCCCCACCTTATATCTCTGAACTATGTGTCCCGGAAAATACTGGTCCGAGGCAGTCAACCCTTAGATCAGCAACATCATCAGCTATAGGCAGACTAATGGAACCTAAACGCAAGCCAAATACAAAGTTTGGAGATCGCGCTTTTGGAGTATCTGGGCCTAAGGCTTGGAATAAACTCCCTCCGGAACTAAGATGCATAACAAGCCCAACAGGATTTAGGTCCAAATTAAAAACCTACCTTTTTGGGCTCTCATATCCTTAATTTAAATAAACCTATCTGAGAGTATCATACTTTTATTTTCTATGATATGTCTTAATTACACTTTTCTAATTAATTTTCTAATTACTTGAATCTTTGCACATCAATCTGTCTCGTTACGAATCACATTTAGGAAGATCAAATCCTTGTACTACTGTACCGCCCACTATAAAACGTTGCTTTTGATTTCCAAAATACACTCATCAAAGAATGTATTTTATACTAATATAAAATATATTTCAGGATTAAACACATATAACAAGTGTACACAATAATGTCCTCTGCGTGCGAACTATATCTAAATTTCTTAATAGACAATAAACAGTGTTAATTTGAAGCGACCTCCCAGGTAAGTATGGACCTGTATACATTTTTAAGAAGCATCGAGTTCATTGGTCGAGACATTGTACATATATTTTCTTATGAACCGGTGGATGCAATTTTTAGCCATTAGTTGTTTTAATTGTTTGTCTAGTTTGTAGTTTTTCTAGATTTTAGAAATGTAATGTAAGTTTGTGCAGCGCCCTTGAGGTGATTTTTCACAAAAACGGCGTTATATAAATCATCCAATTATTATTATTAACTAGCGTCATTCGGCACCGGGGCATGTTCGGGAAAAACGCCAAACGCAAGCTCAACATATGCACACAGTTGACATTTTTTTCATGAGAACAGGTCGCTTCTTCGACTCGATCTTGTGTTCAACAGTTCGGCTGTGGAATGATTTGCCCGTCTCTGTGTTTCCTCCTTCCTACAACATGGATTTCTTCAAGACCAATGTTAATTCCTTCCTCTCCTCAAAAAGACTCCACGCAGCATCTCAGATGACGTAGGACCTGTGAGAAATTATTTTCCTCTGGGCCTCCTGTGTGGAATTTATGTAAAACAAAAAAAGATTTTCGATTGGTTTCGCTAATATTGTCTTTTTTTTTTCAATTATTTCTGACCTTCCCCTTTCAAGGGTGTTCTAGGCCATCATTTAAAATTACAGAGAAAAGAAAGGTGATTTTAAATATATGATTTTTATTTATATGTGCAAATTTCAGTATTATATGGATTGGAGTCAAGTTCAGACTTAGAAGAGATTAGATGTTGAATGGAAGGGAGGCAATTTTAGATAACGATTGGTTAGAGGGACAACCAAAAATATGTGACCTAAAGTTCCCACATCTAGACCACAGAATGTACGAGGCATATCCAGAAAGTAAGTGTACTGAATTTTTGTAGGTTACAAAATTTTTTATTGAAACAAAATTACATGGTTACTGTAGTACATATGTAAGCTATTTTTCGACATAGTCGCCATTCCTCTCAATGCAGGTGGTGAAGCGGGGTATCAACTTTTTGATGCCTTCCTCGAAGTAGTTTCCCGCCAACCCCTTCGTCCACTTCTCCACCTCCTCCTTTACCTCCTCGTCAGTTGAAAACCTTTTTCCACCCATGTGAGGCTTCAGGGAGGTAAATAGATAATAATCTGAAGGTGCTAGGTCAGAGGAATGCGCGGGGTGATTCAGGACATCCCATTTAAACGAGGCAAGCAGTTCCTTCGTGGCGTTGGCCGTGTGTGGTCTGGCATTGTCGTGCAGTAGGCTGACTCCCTTTGTCAGCACGCCTCTCCTCTTGTTTTGAATCGCCTTCCGCAATTTTTTTAGGGTCTCACAGTATCTTGCAGAGTTGATGGTCTCCCCTTGAGGCAGATATTCAATCAAAATTATGCCTTGACAGTCCCAAAACACGGATGCCATGATTTTCTTGGCTGAAATTGTGGTCTTCCGCTCCTCTGATCATCATGCACAGACGTACGACCGTTTTTAAACTCGCGAATACCACTTGTACACACTCTTACGATTCATAGCTTTATCACCATATGCAGTTTTCACCTCTTAATAAACCTCACCGGAGGTTTTCCCTTCTAAACGAGATAACGGATGATGCTGCGTATTTCGCACTTGACGGGAGATTGGATTGACATTTTTCACTAAACGTGTTGTCGCGTCGACACTTCTCAACATACTGACCTTAAACCGGTCTGGTTGTGTAGGAGAAGAGTCAGTGTAGCCAACATGTCAAAAATAAGATTCATTCGGTCGTGAGAGCCTCAATACACTTACTTTCTGGATACGCCTCGTACAATCTGGGGAGAAGAACGTTAATTTTAAAAAGGTGAGAAGGAACGGATCAATGTACGATTCTCATTCGAATAAGTGAGGAAATTTCATTTTTGGAAAAATGGGGGATTTTTTGAAACCACGGTTTTGATGGGATAGTCCTTTGTATTAAGGCTAGCAGAGTAGGCTCCTAGACCTACTAGTCAATAGATGTCGCAAATTAAATAAAAATGGTTAAATTTATCCAAGACGCTATCTAGATAGCATTTAGTTCAGGTTTGAATCTTGCGATCATATAAAAATATATGCGTTAAGAAAATGAAGATAATATTGGTAATTCTCAGTCGAAGTATGATACAGTTAAATATGACCGAATCGGATAGGGACACATTAGCTCAGTTGGTAAAGCTCTGCTCCTAGATGTGACCGTATCTTTTCTGATTTTTCTGTTTCAGATTTTCGATTGAATTTCGCTAATATTGTCTTCATTAATTAAAATATTTCAATTTGAGGTTACAATTGTTAAGTTAAAATTCAAAATAAATAATTAAAATATGTGATTATATGAATATGAATTTATTATTTCTACATAGCCCCATCTACAATACAAATTTACTGGTGACCGGACAACTCGGAATGAAACCAACTCGGAACCATCTCAGATAAGTCATTTAGAGTGATAAAAAAATATAAATAAAAAATTGATTAAATAGGTTAGGTTAGGGTTATCGGATAATTTAAAATTATTTTTTTCATAGCTTTTAATGACTTTTCAAGGAGGTGTTGAGTTGACTTTATTCTCAGTTGGCATGGAACCCTCCTCTACCACCCCTCATCATCCCCTCTCCCTCCCTCTACCACCCCCCTCCCTCCCTCTTCCTTCCATCTCAATCCCCTCTCCTCTACCACCCCTCTCCGAAAGGTGATATATATTTAATTATCAACTCTAATGCACAAAATTAATGAACTCCTAAAGAAGCGAATATGTTCCCGAAACTTTATTATATGGTAATAAAGTGGTGTAAACCAATATATTTGTCTTTTTAATATAATTAATAATTCCACCACAAAGTTATAAACGGTTAGAAGAACTTTTCTTGGAAAAATTAAAATATTTATTACGGGAAGTGCAAAACACGCTTACCAACATGTGAGCGTGTTTTGCACATCCCGAGTGCACCGGTGCTAGAGGAAATTATTTATTTATTGATCAATGCCCTTTTTAGAGGATTTTACATATGAATAGTAAAAATTATACAGTATTTAGGGCTTTGTAGACTGTCAAGCGGCTTGACGGCAAGCACGTTAATTTGTTGCCTATGTTCAAGCATGTCTGTGGAAAATAACTCCGCTCAGAGGCTGTGTCATCTTTGCTGCTGTGTGAAGGAGGGGGGGGGGGGCGTAAAAATCCTTTCGTAAAAAATTATCTTTATATTCTGAACACAAAACTGGTTTTAATTGAATCTGTTTGCGGTGCATTAAAATTACACTCAGAACATGAAAATGGTTTTTCTGGCAGTACATAAAAAGTCTGCGATAAAAATTTGATAACTGCAATTCAAATGGGATAATGTTTCCTTTGAAATGTGTCAGTAAATGAATCGACAACTGGAAATTTACTACATTCTGAACACAAAACTGGTTAAAATAAAAATTTTATGCGGCGAATAAAACTACACTCAGCACATGAAAAAGGTTTCTCTTTGATAATGGCAGAACATATTTAGTTTGCAACTAGAAGTACTGCACTCTGAATGAGAGAATTTTTTCCTTCGAAATGTGTCATCAGATGAATCCATAACTGAAATTTTATATTCTTAACACAAAACTGGTTTTTAATTAAGAGTGAAACCGCTTGCGAGTCCCCAACTTTAATTGGTATTACTCTCATAATATGATGGATTTACTACGAATAACAAATTTTGTAGAATGATTTGGGACAAATTTTTTAACTCCACTCGAAATATTAGAACGATTTTCTTCGAAACAAGTCAGCAGGTTAATCCGCTACTTGAATTTTGAAAGATTATTCGGAACGTGAAACTGGTTTTAACATTAGAGTGAATCTGCAAGCGAGTCTTCGGTTTCAATTGGTACTAAACCCAGAATATGAAAATTGTTTTCCTCCTATTTTGTACTTGGAACTCATGGATTACTTTTTTTTTTTTTTTACTTTTTATTACAGAAAAAAGATTTTTTTTTTTTCATGTTTACATTATACCTGCAAAGCTACTGCAAGTAGCTTGTCGGCAGGAACAGTGTGGACAGAAACATAGTACAATTAAGTATAATACAATACAGGAAAAAAATATTTCAATTTAATAAAATACATAATAAAAACAAAAATAAGTATAAAAATAATAATAATAATAAGAAGAATATGTCTAAAAAAAAAAAAAAAATTTTTTTTTTTTTTAAAGTGCACTAGGAGTCAGTCAATAAAGAAAATCTGATTCCAATAGCCATTTTTTTAACAATAGGGCAAATTTAGGTGTCGAGCAATATTTTTTCAAATCGTATGGCAGCATATTAAATATAAGCGGTACAATGTATTCAAGAGTTCGCTGGCCATGTTTATTAGAAAATCTAGGTACAATCATCCCTTCATTTTGTGTGAGCCTAGTATTGTACATGTGATCCACCTTTGTTTTGTATGGGCTATCTAGTATATGTTGCATACAGATTTTATGCCAAAAAAGAGCTCTTATAGGTAAAACATTTATGGATTTATACATTAATGAGATATTTTGCCGCTGGTCGTAAACTGCTTTGCTGACGAGTAATTTTACCATGGCGTTTTGAATTGACTGTACATGTTGGATGTTTGTCTTACATGAGTGCCCCCAGGAAGTTATACCATATCTAACGTTAGATTCAGCCAAGGACAAATAGATTAATTTCATGGTTTTGAAAGGCACATAATATTTAAGTTTATACAGCTTGCCTACAATCGCAATGGTTTGATGATTCATCGGAAAACGTAATGGATCCATGAAATTTTTTTAGAATTGTCAAAGCATCGCCCACGGACCTCCTTCAATCATTCTCACTGAATATTTATCATAAACAATCAAAGCGCAAAACAAAATAGGGGAATTTTTGCAATTCACTACAGATGGTTTTGCCAGTCGCTACAGTGATCAAGATGACATAAATAAACATTCACTTAAAAAAGGGGATTATCCTATTTCGTCACAGAATAAAAAATAATGAAAAATCGTAGGTGCGACAAAAATTTGAAATGAAATGGTTTAAATTTTTACATTATTAGTATTTATTGAAATTTATGAAATTTTGCCGCCCCCTAAAAGTACCACCCGGGGCGGGCCGCCCCCTCCGCCCCCCCACGCTACGCCTCTGCATGAATAACGTATTTATTTGTTAACATAAATATGGTAATTTAAATTTGTGTTTGACTTCTCTTCTGTAACTCTCGTTTGTAATTTATAAATAAAATAAGTTTCGTAATTTATTTCTTTAAAAAATAAAGACAAAACAGCTACAGATTACGAATAATATTGCATGCGCAATGATGGAGGACTCAGAACAGGGGTAGAGAACCCGCGGCCTTTTTAGTGCGGCCCGCGAGCACTTTTGGTGCCAAAGCTGAAACCACCTGCAAAAATCACTCAGAACGCGAGAACGGTTTTCTTTCACGGCGTTTCAGATACATTTTTAGGTTCTTATTACAAAACCCAGAGAAAGTTATAACGCGGCTAACAGGTTGGTACTTTCGCGTGCACCAACATTACCAGAACGCAGTCTATGTACAAATGAGCCAAAATCCCTTTTAAGTTTTATTTTAATTTTTTGTCCTTAATTAGAGGAATAAAAATAAATTCGTTCTACTTATTGTAAATAAATGAAGAAATATAAAATTAAAATTCTGAAAAGTAGCTCTCCAAAATTATTTATTGATTTATATTACTGCATTTGGAATGTATGTTGAATAATACACAATAATACAAACCATTATTTTGTTTTGAAGCGCAGTTATAAAATCTAGTTGCAGACTACGTGCTGCGTGAATGGAAGGAAAATGATTTGCATATTCTGGTGTAGTTTAATTTGAAGCTGGGGGATTCTCATATAGCTTCACAATTTAGTTAAAACCAGTTTCATGTTCCGAATGATCTTTTAAAATCCCAGTTGCCGATTTAAACGGAAGAAAACCGTTTAAATGTGGAGTTAAAATTCTAGTTTAAAATCGTATGCTACAAAATTCGTAGTTCTTAGAAAAACCGTTTGAAAAAATAAAACAGTTATATTAATTAAAGCTGGGAACTCGCATACGGATTAATTCTTATTTTAAAACCGATTTCGTGTTAGAATGTACCGAAATAATAAACCCCAATTGTGAATTTACCTCTGTTGACGCTTTTCGAAGGAAACCATTTTCGTGTTTGAGGTGCAGTTATAAAAACCTAGTTTCATAATATACGCTGCCATTATCGAAGGAAAACCATTTTCATAGTCTGAGCGTACTTTTACTTACCCGCATACAAATTAAAATAATAAATTTTATTCAGTTTTGTATGCAGAGTATAACGATAAATTAAATAACCAGTTTCAGAGTCATCAAAGGCAGTCATTCTCATGTTCCTAGTGAAGCAAATTTCTGAGAAATTAACTGTTTCTCTTTGGTTGACTGTGCGAAAACCTCTGCTTACGCAATCCAAAGGAAATCATTTTCGCTTTCTGAGAGCATTTTTAAATTTCTGGTTGCAGTTTGTTACTTATGAGGCAATAATGATACGACGAGAATTTGTACCACCCCCCCCCCCCATCCCCGCCCCTGCGCACTTGAAAATCTATGTGCGGCCCACGGATGATACTACAAACATTCAAATGACCCCCGACGGCAAAAAGCCCCCACCTGACTTAGTGGATCAAGCCCACGAGGCCGCAGCGGGAATCCGCGCATCTGTCCACTAATCTTATGTGGAAAATTAAACATACCGTATTATTTAGTTCACCGCTCAGATCGGCGAATCGCGCCAATCCGATTTTTAGAACTTGTTAACCGCCGATTCTCCTATTTCAACTTTTTAATACATTCTGATGACGCCCGATCAAACGATCCAACTTTAAATTTGACAAAAGGATATCAGGCAGAAACTCGGTGGTTAATATTGCCTCGGCAGCGGTTACGGCAGATTAACGGCAGAGCTTTGAAACTGCTTAGGTGTGACGTGGGTGGTTTGGTATATTTATGGGTGTGACAGGTCTGTTCGGATTGTATGAAGAGCGTTATTGTGCGTGCGATGATCTTTTATCTTCGCGTGTGGCACCCATCTAAAAGTTCAAATGCCAAATCCCTGCTTTTGACAAACACCTGATTTTTTCTCCTCAGTTCAGCAATCATCTTGAACTACAGAAAACAAAGTTTTCATATATTTTTTTTTAAATTTGTTCCACATTGGAGAAAAATAATTCGCTTCATGGCCTATGTCATCTTGGGATTTTATGAGGAATCACGATATAAAACGGCACTTTCTTACGCGCCACAGCGAGGAAAACCCACTTTCGTGAGCGGACTGCAGTTCCACAACCAACCACAGAGCTTGTATAAAGATGCACTTGCTCAAGCACGCGCACGCACTGTGAGAAAATAAACTGCGACCACACCACTTTTCACTCATGAAAGTTCACGTGTTTTCCCACAGTGGAGAGAAACCATTCTCGTGTGATGAGTGCAGTTTTACTTGTAGCAGAAAATAATTAAATGGGGCATTCGTCCATGCTATGCTGAGCCAACACGTTCTGCTATGTGAAATGCACAGAAGATCGAGGTACCGCACCTAGCAGTAGTGTTCCAGAAGTTATAAGACTATCAATCAAATCATTTATAAATTTACGCGCTGTTACTCCAAGAGACCCACTCCTTCTCTACTGGAGACTGGCAAGAGGCCCGTACAGCAGAAGCGTAATCTAGTTTAGCGGGTTATTCAAAACAAGCTCAAGTTTGTGCCTTTCAAGTTTGAATTTCACGAGCATAAACAGCTGCAGCTAGAACACGAGAAAGGCTTTTCTGCACTGTGATTTTTCGGGTATTATTTAGCGATCTAGTTTCTGGTAGAGAAATCTTTAAGAGCGAGAGAAAGATTCTCAATTCAAGACTCGGTCGCACCTCTAATCTTTTTTTCTTAAATAAAATACTCACTTTTAATTACACCGTTTATTGATTGTTGTATATTTTACCGCCTACTGTTTACTCTAATACTCAAGCTTCAACAGGACAGAATATTAACAACTAACACAGACTATGGTAAGTACATATATAATTTTGTAGCTAGTAGCGTGGGTTCGGATGACTTCATAACGCACTAATACGGAGCATTTAGTTTTATGAATACTATACACATATTATTTAACCATTTTCAAGACTTTTTGACTTTAATCAGAGATGGGTTTGTTGATTAGTATCACCGTTGAGATATAGACCGATTTGAACGAAAACTGATTAAAAGACCGTTTTTTATAGAACTCTTGACTCCTAGGCCAGGGACGGGTCAATGAAATTGATTTTATTATGTACAAGAAAAAAATAGACCTTTGAAAACATTGCATCAATTTCACCAGAAGTAAGATTAATAGCATAACTATCGGAGGCCACTTGGGCCACACGGGCATGCCCAAAACTCTTCTATTGACAAAAAAGATATCTTTTGTTTAATCTATTCATTGGTGTGATTTTTTTTCTGTGGATGTCATCTTCACGTAAGCACTACCTTTATTTTTACTCAATTAACACATATTGAAGACGCGCTAATTACAATTTAAGATATAATCTTACTTGTTTAAGAATAAAGCAGTTTTATTTTTTGCCTTTATCTACTGATTTTGACACTAAAAACGAATAAGGATTTAAATCGATTACAACCAAAAGTAAGTTACTAAACTTCACGATCAAACGCGCATATTTCATTTTACTGTTCTTAAAACTAAGAGCATTAAGGATAGGAGTCTTCGTTAAGACAACTGTGATCCAGAGCTTAAATGTAAGAATCAGGAAAATTGATTATTGTTTTCTCAATTTTCTGTTTGACTTGGACAGATAAAAAGCCTATTTTTAGCATGATGCTTACGCGCCAAACAACACGTTTATACCAGATAATCTTCCTTTTCTTGTCATAATATCTCTTCACACATATAGTTTAAAATAAACGAGAAAAGCCAAAATATTACACGACTTTAAGCGCTTCTTCTTTATCAGTCGCTTGCTGTTTTTTCGCTTGGTTCTTGTGTATACGCATGTGCTTCCTAAGATAGTCTTTGTATTGGCAAGTGTAGGAGCACACGGTGCAGGAGAATGGGTAATCGGCAGTGTGGCACAACATGTGGCTTTCCAGGCGATATTTGGTTGTGCAGGAATAACCGCACTCCAAACACGAAAACTCCTTTTTACCAGAGTGAATCAGCAGGTGGATCTGTAGGTTGGCCTTCCGGTAGCATTTGTAGCTGCAGACGTTACACGCGTAAGCCTTTTGACCGGTGTGAATTTGCATGTGGGCCCTCATGATGCTCTGTCGCACACAGGCATAGTTGCATACATTACAGGAATAGGGTTTGTTGACGCTGTGGTTGGCCTGGTGTATTTTGAGGTTCTTGTTGGTGCTGAAAAGGTCTCCGCAGTCAGGACACGAGAAGGGTTTCTCCCCAGTGTGAGCAAGGAGGTGGTTCTTCAGGCTGATGCTCTGAGTGTAGGTGTTGGGGCACTGTGGACAGGCAAATGGTTTCTGACCGGTGTGGACCCACATGTGTTCCTTCAGCTGGTATTTGCGCTTGAAGGTCTGATTGCACTGCATGCAGATGGTCACCTCCGGTTCTGATGGCGGCTTCGGTTTCTTTTTCTTTTCTGGAAATAATTCAACAGAATTAGGGTTTCAATAAACTAGAACCAATTTACGCGCTGTACTGCCACATTTGTGATAACGCAGAACAGAAATCACCGAAATCAAAAAGCCTATAAGTGAACCAAAAATGTGGAATTTCCTAAGTTAGCGATCCCTGGTTGGCTGTTACCTGAATGTCAGCCAACCAGCAGCACCGTATAACAAAATACACCTCATCAGCTACATGTAGAGGAGCACCGATTTGACGCTACAAAAGGTGTTAAGGTTCTTGTATTTCGGTCTATATTATTTAGTCAATAGACCAGTCTGCGATGGCGCGGTGAATTTCGAGGCTCTTTTCTGACCCCCCCCCCCCGCTTGATGACGTAAGCGCACTAGCAAGCACGTGACAATAGTCTATTTTTAATATACCCGAAGATTTTATGCATCATTAGAGAATGCAAGGATGTCTGGAATATAATTGTCCTTTCCTGAAATTCCTACCTACCTCCCACTACCTACAGTACAAATTAGTGTAGTGACAACCTTCGACAAATGTGCAGTGATAACCTTCGAACAGCAGGCAGCGTATTATTATGTTCATATTTTCAATGTGCAAATTACTGTGTATGCAGACTTCAAATAACTTATGGTGATCATACAATCTGTACAGTTTGGAACATTTTATGTGAATTCTCATATGGACATCAACCCAGCCCGCTACATTAATCACAGTGAGTTTTTACGGCGTTCCTATTTCCCTACCTATTAAGAATATTTCCTAACAAGGCTGTCTGGAGTACAGTGTCTGGGCGCCCAACAGCCACATTACAAAGTCAGTGCTGTCGCTAAGTAAACTTTACCGTTTAAAACAGTCTAATGACTCTGCTTATTAATATTCTTGCGGCAAAACAACATACAAATCAACAATAACAAAAACCTCCACCATTTGCAAACTGTCATTGTTCTAAAAGTTTGATCACTTGACGCGTCAAAATCGGCCAGGCTTCGTAATCTAGCCGGCTTTGAGGCAGTATTCGACGGAACTTTTGAAAGTGAAAACGCCGCCCGGTCCTACCGTCCATTTCGTTCATATGAGCATATTCTTTGAACTTCTATCATTGTCATAAATACTTGTATAATAAATAATGTATAAATCAAGAATTTAAAGGAAACAAATGTTTCTTACTTGCCACATTTAATTTTGAGTTTGTCCACGCAAACTAAATGTATTATAACGTCTTTAGAAAATTGCAAATATATCTTTTTTTAATAAAGGATATCATAACTTTGACCGGTAGGTGACTGACTGGGTTGGCATCTTGTTTGGGTCCCACCCGGGCGACGCGTGTTTCTCGACTGGCTAAGCCCTCCATCACGACACTAGCAAAATTTTCTGCTTGCTGTGGTTGTAGTAGGAGATTTTTAAATTTTGTCGGATTATTCGTAACCCAGGTATATTTTTCTTTTAAAAAAACTTACTTTTGACTTTCTGTTCATCTCCCGAACGAGGTTTCGTTTTCTTCTTCTTCTTTTTAGATGAAGCCGGAGCGGGTTTTATTTTAGCTTCCAAGATGCTGGTTATCGGAACTTCTACGAAAAATCCTTCATCGCTTTTTCCTACAAAAAAAGATATCAGTTCCTATTTTACAACATTATCATGTTAACGTGTAGAATCTATGTTAGAATTCAGGGCCTGTGTCAACTTAGGGGATAGGGAAAAGGAAGGATGGGAAGTTCTGGGAAAGAAAAAGGTATAACAAGTGGGTAGTAATCTGGTGGTCAGTGTGTCTAGGAGTGACGGACGTATGAATTTATCCCTCCAACTGCAGTACAAGGCGATAGATCGAGAGAGTCCGGCTGGACATATAAAAATGTTTCCCTCAACAAGTCTATCCCAATCCGGCCCGCCACGCAATAGGTGGGCAAACGAATGTGCCGTCAAGGCCTCGACAAACCTAACCCAATGAACCAGGCACCCCTGTTAAGTCACCAAACGCAGTCCATCACTTAGGGTGACCTATGGCAGAGGTTTTGGTTATTCAATGCGAGGCGAATATCTGGGAGGCGAATATGGGGCGGTGGTACCCACCGCCGCCCCATATTCATATATATAATTCGATTGAAAATTAGATCATATTTAGAAGTAAGTAATTCAGTTAGCGGAAATGAAAAATAGGAGCCCAAGGACCGGGTCTTGGCGGCGGATGTGTCTGCCCACCAGCTGCATGCCAGGCTGGATCGGGATAGAATGGTTGAGTTAGTCCCTTTAACTTCTCCAGCCGTACTCTCTCGGAACATCGCCTTGCAACGCAGTGGGAGGGATGGATTCATACGCCGGTCAGTCCTGGACACTGAACCCCAGATTCCCATCCATCTCTAACACCCTTTTCCTTCCCAAAACTTTCTCTCCTTCCTTTCCTAAAGAGAACCTCCACATGGCATCCCCAAAGATGATATAGACCCCGAGGGGATATTTTTTTCTCGGGGCTCTTGTGTGGAGCTAATGTAAAAAAGAACTAACAAAATTTTTAATTTTTTTAAAAGGGCATATTAAAAATGTCCTGTCAAACAAATTCAGATTCATACATCGTCATCTCAAACACAATACTCTTCAGTTTTTCTGACTGCGTGAACCGACTCGAGTGTTTTCGTTTGATCGTGTCAAATTGATTTTCTCGGGCATCCCCGACTTCTTCGCACCATTCTCTCTCGCAACATTGCGCGAATACCGCACAACCACACTTAACACGGCTAAAACCAATCGAAGGAATAATGTTTCGATTTCGAATGGCATTCTTTCTCCTGGACAAAAGACTTCACTTCTATCTCTCGATTAGATATTATTAATATGGCTGACCTGGAGTTATCTCTGGGTTACAATCGTTGGAGCTGGTGGAATCCATGGCTCTTTTATTGGTGAATGATATCATGGATATGTAATCAAGAAACGTACATAACGCCCGTGCAATAAAATGTTGGATTTATCTGTCTTTCGTGAAACGTCAAACTTAACCATAGATATCGTTCTTTAGAGATGCCATGTTGGTATTGCCATATCGCGGATGCGCTGAGTGTTGTTTGTATCGAATAGCCACAAATCGCTTGCTGAGGATTGGTTTATACTCCTGTATTTTTAGGTTTTTTTTAAGATGTGAATGTATATGTTAGTTCATTCAAAATTCAACAAAATATGTTGTTCTTTTAATTAAAGATAGATTAACCCTTGTATTTTTTAAAACATATTTATAACAATTAGTTTGTAATAAAGGAAACAAGGCAGACAAGGCAAATCATGAGCCAAATCAGCACGAAACGAAGACAGGGGTGAACAAGAGTCAAAAGGCTGCGCTTTCCTGCCTTACGTCCATAATGTAACAGACAGAATTGCCAGGCTGTTGAGAAAAGAGAACATCAAGACGGTCTTCGGAACCACAACTAAAATCCAAGACCTACTGAGGTCGGCAAAGACTAAGTTTCCTCTGGAAACAGATGGAGTATATAAACTCAGCTGTTCCGGATGTGACAAGGTCTATGTAGGCCAGACAGAGCGAACGATCTCCAAAAGGATTTCGGAACACTTTCGTGCTTGTAAACTTGGCCACCCTGACAAATCGGCAATCGCCGAGCACTTAATCGAAATCGGCCATTACTTTGGATTTGTTCCTGAAGTCCTGGGAAGACCCAAAACTTACAGAGCACGCCTAATTACGGAGGCAATTGAAATCCATAAAAACCCCATCAATATTAACAGAGACGACGGAGCTAAGCTCAATAGTTCTTGGTATCCAGTAATTGACGGCTACACCAAAGCTAAACGCAAAAAACCATGCTGAATTTTTTCTAACACCAGCTCGTAGAGAAATGGAGCTGGCAGCACGGTATCGCTTCGACACTCATAAGTAAACACTCACCAATATCATTTGCTCATCTGCCCTGATGATGGACACTGTAACGCTGTCCGAAACGTTGGCTAAAGAAGGAGTTAGCGAAACACGGCATAACACCCCAAAAACAATAACAAAAATACTTTTTGGCCGTGAAAACCTAAAAACATACCTGGTATTTACGGTCATTTTCTTCGACAAACAAATGATCAACTGAAGACTGATTACTGATGGCAGCTGTCAAGGTGCGAAGTGACGTCACAAGCCAAAACCGCGCGAAGAAGGCGTTTTGGCCCTAATTTGAAATATGAATATTCAAAACGTTGTTGAAAAACTATTCCTATCGTAAATCCAGTTTGTAATTTTTTTTTTAATTTTTGGTAAAAAAAAAAGTGATTGTTCCCTATAGTGGCGTTGCTACTAAGGGGCTAGACGGTGCTGTGCCCCGGGGCCCCCAAGCTCGGGGGCCCTCGGACCCTGACCAGCAAACCTCATATTGAACTAGCTACAAATTCTCCCACCTTTGGAATGTAAATAAAAAAAGGTTGCAACACGACTTTAAGGTAGTACTGTCGGTCAGAGATTCAAGGCCCGTTTATATTAGAAATAGTCTGTAATCCGTATTCGATAAGCCCTAGGCCGTAGAAGTTGGAAGATAGGAAACCTGTGTAACCAATAGATGGCAATAATCTTTAATAATTTTCCATAACCGAAAAGATGGTTCAACTTTATCTTTTACGGTTATGGATTACAGAAAGCTTAGATATATGCTGAGATTTACGTATTTTCCATCAATACTCAATGGTATCTACAATTCACTTTAGTTGAATAATCATTTTGTGAACAAATATTTACGCGGAGTTAATAAATACTTTACCGAATTTAAATTTATATTCGCTGAAGACGAAAGTGATCTAATAAATGGTAATGAACATCTCTTATAATCTAATTTAATCTCCCGGTTGACAGTTGACATAGACAAGTGATAGCGGCATTGTCACTTCTATGGGCATATTCTATTCTATTCCTATTCCAATTATAAACGACCATCTAAAATATTACGGATTACGGATTAAGGCCCGTTTATATTAGGAATAAGCGATAAGAATAGGCCGAGGCCGTCTGTGACTGTCAGAATTTTCAGATTTTTAAACAAAGGTCTACATGAATCCAGATGAGCAGAGTTTGCTATTTTTCTTATGCATCTCTTTTGAATGATAAAAACATCTTTGGCGTTAACTGAATTTCCCCAAAAAATAATTCCGTACTTTATTACTGAATATACATAACCATAGAATGCAGCCATTACTGATTCGATGTTTAATATTTTTCTAAGTGCACCTAAAACAAAAGAAAAGCTACTGATTTTTGCTACTATTTTTGATACATGTTCTTTCCCGTTTATATTTGTATCTAGTTGTATTCCCAGCAGTGAACAAGTTTGGGAAGGTTCGATAGTATTATTATTAAAGTTTACATTAATGTTTATAGCTTGCACTGGACAAAATTTTAGAACTTGTGTTTTGTTCGTGTTGAGTGACAGATTTTGTGATAAAAGCCAGTTTGCTATGGATTGACAAGTCTCGTAAATATGTTTATCAAATTCATCAACGTCTCCTTTACACTCAAACAACAAAGCGGTGTCATCAGCAAACATCGAGCATTCTGTGCCAGCAATAATTGGAAGTTCGTTTATATAGATAAGGAAGAGGAGAGACCCAAGAATGCTTCCTTGTGGCACACCTTTGTTAATTGTTCTCCATTTGGAATCTACCATGTATTGCATAATTTTTTCGTTGAAATTTGAAATGTGAACTTTCTGTTTACGATTTTTTAGGTATGATTCAAACCATTTTAATGCTAAACCTCATGCCCAAATGTTCCAGTTTAATTAAAAGAAGCTTATGATCCACATTGTCGAATGCTTTTGAGAGGTCGAGAAATATAGGTACCTACGGTTTTTTTGCTAACATTAATACTTTCTAGTATTTTGTTTGAAAAATTAAAGACTGCCTGTGTTGTTGGACGGCCTTTGCGAAATCCAAGCTGTTGTGAACATATTATCTCAAAGTTTTCGAGAAAGTTATAAACGCGATTGTACATGGCCCTTTCAAATATTTTTGAAAAATTTGGTAATAAGGATATTGGTCTATAGTTTGAGATTGCCTGTTTAGGACTTCTTTATACAAAGGCACAATAATAGATTGTTTTAATTGCTCTGGGAAGGTTCCTTATTCAAAAGATTTGTTAATTAAAATTTCTAATGGGTAACTTAACGCTTCTGCACATGCTTTACTAGTTTTTATAGGGACTTTGTCAGTGCCGACACTGCTTTTATTTTTTAATTTTAGGATGATTCTGATAATTTCCTCCTTGTTTACAGGCGTTATGAAGAATGATCGAGACTGTTTGTTTGCGACTGTTTTATCAGATTGTGGATGTGGAAATGTGTTTTGTGGTGATGGCGGTGGTGCAAAGAAAATGTTAAATTCATTTGCAATGCTTTCTGGTTCTGATACCATTTTATCATTTATTTTAAGACAGATTTTTGGTCTAATTTTAGAATGTGAATTATTTGAGTTCTCTTTTATTATGTTCCATGACATTTTGGTTTTATTTGGCGCGTTTTGAATACGTTGACTGTTGTAATTTCGTTTAGCTATCTGTTTTACTTTACTGAGAATTTTTTTGTATTGTTTGTAGTGGTTTATGATTGACAGGTCATTCGTATTTTTTTGTTTTGTGTACAGATGTCTTTTTTGTCTAATAGATATTCTAATACCCGATGTTATCCAATTTATTTGACGTTTTTGAGGATGTTTATATTGTTTAAAGGGGAAACAAAGTTTCATCCCGTTATTTATTTCATTAATGAAATATTCGTAACTGTCATTAATGGATTCGAGTGATTTCAGTGGTTCCCAACATACACATGATAAGTAATTGTTAAAAAATTTAGTATTTTCTTTGTTAAACAATTGTTTTTTTGTATACCAAGTTTGGTTTATATTATGTTCCGTTTTTATGTGCATTAATTAACTGCGTCATGTGATCTGATACAGCTAATTCAGTGACTTCCCATGTGTAAGAGTTTTTTGATATATTTGTACCTATATGATCAATTATACTTTTTGTATTTCCCCGTATACGAGTAGGTTTGTCAATAATCAAACGTATGTTGTGAGATTTTAGTGTGCTTTTGAGTGAATCGGCGTTTTTGTTCTTGTAGCTTGTATCAATATTTAAGTCTCCGCACAGTATTATTTGTTTTTTGCTGTTTTTGCGAATTTTGTTTAGTAAAAGTTCAAGTTGTTAAAAAAAAATACTAATATCAGAATCATTATAATAAATTGTACAAATTATCATTTTAAGCTTTGGAATTTCAATCCCCACACATTCAAATACAAATTCTTTTGTTATTTGCTTAACAAATTCTATTTCTTTAAATTCAATGTTTTCGTTTAAGTAAATGCAAACACCTCCATGAATATGGTTCTCTCGACAAAAAATTTAACCTAATTTATAACCATTAAAATTAATAGATGTCGCTTCATCTTTTTGTAACCAGTGTTCGCTGACGCAAAGTATATCGATGTTTTTTTTCATACAGAATGTTTTCTAATTCTAATATTTTATTTCGAATGCATTGTACGTTTTGGTGCATTACATTGAAGGTGGATCTGACATTCCGACTCTTCTCACGTCAGCTCGAGGTTTGGACATGGACCGGACCCCAGTTGTTTGGAGTTTGTGTGCATTTATTGTTTAAGGTGTTTTCAGGGTGATTTTGTATTTTTGGGTATTCTAAGTGGTCAGTGAATTTTGCATGTTTAAAAATCTGAACTATTTTTTTTTATTTCATAGTTCAACTTGAACACATTTAGGTACCTGTTTTCTATCACAGGGTGTATTGTAATGTTTGTATGTTTAAGGTTTTGTATTACATAGTGGAGATTACTAAGTAGATTTGTTGGCGATTTGTCTTGTTTACCCGGGAACAAAATAACGGTGTCCAGGTTAGATTTCTGCTTTCGTGTAGAACATTTGACATAAAATAATCAAACGAGGCATCTGGATATATATAACTACAGCAGCAGAATCGGTAGTTTTTTTTCGATTTTTCTCCTCAGTCGTTTGCCACCTTCGTCACCAAATGTATGTTTGCTTTTTCTTCCTCCAAAGGCGGGCCTCTCAATATTTTTTTCATTCCCTCGGGAACCGAACCTTGATCTGCAGACGAGGATGGTTGAGTATTGCTGATTAATGTTGATTTTCCTTGTTTTTTAGTAAAACTATTTGAGGAATTCTCCATTGATTTAATTTTACTAATATTTTTGTCTACGTTTGTTGATGTTGATTTTCCATTGTCTTCGGTATAATTATTTGAGGAATTCTCCAATAATTTAATTTCACTAATGTTTTTGTCTATGTTTGAAATCCTAGTTATAATTTCACGTTGAAAGTTTTCGAGTAGTGTATAAATTTTGAGAGACATCTCTTGGAAAGTTTGAAAGTTTTCATTTAATTGGTTTGTTATGGATTTCAACAAATCACACTGTTGTTCAGTTTCATCACATTCAGGGGTGTCGCAGTTTCTGTTTTACTCTTCTTTGCCCTTTCAGCGTTGCTAAGGGTATTAGACATCGTAAGCTTTGATTTCTTGCTCTCACCTTAGTTTATTGTTAGTTTTGATTGATTCCACGAGATGGGGTTAATTACACACTCAAATATATTATGTGAATATAAGAAAAAAAATATTTTGCGGTTTGACTAGGGATCGAACGCTGTCTGACGGGAATTGACCGATTCAAGCGAACAACGCTATCCACTGGACCAAAAACGAGTTATAAGGACTTGAGATTTATTTCGTATACATTGTTCCAAAATATGTACTTTTTAAAATGATATATAGTCTTTTTATTTTTAACGGTTTATTTTTTAAAGATTTTTGTTCACAGCACTTAAATAGAATTGGGTTTTAAAATGCTTTGTCTCAGCATGCAGACCCCTTAATTAATGTCATATAAACAGCTTAATACTGTGATACTAAATTAACTTTTTGCACTTTTATTTTTAAGGCATTAGATTTGGGTTTTGAAAAATGTTTTTTCTTCGCATACAGATCACTTAAATTAATAACTTATAAACACTATAATTACTGTGGCGTAATAATAACTTGTTGCCCTGTTATTTTTATGATATTTGGTTGTTGTCTCTCCGGTGACAGCGCAACTTTTAGGTTAGGTACAGAGTGTCAGGTTTTTTTACTGTTTAAATAACCTTAATTGTTTTAAGATTTCACAGATGCACTCCACTGAATCTTTCTTTGTTTTAATATAGTGGTTTAATTGTTATAATTTAGATTTTGAAATACTTTTGACGATTTATTATGGAAGTACTTTATTTCCTGTTGATCACGGTTGCAAGCTTATCTTATTCCTCCCCCCCTCTCCTCCAGGCTACACCACTGGACCAATGTTTACATCTTCCTCTCCTCCCTCAAAAAGAACCTCAAACTTCTCAGATTACATAGGCCCCGAGGGAAACTATTTTCCTCATGGCCTCCTGTGTGGAGTTAATGTAAAAAAAATCTCGATATTGATCTGTCGTCTAGAAGAGTGGTCCCCAACCCCTGGTCCGGCGGACCGGTACCGAACCATTGATTAAATGGTACCGGGCCGCCTAAGGCCCTATCTGTTTTGTGAGAAAAAAAAAACGCTCTCTGAACGAGCGACTTTTCGCATAACACAAGAAGAAGTCCCATCTTCACGCCACTCACTTGTAGCCGGGTCTTCAGCGCCAGTTCATCAGTCTTTGGTTAGAACTTTTTCTGCTAATTAGTATCGCGTGTGATCATATATTTTTAAAAATTTGTGTTTAGACATAATTTATAATTTTTTTCTATATTTGTAAAATTTCGGAACATGAAAAAGGTTTTTCTCCACAATGAGTCAGAATTGTGGATTAAATTGTCACTTTTGAGAACATGAATACTTGCAGTCGGAAGATGAAAAAGGTTTTTCTCCACTGTGAAACGGCTTGTGGATTCTTAAATGTTCCTTTTAAGAACAAAATTAGTTGCAGTCGTAACATAAAATAGGTTTTTCTCTACTGTGAGTAAACTTGTGGATTGTCTAAGTCTCCTTTCTAGCACATAAATAATTGCAATCAAAGTCATTGCATACAAAAGGTTTTTTAGTCGTTAATAAGTTTAATTTTTAAAGTTTTTATGTGCAATGTTTTGCGGATAACTAGGTAAATAAACTCGCCGCTGAACTATTTCGGGAACATACTTTCCAATGGCCCTATTAATAATTATGTTAAATATTTTGAGATTGTTTGCGCCAATCAATGTTCCTTTTGTTTGATTTAGTACCTACTGGAAAACTGCTTTACCCAAGTACCTGCCCAGTTCCTCTATCCAAGTACCCACCCATCCCACGCCAAGACAAAACCCAATAAAACGTTCGATTGTTTCATTCACTTGTTTTTTTATTTGACTTGTGGAAAAACGCACCCGCTTCGAGTTCGGAGAAATTTGTGCATTTTACTTAATTGAAAAGTAACGCCATAAGTTTTAATTTGCGAACTTATTGACCACACCGCCGCGGCTGCAGAAGTAACCGTGTTTACGTATATATGTGTACAAGTGAACTATTATAAAGACAAGGGAGAATTAAAAGGACCACAGAACCAGCGGCAAATGTCGAGTGAACTCGGTGAGTTTTGGCAATACCTATCCTTTTCCTTTTCCTTTGAGTAGTTTTCCAGTGATTGTTGTTTTAGAATCACACCGCACCCGCCTACGAACGAATTGATTTGCGCAACCAGAGATCATAGTTAATATTATTGAAATGGTAATGAAATGACCAGTCTTCATTTAAAGCGTGTTCAGACGCAGCTAAAAAGATATAGCTTGGTCTATTTTTAACCCCCGACGCAAGGAGCGGTGTTATAAGTTTGACGTGTCTGTCTGTCTGTCTGTGGCATCGTAGCTCCTAAACAAATGGACCGATTGTGGTGCAGTTTTGTTTGTTTGAAAGCTGACGTAATAGAGATGGTTCTTAGCTACAATTCATGAAAATCTGTTCAGGCATTTTAAGGTTATCAGCCTTTTTTGTGTCGGGGGTTTCTTAAAATTTTGTAAATTTTACTTTTAGCACTTCACTCGCCATTCCCATTAGGGATGTATGGCGAGCGATATGCTGAAATAGGCCAAGCTACATCTTTTATAGCTGTGTGTGAACACGCTCTTACAAGAAATTGATTCATGTAAGGATAGTCAGCTTTGGAAAAATTAAAATAAGGTAAGGAAGAATAGTTGTGTCGTCTGATGAGTTATTTGTGGTGATGGTTTTGCTAAGAGCAGGGTGGTGGCAGTCTAGGGGGAGGAGCTCATCAACTGATTTATTAATATGAATTGAGAGTGTTAGGGAATTTAACGTTTTGTTTGAGGAGCATTTAAACTGTCAATTTGAAGTCTACCTATTTTGAATGAAAATTCTGTGGAATTATTCAATTGCTACCTTGACATGAGTACCTAGTACTAGAATAAGATAGCAAGTCTAGGGATTATCCACGAAATCGTCTTCTCCATTTTCATCTTCTAATACCAGAAATCCGAGAGCACAGATCACATATTCGATTCTCTCAACCGTTTTCAAATGTCAACTTCATGCTCAAAATACAGTCACACTAATAAACATATCTAGGTTACCAAATACGCATTACGCATTACATGAAACATATAGCTGTATGTACTAAATGGACATATGATGGGGACATACACAACATTATTATTTCAGATAGTCATTAATAAGATGATGTTTGAGCATGTTAGTTTGGGTCTTTTCAATAATGTTAAGGATAAAATTCCTCGTCCTTAGATAAATAAAACATGGTTTTACGAGCCTGGTACAATTAATTATAAGCTTTTTAAAATGTCAACGTCCACAACGAAATTCTAAAACTGAGTTCTTAACTAGCCAAACTCCTTATTAGTTCAATCTCCTTTGCTGAGAAATTAAATTTGCGGGCTA
Source organism: Glyphotaelius pellucidus (assembly GCA_936435175.1). NCBI lineage: Eukaryota > Metazoa > Arthropoda > Insecta > Trichoptera > Limnephilidae > Glyphotaelius > Glyphotaelius pellucidus. The sequence goes on from OW386565.1 coordinate 1,105,652, forward strand.
GATTCTCCAACCTCCACTAATTGACCAATCACCACAACACGCCGATGCGTAACGCCGCCCGCCATGTTGTTTATTTACTTCACACTGGTTTTGTTTTTGTGACGTGTTACGCGGAAGTAAAAAGCATTTATATTTTACTAGCTTTTCCCCGCGGCTTCGCTCGCATGGTATTACGGGAAATTACTGTAGCGGTTGACCTTATCAATTATCCCCCCTCCTCCCCACCCCACCCCCTCCCGCATTCCATACATTCATTCCCTTACATTCAAACATCTAGCCTGCCACCTAAATTTTACAAAGAAAAAAAGAATTATCCGATTTTGTTCATTCGTTCGGAATTTATGCGCTTACAAACATTTTGGATGTTTATTTTTAATTAAATATTTGGAAGTTTGTTAATATAATACAAAATTACACTATTTATTATTCAGTCTTTATAATCGTTACGAATTATATTTTTAATGTAGGAACTCTTAACTGACATTTATTCCAGCTGGTCCAAAAAATACAAAACATATTCTAATATTTGAATTTTCTGGGGCAGTAGCTGACCAGGGGCTGAGTACCTACCAGCTTAGAGCCCACAAATATATCAACATTGTTTCCATGGGAATGACTTTTTTCTGACATTTGCAATTAACTCGCTTTTGTTAGCGATAGAAAACGTATAACAAATATTGGTGTCGCGAAACTGCGACTCCACTGTTACTTGGCGGTAAATGCTGCAAAGCAAAGCCTATGCAGCCCTCGAAGGACCAGTCCCGAAACTACGTGAAATCGCTAAGTTATACGGGACGATTAGATAGCATACACTCGCAAAACCCGATGGATAGTCAGTCGATAGTTCAGATCTGGGCTTTTGGAAAATTAGATAAGCCCAGATTGGAATAAGGAAAATAGGACTCACCGTTGCAGATGGGGCCTCGCTGATCTCCAGTTTTGGTGTACACTTCTCACTGTTTAAAATTCGCAATATTCTTATAACAATACATGCGCCCTGTCTGAGATGTTATTTTGTACTGAGCAGCAAATCACACTGTCACCTCTCCAAAGTTTAGTACTTTTTGCAACAATTTTTATGGTGACATTTAGGAGGGAAAGATTAGGTAGGTGGGATAAATTCAGGATTTTGACATATCTACCCATCAAGTCCGCGAATGCAATACCCAACCAATCCCATATAAAATTGCGCGAACATTCTCCCGGCCTTGGAAGTACCTACCGAAACTGAAGGTACTTTCAAAATAAAGTAAAGAATTATAGTGAAAAATAAAAATGTTAAATTTAAATATATATATAAGCGATTGATATTACATAGTTAAGAAAAAATAAAAATAAAAGAAATAAATAGAGATAAAGAAAAATAATTATTATTGTGTAGGCAGGGGACACAATTTCACGACTGGTCGTTTAAAGTTCCCAGAAGGGGTTCTTACGAGTGCCACCCGAACCACTCCGTCTTTACCCGGAAATATTTCCTCAACAACCCCCACCGGCCAATAAAGTGGAGACGCATCTTCTTGATGCACCAATACTACAGTACCTACAAGAATGTTATTGACGGGACTATTCCATTTTTGTCTCATCTGCAGAGAGTGAAGATACTCTATATGCCACTTCTTCCAATAAGATTGAACGAGGTGGTCCAAAAGCTCTTTCCTTTTCAGCAGACTAATGCGTTCCTTAGTCATATCATAAGCGGGCAAATGCTGAATCGGAGAAGACATTAGAAAATGAGCCGGAGTAAGAGCTTCTGGATAATGACAACTGCTTAATAAACATAACGGCCGTGAATTAAGTAAAGCCTCTATTTGCGTCAGAACTGTGAGAAGCTCTTCATAACATAAAAGTTGAGTACCCACAACCCTATACAGATGCGATTTAATGGATTTAATATTTGATTCCCATAATCCTCCAAAGTGAGGAGCGCGAGGTGGAATCGTCTTCCACTCAATTCTCCGAATGTTAAATTCATTGCGAAGGACTTCATTAGTTGAATTTGCCTCCAAAAATTTATATAAGTCATCAAGACAATTCTTCGCGCCTATGAAGTTTGTCGCATTGTCACTGTACATACACGAAACGGGTCCGCGTCTGGATAGAAAACGTTTAAATGCGTTTAAAAAATTGTCCGTACTTAGATCTGATACCAATTCTATATGTATAGCCTTCGTCGTTAAACAAATAAATAGACATATATATGCCTTTTGACTTTTTACTCCACGACGCCTAGAAAGGGTTATCTTTATCGGTCCGGCAAAATCTACACCAGTATGTGTAAATGCTTTTGCTTCTTGAACTCTAGCTGTAGGTAAATCAGCCATTGGCGGTATAATATTAGAAGGTGCGGTTTTAAAACAGAAATTACATGCATGTACTCGTTTGCGTATTAAGTTTCTTCCCGATAAGATCCAATAACGCTGTCTAATTATAGACATAAGGAGATGAGCACCAGTGTGACAATTCACACGATGGTAAAAATCTATAATTATATCGACAATATGATCCTGTCTTGGCAGAAGTACTGGATGTTTGTTTTCATAAGGTATATTCGCGTTTGTTAATCTACCACCTATGCGTAACAATCCATTATGATCGACGAACGGGTTTAATTTTCGAATCGAAGATGAACATAATTTTTTCCTCTGTATTAATTGTATATCGGCATAAAAATACTTTTTCTGTAGAGCTTTTAATACATTTATTTCAGCAATATTTAATTCCGTGGAATTTATAACTGTTGAACACGATAACTTCCGCGTAAATCGTAAAATATATACGACAATTCTTAGCAGTTTTGGCCATGAAGAAATTTTTAAAGCAAGATTATATATTGGAGAATTATTCTCTATTGACGTTATCGTGAACGTATGCGACTTTTTCAATTCCAAAGTATTCTCCTCCTGCGCTGAGGGGGAAAAGCTTTTGACAGGCCACTCGGACACTGGGTTCGCAGCCCAGGGTGGACCGTGCCACCAAAGAGGATGATCAATTAGCTGAGCGGGCAATAGTCCACGTGATAAACAATCACTAGGATTGGTAACTCCATCTATATGATAAAAATGTTTCGCAGGTAAATTTTCCTGAATTTCACTAACTCAATTAGCTACAAAAGTTTGCCATCTGTGCGGGGATGAGTGAATCCAAGAAAGTGCTATTTTTGAATCTGAAAAAGCAAATATATCGTTTATAAAAACGCGATTTTTATAAGTATCTATAATAGATTTAACAAGTCTAGATAAAATAAGCGCAGCACATAATTCCAATCGAGCGAGCGAAACTATTTTTAAAGGGGCTACCTTGGATTTCGAACATATCAAATTCATAGTAGCGTTGCCACTCTTATCTGTGACATGAAGATATACTACGCACCCGTATGCTTTCGTACTCGCGTCTGCAAAAGCGATAATATTTATCGTGCAGTCCTCTTTTACTCCCAAATATCGAGGTAAATTTAAATTAGAAAGCATCGGTAATTCTTCCTTGAATCCGACATATCGTTTGACAATACTTTGGGGTAGTTCTTCATCCCATCCTACTTTCTCTAACCACAGCTCTTGTAAAAGTAATTTGGCATATAAAATTACCGGAGCAACCAAACCTAATACATCAAATAAACGTGCTATTGTGGAAAGAATTGATCTTTTACATATAGTTTTCTCCTCCGTGGGACATATCATAAAATGAAAACAATCAGATATCGGATCCCATTTTAGTCCTAAAATGCTACAATTATCCGAGAAATCCATCGTTGCACGGTGCGACTCTGGTAATTGAGCGAGCAAATGAGCAGAATTACTCGACCATTTAACTAATTCAAATCCTCCAGACTTGAAAATCGCCATTAATTCTGTAGACAAAGTGACGGCTTCACTTATAGTATTTACAGAATATACAAAATCGTCCATATATAAATCATTAATTGCAACTTCTGCGGCTTTCGGGTGACGATTTCTTTCATCGCTCGCTAGCTTTCTTAAAGTTCGCATCGCAAGGAACGGTGAACAATTTAACCCAAAAGCTAGCGAATTAAATTGATAAACTCCAATTTCTTCATCTTCGTGAAATCTATAAAGAATTTTTTGATATTTACGATGGCTTTCCGTTACCATTATACGTAAATACATTTGTTTAACATCTGCGGTCAATGCTATAGCGAATAAGCGAAATTTAATTAAAAGTGTAAATAAATTAGATTGCAAGTTTGGACCAGTATACAAAATATCATTAAGTGACAACCCTGAACTGGTCTTTGTACTGGCGTCCAATACAACACGAGTTTTAGTTGTTGCTTTATCTTTACGAATTACTGCATGGTGAGGAATGAAATATCCCTCATCAATATTAGATGAAGACGGAACTTCATACCTTATATATCCCTTTTCCAGATATTCAGAAATTACTTCATTATAACTCCGATGCAATTCTGGTGACGTATTAAATTTCCGTTCTAAATATTTATATCTGCGTTGCGCGACACTGAGCGAATTTCCTAAATTATTAGGATCTATCTTAAAAGGTAAAGACACAATATACCTTCCCGAGTCATCGCGTTGGACGGACTCGACGTACATTTTCTCACATTCCGCGTCTTCAGCACTCATCAATGACTTAATAGGCATGTCTTCCATTGTCCAAAATTTGGTTAACGCATTGTATAAATCCACGTTGGTTATGGGGCCGAATGTCCACGAAACGTCCGGCGTACACTTAGGTATTTCACCCATTACAATATATCCGAATACCGTTTGTATAGCGGGTGGTGCATTCGTATTATGTTTAGATAAAACCTTATTTTCTAGCATAATATATGGAAATAACTGAGCACCTAATAAAATATCGACATCGGATGGAACGTTCCAATTTTCATCGGCTAGATTTAAACCAAGTAAATGCTCACATGACTTTGTGTCAACATATTGTGTAGGGAGCTTGTCCGTGATTTTCTCGACCACTAATAGGCTTATTTTATATTTATCTTCTGAAACACGGGATTTAATTGTTAATGCAACATGCCCCAAAATTGGTGTCTCCACTGAACCAACACTTTTAATAACTGAATTATTTAAAGGAATTATTTTAAGATTCAATTCATTACAAGTATTTAAACTAATCAAATTTTGTTGCGAGGCGCAATCAATTAAACACCTGACGGTTACTTGATTATTTTTAATGTCGTAAGCGAATAACTGCGCGGTTGACAATAGTACATTCGTAGCTAAATTACCCGCCGTAAAATCATTATGATGTTTATTCCTTGTTATTAATGTGACAGCTTCGTTTTTCGAATGACTTTCGTTGTTCACCGTACCCTCAAAATGCAAAGCAGTATGGTGACGTTTTTTACAAATTCTACAATCCGATTTAGATGAACATTTTACCGTCTTGTGTTTATCGCTTAAACAGTTTACACATAAGTTATTTAATTTTACAAACTGAAAGCGAGCCTTTGGCCTCAACTCATTAAATTGTTCACATTTAAACAATTCAACATGATCGCTTCGATTGCATTTCCGGCATTTATTATTATTATTACTACGATTATTATCAAACGACTTCGGTTCAACCACAGCGAAAGAATGCGAAACCTTATTTTTATTATTATTAACTTTACTTTCTGGTCCGGTTCGTTCAAGAATTTTAACATGCGAACGAATATATTCTATTAAATCGGTATATCTTTCTCCCGTATGGACATTTCAAAATTTTGCACCAATTGCATATCTAATTTTTTCAGTGCAATATGTAAAATTATAAAGTCGGTTAGGTCATCAATACCTAATTCTTTGAGCGCAGACATGGAAGACGCAAACCGTTCAATAAAATTATTTAACTCATTTGAGTTAGAAGGTGCCAATAATTTTAAATTCAAAATATTGTTCAGATAAAAGGTGCCTAGCACGCGCTTGTCTTGATATTTCTTTTCGAGAGCATTCCAGATTACAAAATATTTTTTTTCATTCGGCAGTACTCCGGCAAACACCGATAATGCCTTTCCTTGAAGTTTTCCTATCAAATATTGCATCTTTTGCGACGTATTCAAATTTTCATTAGAGTGGATGTTTAATTTAAATGCTTCATAAAATACCGACCAATTCTCTTGATTTCCATCGAACGATGGCATATCAATCGCTGGAAGCTTAATAAATTGGGACTTATTTAATTTCTGCGTACCACCTAAATCTTGCTTCGCCACAATACTTTCGCGTATACTAACTACAAAGCAGTACTTATTTTCGAATTTATTCCATAAATCTAAATTTATATTATAGTTTGGATCCTTTTTCAATTGAAGTAAAAGAAATTCATCACAATACGTGTTAAATTGTGAATAATATGTAGCCAAATTAATCGTTCGTCTAACGAACTCCTCCGAACTCCTTGTCTCCCTATCTGCAATAATTTTCGCTTTCTCATATAAATCATTGAGAAGATAATGCATCAAATTAATCTTAGATTCTAGTAATTTGATTTTAACTAGATCCTGAGCCTGAGTACCATCACTCGTCGACATGATTAATTCTATGTAGGAATTTTAATGCAACAATAATTACAAAAGTATGTCAGTACAAATGACTTAACAAAGTATGAAAAGCAAATAATAATTATTTGCAGGTTAAATATATTAATTTTAAATACCCCGTTGGTAATCCGACTCGAAATAACCAAAAATGGTGTCGCGAAACTGCGACTCCACTGTTACTTGGCGGTAAATGCTGCAAAGCAAAGCCTATGCAGCCCTCGAAGGACCAGTCCCGAAACTACGTGAAATCGCTAAGTTATACGGGACGATTAGATAGCATACACTCGCAAAACCCGATGGATAGTCAGTCGATAGTTCAGATCTGGGCTTTTGGAAAATTAGATAAGCCCAGATTGGAATAAGGAAAATAGGACTCACCGTTGCAGATGGGGCCTCGCTGATCTCCAGTTTTGGTGTACACTTCTCACTGTTTAAAATTCGCAATATTCTTATAACAATACATGCGCCCTGTCTGAGATGTTATTTTGTACTGAGCAGCAAATCACACTGTCACCTCTCCAAAGTTTAGTACTTTTTGCAACAATTTTTATGGTGACATTTAGGAGGGAAAGATTAGGTAGGTGGGATAAATTCAGGATTTTGACATATCTACCCATCAAGTCCGCGAATGCAATACCCAACCAATCCCATATAAAATTGCGCGAACAAATATAATATATTAATATTTATAATTTCATAACGCCAGAGCTTACCATCATATACAACATATAGTCTGCGCATATAATTTAGCTTTCTACTGGTGAATGAATTTTTAACGTCTTTTTATTGGTTAATGCCTGAAAAGGTCATAAACAAACTCGAGCAGTTTCGTATTTATAATATTAGTATGGATTACCAGTGGGTTTTTGAGTAACGAAAAAACAAGAAAATGTCGATAACTAAATACAAAAGTTCGTACATACGCAGCTGTGCTGAAATAGAACGGAAAGTATATGTTTTAAGTATATATATCAATGGCGTTTTACTTTTGTTTTACACATTGCAAGAAACTTTGTAATACAGCGTGTTCACTTTTTGATCTTAACTCAGACTCTCCTTTTCGAGAGCTTTTGTTGTTGAAATCAGTTTTGTTGATTGCCATTTCATATTAAAATTAGAATTTCGATTCGAAATTGTCAGTTTATCCGTATTTGTGTGAAAATAATGTTTTATTATTACGGTTGATTCTCATTAGTTTTGTGAGCTTCGTCCCCAGGATCACTATAGTGAAAAAAAGATTGTTTTTGGAAGACAAAAACAATTATGGAACCAACGAACTTGAACCATCAACGTCAAAATGATGTTATTATATTTCCTCTCGAAATATAATAACATCTTTCTCACGACAAAGCATTTCAATAAATTTTTTAAATATTTTAATATGTTTCAATTATAGCATAAGTACTTTTTAAAATAACTCCCGCGATTCCCCATGCTTCGTTCCCTTCCCCCCTCCTGGATTCCCCCCACCCTCCCAAATTCCCCCCCCCTCCCGGATCCACCACCCCCCGGATTCCCCCCCTTCCCTCTTTCCACCCTTACCGCTAAACTATATAAAATACACACATTTTTCAAAGTACTCGCGAGCCGCCTAATGTAATTTTTTAAATTTAAATATCATGAAGTCAGAGCTCACCATTACATATAGAAACCTTCACAGTTTGAGCACTAACCAAAGTTTCATCACAATCGGTTAAATGGTGTAGGAAATAAAAAAGTAATTTTAATGCTAATTTCATAAAGCCAGAGCTCACATTACATACTTTACATACTTTACTTATAGACATTTGCTGCCATGCGTACAACAACTCACCGAAGTGTCGTCGCGATCGGATGAATGGTATAGGAAGAGCTCACCATTATATATAGAAACCTTTGCGTGCATGCGCACGAAAACTCAACAAAGTTTCATTAAAATCGGTTCAATGGTAAAGAAAGTAATAAGGGAATGTTTGTGCAAATTAAATAAAACCAGAGCTCACCATTATATATAGAAACCTTCGCGGGCCAAATAAATAACAAAAGTCTCATCACAATTAGTGAAATGTTGTAGGAAATAATAAGGTAATTTTAATGCAAATTTCGTAAGGCCAGAGCTCTCCATTGTGTACACTGAGGATCAGACATAGAAGTATATATATATATGTAAACGAATTGTCGGTATCAAAAAAAGAAATATTAAAAACAAACAAACTCACCTGTATACAATTTGAGATGGTCGTTTGGACAATCAAGAACGGAAAATATTTATGCAAAAGTTGTCCAATCTCCATTCCAGTGTGTCCAATCTCCTTGTGAATTATTTTGGTTGTGAATTTTTGTGCAATCTCCATTTTAAAATTAAAAATTTAATATAAAAAACGACTATTACTCACTATATTAAGAATTATTTAAACTTATGAGACCTTCACCTTTATGGAAATAGCTTCATCATAAACACCTTTCATAATGTTTCTTTGAAATAATCAAAGAAAACCTCCTCCTGTAAAATTGACAAATGGTAGTTTGGACAATTAAGAACTCAGGCGACGAATTAATGGTTTCATCTCGAGTTGGTAAATATACCTTCCGGTGTACCCCAAGGATCTCACCTGGGACCGTTACTATTTACAATTTTCATCAACGACATTATAAAATGCTTTAATTATGCAAAAGTTCTACTCTTCGCTGATGATTTGAAAATATATCTTCCGATTAACTCTATCATCGACTGCAGTAAATTACATGAAGATCTTCATAGACTTAATGACTACTGTATAATTAATCATCTCAACATGAACAAATGTTATGTGATTTCCTTCACTAGAAATAAAATTAAATTTGACCATAACTACCTTATAGCGAACCAATCACTCAAAAGGGTTACTCAAATTCGTGATCTAGGTGTTCTACTTTATAGTAAACTCACATTCGAGGCACATATTAACATGATTGTGAAGAAAGCCCTTAGAATGTTAGGATTCTTATTCCGTATTGGAAAAGAATTCAAGAACATTCAAACACTTAAAATATTGTACTTTTCATATGTTCGCAGTCATCTTGAATTTGCTTCTCAGATATGGAATCCTCGATATATAATTTATATTAATCGCATTGAAGCCATACAAAGAAAATTTGTTCATCATTTAAATTTCAAGTTTAATATATTGGTTATTGGTTATCGTGACATAAACAGCTCGTTGGACCTTTATGGACTTAAACCATTAAAAATTAGAAGAGACTCTGCAGATATAATATATCTTCATAAAATTACCAATGGTTTTATTGATTGTTCACCCCTTTTGGCTGAAATTAATTTTAAAGTCCCAGGTGTTAGAACCAGAGAAAAATCACTTTTTCATCTTCAAAAATGTTCTACTAATCTCAGAAAAAATGCTTTTATATTCAGAGCATGCAATGTATTTGATAAGAATTTTAATAATATAGACATATTCTCGTGTAATTAAAGTACCTTAAAAAAGTATGTCATAGCCAAACATTAAATAATTTTTTGACCGTGTTGCAAGTTACCATGTTATTGCTGTGAATCCTTTCCAGTTGCATACTTGTCATTCGACTTACTATTGTATTCACTCTTGAGTTGTAGGTGTGTACAATGTACATATTATTATTATTGCTGTTGTGGAGTGAGAATAGATTTCTGACTCTGAATACTTCATGTTTGAAATTTAGTAAGCAGGTTATTATAGTTTATATTGTGTTTTTATATCTTTTTTTTTTTAATAATTTTTATATTTTTGTTAAGTTCTTACGGGTACAGGACCCTTACTTTTTTGTTCACTTTTTATTTATAATTTTAATTATGTGAAAATCTGTCATTGGACATTATGTATATTATTAATGTTATTATTTTAAGTGTAAAATATCTGTTGATTTTCCATAATAAATAAAATAAAAATAAAATAAAATAAAAAAGATGTGAAATGTATAAGCATATAGATTTCGACCTCTCTGATGTAAATATGGAATTTTCGCAATACGCGGAGAGAAATCAGACAGACAGTTACTTACATTGAATATATTAAAAATGAAGAGGTAAATTCGGAACTTTAATTTTATTTTTTGACATCTATTACATACATACACATTATTTATTGTCCGAAATGTCGCTCGTTAAGGGAGCGTTTTATTCCACTATCTGTTTTGCTCGTTTTGTGATGAATCGTTATGGGAGGTGCTCGTCATGAGAGGTTCCTTTTAATTTTTTGTCGACGATCATTTCATTTTTTATTGTGAATGTGCGATTTTTTTTACGTAATTTTGAATCTGAAGCAGGGCCTTGAGCTGCCCATTACCATTTGATCCACGGACCGGTACCGGTCCACCAGACCATAGGTTGAAGAACATTGCCCTAAGCCACACTGTCTATTTTTTAAACCGTTTATGTAATTCAGATCGCATTAAACGAAAAAATTAGAAATCTTATCATATTTATATTTATCTTATATATCCATCTGCATCAACAAAATTGAATTTCTTCAAAGCTGATTATAACCAAATCAAAAATCTTTTATCTTCAACTGACTGGAACTTTTTAGACTTTGAAGAAAACATCAATGAAATGGTTGATAAATTTTACTTAATTCTTAATAATTCTATTGATTTGTTTGTACCCATTTCAAAAATTAATGTTCATAGCTACCCAAAATGGTTCAGTAACGATCTCATTAAAACAATTAGAGACAAAAAAATTGCTCATAAAATTTATAAATCATCACGTGATCCCAAAGATTACGCAAAATTTTGTGAACTCAGAAAGACCGCCAAAAAGATGTCCATGTTATGTTATAAAAAGTGCATTGACAACTGTGAAAAATTGGCTCTTGCCAACCCTCAGAACATTTATAAATTTTCAAAAATGCTTAATAACAACGACTCCGGTATTCCCTCTAACATGTATTTAGATAACAAAATGGCCGATAATCCCCAAGAAGTTCTTCAGCAAAGTCTATGAATCAACAAACAACTCCCCATTGATCAATGCCACAACATCCAATTATAACCAGATCGACTTCAATCAGTGCAAATTTGAAGAAAGCGACATTAGAACCAAATTAAAATCTCTCGTCCTAAACAAATCGGCTGGTCCTGATAACATTCCTCCAATCTTTTTATCGAAATGCTTATCAGTTTTAACTTATCCTCTTACTAAAATCTTTAACTTGTCTATACAAACTGGCACCTTTCCGGAAAAGTGGAAAACAAGCTTTGTGTCTCCTATTTTTAAGAAAGGTGATAAATCTGATGTATCTAACTATAGACCCATATGTATTCAGTCGACAATCCCTAAAATATTCGAATCTGCAATGCTCTCTAAACTTTCGCCTGAGATTAATAAAGTTATATCACATCTACAACACGGTTTCATGGCAAACAGGTCTACTCTTACGAATCTCATGATCTATCAGGAAAAATTGTTTAATAGTATGCACAATCATCTTCAAACTGACGTAGTATACACCGACTTTAGTAAGGCTTTCGACAAAGTCTCACACAAAATTCTCATACATAAATTAAGATCCGTAGGAATAACGGGGAATATTTTGAAATGGTTTGAAAGTTATCTACTTTTTATATATCACACTTTTCAAATCAGTTCGAAATATTCACCGGAGTTCCACAGGGGTCACATCTGGGCCCAGTGTTATTTTCCTTATTTATAAATGACATAAATACCATATGTGAAGGAGTTATGATACTCTTATTTGCTGATGACCTTAACACATATAAAACAATTACGAATCTTAACGACTGCTGTATATTACAATCAAATCTAGTGAGGTTACAAGAGTGATGCGCCCTTAATGAACTGTTCCTCAATATTGAAAAATGCCAAACAATTACTTTTGCGCGAATCAAAAATCCCATTAATTTTCAATATAGCATCAACAACATTTTCCTGAAAAGAGTAGATCAAATCAAGGACCTCGGTGTTATATTTGATAGTAAATTAACTTTTGTTCCTCACATTAATGTAATAACTAACAAGGCCATGAAAAGTCTGGGGTTCATCCTGAGGACGGTTAAAGAATTTAAATCACTAAATTCGTTTAAATTACTGTACACTGGGCTGGTGAGATCAAATTTAGAATACAATTCAACCATCTGGGCTCCATTATATAAGACACACCAACTAAGAATTGAAAGAGTACAGCATAAGTTCTTCAGATTTATTAATTATAAACTCGGTATACCTGTCGAAGATCTAAATTATGTATATTTAATGGAATTACTTAATATAAGCGATTTAGCGTCAAGGCGCGTAGCGAGCGATTTAGTTTGTCTTTTTAATATTTCGAATGGCAGACTGGACGCCCTTGATTTAATCAGTAAAATTAATTTGAGAATACCCACGCGCGATACTCGCTCTAATGCGATTTACCTTGTAACTAATTCTGCTAGTAATTATTTTGTTAACTCTCCTCTGCAAAGACTTCATATACTCGGTAATAAATATTCCTCTATAGACGTTTATCGTCATCAATCGATGTCAAAATTTAAACTCAGTGTATTAGAACAATTAAAATAAATCTATTAATATCATGCACTATATAGCACCTTAATCGAAATATTATGGTAGCTATGTTTCGATAAACACGTAATAAATACTTTAAAAAAGTTTGCTAATTACAAACATAAATATTGACAATCCTTTCGTATTTCCCTCTATAATTAAAATAACAATCTCACATTAATTTACTTACCATATATTCTATGTTACCTGCTTTGTGTCAACTATTATATTTGGTGTTACCTATATTTTGTATATCTAATAACTTATGTTATCTTTATTTTGTTTCTTATATTTATATTATATTATGTTATTTCTTATATTTTTTCAAAAACATGTACTGCACTATATGTAAAAGCCCTATGGGCGTTTAAATAAATATTTCCTAAAATAATAACATAAACCTGTTAAATTAAATCACAAAAAACATTTTATTTGGCTTGATAAATTAAGTTAATATAAACTATCCGAAATAAAAAAAAATTGTCGCAATAAGAAAATTATATGAAAATCGAGCACAAACCAAAAGGAAAAATGTAAAATCTCAAAATACCAATATAATTGACAAAGAATCCAACTGATCGAACTAATTTGATTAAAATATAATCACAAAAAACTACAATACAGGAGCAATTAATTCAGAAAATATTAATATATCTATTCAAAAATTACAATAGATAAAATAGAACCCTACCCAGTAGGAATAACAAAATTGGATTTCAACCAAAATTATTGCGATTCGGGTTATTCTCACAAGGATTCGGAATAAAATTAATTAACTAACAAATGAAACAAGCATATACCGAGTTTTAATCAACACTCCGGTACAACGGACCCAACCCTCCATTGCAATATTTACAATGTGTGGTACGAAGTTAAAATAAGTGTCAAAAGTTACACAGAAATCATTTTTATTCAGAAACAGATTAGACATTCATGTTATTAATAATTGTGTACTGTCGCAGCCGAATGCCACGACACGAGAATGTGGACTGTAAATCTTTTTTATGACGAATATACCATGTATTGTGTTTTAAAGCAAGATCGAAGGAGAATCGGTTTTGGAAGGAAGTCTCCTACCTTTGACGGCTTCTGAACGCTGCTCAGGGTCGTTTCTGGTATCACACTATAATTGCACAACACAGGTTTTAAGCACGACACTATTATTTTATAAAAAAGCGAAACTTTGCGATTATTTGCGATATTTTGACGAGAGCTACGTGTGACCCATGTCACTTTCAAAATGCAACTATTACAAGTGGGTAATGCACACTTGGGTGGCAATATTGTTCAACATGTAGGTAAGAACATCTTCTTCTTTTCCTGGTGGAGACTTTGAGGAAAGGAAGAAGAGAATGGATTACATAATGGAAGGACTAGGGGAATATGGATAAAGTTTTTTTTTAAAACTGTTTCAGAACCAAACAGTGTACTTTAATAATTCTAATTTAAAGCTGGTTCACACACAGCTATCAAAAATGTAAAAGATCATAGCACGCCAAATAACGCTCTCCGTAAAATCCCTTCAGACCGTTCACACGTAAGCGTTTTTAAGCGCAGATCAATCATATATTTTTTTTTACATTAAATCCACACAGGAGGCTCTGAGGAAAGTAATTTCCCTCAGGGCCCATGTCATCTTTGAAGATGCTGTGTGGAGGGTGTTTTTGAGGAGAGGAAGGAGTGAACATGGGTCTTGAAGAGACACATGTTGTAGGAGGGAGGAAACACAGAGGCCGGCAAATCGTTCCACAGCCGAGCTGTTGAACTCAAGAACGAGTCGTAGAAACGACTCGTTCTCATGTGACTAATGTCAACCGTGTACAAATGTTGAGCGCGCGTTTGGCGTATTTCCCGACTACGCACCGGTGCCGAGGGGATCAATGACGCTTGTTCCTTGGAGCATCTTCCATTGTAATACCGGTAGAACAAGGACAGCATTCACACCTGGCGCCTGTGCTCTAAAGATTGCAATCCGTTTGTTAAATTAGGAGAATCTATCAAACGGACCGCCCGTTTCTGCAGAGTCAAGGGTTTTTTCAGGTATTTTGCCAAATTCAACCGTGGGGCGCACTTGCGATTTGTACAGGGTTAGCAGTTGTGTACTATTAAAGTATCTGCGTGCCCTGTACAGTATGCCCAGTTTCTGAGAGGCTAACTTAACTCTGGCCTCGATGGAGCCCCCGTACCTGAGCTGGTCACTTAGAGTTACACCAAGCATATCAATGGAAGGCCTGTTCGGGAGAATGCTTCCGTTGAAGGAGACTAGATTATCATTTCGATCCCTTTTAGACGTAATCAGACATGATCTGGTCTTTGAAACATTAAATTCGACAAGGTTATTCTTACCCCAAGAGAAATCACTTTCGAGGTAACCGTCCATTCTTTGCTTCAAAGCCCTCCGAGCTATTGGTGTTTGAGTGCCCTTTGGGGGCTTTTAAAACAAAAAGCTATCATGGACATGGATATCGACACCGTGGCGCAGTGATTAGCGCGTTCGCCCGGAAACGAGAGGTCCTGGGTCCTGGTGCTCTAAAGATTGCAATCCATTTGTTACGTTAGGAGAGTCTATCCAACGGACCGCCCGTTTCTGCACAGAGTCAAGGGTTTTTTCAGGTATTTTGGGGCTCCAGAACAGAGGTGGCTGCCAAATTCAACCGTGATACAATACACATCTTAAGGCGGAAACATACTTACGTGTCGTGGCGTGTCGTGGTGCTTACTGTCGCGACGGTGAGTGTGCACACTAATGCGTCGTGTCGTGGCGCGCTCTGGCGTTGTTTCTGAACAGGAGATATCAAACCTTTGCAGCGTTTAAATGTGCATAACGTTTTCTTCTTATTTCAATGATTTTGATGAAGATGTTCAATTTCTTTTAATACAATTTTAGCAATGAAACTTCTTGAGGGCAAAAAATTAATTTAACATAAAATGGTAAAACATGATTAAACATTTAACATTTTATGTTGAAATGTAAAAAAATTGCGTTAAAATGTTAAAACATTAAATTAAACATTTCAAATTTTCTGTTAAAATAGTAGAGAAATATAATAAAAAAGTATATTAAAATAAATTCCAGATGCAAAAAACATTGTATTAAAGTGTTTAAAGCATTGTATTTAAATGTTAATTTTTTTAGAAACACGCTGCAAACAAGCGTCCGCTAGTTGTTCACGTCGTTTAAAGATACGCGGTATAGAAACACATTTACATGTCGTGTCGTGACGCGTTCTGTCGTGTCGCCGACTGCTCGCCGCCGATTGCGCCAGAGCGGTGGTGGGGGGTACACGACAGAACGCGTCACGACACGACACGGCCTACAAATAAGTCTCTAACCATAATAAATGTATGAAACCGATGTGCTTCTGGCGCGTCACGACACGCCACGACACGTAAGTATGTTTCCGCCTTTAGACGTAACCGCTCCAGACGCGGTATCCCAGAAGATAAGCGCCTCCGTACATGGAGCTACTTACAAACTATTCGAGCCTGATGCGCGTAGCACGCACACCGCTCGTGGGTACCCGCCATACAATTTTGCTGGTGTTCGTACACGGCGCTGCGCGACGGATGTCAGGTTGAAGTCGGTAGCGCGCTAACGACGGTGCTGGCAGCGCGCTACGCGTTGTAGCATTCGTGTCTGCTACTTTCGTTTGACGTTTGACAGAAATGGCGTCTGAACATGAAAGTAATGTTAGATTTGTTCTGGAAGTGAATAAAAATGCGTGTTTACATAACTTTACATTACCAGAATACGCAAGAAAGGATTTAGTGAAGAAGGCATAGATTAATGTTGGAAAAAAAGTCATTTGACATCGTTCGACATCGTGCTAACTCCACGGCTGCACGTGAAAAATGATTAAGTTCAGTATAATTCGGGTAGTGCCGTGTACGGAAACCAGCTTTAAAAAGTAGTACATCTTTTTTTTTTTTTTTTTTTTACATGAAATACCGCACAAGAGTCCCAACTGCTCCCGTCTGGAGCCAGTGAGACTATGGCATCCCCAATTGGGGTATGTTGTGAGGCTGAAGGTAGTGGGGGGGGGGAAGGAGATAGGGAAGAGGTAGGTGGGGAAGTACCTGGCTATTCAGATCTGGTCACTAAACACGGCTACAGCCATTTCAAGCAACGTTTCAATTCTGAATGGTGGTCTTACACCAGGGCGATACTATTAGTATCTTCCACTCTGGAACGTGCCGCAAATATATCATATATTATTTTAAATGAATAAATTGTGAAATAACACAAATTAATCAAATAAAATTTATTTGCGCACGCCGGGTTCGAACCCGCGACCTTCGGATTGTGAGTCGAGAGTCTTGCCTCGGGACCACGGAGGCCGACATCTGCAGGGTACTTGTGGTTGTGTCACAATCACGTAGTTTGTAAGTATCTCCATGAACGGAGGGCCTAACTCTTCCCTTCTCCGACTAAAACAGGAGAGAGGGTCATTGTAATTACGGAGCTGCCTAGACCCGTGGTTGACAGATGTCAAGTTGACAGATTTCAGTACAAAAAATATGCATTCCGTTGCCGCTCCTTAATTCGACTGACCCCCTCTCCTACCACAGCAAGAAATATTTGAAAGCCTCGTGTGAAAGGACAAAAGATAAGCGCTCGCGAATCCACAGATATCTGCTCGCAGATTTATAGCGTTATGTGAACCAGCTTTTAGTGTTGATTTGCCGGTGAAAAGACGATGCTAATCAGGACACATGTTGTATTTAATTGTGCCAATTATTTTATGCAAAATAAGCTTTTCAAAAAGTTCCTAAATTGTTGAAAATAAGGACTTTAATTAGTTACTTCGTTTTAATCCCCGTTTTTGAAAATCAGTGTTATATAAATGTGTTTCCATAGATCAGGAAATATACCCTCTGACAAAGAATGTGAGAGAGTGAGAGGGGATAAGCAAGAAAGCGACATGCTGCCGTAAGAGTAGAGGTGGAATATTATCATGACCGATTTCATTATAGGGATCAATTGGCTAATTTTTTTTTAAATGTGGTTTAATCAATGAGTACATGCGACAAACTTGAAATGGCCACAGGAAAGAATTTATTGCTCAAGTCAAAAATTTTATCAAATATCCATACTAATATTATAAATGCGAAACTGCTCGAGTTTGTTTATGACCTTTTCACGCAAAACACAATATAAAGATTTTAATAATTCTTTCACCAATATAAAGCTAAATTATATGCGCAGACTACAGGTTGTACATGATGGTAAGCTCTGGCGTTATGAAATTATAAATATTAATATATTATATTTGTTATACGTTTTCTGTCGCTAACAAAAGCGAGTTTTTGCTAAAGTCAGAAAAAAAATCTTTTCCATGGAAACAATGTTGATATATTTTTGGGCTCTATGCTGGTAGGTACTCAGTCTATTGGTCAGCTACTAATGCAGAAAATTCAAATATTAGAATTCGTTTGTTTTTTGGACAAGCTTGGAATAAATGTCAGATTTGAGTTCCCATATTAAAAATATAATTCGTAACGATTATAAAGACTGAATGATAAATAGAATATTTTTTTATTATATTAACGAACCTCCAAATATTTAAATAAAAATAAACATCCGAAATGTTTGTAAGCGCATAAATTCCGAACGAATGAACGAAATTGGAAAAGTATTCTTTTTTTCTTTGAGCTGTAGCTTTATGAAATTTAGGTGGTGGGCGAGATGTTTGAAAACTGAATGTAAGGGAATGAATATATAGAATGCGGGAGGGGATGGGGGTGGGGTGGGAGATCATTGATAAGTGCAAGCGCTACAGTAATTTCCCGTAATACCATGCGAGCGAAGCCGCGGGGAAAAGCTAGTATAACTATAACTACGCAATACAAAGATTTGTTAAATATTCGTGATGGAGATATGTACATTTTTTTAAATAGTTCGTAACATTACTTATAAAATAAAACCAACAAAGTTTTTAACAAGATATTTTTTTTAATATTAAATTTTTTTTTTTAATTAGTAAACATTTTTTTTATAAATTTACAAGTGATTACATTATGCAAGGTTATACAACAATTCATTATTATTCAATTTCTCCATAGGTTGAGCGCTAGCAGCTCATGTTTATGGGGGATGTATTAACATGCAAAAAAAATAATGTTCTAATGAAATATGTAAACTATGATAAAAAACTATTGAACTAAATACAAACATTATTTGATAAAAGAATACAATTAAGAAAAGTAATTGAAAGACAAAAAAAAGAAGATAAAAATATTATTTTTAATAAATTCGAGAGATTCAGCAGTTTTCGTCAATATAACCATTGCTTAAATAAACAAATTCTAAATACCGGAGACTCCCTGGTGTAACGAAAGATCGAACCTATCACTGCTAGTTTCGAAAAGGCAAAATTTTGTGAAGTTTAATTCATGTCATAATGCACGGACCACGAAAGAGTGTCACGTTTAAGTCTCTTCGAGAAAATGCATAACGGAATACCAAAAAGTTTATTCTGCAAAGTTAGTTCACACGTACTTCTTCAAACCTCACATTTTAGAAGACGAATAGGATAGGATCAGGATCATAAAAAAATGTGAGTCAGCATGCTGCTTGTCAGATAGCACTTTCAAGAACATGAAAAAATACACTCGGAACATGAAAAGGGTTTTTCTACACTATGAGTCAACATATGTTTTTAAAGTTACTTGTTAATGGGGTGTAGTACCGTGTTACGCTAAATCTTTCTTAAACCAACGTTTATGAAAGCATTCAAGTGTCCATTATCAGGGCAAAGGTGTTAATGAAATTGGAGATTGATAGTGGAGCTGGCGGCACGGTGTCGCTTCATCATGCGTAAGTGTCAAAAAGACGAATAGCTGCACTCTGATCATGAAAAAATTGTGAATGAGGATGTAACTCGTCAGATAGCCCTTTCGAGAACATGAAAAAGGTTCGTCAGGTATGTTTTTAGGTTTTCACGGCCAAAAAGTATTTTTGTTATTGTTTTTGGGGTGTTATGCCGTGTTTCGTTACCTCCTTCTTTAGCCAACGTTTCGGACAGCGTTACAGTGTCCATCATCAGGGCAGATGAGTAAATGATATTGGTGAGAGTGTTTACTTATGTGTGTCGAAGCGATACCGTGCTGCCAGCTCCATTTCTCTACGAGCTGGTGTTAGAAAAAAATCAGCATGGTTTTTTGCATTTAGCTTTGGTGTAGCCGTCAATTACTGGATACCAAGAACTATTGAGCTTAGCTCCGTCGTCTCTGTTAATATTGATGGGGTTTTTATGGATTTCAATTGCCTCCGTAATTAGGCGTGCTCTGTAAGTTTTGGGTCTTCCCAGGACTTCAGGAACAAATCCAAAGTAATGGCCGGTTTCGATTAAGTGCTCGGCGATTGCCGATTTGTCAGGGTGGCCAAGTTTACAAGCACGAAAGTGTTCCGAAATCCTTTTGGAGATCGTCCGCTCTGTCTGGCCTACATAGACCTTGTCACATCCGGAACAGCTGAGTTTATATACTCCATCTGTTTCCAGAGGAAACTTAGTCAGCACGGTATCGCTTCGACACACATAAGTAAACACTCTCACCAATATCATTTACTCATCTGCCCTGATGATGGACACTGTAACGCTGTCCGAAACGTTGGCTAAAGAAGGAGGTAGCGAAACACGGCATAACACCCCAAAAACAATAACAAAAATGAAAAAGGTTTTTCTCCGCTATGAGTTAGCATGCGGCTAGTCAGATTGCCTTTTTGAGAAGATGATTAGTTGCACTTCGAACAAAACAATATTTTTTTCTATTGAGTCAGCATGAACCTCGTCACATGATGCTTTAGGGAAAACTAATAGTTGCACTCGAAACATAAAAGGTTTCCTTAACTGTAAGTCAGCAAATGTTTCTTTAAATCTCCCTTTCGAGAAAATGTGTTGTTGCACTCGGCACAAAAAAAGATTTCTAGTGTCTTCTTAGTGGTTCTTCTTCGAGTGTAACTATTCATTTACATGAATAGTTAAACTCGGAACAAGAAAAAGGTTTTTCTTTACTGTGAGTCAGCATGTGTGTCGTCAGATTGCCCTTTCGAGAACATGAATAGTAACACTTGGGACAGGCAAAAGGTTTTTCTCCACTGTGAGCAAGCATGTGTCTCGTTAGACGACTCTTTAGAGTAAATGAATTGTTACACTCGGAACAAGAAAAAAGTTTTTCTACACTGTGAGTCGGCATGTGTGTCGTCAGACTGCTCTTGTGAGAACATGAATAAGTACACTTGGAACAGGAAAAAGGTTTTTCTCCACTGTGAGTAAGCATGTGGCTGGCCAGATGGTCCTTTTGAGTACATGAATAGTTACACTCGGAACAGGAAAAAGGTTTTTCTCCACTGTGAGTTAGCACGTGTCTCGTCAGATGACTCTTTAGAGTAAATGAATTGTTTAACTCGGAACAAGAAAAAGGCTTTTCTCCTGTGAGTCAGCATGTGGCTGGCCAGATGGCGCTTTTGGGTACATGAATAGTTACACTCGGAAAAGGAAAAAGGTTTTTATTCACTGTGAGTCAGCATGTGTTTCGTCAGATAGCCCTTTTGAGAACATGAATAGGTACACTCGGAACAGGAAAAAGGTTTTTATTCACTGTGAGTCAGCATGTGTTTCGTCAGATAGCCCTTTTGAAAATATGTATAGTTACACTTGGAACAAGAAAAAGGCTTTTCGCCACTGTGAGTCAGCATGTGTCTCGCCAGACTGCTCTTCAGAGAACATGAATAAGTACACTTGGAACAGGAAAAAGGTTTTTCTCCACTGTGAGTCAGCAAGTGGCTGGCCAGATGGCTTTTCCGAGTGCATGAATAGTTACACTCGGAACAAGAAAAAGGTTTTTCTCCACTGTGAGTCAGCATGTGTGTCGTCAGATTGCCCTTTCGAGAACATGAATAGTTACACTTGGGACAGGCAAAAGGTTTTTCTCCACTGTGAGTCAGCAAGTGTGTCGTCAGATTGCCCTTTCGAGAACATGAATAGTTACACTTGGGACAGGCAAAAGGTTTTTCTCCACTGTGAGTCAGCATGTGTGTCCTCAGACTGCCCTTTCGAGAACATGAATAGTTACACTTGGGACAGGCAAAAGGTTTTTCTTCACTGTGAGTCAGCATGTGTTTCGTCAGTAAGCCCTTTTGAGAACATGAATAGTTACACTCGGAACAGGAAAAAGGTTTTTCTCCACTGTGAGTCAGCAAGTGTGTCGTCAGATTGCCCTTTCGAGAACATGAATAGTTACACTTGGGACAGGCAAAAGGTTTTTCTCCACTGTGAGTAAGCATGTGGCTGGCCAGATGGCCCTTTCGAATACATGAATAGTTACACTCGGAACAGGAAAAAGGTTTTTCTCCACTGTGAGTTAGCATGTGTCTCGTCAGACTGCTCTTCTGAGAACATGAATAAGTACACTTGGAACAAGAAAAAGGTTTTTCTCCACTGTGAGTCAGCACGTGCCTTGTCAATTGGTCCTTTCGAGAACATGAATAGTTGCACTTGGAACATGAAAAAGGTTTTACTCCTGTATGGGTCCGCAAGTGCCTTTTTAAACTCATTTTATTAAGGCAGGAATAGTTGCAATGGGAGCAAGAGTAACGTTTTTCCACAAAATGGGTCTTCAGTTCTGTGAACAAATTGAAAAACTAAATCGATAAAGAAGGCTTCACTGGATGTTTTATTATCACTAAGTGAAGATAAATATATTAAGGATTGTAAATTCATAAAAACACATAAAAGATTAAGGTTTGGATTGCAAGAATTGTTAAATTTTACAAAAAAAATCAGTTTTACCTGCTTTCTGGGCAATTCTTCCAAAGCGTTCAAAACATTTCTTTTTAACATCCGGTAGGTCAATGTCCATTTCCACGTAAGGTAAAAAGCCTTCATCTTCTTCTCGAGGTCCAAGTTCCGCCTTAATGGTAACAGTCTGCACATTGATGCTACCTGGTAAAAGAAAATAACAAAACGCACATTGATCTCTGGAATACAAAAATGTTACATTTTGTTGCCAAAAGGAAAACTTTTCTACTTTCCGCCATCCTCTGACGCTCAATTACACAAAGACCACTGCCTCGAAGTTAAAACAATCCTAAGAAAATTTCCTGGCGCCTCTATAATTTTGACGGGAGACTACTATCTGCATTGTGTTGTGTGGGACACAGAAATCAATTAAACTTCTTGCACGGACATTTACCGCGGTTCACATAATATAATCTACACTAAAAATTTTCAAAGTCTCCAACAGTTAAACTATGTGATCACATTCGTTAGTAATTTTTAGGGTATTATTCCGTGTTGCGCCACCTCCTTCTTTAGCCAACGTTTCGGACAGCGTTACAGTGTCAATCATCACACAGATCTTTATGTATACATCATTACTTCTCGTCTTTGCGATCTAGTATTTTCTAATTCTTTACCCGTAAATGTATCCCCATCAGCTGAATTTATTTTCCCATTCATTCATAGAAGTTCTGACGTTTGTGTAATCGGTTTAAATAAAATTATTTTCCATATTAATTTAAGTGCTGTGTAATGCTGTTGTGTGCGTATAGGAATTTTGGGAAAAAATAACATTAATTTTCAGCATGAACAACATAAAAAATATCGGATTTTTCAATGCCAGTTCATCCTCCTGCACACTAAAAAGTCACGGATCATAATTTATTTTTAACATCCTTTTAAATTGAACATCTTACATGTTTTACATAATCAAAATAACAGTTGCGTAGAATATGTATCGAATGAATATATTATAATATGCAACAGAAGCAACTAACTGTCTGCCTGAGTCTTCTTCGCATATTCCAAACATTCCTTCTTTACATCTGGGAGGTCGAAATCTATATCCGTATACGGCATTTCTCCTCCGCCTTCTTCCTGGGGCCTTGATTCCTTCTTGATGGTAACAGTCTCTGGATTTAGTAGATTCATGGCACTGGTGTTGTAGCAGCGATTGGTAATTGGTTGAAACCCAAACAAATTTACCTGAAACAGAACTTAGTTGAAACAGAACTCTTCGAACGAGCTTTGAAAATTTGGTTTCGCCTTGAATATTCTGCCAAAACATTGAAGACGTATTTATAAGATACATTTATAAACAACAATATAATTATTGGAAATTTATTTTGACCTTGAAGAGGAAATTTGAAAACGGTTGAGAGAATCGTTATCAATCGGGGATAACCTTATGTATACAATCTTGAACTCCAATGAAAAAGGGGATCACCTTTTTTACATTATCCACACAGGATGTCCTGAGGAAATAAAATCCATCAGAGCCTAAGTCCCCTTTGGGGATTCCGTGGTAGGTCTTTTTAGGGAGCGAAAGTTCTGGGAGAAGAGTATGAGAGACGGTTAGGAACCTAGGATGAATGTGTCCAGGAGTGACGGAAGTATGGATACATCCCTCCCACTGCGGTGCAAGCCGATAGGTCAATCGAGTGCGACTGAAGAGAGGTAAAAGGGACTCTTTCAACCAGCCTTTCCCGATCCAGCCCGCCACGCTGTAGGTGGGCAAAGGCGTTTTCCGCCAAGACCTAGACAAATCTTACTCCATGAACTGGGGCCCCCTACTAACTCACAAAACGTAGCACTTGGGAAGACATATGTCAATATGTTGGTTAACCAATAAGTGTTTCACGATGCGGCGGTACCCATACGCGCTTCCAAAATAAGGTAGGATTACCTTATATTGGATTCGCCATCCCGTTTTTAACGGAATAACGGAAATCTATATTTTTAAATATGAGAAAGTATTTGATCAAAGCCATTTAAAATACCGTTATCCGCAGTCGAGGGCACCCACCACTTTCCCGAACCATTTTAAGGACCAGATTGGTCCATCGGTTCTCACATAAAGACTCTACATTTATTTTTTAAACGAAGCTACTATGAAATGATTCTAAAAGCCCCCGACTGTTCCTACACGGCACAACATACAATTATACATAACAAAGTATTCTCATCCGAGGCAGTTTGTTCCCGTTCTTGAAGCTAGCGGAGAGACAGCATTTATAGAGGAATATAAATTAGAAAGAAAAAAGCAATCGAAACATGTTCCCACGGCAGCCACAACACAAGAGCATCATCTAGAGCATCTGGCAAGCCACAGGCAGTCCTGAGGATAGACAGTGAGCAGTGGAAGGAAAGTTGGCCCTTCAAACCCTTCACACCGTCCCTGGCAGCACAGTGGCCAGACGTGACCCCTATGAAGATAGTGGGATAGTGGAGAAGAGACTTCTGAAGAACCCAGGGGACTAAGTAACTCACTCCAGCCGACAGGACCACAAGAGAACTGGAGATTAGGGTCGAAAGGAACCCACCTCTCACTGCTACCGCTACATCAGGGGTGGCGCAGTGGACAGTGCAGTGCAGGAAACTAAGCGCTTGCAGATAGTATAAATTAAGGGCACCACCTGTGCCAGGCAGGGACAAGGGGGCTATTCCACCCCCTTATGGGGAGGGAGTAACAGTACAGACGAAGAAGCAGTACAATTCTATCCAGTTTTATAAATGGTTAAGATTCCAGTATCATTCCTAGAAGAAAGAAATTCATAAACAATTCTAGCCTATTTTATATTACCATGGCTACAATAAAATAAGTATATGAAGAAAAAAACATTCATACAATAATATGCAGTTATTAAGACAACAGAAAAAGAGCAAAATAAGTAAAATAATAATTAAAGTTACATAGCATAAGTCATGGCATACGATTCAGAACATTTCTAATTCCCAAGGATACTAGTCCCTGCAGGAGCAGCACACCAGGCATCTGAAACAAAGTAATGATTTTATTCTAGTTCAACGACTCTAAACGCATCCCATCTCTCCACCCATACATTGACAAATTTTTTTAGGCACTCAAAATTCACCTTGTTCGATACCAGGTCGGAGTTCCAAACCGGCCTGGTAGTAGTAATACCTTGCGAACCCTCAAGCATTTCCTCTCGAGCATCCATCATGATCGGACAGTGCTACAGAATGTGCATGGCCGTTTGGTTTTCCTCACCACATGCGCATCCTGCACTCCGAGAGAGACTGAGGCTGAACAGTCTTCCCCGGAATTCTCCATGTCCTGTTAACATCTGGATCACATAGTGGTCCAGCTTGAGGAAAGCCCCTTTCATCCTGGCTTTAACTGAGGGGAAGAAGGAGTGAGTCCATCTCCCCCTTATCGACCTATCCCATCGATTCTGCCATACATCGAGGCTTTTCATTCTCATCTCTCTCAATAATGCTGGAAGACGCATGACTCCGCCAGGAGTAAGAGTCGCTCCTAGGTGGACAACAGCCTTACCTTTGATGAGATCCTTTCTTGCTAAGATTTCTTTGATTTCAAGATCAATCGGCATCTGTCAATCCAGTACTGGGAGTGCGTCTGATGCTACAGTCCTGTAGGCACCCGTAAGAGCAAGCAGGGGAGTGTTGTCCAACCGATGCGACCACACAGAAGATGCGTATGCGACTTGAGCCACATACACGCAACTGTATAACAGTCGCAGCGCCGGACTCCGCACTCAGATGTGGAGAGTCTTCTGAGCTTTAGAAATAGGGATTGGGCTTTGCTTGAAATACTCTTGACGTGTGCCAGGAACGATGACGATCTAAGAACAACACCTAAGTACCTACACTGTTCAACGAATTTAATATGAGTACTCCCAATTCGGATTGAGGGGTTTCTCGTACGACTGAGAGAACCCTTCAACAGTCTTGTGGGGGGCGAAGGCCAGCTTGTTCATTTCTCCCCATTTCAGTATGCATCTCAGACACTCTTCAGCTTTTCTTTCGACTTCCGTCCGATTGCCCCCCGAGACTAACAATAAATCATCCACGTAAGCTACCAAGGTGCAACCTTCAGGTAAGGGCAACCTGAGAAGGTTATCAAAGAGTACGTTCCAAAGTGTGGGTCCAAGAACCGAACCTTGGGGGCATCCCATATTTACAGCTCTGCTTACCTCGGTAGCTCCATGGGAGACCGACACTGTTCGACCTGAAAAATAATCTGCCAGAATTTTAAATAAGCCACTGGAGCACCCGCGATTTTTAAGTTTGCACAGAATCATCGGCCACCATGCGTTGTCAAAGGCCCCGGAGATGTCTACAAATATTTAGATACGCGCCATCTATGTTTGGTTGTATTATTGAATTCACCTACGTGACACTGAAATGCAGAGTTCGTGCAGTTTCCTACCTTTGTGAGGCAGGCAGTGCTTCCGACGTGAGTGTCAGTAAACGGCCAAGAGATAGCACTCCTAGTCGGATCGTATTCAAATAATTATTGTCGTGTTTGATTCTGATTGATTCTGTAATTTGCAAATTTATATTTTATTGTTCGAACTTTCTTCCTGTGATACACATGTTTACATTGCAATTACCGCCTTGGCAAAGAATCATTAAGTTTGAATGCAAACTAGTGTCGTTTGTGCTGGACATCGTGCCTGAAGCTGCATTCTCTAAGTAAGTATTGTTTGTTTTCGCTTGGGATTTGGAATTGCATGCAAACTGTTATTTTTCTGTGTCACATAGGGAAGAATTTCAACCTTCATTAATTTACATAGGGAATATACCCTCGTGTCTGGGGCTATTTACACGCCCCGTCAATATTCCTACCACATACTTCAACGGGCAAATTTTCACCCAGTCGAGCGCATGCAAAATGGCGTGCTCCGTAGACTTTTTTGGAACAAAGCCAAACTATCTATCGCAAGGAGGCGATAATGTCAAGTCTAGACGGGTTCTGATTATTTTTTCAAGGACTTTTCCAAGAATCGGCAGTAGAGTTATCGGCCTGTAGGCTCCTGGATCCGACCTTGGCTTGTCATTACCTTTTGGAATGATTTTGAGCACTCCTCTCTTTCATACTGAGGGAAAAATCCCCTTTCGCAAACAGGTTCCCATAAGGGTGAACAATTCCTGACGTGCATATTTCCATACCTGTTTTATGATCGCACCGTTAAGTTTATCGAAGCACGGAGCCTTTGTGGGGCCAAGACCTTTGATTATTAAGTCCAGCTCTGCCTCAGTTAAGGGTGGTGTATAAAATTCAACCTAATTAGCTAGGACTCACACCTCTCCAGATAATTCGATTGATTGGTTTAGGTAAAGTTGATTTAATTAATAGAAGAAATTATCCATAGATGTCAGGAGATGCAAATTCCCCTCTACCAAGGAAGCATTATAAAAAGCCTATGTTTAGGTTTTTACACTCACTTCTCGTCTCATCACCATACCTTCTTAACAAGTAAAACGTAAACTCCTTGGTCTGTCTTGGGTAGTTTGGGTCTCCTGAATATTCACAATGTAATTGGGAATAGAGCAAATAAAAGTCACAAGTCCTTTAAAGTTTCCTGAAGATGCGTTATTATTTACAAAGTTCCTTCCTCCAAAACAAAACAGGTGGTATACGACAAGCCTCCTGGGAGAGGTCGCTAGGTATGAGACGCGACAGACCTCTGATCTGTCTGTGATGGTCGTTTTCTCCAGTTACTGATTCTAAAGGGACTAGCCTTCCCAGCAGTATGTTGAGAGTACTAGCTATGCAAGTACTCTCACCATCTCCGCTTCCTGGTCCAAGTGTAACACTAGTCGTGAAGCACGGAGATCATCCAGAAGGATAGACTCTCTTTGGGGGGGACATCCACCCTTTCTGGCCTCCCCGTAATTTCTGTAAGACCTTTTGTAGGAAGTTTTGAGGGAAGTTAGCTCACGCGACCACCATGGCGTCTTTAACTTTGCCTTCGGGTTTGATCTTCCCAAAGACCGTTACCGTTATCCGCCAATATTACTCAGGGACTTATATTCAACAACCCGCTGTGCCAATGTTATTTGTGTTATTGTACATGACAACTGATTTATACAATACGCGATATGAGTAAAGATAATAATAGAGATTTGGAATTAGAAGAAGAAATTGTGTGCAGTTGCTGTCGACTACAAACAATAAACCCTAGGCTGTTGCTGTCTCTCTTTAATACTGCTGAAACCAAACTCAAAAGTAGCAAATTAATCATTTCACAGAAGCACTGACTTAAAATAGACGTCAAACTGACAGTTCAAAAGTTCCTCAACAAAACGTCAAATGGATTCCCCAACTTACTACTTTTTGTACTTATTAGTTTAAGTTAAGCTAGGTCACGTTAGAAACAGCGCAGTTGTGAATTTGAGCATGCCATAGTGTTAATTATTGTTAAAAAATAACACAAATTAAAAAACAGTGATCGCCCCGTTTTATTAGGAATAACGGCCGCTACCAAAAGGTATAGCGTGATTAATATAAGTATCAGACACCAATTTCTATCACAAGTTTGGTTTGTGATGAAAATGTAACAAAATAGGTTAAACAGAGTTTGGAAACAGAATGAAACGACTGACGATGAAGAAAACACGTGTCAACAAAATATGAAGGTTATGCATAGACAATAATAAAGTCATAGACAATTATTATATTCTTCGTGAATGTGGCATTTTGGCTGAGGACGGTTTCGTTTTAATTGCGTCTTGTGTAATATTATAGAACAAGCGGATCTTCAACTGTGGAAAATCGGCGACCTTGAGGAAAAATTACAACTTTAATAAAATAAAATAAATCATCTTTTCATCTGATATTCAATCAAGATATGCAAGCGATTCTATCTTACCATAACACTGTTAGCAGCTGCTAGCCCTTAATTATATTCAATCAAGATATGCAAGCGATTCTATCTTACCATAACACTGTTTGCAGCTGCTAGCCCTTAATTATATTCAATCAAGATATGCAAGCGATTCTATCTTACCATAACACTGTTTGCAGCTGCTAGCCCTTAATTATATTCAATCAAGATATGCAAGCGATTCTATCTTACCATAACACTGTTTGCAGCTGCTAGCCCTTAATTATATTCAATCAAGATATGCAAGCGATTCTATCTTACCATAACACTGTTTGCAGCTGCTAGCCCTTAATTATATTCAATCAAGATATGCAAGCGATTCTATCTTACCATAACACTGTTTGCAGCTGCTAGCCCTTAATTATATTCAATCAAGATATGCAAGCGATTCTATCTTACCATAACACTGTTTGCAGCTGCTAGCCCTTAATTATATTCAATCAAGATATGCAAGCGATTCTATCTTACCATAACACTGTTTGCAGCTGCTAGCCCTTAATTATATTCAATCAAGATATGCAAGCGATTCTATCTTACCATAACACTGTTTGCAGCTGCTAGCCCTTAATTATATTCAATCAAGATATGCAAGCGATTCTATCTTACCATAACACTGTTTGCAGCTGCTAGCCCTTAATTATTTGGGATTTCAAAAAAATTCAATAAATCGATTGTTTTCCGAAGTATGCTAGCGCCAAAAGAGGAAGTGAGATAGCAAACGAAGTAACAATTGAATATAAAAAGGACAATCTATGACAGTAGGTCGTCTCATACAGCATTCCGTAATTGTCTTAGTGTAAGCGATTAAGCATATCTTGGCATCCCAGTCACACCTGTAATGTCCACACATTCATTGAATGTTTATCCTATTATACATGAATTTAACTTTTGACTCAAGTATTGACTGAAAACACAAGACTGTTTCTTACTTGCCGCATTTGCCGCGTCATCGGTTTTACCACTGCAATGACGATGTCAGAAAACTACTTTTCAAGACGTACTGCACTGCCCTGTACACAACTGAACTGTGGACGCATTATCCAGCGGCGCAATGGGATAAACTGAGGGTGTGCTACAATAACGCGTACAGGCAACTTATGCAACTACCGAGGTTCTGCAGTGCTTCCGCAATGTTCACCGAGGGGAGGGTGCATTCATTCCCAGCCTTACTCCGCCACCGACTAGCCAGCTTCTGGAGCAGGACACAGAATTCAAACAACATCATTGTCGTGGCTGCATCCGAGTGGCTTAGTTCCTCCCTAAATGAGCGATGGATGCAGACGATGAGGCGACCTCCCTGATGGACAATCCCAAAATATTTTTTAAATCTATTTATTTTTATTTTTTATTCTGTTTAATTTAATTTTAATTTTATGCTTAGTTTTAATTGCTTTAATTTATTTTAATTTTTTGTTTCGTTATTTATGTGATGAAGTCTTCATTTTATGTTTTAATTAGGTAGATACCTAATGTTTTATTTATTTTTTTCAGATATTTTAGTGTACCTACTCTATTATATTAGAACATATATTATAGTTATTAATGAAATATGGCAGACTGGGATTGCACACCCCTCCCAGCCCTGCTGGAGTAAAATGTTAAATAAATAAAAAAATGATAAAATGTTAATAAAATAAAAATGAAAGTGCTTTGGACTATTTAGAAGAACTAAATGCACTTAAAATAATTTATCAAAGGTAAATTTTTTCAATTATTTCTAGAAATTTTAACTGTTCCAAATCACAGAACCTCAGAGCTGCATTTGCCTAAAATCGATAATTTTGACATTTAATCTTTTTACATAAAGCCATAGATGTCGCGAATTCTGTAAAAACTGATCAATTAACCGCCAAACGAAATATTATCACAATAAACAAGCACCAATTAAGGAACTTAAGCTTTACATAGTCAATATAGGAAGAACTTACACAATGCGAAGCGCGGCGGTCAATTCCAAAGCGTTGAACAAACGTCACAAGAAAATAAGTGCTTGAAATTTAAAATCTTTCTGATAAAATTGTCAAAGTAAATGAAATAATCCCAAATTGAACACATTAAACACAATAATTATTGTGTAGTTTAAACCCAACATTACCACGAACGACGGAACATCGATCACTGCTCGTTAAGTTCTCAATCACTGCGTGCAAAGGTTTCAAGGTTAGGAACCAAAAGAGACGCCAAAAATTGACGTTTGACATATTCATAGGCAACGGAAGATTAAAGAAAATAATCTCAAAAGTAAGCACCGGTCATTTCCAGTGGGAGTATCGCAACACCGATCAGGATAAGCTTGAGAACTGAAGGAAATGGGAACAAAAGATGCGAGTCTGTAGTAAGATTTTTGTTGTTGATAAAAATGGGCCGTTTTTAGGAGTTCTTCCTTTTGTGAATATGGGTGTGATGTCTATTTCAATCTTTGGAAAACGGACTGTCATTTCGACTCGTTTGAATACCGCCTAGAGATAATACCCCTTCCCCCCATTTTGAAAAGAAAACATTACAACTTACGCTGTAACAACATTACAACTAGCGCCTCTAGTGGCCGAAGCAAGACACAACGATACGCAATCACGCACACACACAACGCGCGTCTCTTTCTTCTCACGTACACATCTGAATTGATTAAGTTTGTAAAAATACTAACGCGTTTATGAAATAGCAAACTAGAAAAATTTCCTTATTCCCCAAAAAAAAATATTTTTACCCCATTTGGGGTAATTTATCACGGTTCCTCGACCGCAGGCCTAGAGGCGATCGAGTGTTATTTTCTGCTACAAAAGTAAAATGAAAAAGATTAAAAATAATGGAGAACTGTCTGAAGTAATTATTTCTGTCATTTATCTTTTACCGCGATACAAAATATTGACACGCATTTTCGGCATATATTTTGCGCTCTGCATGAAATGTTTAACCCTAGATTACTACTCTACGTCGCAGAGGCGCCCGCGTTTTTTAAATATTGCTCTATCTTTTTTATCCTTTGCGCGTATTGCACAGTAAGATTAAGAAAGGGACCCTCAGATGGTTTGGGCATGTAGAGCGAATGAACGAAGAAAGTAGTGTAAGAAGAATATATGACGCAAATGTGAATGGTAGAAGAAGTCGGGGACGCCCGAGGAAGACAATGACATGGCACGATCAAGTGAATCAGATACTTGAGTCGGACCATGTCAAAAGCCAGAATAATAGAAGAGTATGTATGAGACGATGTATGAATGTGAGTGAAGCAAAGAGTGTGTGCCAGGACCGAGTTGTTTGGCGGTCCGTCCTCTCTGCCTACCCCTGCGAGGAAACAGCGTGATGGTTAGTTAGTTAGTTAGTTAGCGTATTGCATTGAAATTTAAGGACAACCTAGTCATCGGCAGCACGTGTCGCAGGACGGTTGTTGCGTTAAGGTTAGTTTACTAGTTTTTTTGATATGGCCCTCCAAAGGGCCAAATGGCGCTCCAAAGGCGTATGAGTAGCTTGTATGTAAGTTTTGCGCACTTAATAAAATTGTTAAGCAAAATATTTTTTTTTGCTTTGTTACTTTTTTTAGTTAATAACTTCATGATAGACTTTTTTTTGTAGTCTAGTAGTAGTAGTAGAAGTGTTTTTTAAAATGTATACTTTAAGTGGTTTAATTTTTAAAGAGAAGCTTGTTTAATTGCCTAAGTTTCGTTTGGATTAAGGATTTTATAATTAAAAATATATAAATATAATATAAAATTGTGTTTTTTTTTATTAATATACAAAATTATAGAAACATTCCAAACATATTAATAATACTTATAAGTTTTTAAATAAAATCATTAGTATTGACTAATTGATGCGCCTCGCGGGCTTATGAGTAGTTTCTTTGTACATCGCAACATGAGGAGTAGTCTAGGGTTAATGTAAAGTTTTCTTTATACAGAGGATTCAATTTTGAGAAAAATGACTATAAATGAGAAATACGGAACATAAAGCGGGGTTTCTCCCGACCGTGAACTTGAAAATTTGCTTGAAAATTACTACAAACATTTTATCTTTATCCGTCTTCTTCGTTTGTTTTGTTGAAACATTGCCACATGCCACGCACATTAGTACCCTTTACACACAGAGTTCGGAGCGGGCCGCGCAGAAAAGTAAAGACCGAAAGTAAGATAACGGTTTACAGCGCAGTTCACTGTGAGGCCCTCCGTTCGTGGAGATACTTACAAACTACGTGATTGTGACACAACCACAAGTACCCTGTAGATATAATACTTTTTAAAGCAGGTTTCCGTACACGGCGCTACCCGAATTATACTGAACTTGATCATTTTTCACGTGCAGCCGTGGAGTTAACACGATGTCGAACGATGTCAAATGACTTTTTTTCCAACATTAATCTATGCCTTCTTCACTAAATCCTTTCTTGCGTATTCTGGTAATGTACAGTTATGTAAACACGCATTTTTTTTCACTTCCAGAACAAATCTAACATTACTTTCATGTTCAGACGCCATTTCTGTCAAACGTCAAACGAAAGTAGTAGACACGAATGCTGCAACGCGTAGCGCGCTACCAGCACCGTCGTTAGCGCGCTACCG
Organism: Glyphotaelius pellucidus; assembly: GCA_936435175.1. NCBI lineage: Eukaryota > Metazoa > Arthropoda > Insecta > Trichoptera > Limnephilidae > Glyphotaelius > Glyphotaelius pellucidus. The sequence continues at coordinate 1,139,899 of OW386565.1, forward strand.
ACTTCAACCTGACATCCGTCGCGTAGCGCCGTGTACGAACACCAGCAAAATTGTATGGCGGGTACCCACGAGCGGTGTGCGTGCTACGCGCATCAGGCTTGAATAGCTTGTAAGTAGCTCCATGTACGGAGGCGCTTAGGCCCTCCGTTCATGGAGATACCTATAAACTACGTGATTGCGACACAACCACAAGTACCCTGCAGATACACTACTTTTAAAAGCCGGTTTCCGTACACGGCGCTACCCGAATTATACTGAACTTGTAGCTGAAGACTCGCGTGCAGATTAACTCTTAGGTTAAAACCTGTTTCATGATCCGAATGATCTGTCAAAATTCCAGTAGCGGATTAATCTGCTGACGCATTTTGAAGAAAACCGTTCTTATATTTCGAGTGGAGTTAAAATTTTTGTTTCAAACCATTCTTCAAAATTCGTAATTCGTAGGAAAACCATAAGAATATGATGTAAATAACACAAATTAAAGCTGGGGACTCGTTTTTAGATTCACTCTTAATTTAAAACCAGTTTTGTGATCAGAATGTAAAATTCTAGTTGTCAATTCATCTGCTGACACGTTTCGAAGGAAAAAATTCTCTTATTTGAGGTGCAGTTATAAAATTCTAGTTGCAGTCTAGGTATGTGCTGCCGAATCAAAAAGAAACCATGTTCATGTGCTGAGTGTAGTCTTAATTCGCCGCAAGTTAATTAAGTTAAACCAGATTTGTCTTCAGAATGTAAAATTTCTATAATGGATTCATCTGCTGACTCCTTTCGAAAAAAAACATTCTCTTATTTGAAATGCAGTTATTAAATTCTAGTTGCAGACTATGTATGTGCTGACAGAATAAAAAAAATCCATTTACATTCTCTGTGTAGTTTTTATTCGCCGCATACATATTTAATTTAAACCTGTTTTGTGTTCAAAAGACAACGATTAATCAAATAACAAGTTTTAGATTCATCACGTACCGATTCACTTTAAATTTAAAACAGTTTTGTGATCAGAATGTAAAATTCCATTTGTTGATTCATCTGCTGACACATTTTGAAGGAAAACATTCTCTAATTCGAAGTATAGTTTTAAAATTCTAGTTGCAGACTGTGTACGTGCTGCCAGAATCAAAGAAAATCCATTTTCATGTTCTGAATGCAGTTTTAATTCGCTGCTCACGGATTTAATTTAAAACAGTTTTGTGTTCAGAATATAACGGTGAATCAAATCAAAAGTTTCAGAATCATCGTGTACCGAGCGAAGCCTTACATTTGAGTTGCATACCAAATGTAGCAAAATTTTGAGAAAGTGACTATTCCGTGTGTAAACTATTATTTGGGGACTAATATTTCGAAATGCGAAATCCTATCTCGATTTTCAAGAGCAGTCATAAATTTGTAGTAGAATTTGTAAACATGATTTTTATTTGAAGAGTACTCATTACATGTGATTATAAAAAAATTGACATAAAATATTGAGGGGAATTATTTTTCTCAAGGCCTCCTGTGGGTAGCTAACGTTAAAAAAATACCTGCATTATTTATGTACAAATATTTTAGTTTTAAATAGTACAACCAAACATAGTTATTATTTGCTTATGCATTTTTAATTCCTGGTAGTTTCCAGAAGGTACATAATCTATCACGTTAATTTGTAAATCGCTTGAGGTTATCGATATCCACTGGTAAGAGGTTTTCAAAAATCTCCATCTTGCGTGAGATCTTTTTGAAATCAGCAAACCAATTTTCAAACTCAGTTTTCCTTCGCTCCTTTTCTCACTCCCTTTCACTTTATCGTATACTAGCTTTTCCCCGCGGCTTCGCTCGCATGGTATTATGGGAAATTACTGTAGCGGTTGAACTTATCAATTATCCCTCCTTCTCCCCACCCCCACCCCCTCCCGCATTCCATGCATTCGTTCCCTTACATTCAGTTTTCAAACATCTCGCCTGCCACCTAAATTTCATAAAGCTTTATTTCAAAAAAAAAAATTATCCAATTTTGTTCATTCGTACGGAATTTATGCGCTTACAAACATGTTTATTTTTAATTAAATATTTGGATGTTTATTTTTAATTAAATATTTGGAATTTGTTAATATAAAAAAAAATTACACTATTTATTATTCAGTCTTTATAATCGTTACGAATTATATTTTTAGTGTAGGAATTCTTATCTGACATTTATTCCAAACCAGAAGCTTGTCCAAAAAAACAAATCATATTCTAATATTTGAATTTTCTGGAGGAATTGACCAGGTGGCTGAGTATCTACCAGCTTAGAGCCCACAAATATATCAACATCGTTTCCATGGAAACGATTTTTTTCTGACGTTAGCAAAAACTCGCTTTTGTTAGCGACAGAAAACGTATAACAAATAAAATATATTAATATTTATAATTCCATAACGCCAGAGCTTGCCATCATATACAGAATATAGTCTTCGCATATAATTTAGCTTTCTATTGGTGAATTAATTTTTACAGTATTTTTATTGGTTAATGCGTGAAAGTGTCATAAACAAACTCGAGCAGTTTCGCATTTATAATATTAGTATGGATTATAGGAGATGTTCATTACTATATATATAAGATCACTTTCGTCTTCAGCGAATATAAATAAAATTCGGTAAAATATCTATTAACTCCGCGTAAATATTTGTTCACCATATTATTTTTCAACTAAACTGAATGGTAGGTACTATAAAGTATTGATCGAAAATAAGCACATAAATCTTCATATATGGAAGCTTTCTGCAAGCCGTAACCGTAAAAGATAAAGTTGAACCATCTTTTCGTTTGTAGAAAAAAAATAACAGATTATTGCCATCTATTATAAACGGTTACACAGTTTTCCTATCTTCCAACTTCTACGGCCGAGGGCGAATCGAATACGGATTACAGACTGTTCCTATTATAAACGGGGCTTTAGAGATTGAAAAATGTTTTCTTGCTAATATTTTTGTTTTCGGTTTAAAGGCGCGGAAGTAAGCACTCAAAAAAGAAGAAGAAGGGGAAATATTTTTGTTATTGTTTTTGGGGTGTTATGCCGTGTTTCGCTACCTCCTTCTTTAGCCAACGTTTCGGACAGCGTTACAGTGTCCATCATCAGGGCAGATGACCAAATGATATTGGTGAGAGTGTTTACTTATGTGTGTCGAAGCGATACCGCGCTGCCAGCTCCATTTCTCTAGGAGCTGGTGTTAGAAAAATTCAGCATGGTTTTTTGCGTTTAGCTTTGGTGTAGCCGTCAATTACTGGATACCAAGAACTATTGAGCTTAGCGCCGTCGTCTCTGTTAATGATTGAATTGAAATCCATAAAAACCCCATCAATATTAACAGAGACGACGGAGCTAAGCTCAATAGTTCTTGGTATCCAGTAATTGACGGCTACACCAAAGCTAAACGCAAAAAACCATGCTGAATTTTTCAAACACCAGCTCGTAGAGAAATGGAGCTGGCAGCACGGTATCGCTTCGACACACATAAGTAAACACTCTCACCAATATCATTTGGTCGATCGATCATGTGATCGACTGCCGCCTGCGACAGTCGCTTTTCGAGACCACCGCCCTTTCGCCCCAATTCGCTTTTGTCTGGCTTGTGTTTACACGGCCAGACACCTGCCACCTCGCAGCCAGCCGGCCCGACCGGCTCACTGCCCAGGCCCCCGCGCCACCAACTGCCTTTTTCAAGGCAAAGAAGAAGAAGGACGACCTGGCCCCACCGAGACGAGACCACAGGACTGTCATCCCAATCCAGAAGAGGAAGAATATCATTCCTGCCGTGCGGATGTACTCCGCGCGGCTAGAAGCCGCAGACCCGGAGGAATCTCCTATCGTGATTCCCCCTGGCGCCCGCCAGTACCGCAGCAGGACAAAGACCGGGACCGTGCTGTACACGATCCCCGCCATCCAGCCCCAGCAGCCAGTGAAGAGCCACCCCGCAGACCCGAGGACAAGGCCGGCCATCCCCATGCCGTCCCCCGTGATGCCCGAGCCCGCCCCCGCACCCGGACCCAGCAACCGCCCCACAGTAGGCCCAGCTTCGGGCTACGTGCCGCCCCCCAGACCCCAGCAGCCATCCCAGGACATGGAGACGACCCAGGAGGAAGGTTGGACGAGGCCGTCCAACCCCGTGAAGAGGCCCCTGTCACCGCAGGGACCGGAACCGGTTATTGTCGGTAACCGGTTCTCCGACCTCAAGGAGGTTTCTGAAGGCGGCGGCGCTCCGCAACCCAAACGCGCCAACACAACTAATCCCTCTTTCTCATCCGCAGGTACCAGCAGCCTAGCAGCGGCAAGGAGAGATCGCGTTCCCCCGGTCGTGATGACCCTGGGGAACCTCACACACAGCCAGATCACCTCTGCAGTGCAGGGTCATCTTGGTCACGCCAATTTCAATTTCAGATACAACAGGGGCGGGACCGCCAATATCTTTGTACGCAGCATGGCGGACCACCGCGCCCTCACCAACGGGCTGCGAGCGGAGGCGCGCGGCTTCCATACCTACCTGGAGGCTGAAAAATTGAAGAAGGCGGTCATCAAGGGCCTGCCAAACATCGAGACGGAGGAGATCGCTGCAGACCTGACGGATCAGGGCTTCCCCCCAGTCAAGGTCATCAGGATGACGACCGCAGCGGAATACCCGATGTACATGGCCCAATTTGACAAAGAAGTGAACATGGGCCAGCTGAGGGCGGCAGTCAAGTACCTCTGCCACTGCAGGATCCGCCTGCAGAAGCACCGCAGCAACCATCTGCAGCACGGGACACAGTGCTATCGCTGCCAGAACTTCGGGCACGGGTCCCGCAACTGCTCACACACCGCGAGGTGTGTAAAGTGCTTGGTGGAGCACGCCTCGGCCGAGTGCCCCAAAACCACCAGGGAAGAGCCCGCCGCGTGCTGCAACTGCGGAGGCCCCCATCCCGCCAACTTCAGAGGCTGCCCGAAGAGGGTAGCGTACGTCGCCTCCCTCCAGCAGCGACAGAAGCAGCCCCATCGCCCCGGACCAGGGGCCAGCAGGCCACATCCTCAGGCGCAGCAGACGACGAGGACTGATGGACGCTCATGGGCCCACGTGGCTGGCGGAAGAGCGGCCACCCAGCAGCCCGAGGCGCAGCCCGAGCCTCAGCCCCAACCGCAGCCCCGCTCGCAGACCTACACGCAGCAGTCCGCAGGCTCCAGAGACCCAGACGCCACGCTGATGATGTCCCTCCTCATGGGATTAGATGGCGTGCGATCGCAGCTGGCCAGCTGCACCTCCATATACCAGAGGGCTTGCATCCTGATGGATGTCATCACCACCACCATCAATGTATAATCCCGAGATGGTGAACGTCCTCCTGTGGAATGCCTTCAGCATCCGCTTTAAGATCGATGAACTGCTCGCTCTGGCAAATAACACTAACATTGACATCATTCTCATTTCAGAAACACATCTCAAACCCGACACACCGCTGAGAGTGCCCGGCTTCGAAGTTCACCGAGACGACCGACTAGAAGGAGGAGGCGGAGGCACCGCCATTTTCGTTCGTCAATCCATCACATCTACAAGGATCCCCACTCCGAAGCTGAAGCATACTGAAGCTACGATTGTCGAAGTCACCATAGAGGATAGAGCGCATACCTTCATCGCCGCCTATTGCAGACACCACAACCTTCTGGTGAGAGAAGATTTGGACAAATTACTTAATCTGCACCCAATTGTTGTTCTAGGAGGAGATCTCAACGCCAAACACAACTATTGGAATAACTACAGAGGCAATGCGAACGGGAAAACGCTCTTTACGCATATGCAGACTCACAACTACACGATAATGGCGCCGGACAAACCGACATACCACGCAGTGCACGCACAGTACCCCAGCACTCTGGACATCGTACTCGAGAAAAACGTCAAGACGATCTCGCCACTGCGCACGCTGGATGAACTGTCATCGGACCATCTGCCCGTGAGCTTCAGTATTGGAGGAACGACTTCAAGGAGCCCCAGAAAACAGCGAAACTACAAGGACGCAGACTGGGAAGGATTCAAGAAAGAGATTAACGAACGAATACACCTAACATCGGGAACTCTGCGCTCTACAGATGAAATCGACGAGGCCGCAAGCACTCTCACGGAAATCATACAACATGCACAAGACACACACATACCTCTCAAAGAAGTACACACACACACGATCAAGCTTCCCGAGCATGTCTTATCGCTCATCAAGGAGAAAAATCGCTTGCGACGCATCTACCATCGTACGCGCGACGGCTACTTCAAAACGGCCTACAACACTCTACAGCGGGAAATCAAGCAGGAAATAACGGACCTCAGACGCCAACTTTGGACGAAGAAAGTTACATCACTCACGCCAAAGGATAACAGCCTATGGAAAATGGCAAAAGCGCTGAAACATGAAGACCACACGATTCCCCCGCTAGAGAAGCTAGACGGCTCAGGATTGGCGCTGTCACTAGAAGAGAAGGCGAACGCGCTCGCCGACGGATTCGAGAGAGCCTACGCAGCCACGGACGGCCTATCCGATCCGGAAACGGATCGACTAGTAGATGAATCTCTACGACATCTCGAACAAGCGGAGCAGACGAACGTCGAAGACATCCATTTCAGCACACCGAGCGAAGTTGCCGTCATTATTAAGCGATTGAAGACCAACAAGGCGCCGGGAAGCGATCAAATACACAACATTCTACTCAAACATCTACCTCAGAAAGCCATCATCTACATCACAAAACTGTTCAATGCCTGTCTCATCACCGGACATTTCCCACAGATCTGGAAGACGGCGACCGTGCTGCCCTTCTCGAAGCCAAACAAGGACAAGAGGCAGCCGACAAGCTACCGGCCGATCAGTCTACTATCCACGCTGAGCAAAGTATTTGAACAGGTTATACTCAACAGGCTGCTTCCACACCACGAAGAAAACAACACTTTGCCAGACGAGCAGTTCGGATTCAGAAAGAGGCATTCCACCACCCACCAACTCACCCGAGTAGCGGAATTCATCACCAGAAGATTTAACGAACATCGCTACATCGCCGCTGCACTGCTAGACTTGGAGAAGGCATTTGACACCGTTTGGATCAGAGGGCTACTGCACAAGCTGCACAGAACTAACACGCCCATATACCTAACGAGAGTGATACAAGAATACCTCAAGAACAGATCCTTCCGAGTCTTCATCAGGAACGCGCTGTCGTCACTACGTGAGATTCCAAAAGGCGTGCCACAAGGAAGTCTACTGGGACCTCATCTCTTCAACATCTTTACACATGACATCCCCCGAGACGAGAGATGCAACCTGTCTATCTATGCAGACGACGTCAAGCTGTACGTTTCCTCGCTGAAAGCCGAGATGGCGGCCATATACCTACAGAGAGCGCTCGACGCTCTCGTAGAGTTCTACAAGATGTGGCGCCTCAAACTGAACGAGGCCAAAACCGAAGTCATCATGTACACGAGGAAACGCGTCAGAAGGACACCAGACGTCAACATCGAAATGGGCGGACACGTCTTAGAATGGAAGGATGAAGTCGTTTACCTGGGCCTGACTATGGACTCACGACTCAACTGGAAATCTCACCTAGCCAAGATGCACGCAAGAGCCAGAATGGCACTCGGCATGATGAAGCCCATCTTCAATAGAAAAAGTCCGCTACTTCCCAGAACCAAACTCCTGACTTACTATTCGCTCATTCGACCGGTGCTGACATATGCTATTCCCGTGTGGAGTAGCATCTCACAATCTGACTTTACAAAACTACAGACACTACAGAATCTCTGCATTAAAATCACATACAACACTAGAATCAGAACAAATTTGAAAAGACTACATGCGAGAGAAGACATTCCGACCTTATTTGAATACACTCACAGACTGACAGACCGATTTTACAAATCTTTAAGACACAGTAAAAATAAACTCATACAGGAAATCGGTCAATACAATTCTCCCAGCGACTTCACATTCAAATACGTACACAGACTACCCAAACACATTCTGATGGACCTTGACCACATCTGGCATGAACCAGATTCAGACGCCGACGAGTGAGCGAGCAGTAGGTATTCCCAAACTCCAGACCCCTCCCCCGTAACTTATGTTTATATATCTATGTATATATTTATATAATATTGTATAGTATGTATGTATATGTATGTTTATCCCCTATAGTCCCATAAAGTATATATCTACATAAAAACAGACATACACCCCACACACACACAATGCAGGATATCGTACACCGATATCACTGAAGGCCGACCGGGTTCATGTTGACCGCCGGCCGAATCTTCCTGGATGAGGTTTTTCATGGTTTCCTCATTCCCGAAGGCAAATGCGGAAGAACTCCAAATAAAAGGACATGACCGCCTCCTTCCCACTCCCAACATAACACAAACACACACATATGTATTTATGCTTTCCAGTTTGCTGACGATCAAGAGTAAATGATGACCAAAAAAGATGCAATTTTAGTAGGGTTTTTAGGTAACAATTTTTCCCTACCGATTAAATTCAGGACCTTAAGTCTATAATAAACAAGTAAAATTTTTAAATACCCACATGAGGTAAAGATTGCGAGGCGCAAATGACGCCGTTCTATTTGTATAAAGAACATTAACTTTAAATTCAGTAAATTTAAATGATTCACCTCTTCAAGGAATATAAGAATCTAGTAAATCAAAAAAAAAAAAAAAAATATCATTTGGTCATCTGCCCTGATGATGGACACTGTAACGCTGTCCGAAACGTTGGCTAAAGAAGGAGGTATAACACCCCAAAAACAATTACAAAAATACGGATTACAGACTGTTCCTATTATAAACGGGGCTTTAGAGATTGAAAAATGTTTTCTTGCTAATATTTTTGTTTTCGGTTTAAAGGCGCGGAAGTAAGCACTCAAAAAAGAAGAAGAAGGGGAAATATGTATAACCGAAAGTTAGAGGGAGCGCGCTTAAATTAAAAACGATAATAATTAAGCGAAAAATGTTTAATACGAATTATTTAAGAAAGAACAAAAATCTCGTGGGAAATTTCTTAAATAGCATTTAAAGAAACACTGTGAATATGGTTTCTAAATATAATAGGTGCGCTCTGGCGTTATTAAATTATTTCCTTTACAATTCATTTGGTTGCGATGAAAGGCATGGGCATAACACGGGCGTGAGCCTAGCACGGGCATAACACGTGCGTGAGCCTAGCACGGGCATAACACGGGCGTGAGCCTAGCACGAGCATAACACGGGCGTGAGCCTAGCACGGGCATAACACGGGCGTGAGCCTAGCATGGGCATAACACGGGCGTGAGCCGAGCATGATCGTCGAAAAATTCACAACTTATTTATTTATTTATTTACGCCCTAGTGGGCTTTTACAAGATAAGTAAACAAGCAATACCTACAGTTGTGCTAGGTACAAAGTATACAATATATTATAATGATTTGTGATTAAATTAAGGCAAATTAAAATTAATAGTAGTAGTAAAAAAAGCAAATATGTATAAAGAAACATCCATCCATATCCATACTTAATATTATAAATGCGAAACTGCTCGAGTTTGTTTATGACCTTTTCACGCATAACACAATATAAAGACTTTAATAATTCTTTCACCAATATAAAGCTAAATTATATGCGCAGACTACAGTTTATATATGATGGTAAGCTCTGGCGTTATGAAATTATAAATATTAATATATTATATTTGTTATACGTTTTCTGTCGCTAACAAAAGCGAGTTTTTGCTAACGTCAGAAAAATATCTTTTCCATGGAAACAATGTTGATATATTTTTGGGCTCTATGCTGGTAGGTACTCAGTCTACTGGTCAGCTACTACTGCAGAAAATTCAAATATTAGAATTCGTTTTTTTTTTTGGACAAGCTTGGAATAAATGTCAGATGAGAGTTCCTATATTAAAAATATAATTCGTAACGCATAAAGACTGAATGATAAATAGAGTATTTTTTTATTATATTAACGAACTTCCAAATATTTAAATAAAAATAATCATCCGAAATGTTTGTAAGCGCATAAATTCCGAACGAATGAACAAAATTGGATAAGTAATTCTTTTTTTCTTTGAGCTGTAGCATTATGAAATTTAGGTGGTAGGAGAGATGTTTAAAAACTGAATGTAAGGGAATGAATATATGGAATGCGGGAGTGGATGGGGGTGGGGTGGGGGGGAGATAATTGATAAGTGCAAGCGCTACAGTAATTTTCCGTAATACCATGCGAGCGAAGCTGCGGGGAAAAGCTAGTAGAAATATAAAAATAAAAAGTGTATTCACTGGAACACGGAATCTTTAAACACGTCTACAACATTCCCAAATGTATTGCCAAAATGATGTAGTCTGTTTATAGGTTATGAGATTCATAGTTAGTTTTAAAATTGTCACAGAAAAAGGTAGGACTTTGCCTCGTGTTTCTGGTCGGTACATGAAATTTTGGTCGTATTTAAAACAAGTCTATTTCTATTATTATACAAGTTATATTTGTGAAAAAATTCACAATGTTTCTTTAAATGATACTTAAGATACCTTCCACGAGATTTTTGCTCTATTTTAAACGAGTCATGTTTTATTAAGCATTTTCCCAATTTTCGCATCAATTTTGTCATTGAAAATATTGGCGCGCTCTGTCCAATATTCGTAATCACATATTTCTCCATCTTCTTCTTTTTGGGCCGGGAAGCGTCGCCTTAGGGCGGCGCTACTCGGCTGAAAAAGAAGAAGACGTAGAGATATGTAATTACGAATGTTGGACAGAGCGCGCTAATATTTTAAGTGTTCAAATCGCAGCGAAAATGTTGAAAAAGCTTAATAAAACATGACTCGTTTAAAATAGAGCAAAAATCTCGTGGAAAGTATCTTAAGAATCATTTAAAGAAACATTGTGAATTTTTTCACAAATACAACTTGTAAAATAATAGAAATAGACTTGTTTTAAATAATTTTCGGAGCATACTTTGCGATTTTTTTCTATCGAGGGAATTTCATATACTTTGCGTTTCGGCGTGGAACGTATCTAGATATTATCTTCAAAAATAACATTTATTTTTTTAAGAGCTTAAAAACTTCAAATGTTTAACGTATCTACGTTACGTAACGTATCGTACGATTTCTTACATATCTATGTAAGAAATCGGTCGAATTCGGATAGCGGCGGCTTAAGTGGCATAGCAACGCAAGCCGGGAACTCGCTAGTATGTTATAAAATTATAAAAGTTCGGAAAGCCACGGCTGAATATCAATATTGACACGACCAATCATGATGACATTACACTTTATCTAGTGGCGCACCTCAAAGTAATCAACATCTGATAGCTTATCAGTAAGAGCAATTCGTGACGCAAGTACAATTTAATTTAAACAGGACTTGCCAGCAGCCAATAGATAACATTCAGTGAACGCGCGTTGACGTTTTTTAAATTTTCTGCATTTCAAACAGTTATTGCAAAACTCGTCAAAAATAGTGTAAGTGTGTGTTTTTGTGATAGAAAGGCATTTAAGGCGTGTCCATCAGTACAAAGTGAGCAAAATATTTCCTTATTTCTGGTAAAATAATTGATCCAAAATTTAAAAAAAAATAGAAATCTAGAGAAGGTTAACAATTATTTTTAATCCGCCTTTAAAAAAAAAAAGCATCAGACGTGTGTATCATTGCATCTGATGATGCTGTGTGGAGGGTATTTTGGATTTGGAAAAACTGGATATACTGACCCCCAGTTCCTACCTACCCAACATAAATAAATGAAGAACTATTTTAGGGAACAACAGCAGATCAGCTGTGGGCAGATTATGGTTGAATAGTTTTTTTTTTTTACATTAGCTCCACAAAAGAGGCCCTGAGGAAAATAATTTTCCTCAGGGCTTGCGTTATCTAAGGGGATGCTGTGTAGAGGTTTTTTTCCAAGGAAAGGAAAGAGACGAAGTTCTGGGAAGGAAGTAGGTGTGGAAGGAGGTGGGTAGGAATCTGGAGGTCGGTGTGTCCAGGAGTGACGGACGTGTGAATCCATCTATCCAATTGCAGCGCAAGGCGATGGGTGGGGGGATTCTGGCTGGAGAAGTCAAAAGACCTCCCTCAACCAGTTTCTCTCGATCCGGCCCGCCACGCAGAAGGTGGACAGACAAAGGACCTGGGCAAAGCTCGTCCTATGAACCCGGGCACCCCTGCTTAGTCATCAAAAGTAGCGAACTTCTGTGGGTGACCTGTGGCAGGGGTGTTGGTTATCCAATAAATGGTTGCCGTACCCATGATAGGAATGACCGCGTTCATGGAGTGAGGTTTCTCTAGGTCTTGCGGCGAACGCTTTTATCCACCTACTGCATGGCGGGCCGGATCGGGAGAGACTGGTTGAGAAAGACCTAATCTAAACCTCTCCAACCGGACTCTTTCGATCCACCGCCTTGCACCGCAATGAGAAGGATGGATTCATACGTCCATCACTCCTGGACATATTGAACTCTAGATTCTTACCCACCCTTCATATATTCTTCCTTCCCATAACTTATTCTCCGTCTTTTTTCTAAAAAGACCCATCTCCAAATATGGCATAAGCCATGAGGGATTATTTATTCCTTGTAATACTTCACGAAATAATCAAAGTGAAGAAATATAAATATTTTTTGGGACATTTTAGCTTTCATTAATAATTCTTTTAACCTTATTAATAACCTTGAGATGACATTAAAATAAATTGGCGCAATGACTTTGAAGAAGTAGTGTTTAAAAAACCACTGCGTTATCTCTAGTCCGCGGTCACCAAGTTGGGTATTTTTATATATTACAGATAAGGCTACCGAGAAATTAGTTACAAAACATATTTTTCGCGTAGATACTGAGCTTATTATTCACATAAATATGTCTGAATATTCACGAAGCGATAAGGAAAAATGTTCTGAAAATTAGCTGTTCTTATCTCTATGAATAAGCATTTATTTGATGAAAAATACAATATTATTCTTTATAATTAAATATCAATCAATTGCACCTTTATCAAATTATTAATTATCGCAAAACATGAAATATGTGAATAATAAAGGTAGCCAAATAAGAACACAATTAACAACAATCCTCTCGTATTTATTGTTATCAATATAATAACTAACTCACATTGACTTATATTTCTATTTAAATCTTGGTGCCCTAGCAATAATAATATATTAATGATTAAATTAAAATCGATGGTCTCTTCATGTTCACAATAAAAACAAAATTTAATATTTATGTATACAAAGATTACCTTAGTACTTACCTTTTTATCCTCTCTCTTTTGTATTAATATTATCTTGTACTTTTTGTACCATAATTTGTACTATTTTTTACTTTTTTACTATCACACTATACACTTGTTGAACTCATCTGTATAACTTTTCAAGATATTACAACTCATGTATTTTTTATTTATTTTCTTCTATGTGTAGGTACTATTTATCGCTGCGTTAATTTTGCTGAATTCTTGAAAAACTTGCTTTCGAACAATTTATTCATGATCAAGTTAATAATAAAATCAACATAGTAAATACCTACACGTTCCTCAATAACTACTTTTATAGTATCTTAAGCACTCTTCTGTTTTACCATTATTACACTATGTAAAAAATTTAACTCCTTTGTACAATTTTAATGATAACGAAACTACATACCTATGTACATATTCAACCTGTTTGTATCCTTAAAGTACAGTTTATAATGTTATATACTTCAAGCTTACAATTATACTCCTGAATAACATGTGTAACTTAAATAATGTGATTCTGTAAAAGCCTTGGCGTGTATGAATGAATAAATAAAATAAATAAATAAATAATTAAAACCATTTGAGAAATGACGTAATGCACAATGATAACCTAACAAGCATTAGGTTGGTTTTGAGTTTGTCATACACAATTCAAAGGATTTGACCAACCTTACAGTAATAAGGCTGCTTTACTTCAGCTTAGTGCGTAGCATTCTCGAGAGTGGATCTCAGATATGGGGACCTGAGGACATCGTCTATGTACTAATGGTTGAGAAAATACAAAAAAAAAATTTCCGATACCTCTATATGAGAGAGTTCGGTTTTAACCCATGGCTGTTTCCAACAGCATTTATCTCGGGAATGCTGGGTTTCTGCAGCCTTAGTTCCAGAAGAGATGTCGCATTACTGCTGATGGCTTATAAGCTTCTAAACGGTTTTATATCGGTACCAGATATTCTGGCTGAAATAGGATTCTATGTCCCGGATAATTTCACGCGAGGTCGCCACCACAGGCTTTTGATTCTTCCCAGGTGCAGAACTAACTTACCAATGGTGATGCTCCTGTGAAGACTTACTAGGTTAATTAACTTCCTTGCAGGAAATGTGGATATTTTCCACATTTCCTGCAACGATTTTAAGCGTGAAATAGCACTTATTAAATAAATGTTTTAACTGTAAACGTAATGATTATGTATCTTGTATAACCGTTTTTGCAATATATTGGTGTAATGCTGTTTTTGCTAATAAATAAATAAATTAGGAACAATTGGACACCAATGGGAATATTTTTATTCTTCCAAAGTCAATAATCCATAGTAAAGTGAGTAGGTGAAAATCAAAAGGTACTTTTTTTTAATAAAAATACCGCACAAAAGTCCCAACTGCTCCCGTCTGGAGCCAGTGAGACTATGGCATCCCCGATCGAGGTATGTTGTGAGGCTAAAGGAGACGGGGAGGAGGAAGGTGGGAAGTACCTGGTTATCCAGATCTGGTCGCCAAACACGCCTAAAGCCATTTCAAGCAACGTTTCAATTCTGAACCGTGGTCTTACACCAGGGTGATACTGAGAGTATCTTCCACTTAACCACCATTTTGACTTTTTTTGAGATTTGAATGCCAACACGTTCTTTTGGATCATAGCTGTGTTTGAAATATTAATTCAGTGTCAAAACTTGGTTAAATCCTTATTATAGCTTGTTAAAAATCGTCTTCAATTTCAAAACGTACTTAAATCCAAAATCATTTGTTTTCAAAACGTACTCAACTCCAACAACCAATAAAGGCAATGGAATTGGCAGCCATATTGGTTTTTTAACCAATCGATGAGCTATTTTCTGTGCAATGGACACCATTACAAGAAACACATGTTTGTGAGTGGTTTTGAAGTTGATGTGATCGTGGTTTTTGTGAGATATATAAATGTATCCCTATAATTGTGAGATATATATATGTAAATCCCTAAAATATTCGAATCTGCACTGCTCTCTAAACTTTCACCTGAGATTAATAAAGTTATATCACATCTACAACACGGTTTCATGGCAAACAGGTCTACTCTTACGAATCTCATGATCTATCAGGAAAAATTGTTTAATAGTATGCACAATCATCTTCAAACTGACGTAGTATACACCGACTTTAGTAAGGCTTTCGACAAAGTCTCACACAAAATTCTCATACATAAATTAAGATCCTTAGGAATAACGGGGAATATTTTGAAATGGTTTGAAAGTTATCTACACAAAAGAAAAATATCAGTCAAACTAAATTCACACTTTTCAAATCAGTTCGAAATATTCACCGGAGTTCCACAGGGGTCACATCTGGGCCCAGTGTTATTTTCCTTATTTATAAATGACATAACTACCATCTTTGAAGGAGTTATGATACTCTTATTTGCGGATGACCTTAAAATATATAAAACAATTACGAATCTTAACGACTGCTGTATATTACAATCAAATCTAGTAAGGTTACAAGAGTGGTGCGCCCTTAATGAACTGTTCCTCAATATTGAAAAATGCCAAACAATTACTTTTGCGCGAATCAAAAATCCCATTAATTTTCAATATAGCATCAACAACATTTTCCTGAAAAGAGTAGATCAAATCAAGGACCTCGGTATTATATTTGATAGTAAATTAACTTTTGTTCCTCACATTAATGTAATAACTAACAAGGCCATGAAAAGTCTGGGGTTCATCCTAAGGACGGTTAAAGAATTTAAATCACTAAATTCGTTTAAATTGCTGTACACTGGGCTGGTGAGATCAAATTTAGAATACAATTCAACCATCTGGGCTCCATTATATAAGACACACCAACTAAGAATTGAAAGAGTACAGCATACGTTCTTAAGATTTATTAATTATAAACTCGGTATACCTGTCGAAGATCTAAATTATGTATATTTAATGGAGTTACTTAATATAAGCGATTTAGCGTCAAGGCGCGTAGCGAGCGATTTATTTTGTCTTTTTAATATTTCAAATGGCAGACTGGACGCCCTTGATTTAATCAGTAAAATTAATTTGAGAATACCCACGCGCGATACTCGCTCTAATGCGATTTACCTTGTAACTAATTCTGCTAGTAATTATTTTGTTAACTCTCCTCTGCAAAGACTCCATATACTCGGTAACAAATATTCCTCCATAGACGTTTACCGTCATCAATCGATGTCAAAATTTAAACTCAGTGTATTAGAACAATTAAAATAAATCTATTAATATCATGCACTATATAGCACCTTAATCGAAATATTATGGTAGCTATGTTTCGATAAACACGTAATAAATACTTTTAAAAAGTTTGCTAATTACAAACATAAGTATTGACAATCCTATCGTATTTCCCTCTTTAATTAAAATAACAATCTCACATTAATTTACTTACCATATATTCTATGTTACCTGCTTTGTGTCAACTATTATACTTGGTGTTATCTATATTTTGTATATCTTATGTTATCTTTATTTTGTTTCTTATATTTATATTATGTTTATATTATATTATGTTATTTCTTATATTTTTCCAAAAACATGTACTGCACTATATGTAAAAGCCCTATGGGCGTTTAAATAAATAAATAAATAAATAAATGATGTAATTTCTTCACAACACCCCTGGCAGAGAAGTATTATCAAACACAGTTTATGAGTTTCAAAATGTGACTAAATCCAAAGACTTCACTTTCAAAATGTATCTAAATCCATTTTTAAACATTAAATAAGTAATTAATTATCAGATTTATATTTCAAACATGCATTTAAAATGTTTTATTTTACCGTTATTTTTATAAAACATTTAATTTTACTTTATTATACTTAAAAGCTATCAAACAGATTTCTTGCTTTTGCCAAAAATTTGGTTCGCGGAGATAAGTACATTTTGATATTCGACTACTCAAGTTTAAAGTAAACTCGCCTCTTTTAGCCTCATAACCGGCCAACAGGGCCGGACTGAGAAATAAGCTAATAAGGCAATCAGCACGCCAACAGCGGTAGGCAGAGAGAAATGACCGCCACACCATTCAAAAATCGCCCCTTAAGCAGTGCCGGACTGAGAGTTTGTGAAATTTTTGACTTTCAAGAAAAATGTTTTAAAGTTAAATACTGATATGAGAATTTTTTTTTTTACAATATTTTTCGTCAAAACCCTGCAAGGGTTTTGTAATTTGAATTCTCAGACTCTGTTTAATGGGCCTTTGATATTATTGTTATGAAAGTTTTCGGCTATCGGGCAGTTGAGACTTTTGTATTTTTATTTTTATTTTTATTTCCACAGGTGGCACTGGAACCACTGCGCCCGAACAACTGCTGTAAATATTTGATAGCCGATCCTTTAAAAGCGCTGACGGACCACTGCATCAATTATTAGTCCGGTCAATATAAACATTTCAAATAGCACAAATTCTGACAGAGCTGAAATTTAATAGATACCTTCAGTACACCATTACAAATAAAATACCAAATATCCCCATCGATCCCATACCTGCTAAAAAAGTTATTCAAGGTCAAAGGTCAAAATTTTCGGTTTTCTGAATTTTTCTCGTAAATGGTAAGTTATATAAAAAAACAGCTTAAGCAAAAATTGTAGATCATACAATTATCTACTAATATTATTGTATACTTTTTTTTCCTAAGAATCACCATTTCTGAGATATAGCGATTCTAAAGGTTGAAGGTGTTACATTCTACATAATACGCACACATTTTCACACCACCTGCGAGGTAGTGTACTTGGCGCACTTTTTTTAACGAAGTAATGTTTAAGATGTTCCATCATCTTCAATATCATTGTACGAATCAGTATTATTCGTAATATTTTCAACAGTAATGTGAAGATTTGCATCCATCTCGACATCAATAACAAGTTCTTTCGATATAATTATTGCTACAGTGAGCTGAAGTAACGTGTGAGCTCGAACTGCTCTCGCGTAAACATGGCCATTGAGCATTTTATCTAAAGACTTAGGAGCATAAATTTAATAAAGCACTTCTTTCGTGACACTTTCTTGCATAATATAACCTATTGCTCCAAAAATGACATTAGTAAATGAAATCCTCCAAGTCTTACTATGATTTTCGATATTTCAGATCCTTCAGGTGCAGCAGATACGATTTCTCGAGCTTTCGTATACAGAGGTTGATCAAAAGTAATAATGCATACACTATGGTTATAACGTTTAACAATTCTTTATAGCACAAAGTAAAGTTGTGTAAATAGTATTACAGTTACTTGCTGGTTGATGAACAAATGGTAGAAATGAAATTTTTGACTTTTTGTCAAACGTTCAATATAACCGTTCCAAACGGGTAGCGGTAGATTTTTCCATTTTCCATATAACCTTACAACTTCGACTTTTTTCAGTAAATATACTGTTGTTTCACTTTCATAATTAAAATTTCGCACATTTATTTTACTATATCCTACTACACCAGTGTTTTGATAGACCTATATCGGTACATGAGCTTTGGTTGCAAAATCTTTTGCTGAAAGGACATCGGTTACTCGCGGCATAGGCTCTTCTAGAAGTAATGAACTTTTGGGAGTTACAATTTGAATGATAGCCATCATATGAAGCGTATTGTGACCGTCCAAAGTCTTAACATTTATATCAGCATTGTCTGCAACATATTGAATAAGTGTGCCAGTTTCTGGTGGTAAAATATGAGGTGGACGATTGAAAACTGCCGCTGCTTCATACATCATACTTATAATAATATGATTAATATTTGTGCGAACTAATTTCAAATGCTCCAAATTACATCGCTTGTTTTTAAGAATGACTCGCTCTAAAAATATGACAATGATTCCGAGATATCGTTGTTTATATTATCGTTATATATATCGGAGGGTACACAGTATTATCAAACACAGAAGATTAAATATTTTCACGAATAATTGCTGCCGCAGCTTTCAACAAATTAACCATTTTTATTTTTCATTTGTTATACAACAAGCTTGATTTAAAATATCGTGATGATTGTCGACTAAACAAAGAAAAATAAATTTCCCGGTTATTCAGTAATAATAATTGCTTACACGAGAGCATTTTTGTTATTGTTTTTGGGGTGTTATGCCGTGTTTCGCTACCTCCACGAGACCTACACGAGAGCAGTTTATACCTACACGAGAGCAGTTTGAGCTCACACATTACTTCAGCTCAATTTAGCAATAATAATATCGAAAGAACTTGTTTTTGATGACGAGATGGGTGCAAATCTTCACATTACTGTTGAAAAAAATTATAAATAATACTATTTCATACAATGCTACTGAAGATAATGAAACATCTGAAACATTACTTCGTTTAAAAAAATGCGCCAAGTGCACAACCTCACAGGTGGTGTGGAAATGTGTGCATATTATATAGAATGTAACTCCTTCAACTTTTAGAATCGCTTTATCTCAGAAATGGTGATTTTTGGAAAAAAAAGTAAAATGAAAATTTTTGTAGATAATTGTTTGATATACAATTTTTGCTTTAGCTATTTTTTTATACAACTTACCGTTTACGAGAAAAATCAAAAAACCCAAAATTTTGATCTCTGACCATGAATAACTTTTTAAGCAGGTATGTGATCGATGGGGATATTTGGTATTTTATTTGTAATGGTCCACTCAAGGTCTCTACCTAATTTCAGCTCTGTCAGAATTTGTGCTGTTTGACCCCTATTTTTCTAGCTAACTTGACCGGACTATATTCAGAGAATTTCAAAGATGAAGTTCGTCAAAATATTGAGTTTCATAATATTTTTACTGTGCTGTGCAGTGTTGTATGCTGGAGAGAGATTTGAAGACGGTAAGTAAAAATAGGTTGAATTATTATTTTTTAAAAATACAATTTTGAAGATCGCCATTTTTATTTTATTTTTTAATGCTTAACAGTTTTTTTAAGTATTTGAATTTTTTTTTATAAATTCGGCTTACAATTTTTTTAACGCTAGATAGCTCTTTCGCCTTTTGAAGACTTTGATAAAACTATCTCAAAAGTACAGTTTGACAAAGCCTTCAGATATGTGGAACAGTTGCAATGCGTAAAAATAATTAAATAGAAGTTTTTTTTAAACAAAAATATGTTTTCTGAATTATTTTATTTAAAAAAAATTGCATTGAATAAATAATGATTTGAAATTTAATTAAACAATATTTTTGGGAGTAAAGTGCAATTCTCTCGGGGGAGAGTACAGGATAGTATAATTAATAAAATATATTAACTTTTTTCTATATCTCGCACAAGGTAGTTTTCATGCAAAAACAATTTAATTGATTGATATTCATTATGAAGGGAAAAACAATGGAATTTCGAAAAAAAAATCGTTTTTGTATATATTTGTTTATTTCAGTTAATATTACTTTGATTAAGTGAAGACAGTATGATCGAAACTCAATCGAAAATCTGGAAACAGAAAAATCAGAAAAAGATATTTACACCTCTGGGACTCGAACCCAGGACCTCTCTGCTTTCCGGGCGAGTGCTCTTGACCACTGAGCTAAGGTGTCGATATCCAATTCGGTCACTTTTAACTGTACCATACTTCGGCTAAGAACCACCCATATTATCTTCATTTTCTTAACGCATATTTTTGTTGGCTGCCATCTTTATCAAGAGCACTCGCCCGGAAAGCAGAGAGGTCCGGGGTTCGAGTCCCAGAGGTGCAAATATCTTTTTCTGATTTTTCTGTTTCCAGATTTTCGATTGAGTTTCGCTCATAGTGTCTTCATTTAATTAAATATTACAATTTGAGTTTTTACTCATAGAAGTTAAAATAAAAAATAATATTACTCTGCATCACCTCAGGAAGTATCTGCATTTTATTCCCGGACACCCTCTATACCTGAATTCAGAAGTTTCTAACTTTTACTAGTAAATAATTCAAAGTCACTCTGAAAAACATTCTTTATGGAAAACTTTTTCATAATTGGTTTCCTTAAATAGTTTAAGTTTAGTAATCTACTTAAAATCATTAGTATGACCGGTCAGTGGCTGAGTTGGCATCGCGCTTGGGTCCCACTCAGGCGTCCCGTGTTCGATTCCTCGGCTGGCTAAGTCCTCCATCACAATACAAGCAACATTTTCCGCTTACTGCGGTGTTAGAAGACGATTTTCAAATATAGTCGGTGTATTTGTAACAAATAATTTTCATTAAATTATACATTAAAAATGATTATAAATAAAGATTTTAAATTAAAAAAAAAACTTTAAATTTTTTCTAAATTTAAATGTGGATACGGTCCATAGTCCTCTACCAGTCCAGGAACAATTACTTTGTCCCAGTGACTTTTCTTCCTGTACCGGGTACTTTGTCCTAGTGACTGACTCATTCTTACTTTGTCCCAGTGACTTTTCTTCCTGTACCGGGTACTTTGTCCTAGTGACTGACTCATTCTTACTTTGTCCCAGTGACTTTTCTTCCTGTACCGGGTACTTTGTCCTAGTAACTGACTCATTCTTACTTTGTCTCAGTGACTTAATGATTCCTTTATCAGTTACTTTGTTCAATTCCTTTACCGGTTACTTTGTCCCAGTAACTTTTCTTCCTGTACCGGGTACTTTGTCCTAGTAACTGACTCATTCTTACTTTGTCTCAGTGACTTAATGATTCCTTTATCAGTTACTTTGTTCAATTCCTTTACCGGTTACTTTATCCCAGTAACTTTGCTATTTTTGTACCAGTTACAATGTTCTAGTGAATGAGCAATTCCTTTACCGGTTACTTTGTCCCAGTAACTTTTCTTCCTGTACCGGGTACTTTGTCCTAGCAACTGACTCATTCTTACTTTGTCTCAGTGACTTAATGATTCCTGTATCAGTTACTTTGTCCAATTCCTTTACCGTTTACTTTATCCCAGTAACTTTTCTTCCTGTACCGGGTACTTTGTCCTAGTAACTGACTCATTCTTACTTTGTCTCAGTGACTTAATGATTCCTTTATCAGTTACTTTGTTCAATTCCTTTACCGGTTACTTTATCCCAGTAACTTTGCTATTTTTGTACCAGTTACAATGTTCTAGTGAATGAGCAATTCCTTTACCGGTTACTTTGTCCCAGTAACTTTTCTTCCTGTACCGGGTACTTTGTCCTAGCAACTGACTCATTCTTACTTTGTCTCAGTGACTTAATGATTCCTGTATCAGTTACTTTGTCCAATTCCTTTACCGGTTACTTTATCCCAGTAACTTTGCTATTTTTGTAGCAGTTACAATGTTCTAGTGAATGAGCAATTCCTTTACCGGTTACTTTGTCCCGGTAACTTTGCTATTTTTGTACCAGTTACAATGTTCTAGTAAATGAGCAATTCCTTTGCCGGTTACTTTTTTGCAGTGACTTTGCTGTCACTGGAACTACAAATGTTTTATCGGACCTATTTTTTTCGCCAAAATATTTGAACATTTTTTTCAATGACACCAAAAAATTGACGAAGTCCGGCGGAAACCCAGAAATTTTGAAGAAACTGGGTTACAACTTTGTTAATTATCTCCTCCTTCCCACTATGAAATCGAATTGCGGTAGTCGGTTGCACATTGGGAACCAGCGACTAGAACCGGCTAGAACCGCATTGATTTGATGCAATTTTAATGTTTGACGATTCTCGCAAAATTTAAAATCGCCGATTGGTATCAAAACTCTAAATTAAAAAATGCGTTTCATTCTGCAAACTGTGTAGAAATATAAATTTTATATGAATGTCCAGTTGTTTGAGTGGCCCATTTCAGCCAGTTTCACACAAATCTTAAATTTGGATTTGAGATCAAAATACCCAACCAAACTGTAAACTTATTTTTGTAACCAAAAGGTATATCAAATATCTTGTTCGGATGTGAGCTACTTTATATATTTTTGCTTTAAATTATTTTACTATTCATGTTCTACCAGTATTTCAATGGAAGAAAAAACTAAAATACATGAAAAGCATACGGATGCAAGTCCTAAATTTGAAGAAATGAGTTATTGATGCAGACTTGAAGAAATGAGTTATTGATGCAGACTTGAAGAAATGAGTTATTGATGCAGACTTGAAGAAATGAGTTATTGATGCAGACTTGAAGCAGGGCCGTAGCCAGAGTTGAATTTAAGATAGGGTAGCGGTAATTCCAGGTAGGGCGCAAGTAAAAATGTAACTTGATCTGATCTGGTGAATCGATTTTCGTCGTACATGTGTGAGGCAATACTTAATTGAATGATCGAAACATTTAGGTAGTTATTTCACAATTGAATCAAACACAATTTCACGTCTTAAACCGTAGTGAACTAACTGACTTTGCAATTTTTGAATTAGAGCTTGAAATGAGGGATCCAAATCGTAATCTGGCTCTGCCAGAAAGAAGAACCAATCAGAGAAATACGGTCTATGATTGATCAGGACAGTATTTCCGTGATTGGTTCTCTCTGGCAGAGCTTGATTATGATTTGGAGCCCTCATTTCAAGCTCTAACTCAGAAACTGCAAAAAGTGAGTTAGTTGACTATGGTTTAAGACGACCCAATTATAAAGGATTACCTTGTGTTCTTTCACCAGGTAGATAATAAGTATTTGTACTCAAGGTAATTCTTGATCATTGCTAACAATGAATTTCAGAAAAGTAACTGCAGCCAATGGCTTTTAATATATTAAGGTTTATATTAGGTACCAAACATAATTTGAAATTACAGAATAAAAAATAATTAAAAGTCCTTCCTTGAAACAATTGAATTCTTCGATTCGACATGTCATTAAAAATACGAAGTACGTCATTTAGATCAACAGACTAGTTTTTTTTCTTTTCAAAGACTAGAAACACCATGCCTGCCATTCTTTCGTGACCCATTAACAGCCTCCCACCACTTACTTTAATGCCATCTATGGGCAGAATAAAGAATTAGTATGATATGATTCCTTGGTTAATTCGAAGCTGTTTAGTTAGATGTCACTGTCTACGCTACTAGGTAGTATTTTTTCAATCATATCAAACTATGAACAAACAGTTGTTTACTGGTATATTATCATAGTCGATAGTATTTCTTAAGGTAGGGAACAGGTATTTTAAGGTAGGGCATTGCCCCATAATGCCCCCCCCTAGCTACGGTCCTGACTTGAAAGTAATTTTTCATGTCTATTAGTGGCAGAAAGATTCAAGTGAAAGAAAAAATGAAGAACAATAGGATTTTCAAAAATGCATACGGGTGCAACTATCTTTGATGCAACAACTATCTAGAAGCAGAAAGATGTATATTGACTTGAATCTTTATGATTTAGTTGCATTTTGAGTATTATGACTCAAGTCCATTTGACCATCATTTGACTAGCTTCTAAACTCTTTATTCTCTATGGAAACAAACACAAAATCTCAGTGGGATTAGTATATTTATGATCTCAGTATTCAGAGCTGTCAGTTTTTAACCTCAAAATTGTGACCGCTGCGAACGTTTAACGTTAAAACAAATCATTTATTTCGTTATTTGGTGTACTTAAATTCAAGACAAAGACTTTTAACCCAGTGTAATGTTTCAACAAATTTTAGATAAGCCTGCATACTGTTAAAGCCCCGTATCCACTCTCGAAAAGAA
The DNA here is from genome assembly GCA_936435175.1 of Glyphotaelius pellucidus. Taxonomy (NCBI): domain Eukaryota; kingdom Metazoa; phylum Arthropoda; class Insecta; order Trichoptera; family Limnephilidae; genus Glyphotaelius; species Glyphotaelius pellucidus. Next base: position 1,164,698 of record OW386565.1, read on the forward strand.
GAAGATGGAGTGATACGTAATTACGAATGTTGGAGAGAGCGCGCTAATATTTAAAACTATTAAATTGGAGCGAAAATTATGAAAATGTTCAATAAAACACGAATCGTTTACAATATAGTAAAAATCTCGGGGGGGGGGGGGGGTTGTCTAAAACAACATTCAAAGAAACACTGTGCATTTTTTCATTCATATAACTTGTTAAATAATAGAGACAGACGTGAAAATAAAAATTTTCGGAGCATACTTTGCGATTTTTTTCTGTAGAGGGAATTTCATATAATTTGCGTTTCGGCGTGGGGATTGAATAGATATTATATTAAAAAATAACTATTATATTATAATATTTTTTTAAGAGCAAATGTTCAAGGGAAATATGCAAGAAATCGGTAGAAATACAGGTAGCGGCGGCTTAAGCACAGATTATGGAAATAACACTTCATTTACAATTTGGGAGGCGGGAATACCGCCGCCCCGGGAACCTTTATTGGATAACCAACACCTCTGCCATAGGTCATCCCAAGTGGTTCGCTACGTTTGGTGATATAGCAGGGGTGCACGGGTTCGTGGGGTGAAGTTTGTCTAGGCCTTGGAGGCGGAAAACCAGGACACACTGAACCCCAGATTCCTACCCACACCTTAAACCCTTTTCCTTCCCAGAATTCTCCTCCGTTCCCTTCCTTGAAAAAACCCTCCACACAGCATCCCCAAAGATGACATAGGCCCTGAGGGAAATTATTTTCCTCAGGGCCTCCTGTGTGGAGCTCATGTAAAAAAAATGTTTTCAACAATTACTACAAGAAACAACTATTTATGTACACAAAATAGGTTATTAGGTTCTTAGTTTAGGTAAACTAAGTAATTTAAGCAAAACAAAATATCAAATCCATGTAAAAAAAAAAACATAAAAATGGCCGCAAAGAGATATTATATACGGGAATTTTTAATTTTTATTGAGAATTTGAAAGCATCTTTTACCATCTTCTGTGCAAACTTTAATAGTTATTTCACGATGTAATTTAGTTGAAATGTGGTGTAATTTTCAAAATCTGTGCCTGATAAAAGTGTGGCGGCTTGTGGAACATTTACCAATATTTCTTAAAAAATTTACTATAATATCGATCAATTAATATTTAATAATGTCATCCTTCAATTTGGGAGGCGGTTATGGATACCGCCGCCCCGGAACCGATTTATTAAATAAATAATTCCCAAGTGGTTCGCGACGTTTGGTGACTTAGCAGGGGTGCCCGGGTTCATTGGTTGAGGGTTGTCCGAGTTTTGGCGGCGGATGCGTCTGCCCACCAGCTGCATGGCAGGCCGGATCGGGGAGAATGGTTGAGAGAATCCCTTTGACTTATCCAGCCGTACTCTCTCGGAACATCGTTTTGCACCGCAGTGGGAGGGATGGATTCATCAATATTCATCAATTAATCCACCATCACCACCATCCACCATAATCCACCACCATCCATCAATTTGGGAGGCGGGAATGTGTACCGCCGCCCCGAGAACCTTTATTGGATAACCAACACCTCTGCCATAGGTCACCCCAAGTGGTTCGCTACGTTTGGTGATTTTGCAGGGGTGCCCGGGTTCATGGAGTGAGGTTTGTCTAGGTCTGGTTGATGACCAGGACACACTTACCCACTCCTTAAACCCTTTTCCTTACCAGAACTCTCCCCTCCTCCTTTTCCTAAAAAGAATCCTCCACACAGCATCCCCAAAGATGACATAGGCCCTGAGGGAAATCATTTTCCTCAGGGCCTCCTGCGTGGAGCTCATTTAAAAAAAAAAAATCCACAAAGCCTGTACGCGATGTTATCCTCTGTCAGATGATGAAGATGTAGAAAACGCCAATAATTAGTATTTACTAATGACTATTACTATCGTAGAATTTTATGTTATAAAATTCTCAACTAAACTCATTAGTAACATTAATCTAACATTAATCCTTTAATAGTACATGTCATAACAAAATCATCCATTTAATTTTATTTATTTATATTTATTATATTTATTTATCTATTTATTACACGCCCTAATGGACTTTTAATTATATGTTAAGTATCATATTAATTTTAAATACTTTAAAACTAAAACAATAAATAAAATATAAAACAATGAAAAAAGATAATAGCAATTTTGTAGCAGAAGGACTCAAGTCCGTGTTTTTTTTAACCACTCCGGTCTATCGCCTTTGTGCAAGTTTTGTTATTTCCGCTTCGCAATTAAAGCTCAATAAATTAAATTTTTCTTAACGCAACAAATATTAAAAACTAATTTTAAAAGCTGATGATATACGCTTTCAAATAAAAAATTGTAAATAGTAAAATTTAGGATGCAAACATAAAAAATTGCAAAAAGACTCACATGTAGGTTTTTATGTGAAAACAGTACCCAGCAAGGCAGACAAGGCAAATCATAAGAGCCAAATCAGCACGAAACGAAGACAGGGGTGAACAAGAGTCAAAAGGCTGCGCTTTCCTGCCTTACGTCCATAATGTAACAGACAGAATTGCCAGGCTGTTGAGAAAAGAGAACATCAAGACGGTCTTCAGAACCACGACAAAAATCCAAGACCTACTGAGGTCGGCAAAGACTAAGTTTCCTCTGGAAACAGATGGAGTATATAAACTCAGCTGTTCCGGATGTGACAAGGTCTATGTAGGCCAGACAGAGCGAACGATCTCCAAAAGGATTTCGGAACACTTTCGTGCTTGTAAACTTGGCCACCCTGACAAATCGGCAATCGCCGAGCACTTAATCGAAACCGGCCATTACTTTGGATTTGTTCCTGAAGTCCTGGGAAGACCCAAAACTTACAGAGCACGCCTAATTACGGAGGCAATTGAAATCCATAAAAACCCCATCAATATTAACAGAGACGACGGAGCTAAGCTCAATAGTTCTTGGTATCCAGTAATTGACGGCTACACCAAAGCTAAACGCAAAAAAAAAAAAAAAAAACATGCTGAATTTTTTCTAACACCAGCTCGTAGAGAAATGGAGCTGGCAGCACGGTATCGCTTCGACACACATAAGTAAACACTCTCACCAATATCATTTACTCATCTGCCCTGATGATGGACACTGTAACGCTGTCCGAAACGTTGGCTAAAGAAAGAGGTAGCGAAACACGGCATAACACCCCAAAAACAATAACAAAAATACTTTTTGGCCGTGAAAACCTAAAAACATATCAAACAGTACCAAGATCACAGTCAACGTAAAAAAACACTTATTTTATCAGACAAATCTATAATAAACAATATTTATCACCTCAATGTTTTACCATTTCATACAAAAATATTAATTAAAAAATTAACTAAAGGCGGCGCTTCTCGACTCAAAAAGGAGAAGATGAAGAGATATGTAATTACGAATGTTGGACAGAGCGCGCTAATATTTTAAGTGAAAATGCTTAATAAAACATGACTCGTTTAAAATAGAGCAAAAATCTCGTGGAACGTATCTTAATTATCATTGAAAGAAACATTGTGAATTTTTCACAAATATAACTTGTAAAATAATAGAAATACACTTGTTTTAAATAATTTTCGGAGCATACTTTGCGATTTTTTTCTATCGAGGTAATTTCATATAATTGGCGTTTCGGCGTAGAATGTATCTAGATATTATCTTCAAAAATAACATATATTTTTTTAAGAGCTTAAAAACTTCAAATGTTAGGGAGATATGTAAGAAATCGGTCGAATTCGAATAGCGGCGGCTTAAGTCTAAGGGCGCGTATGCATTTTGGCGGGTGAAAACTGTTTCTACAAATTTAGTATTTCTTATCTACTTCTAAGGCAATTTTGATAATTTGATTTTGATCAATAGAGATGTGAAGCGTGGTTTATTATAGATATTTTCTTTTTTCGTTTTAAGATTGTCACTAGAACAAAAACGGAGTTATAACCATATCTGTGGGAACACACGCATTAGCTTGAAAAGGAGCTTATTGCACTTGTCTGCTATTGATATATTGTCTTGAAAACAAACTTGGGGCTCGGAGTGGTTTTAAACAATATTTTTAATATTTTTATTTAGAAATAAAATATTTAATTTTATTTATTCGTTTTTAAAACAAAACTAATTGCTTAAAGGGGGGTATTCTAGTTTAGAAAAAAAAGCATTTTTTTTTGTTCTTTATATTTCCTAAGTTTAAATATTCAAAAATATCTCCTTAAAAATTTTAGAAATTCGCATAATTTAAAAAGTTATAACCATTTTAATTTAGTCGGAATCTAACCAAAATCTAAATAGAATAAAATTTTAAACATATTTTTTTCAAAGTCACTTTTTCGAGACGGTTGACACGATATCTCAAGTTCTACTAAACCAATTTACTTGAAATTTGGTGTGAGCCTTCTCTATACATTACTTTTTCGCATGAACCAGAACTGTTACAAAATTAAAATTTTTATTATTCTAAAAAAATTCCGAAAACTCAAAAAAACTGGTAAAAAAGTGTTTTTTTTACTTCAAACAGCCGCCATTTTGCGAAAAAAAAAATGTATGACTTCTCCGAGCTTCATGCCATAGCAGCATTTGTTTGAATGAAAAATTAATTTGTTTTTTTTTTCGGATTATTAAGAGGGTTGCAATCGTGTCAAACAGGACGCGCCATATTTTTTAGACTCCCCACTTCAACACTCTGTAACTTTAAATTTTTTAAATTTTTAAAATTTTTTCGTTTTATTTTTTTATGTATTCTTTAATGTTTAATAAATATTTGGTAAAATAATGGCTGCAAAAATATTATTGTTTTTTTTATTGCACCTGAAAAAAACCTACAATTTATGCTTCTAGACTAGAACACCCCCTTAATAATTACTTTCTTGTTATGTATCAGCGTGGATATCTGAAGACGTTATGAGACCATAGTTACAGAAAAAATAGTTTTTTGCTCTCCTGAACATTTACCTTTTTGGATTTGCATCCGTATGCTTCCCGGATAGAGTATATAAATAAATAACAGATATTGATTATTGAGACAGAAACAAGTCATATTGAATTCTTGCTAAAACCAAACAGAGATTAATGCTCACCCTTTATAACATTTACACAGTTACAGCATTCGTGTTATTTTCAACCATTAAATTATTTATAATAAAAAGAGCTAGAAAAAGAAATCTAATTCACATTCAGCCACACATAACAAACTAAACAAATTTGAAATAATTAAAGAAATAATAAGAAAATATTAATTTCTTCAAAATTCGCAAATTCACTTTGTGGCGTCATTATTAATTTAATGAAAACAAATAACTTTGTGTACACCACTATTTAATTAACAATATCAACGTGTTTCGAAAACCATGTTTTCGTCGTCAGGATAATAAATTGATAAAAAATAGCAAAAGACAAACAAGTATAGACAAATTAGAATATAGACAAAATATTAGAAAGGAGAAGTGATTAATTACTTAAAAAATCATAAAAAACAATTACATAAAATAAAATATAAAAATTATTTTTGGATGGGTAAAAAATTATATTAACATAATAAAAAATATTTTAAAACAAAATAGGAAGTCTAAATAACAAAATAAATTATTATAAATATAAGTATTAATACGAAAATAAATTTAAAAGGTGGCTATTTTTAAAAAACGTTTGGTTATTTATAATATTTAATTTACTATTAACACTTTTCCTAATTTCTAAAATTTCTAAATTGTCTAATTGTATACCCGTTGTGTTAGCGTGTAAAGTTTTTAAACCTTTATTAATATCAAAAGAATGACCTGTTTCCAAAATGTGGTTGGCAAATTCTGAATAATTATTGTTATTTAAACATCTTAGATGTTCCTTAACTCCAATGTTAAAATTTCTAGAAGTCTTCCCAATATAAAAAAGTTACAATCATTACAAAATAATTTATAAAAAGATAATATTAAGATTGAATGATTTTTTTAATTCCAGATTGCGGATTGGAAGACATATCTTCGCAGCCGCTGGTGCTGGGTGGGAAGGTAGTGTTATCCCGCGAGTTCCCATGGCACGTGGCCATCTTCCGCATTCAGAGCACTGGTGACAACTTTGAACAAATATGTGGCGGTTCGTTGGTGCGCAGCAAGATAGTGATAACCGGTGAGTTCTGGCAGGACTTCTCCATATACATCTAAATACTATTTACTTATTCTACAATAACACAGTTACTTAACACCCTTGCTTCGTCAGGACACCATCATACCAAAAACATGGTTCACAAACAGTAACTTTATTACAGCCAATAACGGTGTATAACAAACGACATAATTAAAAATATTTGTATATTGTTAGTTAAACTAAACTTATCTGATACTATAAAAGGGCCGCGTTAAAATTAATCAATCGTCGGTCGAACTCAAGAACGAGTCGAAAAAACGACCCGTTCTCATGTGACAAATGTCAACCGTGTACATATGTTGGGCGCGCGTTTGGCGTGCCTCCCGACTATGCACCGGTGCCGAAGGGATCAATGACGCTAGTTCCTCAGAGCATCTTCCATTGAAATACCGGTAGAACATGGAAAGCATTCCCACCCGACGCCTGTGCTCTAAAGATTGCAATCCGTTCGTTAAGATGGGAGAATCTATCAAACGGACCGCCCGTTTCTGCGCAGAGTGAAGGGTTTTTTTCAGGTATTTTGGGGCTCCAGACCAGAGGTGGCTGCCAAATTCAACCGTGGGGCGCACTTGCGATTTTTACAGGGCTAGCAGTTGTGTACTATTAAAGTATCTGCGTGCCCTGTACAGTATGCCCAGTTTCTGAGAGGCTAACTTAACTCTGGCCTCGATGGAGCCCCCGTACCTGAGCTGGTCACTTAGAGTTACACCAAGCATATTAATGGAAGGTCTGTTCGGAAGATTGCTTCCGTTGAAGGAGACTAGATTTTCATTTCGATCCCTTTTAGACGTAATCAGACATGATTGGGTCTTTGAAACATTGAATTCGACGAGGTTATTCTTACCCCAAGAGAAAACACTCTCGAGGTAACCGTCCATTCTTTGCTTCAAAGCCCTCCGAGCCGTTGGAATTTGTGTGCCCTTTGGGGGCTTGTCAAACGAAAAGCTGTCATGGACTGTACTGTCATCCGCGTAACAATGAATTGGTGCACATGACAAAAGGTCGTTGATGTGCAACAAAAACAAAGTCGGGGACAGAACCGATCCCTGTGGGTCGCCAGCATTTATTAGATGCGAGGAAGAGGTGAAACCATCAGCAACCGTCTGAATTGACCTCTCCCTCAAAAAGTCGGCAATCCACGTACACAGGGATACGGGAAGTCCGTAAGATGGCAGTTTGTTGACAAGTCCTCGATGCCAAACCCGGCTCACCGCAAATATTGATAACTGACCATAGATGACGGATTTGATCAATATCGTGTTGATATAGGGTTTTATCGGTCGACCATGCTAGACCTCCAGATACATACCGACTCAAACAAACTTTATATCTGATTCCCGACTCTAAATGTTTGCCCGGATTTAAGTATTATATAATACACCTCTAGGTATCAACGCGAACCTTACATCCAACATTAGCTATTGTAGACTTACATCCAACATTAGCTATTGTCGACTGACATCCAACATTAGCTATTGTCGACTTACATCCAACATTAGCTATTGTCGACTTACATCCAACATTAGCTATTGTCGACTTACATCCAACATTAGCTATTGTCGACTTACATCCAACATTAGCTATTGTCGACTTACATCCAACATTAGCTATTGTCGACTTGTTTTCAAAAGTGATGGCTTTTCTCAACAGTACAGAAGCCTCTTATTATTCATCAAATCTAACAGCTTATTGAATGTGATTAAAAATAACTTCGTTTCTCTTTAAAAAAATTGATGATTAAAACATTAGAAATGACGAAACAGTGCGCAGTGGGGAGGGATGGGATTCTTCTTACGGGTCTATCTTTAATGTGCTGATCTCAGAAGAGATTTCTATATCCCCCTCCTGCCGGCAGAAGCATTTGCAGGTTTTTCTTGGAGAGTCATCAAAAATAATATGTGCCAGAACTCTCGGAATAACCTCCTGGCAATTCGAAGAAGATCGAGGGTGTTGGCTCGACCTCCCCTTTTGACCTAAAAGAATTTATGTAAGGGTACCTGACGAGACCTCCTGCTTCTATAAAATACAACTAGTTGTTAAATAAATCTACGCTCTTCAAAATGTCCCTTTAAAGCACGTATATTGTTTGTTGTTTCTAGTTGCACATTGCTTCTCCATGGAAGAATTTGACCACATTGTTGATCTGTCTGCCTTTCGGGTAGTCGGGGGGAGCCTCCGGTCTTCTTGGACTACTGAAAATCTACATGGCAGGCAGCAATCTGAGGTATTTTGTTAAATAAATAATGTTTTTGAAAACTAATAAATCAATCCATAAGTGAGCAAGATTGGCGCATCTTAGCCACGGTTTATTAACAAACTGGACTCCACCTGAAGAACTTCTGAACCACCACCACCAATAGTCCCTTCTCTGGTTGATTTCATTTCATGTTTTGAGACATATTTATGAATTTTATGTGGGCACATTTACATTTGTTTCATTTGTAGTTTAGAGATCCGCAGTGGATAAGTAAGTAAGGGGACCGAATGGGAGAGTTTTATTCCTCTTGACTTCGAACTTGAGAAAAATATTGTAACAGTTTAACTTGTTACCCCGTTTACTTGTATGTTGACTTCACAAAACACCTTACTCTATGAGCGTGTTGGTTGCTAACTTCGGACAGGACAGTGGCGACATCGGGTTGAAGACGGAAGAGGGAGCACTTCACGGATTTGACTGGCAGAGGAAGGACGGGGCTGTTCTCCGGCTGGCATGCTGATTTCGTAGATTGGCGTTAGTTTCTTTGCACTGGTTTGAATAAGAGTTTAAATTATAAATGGTCATGTCTTGAGACTGACCAGGCGCCCAACATTCTGTTTGAAAGGTTAGTTTTGTTCAGATTATAATGTTACACATAACGCTGGTTTCTAGTACTTTTAAAAGTGACTTGCATATTTCATAATCCCAGGAGCTTCCTCCTCAAGGAACCCTGGACCATGTCCTGAGTTTTGTTAAACTTTAAACTTTAAATAGACGACTGTCTCATGTTCTACCAACTGATGATTTCAATAAATGTTAAAAGTTAATCAAATGTTTTCATTCACATATCCCTTACATTTTCACTGCGCACATGGATGTCGCTGGGAAATAGATTGACTAAATTAGCTTAAAGATTAAGAATAATAGTTACAATGGCGCCTAAACGTGTGGATAACTTATGATATTTGCAAGTTTTGTTCTAATCTTTTGTGTAGGTAATCTGTGATGTGTAACATTATTGTCGTAACACGAGGTCAATCCGTCACATGCCAGTCGGAGGGTTATACAGGATCACCTTTCCTCATAATTTTATAATTTTAAATTATTTATATATGCTATTTTACAAATATTTAATACGATCTTAAATTCCGGAAGAATTTTTACTATTCTTTCAATACAATATTTTGTTACGAAAGAATTTTTACAGAATTATATTCGAAAGAATTCGATATATTATTATTCCGAAAATTATTGTCAAATCCGTGGAGTCATGGTTTTTAATTATTTATTTTAGGTTAATGTTGCATGTACTGTGTATTTTGTTGTTCGTTCATTTTCGTCTTGTGTGTGATTAAATGTTTTTTGTATTTTTCTTTTGTTCCATTAAGTTGACAGGTACTTATATTTTCAATGCCTGAAACAAGGAGTCAGACAAAAGACTCAGAAATGTCCATTCCTAAAATACCGGTCGCTGACGTTTCGGAGACGAAGGGGTCATCACTTTCTCCAGCCCCGCTGGTGCCCCTGCATAAGTGGAATTTAAAATACGATGGGAAGTCATGCGTACGTGAATTTTTGGAACGTGTAGAGGAACTCGCCTTAGCCCGCTCTGTAAGTAAAAACATACTTTTCTTAGGAGTGTTAGAACTTTTTGAGGGTATTGCTCTTGATTGGTTAAGAGTGAATCACTCTTCTTTTAAAACGTGGGATGAACTGGTGTCTGGTCTGAAGGATGAATATGAAGTGTTAGATTATGATCGTAGACTTGTTTCACAGATAAGAACAACATTTCAAGTACCCAAAGAGTCTCTTGGTACCTTTATTACGAAGATATTAATTCAAAATAAAAGGCTTAAGAAAAAGTTGCCTGATGATGAGATTTTGGAAATTTTGCTTTGTAATATGGCACCCAGATACATACAAAAGTTGGCATTGAATTCAATTCCGGATATCACCACACTTAAAATACTTGGGAAAATGATTGAACTTGCAGATTGCCGTTCAGATCAGAGGAGAGATTCAATACCTCCTCAACCTTCTCATGAGAATAAGAATGAGCATAATAAAAAACCTTTTTTCAAGCACGATAAACCTTCTTATAAAAACACTGCTTTCAAAAACAAAAATGTGAATTCTAGGGAGGAGATTCGATGCTTCCGCTGTGGACGTCCAGGCGTCAAGTCACCTGACTGTACCTGCCGGAGGTCAAAAAACGCAGGAGCCGGACGATAATTGCGTCGATGGAGGAGACGTCTTCCAGCATCGCGGCTATCGATCCGGCATGGCAAGATTGGCTTAAGATAGTCAGACGTTTCTATGAAGATCTAAGAACTTCAAGGAGTGAAGGGGTGGCTGCCAGGGACGGCCGTCCTTTCATCTCTTTCAAGGTTCTGGGATTGAAGCTCTCAGGTCTCCTGGATTCAGGGTCTCACCTGTCAATATTGGGTAATAATTCTCATTTAAAATTGATACATTTAGGTGCTAAATTAACTAAACTTGATAAAAGTTTTTCTTTAACTTCGGCTATTACATTGTTTTTAAAGAACTTATGCGATATCGTATCTTATTTATGAAGCTTCTATAGCTACTTGGTGTTTTTTTTTTAATATTAGATTACCTTTGATCATTACATAGATTCATTGGAAGGTTGAAATAGTTTCAGATAACATACAACTTTCTTTTGAGAAACTTGGTTTAAAATTTTGGGTAAACATTGATTATTGCCATCTTTGGTTTTTTTTTTTAACAGTGACACAATACGGTAAACCTAATAAATGGTTCTGTTTGATATTCCTATTCAGAATTGGTTGGAATCTTAGCTAGTGATCTATTGATTGTAGTGCAATTTTATGGGATATATTTAAATTTCTTTATCAGGATTATTTAATGTCCGCAAGTTATTATGGGAAATATTTTCTCTAATTTGAGCACGTTCCATGATTTCTTCCTGCTGGAAAATCCTCTGAGTTCGTTTGCTTTTTTAACTCGGGTTAAACATTAAATTTTAGCTTAAATGCTCTGTGGAATGGTTTCACGAGATTTTCTTATTTGCTGCGTTTACGGTATTTGAGCACGTTCCATGATTTCTTCCTGCTGGAAAATCCTCTGAGTTCGTTTGCTTTTCTTGTGTGTTTCCATGCCGGTGCATTTCCTGCCTCTGAGTTGCACACACAATTCTTCTGAATTGACCGTTTTTGTGAGTGATTTCGAATGACGAGTTACTTTCAAGCGCAGGAGACGAAAGAACCCTTTGCTTAATCGATTTGTTCTTAAGAGGAGGGTAGATTCGTTTCTGTTGGCATATTATTAAGAAATTTGGATTCCATATATTTTGGATTTTTTTTTTCTCATTTTGGGGTAATGAAAACTTTAAATTGGATTTGTATGAAATTTTATTGGCCCAGAATGTCATCAGATGTTAGGAAATTTGTAACTAATTTGTAACTTTTAAGGAGTAAAATCATAGGTAAAGTTTCCCCAGTGGTGTACAAACTAGCGGACATGAACAGTAGGTACCTTCCATTTAAAAGACATTTTAAAAGTTAAAAAATAATCATCTAATTTATTTCAAGTAGATTTGATGGAACAAAAGGAAATTGGGAATTATTTATTTCTTGTATTTATCTCTGTTAAATGAATTTCACTTGCAACAACTGTGGCCACAGTATTGCAAGCGAGACTCATTTGAAATATTTTATGGTTAATTAGTCTGTTTTGTCTTGTTTATCTTGATCTCAGAGGATGTTTTACCTCCCTGGGTTAAACCATCATCTGATTTCAGTTATACGTATTAGTATTTTGAGCTTGTATTTATTTGTGTATATTTGTTTGAACCTAAAGAGGGATCTGCTATTTAATGAATTACCATATATGGGTATATTTTATATTGCTTTTAATTTTATTCAATTGTAGTGTTACATGCGCTTATTTTAGCGATCTTGCTTCCGTAAGCAAATTATTATGATGATACATTGATCATAATATTACAATATTCTGGTCATTTTATTATCTCTTGCGTTATATGCAATACTTAAATTATAGCCTTCATCAAGCTTACAATTTGAGATATTTTATGAATTTTTATGAAAATTCTTATTTATAAGGTTCACTACGCTATTATGATATTATTAACCTTGGTATAACAAATTTAATATTCATGTCATTGTCTAATTTGTATTTGTAATGGTATTATTGTTTTTTTAATTTTGTAGGTTCGCAGATTCTTCTGATAGTTCTTTGAGCTCGAGAATTACCAGAACAATCAATAAATAATTTCTTTTTTCTGGGTTTTTCTGTCACAGTAGGAAGGTTTAATTCGGTGATAGAGAAATGCAGTTAAAATAAATTAATTCTTGGTATATCCTTTAATGGATTGTTGATTAAATTATAAAGTTTGTTACTGCCATCTGTTGTTTGGCTAATTAATAAGATTTGACCTTTGTTGTCAAATCATGGTTTGATTATTGGCTATATTCCTCATGTAACATGAAGTTTTTTTTCTTGATATGGAAGAATAATATTTATCTATTTAAATTCAGGATTACTATACAAGTTATCTGCATATAAGGTTATTATTAAAATCAGGACGGCAAGGTCACGAGATTTAACTAATTTTATTTATATTTAATATTTTGTCAGGATGCATATTTGCCTGCTAGTTAAATTGATACTTCTTTAGTTGAAGGGCTTTTCTGTTAACAGTTTAAGTACTTTAATCAGCTTGCTTTAGGAAAACCAGTATCTTAGGTTAGGCATCCAGAGGGTCATTCCAGAGGGACTTTTCAAGACGAATATCACCATTGTCCATGCACCATATTATCATGGCACATCATCTCGCTCCGGTGCTTCGGAAATTCTTCAACTTTGCAATTCCACAACATTCTTCAAGAATATGGGTCACTCCAGAGGGACTTTTCAAGAGGAAAATCACCATTGCCCATGTACCATATTATCATGGCGTATCATCTCTCTCCGCACGATGGAAAATTTTCAACTAAGCTGCTTCGTCACATTTTTTGAAGATAATAAGTCAACATCATAACACTCTACTTTCAAGTCTGGGATGCTGTTTCAAGCTGAAGGGAACATTGGACACAAATACACGCTATGGCACTGGAAATTTATGCTTCTTCACAACAGCACTTTCAAGAATTTACATACCTACCGCTGCTAAGCTATTGGGTTTCCATCTACCATCATCACAACATCTTCACTACAAGTACTTTTCCAGTGAGACGGCAGTCAAGGCTTTGCTTCGAGGTGTCAGGGGAACCTCAGGACTTATAGCCACAAGTCTTTCAACACGGGGGGCATTGTAACAGTTTAACTTGTTACCCCGTTTACTTGTATGTTGACTTCACAAAACACCTTACTCTATGAGCGTGTTGGTTGCTAACTTCGGACAGGACAGTGGCGACATCGGGTTGAAGACGGAAGAGGGAGCACTTCACGGATTTGACTGGCAGAGGAAGGACGGGGCTGTTCTCCGGCTGGCATGCTGATTTCGTAGATTGGCGTTAGTTTCTTTGCACTGGTTTGAATAAGAGTTTAAATTATAAATGGTCATGTCTTGAGACTGACCAGGCGCCCAACATTCTGTTTGAAAGGTTAGTTTTGTTCAGATTATAATGTTACACATAACGCTGGTTTCTAGTACTTTTAAAAGTGACTTGCATATTTCATAATCCCAGGAGCTTCCTCCTCAAGGAACCCTGGACCATGTCCTGAGTTTTGTTAAACTTTAAACTTTAAATAGACGACTGTCTCATGTTCTACCAACTGATGATTTCAATAAATGTTAAAAGTTAATCAAATGTTTTCATTCACATATCCCTTACATTTTCACTGCGCACATGGATGTCGCTGGGAAATAGATTGACTAAATTAGCTTAAAGATTAAGAATAATAGTTACAATATAAGACACTTAATGTTGAAATATTTTGAAAGTCTCCGCCATTATGGAGAGACATTTTTAATCCTCCAATAGTAACTGTGTTAAAGAAAATTACATTTGAAATCGAAAATAATGCCAAGATCGTTAATTTCATCGACAGAAGTGAAGGGAACAATGTTAATTATATTGATAGATGTAAGGTTGATTTAACATTTCATCGACAGAAGTGAAGGGAACAATGTTAATTATATTGATAGATGTAAGGTTGATTTAACATTTCATCGACAGAAGTGAAGGGAACAATGTTAATTATATTGATAGATGTAAGGTTGATTTAACATTTCATCGACAGAAGTGAAGGGAACAATGTTAATTTTATATTGATAGATGTAAGGTTGATTTAAGCTAAAAATCTTATTATTGTCATTAGCTCCACACAGGAGGCCCTGAGAAAAATAATTTCCCTCAGGGCCTATGTCATCTAAGGGAATGCTGTGTGAAGGGAAAAGGTATGAGGGGTGGGAAGGAAACTGGGGGTCAGTGTGTCCGGGTATGAATCCATCCCTACAACTGCGGTGCAAGGCGATTGGTCGAGAGAGTCCGGCTGGAAAGATCAAAAGGCCTCCCTCAACCAGTCTCTCTCGATCAGGCCCGCCACCAAGACCTGGAATGACCTCTCCCCATGAACCCGGGCACCCCTGCTAAATCACCAAACGTAGCGAACCTCTTGGGGTGACCTATGTCAAAGATGTCGGTTTTACAACAAATGGACGGCGGTACCCATACCTGCCTCCCAAATTACGAATGTTTAGAAAAAAATGGTATAATTTGAACCAATTTTGTAGTTTATTTAAATTTATTTTAATATGTACACAGTTACCCATAGTTTTTAATGAGTTTAAATAGTGTTCGATTATCGGCGAAAAGCCACTTCAGCATAAATCAAAAACAGTGACAATATCGTTTATAAAAAGTGTTTGGCCTAAACGGAACCCTCGGGGAGTACCTTGAGGTACACCGCTAGTAGTTATGGGTTAGAATTATTTTTTAAGTGATTTAAGTTTTTACGCTGATCCCAGTTTTTACTGGTAAATCTTTGCCATGATTACCGAAGAATAAATATAGGAAATAAATATAGTTTAGAGAAAGAGAGTTGGTGAGGTAGGTATGCTTAAAGTGCCTTTCGTTTTTAACCTCACTAACACTAAAGAACTAAGGCTCTACCAATTTTGGGTTTTGTTCAGTAACATAATGTAAAAACAATCTTGCAGCTGCGCGATGTTCGATTGAAAGAAACTTACGGAGCTAACTCTCGCAACTTCCAAGATGACATCGCCATAGTGCACCTCAGGACCGAGTTCATCTTCTCCCCCGTAGTGCGTGCAGTCTGCCTGGACCTGGTGGACAGGGAGCTGCACGACTCGCAGACCAGCCCGGGCAGGGAAGGGAAGGTAATTATGCTTATCGTTATCTTTTTCGAACGAATGGCGATTAATGTCATACTTTAATGGTGTTTTAAAATTCAAACCGAGGATTTTGTGTAACGAATCAGTGACTCAAAGTGAATGATTGTGATTGTCCTGCAGGTGGCTGGCTGGGGGCTCACGGAATCAGGCCCCAGATCAAACCGACTCAAATTCCTGAGGATTCCTGTTGTGGGGAGCAGGCAATGCTATCTGCAGACGCCAGACAACGCCAGGAGAGATGTCACATCGGACAAGATTTGCGCAGGACTCACGAACGGTTAGTTAAAATATCAATAATCTCCGCATAACCAGCACTTTCCATTACCTTCCAGGTTCAGCCATGTGTCCTGGAGACAGTGGGGGCGGGCTGGGCTTGCTGCAGAAAGTAAACACAAGTCTCCGCGCTGATACCTGCCCGCAAATCGCCACCATCGATAATCCCCGCCTAACTGACACTTTCCATTTACTTCCAGGTTCAGCGATGTGTCCTGGAGACAGCGGGGGTGGGCTGGTGTTCTCGCTGCAGGATACAATGACGGGCCTCCCGCGCTGGTACCTTCGTGGAGTTTTGAGCACTGCTCCGAGATCCAGTGACCCTCTGAATGGACCCTGCTTGACAAGACATCTCGCCCTCTACAGCAACATATTCTCACATAGAAATTGGCTATCGAGAAATATGGAGCAGCTACAGCCACAAAGTAAAATCTGATTTCTTTTAAGTTTAAGTCACAAATAAGGGTAGGTTGGTCCTTCCGTTATATCTATTTTATATGAGTAAGTATCCCAACTGCTCCCAACCACGGCTAAAGCCATTTCAAACAAAGCTTTAATTCTTGGTGATCTTTCACCAGAGCGATACTTTGGAAAAAAACACATAAAATGGCAATTTGTTTAAATAATTACCTTTATTATTTATAAAACAACTCTCTGTTCCATCGAAAAATGGTATTTTTAATTTCAATTGTCATAATTTAACAATTTTTGTACAGTATATTATATTTAATCCGAATAATTTCTAATGGTCTATCTTAATAAACATATTTCTTCTGTCCGTGTGTATGTCACTGAACTCCTTCTAAACGGCTGGACCAATTTTGATGGAAATGTTTTGTGTGGGTTCAAGGGGATTCGAGAATGGTTTAGATTCACAATTTGGTCCACTGGAAAATGTTCTTTTAATAATTTTTTTTTATTTCTAAGGAGTTGTTAATTTTGGAATGTTTTACATTGGATCCGGCAGACTGCGCTACCATCGCAGTATCGAATATTCAATATCATTCTATTTTAATTTTAGTTTGTCCCGACAGTTGTGTACAGGATAACGTCTGTCGGGTCCGCTATAAATAAAATAAATTGTGGAACATTCCAGAACACTCTCGAATGTTGTCCTGAGCGAAGCCGGGTAACCCATATAGTATTTTATAATTTTAAACACAATTGAAATAAGTCTAAAATTGGAAATAAAATAAAGTATGTTTGCTACTTCCAGAAAGGTGCAGGGCGAGAGGGTCCGTCGGCAGTTGCGAAAATTTCATCAACTGCCCGGCGGCAATGGAAGAAGCTAGTCACGGAATTCTGCCGCTGGTATTTTTTGTGTTATTTCTTTAGGAAACACTCAGTCCAGTAAATGTAAACATCTTACCTAGCTTCAAATGGGGCAGTTATGATGTTTTGGTATGTTGTAAATGAGAGAAGAAGAAGAAGAAGAAGAAAATGGCAGACTGGGATTGCACATCCCTCCCAGTCCTGCTGGAAAAAAACCTTAAATAAATAAAATAAAAATAAATTTAAAAAAAAAATTTTATCGACTTTGTCAACCCCCGGATTCCTGTCAAAAATCCAAAAAAGTCAATTTTTCAACATTTTTCACTTGTCAATTTTGACCCCGAAGGTATAACTTTTCAGCAAAGAGTTTTCAAAACAAAATATAACATTCTTTTGCAACACATATACAACCAACTATCAATCACACTCACTTACCAATAGGATGCATGATTTAGGCAACAAGTTTGGTGATATTGTAGATATATTCGCTGATTCCCTTTATAATCTAAAATGCAATTTAAACCAACACTTTGTGGAATCCTACAAATTATTGTAATGTGGGTAAATATATTTAACGATTTGATGTGTTATTGTAATGTTTTATATCATATTTTATTCTATGTTATTGTCAAATATTATATTGTTTAAAATATTTCACGGTTTTACGCTATATTCTTCAAAAACTACTTGTATATTTTTTAAATGTTTTCACTTTTATAACTTTTGATCTAAATTCTATGTATGTGTAATCCTCGATATCTTAAATATTATTTTGTAATCTATTTAAAAGCCCCTATGGGCGTATAACAACAACAATAAATAAATAAATAAAAACTTTTTAAAGAAGACAAAATTTTTACATAACTCAAAATAAATAAAAATCAGTCAACGCAATGGCGTTGTGAGTTCAGTTACTCAAAATTACCCAATTTTTCAAATTTTGTTAATTTTAGCTTTTTACTTGGAAGGTTATTTTAGGTTTTAACTTGGAAAGTTGTGAAATACCTACCAATTCCAACAGAAGGACGACTTCCAAAAGTAATTGATCTCAACTGTTCATAGCCCCCAATACATTTCTGTTGTAACAGAAAAAATAATGCAACTCACCAAAACTGATTAAAAGTAGCAAAGCTAAAGAAAAATGTTCTCAGATTTTTATATTGAAGTATGTAGAAAGCTCTAATCTGTAAAATACATGTAAATAATACAAGAGTGTCCCTTTTTCCAGCTCTGCTCGCCCTCCAGTACCAAGATCTGCTGTGTGAAGTCTATGGAGACTGTGAAGACTGTGGAGACTGTGAAGACTGTGGAGACTGTGAAGACTGTGGAGACTGTGAAGACTGTGGAGACCTGCCCGCCTCTGCCATCCTCAGCCGTCAGCCAGCGGAAGACGGGCTCGAAGGCACACGACTGTAAGTTGCATTGCACTGCAATCATTCTGGCTCTAATAGTAATGCACACATGGAGATGTGACATGACCCTAGGATGACCCTTGGAATTTCAGTTTGGCTGGGAAGCATTTGAGGGAAGACTTTATGTTCAAAGTTGGTCACCAGAAGGTTCATAAAGAAGAAGAAGTGACAAATGCAAGAATTCTATTTTTTACATTAGCCCACACAGGAGGCCCTGAGGAAAATAATTCCCCTCAGAGCCTTTGTCATCTTTGGGGATCTGTGTGGAGGGTATTTATAGGAAAGGAAGTTCTGAGAACGAAAAATGAAAGGAGATGGGTAGGAGTCCGGGGTTCAGTGTGTCCAAGAATGATGGATGTAGGAATCCATCCCCCCAACAGTGGTGCAAGGCGATGTTCCGAGAGAGTCCTGCTGGAGAGGTCGAAAAGATCTCCATCAATCAGTCTCTCGCGATCCGGCCAGCCACGCAGTTGGTGGGCAAACGTAAACACACACACACACACACGCACATTTTTGCAGTACATCCGTGCAGAGAGGATGTACCGCCGAATAACAAAAGTATAAGCATATTTTCTTACACATCGAGGAAAAATCGGCTTCTCTATATACTGTTTATGCGATACTGTGTTTAAATTCATATTCATACCAACATTATTATTAAAGGTATTTTTGAAGACGATGTTACGTTTGAAATTGGTAAATATTGCACAAAAAATTATAATTTTATAGTTAATATCATTTGGTGGGGCCAACTGTTGGGGAATCAACTTTCAGGTCACAGATATCAACATTAAGAAAGAACTCCTTGTTTAGGTTGAATGAAGAATTAGTTAATGATGAATGTAAGTCCAAAGTCATGGTGTTTGAGAGAGAGAGAGAGAGAGTACAAAAGCAGTGTGCAATATAGTTGTGAATGATGAATACTTGGAGCAGGTGGATGAGTTTGTGTATTTGAGAAATATGTTTAGGAGAGTTGGGAAGGCTGATAGAGATATTGAAAAAAGGGTAAATGCAGGTAACTTCATTGATGCAGGTCTGAACGCCGTTGGCGTCAACAAAACACTGTCCAAGGAAGCGAAGCTAACCGTCCATAATGGAGTGCTGGTACCTACCCTAGGTATGGCAGTGAGGCATGGAACTGGCGGAGGAAGGATGAAAGTAGCCTGAATGCTCTAGAAATGAGATCTTTGAGACGTGTGTGGTAAAAAGTGTATGATCATGTGAGAAATGTGGAGATCCGCAAAGAATGCAAGGCTGATGTAAGCGTTATGAGTAAGATTAAGAAAGGGACGCTCAGATGGTTTGGGCATACAGAGCAAATGAACGAGGAAAGGAGTCTAAGGAGAATATACGATGCAAATGTGTATAGTAGAAGAAGTCGGGGACGCCTGAAGAAGACATGGCACGACCGAGTGAATCAGATACTTGAGTCGGGCCATGTCAAGAGTCAGAATAATAGAAGAGCATTTTTGAGACGATGTATGAATGTGAACGAGGCAAGGAGTGTGTGTCAAGATCGAATTGTTTGGCGGTCCGTCCTCTCTGCCTACCCCTGTGGGAAACGGCGTGATGGTTAGTTGGTTAGTTTAGAATTCTGCGCTTTCAGTTTGAATTAAAAAATTTACCAGAAACGAACCCGAAAAATTTTAAATCTTTACCAAAAAAATTAAGTTACAAAAACTTTCATAATACCTTTGTCTAAAAATATGTTTTAAAGTTTCGTGGAAAATAGTAAAAATACTGTTAACACAAAACCATTTTTTTTTTTTTTCAAGAGCGGAGACGGTTTACATAAATAAAGTTCCCGTGAGAACTTAGGCCGTAGGCCCATTGTGCTATCTCCCATTTTACCTCATTCCTTTGACAGTAATCCAGTCCCTTTTACAAAGTTCACCAGGATTGTCATTGGAAATGAAGCTATGTCTTCTGGTTGGACAATGTGTCTTCCCAGGTCTCATTTCTCCTCTTCACTCCTCCGCGGTTCCCTGAAGGCCCCACGAGGGAAGAGGGCTTCATCTCTCCTCTCCACTCCTTAATAATAATAATAATAATAATTGGACAATTTGTAGAGTGCCGTTTTTGTGAAAAATCACCTGTTCCCCGAAGGCTCCACGACGGAGAGTTCACCTCCCTTTGGTTCCCTAAAGGCCCCACAAGAGAAGAGCCCACTCCACCTTGGCTCCCCGAGGGCCCCAGGAGGGAAGAGGACTTATCTCTCCTCTTCACTCCTCCTTGGTTCCCTAAAGGCCCCATAAGAAAGAGTTCACGGAGATGGCCTCATTTCTCCTCTTCACTCCTACATGGTTCCCTGAAGGCCCCACATGGGAAGAGGACATCATCTCTCCACTTCACTCCTCCTTGGTTCCTCAAAGGCCCCGTGCTGGAAGAGTGCCCTTCCTCTTGGTTCCGTGAAGGCCCCACAAGGGAAGGGTTCATGGAGGTGGCCTCAGCTCTCCTCTCCACGGCTTCTCCTCTTGGTTCCTCCTAAGGATCCCAGGAAGAAAGTCCACGCAGGTGGCCTCAGCACTCCTAGGTTCCCAAAAGGCCCCTAGTTTTCGAATGGTCCAATTTTTTTTGTCCCACGAGTGACCAGGGAAATAGAAGGTCCACTCCAGCAGAGCCCCGAATGTTGGAGTAAGGTTTAAATACTCCGAGATGCGACCTTGTTTCTCGGAGGCACCGTTCTTGACACTGTTCCCCAGGACATTCAGCCTGAGCATGGTAGCTCACACCTTGGCTTGGGATGGCTATTGCAGGTTTGTGTTTCCACTCCCTGAGCGATGGGTTCGCCACACTCCCTACACTAGGATAAAACCATAAAAAAAAAAATATCTTTATTTGCTGTCAATTTTTTTATTTCTAATTGCATTTGTGCATTTGTAAAATCTGAAAGACTCTTTCATCTGCTTTCAAGAACAGTGTTTTATTTTGAAATAATTTTTCATTTCTTTCATACATGCCGATCGTGGTCGAGGGGTAAGGCTCTTGATTCGTAATCCGAAGGTCGCTTGATTTGTGTTATTTCACAATTAATAAATAAAAATAATATATAATACATTTGCGACACATTCCTGAGTGGATGATACTTTCAGTATCGCCCTAGAGTAAGACTACCATTCTGAAACGTTGCTTGATATGTTGCTTGAAATGATTTTGACCGTAATATATCATTGAAGAAGAAGATAACACTTTTAAATCTAAATGAAAATATGAAAGAAAACAAGACACAGAAAAACAGAAAAAGACAATGGTCGCAACTGGGACACAATGATATATTACGTTGATGGGAATAACCTTCAAAAGTTATAAAAAGAGAGTTTTTCTCGTAAAAAATTGGATTTTGATCGTGTTCGGTGACCAGATATGATTAGCCAGGTACTTCCCCACCTTCCTCTCCCTAATCTCCTTCACCTCCCCTCTATCTTCAACCTCATAACATTGGGGATGCCATAGTCTCACTGGCTCCAGACGGAAGCAGCTGAGACTGTTGTGAGAAAATCACATATTTATAAAAAAATGCATTTATATAATTTCATTTATAAAAACAGTTTATTTTTTAACAAGTTCTGCTGCGTGTTATTTTGACAGCTGTTTCGCCTTCTGAAGCAACCTCCAACTGTAAACAGCTGTCACGCGTAAAAACAATTACACAACGGAGCTTGTTAATAAGTAAACTGTTTTTATAAAGGAAATATTTTTATTGAATATATAAAATAAATTAAAATGGTGTTTTACAAATTCCGATGGCAGTTTTCTTTGTATAGATAATTTTCATAATTTATAATTAACCCCTAAAGTCTACAGCTTCTGACATTTTGCAAAGTACGTCTCATATTAAGAGAATTTATTTAATTATAAAGCTGTAGACTTTAGGGGTTAATTATAAATTATGAAAATTATCTATACAAATAAAACTGCCATCGGAATTATAAATTATTCGTTTACAATATATAAAAATAATAATGTATCCTCATTGTTTGCAGACTGCCTGGATCTCCCCGAGAGGCTGTACCCGTGCCAGCAGAACGGGAGTAGGGGGGACCTCTGTGGACCGGACCCTCAGAGACACGACCCACAGTACAAGGTGGTCCGCCTTCCTGCAGCCAGTGACTCGGAGATGCAGCGCTTTGTGAGTCAATTACTTATTCAAATAATAAATATAATAGTAGTTTTTTGTAATAATATCGTTGAAAGACAATCATTTAATGTAATATTCTGACAACAGACAAGAAAGAACAGTTTGTTTTAACCGAACAATATTAAACATACTAGTTACGGTTGTCTGTGATGGCGTGATGGATGTGATGTATGTATGTGCGTGATGTGATGTATGAAATATTCCTGCGCATACCTTAAGTGTTAATTTTTAAAATTGGAACTGATAAGCCTGAATCATACCAGACAAGCCATAAAGTAGATATCCAATTTATTTTAATGATTTAAAAAACCCAAGTTTAACATGTGTATTTCTTTTGTTTTAATTTGTAAAGAAGGTAAATATTTATTTATTTGATGTTTTACACCATGCTGCACTTTCACATGTTTTATTTTTAAGACAAAAAACTTCTAAATTTGTAAAAAAACATGAAACAAAATTAAGTAAAAACAGTTTATTAGGAAAAAGGTAATGAATTTGTGAAACACTACTGTAAACACCATTAAATAGATAGAAATGTTTTGCTGGTTTGCCCGAAGTAAGATCAAATCCACATAGATCACACTTTTATCACTTTAGTGCATGTATATATTGTCCTTATCTCGTCTGTATGAGGAATTTCAATATCGGCGGCCGGTTGGGAGGCATTGTGAGAAGGGTTAAGGAAGAGGCCCGGATTAAATGAGGAACTGAGGTTTAGGAAGAGGTTGAGGGAAGGGATTTGTTAATAAGGATGTTGGTGACGGGGAGACAGACGAATGCCTATAGAAATATATGTTCCCAGCCGAGGTTATCATTTCTATGTTCGGGCTCCAGTCATATATTAACAAGACTGTCATCCATAGTTACAAGAATCATGGATACGAAATATCCAGATTCTGTTTTAAAGACAGAAAACCGGTTCCTTGTTACAAAATAGACAATATTTTATTTCTCACTATTTCTATATTGAAAGCTGTAAACGTTGCTTGTGCAGTGATGGAGGATTGATAGCTTTGATGGCCTCCGTGGTCGAGTGGCAAGGCTCCCGACTAGCAATCCGAATATTTATAAAGTTAATTTATTGCTTTACACGCTCTGAGGAAATTTTATTCTCGTTTCTGCCGTGACCCTGTCTGTCTGTAACTCCGGTTCAATGAACTTTTGCTATGAATTTAAGTGTCACTGAGTTTGTTTGGCAAATTGAGAAAATATTTTTTTTTCTACATTAGCTCCACGCAGGAGGCCTGAAGAAAATAATTTCCCTTAGGGTCTGTGTCATCTTAGGGAATGCTGTGTGGAGGGTTTTTTAAGGAAAGGAAGGAGTGGTAGTTCTGGGGAGGATATAGGTACGAGAGGTGTGTAGGAATCTGGTGGTCAGTGTGTCAATCCATCCCTGTAAAGGTGGTGCAAGGCGATGGGTCGAGAGATCCCGGCTGGAGAGAATAAAAGACCTCCCTCAACCAGCCTCTCTCGATCCTGCCCACCACACACACGGCAGGTGGGCAGACGCATCAGCCGCCAAGACCTGGACAAACCTCACCCCATGAACACGGGCACCCCTGCTAAGTCACTAAACGGAGTCACTTGATGTGACCTACGGCAGAGGTGTTAGTTATCCAATAAATGGTTCCCGGGGCAGCGGTACCCATACCCGCCACCCAAATTGAATAAAAATTACGTTCTTAACAAAAAAATATTTCAATTGCCATTTTTTTAATTGGAACTGATTTGTCGCGATTTCAATATCCACCCATTGATGTACTTTTACTTTTTTACTTTCCATTAGTCCATTTCAACCTCCAATGCTCCCTTCGCTTTAATAATAATTGTAATCTAATGAATCCGGTCCCCGCATACTTCAACTTGAGTGATAATAGTGGAACACTTTTTAATGTTGGTGACGGGGACCAGTCAGTGGTTGAGTGGGCATCGCGTTTGGATCTCACCCGGGCGTCCCGTGTTCGATTCCTCGACTGGCTAAGTCCTCCATCACAACACAAGCAACATTTTCGGCTTTCTGTGGTGGTAGTAGGAGATTTTCAAACATTGTTGGGTTATTCGTAACCCGGGAATGTTTGTCTTTCTTTTTAAAAAAAAAAAAAAAATGTTACATGACTATCCCGTGATTTTTCACGTGCTAGTAAAGAACAAAATGATCATTAATTTGTAACAAAAATTTTTATGATAATTATTATTAAAGATAATTTAAACATTTTAATATAATATAATATTATTACAACTTAGTTATTATATAATATTGTGTGTTTTCCAGGGATTTGTGTCTGACGGGACAGCAGTCTTCCTGGTAAGTGAGCGCTGGCTCCTTACCAGAGCATCACACTGGGACTTTCTGCTGCGGTAAGTTCCACTAGTAACTTGAAGTTACCCCACAAGAGTCCCATCTGCTCCCCTCTGGAGCCAGTGAGACTATGGCATCCCCAATTGGGGTATGTTGTAAGGATAAAGGAAAGGGGGAAGGGAAGGAGATAGGGAAGAGGAAGGTGGGGAAGAACCTGGCTATTCAGATCTAGTCACCAAACAATTACAAATTTGGGAGGCGGATGGGTACCGCCGCCCCGGGAACCATTTTTTGGATAACCAACATTTCTGCCATACCTCAAATGGTTCGCTACATTTGTTGACTTAGCATGAGTGCCCGGGTTCATGGAGTGAGTTTTGTCCAGGTCTTGGCGGCGGATGCGTCTGCCCACCACTTACATGGCAGGCCGGATCGGGATGACATACCTGAGGAAAATAATTTCCCTCAGAGCCTATGTCATCTTTGGGAATGCTGTGTGAAGGGTCTTTTTAGGAAAGAAAGGAGTTGAAGTTTTGGGAAGGAAAAGGGTACGAGCGGTGGGTAGGAATCTGAGGGTCAGTGTATCCAGGAGTGACGGACGCATGACCACTGCGGTGCAAGGCAATATTCCGAGAGAGTACGGCTTGAGAAGTCAAAAGGACTCGCTCAACCATTCTTTCTCGATCCGGCCTGCCACGCGCTTGGTGGGCAGACGCATCCGCCACCAAGACCCGCACAAATCTCATATCATGAACCCGGGCACCCCTGCTAAGTCACCAAGCAGTGAACTATTTGGGATGACCTTTGGCAGAGGTGATGGTTATTCAATAAATGGTTCCCGTGCGGCGGTACCTATACCCGCCTCCCAAATTGCAGATTATTTGTGTTATTTTATATTTTATTCATTTAAAAATAAAATGGAGTATATTTGAAACTAGTTCCAGAGTAAAAGATACTCTCAGTATCGCCCTGGTGTAAGACTACCATTCAACATTGATAATTGACCAGATCTGAATAGGCAAGTACATCCCCACCTTCCTCTTCCCCATCTCCTTCCCCGACCTTCAGCCTCACAACATACTCCGATTGGGGTTACATACTCTTAGTGAGTTCCAAATAGGAGCAGTTGGGACTCTTTTGCGGCTTTCACATTGAAGAAATATCTAAATTTTACAATAATTGTCTGTTAGACATTTCTGTTAATTTAAGTTGTCTTCAGTAAGTTATCATGAAATAATATTCACATTTCCAATTAGAGTTTTATGTTTGTAAGTAATTAATGAACCTTAGAAAATGTTGTCTCATATTTTTCAACGGCCCAATTTAATGAGAGTAAAATAGAAAGTTGGGGACGAAGCAGGAGAGGAAGTTGTTATAATCGATGACTATATAAATCATGCATAAAACAACGCCAAACTAACTAAACGTTTTGATTACAATTTCTTATTGAAAATACAATAATGTTTTTGCAAAGGGCAAATTATTATTGTGTAAACCGTGGTCGGTTACTAATTCCAATAAAATGTTAATAATTCTGTTGATTGAATGTTGGTTGGTTGCAGGCAGCGTGCTGTGGATATCACCCCCCCTCCAGAGGTGGTGTTCTCCGTCAGCAGGACAGTGCGCCATCCGCAGTATATCCCAGGGATCACTACTATTTTAGGAACTAATGATTTACTTCTTGTGGAGATGGACAGGCCGTAAGCATCAAACATCAATAATAAATTACTTATCAATTTACGAATTAATTTGATGACCTCCGTGGTAGAGCTCCGTGGTAGAGCTCGCGGGTTTGAAACTCGATGTGAGCATTTTTTTGGTTGATAAATATTACACAAGCTTATACAGGGTGTAACAGAACTTACCCGAAGGAGTTTAACAAGCGATTCCTGAGCATATTTGGAGTATAAAAAGTAGATAGTCATTTTAATTGAAAAATAAATCGTCGGACAGCAAAATGACATTTAAATTTTTTATTCCACCTCGGGTACATGTTGTTACACCCTGTATGTAATTTACCAAAATATGTTCATTTTACAAAACATTCCAGAGCAGTAGCATTACTCAGTAATGCCTCTCCACACAGGAGGCCCTATGTCATCTGAGATGCTGTGGAGGGTCTTTGAGGAGAGGAAAGAATGAACGATGGTCTTGAAGGGACCCATTTTGTACGAAGGAGGAAACACAGTGGCCGGCAAACCGTTCCACAGCCGAGCTGTTGAACTCAAGAACGAGTCGAAGAAGCGACCCGTTTTCATGTGACAAATGTCAATCGTGTAATATATATTATGTTGGGCGTGCGTTTGGCGTAGTTGCCGGTTCATCAATGACGTTGTTTCCTAACATTACACAACTGTACAAATCACAAGTTGAATTTGGCAGTCACCTCTGGTCTGGAGCCCCAAAACACCTGAAAAAAAACCCTCGACTCTGTGCAGAAACAGGCTGTCCGTTTGATAGCTTATCCCAACTTATTCTACCGGTATTTCAATGGAAGATGCTCCGAGGACCTAGCGTCATTGATCCCCTCGGCACTGGTGCATAGTCGAGAAACACGCCAAACGCGTGCCCAACACATGAACGCGGTTGACATTTGTCACTTGAGAACGGGTCGCTTCTACGACTCGTTCTTGTGTTCACGAACTCGGCTCTGGAACGATTTACCAGCCTCCATGTTTCCTCCCTCCTACAATATGGGTCTCTTCAAGACCAATGTTCATTCTTTCCTCTCCTCAAAAGACCCTACACACCTTCTCAAATGACGTTTGTGTGGAGTTTATTTAAAAAAAAAAACTCCGTTACTACTCCACCTTCCTCTTCAACTATTTCCCCTCCCTCAATCCCTTCATAATATATCGCAAATAGCGGATGTCATAGTTCCCCTGGCTCCGGGCAGTAGTGACCTACCTACCTAACTAGCTGTATTAAATAATATAATGAATGATAGAGTAACTCTGTGGTGGTGTTTCAGGGTCCCCTTCAGTAGGAGCTATCGGCCTGTCTGTCTGCACACGGCGCAGGACTCTGTGGGAGGACTGACACTCACTAGGCGGGACTGGAGGGGTGGGGTGAGTTAACCATCATTGGTCCAATATTATAACATTTCCTGTCCACTCCGAGCTATTTGCTGAATGAAATATGAAGCTAGCGATTAGTGTTGGGCAGGACACCATTTCAGTAGGAGTTTTTTTTTTTTTACATGAGCTCCACTCAGGGCCTATGTCATCTTTGAGAATGCTGTGTGGAGGGTTAAGGAGGAAAAGGAGGAGAGGAGAGTTCTGGGAAGGAAAAGGGTTTAAGGGGTGGGTAGGAATCTGGGGTTCAGTGTGTCCTGGTCATCCGCCTCCAAGACCTAGACAAACCTCACCCCATGAACCCGGGCACCCCTGCTAAATCACCAAACGTAGAGAACCACTTGGGATAACCTATGACTGACGTGTTGGTTATCCAATAATGGTTCCCGGGGCGGCGATACCCATTCCGCCTCCCAAATTGAATGAGGTACTCAATCATCGTATGTCATCTTAGGGGATGCTGTGTGGAGAGTATTTTTAAGGAAGGAAAGGATAGGAAGTTCTGGGAAGGAAAAAAGTATGAGGGGTGGGTAGGAATCTGGGGGGCAATGTATCCAGGGGTGACGAACGTATCAATCCATCCCTCTAACCGCGGTGCAAGGCGATGAGTCAAGAGTCTGGCTGGAAAGGTCAAAAGGCCTTCCTCAATTAGTCTCTTGATCTGGCCTGCCATGCAGCGGGTTAGCAGACGCATCCGCCGCTAAGACCTGGACCAACCTCACCCTATGAACCCGGGCACCCTGCTAAGTCATCAAACGTAGCTTACCACTTAGGGTGACCTATGGCAGAGGTGTTGGTTATCTAAGAAATGGTTCCCGGGGTGGCGGTAACCATACCCGCCTCCCAAATTGTGAGTTGTGAGGTGAATGAATGTTATTAGTACCGAGTACTGTGTGTCATATTGTGTATTATATGTTATCTGCAGTGGATTTGCCTCTTAAACTGTGTAATATATTTGTAAGGTATTTATTTTGTACATTTATATTATACGATGAAGGACTGGTGGAGTTATCAGATGATGGAACTCACAACGCCTGTTGCTGGTGGGAATCTGATATACTTTTAAGGTTTCCATTTTAAACGATACAAAGAGATTTCAATTTAAGAAAATGCTAAAGGATTTCCGTCTAAATATTGTCGGGAAATGACTTTACTAAAAATAAAAATGTAAAGGATTTATTGGTTTTTCCTCCCAACTAGAAAATGTTTCGCCTGCGGTGCTTTTTCCGTGTCTTTGTGAATATAATAATCCACCCATGTAGGGACTCCAATTGCAACTATCAGGGGAAAATTCATTCCTTTTTAGGGAAAAGAAGGAGAAGAAGTTCTGAGAAGGAAAAAAGGTATGTGGGGTGGGTAGGAATCTGGGGTCGGTGTATCAAAGAGTGACGGACGTATGAATCTATCCTTACCACTGTGGTGCAAGGCAGAGTCTTGAGAGAGTCCCGCTGGAGAGGTCAAAAGATCTCCCTCAACCAGTCTCTCCCGATCCGGCCTGCCAAGCAGCTGATGGGCAGACGCATCCACTGCCAAGTAAAAAACCTCATCCCATGAACCCGGGCACCTCTGCTAAGTCCCCAAATTTTGAAAATTTGGTAATAGGCAATTCAAAATGATAATAGCGATATTATGAATTTTTAAAATTATTTTAAAGTTTAAATGTTTTGTTCAATTCGGGAATCAGGTATGGGTACAGCCGCCCCGGGAACCATTTATTGGATAACCAATACCTCTGCCGTACGTCACGCCAAGTGGTACGCCACGTTCGGTGACTTAGCAGGGGTGCCCGGATTCACGGGTGAGGTTTTTCACTTGGCGGTGGAAGGGTCTACCCATTAGCTGCATGGCAGGCCGGATCGGGAGAGAACGGTTGAGGGAGTCCCTTTGACTTTTTCAGCCGTGCTCACTTGGAACGTCGCCTTTCTCCGCATTGGGAGGGATGGATTCATACGCCTGTCACTCCTGCACACACTGACCCCCAGATTCCTACCCACCCCTAATATCCTTGTCCTTCCTAGAATTTCTTCTCTTTCCTTTCCTCAAAAACTCTCCACACAGCATCCCCAAAGATGATCAAGGCCCTGAGGGAAAATATTTTCCTCAGACCTTCTGTGTGGAATGTTAAAAAAAATATTTGAATGCTTTCAAAAACTTTTATTGTTATAGTCCCACTGGCTCTGAACAGTTGGGACCCTTGTGCGGCGAGGCGTACTTAAAGCACATTTTATATGTATGAATGTAATGTTTGTCCTCCAGCATGTTTTAAGTACGAAAGTAAATTCAAAATACCTTTAATAATTAGTTGTTATTGTTCCTGTGTATATATTGTTACAGCTCCCAGCGACCCTCCTGTCAGAAGAAGAGTGTCGCCGCAAGTTCCCTCCTGGCAGTGTATTCGCACCGGGCGGAGTGACGGACAGGCACCTGTGTGCCACCAGCAGCCTTAATGCGTCCTGTGTAAGTAACAATGGCGCAACTATTAATTAATTCAATGCACTGCTCGATGGGTATATTCTGTGTTTTGTTAAATCATTCATTTATTCTATTTCAATATCCCAATAATTCCCATTTCTTATTAAATTAAATAATATTATTTCGCATTACTTTTCTAATAACATAAATAGTTCAACGAGATCTTGTTGTATTGGTTCATTTAGTTGCAACAGTTGTTCTCGACTAGCAATCCGGATGTCACGTGTTCAAATTCATTACATTTAATTTAATTTGATCAACTTTTTCTTTTTTTTTTTTACATTAGCTCCACACAGAAGGCCCTGAGGAATACAGTTTCTCTCAGGGCCTGTGTCATCTTTGTGGATGCTGTGTGGAGAGTCTTTTTTAGGGAAAGGAAGGAGAGGAAATTCTGTGAAGGGGCAAGGTAAGAGGGGTGGGTAGGAATATGGGGTTCAGTGTGTCCACGAGCAACAGGGGTATGAATCCATCCCTCAAGGACCAAAAGAGTCCGGCTGGAGACATAAAATGGTCTCCCTCAACCAGTCGCTCCCGGTAAACGCTTTTGCCGCCATGCCTAGACAAACCTCACCCCGTGAATCCAGAAACCACTGCTAAGTCACCAAACACAGCGAACCACCTTGGGTGACCTATGGCAGGTGTATTGGTTATCCAATAAATGGTTTCTGTGGCGGCGGTACCCATACCCGCCTTTCAAATAATAAAGATATGTACAAAGTATTGAAGAGTGAAATATATTCTCAGTATCGCTCTGGTTTAAGACCACCATTCAGAATTGAAATATCTCTTTCCCCTTCCCACTACCTTCAGCCTCACAACATAACACGATTGGAGATGCCAGGGATCAGTTGGGACTCTTGTGCGATAATCACATTGGAAAAATGTTCAAATCTTTTTTAACGATGGAAATTCACTATTAGTAAATTTGGTTTTTAATTGTAATGTTAATGAATGTTTTCATTAGAAAAGTATCGATTCTTTTTATACATGGTGTCTGGAAAATCGTTGTAAAACCTGGATATTGATGATCTACATCACTTTAGAATGGATTTTATGGAACCTCATTTCTTCATTTGGCTTTTCATTTTCCAAAGTTCAAATATGGAATCTCTTTCGTCAAATTTGAAAAAAACCGTTCACTACGGGGTTAATACCAGCTGTTTTAAAATGCATTAAAGCGTAGAATCGGCTCCTAAAGTTTTATAACCCTTCAGTTGCCGAAAAAATATAACTAAATGCTCAAACTTAGAAATAGTATTCAGTTTGGTGCCTCTATTTGTCTATTTGATTTAAAAGTGTCCCGTTTGTACTATGAGTTTCTGAACGCCGTGCATTAGAATATTTTTATTTTTGACATCTAATCTATTTTTAAAAGAGCGTACATTTGAATATATTTGTGCACACCGATTTTATTAGTTTCGGATACCCTCCAGTAGTCCTCTCTTACCCCGAAATATCACCACGATACAGTACGTTTATCGTATCGTATTACAATAGTTTCATATTGTGATATTTTCTTTTCATTTTATATTTTTATTAAAACTTTTGTTTTATGAAATGTACACATGAATTTATTAAAATGGCGTTTGTAGTTTGTAATGATTGTTTGATGTAAAATACTGTAATTAGGCCTAGTTGGTTTAACCGTCACGTCTGACAACATCACTAACAGACGCTAAGAAGATAGAAACACCTGTCCCTTAGTAGATGGTTATTTGATGGCTAGTTGGTGTATTGGTGAAGTCCCATGGCTATGACAAGGGCTCTTGTGCCGTGCAGCCAAGAGCTGCACACTGCACATAGGCATTGCTTACTTTCCGCATTGACTGACTCTAATGTGCGCATTGCAGGGTGGCTCTTGGAACATTCTCACCGCCAGCAATGGGCACAGGATGGCTGGTGGCTGCACACAGCTGCTGGTGGGGCTCGGCTTGAATGGCAAGAGAAAGGGTTCCTGCAAGGAACTCTACCTCCGCTTGTCCTCCTACATCCCCTGGGTGGAGAGTGTGGTGTGGCGCTGAGGCATTTAACAATTGTAATATAGTATATATAAAGATGTAGACATATTAATCCTTCGGAGTGATATTTATATACTTTTGTCTCATTTTTACACTTTGCATTTTCATGTTTATTTTATGTACCTACTCTTTTTTAATTTTTAATAATATTTTCAATTTTTTGTAACATTACCCGTCTCAGAACAGACGTCGTCTAGTGAGGTGAGTCACTTCTTTGCATTAACAGAATATTTAATCTAGTGAATGTACGGTTTGCCGGCACTTTAATTTGTCAAATTAATAAACAACAATATTATTCTGTTAAAATATTATACTTACTTTGGTCAGGTACTTAAAATCTTCTATAGTTCTGAATTATACATAACAAGCATTGTCCATTTTGGAAATGACACTTAAATTCAAAGCAAATTTGAGTTTATTGAATCATATTTCACGCAGTAACAGACATCGCAGACAACCTCAATAAGTACCTATGTTTGATTTTGTACCCTTTAATGAGTTTTTGTATTTTTATGTAGGACACTATTCTGTGTTCTGAGTTATTGTAACTGGATTGTTCAATGTTCACACAAAAGTGATATCATTTGTCAAAAACCAGCAGAAATAAATAAATAAATGTAGATATAGGAATGTATTAAAGTTTTTTTACATTAGAAATTAGGGAACACCCCGAGGTGATTTATTTATTATGAATTCGCTGCACATTTTTTAAATTTTATTTATTTATTACATTTCACAGATCAATTTCGTACATAATTCAAATTTGGATTTTTTACGTAATTTTTACATTTTTATTAAAATTTTCTTAATTTCGGTACATTTTTAATGTTACTATGAACTAAGCCATGTATTTGGATTCCTGTATAAAGTAAACTATTTTATATTTTTGCTTTGTTAATTTATTTAGTTAGATATTTTCTTTCTGTCTTGTATGAAAGTCTTAATTGTGTTTTAGTTTGTAAATAATAAAAATAATTTATTGTTTATCAGTAAATGTAAATCTTGACCGTTTTGTGCCAGTAGGGAGGCAGATACTGTTAGTATCGCCATAGTGAAAGATCATTTAGAGAATTAGACCATATCACAACAGTTTAAAATTTTATTTAGTAAATAGGGCAATCTAGTTATTCCTAACTTTTGTCCTCCTAACAAATAATAATTGATTTATTATTACGTTATTTTTAAATCCTGATATTTATGTCATTATGAATAGGTACTTGTTAATTACGTGAAAAATTTAATTTAGCGATTATTTGAGCAATGTACAATACCTAACAATAAGAAATTTTAATAAATTTTGCACAAAAGTAGTATGTGTTCTAGTTGTAACACTATTATTGTAATGAACCAGTTTGTTTTAAACTAAAAATAAAGTGACACATTTTATTTCTCCAGACTTAAGTTATTTTGTCCAAATCCAATTCCTTCCTTTTGTTGTTATTATTATTAGGGTGTTCAAATCCTGCACATTTTTCAAATCAGGATTTCGCTAAGATTTTAGCTAAGGGCTATGAAATTGACAAAATCTCAACATTTTTTATCATTTAGTATCAACGATCTTTCTTATTAGTATATTATTAAAAAAAAATACTTAAAAAAATGACAAAGCGTATCATTTAAGAGGACTTTTCGTATCAATCATCTTTGGTAATAGCAATATCATAAAAAGGTTTTTTTTTTTTTTTTTTTTTTTTTTTTTTTTTTTTTTTTTTTTTTTTTTTTAAATTTATTTATTTATTTTATAAATCAACAATCTAGTCCCGCTAAGCCAATTGCAATTGGCTTGACAGCAGGTGCTTATAAATACTTACAAATATATTTACAGTTATAATTTACATCTTTTATCTACAGTTTAAACATTTTTTCATAAATTTTATCATAAGTATCAAAATAAATATTCTTTTTCCAATAACCAATTTTTCACCATATATTTAACCTTATTCATAGAATTATGTTGCTTTATATTGTCAGGTAATAAATTAAATATCTTCGGTATGTTGTATTCAAACGTTCTCTGTCCGTACTTATTATTAAATTTCGGAACTATTAACCCATCGTTACGCGTGAATCTAGTGCTATATTTATGATCTAGTTTCTCTTTATGCTGCGGGGTAAATATATGCTGAATTATAATTTTATACCATAGTATTGCCTTCACAGGTAAAATTTTTGCACTCTGAAACAGCAACGGAGTATTGTGTCTTTGTTTGAAAATGTTAGGGACAACTAATAATTTTACCATTGCGTTTTGTGCAACTTGTACTTGTTTCAGGTTGGTTACAGTAGTATTTCCCCATATTGTTAACCCATATCTTAATATTGATTCTGCTAGTGACATATAAATTATTTTAAGTGTATCAATTGATAGGAAAAAATTTAATGTGTACATTCTGCTAGCAATTGATCTGAGTCTTTTACAGGTTTTTTTAATATGTTTGTCCCATTTAAAAAAACAATCTACTGTAACACCAAGATACACATATTCAGTAACTAATTCTAAGCTTTCACAATTACAGTTAATTTGAATATTTTTGTGGATGCAATTAAAGTTATGAGAAATAATATTAGGATTAAATTGAAATTTGGCATTTGGTGATCTTATATGCATTACTTTAGTTTTTTTAGCATTTATTAATAGCCCTGCATCATGTGACCATTTACAGAGTTGATTAAAGTCAATTTGTAAGAGTTCAATTGCAATTTTTAGATCTTTGTGTGATATGACCAATGCCGTATCATCTGCGAATACAAAATGTTTTACAAAAGAGAATAGTTTTTTCATTATACTTACATAGATTATATATAGTGTAGGTCCCAATATGGAACCTTGTGGAACTCCTGCAGATATATTTTTTGTTTTACTAAATGTATTATTTATTTTGGTACATATTTTTCTATCTGTAAGATAATCTTTAAATAAATTTAACAAATTTCCTCTTATTCCAATTTTTTCTAGAGTTTTTAGCATTTTTAAAGAGTTTATTGTGTCAAAAGCTTTAGAGTTGTCGATAAATAAAACAATAACATGTAATTTATTATTTAACTGATTATTTATATAATTGGAAAAATCTTGCAGTAGTTTTTCAGTGTTTTTTTTTCTTTGGAAGCCATATTGATTTGGATCTATGATAGCGAATTTTTCAATGTAATTATTTAATTTATTTGATAAAAATTTTTCAAGAATTTTTTCTAATGCTGGTAGAATACTAATTGGCCTATAATTTCCCAGTTCAATGTGTTTTCCACCTTTAAATATTGGTCTAGTGATGCTACATTTAAATTCTTGTGGAATTTTTGCTTGCTTTATTATCATATTGATTAAATGAGTTATTATTGGCCCAAGAGTTTTTATATTTCTTTTTAAATCAAACATTCTTATATTGTCAATACCTGTGCTTTTAGAGTTTTTCATTTTTTTAACGATATTTTCAATATCAGTTAAAGTTGCTCTTGGTATATATAAACTATGAGGTAGTTCTTCCAGTACTATATTAGAAGCTTTGTGATTGCAATTATGTAACATGTTGCATAATAAAAGGCAACATAATAAGAATTATATTTTCAAAGACTTCGAGAAAGAAAAATTATAAAAAAACATAGATTATGGAGAGTCCTGTCACCCAAATGTAACGCAAAGGACTTTGGTGCACCGCAGCCTCTGCTCTCTCTGCTTCCACACTAGTTGCAGTTGGTGAGACTGTCATCAAGAAGGGGTGTGCTAACTGAAGGTCCCTCTGATAACTTGGTTCCGGCGGACAGTTAATCCCTCGGACAATTTGATCTCCTGAAATAGTATTTCTTCAAGTAATCAACATCGATACACTTATATCTGCAGTCATCTTGACTGGAAATCCGTTGTTAAAACATTTTATTTTATTTATTTATTTAAGGAACATAAACAGTCTTAGTAATATAATAAACATAAGAGGATGATTAAAAAACAGACTAATTATTAATGTTCACAGATGGGTATTTAGAAACAAGACTAACTGAATGTAAACTAGAATATTTAAGAAAATTGAAAAAAAAAACAGAACTACGCTGCAATTAAAAAAATATATAATAGTACAAATCTGAATTCTACAAATGATAAACCAATACACAACAATAAAATAAGTGTGATTATAACTGAAATAGACTGCAAAATAGGTATTTTGTTTGGGAAGGGTAAGGGGAGGAGAGGGATAAGGGAAAGTTGCCACGCAAGTAATATAAAAATATTAGATTTAATCGTCACGAATATGTATTATTCGCACCTAGAATGTTATACAATGAAGTTCTGTAGCGACAGTAACTAACAGTAAATACGTCAGCACGTGTGTCCATATTTGAAAATTTATTGTTATAGTAGTTACATGTACTTTGCATAAATTCATTTTGATTGGAATTGGTTTTGCGTCTATCAACATAGAAAAGGGTATTTTGTCTACTATATCGAAACGACATGTGGAAATTTATTTTGTTTAGCAAATCCGGGCCGTCAACTTTTGAGTTAATAATTTTGTACAGGAGCATCTGATCAGCGACAAGCCTCCTGTTGAGTAGTTTCGTGATTCGAAAATATTTCTCGATTTCGTCGTCAGAGTTGAATATGTTGTATTATTTAAAATTGAGGAATTTGAAAAATCGCTCCTGAACTCTTTCTAACCTGTTAACATAAACAATATAGCGCGGGTTCCAAACCTGTGAACAGTATTCCAGGTGAGGACGAACATGTGAATTGTAAAAAATCAGATAAGTCGTAGTGTTTATATGTTGATATACTTATATCTGCAGTCATCTTGACTGAAAATCCACTGTAAAAATATTTTTACGAAGTCTCAGACTCTTGTGTTGTTTTCGAATAAAAGAAGTTATCTCATAAGATTTTTTTATAGGGTGTTTTTATAGATATTAGACTTATTATTTGAAATAGCTTTAGCCGTGTTTGGTGACTAGATCTGAATATTC
This sequence comes from Glyphotaelius pellucidus, assembly GCA_936435175.1. Lineage (NCBI taxonomy): Eukaryota > Metazoa > Arthropoda > Insecta > Trichoptera > Limnephilidae > Glyphotaelius > Glyphotaelius pellucidus. The sequence goes on from OW386565.1 coordinate 1,202,277, forward strand.
AGTTACATTTCCCTCCCCACCACCTTTAGCCTCACAACATACCAAAATCGGGGATGTCATAGTCTCACTGGCTACAGACGGTAGGGAGAAGTTAGGCCTCTTTTGTTGTGTTCGGATAAAAAAAGTTATATTGCAAGCAAGCAGGAACTTTAAGCGGTTTTTCGCTAAGCCGACTGCACGTATGAGTATGTCGTATTTTGTTGTTACCGCATGCTCTTTCGGGAGTCGAAATTATTGTTAGTAAAAATATTTTTACAGCGGATTTTCAGTAAGATACCAGCAGATGTAAGTATATCGACTTTGGTTGTACGGCCGTATATTTTCTTTGCATACTTACTTGAAGAAATAATCTTTTAGGGGATCAACTGTCCGCTGGATCAACTGTTGGGGGGGTGAGCTGTTGGGGGATCAACTGTCGGCGGGCCAACTGCCGGGGGCCAATTATCGCCGGATCAATTGTCAAGGAACCGATTATTCATATAAACAACGTGTGTTGGTATAAACTTAGTATTTTTTAATCCCGCTAATCCCGCCCATGAATGTCCCGCAAATTCGCAGGATGAAATATTTAGTAAATCTCTTGAGATTGCGGGATTGTGTTCTTGTACCACTATTAGAATGGGCGTACGCTGAGATATCGGTCGCGCAGCATGTTCAGCGCAGTTATGGAGTGTATGAGAAACATGCACGTCTCAGCGTATGTCGCTCCATACACTTCCATACAACACAAAAACCAAAACTATCTTGCGCTGAACATGCTGCGCGACCGATGTCTCAGCGTACGCCCATCCTTATAGTTTCCATGCGGCTCTCCAAGCCTCGAACCTTCAACCTTTTTGTGGTGTAGTTCTCTGTAATGAGGCGCTCTCCACCTCACCCGAGGCGAACAGGAACAGGTGCCTGGAACCATAAGCCTTCAGCACTTCCCAGCAATCCCATTCCTGTCAGAGTGCCTTCTGAATCAGGATGGAGGGAAGTGACTCTCACAAAGAACACACTCCTTTCCTGAATGCATTATTATACAAACAAGACTTTGTGACAGAATGACGTCCATCGTGCTGGAGTGGATAAGATCCTTGAGATCATGAATCCGGATGTCACGGGTTCAAATCCCAACGTGAGCATGTAAATTATATTACAAAAAATTGTGTTGTTTCATTATTTATTCATTACCATATTTATGCACTCTCAGTATCGCGCTGGTGAAACACGATCAATCTAAACCGTGTTTTGTGACCGCAAATGATAACCGGACACTAACTCACCACCCTCTTCCCCACCCCGATACTTTCAGCCTCACAACATACTGTAGCCGAGAATGCAATAATCTCACTGGCTCCAGATGTTTCGCAATCTTGTGTGATAGGTAATCACATAAAAATTCGAGTTTCAAACACAAGAATTTTATATTAACTTTATGATTAAAACCTCACATTGTAATATTTAATTAAATGAAGACAATATAAGCGAAACTCAATCAAAAATCTGAAAACAGAAAAATCAGAAAAAGATATTGACACCTCTGGGACTCGAACCCAGGACCTCTCGTTTCCGGGCGAACGCGCTAACCACTGCGCCACGGTGTCGATATCCATGTCCGTGATAGCTTTTTGTTTGACCCCCAAAGGGCACTCAAACACCAATGGCTCGGAGGGCTTTGAAGCAAAGAATGGACGGTCACCTCGAAAGTGTTTTCTCTTGGGGTAAGAATAACCTTGTCGAATTTAATGTTTCAAAGACCTAATCATGTCTGGTTACGTCTAAAAGGGATCGAAATGATAATCTAGTCTCCTTCAACGGAAGCATTCTCCCGAACAGGCCTTCAGTGACCAGCTCAGGTACGGGGGCTCCATCGAGGCCAGAGTTAAGTTAGCCTCTCAGAAACTGGGCATACTGTACAGGGCATGCAGATACTTTAATAGTACACAACTGCTAACCCTGTACAAATCGCAAGTGCGCCCCACAGTTGAATTTGGCAAAATACCTGAAAAAAACCCTTGACTCTGCAGAAACGGGCGGTCCGTTTGATAGATTCTCCTAATTTAACAAACGGATTGCAATCTTTAGAGCACAGGCGCCAGGTGGGAATGCTGTCCTTGTTCTACCGGTATTACAAAGGAAGATGCTCCGAGGAACTAGCGTCATTGATCCCCTCGGCACCGGTGTATAGTCGGGAAACACGCCAAACGCGCGCTCAACATTTGTACACAGTTGACATTAGTCACATGAGAACGGGTCGTTTCTACGACTCGTTCTTGAGTTCAACATCTCGGCTGTGGATCGATTTGCCAGCCTCTGTGTTTCCTCCCTCCTACAACACGGTACTCTTCAAGACCCATGTTCACTCCTTCCTCTCTTCAAAAACACCTTCCACACAGCATCCTCAAAGATGACATAGGCCCTGAGGGAAATTATTTTCCTCAGGGCCTCCTGTGTGGAGTTACTATGAAAAAAATAAAAAATTATTTTTTATTTGTTTTGAATGAAGTCCACACGGGAGAGGCTTCGAAGGAAATAATTTCGCCCAGAGCCTAGATATGTCATATTTTTGAGACTTGAAGACACCTGTGCTACAGGAGGGAGGAAACACAGAAGCCGACAAATCATTTCACAACCGAGTTGTTGAACACAAGAACGAATGGTATGAAATGTTCGGTTCTCATGTGATGAATGCCAGCCATATGTAAATGTTGGGTTAGCATTTGGCGTATTTCCCGACTGAGTATTTTATGGTTCCATGACACAACCGAAGCTCCATATGTTTTATGACCGAAGCTTCTTTGTTTGTGCTCATAACTGGTAATATCATTATAGTTATACGATTAATCACAAAACTACTCAACAGGAGGCTTGTCGCTGATCAGATGCTCCTGTACAAAATTATTAACTCAAAAGTTGACTGCCCGGAGTTGCTAAACAAAATAAATTTCCACACGTCCATTCGATATAGTAGACAAAATACCCTTTTCTATATTGATAGATGCAACACCAATTCCAATCAAAATGAATTTATACAAAGGACGTGTAACTACCATAACAACAAATTTGCTAATATAGACACACGTGCTGACGTATTTACTGCTAGTTACTGTCGCTACAGAACTTCACTGTATAACATTTTAGGTGCGAATAACACATGAATTAATTGTATCTAATATTTTTATATTACTTGGCAACTTTCCCTTATCCCTCTTCTCCCCTTACCCTTCCCAACCCAAATCCCTATTTTGCAGTCTATTTCAGTTATAATCACACTTATTTTAATGTTGTGTATTAGTTTACCATTTGTTGAATTCACATTTGTACTCTTATTATTTTTTTTAAATATTCTAGTTTATATTCAGTGAGTCTTGTTTCTAAATACTTATCTGTGAACATTAATAATTGGTCTGTTTTTTTATCATCCTCTTTTGTTTATTGTATTACTAAGACTGTAAATGTTCCTTAAATAAATAAATAAATAAATTAGAAAGAAACATACGTTTTTGAAATAACTATAGGAATATGATTAAATTGGTGTCCGGGTTCACGGGGTGAGGTTTGGCACCAGGTGCACGGCAGGACGGATCGGGAGAGAACGGTTGAGGGAGTCCCTTGACTTCTCCAGCCGTACTCGGATTATCGCCTTGCACCGCAGTGGGAGGGAGGGATTCTTACGTCCTCTTCACTCTTGGACACACTGACCATGATTACCACCCACCCCTCAAACCTATTTCCTTTCCAGAACTTCTTCTGATTCCTGTCCTAAAAAACCCTCCACACAGCAACCCGAAAAATGACATGTGCCCTGAGGGGAATTATTTTTTAATGAATGGAAGGAATGAACATTGGTCTTGAAGAGACCCATGTTGAAGGAGGGAGGAAACACAGAAGCTGGCAAATCGTTCCATAGCCGAGCTGTTGAACTCAAGAACGAGTCGAAAAAACGACCCGCTCTCATGTGACAAATGTCAACCGTGGGCGCGCGTTTGGCGTGTCTCCCGACTATGCACCGGTGCCGAAGGGATCAATGACGCTAGTTCCTCAGAGCATCTTCCATTGAAATACCGGTGGAACAGGGATAGCATTCCCACCCGACGCCGGTGCTCTAAAGATTGCAAGCCGTTCGTTAAGGTGGGAGAATCTATCAAACGAACCGCCCGTTTCTGCACAGAGTCGAGGGTTTTTTTCAAGTAATTTGAAGCTCTAGACCAGAGGTGGCTGCCAAATTCAACCGTGGGGCGCACTTGCGATTTTTACAGGGTTAGCAGTTGTGTACTATTAAAGTATCTTCGGGCCCTGTACAGTACCTACGCCTAATTTTTCGCCTAACTTTACTCTGGCTTGGATGGAGCCCCCATACCTGAGCTGGTCACTTCGAGTTACACCAATCAATGGATGGTCTGTTCGGAAGATTGCTTCCGTTGAAGGAGACTAGATATTTCTTAATACTAAATATCATTGAAACTTGACAGATTGTTTTTTAGAGTTTTTTGATAAATTTAGTGTATATTGCGGTGCCAGACCAGTGGTGTTAGCCAAATTCAATTTGCAATTTGTACAGGGCGAGCAGTTGTGTCTGCGGGCCTTGTACGGTGCGCCCGGCATCTGAGAGGTTAACTTGATTCAGCCCTATTAAGTTATGATAAAACCATTACCTTCTACGAAAACAAAACAAATTTTATTATTGTAATGGAATAAGACACAATTTCTATATTTAAGACACAAACATTAGTGTATTACAACAATCATAAGTAATAAGGGTGACTTGACAGTTTATCCCCTGACAATTGCCCCCCGACAGTTGATCCCCGATAGTTGACCCTTTGACAGTTGATCGCCTGAAATTTGATCCCGACAGTTGATCCTCTGACCATTGTTGACCCCCAATATTTCATCCCTAACAATTGACACCCGATTGTTGATCCCTCGAAGTTGATCCAACTAAAACAGACCTCCGACAATTTATATTCATTAGTTGACCCCTCGACAGATGATCCTAGACATCTGATCCCCCGACAGGTGATTCCCGATAGTTGACCCCCCTCTACAGTTAATATTCCAACAGTTGATCCCCGATAATTGATCCCCAATAATTGATCCCCGATATTTGATCCGCAACAATTGATCCCCGATAACTGATCCCTAATGATTGATCCCCGATATTTGATCCGCAACAGTTGAACCCCGATAACTGATCCCTTGAAATTGATATCAAGATAATTGACCCCCAACAGTTCACCCCACTTGACACTTGATCTTCCGACAGATGATCCCTCGACAGTTTATCCCCCGACAGATGATCCTAGACATTTGATCCCCCGACAGGTGATTCCCGATAGTTGACCCACGTCCGCAGTTGATCTTCCAACAGTTGATCCCCGATAGGTGAACCCAAAACCGTTTACCCCCGACAGTTGACCCCGATATTTGATCCGCAACAATTGATTCCCGATAACTGATCCCCAATGATTGATCCCCGATATTTGATCCGCAACAATTGATCCCCGATAACTGATCCCCTGAAATTGATATCAAGATAATTGACCCCCGACAGTTCACCCCACTCGACACTTGATCTTCCGACAGATGATTCCTCGACCCTTGATCTCCCCTTGACATATGATCCCTCGGCAGTTTATCCCCCGACAGATGATCCTAGTTATTTGATCCCCCGACAGGTGATTCCCGATAGTTGACCCCCGTCTACAGTTGATCTCCTAACAGTTGATTCCCGATAGGTGAACCCAAAACCGTTTACCCCCGACAGTCGACCCCGATATTTGATCCGCAACAATTAATCCACTGAAATTGATATCAAGATAATTGACCCCCGAAAGTTGATTCCTGACAGTTGATCCCCGACATTTCACCCCCCTCGACACTTGATCTCCCGAGAGATGATCCCTCGACAGTTGATCCCCCGACAGTTTTCAATCCCCCGACCAATTTCAATACCTATATGTTATTTTTAAATTCTAATAGCGATAAAAGGGTGCCAAATGGCTTCAAAACGACGTGTTTAAAATTTTTCAAATTTCTGACACGATCTTCTTCCTCCGGATTCACTTCAAAGTTTTGAAAATTTTAATATTTTTTGAAAAAAAATATTTTTTTTTTTTTTACCAAACCATATTTTTTGTAATCTTCCATAGCAAATGTAGTATATTTTGACGAAATCATTTACAAAAAGTCCCAAAATTGAGTCTCGCAAAATAATGCCGAAATTCGAAAGTAAGAAGGATTTTGCTGGTATTTGAATACACTGCCTTGCATCTGAATTATATTCAAATATATTTTTTTAATAAGTAAATGAAAACATTCCCTCTATTTTGTGTTTTATTAAAAATAGTTCATTTTTAATGGTTTATCTAACATTTTTTTTAAGATTTAACAAGGGTGGGTTTTTCTCTATTATGTGAAATTTCAAAGTCAATCCGGAGGAAGAAGATGATATCCAAATATTTAAATAAAAATAACGGGATTTTATATCTCCATTTAACACCCTTTTATCACTATTAGACAAATCAAAACAAGATTTTTTCCCCATACAGTCGTGACCCACCCTAATACACAGTACGCTCAGCGCCCTTGAGGTGATTTTTCACAAAAACAGCGCTATATAAACTAGCAAAATATTATTATTTTAATAATGTATGGATATGTTAGTTTTTAGAACTTATACCCTGGTATGCCATGTTGTATGCCATGCATGCACAAGTGAACTATATGTTTAAGCCCTTTTTTTTTCAAGAACCTATACATATAAACCTTTTTTTTTAAAGTAATATTATGTTAATACGCTTTTAACTTTCCAATTTTATGTTTTATTCTTTCTCTTCTTTTCATTTCTTCAATTTTCCCTCTTTTTGTATAAATCATGGTCCATATATATTCACACTTATCCTAATTTGACTGTCCTAAAACGGGAATCATCCTAGTTGGACAGTCAAAACATTTTATAAATAATGTACATAAATGTGTAAATATTTTACTAAATAAAAATGAAATAAATAGATAAGTATTCAGTATATAGACAAGTAGTCTTGTCCTTGATGCATTTGAATGAAAATATGTTTTGTACTTTTGTTATTCGGCGGTATATCCTCTCTGCACACCCCTTCGAGAACCCTTAGTTATAACTTGTGTAAGTAGGTATACCAAATATTCCCCAAACCGACTGCATATTGTATATATGCATGCCGGGGGTCACTGTGGCGAGATCAACTGTCTTTGAAACATTAATAAGTAATGTGCGCTGTCAAAAGGCTGTATTTTTCATGTGAATACAGCAGCTAGTAGGACTATGGCAACCCTTTGTGATGGAATGTTGTGGAGTTGGAGAGAGCGGGGAGGGGAAGGAGACGGGGAAGACGAAGGTAAGGCATTGCCTGGCTGTTCAGAACTAATCACCAAACACGATCGGTGGTTTTCACAAGTCGATACGGACAGCATATTTTTTAATAGTTTTGTGTTAATAACTCATAAATCACTGTCTTATTGTTGAGAGTTAAGCTTTGAAAATATTTATTTAATTTTAAAATTAATTATTGATACATAAAAATATTATTTGAAAATCAAATGTGGTCAAATACAATGCAGCAAAAGCAATGCTAAATCACTGTCTTATATGAATCTTTACAACAAATTTGATTTCATTATAAGTATAAAAAAAAAAAAAATTTGGATAAATTTTTTAAAGTTTTTTCTACAGTTTTCCTTGAGTGGAACTAAACAAACATTACTTAAGAGGAACATATGCGCGGCCCATTTCGGCCAGTTTCATACAAATCTTAAATTTGGATTTGAGATCAAAATACCCATCCAAACTGAAAAATTATTTTTGTAATCAAAAGGTATATCAAATATCTAACTTTATAAAAAATACGTGCAGATGATATGAGAATTTATAAAACGGTTCGCTCTCTATCGGACTGTAAAGAGCTACAGAGCGACTTAGATAGGCTTTGCAACTTTTATACAGCAACTAATTGGACTTAAATGTGTCTAAGTGCCCCATTATGTCATTTACCAGAAGCAAGCATATAATTAACCTTCCCAACTCACTCTGCGATGAACACGAGATTTCAAAATTGAATGTAAGGACCTTGGAGTCCATTTAGACCAGAGGCTCCCAATTTTTTTTTCTCGTAGACCACTTTCAAAATTTTACTGGTTACGGTGGACCCCCTGCTGGTACATTTCTACCATATTCCCAAAACTCGACACACGTTTACAAGGGGGCAATTTTTTTTAAATTTATTTTATTTTTATTATGAATCATAAATAGATACATTTATTTCAAATAGATTCTATACAATAATAAGTTAGATACATTATATATATATTTGATGTACCCCCATAAATAAGCAGGGCATGTGTGTATGGGGGGGGGGGGGGGGGGGGTGTTATCATAATAGTTTTATTTGGTATAACTCATTTCATATTTTCACTATAATTTTTAAGGTGTGTTTTAAATTCTTTTATGTTTTGCTCATGTTTCTAATTCTTTCTGGCAAAGAATTAAAAAAAATTGACACCGAGATATTTATGATTTTGCTGTCCTATTGTTTTTTTACATTTTAGAGTTGGAAGTATTGACGTTTGTCTAAGGTTTTTGTTATTTTTAAAGGGTGCTACTTTATTTTGAATATCATCTTTATAAATTTGTAATGTTGCGTGGTAGAAGTATAACGCATTTAATTTTTTGACCTTAAATTGTCTGAATAAAAGTTCTGATGAATATGAATAGGGTTTTTTTAAAATTGTTTTTAATATTAGTTTTTGTGATACGTAAATTGTTTGTGTTTGATTTTTATATGTACCGCCCCATCCTATAATGCCGTATTGTATAATTGATTGACAGAAAGCGAAGTATGTGGTTCTAAGTAATTTTTCTTTTAAAATATCTCTTAAACATCTAAATATGTATGTTAGTTTCCTTACTCTGTTGTTCAGAATATGTATATGTGGGGACCACTTTAAACATTGGTCTATTGTTATGCCCAGGTGCTTAATGGACCAGTATTCGAGATTATATTTGCCGCGACGGAGGGGGCGTAATGGGATATAGGACCGGAGGGGTGTGTTTCCATCCCAGTACAGAACACCCATATCTCATTACGCCCCCCCCCCTGTCTTGCCTAGCTGGGCATTTTAAGATCTCACGCATAACCGGTACAACAAAGCGCTGTGCGCCAGTTGCTCTGTTATGGAGGGGGCGTAGTAGGATATGAGACGGGGGGTGGGATGGGATACGGGGCACGGGACGGGTCTCAATCGAAACCAGTTCGTGGACCCCCACTTAAAACTTGTGAACCCCGTGGGGCCTCCCTTGGACCCTAGGGGTCCATCTGGACCACTTTCGGAATCACTGATTTAGACAGTCAACTTATATTTGATACGCACATTGAATCAATCACTGATAGATCTAACAAAATGTTGGGTTTCATACTAGTAAAATGTATTTCTGAGTAAATTATGTAAAAATCCACATACGCTAGTAATGCTTTATTCTCCTCACTAGTCAGAAGTACACTGGAATACGCATCGCCTGTTTGGAATCCCAAATACACTAAAAACGTCAATAATATATCGGCCGGCGTTGTGCAGCGGTAAGGCTCTTGACTCGCATTCCGAAGGTCGCGGCAAATAAATTTTATTTGATTAATTTGTGTTATTTCACAATTTATTAATTAAAAATAATATATTGTACATTTGCGGCACTTCCAGAGTGGAAGATAATACCAGTATCGCCCTGGTGTAAGAACACCGTTCAGAATTGAAACGTTGCTTGAAGTGGCTTTAGCCGGGTTTGGTAGCGAAAATAAAGCTACCCGTAAAGTTCAATCCCACGTATCCAAACTAGAAACTTTCTTTTAACAATGGCAAAAAAGTATAAATCCCCTTAAAAGCGCCGCTTGCGTTTTCTCACGTAGACGTCCCAAAAAGCCATTCATTTGTTCGGAGAAAACGTCCGGTGGAAAAAAAGTATTAAATATCTCGGAGTAACCTTAGACAGTAGATTAACTTGGAAAAAGCACATAGATGAAACTCTAGCCTCGGCAAATAAAATCCTTGCAGCCCTTTACCCCACGTTAAGCAAAAAAAAAAAAAAACTCTCAACTAAAAATTAACTCCTTATTTAAAAATCAACTATAAGGCCAAAGCTAACATATGCAAGCCCCATCTGGGCCCAAGCTTCAGACTCTCTTTTGAAAAAGCTCCAAACATTCCAGAACAAAGCCATACGCATAGCCCTGGGCGCCCCCAAATGGATGAGGGTAGCCCAACTACCTAAAGACTCTGAAATCCCCTTATTAAAAAATCACATCTTAAGTCTCGCGGTAACCTTTTATGCGGGAATTCCCACCCATGAAAACGCGTCCATAAACTGCCTCGCCCGGTACGACGAAAACGTACGTACCACACATAAAAAACCTAAACAAATCCTCCGTAAAGTTTAACCTCCCCATATTGCAGCCACGTACCTTTGCAAAAAAATTTTAACAAACAACTAAAAAAATCAATTTTCCAACAACCTCTTATATAAATTCATGATGAAAGAGAAAGGGGCCTTTTTGGCACGGAGCTCTGTATGCCAATATTTCAAAAAGTAAAAAAAATGCCGGGTTTGGTGACTATAATTGAATAGTTAGATACTTCTTACCTTCCTCTTCCCCATCTCCTTCCCCTCCCCACTACCTTAACCTTTTCGTCCCGGAAAGAAAAAAATCACACTTCATCCGAAGGGGGGTCACTCGGGGACCCCAATTTGTTTTGCTTATTAAAGGGTGTTAATGACACAATTTTTGGAAATTTGTTTTGGTAATAATTAGAAAGAAGCATATTCATCTTATTTCAGTAGTCATTATCTAAATCGTTTCATAAATAAAGTCATGATTAATATTCTAACGAATTTAGACCATAACGCGTATTTCTCCATAGAAAACAGAGAAGGCGGGCCGATAGCCACCATAAAGCTTTGTTTTCGAATATTGACTGGCGATTGGTGCGTAGCGGAAACGATCCAGACCGAATGATCTTCGACCGGCAAGCGAACATTATAGCATTGTAAAAAGAGCAAACTAGATGCGCAGTGTAAACAAACGGGATCTAGTCCTTTCCACTAACAACTCAGAAATTACTTACTATCGCTTAGAATCGTCCCGATACTTCCAGCGGATGGATACGGGGTAACGCCCGAACGGAGGGGTAGGGGGGCGTGCTCGACAGATTCTCGAACGGAATTTGATATAAATGAATTAATATTAAGAAAAGTAGTAATGCGATATTAATTTTTTTAATGCAGATCGATAACCAAATAGTTTTTCTAGGATTACCCAAATTATTGAGTATGTGGTTTAAAAAACAACTTAGATACAGCGTAAAACTCTCGTTAGTGTAAGTGCGTTACCCTGGTCCGGTACGGAAGTGTTAAGCCTCACAACGCGAAAAGAGCGCAAACAAAATAAATGTATTAAGTATCTTGGTTATAAATACAACAATAATTATATCTGCAATATCCAATCCCTGAAATCCAAGCGAACGGTGGCTGACATGCCATTTCTCCATAAAATAATAACGAAATAGACTGCCCAGAACTTCTATCCCAAATAAATTTTAACATCCCATTTAAAAGAAGTCGCCACACCAACCTTTTTAACACAACTAGTAATAATACAGCCGCTGCTGTCAACTCCCCCTTTTCCCGCATCCTTCATACATTCAACTCAATTCAAACAAGCACAAATACCGATATATTTTTTTGATTCCCTCCCTCTGTTTAAGAAACGATTTCTTGCACACTGAATTTGCACACGTAACACACACGCGCACGCGCACACACACACAAACACACACACCCCTATCCTTCAATAATTTACTAACTAACCTATATTAGGCTTATTTTCAATTTGGGAGGCGGGAATAGAAACCCTGCGGGGGAACAGTGGCGCATCCGGCACAAAATATAATGATATATATCAGGCTCTTAGCATCTCAGCCTATTTGAGACTCCTCGGGTTGAGATGGGCTAGGCATGCTCAGAGAATGCCGGCCACAAGCATCCCTAAAATAATTATGATCGGACATCCAGGTGGAAAGAGAAAAGTGACAAGGGGATGCAGCACAGCTTCTCCAGGGAACAAACTGGAAGTCAGCCGCTGAGGTCAGAAGGGGTTGGAGGCACATGTTGGGCCAAGGCTCGATATGGGCTGTAGCGCCATCGGAGAGAGAGAGAAAGAGTCAATAAACATCATCATCTTCTTCTCCTTATCGTATTCGGGTCGGGGACCCATTGCATCGACAAGGCTCCTCCATACATCCCTGTCTTGTGCTGACTGTTCGGCTTCCGTCCAAGGCAGTCCCATCCTCTCCTCACCAGGCGCGGATCCAACCCTCAAAAAAGGTTGTGGTCACAGCCACCCGAAAATCGGCCAAGTGCGAGTCGGAGTACGAACTCACTCATGAATAATCATGACTCATGAACGGCTTTTGAATTTTTATTATTTCCTTTTTTCCACGCGTCAGGATTTTGGCAATAGGAATGGAAATAATCATTGGAGGAAGTCAGACCCGATTTCGTCTAATTAAATAGTCAAACGTTTTGATTAAATTACAAACCAATTTCAATAAATTATTATTTTTTTCTTTTTTTTCTAATAGCCAATAAGCCAATATAGGGACACTAGACTTGGTAAATAGGTATCTTGACGCTGTCTCAAGAGTCGTAGGTATGACCAGCAAGCGAGATGCACCAAGCGAGACTTTATTAGGCTACCGACACCATTACAACTACTGAACCGATTTTGATAATTTTTTACATCTTCAAAGGATATCAATTAAATTAAACGCTATGAAAAATTTTACATTAAATAACTTTATTTAATGAAACTAAAATGAATTACAAATTACAAATTCAAGCTTACGTTTCTTTCCGCGAAAACGTTGATATTTTCATCGATATCCAGCTTCACGTATTTGTGTATATTTAGGAGAGCTAGCCCGGATAATCTTTTCTGCGCCATTGAGGCACGCAACCAAGATTTTATTCTGCGAAGATTAGAAAACGATCTCGCTGACGGGGGGAGTTGCCAGTATTTGAAAGAAAATTTTTATGTTAGGTTACAAATCTTGGTCGCATGCTTCAATGAGATGAGCTACCGAGTCTGAAGGCGAATTGTTTTCACATTTTCTTTTCCATTTGGTCATCCAGAGTCGGTATTCATTTATAACAGTTGATTCACAATATTTAAAGAATAGGCGGTAGGTACATCTGGACCACTTTTAAGCCTATCGATCTCAATAGACCGTGAAAGTATGACTTTACAAGTCTATTAGGGTTGTGGGCATGCCCACCGTGCCCACAACGGTGGATCCGCCCTTGCTCCTCACCCAGTTTCTGGAGTTGCCTCGCCCAGCTGTGTCTGGGACGGCCCACTGGACCCAGTCTACCCTAGAGGGACTAACAAAATAATATAAATTCAAATATATTTGAATTGGCATTTAAAAAGGACATTTCAGCGACATCTAGCGGATCCAGTTGTCATCATTGCACAGTTTTATGCTTACAAAATAAATCAGAGCCTCAAGCACACCACAGATGTCGCCACACATTTTAGCGACGAATTTTTATTTCATTATCGAGACCAAAGAAAAACATAAACATAAACATTTTATGATGCTTAACCAGTAAGATTACGAACGTTTTTGACTTAATGACTTTCATTTTGTATTTCGGGAAATATGAAAACGAATTTGATCGCGTTGAATCATTTGGAAGTGATTGCGATCTACACTAATATTATAAATGCGAAACTGCTCGAGTTTGTTACGCTTTCACGCATAAATCAATAAAAATAATTTAAAAATTCTTTCACCAATAGAAAGCTAAATTACATGCGAGGACTATAGGCTATATATAATGGTAAGCTCTGGCGTTATGAAATTATAAATTATTTTTTTTTTATATTTGTTATACGTTTTCTGTCGCTAACAAAAGCGAGTTATTGCTAACGTCAGAAAACAAATCGTTGCCATGGAAACGATGTTGATATATTTTGTTTCTTATATTTATATTATGTTTATATTATATTGTGTTATTTCTTATATTTTTCCAAAAACATGTACTGCACTATATGTAAAAGCCCTATGGGCGTTTAAATAAATAAATAAATTTATGGGTAGGTACTCAGCCCCCGATATTTTTTCCATCATCAAAGATGGATAGATCCCTTGGACAGAGTATTGGAACATTGTTAGTCAATCCAAGGAAGCCTGCTACGCCTTAATACAAAGGACTATCCCATCAAAACCGTATTTTCAAAAATTCCCCCATTTTTCCGAAAAAAAAATTTCCTCACTTATTCGAATGAGAATCGCACATTGTTCCGTTCCTTCTCACTTGTTTAAAATGCTTGTCCTTGACTCCAGATTGTACATTCTGTGGTCTAGAAGTGGGAAATTTAGATCACACATTTTTGGTTGTCCCTCTAACCAATCGTTATCTAAAATTGCCTCCCTTTCATTCAACATCTAATCTCTTCTAAGTCTGAACTTGACTCCAATCTTCCATATAATACTGAAATTTGCACATTTAAATAAAAATCATATATTTAAAATCACCTTTCCTTTCTCTGTAATTTTAAATGATGGCCTAGAACACCCTTGAAGGGTGAAAGCCAGAAATAATTGTTGAAAAAAAAACAACCAACTTAAAAAAAGAAGCATTGTGGCTGTTAGCGTTCAAAAACAGACAGAATATTGTTTGAAAGAGAGATATGTAACTAAAAAGACATCTTTTTTGACAAAGAAATGTATAATATTTGATTGAAGAAGAAGATAACACTTATAATCTAAATGAAAATATGAAAGAAAACAAGACACATGTTGATTCTAAATATTTGAAATATGAGATTGACAAATATGACGGTTTGACAGAAGGTGGCAATAGCGAAATTGGATAACGCGCACGTCCCGGTTAGACGAGAGGTCTGGGTTCGAGTACCAGTTGCGACCATTGTCTTTTTCTATTTTTCTGTGTCTTGTTTTCTTTCATATTTTCATTTAGATTATAAGTGTTATCTTCTTCTTCAATTATATATTAAGTTGATGGGAATAACCTTCAAAGTTATAAAAAGAGAGTTTTTCTTATAAAAAATTGTATAATATTTCTCTATATTTATATGTTTATTTATTAATGGTTTTTTATTTTATTTAGTAGAGCATTGCACTGACCTGAAAAAGCTGCGGTTGTGGCAAAACCGGTCAGCATTAGGTATGTGGTATTAGCAAGAGTTATTGTTTCATTTTATATGAAAACATAAAACATAATCTTGTTGTATAAAAATAAATGCTTCTTCGTTTGTCCCTAATGCGTTGCTAAACCATTCATCTGATTGCGATGTAACTTTGGGAATTTGATGTGCGCGTGCCCGCGATGGTTTCTATATATAAATATAAATTAGTGAGCTATGGCGTTATGAAATTTTTCCTACTATTCATCCGATTGCGATGATACGTTCGAGCTCGCGAAGGTTTCTGAATATAATGGGAAAAAAATTATCTTTTTGGCGCGTGAGTAGTTGGAAGAAGGTGTGTATTTCATGTAATTTAATGCGGGGATGGTGGAAGGGGAACGAGGAAGGGGAAGCGGGAAAGGGAAGGGAGGCGAAAGGAGAACGGGTACGAGCAGGAAAGACACGCAGGGTTAAATACCACTACTGGTTAAATACCAGTAAGTTCACCTAAAATCACCCTTTGTCTCAAAATATGACCGCTTTAGCCGAAAAATAAATTGATACTGATTTACTAAAATATCTTCAAAAACTAGCTCCAATTTAGACAAAAATAGTTCGAATAGAAAATTTTCGGGCCCCAAGTCACATCAATCGCATCAGTGTTAAAACAGAGAGATGGATATTCAACATCCAACAATGTGGAATCATTATTTCGTTGAGTGTCTCTTCTAATCATAAGCATCCATGGAAAGAGATTCCATTTAAGTAATAAAACATTTTTAGTATTTTTTTTTTATTTTTTGGATTTGACCACTTTTGATTCTAAAGTACAGTTTATAATATTGAATACTATATCGTGTGGAGAGGCTACTAGTGCAGAAAAAACGAAGACGTTATTAGATATCATTTTGTGAAGAAATCTGCTGAAGGTTGTTGTGCAGGTCTAGAAGAGATCTCTCCGCAGCCAGGACGCGATAGAGCCAAGGAGAATAGCGAAGAACATCGAGTTGTGGATTGCGCCATCTGAAAAAAAAAATTTTCACGTAATAAGGAAGGAACTCCAGTGAAAAATATTATTGCTTTAAAAAAATATGTCTGAAATGGAGTTGCGATTCTTGTGCGGTATTCATATAAAAAAATATATCTGAGCCTCCCGTTCTTAATCTTACTCATTACGCCATCAGTCCAGCATATGTTCATTATTTATACAGCATATCGGTCGTTTCTACGTTTCGTTCTTGAGTTCAACAGCTCGGCATTCGTGTTTCTTCTCTTTTACAATATGCGTCTCTTGACCCATGTTCACTTTTTCTCTCCTCACAGCTTCTTCAAAGACGGAATTAAAGTTTTTAAAAAAATCTTTGCTGATCTCCACAATTCTCACAAATGGTTTTACCACACACACACACACACACCTCAGGAATCTCACTAATACAGCATTCATTTATTTTCATCCTTCTTCTGCCATTTCCATGCCTCACTGCCATATAACAGTAAAGCAATTCTGTATGATTTGTGGATACGAAATCGACTCCAAACGCTATCCCTGCACAATAAGGAACTCCAGTCCAATCATTTTTATTTTTTTAAATGAATAATGACCTTCTAACTTAAATAACTGCTTATTTATTTTTATTTTTATAATTAGTTTTAATAGTTAAAATAATTGTCAAAGTTTTAATTTTTCAAGATTCCCCGAAAACCACCGTATCTATTGTGACGTCATCTGGCCAAAAGTTTTAGTTATTTTCAACAGATTTTAATAATAATAATAATAATTTCGGAGACCGGGCTTTTGCAGTGGCAGGCCCAACAGCTTGGAACAAACTCCCTTCACATTTGCGAAAGATCGAAAGCACTTCTGAGTTCAGAGCGAAGCTAAAAACTCACCTTTTCAAATTATCGTATCCAGAATAACTTCATTTCTTCAGTAGTATTTCATTAGTCAGTCCACCCGTCCCGGTCAGTCCCGGTTTTACTTTATAATGAGCAACTTTTAACTTACACTGACAGCCGGGCAGACGGGCAGTAATCATGTGTGTTTATAAATGTAAATATGTATGTTAGTAGTAGATAATTAATTTTAAGTTAGATGTTAGTCAAAACACGAGTAAAGCAGTGTTGTACTGTTTATAAAAATAAGTATAGTTTTAAGTCACTAGTTAACACTTCCGTACCGGACCAGGGTAACGCACTTACACAAACGAGAGTTTTACGCTGTATCTATGTTGTTTTTTAAACCACATACTCAATAATTTGGGTAATCCTAGAAAAACTATTTGGTTATCGATCTGCATTAAAAAAATTAATATCGCATTACTACTTTTCTTAATATTAATTCATTTATATCAAATTCCGGTCGAGAATCTGTCCAGCCCGCCCCCCTACCCCTCCGTTCGGGCGTTACCCCGTATCCATCCGCTGGAAGTATCGGGACGATTCTAAGCGATAGCAAGTAATTTCTGAGTTGTTAGTGGAAAGGACTAGATCCCGTTTGTTTACACTGCGCATCTAGTTTGCTCTTTTTACAATGCTATAATGTTCGCTTGCCGGTCAAAGATCATTCGGTCTGGATCGTTTCCGCTACGCGCCAATCGCCAGTCAATATTCGGAAACAAAGCGTTATGGAGAAATACGCGTTATGGTCTAAATTCGTTAGAATATTAATTATGACTTTATTTATGAAACGATTTAGATAATGACTATTGAAATAAGATGAATATGCTTCTTTCTAATTATTACCAAAACAAATTTCCAAAAATTGTGTCATTAACACCCTTTAATAAGCAAAACAAATTGGGGTCCCCGAGTGACCCCCCTTCGGATGAAGTGTGATTTTTTTCTTTCCGGGACGAAAAGGTTAAATAAGTCTTAGTAGTTGTAAGTTCTAAGAGTGATAACTAAGTTATAAGACACCAATCTTAGTTATAAGACACTTGTAATATAAATAGGTTAAATGTATAAATTAATTTGTAAAGCGCCCTTGAGGTGATTTTCTCACAAAAATGGCGCTATAGAAATTATCCAAAAATTATTATTATTATTATGTTCATATAGACCTATAAACACTGATTCTGAATATATAAGTTTTATTAAATAATAGTTAACGTAGAGTTTTAAAAAAATTATTAAAAAGTCCATTTTAAAAGGCGTCATTAAAAACCCTGTCAAGTTGGTATTATTGAATTTGTGAGGCGTGACGTCACCGCGTTCTTAATTCTTCAGTCACCTGGCATATTTGTATTGTAAAATGGCAAGCCGTTCAACATTCCGTGTTATTGGTTTATAGAGGTTTAGACATATAATAATGATTGTTTTAATTGAAACATTATTTCGGCCTAAATAATTCAGTATCAAAAATAGAGTATCTCTATTAGTTTATCTATATCATTTAAAAAATTCAAAAACTTTTACTGTCTAAAAACATCCTGTAACGCCTGTCGCAGCGCTCCAATTCTGATTTTCAAAATGGCCGGCGACGAACAGCTGATTTCAGTTGCCTACAAAAAATACTTCGGTGTCCATAATATCGATTTCGATTCGTAAAGCTAAAAAAATTATAACTTCAAACAATTTTTATACCACTCTCCCTGAATAATATTGAAAAATATAATAATGTAATAAATAAATAATTACGCCTAAATAACGTTTTACTTATTGAATAGTTTCATAGCTTCTTCCATACAAAATGACAACATCTGTTGAAAATAGCTAAAACTTTTGACCAGATGACGTCACAATAGATACGGTGGTTTTCGGGGGATCTTGAAAAATCAAAACTTTGACAATTATTTTAACTATTAAAACTAATTATAAAAATAAAAATAAATGTGCAGTTATTTAAGTTAGAAGGTCATTATTCGTTTAAAAAAATAAAAATAATTGGACTGGAGTTCCTTATTGTGCAGGGATAGCGTTTGGAGTCGATTTCGTATCCACAAATCATACAGAATTGCTTTACTGTTATATGGCAGTGAGGCATGGAAATGGCAGAAGAAAGATGAAAATAAATGAATGCTGTACTAGTGAGATTCCTGAGGTGTGTGTGTGTGTGTGGTAAAACCATTTGTGAGAATTGTGGAGATCAGCAAAGATTTTTTTTTAAACTTTAATTCCGTCTTTGAAGAAGCTGTGAGGAGAGAAAAAGTGAACATGGGTCAAGAGACGCATATTGTAAAAGAGAAGAAACACGAATGCCGAGCTGTTGAACGAAACGTAGAAACGACCCATATGCTGTATAAACAATGAACATATGCTGGGCTGATGGCGTAATGAGTAAGATTAAGAACGGGAGGCTCAGATATATATTTTTTTATATGAATACCGCACAAGAATCGCAACTCCTCCCCTCTGGAGACAGTGAGACTGTGGCTTCCCCGATCGGGGTATTTTGTGAGGCTGAAGGGGAAGGAGATGGTAGGGAAGTACCTGGCTATTCAGATCTGGTCGCCACACGTTTCAATTTTGAATGGTGGTCTTACACCAAGGCAATACTGGAAAGTGTCGCAAATACACTTCTCTATTACAATGTAAAATTTTAATTTCATGCTTTCTCGCTGTTTCTTTATTTTATGTTTTGTCTCTTTCTGTAAGTGTTTTAATTTTTTTTATTTTATCACGTTCTCCATTAAACAGTTATACACCAGAATATTATGGAGAAGATTACAAAATTTAAAGAAATAAAAATGTAAGGGGGCAGTTTCACTATCTTGTGACGTATGTCAGAAGATAGTTATTGAACTCTCTGTAGGTGACATTGAAGATGTCGATGCTCAATACAGATTCATTTAGCAGTTGAATTGCTCTGTTTAATGGCGCATTTTGACAGAAAGAAGTTCTCGCTTTCGGAGCATAAAAAAGTGCGTAGGATCTCCCACGAGTACATATAAATTAATCTCCTTCAACATGGGCGGATTCAGTATAATGCCGGAGATTAGCTTAAAAAGAGTGCGTAAGCACTTTGGGTAACCAAAAATATTTTTTTGCGGGCTTCGAGCATTCCTAAAAAGAACAACGATGGATAAAGAAACGTAGTATGTATAATACCTCACATACAGGTAACGTATAAACCTTTTTTGAACTCTTTCTATTTCTAGGATATGGTTTTGTTCAGAGGGGGCCCAAAAAATGGAGCTATATTCGAAGATGCTGCGGAAGAGTGCTTCGTATGTTCTCCATTTTGCAATTCCATTAGTAAATGATCTCGATTTGAAAGAGAGATTTGCTTCAAAAATCACGCCAAGGTCTCTTATCTTGTTTTTGCGTGTTAATATAATTTTATTAATGTAGTATGGGAATAGAAATGTGTCTTTGGATCTTGTAAATGTAACGACACTGCATTTCTGGATGCTGAAGGGTAAGTTAATCAATTTCGACCATTAAAAAGAGAATCAAGATCATTCTGCAGAAGGATGGAATCGATACGACTTTTAATTGCTCTGAAAAGTTTGATGTCGTCAGCGAAAAGGAGATATTTTGGGCGGTTAATGGTCTTGTCAATATCATTAATGAATAAAAGAAAGAGGAAGGGTCCTAGATTTGATCCCTGGGGAATCGCGGAGTTAGTTTTGTATTGGTGTGAAAGCTGGTGTCCGTAACTGACATACTGACGACAATTGTGTAAGTAGCTAGCTACGAAAGCGAGATGTTTTTTTTATTTATTTATTTGTTTTATTTTAGTAAATTGTACATTTCAGTTTACAATTTCCTAATTAATTATATCATTACATATTTCAAACTATATTTTTTCTTGTTCTATGTATCTCCTACAATAAATTTTGAACTTTCCGATTGGTGCGGCCTTTAGAATTTCTGGTAGAGTGTTGTATAACTTCATCCCTTTGTATAGTAAACTGTTCTGCGTATTCGTTTTGTCCTTTTTTTGTAGTCTGATTTCCTTGCAAGTCCTTGTATTATGTCTGTGAATGTCCTTGTTGTATATAATTTTGTTTGAGAAGTATTTTGGTAGGTTTTGGTACAGATGTAGGGTATAGATACGAGATATAGATAGCGTGTATGTACGCAATATATTTTTTGATCAGTTTGATTAATTTTATACCCTGAAGACGATTGGGTTAAGCGAAACCGGTCGGTATTAGAATAAATAATCCATAGTTTTAAACAGTCACTCAAGCTTTAATTCATAAAATATGTCACGATATAAAATTTTAATTTTGTATTTATTTTAAAATAATAGAACAATGGAGCGTGTCTTTCAAAAACAGTTTTGTTTTCAGATACGTTCAGAATTTTAATTTCAGGATTTTAAAGCAAGGCGGAAAAACACACAAATTTTACCGCCGGGTACTGCCGCCCCGGGAACCATTTATTGGATAACCAACACTCCTGTTCACCCCAAGTGGTTCGCTACGTTTGGTGACTTATTCCGGGTTCATGGGGTGAGGTTTATCTAGTCCATTGCGGCGAATGTATCTATCCACCTACTGCGTGGTGGATCGGATCGGAAGAGACTGCTTTTTTTTACACGAGATACACACAGGAGGCCCTGAGGAAAATAATTTCCCTCAGGGCATATGTCGTCTTTGGGGATGCTGTGTGCAGGGTTTTTTTTTAGGAAAGGAAGGAGATGAGAGTTTTGGGCAGGAAAAGGGTTTAATGGGATGGCTAGGAATCTGGGGTTCAGTGTGTCCTGGTCATCCGCCTCCAAGACCTAAACAAACCTCACCCCATGAACGCGGGCACCCCAGCTAAATCACCAAACGTAGCGAACCACTTGGGTTGTCCTATGGAAGAGCTGTTGGTTATCCATGAAGGTTTCCGTGGCGGCGGTACCCATTTCCGCCTCCCAAATTGTAATTGCTTGAGGGAGACCTCAGGACCCACTCGAGGAATGGATTCACTGACTAGACACTGTCTCCCAGATTCCCAGCCATCCCTCATACCTTTTTTCTATAATTTCCCTAAAAAGACTCCAGTCAGCATCGCCAAAGATGACGAAGGCTCCGAGGGGTATTGTTTTCCTGTGGGGCCTCCTGTGGGGCCTCCTGTGTGGAGCTAATGTTAGAAAAAGCCTCTAAAATATAGGTCAATATGCCAGATGCCTGAAAGGTTAATTGAAAATACATCCCTCAAGGAACCTCTAAAATTTTATGTAAAATACTTGGTCACTGCATATTACAGATAAGATTTTAGGATCCTACTTATAAAACATAAGAAAATCATTAGTATAACAGTGACATCTTAGTCCAAGTGATAAAATGATGAACTGCAGGAGGCCCTGAGAAAAATGATATTGCTCAGAACGTATGTCGTATTTGGAGATGCTGCATATAGGGCTTTTTAACGATGTAACTAACTAACTAACCATCACGCCGTTTCCCCGCAGAGGTAGGCAGAGAGGACAAACCGCCAAACAACTCTATCTTGGCACACACTCCTTGCTTCGTTCACATTCATACATCATCTCATACATGCTCTTCTATTATTCTGACTCTTGACATCGCCCTACTCAAGTATCTGATTGTGCCATGTCTTCCTCGGGCGTCCCCGACTTCGTCTACCATTCACATTTGCGTCATATATTCTCCTTACACTCCTTTCCTCATTCATTCGCTCTACATGCCCAAACCATCTGAGCGTCCCTTTCCTAATCTTATTCATTACGCTTACATCAGTCTTGCATTCTTTGCGGATCTCCACATTTCTCACACGATCATACATGGTTTTACCACACATACGACTCAGGGATCTCATTTCTACAGCATTCAGTCTACTTTTATCCTTTTTCTGCCAGTTCCATGCCTCACTGCCATGCATCAGGGTAGGTACCAGCACTCCATAATGGACGGCTAGCTTCGCTTCTTTTGACAGTTTTTTGTTACCGCCAACGGCGTTCAGTCCTTCATTAATGGAGTTACCGGCATTTACCCTTCTTTCGATATCTCTATGTCTTCCCATCTCACGTAAACGTACTTCCCAAATACACAAACTCATCCACCTGACCATTTAACGATGTGAAAGGTATTCGAAGTGGGTATTCATCTGGAAGGTCATTGTGTCAGGAGTGATGGACATTTAAATCCATCCCTCCTACTGCGAGATTCTGGCTGTATAGGACATAGGATCTGCAAACAATGGTGGGAAGACGCATCCGCTGCCAAATCTAACCCCGTAAACCCGAGCACTCCTGCTTAGTCACCGATCACTTAGGTCGTCCTATATCTGAGAAATTGGTTATTTAATTAATGTCTCTCAGGGCGATGGTTCTCCTATATATCTCTCAAATCGAGTTAGGATAAATATGAATAGAAAGGGACCCAACAAAGACCCCTGTGGTACACCGCATATTGCTGAAATCAGATTGCCAGCATTCAATGCTAGTTTCTTTTCACATCACTCACCACTGCAGTACCAGTCCCTGTCAACGTATCCATCCTCTTCATTGCAAAGGCACAACTTGGTCGTGCTGCTAACGATGCTGTGCCTGCTAGCTCCGGGCTTGGTCGTGGCGTTAGGCAGCAAGCAGGCCATTCCATCCATACACTCAGTGGACTGAAGGCAGTAATGACGAAGGCCTGCAACAGAGGGTGAACGTTTCTTCAATACATCTTATAAAATAATATTTCTTAGTACATAATTTTAAAAGTATTAACTTTATGGCTCGCCATAATATACACATAAATTTGTTACAGACTTTTAACCTTACGATGAAGAATTTTAACCCCTGTGTTTTCCACTATTATCGCAAATCCGCAATTACCCCTTCCCTTTTCCTAACCTTCCACTAAAACTTAAAATTTGTGTTTATGTCAGTTAATATTCTGTATGTAGGTTAGTTAAAATATTTTCCTGACGAAGGAAGGGTTCTTGCAAAACCGGAAGAGTGTGAATAAAATATATTAAAGTGGTCTATAACAAAATGTGTGTGTTTTATAATATACTAGCTTGTACCCGCGGCTTCGCTCGCATGATATTAGGTCACTCACTAACTTGATATTTAAAATATATATAGTTTTATATAGAAACCATCGCAGGCATTCGCACATCAAATCCCCAAAGTTTCATCGCAATCGGATGAACGGTTAGCAATGCATAATTTCATGATGCCAGAACTCATTTTTTTTTTTTTTTTTATATTAACTCCACACAGGAGGCCCTGAGGGAAATATTTTCGCTCAGGGCCTATGTCATCTTTGAAGATGCTGTGTGGAGGGTGCTGTTGAGGAGAGGAAGGAGTGAACATGGGTCTTGAAGAGACCCATATTGTAGGAGGGAGGAAACACAGAAGCCGGCAAATCGTTCCACAGCCGGGCTGTTGTTCTCATGTGACTAATGTCAACCGTGTACAAATGTTGAGCGCGTGTTTGGCGTGTTTCCCGACTATGCACCGGTGCCGAGGGGATCAGTGACGCTAGTTCCTCGGAGCATCTTCCATTGTAATACCGGTAGAACAAGGACAGCATTCCCACCTGACGCCTGTGCTCTAAAGATTGCAGTCCATTTGTTAAGTTAGGAGAATCTATCAAACGGACCGCCCGTTTCTGCACAGAGTCGAGGGTTTTTTTCAGGTATTTTGGGACTCCAGACCAGAGGTGACTGCCAAATTCAACCGTGGGGCGCACTTGCGATTTGTACAGGGTTAGCAGTTGTGTACTATTAAAGTATCTGCGGGCCCTGTACAGTACGCTCAGTTTCTGAGAGGCTAACTCTGGCCTCGATGGAGCCCCCGTACCTGAGCTGGTCACTTAGAGTTACACCAAGCATATCAATGGAAGGCCTGTTCGGGAGATTGCTTCCGTTGAAGGAGACTAGATTATCATTCCGATCCCTTTTAGACGTAATCAGACATGATTGGGTCTTTGAAACATTAAATTCGACGAGGTTATTCTTACCCCAAGAGAAAACACTCTCGAGGTAACCGTCCATTCTTTGTTTCAAAGCCCTCCGAGCCATTGGGATTTGTGAGCCCTTTGGAGGCTTGTCAAACAAAAAGCTATCATGGACTGTACTGTCATCCGCGTAACAATGAATCGGTGCACATGTCAAGAGGTCATTGATGTGCAACAGAAACAAAGTCGGAGACAGAACCGATCCCTGTGGGACGCCAGCATTTATCGAATGCGAGGAAGAGGTGAAACCATCAGCAACCGCCTGAATCGACCTCTCCCTCAAAAAGTCGGCAATCCACGTACACAAGGAAGCGGGAAGTCCGTAAGAAGGCAGTTTGTTGACAAGCCCTCGGTGCCAAACCCGGTCAAAGGCCTTGGAAATATCCAGTGCAACGGTTTGGGTCTCACCAAAGCGTTCCAGGCACCGCCCCCAAACATGTGTCACATACGCGAGAAGATCACCGCACGAGCGGTTCCGCCGGAATCCGTATTGACGGTCGTTAATAATTTTGTTCTTCTCGAGGTATGTGAGTAGTTTGTCGTTGACCACACGTTCCATCACTTTTGACAGAACAGATGTGATCGCTATGGGGCGGTAGTTGGCCGGGTTAGAGCGGTCACCTTTCTTTGGAATAGGGTGAATGATCGCTTTTTTCCAACCAGAGGGCACAGACCCAGACTTCAGGGACATTTTGAAAAGCTTCGTCAAAAAAGGAGCTATTTCTGCAGCGCATCTCTTCATTACCAGGGCAGGTATTCCGTCAGGCCCACTAGCTTTATTGACATCAAGCCCTCGTAAGACTTGGAGTACATCCCGATGCCGAATCCTCAGCTTTTTCATACGAAAACCGCAGTGAGGAACCGACGGCGGGATAGCACCTTGGTCATCGTGGGTCGAGTTTTCCGCGAACATTTTGCCTAATAAGTTAGCCTTTTCGGCGGCGGTATTTGCTAGAGAGCCGTCAGGTCTGGTAAGAGGTGGCAGACTGGGTTTGCAGAAATTGCGACCTATAGAGCCCGCAAGCGACCAGAACGCTCTGCTACCATGCGGGCAGGCAGCCAGCTTTCTGCTGACCTGCAGGTCGTGCTCGAATTTCGATCTATTGATGATTCTCTTACTTTCCTTTGCAATTTGGTTGTATAATATTCTGTTTTCGGACGTTCGAGATGTGTTGTAGGCTCGGTAAGCCGCGTTTGTAAATAGAAACCATTGTAAATAGAAACCATCACGGGCATGCACACATCAAATCCCCAAAGTTTCATTGCATCGGATGAATGTTTTAGCAACGCATAGCATATATACATATATTTCTCAGCTCAGGTATGGGGGCTCCATCGAAGCCAGAGTAAAGTTAGCCTCTCAAAAACTGGGCGTACTGTACAGGGCCCGCATATACTTTAACAATGCACAAATGCCAACACTGTACAAATCACAAATGCGCCCCACGGTTGAATTTAGCAGCCACCTCTGGTCTGGAGCCCCAAAATACCTGTTAAAAAAAAAAAACCCTCGACTCTGTGCAGAAACGGGCGGTCCGTTTGATAGATTTTCCTAACTTAACAAACGGATTGCAATCTTTAGAGCACAGGCGTCGGGTGGGAATGCTATCCTTGTTTTACCGGTACTTCAATGGAAGTTGCTCCGAGGAACTAGCGTCATTGATCCCTTCGGCACCGGTCATAGTCAACGTACACGGTTGACATTTGTTACATGAGAACGGGTCGCTTCTTCCACTCGTTCTTATGTTCAACAGCTCGGCTGTGGAACGATTTGCCGGCCTCTGTGTTTCCTCCTTCCTACAACATGGGTCTCTTCAAGACCAATGTTCATTCCTCCCTATCTTCAAAAAGACCCTCCACACAGCATCTCAGATGACATAGGCCCTGAGGGAAATCATTTTCCTCAGGGCCTCCTGTGTGGAGTTGAATGCCTCAAGTTTTTTTTTACATTATAAAAAAAAAACTTGAGGCATTCGAGATGTGGATCTACAGAAGAACACTCAAAATAAGACAGAGCTATGAATGAAAATGTTATCGTTTGGATGAATAAAGAGAAAGAAGTTATGAAAACATCAAAAACCCTGAAACTTCAATATCTTGGACATGTGAAGAGACATCAAGAGAAGTACAAGATCTTGCATCTCAATAGAAAGAAGTTATTAAAACATCAAAAACCCTGAAACTTCAATATCTTGGACATGTGATGAGACATCAAGAGAAGTACAAGATCTTGCATCTCAAGAGAAAGAAGTTATTAAAACATCAAAAACCCGGAAACTTCAATATCTTGGACATGTGATGAGACATCAAGTACAAGATCCTGCATCTCAATAGAAAGAAGTTATTAAAACATCAAAAACCCTGAAACTTCAATATCTTGGACATGTGATGAGACATCAAGAGCAGTACAAGTTCTTGCAACTCAAGAGAAAGAAGTTATGAAAACATCAAAAACCCTGAAACTTCAATATCTTGGACATGTGATGAGACATCAAGAGAAGTACAAGATCTTGCATCTCAAAAGAAAGAAGTTATTAAAACATCAAAAACCCTGAAACTTCAATATCTTGGACATGTGATGAGACATCAAGAGAAGTACAATATCTTGCATCTCAAGAGAAAGAAGTTATTAAAACATCAAAAACCCGGAAACTTCAATATCTTGGACATGTGATGAGACATCAAGTACAAGATCTTGCATCTCAATAGAAAGAAGTTATTAAAACATCAAAAACCCTGAAACTTCAATATCTTGGACATGTGATGAGACATCAAGAGCAGTACAAGTTCTTGCAACTCAAGAGAAAGAAGTTATTAAAACATCAAAAACCCTGAAACTTCAATATCTTGGACATGTAATGAGACATCAAGAGCAGTACAAGTTCTTGCAACTCAAGAGAAAGAAGTTATGAAAACATCAAAAACCATGAAACTTCAATATCTTGGACATGTGATGAGACATCAAGAGAAGTACAAGATCTTGCATCTCAATAGAAAGAAGTTATTAAAACATCAAAAACCCTGAAACTTCAATATCTTGGACATGTAATGAGACATCAAGAGCAGTACAAGTTCTTGCAACTCAAGAGAAAGAAGTTATGAAAACATCAAAAACCCTGAAACTTCAATATCTTGGACATGTGATGAGACATCAAGAGAAGTACAAGATCTTGCATCTCAATAGAAAGAAGTTATTAAAACATCAAAAACCCTGAAACTTCAATATCTTGGACATGTAATGAGACATCAAGAGCAGTACAAGTTCTTGCAACTCAAGAGAAAGAAGTTATGAAAACATCAAAAACCCTGAAACTTCAATATCTTGGACATGTGATGAGACATCAAGAGAAGTACAAGATCTTGCATCTCAATAGAAAGAAGTTATTTAAACATCAAAAACCCGGAAACTTCAATATCTTGTCCATCATCAGGGCAGGTCCTGATGATGGACACTGTAACACTGTCCGAAATGTTGGCTAAAGAAGGAGGTAGCGAAACACGGCATAACACCCCAAAAATAAATAACAAAAATACGCACATATTTTTTTTATTTTTTTGGGCTGTTATGCCGTGTTGCGCTACCTACTTCTTTAACCAACGTTTCGAACTGCGTTACAGTATCTATCATCAGGGCTGATGCATCAGGAAGGAATGAATCTTGAACAGACCCATGTTGTAGGAATTATTAGCAATATTACAATGATGGTGTTTGGTACGCCCTCTTTGAAGGATTGGCGACAATATAATGTGATTCTCGTGACTGCTAATAATCAAAATCAACCATTAAGGTTCACAGATGTCGCTCGCTTTAAGTTTTTGCATAAAATTACAAAACAAAAAATTATTGAAATTATATTAAGGGGTTAGGCCACCCTAGAGGCCGAAAAATAGGCTATTTTAGGGTTTTTTTTCCAGAAATACTACAAAATAAAACGAGATTCCAATATAAAGCATTTATTAAACATATTAGTGACTGTACGTGAAAAATTTTTTGAAGCGATTAATTTCAAAATGGCGGCTGTATAGCGTTTTTCTCCGTTTTTTAGGGTCCACGGCCGGCCACACAACTCCTGTAATTTTTGAATTTTAAAATATATTTTTTTTATTTTAAGTAGTAACTGCTATAGAAGTACGTGGGATTTTTTCAATATATTAATTTTTTGGCCAACTGGCGCACTTCCAAAATGCAAAGTTAAAAATTTGCCTAAAAAATCATCAGGTTATTTTAATAACAAATGAACCACGCAATATAAAAAAAAATCTACGTACTTCTATAGACAATGTATTTTTGAAGATATATTCAAAATTTCAAGAAAATCGGTTGAAAATTGTCTGAGTTATATTTCCGGCAAATTTAAAAAATGCTGTTTTGAGATACACGCGTTTGAAGTTTTGAGGTGTAGTAATAATTTTGCAATACCTTCAATCTGCAATGCCCGCACCATACGATTGACTTTCTAGATTATCGTCCTGCTTTTGCTTTTCTTTTCTGCTTGATATTAAAGCGATCCTTGTGTCTTTTACCCGTTCAGACAGCGATCTCTCTGAACGCTTTATGCGATTACTTATGTACTAAGTACTAAACTAAGTACTATGTACTAAAATTCTAAAATCGAGTACTTAGAGATTCTTTCGGACCGTAATCTTTTGGGACATCGTTTTTGAGGTCGTAGGGGACAATTTAAAAAAATAAAAATAATAACAATATTTCAAAAATCCTAGGGTGGCCTAACCCCTTAACAGTGGAAGTAATTGTTCCGGAGGCCTCCGAGGAATGCAGAAACCAACATTAAGGGGGGGTAGGGTTTTAAAGACTAAAAAAAGATTGATGATTTTTTTTTTGAGATATGAATAATGTTGGTTTATTTTATATACACGTTATAGTATGACATCTGAAGTACCTTTAAAAAAAAATTGTATAAAAAATATCAATAAATAAGTCCGTGAGAGCGAATCTCCCGAGGAACCCCGAAAATGCGGTGAACATCATACATAACTCGTTAACAAATGATTTTAAACAAAAAAATCTAAATGTTTTAAAAAGGTGATATGTTTTTCTAGGTAGTGACGTTGAAGTCAAAAATGTGATTTTTGCTAAAATTTTCGGTAAATACGTTATTATAAAATGGAAAAAAAAAGTTAAAAAAAACTCTTCGTCACTACCTGTTGATTTATGTGAACAAATAGTGTACAAAATTTCAAAAGGATCGGTCAAGTAGATTTTGAGTTATAATGTTCACGAACTTTTTTTAAAAAAATGCGAGAAAATCGATTTAAAGATTTTTTATACTTGAATTGAGCAAGAGGACCGGTCGCTTGAAACGCTGTATCTTCGTTAGTTTTGCTCCGATTTACTTGAAATTTTGACACAATACTCTCGACATGTTGTACATTTAGAAAAAAAATAATGTTAAAAACGGCTTTTAAAACCCTACCCTTTTAAGGTTAGTGAAACCAATTTTTTCATTGATTTCTGTGTCGGATGCCTTTGTTTGTGATATTTTGTATTTCGCATGACTTTAGATTCTCGAATCACTAATATAGTTCTGAGATCATTATCTCAAAAAGCTTGGGGAGTTTACAGACCCCATACTTGAAAAAAATATAATGCAAGTATTGAGACATCTAGAATGATTCGTTAAAGGATTTTATATGCTACATTATTATGAAAGTAGCAGATCGCGGGAGTATTTGAAAATATAAAAAAAAAAATATGCATCTAGGGAAAATTTGCCTAAAATTCTGGCAGCAAAGCTATCCGAAGTATTTTAAATTGCATATTGTGGCCAAAAGCGCTTCAATGGATACAGGATGCGGCTAATGGCCTTTTAAAACACGGTGGTGACCGCAGCCTTCACCAAGCGCCACTCCTGAGTGAGCGTTGGGCCCGAGCTCACCCAAGACCACGCCCTGCATAACAATGTTATTTTATTTTTTTTACATTAACTCCACACAGGAGGCCTTGAGAAAAACAATTTCCCTCAGGGCCTATGTCATCTTTGAAGATGCTAAGTGGATGGTGTTTTTGAGGAGAGGAAGGAGTGAACATGGGTCTTGAAGACACCCATGTTGTAGGAGGGAGGAAACACAGAGGCCGGCAAATCGTTCCACAGCCGAGATGTTGAACTCAAGAACGAGTCGTAAAAACGATCCGTTCTCATGTGACTAATGTCAACCGTGTACAAATGTTGGGCGCGTGTTTCCCGACTATGCACCGGTGCCGAGGGGATCAATATCGCTAGTTCTTCGGAGCATCTTCCATTGTAATACCGGTAGAACAAGGACAGCATTCCCACCTGACGCCTGTGCTCTAAAGATTGCAATCCGTTTGTTAAGTTAAGAAAATCTATCAAACGAACCGCCCGTTTCTGCACAGAGTGGAGGGTTTTTTTTAGATATTTTGGGGCTCCAGACCAGAGGTGGTTTATTATTATTAATTCTTTATTTTTTTCTATTTATGTTCTGGTTTCTTCACTGCGTAATATATATAAATATGTATAACTATATAGGACGTGTGGGATTGCACTATCTTCCCCACATCCTAGAATAAAGAAAAAAAAAGCGTTATTTTTGCATTATTAATTGTATATCTATAAACATTTTATGTTTTTTTTTTATGTTAAGAAATCTAACTATCGTAACTTGACTGTGAACATTTTTATTTGATGCAGTAATTAGGGAAACTTAACCTTTAACTGTGGACGCCGGGTCTCAGAGGCCCACCCCCTTCTTCAATTTCTCGGAATCAACACCTTCCTCGCGCACGCCACCCTCGCGCGTCTCAGTAGCTTCAGTTTTAGTTGTGTTTGGACCAAGGAAGAAGAAATTCGCGTCGTCCGGCACTTATAACGTGAGTGATAATCATTTAAAATTTGATCGGGGTCTGTGAGACGCGCTGACTATAATGGCCATACAAATATACTTCATATACACGGGCCTTTGAGACCCGCCTACTATAATTCTCTTACATTTTAACCCTTTGAATGGCAGGAGACCAGATTTGTCCCAGCACACATGCGTCTCGTATAAATCGCTGTAACTCCATTACTATCAAAGTGAGAGTTATATTTTAAACAGTGTTAAAAAGAAAAAACATTGGGCTTTTTATTCTGATCTAAAAAATAACGAAAAAAAAAGTAAAATGTATACTTTTATGGAACCAAAGTTTTGAATCGCAATTTGAAAAAAAAAATTGAAACTTTGAGAATTTTTTATTAATTATTTTTATATCAAAAGACAAAAAAAGTGAGGTAACAGTAACGTTTATAATACATTTGTCTAATAAAATATATATGTGTGTTAATTTTTTTTTGTTATTAGTAATTTTAGTTAGAAAAAGCGTGAGGTGAGCCATTTTTGAAACTTTTTTATGTTTGCATGCAAAATTTTGGTATTTTAAAAATTATATGTTTATTTTAAAATATAAAATTTGAAAGCGTATTTTATCACCTTTCAAAAACAGTTAATTTTGGGATATCTTCAGAAATATTCCATTTATTTGCATTTTATTGAAAAGCGGAAATATTTTGACCATCTGAAAAATACCCCAAAATTTTGAAGGGTTTTAATAGTATAATCTTGTTTATTTGTTCTAAAAATTGAAAAAAAAACGGTGGTCAGTAGTACATCAGCTGTGAAACGTGGTGCCCAATCACAAAAGAACATTCTGCCTGCTGCAAGAAGCCAGTTTGTCTTCAGTGTTCCAAACCTCTACGTTCTGAGTGCCAGTAATTTTACATAAGTTTGACCCTTGTCAGAAATTTTATTTTATTTTTTTCAGAAGTTTTTTTTTATGAGTTTTTGTTACTCTTTTCTTTATTAGCTTACTTTTGTTTTAAATTTATTTATTTCTGTTATTTTTTTTGTTTGAGTTGGTAGAGCGTTGTATAGTTTTGTCGCATTGAATTTCATATTTCTTTGTCCAAAAGATGTTTTCAAACTGGCTGTAGCTAGAATATTTTGGTTTATTGCCCTGGTTGTGTATCTATGTTGGACAGTGGAGTATTCTGATATGTTTTTTTTTTAATTTTAAATAAAATATTTTATGCATAAAGTTTTTGTATGTTGTAGACTTGAATGCTTTGAAACAATTCTTCTGTCGGAGTTCTAACCGGTAATTTCAAAATTGTCTTTAGTACTCCTTTTTGGGCTATATTGATCCGGTCCATGTGAGTGCTCAAGGCAGATCCCCATCCAGTTATCCCGTACTCTATTTGGAGATAATTATTAAAATATGAATAAAAGTAGATTATTTTTATTTCTCGATCTTTTATTTATAAATACTTTATACATATAAACTCCTTGCTAAAGTCGGATTGGTCCAGGTATGAAAATAAGAAGAATTTTATGAAGGGGTCTGTGTGACCCGACGTCGATGGGAGTGTGATTTTTATTTCACGTCCATAGTTAAGGGTTAAAAAGGATAACAACAATTAATAATTTCAGTCCTTTTACTCAAAAATAATTAAGCGCGTAGATAATAAAAATAAAAAACAATTAAAAAAAATCATCGTTCATACCTATCTAGAAATAATATAAATACATCGTCTGTAAGTGGTTTGTCCACAGTTTGATAATGCTTTCAAAAGGCGAACTAGCTGTCACACGTAATAATAATTACAAAGCAGAACTTATTTATAGATAAACTGTTTTTATAAATTGAATAATAATATTATTGAATACATAAAAGATATAAAAATTACAATGGAATTCAACAAATTAAACCTGATAACAATAAATAAGAGATAAATTTAATATAATTTAATGAAAACAAATAACTTTGTGTACACCACTATTTTATCTTATATATACAAAACAATTTTTGTTTGTTTGTTTGTTCGTATGTTATGCGCTGCCATACCGTTCATCCGATTGCGATGAAACTTTGGTGATTTGTTGTGCGCACACCCGCGAAGGTTATAGGCTATATATAATGGTAAGCTCTAGCGTTATGAAATTTGCATAATTGGAAATGAGTGTATTTTATATATTTTAGCGGCAGAAGAGTAATGAAGGAGGTGCGGTTAGCGGGAGGGATGACGAGAGAGGGAAGGCGTGAAAGAAGGAAGGGGGACGCGGGGGAAGGGGACGCGGGAGGGGAACGGGGTCGCATGGTAAAGGAAATGCAGTGAGAAACAATTTATTTATTTGCATTGCAACGCATGCCGGGTACCAGCTAGTTAACAATATCAACATGTTTCGAAGACTATATTTTCTTCGTCAGGATAATAAGTTAATAAAAATAACAAAAGACAAACAAGTATAGACTAATTAAAACATAGACAAAATATTAGAAAGGAGTGGTGATTAATTACTTAAAATATATAATAAAGAACAATTATATAAAATAAAATATAAAAATTATTTTAGAATGGGTAAAAAATTACATTAAGATAATAAAAAATCTTTTAAAAACAAAACAAGAAGTCTAAATAACATAATAAATTACTATAAATATAAGTTTTGTTAATAAAATAGTGGTGTACACAAAGTTATTTGTTTTCATTAAATTAATAATGACGCCACAAAGTGAATTTGCGAATTTTGAAGAAATAAATTTAATATTGTATTCTCTGCTGAGATTACGGTTCAGTAGGCTAAAAAAATTTGGTCACTATCATTAAAGAAGCCCTCGAGCCACCACTGGTAAGAGAGTTACAACGATTTCTTTGTCATGACTGGTTGAAAGCGAACAAATTAGCTTGAAGGGTTAACTACATGTCGTGATAGGCTAAAGGAATTCTCATCCATAATTTATTATAACAAAGTAGGAACTGCATTTCCTTCCACTGGCAGTACTTTAAACGAATGCTAAGCAGTGTTGCCGTGCCGCTGAATAACACGCAATTTTTTACTGCAGGCAACCTCGGTGACATGTGTTTTGGCGCGCATTACAGCAATGAATTTGCAAATGGCGGCATACCTCCAGTAGTTCATAATAACTGAAATTTGCATTAGAAATAAGTACCTAGCTGCCTTGAAGAAGGGGTGATAAGTAAAGAATAATGTTAGAGAAAACGTATTTATATTAAAAACGACAACAAAGAGACAAAACCGGAAATATTTTCATTTTTAAATCAACTTTTGGACGTATTGACTCTTTTCCACAAAAAAAAAACTACAAATTGATTTTGAAAGACTGTTATTTTATCTAGTGAATTTTTTTTTTAATTTTGTGAAAATATGCTCATTTTTAGTACAATAAGGTTTTAGCTTAGGGCGTTGGCAGATTTGTTTTTTTTTTTTTTTTACATTAACTCCACACAGGAGGCCCTGAGGAAAAAATAATTTCCCTCAGGGCCTATGTCATCTTTGAGGATGCTGTGTGGAGGGTGTTTTTGAGGAGAGGAAGGAGTGAACATGGGTCTTGAAGAGACCCATATTGTAGGAGGGAGGAAACACAGAGGCCGGCAAATCGTTCCACAGCCGAGCTGTTGAACTCAAGAACGAGTCGTAGAAACGACCCGTTCTCATGTGACTAATGTCAACCGTGTACAAATGTCGAGCGCGCGTTTGGCGTGTTTCCCGACTATGCACCGGTGCCGAGGGGATCAATGACGCTAGTTCCTCGGAGCATCTTCCATTGTAATACCGGTAGAACAAGGACAGCATTCCCACCTGGCGCCTGTGCTCTAAAGATTGCAATCCGTTAGTTAAATTAGGAGAATCTATCAAACGGACCGCCCGTTTCTGCACAGAGTCAAGGGTTTTTTTCAGGTATTTTGGGGCTCCAGACCAGAGGTGGCTGCCAAATTCAACCGTGGGGCGCACTTGCGATTTGTACAGGGCTAGCAGTTGTGTACTATTAAAGTATCTGCGGGCCCTGTACAGTATGCCCAGTTTCTGAGAGGCTAACTTAACTCTGGCCTCGATGGAGCCCCCGTACCTGAGCTGGTCACTTAGAGTGACCAATTGTTAAATTTTCAAACGAAATTTTGAATTACAAAACATACATTTCAAATCATATAATAAAATAAATCAATAAATTATTCGGGAAAGCTACATTTAATTTTAGTTCAAATAAAATCATTAAAAAAAATTTGCGCCCTTGTTTTGTGACGAAAATACTTCAGTTCATCTATTTATTTACGGTCTTACAAACAAATATATTTAAAAAACAAATTACATTCTTATTTTGCATAGACATTTTTAAAAATTATTAATACTTATGATCAAACAATATTACATAAAGTACATAAATTTAATTGTTTTATCATCACGAGTTTGAGCATTTTTGAATGTGGGTATTTATCAAAGCAAATTTGGAATGAAATAATATCGATTTTGAGTCATTATGTTATAATGCTGGTTTGAAGAATAATTGATCTTTTTATTAAATTCCATAAACGTTGATTCGACGAAAAAACTGTGTTTGATAATGGAATATTTTAAATAAATAAAGCAATAATTGAGTTAATTGGTATTGTGGATTTAAGATAATTGATGTATCTACCGATCTGACGTGTTGCAGTCATTTTTGGTACGTACGTTAAAAAAATCCATTTTAGTGTAATGAAGTATTGGCATTTCTCAAATTTTTTTTTTACATTAACTCCACACAGGAGGCCCTGAGGAAAATATATTCCCTCAGGGCCTATGTCATCTGGGATGCTGTGTGGAGGGTCTTTTTGAGGAGAGGAAGGAATGTACATTGGTCTTGAAGAGACCCATGTTGTAGGAGGGAGGAAACACAGATACCGGCAAATCGTTCCATAGCCGAGCTGTTGAAATCAAGAACGAGTCGAAAAAACGACCCGTTCTCATGTGACAAATGTCAACCACGTGCATATGTTGGGCGCGCGTTTGGCGTGTCTCCCGACTATGCACCGGTGCCGAAGGGATCAATGACGCTAGATCCTCAGAGTATCTTCCATTGAAATACCGGTAGAACATGGATAGCATTCCCACCCGACGCCTGTGCTCTAAAGATTGCAATCCGTTCATTAAGATGGGAGAATCTATCAAACGGACCGCCCGTTTGACTACAAAATTTAACTACAACTAAAATTTGTGTCAAAAGTTTTTAAAACGAAAGACTAAAATACTTGACAACGTACCAAAATTCAGTTTTTCTTACATATATTTGTATGTGTCATCATGAATTAGACCATTTAAAAAAACTTCATAGATAATATTTAATGTGGACGCAAAATTCAACTTTGAGAGTTTATAGCAAAAAAATTCTGAGAAAATTTCCGTTTATAATGTCTACGAGTTTTTAATGTCTACGAGTTTTTAATGTCTACGAGTTTTTAATGTCTACGAGTTTTTAATGTCTACGAGTTTTTAATGTCTACGAGTTTTTAATGTCTACGAGTTTTTAATGTCTACGAGTTTTTAATGTCTACGAGTTTTTAATGTCTACGAGTTTTTAATGTCTACGAGTTTTTAATGTCTACGAGTTTTTAATGTCTACGAGTTTTTAATGTCTACGAGTTTTTTTATGTCTACGAGTTTTTAATGTCTACGAGTTTTTAATGTCTACGAGTTTTTAATGTCTACGAGTTTTTAATGTCTACGAGTTTTTAATGTCTACGAGTTTTTAATATTTTTTTTATAAGTCTTAAAAATACGAAATAATTATTTAAATGTAGATAAATTTATTGGCTATGTAGAACTAAATTCGGTTTAAGTGTTTTCTTATTAAAATTCGGAGATATAATTTTTTTAATGTGGGCGGAAAACATTCAAAATGAGCACCCTTAAATAAAGGGCAAACCACAGAAAAGGTTTTTATTTGGTCCGTCGCTCGAGTGGTTAAATAGTTATTAAAAAAAAAGTTTAAAATCGGTCTAGTTTAGTATGCGAAAAATGGGGAATACAAATCGAATCCTCGATTTTCATGATTGTATTTTTAGGTATTATCACCCTGAGCAGTTGTTTTTTTGCAATATTCATTTATTTATTTAATACTAGCTTTTACCCGCGGCTTCCCTCGCATGGTATTACGGGAAATTACTATAGCGGTTGAACTTATCAATAATCCCCCCTCCTCCCCACCCCCACCCCCTCCCGCATTCCATACAGTCATTCCCTTACATTCAGCATTCCATACATTCATTCCCTTACATTCAGTTTTCAAACATTTCGTTTGCCACCTAAATTTCATAAAGCTATAGCTCAAAGAAAAAAAGAATTGTCCAATTTTGTTCATTCGTTCGGAATTTATGCGCTTACAAACATTTCGGATGTTTATTTTTAATTAAATATTTGGAAGTTTGTTAATATAATAAAAAAATTACACTATTTATTATTCAGTCTTTATAATCGTTACGAATTATATTTTTAATATAGGAACTCAAATCTGATATTTATTCCTCGCTTGTCCAAAAAAAACGAAACGATTTTTTTCTGACGTTAGAAATAACTCGCTTTTGTTAGCGACAGAAAACGTATAACAAATATAATATATTCATATTTATAATTTCATAACGCCAGAGCTTGCCATCGTATATAGACTGTAGTCTTCGCACATAATTTAGCTTTCTATTGGTGAATGAATTTTTAAAGTCTTTTTATTGGTTAATTCGTGAAAGCGTCATAAACGAACTCTAGCAGTTTCGCATTATTATTATTTTTATTTATTGTTCTCTAGATTTTATGGGTTAAATCTTCCCCACAGGAAAAATTTAACCCTTCCACACACATGATCATCTAGTCAAGATTCTTTGATAAATCTAATAAGCCTAAATTTTCAATTAAAGAGCTAGGTATAATGCCATTAGCCGAAATAACAAATGGTAATATTTTTATAGTCCGAGAATGCCAAATTCTTTTAATCTCATTTCCTAAATCTGTATATTTTCTAATTTTTTCAGAAACAGATTTTTGAATATTGCAGGAATTTGGAATATCGACATCAATGATA
Source organism: Glyphotaelius pellucidus (assembly GCA_936435175.1). Classification (NCBI taxonomy): domain Eukaryota; kingdom Metazoa; phylum Arthropoda; class Insecta; order Trichoptera; family Limnephilidae; genus Glyphotaelius; species Glyphotaelius pellucidus. The sequence continues at coordinate 1,241,210 of OW386565.1, forward strand.
TAAGTTATTTATTTAATTTTTTCATGTAAAACTATATCGGGTCTATTATGACGAATCGTTCTGTCTGTTAGTATAGTTTTATCATAATATATTTTATAAAATTCATTTTCTAAAAACGAATTCGGTTCGTATTCATAATATGGTACTACATTACGGCAGTCAATCAATTTATGTTTAGTTACCAAACTTGATGAATTATTTTTAAAACCTGATTGTGTCTAAAAGTATATTCGGAAGGCGCTAATATAGAACATCCCGATATAATATGTTCTTAAGTTTCCGGAAAAGCCAAACATTTTCTACATAAATCATCAATTTGATTTCTATCTTTGATTATATACTTTTTTTAATTTTTAGTTTTAATGACTCTATCCTGAATGGCAAGCATAAATCCTTCTATTTCTGCGCTCAATTCTCCAATACTCAACCATTTGTTTGACGAAAGTTTGTCAACATACGTTTGGTTGAGATAATTGAAGTGTTTGGCGTGAATAATTTTATTTGACATTATTATTATTATTCGTATTAGTATGGATAAACGGTGTACAAATACCATAAACACAGATTACCTATCACAAAATCATAGTTACATAAGAAATAAAAAAAAGTACAACAGTTAATTTTGGCTTTTGATTAAGAAATTACAACTGAGATATTTATTTATTGTTGTTTTTTATTTATTGTTGTTATACGCCCATATGGGCTTTTACGTAGATTATAAAATAATATTTAAGATATCGAGGATTATACATACATAGAATTTAAAACAAAAGTTATAAAAATGAAAACATTTTAAAAATATAAAGGTAGTTTTTGAAGAATATAGCGTAAAACCGTGAAATATTTGAAACAATATAACATTTGACAATAACATGGAATAAAATATAATTTAAAACATTACAATAACACATCAAATTGTTGTTATACGCCCATAGGGGCTTTTAACCCCTATTGTGCGGCTTGAATTTAGTAAATATCTCAAAGCCAAATATAATATTGAAAATTATTTTTGAAATAAAAGACAACTTCTACAAGAGCAACATTTTTTACGTTGGAATTTTCATTGACGGTAATGAAATACATTAAAAAATTCTAAAACCTAGCTCTACACACTGTAAACTGCAGTTCACCTCAAGGTAGTCATTATTTCACTGGACTGCATATGTAGCCAGCCGCGCTATAGGGGTTAAATAGATTACAAAATAATATTTAAGATATCGAGGATTACACATACATAGAATTTAGATCAAAAGTTATAAAAGTGAAAACATTTAAAAAATATACAAGTAGTTTTTGAAGAATATAGCGTAAAACCGTGAAATATTTTAAACAATATAACATTTGACAATAACATGGAATAAAATATAATTTAAAACATTACAATAACACATCAAATCGTTAAATATATTATACCCACGTTACAATAATTTGTAGGATTCCACAAAGTGTTGGTTTAAATTGCATTTTAGATTATAAAGGGAATCAGCGAATAAATCTACAATATCACCAAACTTGTTGCCTAAATCATGCATCCTATTGGTAAGTGAGTGTGATTAATAGTTGATTGTGTATGTGTTGCAAAAGAATGTAATATTTTGTCTAGTATTCCTTGTCGGTACATGGAGTTTAATAGTAGTAACAATGGCAGGGCTGTCAATTAGGTTGTTCATGACTCTAATAAAATTAAATCTGAAATGATTCTTCTGTCAGATAGCGTAATTAAATTAAGTCGATTCATCAAACTTATATAATTAATGTTTTCTATTGGGATTTTGAGCTTGAAATTTAAGTACCTAAGAAATTTGTGTTGAACCCGTTCTATTTTGTTAGAGTGTACTATAGAAAGGGGACCAAATAGGTGAATTATATTCCACTTGATTTCTAAATAATGAAATATAGAGTGTTTTCATGCAATCCAAGGACTTAAAATCAGTTAAGGTTCTACAAAGGAAGCTAAGCATCTTTAAAGCCTTATTAGTTATTTCATCTATATGTGCTGTGAAAGTTAAGTTTGAATCGAATATAACTCCCAAGTCGCGAATTTGTGATACTGGTGTTAATTTAACATTATTTAAATTATATTCATGTAAGATTTGAGAATGAGTTCTGGAAAATCGAATTACTTGACATTTCTCAATGTTCAAAAATAACATATTTTGTTTGCACCATTTAAAAAGTTCATCTAAATTAGCTTGTAAAATTAGGCAATCATGTATATTTCGTATTCTTTTAAACAATTTTAGATCATCTGCAAAAAGTAGGACTTGTACATCTTTAAATATATTTACAATGTCATTAATGAATATTAAGAAGAATATTGGGCCGAGGTGGGACCCTTGCGGGACACCACTTGTGGCCTCGAATACATAGGATTCTATAAAATTAATCCTGACACTAAGCACTCTATTACTGAGGTAACTGATAATCCATGTCAATTAACTACCTTTGATGCCCAACAGTCTGAGTTTAGATATAAGAATGTGATGTCGAACCTTATCAAATGCTTTACTGAAATCGGTGTAAATAGAATCCACTTGTTGTTTCAGACTAAGGGATTCGCATTTGTAATTATTATAGATAGTTAAATTACTTAAGGTAGATCGACCTCTGATAAAGCCATGTTGGTTAGGAACAATAATATTGTTGATAGGTTTTACAATGGTATCTAATACTAATGACTCGAAAAGTTTGGGTAAAGCAGACATAATACAAATAGGTCTATAGTTTGATATATCGCTTTTGTCACCTTTTTTATGAATAGGCGTTAAATAACTCTTTTTCCACAGAGCCGGAAAACAGCCAGAAGCTAAGGATTTGTTAAAAAGTTTATGCAAAGGATACAAGAGATACAATTACAAATACCGATTTTTAAATTAAATTTTATATTTTTGTTATTGTTTTTGGGGTGTTATGCCGTGTTTCGCTACCTCCTTCTTTAGCCAACGTTTCGGACAGCGTTACAGTGTCCATCATCAGGGCAGATGAGTAGTATACTCATGATGATGGACACTGTAACGCTGTCCGAAACGTTGGCTAAAGAAAGAGGTAGCGAAACACGGCATAACACCCCAAAAACAATAACAAAAATACTTTTTGGCCGTGAAAACCTAAAAACATACCTAAATTTTATATTTTTAATTTAACTTTAATTTTAACCTTTGGATGAGATATGCGGTTGTGCAGAGTGGAATTGTTATGTCTGTGTATTAAAAATGACTGGCGAAGGACCTTGATTGTGTTTACTATCACTGCTTGAAAAAATGGCAAAAATAATGGCATGGAAAGGAAAGGACTCACCGAAAGGAATTTGTAGGCTGGCCCTCGTCTGCTTTCTCTCCATCCAATATGCACACACAGCGATAGGCGCGAATTATTTTATTTTATAAAACAGCGGAATTAGTTTAAAGGCGGAGCGGAGCACAAAATGGCTAGTTGTTGCGGCGGGCGTTTTATTACAGACTACTGAATAAGGATTGACGGGTAGGCAATGGATAGGTAGGAAAAAGGAATTGGCAACAATATTACTACCAAATCCCAAGCAGTGACAGTATGTATGTGTGCTATGTAGGTATGTATAAGTGTAGGTGCGTGTATGGGCGTAACCAACCTTAATATTACTTTTATCTTTAGTTTAAAGTTATCATAATTTTTTGTTTTTTATAATTACCAACATTATATTTTTTTCTTACCAAAATTTGATATGTATGAAAAATAAAAAAAATTCTTGTTTTGTAAAATGGGGGCCTTAACACGGGTAAGTCACCTAGTGGGGCCAAAATTACTAGTTTGTACTTAGAAATGTAAAATATTGCATCAAATAAAATAAAAATAAATAAATAATATAAAATTCTACAGTGCAAAAAAAGTTAATATTGATTGAAAATATTTGATAGTATAGCCCTCTTGTACCAACCTTCCGTGCAGTTAAATAGATCTGCCACATCAGCATATCTATTAGTAACTTCATGTAATCTAGGTACAAGCGAGTGTTTCGTATACTCATTCCGGTTATTGTAGCATCTAAACAGGATTTTAGAACGAGTGGCTCTCGTGGGTATATGAAATTCAATGATCTTAGTTAAATCAGGACTGTCTATTCTACCATGTATTCGAGAGAGTTAGAGCGACAGTGAAAGCAATAGATAATTCCAGTCCAATTTTTTAAATTTTTTTTTTAAGAATAATGACCTTCTAACTTAAATAACTGCATATTTATTTTTATTTTTATAGTTAGTTTTAATAGTTAAAATAAATGTCAAAGTTTAAATTTTTCAAGATCCCCCGAAAACCACCGAATCTAGTGTGACGTCATCATGACTAACCGAAGTATGAATATGGTATGGAACTGGAATCAGCTGTTCGACTCCCGCCATTTTGAATTTCAGCATTGGAGCGTTTTCATAGACATTACTGGGCAATACGATTGTTTTTTGTACAGTTAAAGTTTTGGAATATTTTAAATAATATAGATAAACTAATGGAGATACTTTATTTTTGATACTGAATTATTTAGGCCTAAATAATGTTTCAATGAAAACAAAAACTATTATATGTCCAATTCTCTATAAACCAATAACACGGGATGCCGAACGGCTTGCGTCTTATTTCTATAGATTTCTATACAACTTTGACCCAGGTGATGCGGCGCGGTAACGTCACGCCGCCAAAATCCAGCAATAGGGTGTTTTAATGACACGTTTTAAAATGGACTTTTTAATATTTTTTTTAAAACTCTACGTTAAATATTATGTAATAAATATATTCAGAATCAGCGTATATATATATTCAGAATCAGCGTATATTGGTCTATATTTCTAAAGTCATAATATTTTTCACTGGAGTTCCTTATTTGGTAACACACCTGGTGAAACTGTAAATGTTAGTACGAACTGTTTACCGCAGTGTGAAGTTGTCAGTGTGTGCAGCTGAAGTCTTTGTTCTAAAGCTGAAGGAACGATTGCGTGTTGATCTTAGATTAGAAGCCGCGTTATTAGTTACTACACCGCCCCAAACAGGGGGAAATAATCACATACTCCGGGTTCAGAGGTTGTAAACCCTTCCTATTATATATATCTAGGGTTCAAAAATATCATGTAGTGTTCTATCCATACTAATATTATAAATGCGAAACTGCTCGAGTTTGTTTATGACGCTTTCACGCGTAAAACGATAAAACGATTATAAAAATTCTTTCACCAATAGAAAACTAAATTATATGCGCAGACTATATGCTGTATATGATGGTAAGCTCTGGCGTTATGAAATTATAAATATGAGTATATTATATTTGTTATACGTTTTCTGTCGCTAACAAAAGCGAGTTTTTGCTAACGTCAGAAAAAAAATCGTTTCCATGGAAACGTGTTGATATATTTGTGGGCTCTAAGCTGGTAGGTACTCAGCCCCCTGATTGGCTACTGCTCCAGAAAATTCAAATATTAGAATATGTTTTGTTTTTTTTGGACAAGCTTCTGTTTCGGAATAAATGTCAGATGAGAGTTCCTACATTAAAAATATAATTCGTAACGATTATGAAGACTGAATAATAAATAGGGTAATTTTTTATTATATTTACAAACTTCCAAATATTTAAATAAAAATAAACATCCGAAAATTCCGAACGAATGAACAAAATTGGATAATTCTTTTTTTATTTGAGCTATAGCATTATGAAATTTAGGTGGCAGGCGAGATGTTTGAAAACTGAATGTAAGGGAATGAATGTATGGAATGCGGGAGGGGGTGGGAGTGGGGGAGAGGGGGAATAATTGATAAGTGCAAGTGCCACAGTAATTTCCCGTAATACCATGCGAGCGAAGCCGCGGGAATAGCTAGTTTATTTATAAATGAAACAATATTACTTTGTTAAAACCACTTTATATTTTATCTCCGCCGACCGGTTTCGGAACTTCCGTTCCTTCCTCAGGGCAAACATACAATGAGTTGACAATTACAAAACAGTGGGTGGGTACAATAAATTATTACTAAGTGTTGTGGTAGGGGTGGGGGTGTGGCCAAGGATTACTGAAGAGTGGGTGGTAGAAAAGGAACGGAGATTGATTGGAAACATATCCAGGATTGGGCTATAAGATAATATTTTTTGTTTATTGATAATGGACTTATTTTTTTTAAGCGATTTTTTTTTATATCCAAGGCTTCTAAGTTATCTAAGCGTTTTCTCATCTGCCCTGATGATGGACACTGTAACGCTCTCCAAAACGTTGGCTAAAGAAGGAGGTAGCGAAACACGGCATAACACCCCAAAAAAAAAATAATAACCTGTTTTTCTCTTTCTTTCTATTTATTATCAATCTATATTATCTCTATTCTATTTAGATTTTTCTAATTTTTCTAAAGTGCACAATATTTTAGTATGTAACCGTATCCTATGTATGTACACCTACACATTTAGATGATCCAGAAGTTTCAATTGTTCCTATTATATACTTACCTATTGCATAATGTTATTATATTTCTGTTATAATTAGTGTAACTCGCTCATCAAGCCAAGAACTAGCTTCTTCTTTGGTGAGATTGCAATTTTAAATAATTTCTGTACCGATATGTAATTTATATAACACCAATGTACACTTATATATCTATATTAAATAAAAAATGACCTCTTACTGGTGACATATATAATGTTTTTACAATATTGACATTGTTGAAATCACTAGATACCCTTAAAATACTCGACGGCCTCCGTGGTCCCGAGGCAAGACTCTCGACTCACAATCCGAAGGTCGCGGGTTCGAACCCGGCGTGCGCAAATAAATTTTATTTGATTAATTTGTGTTATTTCACAATTTATTCATTTAAAATAATAAATATTTGCGGCACGTTCCAGAGTGGAAGATACTATCAGTATCGCCCTGGTGTAAGACCACCATTCAGAATTGAAAAGTTGCTTGAAATGGCTTTAGCCGTGTTTAGTGACCAGATCTGAATAGCCAGGTACTTCCCCACCTTCCTCTTCCCTATCTCCTTCCCCTCCCCACTACCTTCAGCCTCACAACATACCCCAACTGGGGATGCCATAGTCTCACTGGCTCCAGACGGGAGCAGTTGGGACTCTTGTGCGGTATTTCATTTAAAAAAAAAAAAAATAAATAAATAAATCCCAACATTTTCAAAGCTTTATTGGTTATTATTTCTATATGCTTGATAAAGTTGAGTTTCGTGTCAAACCAAATACCTAAGTCATTAATTTCCGAGACAGATACTAACGACATATTGTTAATGAAATAATCGAAAAATATTGGATTCTTTTTTCGATAAAACCTCATAATTTGACATTTGCTTATGTTAAGTTTCAAGCGGTTATCATGACACCATATAATAAATCTCAACAAGTTATTTGACAATATATGGCAATTTGAAAGGCGGGAATGGGTACCGCCGCCCCGGGAACCTTTATTGGATAACCAACACCTCTGCCATAGGTCACCCCAAGTGGTTCGCTACGATTGGTGATTTAGCAGGGGTGTCCGGGTTCATGGGGTGAGGTTTGTCTAGGTCTTGGAGGCGGATGACCAGGACACACTGAACCCCAGATTCCTACCCATCCCTCAAACCCTTTTCCTTCCCAGAACTCTCCTTCCCTTCATCTCCTTAAAAAACCATCCACACAGCATCCCCAAAGATGACATAGGCCCTGAGGGAAATTATTTTCCTCAGGGCCTCCTGTGTGGAGCTCATGTAAAAAAAAAAAATCGTTAATGTTTCTGATTGCTTTGAATAATTTCAGGTCGTCTGCAAACATTAATACTTGGATATCATTTAAGTTAGTTGTTAGTTTAATGGTTGGACATCATTAGTTAAGTTATCCTCTCAGAAACTGGGCGTACTGTACAGGGCCCGCAGATACTTCAATAGTACACAACTGCTAAATCTCTGAAATAAATATTCTGATCTAGGAGATATATTTGACCTTAAGAATAACCGTTATAAACACTGATTATTCCAATTCTTTTATAAATCTAGACACAAATAGTCGTGTATAATTTCTGCAGTTTTTGTTTATATTGAAAATCTTTTTATGTGTGACTCTAATCATTTTTACCAATGTATTTTATTTTGTATTATATGCTATTGTTGTTACATTTTTATTCAATATATTATTATTTTTTTTTTGTGTTTTAGGGAAACAAACAGTTATATTTTATTAAGGTAATTACATATTACATGGTTGCATAAACCAGCAAAGTTTCAGCAAAAATGTATGGTACATATATAAAAACATAGATTAAAACATTAAAGAAAAAATTAAGTGGTAGAAAAAGAAAAAAATATATATACAAAATAAAAAAACAAAACAGATTAATGCTTAGTTCACACTGAGCTATATATCTGCGAGCAAATATCTGTTGATTCGCGAGCGCTTATCTTTTGTTCTTTCACACGAGGCTATCAAATATTTCTTCCTGTGGTAGGAGAGGGGGTCAGTCGAATTAGGGAGCGGCAACGGAACGCATATTTTTTGTACTGAAATCTGTCAACTTGACATCTGTCATCCACGGGTCTAGGCAACTCCGTAATTACAATGACCCCCTCTCCTATTTTAGTCGGAGAAGGGGAGAGTTATCTTCTGGGATATCGCGTCTGGAGCGGTTACGTCTGAGATGTGTATTGTCTATGATTGATTTGCGCTTAAAAACGCTTAGGTGTGAACGGTCTGAAGGGATTGTATGGAGAGCGTTATTTGGCGTGCTATGATCTTTTATCTTTGATAGCTGAGTGTGAACCAGCTCTAAAGCATGTCGAAAAGATAAAATAAAAATTAAAATGTGAACCTACGAGTATATAAAAATAATACATTTTCACATCAAAAGATAACGTTATTTTTTCTTAGTAAAAATAAGAATAAACATGATTAGCCGTTTTCCGGCGCCCTTAAGGTGATTTTTCACCAAAAACGGCGCTATACAAATCATCCAAATATAATTATTAAAAAAAGAAGGAAAAATCACATAATGATATTGAGAAAATAACACACAGCAGGGGTGGAGGGTTCGTAATTAACAATTTGTTTCAATTTTTTCTGTTTTGTAAATTGGTCTGAAGACAAATGGAAAATATCGGCATCTGAAAATATGTTATTGTACTTTGTGCAAGTCGTTCTGAGAAATGGGTGTTTTGTGTAATTTGTTTTTGAGTGCGGGATGTGGAATAGTTGGTTTGATCTTATGTTTCGTAGTGGTTAGTGGAAATTAATGTTTTCTGGAAGATAGTTGTTGTCAACAACGTTGTTGATTATTTTGAATAAAAATTTCTGGTCGGATATATTTCTTCTATCTTCTAGAGTTGATAAATTATGGAATGTTAATGAGTCTTTTAGGTTTTCTGCTGTTCGAAAGGATTTGAAGTCTAAGGATTTCAATATATTTTTTTGAATTCTTTCTAACCTTTCAATATTAACTTTATATTGGGGATTCCATATGACTGATCCGAATTCTAAAATTGAGCGAACAAAAGAGACATACAGTATTTTGATTTCTTGTATTTCTTTGTTGTTTTAGTTTAAAAGTATTAAAAAGTACTGTGATACTTAAGGCGGCACTCTTTGGCTGAAAAAGAAGAAGATGTAGAGATATGTAATTACGAATGTTGGACAGAGCGCGCTAATATTTTAAGCCATAAAATAGCAGCGAAAATTGCGAAAAAGCTTAATAAAACATGACTCGTTTAAAATAGAGCAAAAATCTCGTGAAACGTATCTTAAGTATCATTTAAAGAAACATTGTGATTTTTTTCACAAATATAACTTGTAAAATAAAAGAAATAGACTTGTTTTAAATAATTTTCGGAGCATACTTTGCGATTTTTTTCTATCGAGGGAATTTGATATAATTTGCGTTTCGGCGTGGAACGTATCTAGATATTATCTTAAAAAATAACATAAATTTTTTTATGAGCTTAACTTCAAATGCTTAATGCAGATATGTAAGAAATCGGTCGAAATTCGAATAGTGGACCCTTATAAAAAAATAATGTAAAACCCCAAAAAGCGCGTAATCCATACTAATATTATAAATGCGAAACTGCTCGAGTTTGTTTATGACCTTTTCAGGCATTAACCAATAAAAAGACTTTGAAAATTCATTCACCAATATAAAGCTAAATTATATGCGCAGACTATATGTTGTATATGGTGGTAAGCTCTAGCGTTATGAAATTATAAATATTAATATATTATATTGGTTATACGTTTTCTGTCGCTAACAAAAGCGAGTTAATTGCAAATGTCAGAAAAAAATCATTCCCATGGAAACGATGTTGATATATTTGTGGGCTCTAAGCTGGTAGGTACTCAGCCCCCTGGTCAGCTACTGCCCCAGAAAATTCAAATATTAGAATATGTTTTGTTTTTTTGGACAAGCTGGAATAAATGTCAGATAAGAGTTCCTATATTAAAAATATAATTCGTAACGATTATAAAGACTGAATAATAAATAGTGTAATTTTGTATTATATTAACAAACTTCCAAATATTTAATTAAAAATAAACATCCGAAATGTTTGTAAGCGCATAAATTCCGAACGAATGAACAAAATTGGATAATTCTTTTTTTCTTTGTGAAATTTAGGTGGCAGGCTAGATGTTTGAAAACTGAATGTAAGGGAATGAATGTATGGAATGCGGGAGGGGGTGGAGTGGGGAGGAGGGGGGATAATTGATAAGTTCAACCGCTACAGTAATTTCCCGTAATACCATGCGAGCGAAGCCGCGGGGAAAAGCTAGTAAATAAATAAATATTAGAATTGTGTTTCGTAATTCTAAGTACACACGCCGGAGTACAAAGTTCACGTTCGTGTTCTTTTTACTTATAATATGGTTTCGTGTATTTTTACTCGGAAAAGTTAATTATTACTAATACGTTTAAAATTTTAAAATGATTAAATAAAACGGAGCACCTGCGTGACGTCACACTTAAGCATTTATTAATTTACGTTGCTCATTCGACCTAACTTGAGCGAATTTAAATTGCCTCGAACTTTAATTATGCACTTACTTTTGATGGACTCCGTGGTCGATGGGTAAGGCTCTCAACTCGCAGCAATACGATGTCGCGGATTCAAACTCTAACTACCAGCACTGATACGATCTTCAATACTTTCAACGTTATTGACATAAAACAGCTCTACGCAAGATCCATATTAAATAATTTACATAAAAACAACAAAACATCATAAAAAGCAACACAAACAATGCACAATATACGAGTCAAAAACAAAGAACTTTTCCAAACTCCTTTTTCCAAAACTAACTTTGGACAAAAACACTTCAAATACATAGCTTGCAAACTATACAATACACCATGGGTCGGCAACCTGCGGCCCGCGAGGCGTCTTTGTGCGGCCCGCAAGATTCTCGCCGCAACGCACGTAAACGACGATAACATACACAACGCAGTGAAAGGGAGCGAGAAAGGGAGCGAGAAAGGGAGCGAAGGAAAAGGATAGCTATGGGGGAGCGATTGGCAATTCAACGGGATAGGATTGAAAAGTGATACCACACTAAATTTAAAATGGCTTTTAAAGGAAAAACTTGGTGGATTACTTATGGGGGTTTGCCTTCTGAAAGCTACAAGGAGTTAAAATGGTTTGCTGAGCAAATAATTCCAATGTTTGGTGGTACACAAATTTGTGAGCAAGCTTTTTCAATTCTGAATTATCGAGAAAACAAACACTGTTTCGGTTATTGGATTCACATTAAGATGCAATACTACGCGACTCTACTTCAAAAATTTAATTTAATATAAAAGAAACTTGCAAGTCATATAAAACCACAAAATCTCATTTATTTTATAAACTACAATAAATGTTGAACAAATATACAATAAGCGTTTTATTTTTACAACCAAAATATTTATACACAAAGAATCATCTTAAAAAGATTTTCCGCATGGATGACCTGTGGAAGATGTTTTTAAAGGAGGGAAGGATAGGAAGTTCTGGGAAGTAAAAAGGTATGAGGGGTGGGTAGGAATCTGGGTGTCAGTATGTCCAGGAGTGATGAACTCATGAATCAATCCTTCTAACTGCAGTGCAAGGCGATGAGTCGAGAGAGTCCCGCTGGAAAGGTCAAAAGGCCTCCCTCAACTAGTCTCTCTCGATCCGGCCCGCCACGCAGCAAGTGGACAGACGCGTCCACCGCCAAGACCTGGACATACCTCACTCCGTGAACCCCGGCACCCCTGCTAAGTCGCCAAATATCAGGTATACTGAAATGACATGTGACATAAGTGCGGCCCGCACTAATCCCCACATACGATATTTGGCCCTTTTACAACAAAAGGATGCCGACCCATGCAATACACCACCAGCTACGATCAGACAAACTGAATCGATTTTCTGAACAAAATTCAAACAAGATGTAAAGAAATGGATTGCTCTCTTTAAAGTATTTACCCACACAAATGAATATGTATGTAACCTTAAATATTCTTGTAACTACCAAATACGTTCCTTAAATATGTTCATTTTTGTACCTTTAAGCGTGTCTCCACACAGGTATATCCTAGTGAGACAGGCATCGAAAAACCCAATGTAAATATACTGTTTAAAGATAAATAAATAAAAATTACCTCTTTGTTTTCAGTTGATTTATTTGTGTTTTTCACAACAAATTCATTAAAAATAATTTGTCGTATATTTGCGACACGTTCTAGAGAAGATACTCTCAGAATCTCTCTGGTGTAAGAACACAATTTAGAAATGAAACGTTGCTTTTAAATGGCTTTATTTGTGTTTAGTTACCATGTTTTAGTAGTCAAGTACTCCTTCGCCTGCCTCTTTCCCAAATCTTTCCCTTTCTTACTAAGTGCCTACATCCTCACAACTTACCCCAATTGAGGATGCCATAGTCTCACTGGTTCCAGACAGGAGCAGTTGGGACTCTTGTGCGATATTCTCCCCCCCCGTTAAGCGCAATCTTCATGTCTATTTTGCAATTATTTATTTATTTTATTTCTTTTGACGGCCTCCGTGGTCCCGAGGTAAGACTCTGGACTCGGGTTCGAACCCGGCGTGCGCAAATAAATTTTATTTGATTAATTTGTGATATTTCACAATTTATTCATTTAAAATAATATATAGTATATTTGCGGCACGTTCCAGAGTGGAAGATACTATCAGTATCGCCCTGGCGTAAGACCACCACTCAGAATTGAAACGTTGCTCGAAATGGCATTAGCCGTGTTTAGTGACCAGATCTGAATAGCCAGGTACTTCCCCACCTTCCTCTTCCCTATCTCCTCCCCCTCCTCACTACCTTCAGCCACACAACATACCCCAATTGGAGATGCCATAGTCTCACTGGCTCCAGACGGGAGCATTTGGGATTCTTGTGCGGTATTTCATATAAAAAAAATATATATATATATTTATATATATATTTAAGATAAAAAGACAAGTTCTGCTATGAAATTATTATCACGACAGCTGACAGCTGTTTCGCCTTCTGGAGGCATTATCAAACTGTGGTCATGCCACTTACAGGCGAGGTATTTATATTATTTCTAGATAGGATTTCTATGACTAATTTCTAATTTTTGAGCAAACTGACTGAAGGTTTCCCCAATTGCATATATTGTTTAAATTCGACTGACGGTCGTTATGTACTCTAATAATTATTCCTAATGTGAATTATTATATTAAACCTTGCGCGGGCCCCCTTGTTGTTCAGGGACCCCCTGAATGATCCTGGGGACCTCTGGGGGTCCGTACGGACCACTTTAAGAACCACTGCTCTAGACGGAAGGGGGCCGTTGAGACTGTCGTACGGTATTTACATTTAAAAAAATCCAATCCAATCAACCTAACCTAACCTAACCTTTTCCAAACCTAACCGCACTTAACTCAATGACCTCCTTTATTACCAAAAATCTATATTTTATTAGCCTCCTATCGAAGTTTTTTTTAAAACAATTTTGTTAAATTTTATTTTATTTAGTGGTTCGCTACGTTTGGTGACTTGCCGGGGTTCATGGGGTGAGGTTTTTTCTGGATCTGGCGGCGGATGACCTGGACACACTGAACCCAAGATTGCTACTCACCCCTCTTACCTTTTCCATCCCAAGACTTCGTCACCTTCCTTTCCTTTAAAAGACCCTCCCCAAGGTGACAAGGGCCCTGAGGGAAATTATTTTTCCTAAGGCCTCCTTTGTAGGGCCTTAATAGCTAAGTACTAATTGCCTAAAAGTTTAAAAAAATATATAATAACGCCGAAACTTACCATTCTGCACAGAAACACCTCCCCGCGTTTCCCTCCCACGTTCCTCTTAAACCTTACTTCCTTTCCTTTCGCTAAACTATATGAAATACACACATTTATCAAACAACTCGCGCGCCATCTAATTTATTTTTTTAATACAAATTTCATAACGCAAATGCTAATCATTCTATACCCAAACTCCTCAACGATTTTCCTTCCCACGTTCCTCTTCCACCTTCCCTGTCTTCCCCTTTTCCACTTCCCCTTCCCTCCAACTCCCTCCTTCGCTCCTTTTTCCCCTCTCAGATTCCTCTACACCTCCCTCCTTCCCTTCCTGTCGTTAAACTACATGAAATACATACATTGATGCCACCCATCGCATTTTTACACAAATTTCAGTGCATCGCATTTTTATTCAAAGGCCAGTGCTCAAAATTCTAAGCAGAAACTCCTCTACTCGTCTCCTTTCCACGTTTCTTGCCTACCCTATTCATTCGACCCCCTCTTACGAACCCTCCCTCTTTTCCCCTTCCCGGTTTCCGCTACACCTCCCTCCTTCCCTCCATTTCGCTTAACAATGCGAAAAAAACTCGCGTGCCATGTGTAATTTTTTTTATACGAATTTCATAAAGCCAGAGCTTACCATTCTACATTGAAACCTTCGCGGGCATGCAGGCAAACGGACAAACAAAAAACATTATTTTTTATATATTAAGACTAGCTCAGGGGGTCGATATGAGATTGAACGTTCGAACCCACCACGGATCTTGCTTTATATAGCCCTAGCAATGGGTAGCCCCACACATACTAAAAAAGCTTCGAATGGTCCACAATGTTCCAGAACATTCTACAACATTCGAGAGTGTTCTACAATGATCTGAGATGCCCGGGATGTTCCCGAACGTTCCAGACTATTCCCGAACATTCCACAACATTTGAGAGTGTTCTACAATGATCTGAGATGCCCGGGATGTTCCCGAACGTTCCAGACTATTCCCGAACATTCCACAACATTCGAGAGTGTTCTACAATGATCTGAGATGCCCGGGATGTTCCCAAACGTTCCATATTCCCGAACATTCCACAACATTCGAGAGTGTTCTACAATGATCTGAGATGCCCGGGATGTTCCCGAACGTTCCAGACTATTCCCGAACATTCCACAATATTCGAGAGTGTTCTACAATGATCTGAGATGCCCGGGATGTTCCCGAACGTTCCAGACTATTCCCGAACATTCCACAATATTGCAGAATGTTTCGGGATGTTCTGTAATGTTGTGGAATGCTTTCGAATACTCTAGAATGTTCTGGACTGTTCAAGAAGTTCTAAAGGACGAAATATCCAGCCCTTATATCTTCAAAAGCACGCCTTTCAGGGAAAAACAGGAATCTTCTTCATGGATGGGGAATAGAGAGGGAACACACCGTATAACTCCCTTGATCGTACCGGGACTCGTTTTTGAATTTAACTTTCTTGAATAAAATACTTGCTTTTATCCGCGGCTTCGCTCACATGGGGGAAATTAATGTAGCGCTTGCACTTTGACCGCATTTCATACATTCATTCCCGGTTCATTTAGTTTTCAAACAGCTCGCTTTCCACCTAAATTTCATAATGCCAGAGCTCACCGGTAGTAAAAAAAATTATCCAGTCTTTCTCAGTCGTTCGGAAGTTATGCACGTACAAACATTTCGTGGATTCAATACAGATAGATAGATATTAACTAGGATTTCCCGCAAATATGTCAACATCGTTTCCACAGCAACGATTTGTATGACGTTAGCAACAACTCGCTTTTCTTGTAGACATAAAACATATAATAAATAAATATTAATAATTTCATAACGCCAGAGCTTACCATTATATACAGCCTGTGGTACTCGCATATAATTTAGCTTTCTTTTGGTGAAAAAATTTTAAAAATATTTTTATTTTTTTATGCGTGAAAGCGTAATAAACAAACACACGCAGTTTCGCATTAATAATATAAGTATAGATGTTGATTAAGATACTATTTAGATTAATCTTTACGACGAATCGGTTTACATTATGAACATCAAAAAATATGCTACAGATAAATTGAAGCTTTTCCATGTATTGGAATTACAATAAAATTATTATTTACGTAACAAAAAATATAAGCGTAAGCCACAAAAAATTGTTTTTGATTACTTAACTATGAAGTAAATAAAAAAAAATAAAATGAAAAAATACCCCTTTATGGCTAAGACTATTTTTGAGGTTTTGTATGTTCTAACTTTTTTTTCATTCTTATAAAATTATGCATAAAATAAATAAAAACCAATTTTTCGCTAACTTGCCTCGTGCAAATAGGACGCCCGATTTTAAATTTTGAAGGCACGAGAATCGAAATATTTCTAGCGTTTATATTCCTCTTAGGCCGCCGCTATCCGAATTTCTACCGATTTCTTGCAAATCTCCCTTGAACATTGAAGTTTTTAAGCGCTTTAAGAAAATATATGTTATTTTTGAAGATAATATTTATACAATCCCCACGCCGAAGCGCAAATTATATGAAATTCTCTCGATAGAAAAAAATCGCAAAGTATGCTCCGAAAATTTTTAGTTTCAAGCCTGTCTCTATTATTTAACAAGTTTTTTTAGACAACCCCCACGGGATTTTTGCTCTATTCTAAACGAACCGTGTTTTATAAAACATTTTCACAATTTTCGCTTCACTTTTATCGTTTGCAATATTAGCGCGCTCTCTCCAGCATTCGGAATTACATATCTCTCCATCTTCTTCTTTTCGTGCTCGGATACGAGGCCTTAACAATTTTATTTTATTCTACTCAATGGAAACAGTATTAAAAGTTATAATTTATGTAAAAGATATATATTTTTAAATTTAAGTACCATAAGCGCCGATCCGTAGGAAGGAATAATCGAAAATAATTGTTCAACATTAATTTTAGCTTAAAAAGATTTGTTAATTTTATTTGGATCTAAAATTTTATCGACAATTTTAATGAGTTCATTCGACAGTCATAAAATCAGAATATTAAAAATAATATCAATAATTATTGTTCTAAATTTGAATTGTGCCATTTCTTTGTTTTGAAATAACATAATAGAATAATGTGAATATTTCAGAGTTTCTCAAACCTAAGCCCTTCGCTCATGGAGAAACCGAAACCTAACTCAAACTTTTGTTTTTTTTTTTACATTAACTCCACACAGGAGGCCCTGAGGAAAATAATTTCCCTCAGGGCCTATGTCATCTGGGATACTGTGTGGAGGGTCTTTATTAGGATAGGAAGGAATGAACATTGGTCTTGAAGAGACCCATGTTGTAGGAGGTAGGCCCTCTATTTTAAAATATATTCAGATTCAATCGAAAAAATTCACCATAAATTTCTAAGACACATTAATTTTAAACTCGGTATTCCCACTGAAAACATAAACTGTAATTACTTGATGAAAGAATAAATTTACTCTCAGATCGAAGAATTTTATCCGACTTAATATGTATATTCAACATTGTAAATGGTAGAATAGACGTCGCCTTAAGAACTATTTTTTTATATGAATACCGCACAAGAGTCCCAACTGCTCACGTCTGGAGCCAGTGAGACTATGGCATCACCAATTGGGGTATGCTGTGAGGCTGAGCGCAATGGGGAGGGGAAAGAGATGCGGAGGAGGAAGATGGGAAGTAGCTGGCTATTCAGATCTGGTCACCAAACACGGCTAAAACCATTTCAAACAACTTTTCAATTCTGAATGGTGGTGTTACACCACTGCGAAACTGAGATTATCTTCCACTGTGGAACGTGCCGCAAATATACAATTTATTATTTTAAATTAATAAATTGTGAAATAACTCAAATAAATAAAATAAAATTTTTTGCCATGCCGGGATTCGATCCCGCGACCTTCAGAATGCGAGTCGAGAGCCTTGCCGCTGGAATACGCCGGACTAGCTAGTAAATAAATAATTTTTTGTATCTTACTTCCAAGCTATCTACTTTCAAAGAAATAACAGAACTTGAAATCTCAAGACAAATTGATAACTTTAAAGAGAAGTCTGCAAATGGCCCGGATAACATAAGCAAAACCACAATTAAATCAATTAAAAAACATAATCATTCCATTACATCACATTTTTAACAGCTGCATCAGACACAGCATTTCCCCCGATAATTTTAAACTCACTCACATCATTCCAATACATAAATCAGGATCCCAATATAAAACAGACAACTACAGACCAATAACCTTAACTTCTCAATTATCTAAGATTTAAAACGATAAATTATGAACTTTCTAGAATCGAATGCAATACTCTCAATCAATATGGCTTTAGAACTAACATGTTAAGCCAAAAAACATAATACTATAACACTTTCTTTTAAACTTTAACCATTTTCTTGGACTTAAAGAAAGCCTTTGATAAAGTCAACCATAAAACCCTATTAAAGAAAATCATTAATTTTGTTATTAAAAATAAAAGTCTCTTGTTATTAAAAAGCTTTATATTAAATTGCCAACAACGAACAAAAATAGAATCAAGCTTAAGCATTTGTGATTTAGTAAAGCATGGTATTCCTCAAGGAACAGTCTTAGGACCACTACACTTTCTAATAATAATTATTAATATTAATTAATTTGTTTAAATTAATTGGTTTAATTTACAAACAAAAATTATGCCTTGGATACATTGAAGCTTTTTCTACAGTTTCCATTGAATGGACATTAATAAAATTGTTAATCTTAACCCGTTAAGTCCATTTTTTTACATTAGCTCCACACAGAAACTAATTCTCCTCAGGGCCTTTGTCACCTTTTGTGATTCTGTGTAGAAGAGCTTTTCAGGAAAGGATAGAGGAAGTTTTGGGAAGGAAAATGGTATGAGGAGTGAGTACAAATCTGGAGGTCAGCAATGGCCGGCGTAGTCCAGCTGTAAGGCTCTTGACTAGCATTCCGAAGGTGGCGGGATCGAATCCCGGCGTGGCAAATAAATTTTATTTGATTAATTTGTGTTATTTCACAATTTATTCATTTAAAAAATAATATATAGTACATTTGCGGCACGTTCCAGAGTGGAAGATACTCTCAGTATCGCCCTGGTGTAAGACCACCATTCAGAATTGAAAAGTTGCTTGAAATGGCCTTGGCCGTGTTTGGTGACCAGATCTGAATAGACAGGTACTTCCCACCTTCCTCTTCCCATCTCCTTCCCCTCCCCACTACCTTCAGCCTCACAACATACCCCAATTGGGGATTCCATAGTCTCACTGGCTTAAGACGGGAGCATTTGGGACTCTTGTGCGGTATTCATATAAAAAATAAATAAAAAAAAGTGTGTCCAGAAATGACGGACGTATGAATCCATCCCTTCCACTGCGGTGCAATGCGATATTTCGAGAGAGTACGGCTGGAGAAGTCAACTTGTTAAGTTTTCGGAACAACTCACATAGGTAAAAAAAATCGTTGTCTCCCTTACTATCATGGTTAGAAATATGACCTAAACGGTGTAAGAAAGAAAAATACCACTCTTTGTATAAAAGTTTCAAAACATTACGAAATTTTGAGAATTTATTTTAATTATTTTTGCATGAATCGATTAAGTTAATATTAACGTACCTTTACTTCTATACTCATTTTATAAATGCGAAACTGCGTGTGTTTGTTTGTTACGCTTTTACGCGTAAATCAATAAACTGATTTTAAAAATTCTTCCACCAATAAAAATTTACATCATATGCAAGTAATATAGGCTGTATATAATGGTAAGCTCTGGCGTTAAGAAATTATAAATATTAATATATTATATTTATTTTACGTTTTCTGTCGCTAACCAAAGCGGGTTATTGCTAACGTCAGAAAACAAATCGTTGCCGTGGAAACGATGTTGATATATTTGCGGGAAATCGTAGTTAATATCTATCTACCTATATATAAATAAATTAATTAAAATCAATACGCGCATAGCTTCTGAACGACTGCACTAAATTGAATAAGCCTTTTTTTACTACTGGTGAGTTACAGAATTATGAAATTTGTATAAAAAAATTCCAATAGGTGGCACGCGAGCTGTTTGAAAACTGAATGTACCGGGAATGAATGTATGGAATGCGGCAGGTTGGTTTGGGGAGTGGTGGAGGGGGGTGAGGGGGGAGGGAGGGGATAATTGATTTTTTGCAAGCGCTATAATAATTTCCCCCTAACACCACGCGAGCGAGGCCGCGGGTAGAAGCTAAAATAATAAATACATTTGCTCAATAAATTATGAATGTGTTTATGTTTTTTTTTCGTTTAATTTGTTTTCGTTGTCAGTTATTTTAATTAGAAAAAACGTAAGGTAAGCTATTTTTAATTTTTTTTTATGTTTGCATGCAAAATTTGAATATTTCAAAAATTACATGCATTTTTTTTTTTACATGAGCTCCACACAGGAGGCCCTGAGGAAAATAATTTCCCTCGGGGCCTATGTCATCTTTGGGGATGATATGTGGAGGGTTTTTTAAGGAAAGGAAGGGAAGGAGAGTTCTGGGACGGAAAACGGTTTAAGGGGTGGGTAGGAATCTGGGGTTCAGTGTCACCTGGTCATCTGCCTCCAAGACGCGTGCGATATTGGATTGATGCGGGGTGTGTATCGAGAGCATCTCATATCCTTATCCTATATTCTCCCTCCCCTCGCCCTCCTCTCGAAATTTGTGTGCAAAAATGCATTTTCTAGTTTGTTTACTGAACGTCTCTTGACCCCTCAAATGCCAGGAAAAAACGACAAAATGTCAACTTTAACGTAATATTTCGCAGGTTAATTTTATGCAATCTTATGTAGTTTTTACTGAAACACATTCACTGAATACTAAACTATACATAAAAACAACATTACTTGCGTTTATTTGATGAATTTATACTTTTTACTTCTTTTCAAATGCCACGGAAAAAACGAAAAAATTTCGCGATGTTTTGACTTTTACGTAATATTTTGCAGGTTAATTTTATGCTATCTTATGTAATATTTACTGAAACACATTCCTTGAATTCTAAACTATACATAAATATAACATTACTTGCGTTTATTTGATGAATTTATACGTTTTACGATCATTTCATCGACCGCGACGCGAGACTTGACAGCCGCCATCTTGACAGCCGAGCGGCGGGAAAAAGTTCCAGGCCGTGTCATAAACAATTTCAAAGAAAATATATCGCCGCTCTAGGTGGGTTCACGGTATCTTATGCCTTATGAACAAGAATGCCCCAAGCGATTCTGACCTTCTTCTACACACGTTTTCTTTATACATGAGGGTTAAAATCGCATAACAAAATTATTTTTTAGTGATTATTTTGGCCTGCGCCGATGGTACGCCGGCGGACGAACGGCAAGGGGCAGGTTGATGGCGTTCAAACCAGGCAGTTTTGACGATTTTTGGAGAGTCCTAACTCCTATGAGAAGAAACTTATTGAAAAAAGCAAAACGTACCAACACGCTACCACCACAGAAAGCCGAAAATGTTGCTTGTGTTGTGATGGAGGACTTAGCCAGCCGAGGAATCGAACACGGGACGCCCGGGTGGAACCCAAACGCGATTCCCACTCAACCACTGACCAGACATCTATCTATCAGGAGAGGGGTGCGAACCAACTATAGTGAGACGCAGAGGGGCAAGATGACTGTGATGATATATGTGATTCGTCAATAAATCAATCTGACAGTATATAGGCATCTCGCATTATAATATCACCATTTAGTTCTTAAAAGTAAAATCTGCTAGACCTTTTTACATGGGAGCGCGAATTGCTCGCCACGTTATGAAAAAATTTGCGAAGTCCAAATACAGCAAAGTAAAGTTCGCCTGTTTTCAGAGTCGAATATTTTGTTGCCGTATTAAATTAAGAAACTTTTACAAATGTTTCATAATTTATTTACCCCAGTAAACAGCGACGAGCAAACTTTTGAGAAACGCCTACATATATATATATATATATAACTAAAACTGATCTTATTATATGATCTGAAAAAGCTCAAAATAAAGTAAAATAATGAATATCTATGGAATTTAATACGACAATTGGGTTTATTCTGTTTTTCAAGACACTATTTTTGCCGTGTTATTTCGTAAAATGTACCGATGAGAGCTCGACGCTGGTTCGCACAATAATGATGACGTCACATTTTTTAGATTTGTGCGAGGTCGTATACGAGTCCAGCCGGCTCCATATGGAACCGGTATGGGGAGGGGGAAATAATACGATTTTATCACTTAGGGCAGGTCTAATAATATTAATATGTTCATGATATTAAATTTAAAAAAATCAAATAGATTAAAATGATTTAAATAAAATAACCCACTTGGTGAAACACTGGTTAGAGGTTTCGCTTTTATCATTAAAACGGTAATTTGGTATTTTTTAACCTTCGGTTTATCGAATTTGCGTTGGTTTTAAGGTAGATTTGGGGGCAGTGGCGTGTTTACGATTGACCGGCCCACACACGATATTTTGGCCGTACTTTTGACGATAATTTTATAATGTACCTAAGAGCGTGCTATGCGAACCCTTTGTGTTTAGACGCTATACAGGGTGTTTACTCTTTAAACCCTTTTCCTTCCCAGAACTCTCCTCTCCTTCCTTTTCTTAAAAAAAAAACCCTCCACACAGCATCCCCAAAGATGGCCTATGTCATGTGTAGAGCTCATGTAAAAAAAAACACGGGGGGCCCTGAGGAAAATAATTTCCCTCAGGGCCTATGTCATCTGGGATGCTGTGTGGCGGGTCTTTTTGAGGATAGGAAGGAATGAATATTGGTCTTGAGGAGACCCGTGTTGTAGGAAAGAGGAAACACAGAGGTCGGCAAATCGTTCCACAGCCGATCTGTTGAACATAAGAACGAGTCGAAGAAGCAACCCGTTCTCATGTGACAAATGTCAACCGCGTGCATATGTTGGGCACGCGTTTGGCGTGTTTCTCGACTATACACCGGTGCCGAAGGGATCAATGACGCTAGTTCCTCATAGCATCTTCCATTGAAATACGGTAGAACAAGGACAGCATTCCCACCCGACGCCTGTGCTCTAAAGATTGCAATCCGTTTGTTAAGTTAGAAGAATCTATCAAACGGACCGCCCGTTTCTGCACAGAGTCGAGGGATTTTTTCAGGTATTTTGGGGCTCCAGACAAGAGGTGGTTGCCAAATTCAATCGTGGGGCGCACTTGTGATTTATACAGGGTTAGCAGTTGTGTACTGTTGAAGTATCTGCGGGCCCTGTACAGTACGCCCAAATATTAGTATAGTAAAGTATTTAAGGAAAATGTATTGTAAATCGCGAGAAATGCGAGAAGGAGGGCCTTAAATGAAGACAATATTAGAAAACTCAATCGAAAATCTGGATACCGAAAAATCAGAAAAAGATATGGGAACATCTGGGACTCGAATCCAGGATCGAGTCGACCGTTTCTTTTTTTTGATTTTTCCAGATTTTCGATTGAGTTTCGCTAAAATTGTCTTCATTTAATTACATATTACAATTTGAGGTTTTACTCTTTAAGTTAAAAATAAATATTCTTCTTTGACTTGCAGAAAAGTCAAAATATGTCGTATATTAGATAAGAAAAGATAAATTTATCCAAGACACTATCTAGACAGCATTTAGTTCGGGTTTGAATCTTGCAATCATACAGAAAACTCGGCTATTGTGGAGAGCATTAGTTTCTATGTTCCCGATGGTTATCTCCGTCACCGACAGCAAAGACTGTTTTATTTCCCGGCTTGCAGAACTAACTTGCCAATGGTTATGCCAGTCGGGAGAGCAGCCTTGTTGTTAATTAGAATCACTTTGAATATCGACATGTTTAGCATCAATGAAGCTCAATTTAGACAGCAAGCTCTATTGCTGTTAGTCTGATTGTGCTTCATTGATTTTTAAATTGTTCATCGATGTTTAAATTGTTTGATTTGTTTAAATTGTTTAAATTATATAAATTGCATATGCTTAATCTTAATATCTGCTCTATTTTAAAAACAATTTGAAATTTTAATTTTGTTATGTTTTTAAAGTGAATAAATTAAATTAACTTCAGTACAATGAAATCCTTCTTCTGCAGTGACAACCTCAATTTAAAACAAAGGCAGAGAATGTTAAAGTGTTATGTGTGGTCAGTCTTGCTGTGTGGATGTGAGACATGGACCATGAAAGTAAATACCATGAACAGGTTAGAGGCTTTTGAAATGTGGCTTCACAGGAGAATGCTCAAGGTTCCGTGGACCGACATGATCACCAACATAGAAATTCTCAGGCGGGCTAGAGCAGATAGAGAACTGCTCACATCAATAAAAGTCAGGAAAATTTCATATCTGGGTCACGTACTTCGAGAGGAAAAGTATCACTTGCTCCAATTAATATTGAAAGGAAAAATAGAAGGTCGCCGAGAGCCTGGTAGGAGACAAATGTCTTGGCTTCGAAATATACGAGAGTGGACCGGCATTAGAAGTGCGGAGGAGCTCTTCCGGGCAGCACAAGATAGAGAGACATTTTCCAGAGTGACCGCCAACGTCGGAGGGACCTGATAGGGCACACGAAGAAGAAGAAGAAATGAAATTGAATTGAAATTAATTAAATATTATAAAATGACCTTTATTTCTATGACGTTAGCACTTTCGGGAGCCCTAGCACGATTTCACCGTTGATAGCCGAACTGGTATTGACAGGGAATAATTAAAAAATCGATATACTTTGGCATAACTAAATATTTTTTACAAACCGACACCACGAAATGTCACACGTCAAGCAAATACGTAAAAATATTAATAAATTGGCAATGTTTAATTGAGATACTAACCTTAATATGCATTGGCATACCGCATTTATTTTTTGGCATTAAACGTCAGTCAATTAGTTAATGAGGTCCTTAGTCATATTTCAACCACTTTAGTTTCTCAACGATCGAACGGAATAAATTGATCACGTCTTAGTTGAATTATTTAAGAGGGTATATAAACACTAGAAATATTTCAATTCTCGTGCCTTCAAAATTTGAAATCGAGCATTTTATTTGCACGAGGCAAGTGAGCGAAAAAGTCGTTTTTATTTATTTTGTGGATAATTTTATAAGAATGAAAAAAAGTTAGAACATACAAAACCTCCAAAATAGCCTTAGCCATAAAATGGTATTTTTTTAAAATTGTTTCTTACATTACTTCCTAGTTAACCTCTCCACGAGTATGGACGAAACGGTTCGTCGAAGCGAAAAAATGCTCAGAAGAGTATGGACGAAACGTTTCGTCCGCGGCTATTATTCAATTAAACTATTTGTCTTGAAGTCACATTTAATTAAACTTTTTGTCTTGAAGTGGCTTCTATTGGCATCTGCGCGTAGTTTTTTGAAGTTTTTGAGGACATACAGTTTAAAAATTCTTTTTGCGTCATTTAGTGGTCGTCAGGGGAAGGAAGCAGTTTTTTTGTATGCACATGTTTTTTGTCGAGGTTTAATTATGTTTGTGGATTGATGTCGACGACGTTTTAATTAAAAATTTATTATTATCTTTAGTTATTCTATGAAATTTCATAAAAAAATATTTAAAAAAAGAACCAAAAAAAAAACTCACTCCTCACGTACAGTTTTGTTCGCCAAAACTCACTCGCGTAGAGGTTAAGTCAAGAAAAAACATTTTCCTTAATGGTTTACACTTATATTTTTTGTTACGTAAATAATAATTTTATTGTAATTCCAATACATAGAAAAGCTAGTAAAAGCTTTGGTTTATCCGTGGCATATTTTTGATGTTCATAATGTAATCTGATTCGTCGTAAAGATGAATCTAAATAGTATCTAAATAGGATTTCACGTACAGCTTCATCTTAAGTCTATGGCTCGCGTATACGACTTCTTTCAATTCTAAAAGCTTCGTTAGTTCAACTCCGTTCATTAATAATCCAGTAATTTTGCATTACGAACGACATTACCCAAATAAATGTGTATATTAACAGTTAACTGAAACTTATCTGATGCTGTGGAGTCGGCATTTTGAAAATGACTTAAGGCGGCGCTATTCGGCTGAAAAAGAAGAAGATGGAGAGATGTGTAATTACGAATGTTGGACAGAGCGCGCTAATATTTTAAGTGATGAAATCACAGCGAAAATGGCGAAAAAGCTTAATAAAACATGACTCGTTTAAAATAGAGCAACATCTCGTAGAACGTATCGTAAGTATCATTTAAAGAAACATTGTGAATTTTTTCACAAATATAACTTGAAAAATAATAGAAATAGACTTGTTTTAAATAATTTTCGGAGCATACTTTGCGATTTTTTTCTATCGAGGGAATTTCATATAATTTGCGTTTCGGCATGGAACGTATCTAGATATTATCTTCAAAAATAACATATATTTTTTTAAGAGCTTTAAAACTTCAAATGTTTCAGGGAGATATGTAAATATGTAATGTATAATGTTCACACTAATCCTAATTTGACTGTTCTAAAACGGGAATCATCCTAGTTGGACAGTCAAAACATATCATAAATAATGTTTATAAATGTATTATACTATACTAAATAAAAAAATAAATAAATAAAAATAATTTAAAAAAATGGTGTTCTTGAGACGCTTGTGTGTATTGGTGTTTATTTCCTTTTCCCTTAAATATAGACGTTTGATAGAAAATTGGAAAAAAACGAGGGTCTTTAAACGAAAAGAAAGAGAGGACGCTTTAAAAATGAGCCTCCCACTGCCGTGTTAGGCGATGGGTCGAGAGAGTTCTGCTCTCTTGTTCTGTCTCTCCCAAACCGGCCGTGTTGGGTGGGCAGGCGCATCCGTCGCATAAATCTCCCTCTATGAACCTGGGCACCCCTGATAAGTCACAAAACGTATGCTAAACGTTGCTAAACCATTCATCCGATTGCAATAAAACTTTGGGGATTTGATGTGCGCATGCCCGCGATGGTTTCTACATGTATAACAAGTTCTGGTATCATGAAATTATGGGTTGCTAACCGTTCATCCGGTTGCGATGAAATTTGGCGATTTTATGTGTGCATGCCCGCGATGGTTTCTATATGTATAGCGAGTTCTGGCGTCGTGAAATTATGCGTTGCTTACCGTTCATCCGATTACGATGAAACTTTGGGGATTTGATGTGTGCATACCCGCGATGGTGTCATGAAAATGCGTTACTAAACCGTTCATCCGATTGCGAGCAAACTTTGGTGAGTTGTTGTGAGGACGCCCACGAAAGTTTTTGTATATACTGGTGAGCTCTGGCATTATGAAATTTGTACAAAAAATTCCAAAAGGTGGCATGCGAGCTGTTTAAAAAATTGAATGTACCGGGACTGAATGTATGGAATATGGGAGGGCGAGGGGGGAGGAAAACCCGAGAGAGGGGAGGGGAACTCGGAAGGGGGGATGGGAACTTGGGAGGAAGGTTCGCGGGACGGGAAAAGCGAGGGAGGGGAGTTGGGAGAGGGAAGGCGGAGAAGGCGGAGTGGGAACGTGAGAGGGGAAAAGGACGCAGGAGAGAAATTGAGACGGAAGGGGAACGGGATGAATGAGAAAAGACACGCAGGGAGAAACAATTTCTTGCACAAACAACGCGTGCCGGGAACTCGCTTCAAAGAATAAATATATTAATATTTTCTGGTAAGATGGTTCAATTTAAAACATTATTAAGATATTACGAAAATATTGACAGCCGACGTATTGCGGACGATTGGCATTTAGGTGGAACGTTTGAACGGCTCATTTCGGCCCGTTTCATACAAATCTTAAATTTGGATTTGAGATCAAAATACCCAACCAAACCGAAAAATTATATTTGTAATCAAAAGGTATATCAAATTTACTAATAATTTTACTATATTTATCATAGAAATATAATGAAATATAAAATAAAAAATTAAAATTAAGAAAAAAATCATTTTGTCAGGTGTAAATTTAAAATACAAATTACCTATTTACGGCGAAACAAAAATTTATCATTTATACTTTAAAATTACTACCGAAGAAAATGCATTTTTAACATTTTTTTAATTTTAATTATATTTTTCATTGTATTTGTAAAATAAACGTAGTAAAATTATTTATGTTTTTTCATTTACTCACAAATTGCCCAAGTTTAAAATTATGAAATATTAAAATCTCAATGGCCGCTCACACCCGTACTAGATATTTCATATGCCTTTCGATTACAAAAATAATTTTTCAATTTGGTTGGGTATTTTGATCTCAAATCCAAATTT
This sequence comes from Glyphotaelius pellucidus, assembly GCA_936435175.1. Lineage (NCBI taxonomy): Eukaryota > Metazoa > Arthropoda > Insecta > Trichoptera > Limnephilidae > Glyphotaelius > Glyphotaelius pellucidus. The sequence continues at coordinate 1,269,640 of OW386565.1, forward strand.
AAGATTTGTATGAAACTGGCCGAAATGGGCCGCGCATACGTTCCTCTTAACCCCCGGCTTTCCAAGGGTTAATACGAACGTCCGTTTTTTTTTGAAAAGGCTCTGCGTGAAATAATACATGTTTTCCCACCTTATCAGTTGACCTTTTCTCAAAGACCATAAATTTGATACGAAACGGGCAATACTCACGCACACTTTCTATCGGTGTAATTAATAACCATGTAAAGTCGTGTTCAATGAAAACACATAAATAAAAAGTGTTTTTCTAATTTCTTATTAAACTTTCTTCTCGAATCGTGAAAAAGGGCTCTCACTAACGAGTTGCCCTTTTTACCGCCAGACTCTCCTTTTAATTTCGGTGGTGATTTTCAAATTTTCGAATAAGTCAAAGCGAAATTCGGCGGCCATCTTGAAATTATAGAGATCATAACCGATTTCGTTCGAAAGGATATAGTGGAGGTAAAGTTTGGAAAAGAATTCGAATAAGTCGAAATACTATTTTTCGGCGGCCATCTTGAAATTCTAAAGATCCCGACCGATTGTGTAAAAGCAGCATACGGGAGATAAAGATTGGAGTTGAATTCGAATAAGTCAAAATGCCAAATTTTGGCGGCCACCTTTAAATTCTAGAGATCTCAACCGATTTTATTCGAAATTAGTGTGAGGGAGGTTAAGTTTGGAAATGAACTCGAATAAGTCAAAATGCCAAATTTCGGCAACCATCTTAAAATACTAAAGATCTCATCCGATTTTATTCGAAATTAGTGTGAGGGAGGTTAAGTTTGGAAATGAACTCGAATAAGTCAAAATGCCACATTTCAGCGGCCATCTTTAAATTCTAGAGATCTCAACCGATTTTATTCGAAATTAGTGTGAGGGAGGTTAAGTTTGGAAATGAACTCGAATAAGTCAAAATGCCAAATTTCGGCGACCATCTTAAAATACTAGAGATCTCAACCGATTTTATTCGAAATTAGTGTGAGGGAGGTCAAGTTCGGAAATGAACTCGAATAAGTCAAAATGCCACATTTCGGCGGCCATCTTTAAATTCTAGAGATCACAACCGATTTCGTTCGAAAGGATATAGAGGAGGTAAAGTTTGGAAAAAGAACTAGAATAAGTCGAAATGCTATTTTTGGGCGGCCATCTTGAAATTCTACAGATCTCAACCGATTTTATTCGAAATTAGTGTGAGGGAGGTTAAGTTTGGAAATGAACTCGAATAAGTCAAAATGCCAAATTTCGGCGGCCATCTTAAAATTCTAAGGATCCCGACCGATTTAAAGCAGCATAAGGGAGATAAAGATTGGAGTTGAATTCGAATAAGTCAAATTGCCAAATTTCGGCGGCCATCTTAAAATTTTAGAGATCTCAACCGATTTTATTCGAAGGTATTGTAGGGGAAATGAAATTTGGAGAAGAACTCGAATAAATCAAAATGCCAAATTTCAGATATTATCTTGAAATTAGAGATCTCAACCGATTTGGTTTGAAAGTAGCATAGGGGAAGTAAAGTTTAGAGATGAACTATAATAAGTCAAAATGTCGATTCTTCAAAAACAGCAAATTTATTTTGTGGCACCGTCGTAATTCAAATTAAAAGATTTCTTTGTTTTAACCAATTCAAATGTCTATATATGAGAGCAATGCTCCCTTCCCCAGGGTTAAATCATTTGTTTTCAATAAACCCTGAGGAAGAGAGCATCGCTTTCGAAACATGTCGGTTTTATAAACATTTAATGTGGTTAAAATAAAAAAATCTATTAATTTGAACCAAAATGTCAAATTTCGGCGGCCATCTTGAAATTCTAAAGATCTCAACCGATTTTGCTCGAGAGTTTGGAGCATTTTGTATAAAGTTTGGAGATGAACTCGAAAAAGTCAAACAATTTGTAGAGCGATGTTTCTACTTCAGCTAGATTCCTTCCAATTTTTGCGAATTAAAAAAAAAAAGTTCCTTTTTTAGGTTCCTCAATACAAAACAATACAAGAACAACATGTTAACCTACCAGAGACCAAATGAGAAAATAATTCATCTACTCCAGATATTTTCATATCAGAGTGATCGGCTCGATAGAACTCCTAACTGGACCGATAAATCCTACTGATCCCTCAATATAAATATTTAAAAAATCTTTCGTAATCCTACATGTATTTAATATTTATTTTTAGATATGAGCTTATTTTCCAAACTCTCTTATAATTGTTTGCATGTTTTTGCACATAATATTCGATGTGTTTTTCTTACAGTTGGCACGATAAGATAAATGAAACCTTGAAAGTAATGTTCTTAAAGTGCCCTTGAGGTGTTCTCGCAATGAACGCCGCTCAACAAACCAACAAAATGTGATTATTATATGACAGCTTACCTTTCAGCTTGGCTTCACACCTTCCGTTCACAGGGCTGGAGTTATCTCCGCACAGACAGCGCATTTTGAAGTCGTTGGGTTCGCGAACACAGCTGGTTCCCTGAATCCCGGCACAATCGGGTTCCTTGGAGCACTCCCTACCTGTAAACGAAAACATCTTGAATTAGTAGAGGAAATTAATCAAATAATATGGAATTGTGTCACCAATATGGAATACCGGCATTTTTTCCTTTGATATTACTTATTAACCAAGATATACATGTAAAGAAAAAGTATTGTTGTGGTGTCGGTTAAAATAAGAATTGTCACTTGTTTTGTTATTCTATGATTTTATTGTAAAGTGTCAGTTTGTCAGAAGAAACCATAAAAAGAAAGCGATATAATAAACATAAATGTCGTTTCTTGGTTACACAACTTAGCAACACAATACATATTACGATATAACAATAATTCAAGATAACATTCTCACAAATTCAATGAAGGAAAAATAAAAAGAAAAGAAATAGAAAAGAGATGACAAAAATGGAAAAAAGAAGAAAGGACGTAAATAAAATGTTGAAAGAACTAAATTGGCTAACCGTGATCAGATGACAGTGAAAATTATATACAACACAGGCATAACACAAAGACGTGCAAGGAAATCAGGCTACAAAAAAAGGACAAAGCGAATACGCAGAACAGTTTACTATACAAAGAGATGTGTGTACTACACATCTCTTTACTAGTACTTCACTGAGGATGCTGGGTTTTGTCCTACGTACTGCGAGAAATTTCAGAGACACCCGGGTTCTCCCAGTACTATACAATGCTTTGGTTAGAAGTAGGCTTGAGAGTGGTTCGGTGGTTTGGAGCCCACACCAAGTGAAGTATTCCCTCAAGTTGGAGAAGGTTCAGAAGAAATTTCTGAGATGTCTTTACCTGAGGGAGTAAGGTTACTACCCGTGGCTCTAACCTACCGACTTTCTCTTGGGCATGCTCGGTATGAACCGTCTACGGGTCAGAAGGGATGTGCTCATTTTAACACATTTCTTCAGACTGATTCGTGGACGGTTCGAAAACTCGGCTATTATGAAGAGCATTAGTTTCTATGTTCCCGATGGTTATCTCCGTCACCGACAGCATAGACTGTTTTATCTCCCGGCTTGCGCAACTAGCTTGCCAATGGTTATGCCAGTCGGGAGAACAGTCTTGTTGTTAAATAGAATCACTTTGAATATCGACATGTTTAGCATCAATGAAGCACAATTTAAACAGCAAGCTTTATTTCTGTTAGTCTGATTGTGCTTCATTGTTTTTTAAATTGTTCATTGATGTTTATATTGTATTATTTAAATTGAATTGTTTACATTATTTAAATTGCTTAAATACGCTTTAATCACAATATTTTCTCTATTTTAAAAACGATTTGAAATTTTAATTTTGTTTTGTTTTTAAAGTGAATAAATTGAATTGAATTGAATGAAATGCTACAAAAAACTTTGAAATCCGCACCAATTGGAAAGTTAAAGATGAATTGTAGGAGCGACATCAAACAAGAAAAAATTTGTTTGGAGTATGAAATGATTTTATTGATTAAAAAATTGTAAACTTAAATGTAAAATATGCTAAAATTAAATATAAACAAAAAATAAAATTAGCCTCTATTGCTGTTAAGCTTATAAACATTCTTACAAACAGCTTGTGTTTCGACATAGGCCTCCTCTAAAGATTTCGATTTTTCTCTATCCTTTGCAACTCTTCTTTTACCGTCTCTTGGATACCACTCTGTTATTATTATGGTCCATTTCTCTTGCCTTTCTTTCAACATAATATATGTCCAGTCCATCGCCATTTTAGTGTTCAATATACAGAATTTGCCTGTTTGAATTGAATTCTGTTCTTTATTTCTGTTAATTTTAGTGTTCGATATACAGAATGTGCCTGTTTGAATTGAATTCTGTTCTTTATTTCTGTTAATTTTAGTGTTCGATATACAGAATGTGCCTGTTTGAATTGAGTTCTGTTCCTTATTTCTGTTAATTTTAGTGTTCGATATACAGAATGTGCCTGTTTGAATTGAATTCTGTTCTTTATTTCTGTTAATTTTAGTGTTCGATATACAGAATGTGCCTGTTTGAATTGAGTTCTGTTCCTTATTTCTGTTAATTTTAGTGTTCGATATACAGAATGTGCCTGTTTGAATTGAATTCTGTTAAGGTTTTCGTTAATGTCCATGTTTGACTTACATATGTTAAACAGGGCAGAATACATGCATTATAGACTTTTATTTTAGATTTTATTAACCCTAGATTCAAAAACTATATTTACTGTTACAATGTTCATAAACATACGTCTGTGATACACCCTATTTTTAAGTGCACTAAATTTTAAAACTGTAAGAATTATAATAAATAATACTTCATTATATTAATAATAGGAAGGTTTATTTGAAATCAACACATTAAAAAACAATTTTTAAGATCATTCAGAGCATTCTAAGCACAAACTTCCCCGATGTTCCACGCATATGTGACGTTTGCAAGAGGTGCAGCTAAATCTAGTCACACGTTTTTTTTTGTAACAACAGAAGTTGCATAGCTTCCTGGTTTGTATTCCAGGATCGGCTGGAACATATCAGGCAAAGTATCGCCTAAAATCGCATCGATGTTCCGTTTTAGGCATCGCCTCAAAGATGGTGTTTCACGGCGACACCGTAACCAAGGCTTGATCAACTTATTTGATATTTTTTTGACAAAAGCTCTCCTTATCAGTGGTTTGTTTTGATTACGACTATTATTGTGGACGTGGATGACAAACGAATTGACTATGGACATATTCAACAAACCGTAAAATTAGCAATGTATATCTTAAGAAAAATTACGTACCTCAGACACCTTAGGCGTAGTATTTGCGCAACTACACGTTTACGCGCCAAGATCCCTGGCGCCACACTGAGCTCTAACTGTGTCGGGAGGGTACTGAGACGCAAGTATTGCCATCTTTTTTGCGCTGCACTCTATGAGCGTTTTACTACTTCAGGGTGTATGAGAGACGTATGTTTATGAATCTAGGGTTAATAGATAATAACTAAAATAAAGAAAGAATCCAAAATAATAAATAATTGAGAGGAAAAGAGAACAGATACAGGCGTTGAGTTGTTGTACTGTGGAAGTTTTCTGCCCGCAGTATACAATACCATTGTTGACTAACCACGTATGAAATTTGTGTTTTGGTTTTGCAGTTTTTGTCACGTGAATATCTTTTTCAATTAAATTTTAAAAAATTGCAGCCTGCTTGTCACTTGGAGTTACACCAGGCACCTCAATGAAGGGCCTGTTCGTAAGATCGGTTCATCCGGCTTCCGTGGTCCCGAGGTAAGACTCTCGACTCACAATCCGAAGGTCGCGGGTTCGAACCCGGCGTGCGCAAATAAATTTTATTTGATTAATTTGTTTTATTTCACAATTTATTCATTTAAAAAAAAATAATATATAGTATATTTGCGGCACGTTCCAGAGTGGAAGATACTATCAGTGTCGCCCTGGTGTAAGACCACCATTCAGAATTGAAACGTTGCTTGAAATGGCTTTAGCCGTGTTTAGTGACCAGATCTGAATAGCCAGGTACTTCCCCACCTTCCTCTTCCCTATCTTCTTCCCCTCCCCACTACCTTCAGCCTCACAACATACTCCAATTGGGGATGCCATAGTCTCACTGGCTCCAGACGGGAGCAGTTGGGACTCTTGTGCGGTATTTCACATAAAAAATTAAAAAAATTCCCCGGATGAATGGTTTAGCAACGTAGACATCTTTCACTCGTAACTCATATGTGTACACCCAAGCAAGCATATTTTGGTTTTTATATATATAGATCCAAAATTAAAAAAAAAAAAAACATTTATTGCACAAAAATACAAAAAGTGCAAAAGGTATAACTTATAGATACCTACAACCTGGGGGGGGGGTAAGATTTAAAGGCGAAAAAAAGTCATATTTACATGATTTTTTTTTGAGATATGAATATTGTTGATTTATTTTTTTTACAGCTTATAGTATGGCATCTCGAGTATCTTTGAACATTTTTTTAATTAAAGATATCTAATAAGTCCGGGAGAGCGAATCTCCGGAGGCGCCTCGAAAAAAAGTTGTCAAGCGGTGAACATTATAACTTGTTAACAAATCATTCAAAACAAAAAAATCGAATCGCATTTAAAAGGTGAAATGTTTTCTTATGTAGTATTTTTTTGTTTATTAGTCAAATAAAATGGAAAAAATTAAAAAAAACTATACATAATGTGTAAAAATAGTGTACAAAATTTCAAAAATATCGGTAAAGTAAATTTTGAATTATGATGTTTACGAACTTTAAAAATTTGTTGCGAGAAAATCTATCTAAATTTTTTTTTAAACTCGAAATATACTTGAATAGAGCAAGAGGGCCGGTCGCTTGAAACGCTGTATCTTCGTTAGTTTTGCTCCGATTTACTTGAAATTTTGACACAATACTCTCAAAATGTTCTACATTTTAAAAATGAATTGAAAAGCCCTTCCTTCCCCCTTAAAAGAAATGTTTATAGTGATGTTTTAAATTAGATAATATCATTTAATAGTTTAATGTTACGTGGAAAGTTGTTATATGTTTTAATGACCATGTAGCAGGGTTCTTTTTGAAATATAGTTTGGTTTGCTTTTGGTATTAAAAGGTTTTCTGTGAACCTTGAAGCACGTCAATGTGTTGAGTTTTTGTGGGATTTTTTCTAGAGATGATCGAAACTAACTATCTGTAACTTATTTTATTGAATCTACACTAACATTATAAATGTGAAACTGCGTGTGTTTGTTTGTTACGCTTTCACGCACAAACCAATGAAAAGATTCTAAAAATTCTTCCATTAATTGAAAGTAACATTATATGCGCGTAATAAAGGCTATATATAAGGGTTAGCACTGGCGTTAAGAAATTGTCAATATTAATATAAATTACTAATATTATAAATGCGAAACTGCGTGTGTTTGTGTGTTACGCTTTCACGCATAAACCAATGCACAGATTTTAAAAATTCTTCCACCAATAGAAAGCTACATTTTATGCGCGTAAGATAAATTATATACAATGGTAAGTTCTAGCGTAAAAAAATTATAAATATAAATTACTAATATTATAAATGCGAAACTGCGTGAGTTTGTTTGTTACGCTTTCACGCATAAACCAATGCACATATTTTAAAAATTCTTCCACCAATAGAAAGTTACACTATGTGCGAGTAATATAGGCCCTTTATTATAATGATTAAATCTGGAGATAAGAAATTTTAATACATTACTATATTTATTATACGTTTTCTGTCGCTTACAGAGGCGAGTTATTGCTAACGTCAGAAAACAAATCGTTGCCGTGGAAACGATGTTGATATATTTGCGGGAAATCGTAGTTAATATCTATCTACCTATATGAATAAAAACGAATCTCCGAAATGTTTGTACGCGCACAATTTCCGAACGACTGCACCAAATTGGATAATTCTTTTTTTAACTTTTGGTGGGATCTGACTTTATGAAATTTAGGTGGCACGCAAGCTGTTTGAAAACTGAATGTACCGGGAATGAATGTATGGAATGCGGGTGGGGTGGGCGGAGTGGGGGGATAATTTATAAGTGCAAGCAAGTAATTTCTCCCTAATAACATGCGAGCAAAGCCGTGAAGAAATGAAACCATCACCCACACAATCTCAACCGATATGAGCCTTGAAAACAAACATAACGCGACGCTTCGTAGGTACTGTACGTAGGTAAGATCTCATTTTCTAGGCTCTAGACTCAATCCTATAGAAATATAAGTTTGTTTCTTTTCAGTTTCATCGAGTTTCAAATCACAACTGTGCTAAAAAAGTTTTCACTTCAAAAAGGGGTAGAGGGATCCGTTGTACTTAAGTGGTATTTGCTAGCGTGATTCAGTACAAGCGTTAGTGCTGAGGAGCGGTTATAATCAATACAACAGGGTGTTAGGAGGCTAAATTATACACAGAAGGGGTACTTTACATTTTATTTAAAACCCCTTAAAATACCGACTCTGCATTTTTTGTGGATACGGAATCGACTGTCAGATTTTTGTGATCGTCAATGGCTTGCAATAGAGAATTCCAGTCCAATTTTTTTTATTCTTTTTATGAAAACCTTCTAACTTAAATAACTGCACATTTATTTTTATTTTTATAGTAAGTTTTAATAGTTCAAATAAATGTCAAAGTTTTAATTTTTCAAGATCCTCTGAAAACCACCGAATCTAGTGTGACGTCATCATGACTAACCAAAGTATAAATCTTGTAGGGAACTGGAATCAGCTGTTTGACTCCCGCCATTTTGAATTTCAGCATTGGAGCGTTTTCATAGACATTACTGGGCAATACGATCGTTTTTTGTACAGTTAAAGTTTTTGAACATTTTAAATAATATAGATAAACTAATAGACATACTTTATTTTTGAAACTGAATTATTTAGGCCTAAATAATGTTTCAATAAAAACAAAAACTATTTTATGTCCAATTCTCTATAAACCAATAACACGGAATGCCGAACGGCTTGCGTCTTCATTTCTATTGATTTCTATACAACTTTGACCCAGGTAATGCGGCGCGGTGACGTCACGCCGCCAAAATCCAGCAATAGGGTGTTTTAATGACACGTTTTAAAATGGACTTTTTAATATTTTTTTAAAAACTCTACGTTAAATATTATGTTAACTATACCTTATATATTCAGAATCAGCGTATTTGGTCTATATGAACATATTTTTTTAAAGCCATAATATTTTTCACTGGAGTTCCTTATTGCATGTCTACTGGCTGATATGTCAGCTTTCGGCACTGTTGCCGATTTCAATTTGTTCAAAAACATTAGTCACATGAGAACGGGTCGTTTCTACGACTCGTTATTTGTGATCGTTTCTCTGTGTTTCCTCCCTCCTACAATATGGGTCTCTTCAAGACCCATGTACACTCCTTCCTCTCCTCAAAAACACCGTCCACACAGCATCTTCAAAGATGAAATAGGCCCTGAGGGAAATTATTTTCCTCAGGGCCTCCTGTGTGGAGTTAATGTACAAAAAAGGTATACATTTATTTTTATTCATTTAACGCCCAGAGGGCTTTTACATGATTTTTAGTGTCATTTTAATTTGACAGATACTTTGAAACTTAGGATATAATAAAAATAAAATTACATTAGATAAAAGTCATACAACAAGTCATACAAACACTGAAACAAAAACAGAAAAATACAGCTATTTTATAGTATTACAAGATGTGTTTAGTAATAGTGTTGAAATAAATGTTTTAGATGATCCACAAAACTCGCCAAGTTGATATTGAATATGTCAACATCACCCAAGTACTTATTTCCCATGGTGTGAAGTCGTTGTATCGGAGAGTGGGCAATGTAGTTACGCTTATGAGTGCTGCTGTAGAATATTGTATACATGATCATATATTCATTTATCGTACGTTTAAAGTTATAGGTACGTCATGGATTTGAAATTTGCGAAGTTTCGTTTCAATCTAAATATGTATGAAATACTTTTTACTTTTAGTTTTACCAAATTACCCGAACTAAATACAAATAGTGTCTTGGATAAATGTAACCATTTTTATTTTAATGCGCGACATCTATTGACGGCGTTTTTACAAGTAAACGATGATTTTTTTTTTGTTTTTGGAAAACTTGAAGCTTCTTGCAAAAAAACAAAAAAAAAAAAAACAAATACGATTTTAACCTTTACGTATAAAGAAACTGTATAAAAACAAGACGAGAATTGCTTGCGCCAATGTTAATCTGGGAACTAATTTTTCTTTCATAAACTGAATGCTTTCAAATTGTATTTCATACCGTTATTTCAATGGAAGATGCTCCGAGGAACTAGCGTCATTGATTCCTTCGGCACCAGTGCATAGTTGGGAAACACGCCAAACGCGTGCCCAACATAAGTTTACGGTTGACATTTGTCACATGAGAACGGGTCGCTTGGACTCGTTCTCGTGTTCAACAGCTCGGCTGTGGAACGACTTGCCGGCCTCTGTGTTTCCTCCTTCCTACAACATGGGTCTCTTCAAGACCAATGTTCAAACCTTCCTATCCTCAAAAAGACCCTCCACACAACAAAGGCCCCGGGCGAAATTATTTTCCTCAGGGCCTCCTGTGTGGAGTCAATGTATAAAAAATTGAGTGTTCTATGGAATTAGTGCGTGACTTTTTACAGCTGTCAAAAAGAGTATCGAGGTCATTGTTAAATTGAAAACTTTGAATTATTGGTTTTGTTATTCAGGTTGTGTAGAAGTAATAAAATCAGATAACATTTGTATGAATGTATTATTGAAAAATGTTTCCAAAGTTTTTATTTTTTTTAGTTAGTAAGCTATTGTGGAAAAACCTCCCTAGTAGGCTTTTACATGAATAGACGGAAATTTATATTCACAATATAAATTACATGTTTTACATAATCAATAAAACAGAATAAATAAGAATGCAATCAACTCGCTAGATATATAATATTATAAATTAATTTAAATTAAAACAAATGAAATAGTACGAGTCGTGCTAACAAAAAAACTAATACAATTCAGCTTAAAATATTTAAACATATTATTAATAATTAGACCTGAAATAAAACAAAGTGTAATGTATAAGAGCTAGTTAGTATTAGGGTATAAACAAACAATTATATATGTTTTTGAGTTTTCACGGCCAAAAAGTATTTTTGTTATTGTTTTTGGGGTGTTATGCCGTGTTTCGCTACCTCCTTCTTTAGCCAACGTTTCGGACAGCGTTACAGTGTCCATCATCAGGGCAGATGAGTAAATGATATTGGTGAGAGTGTTTACTTATGTGTGTCGAGGCGATACCGTGTTGCCAGCTCGTAGAGAAATGGAGCTGGCAGCACGGTATCGCCTCGACACACATAAGTAAACACTCTCACCAATATGATTTACTCATCTGCCCTGATGATGGACACTGTAACGCTTTCCGAAACGTTGGCTAAAGAAGGAGGTAGCGAAACACGGTATAGCACCCCAAAAACAATAACAAAAAAAACAATTATATATGTTTATTACTACAATGAACAGAAAAGATATTATAAAATAAGTATTTATTTTACTGATAAAGTTTGGATAAGAAAAGATTTTATGAAAAGAACAAAAAAATAATGAAACTTAATTATTATTAGCAGATAAAATCGAGATTAGTTGACTTTTGAAACATTCAAAACTGTCAACACTAAATATATCTATAAATTCGCAGTTAATTCGTAAGGTAATGGATTCTTGGATTGGTGAGTAAATAGAGTAATTAGTTCTTCAAAATTCGCAAATTCACTTTGTGGCGTTATTATTAATTTAATGAAAACAAATAACTTTGTGTACACACTATTTAATCAACATGTTTCGAAAACTATGTTTTCTTCGTCGGGATAAAAAATTAATAAAAAATAACAAAAGACAAACAAGTATAGACAAAATATTAGAAATGAGAGGTGATTAATTACTTAAAATATCATAAAAAATAATTATATAAAATAAAATATTAAAAATATTTTAGAATGGGTAAAAAATTAAATTAACATAATAAAAAATCTTTTAAAAACAAAACAAGAAGTCTAAATAACAAAATAAATTATTATAAATATAAGTATTAATACGAAAATAAATTAAAAAGATGGCTATTTTTAAAAAACGTTTGGTTATTTAAAATATTTAATATACTATTAACACTTTTTCTAATTTCTAAAATTTCTAAATTATCTAATTGTATACCCGTTGTGTTAGTGTGTAAAATTTTTAAATCTTTATTAATATCAAAAGAATGACCTGTTTCCAAAATGTGGTTTGCAAATTCTGAATAATTATTATTATTTAAACATCTAAGATGTTCCTTAACGCTAATGTTAAAATTTCTAGAAGTCTTCCCAATATAAAAAAATTACAATCATTAGAAATTAATTTATAAACCCCAGATTTGTTCAAAAACACACCTTTGTCCTTGTTATTTAATATATAATTTTTTAATTTGTTATAAGCGTAAAAAGCTGGTTGGATATTATCTGGCATGTTTTTAATTATCAAATTTGAAGTGTTATTATTTAAAAACACTAAAATATTACTTTAAGTAATTTTTATTTTTATTTTATATTTTGATATTTTACCTCTCCTTTCTAATATTTTGTCTATGTTCTAATTAGTCTATACTTGTTTGTCTTTTGTTATTTTTAATTAACTTATTATCCTGACGAAGAAAACATAGTTTTTGAAACATGTTGATATTGTTAATTAAACAGTGGTGTACACAAAGTTATTTGTTTTCATTAAAAGAGAGTAATTAGTATTGAGTTTATTATTGCATTAAAAAAATATCATTACTACGAGTTTGTCTGGCAGGTATGTTAATGCAAATTAGTTCCAACAAATTAGGGCTGCCAATTAAAAATATTATCATGTACAATTTAAAAACAAAACAATTACAAAATTGTTTTGTTTTTTAAACCAATATTTGATCAGAATTCATAAAGATAATTTTCGCCCTATCTCCGAAATGTCAACCCACGATCAACAGTGTCCTATGTAAAATCTCGAACTGTGATATTTACGAGCTATGCAGTGGGCCAAACTGAAAACAAAGCGTTGTCCTAAATATGCGGTTTTTCAAACTAATTTGTAAAGGTGTTGAATTTTGTATTTTATTCCGACTTGGATTTGAGGTTTACAGCCTTTTCGAGCACTGTAAACTGAGATGCGCGTGTAGGGAAAATTCGCCAATTAGAACTCTTGATTATGCAGTTATTTTATTTACAAGTAACGTTACATTTTATAATAAAACTTGGTAAAAAATTAAATTAGTTACGACTAGAGTGACACGGGAGTAAATGCAAAGCAGCCGAACCAGGCGAACGCGGGAACCGGAATAAATTTGCAATATCAATTCCATTTCAATTCAATTTATTTATTATTATCTCAAAAACATTACAAAATATAACACTTTAATCCGTTTTCAAAATACATTTGTAAGAGTATTACAATGAACACTTTAGGCAAACGAACTATACAAGAATTAATAGAGCTTGCCTTTTAAAGGCTAAATATGTCGATATCCGAATTAATTCTGTTTAACAGTAAAATTGCTCTCCCGCCCGGCATGACCATTGGCAAGTTAGTCCTGCAGGCCGGAAGATAGAACAGTCTATGCTGTCGGTGGCGAAGATACCCATCGGGAACATAGAAATGAATGCTCTCGATGATAGCTGAGTTTTCAAACCATCCGCGGATCAATCTGAAGAAATGTGCAGCAATGTTTACATCCCTTCTGACCCGTAGATGGTTCATTCCGAGCATACCCAAAAGAAAGTTGGTAGGATAGAGCCACGGATAATAGCCGTACTCCCTCATGTACAGAAATCTTAGAAGTTTCTTCTGAACTCTCTCCAACATGAGGGAATATTTCATGCACTGGACCGGAGAGCGACTCTCGTGGATATCAGTCGGTAAAATTTAGCTTTAGTAATAATTAAGGTTGTTCAGTCATACTACAAAAGGTTCGGTACCCCTGCCGTAGCGTGTGGCGAAGTATAAATTCAGAATCGGTGTAAATCTGAACCAGATTAACGTTCGTCAAGTTGCCCTACTTTACGGAAAAATGTAAGAAACGTTACAATTTTTGTGGAATGTTAAAAAATTGACCGATCATTTTACCGTTTCGACTCCCAAACAAATAATTTCATTCACATTCAAACATCGTTTAAATTTGGGAGGCGGATGGGTACCGCCGCCCCGGGAATCATTTATTGGATAACCAATATAACCAAGTGGTTCGTTACGTTTGGTGATTTAGCAAGGGTATCCGGGTTTATTTTTATTTATTTTTTTTGTTTAATTTAATATAGATATATAAGTTTACAGTGGTGTTAATATAAATTAAATATTGGTTTAGAAATTCTTTAAAATTGCAATATCACCAAAGAAGAAGCTAGTTCTTGTGCTTGATGAGCGAGTTACACTAATTATAACAGAAATTGAATAACATTATGCAATAAGTAAGTATATAATGGGAACAATTGAAACTTCTGGATCATCTAAATGTGAAGATGTACATACAATGGGATATGGTTACATACTAAAATATTCGAAATTCGAAAAATCTAAATTAAATAGAAATGAATATAGATTGACAATAAATAGAAACAAAGAAAAAAACAGGTAATTATTTAATTAATTATTCCTGATGAAGTGTAGCTTCAGTTTGAGTTTCAGTTTATTGATGTCTTTGATTTTTTTTATTTCAATCGGAAGATTGTTGAAATACTTTATTCCTAAATAGATGTAATTGTTTTGCATTAGTTTGGTATTAAATTTTGGTATTTCGATGTTGTCTTGATATCTTTTTGATTGGTGGGTTTCAAATTTTTTGACGATATTATCTTTGTGAATTTGGATAATTGCATTTTTCTTGAAGATATTCTCTATTCGAGGCACCGTGAAATCTGCGAAAAGCGTTTCTGTTGGATATGTGGAGGGTTTCTTTAGGATTACTTTAATGATTAACTTCTGGATCACTTTGATCGGGGTAAGAATATTGTTGTATGAAACCCCCCCATCCAATAATTCCATATTGATGTGGGGAGGTTTGTCTAGGTCTTGGGAGAGATTGGTTGGGGGAGACCTAACCTAGACCTCTCCAGCCAGACTCTCTCGATTGATTGCCGGTACCCGTCTCAGGACAGACATCGTCTAGTGAGGCGGGTTACATACTCGTTACTCTTTTGTATATGATTTATTTCATATATGGTGCCCGGGTTCATGGGGTGAGGTTTGTCTAGGTCTCGGAGGTGGATGACCAGGACACACTTTACCCCAGATTCCTACCCACCCCTTAAATCCTTCCCAGAATTCTCCTCCCCTTCCTTTCCTTAAAAAAAACTCTCCACACAGCATTCCCAAAAATGACATAGGCCCCGAGGGAAAATATTTTCCTCAGAGCCTCCTGCGTGGAACTCATGTAAAAAAAATTAAAAAATTGCCTTGCACTGCAGTGGGAGGGATGGATTCATATGTCCGTCACTCCAAGACACATTGATCCCAGACTCCTATCCACCCCTCGTACCTTTTTCCTTCCCAGAACTTCCTCTCCTTCCTTTCCTTCAAGATCCTGGTTCGAGTCCCAGATGTGACCGTATCTCTATCTGATTTTTTTGTTTTCAAATTTTTGATTGAGCTCACTAATATGTCTTCATTTAATTAAATATTAAAATTTGAGGTTTTACTCATTATGTTAAAATAGAAATTAAAAATAATTTTATTCATTTAAGAAAATAAAAACGAAATTTAAATAAATGTTCTAATTTTTATTACGAAGAGAATAACTCACTTTTATAATAACTTTTGAAGGTTTTTCCCATCAATTTTATATTACGGGGAGAATAACTCACTTTTATAATAACTTTTGAAGGTTTTTCCCATCAATTTTATATTACGGGGAGAATAACTCACTTTTATAATAACTTTTGAAGGTTTTTCCCATCAATTTTATATTACGGGGAGAATAACTCACTTTTATAATAACTTTTGAAGGTTTTTCCCATCAATTTTATATTACGGGGAGAATAACTCACTTTTATAATAACTTTTGAAGGTTTTTCCCATCAATTTTATATTACGGGGAGAATAACTCACTTTTATAATAACTTTTGAAGGTTTTTCCCATCAATTTTAAAAATTAATAAAGAAGAAACTACAAATAAACATTAACGAAATTATGAAAAAGAACAAGACTTAGAAAAATAAAAAACTAACGGTTGCAACTGAGGAGTTTTAATAATAATAGATGTCGCATATAAATTAATACATGTCAATCCAATCCACTTTCTAGGTTACAAATCAGTTCTTCAAACTTCGTTATCATTTTAAAAAGTAGCTGCCAAATATATGGTAATAATTTTTTAAATTTTTTGTTAATTCTGAATTTGAATTATCAGGTTGACAAAAATGACTTAAAGGTAAAGCTTTTTTAATTTTTATGAGTCTTGTTCTCTTTCGTATTTTCGTTTAAATTTGTGAGTATTGTCATCTTTTTTAATTACCTATTTCAAAAATAAATAAAATTCAATAAAAAGATAATATGACAAAATTGAATATGTTTTAAGGTTATGTTTTATTTATTATTTTTTTTATATATGAACACCGCACAACCCAACTGCTCCCGTCTGGAGCCAGTGAGACTATGGCATCCCCAATTGGGGTATGTTGTGAGGAGTGGGGAGGGGAAAGAGTTGGGGAAGAGGAAGGTGGGAAGTACCTGGCTATTCAGATCTGGTCACCAAACACGGCTAAAGCCATTTCAAGCAACGTTTCAATTCTGAATGGTGGTCTTACACCAGGGCGATACTGAGAGTATCTTACACTGTGGAACGTGCCGCAAATATACTATATATTATTTTAAATGAATGAATTGTGGAATAACACAAATAAATCAAATAAAATTTATTTGCCACGCCGGGATTCGATCCCGCGACCTTTGGAATGCTAGTCAAGAGCCTTACCGCTGGACTACGCCGGCTGTCAGTGCTCTTTGTACAGCGCTCTTGAGATAACTTTGCACAAAGACTGCGCTATACAAATTATCAAAATATTAAATAAGTAAATGATCTTACCAGGAGGAGGAGTAGGTTTCGGGGGGATGGTGTTGGCAGGATTCGTCTTTCCGAAGGTTGTAAGCGCCTCTGAAGAGTCCCTGGCCATACAGGCTATCAGCCATATGGCCGCGGCCCACGCAGCCTTAGGCATCTCGCGACCCCACAGGATCAGGCCGGCGGTCACTTGGTACTTAGCTCCTTTTAACTCCCAACTCAAAACAGGCTAAGTGTACACGACGCGCTGGATAGGTTAAATATTAAATCTTAAAAAGGGTTTGATTATTGAGGTTGTTTTTTGCTTTTTTAAGCAAAGCTTGATACTTTAATGCTGTATTTATTAAGGATTATTTAATTTCAATTGATTTAAAAGTTTATTTTATGCTGTTTAACCTTTTGACTGCCAAAGATACGCGATAAGCTGAAATGGTTTAAATCAAAGAAAACCTTAAAATGTATTTTATTGGAGTTTTTTTTAACCTTTTTAAGCTCAGTATGATAGTATTATACTAAAATATTATTAAATTTAAAAGCTTTTTTTAATATTTTTATACTTGGGATAAGTAAAGGCACTTAGCTTATTTCGATAAGGAGAGAAAATTATTTATTTTTATTATTTTAAGATGAGATCACTTTGATAGCAATTATTATTTTTTAATTATATTAGATAGAATCGTGCGAAGAGTAAATTATTTTTAAGGTTACTGCGGTGATTTTTAGTGCTTTTGAATTTGTTTATTTTAGTGATTTTAAGTGAAGATTAAAAATTCTAAGTGCAAAAGTCGTGAAATTTGTGATTTTTTGACCAATCTGTGAAGTATATAAATGTTTCAATGTCTCAAGAATTAAAAACAACGCTTTTTCACTTTTTAACAATACTAATGTTTTTCGGGTACACTCTGTGAGGAACGCCAATGCTCGAAATGCGCTGAAACAAAAAATTTACAAATAATTAATATATGTCACCTCAAATCATCGTCAAAAACCGAAAATAAAAAATAAATAAAATAAAAATATATATAAAAGTGAATGTTTCTTTGTTTATCCTGTATGCATTCCTATACCAGAGAGTGCTGGGGTTAAAAAATGATTGCCTATACCATTCATCCGATTTGCGATGAAATTTTGGTTATTTGTATTGCGCACGCCCAAGAAGTTTTCTATATATAATGGTGAGCTCTGGCGTTATGAAATTATTTCCTTCACCATTCATCCGATTTGTTAAGAAACGTGAGTTGTTGTGCGCACGCCCGCGGAAGTTTCTATATATAATGGTGAGCTCTGGCGTTATGAAATTATTTCCTTCACCATTCATCCGATTTGTTATGAAACGTGAGTTGTTGTGCGCACGCCCGCGAAAGTTTTTATAAATATAATGGTGAGCTCTGGCGTTATGAAATTATTTCCTACATCATTCATCCGATTTGCGATGAAGCTTTGATGATTTTTTGTGCGCACGCCCACGAAGTTTTCTATATATAATGGTGAGCTCTGGCGTTATGAAATTATTTTCTTCACCATTCATCTGATTTGCGATGAAACAACCCCTTATATGGCAGGAGACCATATTTGTCCCAGCTCACATGCGTCACATATAAATCTCCGTTACTCCCTTGTTATCAAAATGAAAATTATGTTTTAAGCTGTGTTAGAAAGGCAAAACACTACGCTTTATAGTCTAATCTAAAAAATAACGACCACAAAAGTAAAATGTACACCTTTACGAAACCAAAATTTTGAATCGCAATTTGAAAAGAAAAATTTTAACTTTGATAATTTTTTAATAACTATTTTTACATGAAAAGATAAAAAAGTGAGGTGACGATAATATCCATCCATACTAATATTATAAATGCGAAACTGCTCGAGTTTGTTTATGACCTTTTCACGCATAACACAATATAAAGACTTTAAAAATTCATTCACCAATAGAAAGCTAAATTATATGGGCAGACTATATTTTGTATATGATGGTAAGCTCTGGCGTAATGAAATTATAAATATTAATATATTATATTTGTTATACGTTTTCTGTCGCTAACTAAAGCAAATTTTTGCTAACGTCAGAAAAAAATCGTTTCCATGGAAACGATTGCTACTGCTTCAGAAAATTCAAATATTAGAATATGTTTTATTTTTTTGGACAAGCTTCTGTTTTGGAATAAATGTCAGTTCCTACATTAAAAATATAATTCGTAACGATTATAAAGACTGAATAAAAGAACTGAATAAATAGTGTAATTTTTTATTATATTCACAAACTTTCAAATATTTAATTAAAAATAAACATCCGAAATGTTTGTAAGCGCATAAATTCCGAACGAATGAACAAAATTGAATAAGTAATTCTTTTTTTCTTTGAGCTATAGCATTATGAAATTTAGGTGGTAGGCGCGATGTTTGAAAACTGAATGTAAGGGAATGAATATATGGAATGCGGGAGGGGATGGGGGTGGGGTGGGGGGGGAGATAATTGATAAGTGCAAGCGCTACAGTAATTTCCCGTAATACCATGCGAGCGAAGCCGCGGGGAAAAGCTAGTTTGAAATACATTTGTCTAATAAAATATTTAGGTGTTGTTATTCTTTTTTGTTATCAGAAATTTTAGTTAGAAAAAACGTGATGTGAGCCATTTTTAAAACTTTTTTAAGTTTGCATGCAAAATTTTTATATTCCGAAAAATAAACGTTGATTTTAAACTATAAAATTTGAAAGCGTATTTTATCACCTTTCAAAAACAGTTTTTAATTTTGGAATATCATCAGAAACATTCCACTTATTCGAATTTTATTGTAAAGCGGAAATATTTTGACCATCTGAAAAATAAGCCGAAATTTTGAATTATTTATTGTGCGCATGTCCGCGAAGGTTTTTATATATAATGGTGAGCTCTGGCGTTTTGAAATTATTTCCTACGGAAGGGGGGACGAGAACGGGGAACGCGGGAGGGTGGGAAGGGGAAAGCGGGAGGGAGGGATGCAGGGAAGGTGGAAGGGGAACACGGGAGGGGAAAAACGATTTTCTTTCTTTGAGGGGTATTGCTACGCATCAAATTTTTTTAATATTATTTTTTTTATTATTTGAATAATGCGAAGTTGATGACGGAATTATATTTTGTAAAATGTGATAAAAAAAAGATGGGAAGGCTGATAGAGGTATTGAAAGAAGGAGAAATGCAGAATGAGCTATTAAGGCCCCATATCCGAGCACGAAAAGAAGCAGATGGAGATATGTGTAATTACGAATGTTGGGCAGAGCGCGCTAATATTTCAAACGATAAAAGTGAAGCGAAAATTGTGAAAATGTTTAATAAAACACGACTCGTTTAGAATAGAGCAAAAATCTCGTGGGGGTTGTGTAAAACAACGTTCAAAGAAACACTGCGAATTTTTTCATACATATAACTTGTTAAATAATAGAGACAGGCTTGAAAATAAAAATTTTCGGAGCATACTTTGCGATTTTTTTCTATCGAGGGAATTTCTTATAATGTGCGTTTCGGCGTGGGGGTTGTATATATCTTCAAAAATAACAAATATTTTTTTAAGAGCTTAAAAACTTCAAATGTTCAAGGGAGATATGCAAGAAGTCTGTAGAAATTTGGATAGCGGCGGCTTAAGGCGGTACACAACCCTAATAATTTTTGTTTGCTCAAAACTCACATTTTAATAATTTCCGGCAAATTCTTAACTATAATAACTTTTTTTACTCCAATAGATCCCTGGGAAAAAAAAGTTCTTAATATATAAAATTAATAAAAACAATACCATTCCATTTATATATTTTACGTACAACTATTTTAAAACTTTATAACCAGTTTTTCAACTATAAAGTTAGCGGTAAGCACCAGATTTTATTTTTCCAAACGATACATTAACTGCTTAGGGAGATATTTATTTAGAAACATCTTAAATATTTGTAACACGTTCTTCAGAATTATTGAAAATGAACGCGGCGGAAATGTCGAATCTCCAGGCTTGCTAGGGCGAATTCGACCGTACGTTCGTCTAATACGCCGTGCCGCGGGCGTATATTTGTTTACACGCTGTCTTCACTTACGTCGTTAAGATTCCTACATTATTTGTGTTATTCTTTGATAGAGTAAATTCGACAGTAGGTCCGTCCAATATACGGGTCGCGAGTCGCAATTTGTATACACGGCTTCTTTACTTACGTCGTTAAGATTCTGAATATATTTTAGGGTTTATCGTCGTATTAACGGAAGATTGGTTGGTACTAACAAAAGAAAATGTCCAAAGATGTGACGCTAGCAGTCCAGATTGGAGTGCTGGTACCCACCCTGATGCATCGCAAGAAGGCGTGGAACTGGCAAAAGAAGGATTAAAGTGGACTGAATGCTGTATAAATGAGATCCGTGAGGCGTGTGTGTGTTAAAATCATTATTAATCGTGTGGAAATGTGGAGAACCGCAAAGAATCCAAAGTCGATATGAGTGTAATAAGTCAGATTAAGAAAAGGACACTTTGATTGTTTTGGGCATTGTTTTTTTATTAGGACATTATTTCCTCGGACACTGGAGGGTCCGAGGAAATTGCCTTCGGCCCATGACATCTTTAGAGATGCTGTGTGGAGGTTTTTTTTTAGGGAAATGAGAGAGAGGGTTCTGGAATGACGGAAAATTGAATCCATTCCTCCCACTGCGGTGCAAGTGCGGTGGGTCGAGAGACTCGGGCTGGAGAGGATAAAAGATCTCCCTCAACCGGTCTCTCTCGATCCGGCCTGCCAAGCAGTTGATGGGCAGACGCATCCACCGCCATGACCCAGGCAAACCTCATCTTTATAACCCGGGCTCCCCTGCTAAGTCACCAAACGTAGGGACCTACGTAGATTGAATGAATGAAGAAAGGAGCGGCAAGAAAAATAATGTATAACTAAATGGTAGAAGAAGTCGGGGACACCCAAGGAAGACGTGGCACGATCAAATGAATCAGATATTTGAGTCGGGTCATGTCTAGAGTCGGATATGGGTACCGCCGCCCCGGTTCAGTTTTATCTAGGTCAACAATGCATATGCCAACATACTGCTTGGTGGGCCGGATCGGTAGAGATTGAACGAGGGAGACATAACCTAGAACTCTCTAACCGGTCTCTCTAGATCCATCCGTCCATCACTCTTTGACAGCAGATTCCTACCTTTTCCCTTCCCGGCACTTGCTCTCCTTCCTTTCCAAAGACCCTTCACACAGCATCCCCAAAGACGACTCTTGTGATTTTTTTTACATGAGCTCCACACAGGAGGCCCTGAGAAAAATAATTTCCCTGAGGGCCTATGTCATCTTTGGGGATGCTGTGTGGAGAACTTTTTTAAGGAAAAGGAGAAGAGGTGAGTTCTGGAAAGGAAAAGGGTTTGAGGAGTGGGTAGGAATCTGGGCAGTGTGTCCTGGTCATCCGCCTCCAAGACCTAGACGAACCTTACCCCATGAACCCGGGCACCTCTGCTATATCACCAAACGTAGCGAACCACTCGGGGTGACCTATAGCAGAGGTGTTGGTTATCCATTAAAGGTTCCCGGGGCGGCGGTAGCCATTCCCGCCTCGCAAATTGAATTGTGTGGAGCTAATGTAAAAAAAAAAATGAAACTGAGTAGTGTAAGCCAAGACCAAAATTTTTGGCATTCTGTTCTCTCTGCCTACCCCTGCGGACAAACAGCGTGATGGTTAGTTAGTTAGTTAAAGCAGTGCTTTTGGTGAAGTTGTATAAATTCTGTTTTTAGTCTAATTTGATGTGAGTATGTGTGTAACCTACTTTAAATTTGGTTTTAAATGTTTTTGATGTTATTGTGACTTTTAGATGAGATAGGATTATTTTTGTAGAATTTTTGTTAAGTTTGTATTAAACTTTTACAAGAGCTAAGAACATCGTAGAAAGAACTTTTTTCATTCTTTTGCAGTACCAAATATATAAAATATCAGAGCTTAAAATATTTCAATCAACTATGTATTTCAAAAACAAAGAAACACGATTTCACGACACCCAACTTAACCTAACCTAACCTAACCAAACCTAATTAGAGTGAAAACTTCTTTAGCATCCTTGTGATTTGAAAACTCGGTACAATCAAGTACGCTAAATGCAAATAACCATACTAATTTTAAAAATGCGAAACTGCTCGAATTTGTTTGTAACGCTTTACGCGTAAACCAATAACTAATTTTAAAAATTATTTTACCAATATAAATCTACATTGTTTGCAAGTAATATAGGCTGTATATAATGGTAAGCTCTAGCGTTATGAAAATATTAATATATTATATTTTTTATACGTTTTCTGTCGCTAACAAAAGCGAGTTATTTCTAACGCCAGAAAACAAATGGTTGCAGTAGAAACAATGCTGATATTTTTTTTATTTCAGGCGTCATAGTTAATATCTATCTATATATATAAATAAAAATGAATATTTGAAATGTTGGTACGCGCATAACTTCCGAACGACTGCACCAAATTTAGGTGACATGCGAGCTGTTTTAAAACTGAATATAACGAGAATGAATGTATGGAATGGGGGAGAGGGGATAATTGATAAGTGCAAGCGCTACAGTAATTACCCCTAATATCATGCGATCAAAGCCGCGGGTAAAAAAGCTAGTTTAATAATATACGTGCAACTGAATAACTAAAATACAAAAAAAAAATTAAGAAACGAAAAGACAACACTAAAAAAGGACAAACACATACTTATAAAGGATTTAACCTGCAAGAGAATGAGATATATAGACAGAAAACGTATAATAAATATTCATAATTTTATAACGCCAGAATTTACCATTATATGCAGCCTATATTAATCGCATATAATGTAGCTTTTTATTGGTGAAAGAATTTTTAAAATCGGTCGATTGTTTCAGGCGTGAAAGCGTAACAAACAAACACACGCAGTTTCGCATTTATAATATTAGTAAGTATAGATAAACATAAAAAAATGTTAAGGATAAAATAAAATTTTTGATCAACTAAAAATTTACTTTATCGTGATTAAATTGCGTTGCCTTTAAGGAGAACGAATGCGCGGCCCGTTTCGGTCAGCTTCATAAAAATCAAAAATTTTGTTTTTTTGTAGCCAAAATACCCATCCAAACTGAAAAATTATTTTTGTGATCAAAAGGTTTATCAAATATGGTTCCATGATAGTTTGTTGGCCCCCAGCATACTTATATAAAGTATGCAGTCGGCTTAGGAAATCCTGGTATTCTTCTTACACAGAATATAATTGAGTGTCCTGGAAGGGGGGCCTCCGTGGTCCCGAGGCAAGACTCTCGACTCACAATCCGAAGGTCGCGGGTTCGAACCCGGCGTGCGCAAATAAATTTTATTTGATTAATTTGTGTTATTTCACAATTTATTCATTTAAAATAATATATGATATATTTGCGGCACGTTCCAGAGTGGAAGATACTAATAGTATCGCCCTGGTGTAAGACCACCATTCAGAATTGAAACGTTGCTTGAAATGGCTTTAGCCGTGTTTAGTGACCAGATCTGAATAGCCAGGTACTTCCCCACCTACCTCTTCCCTATCTCCTTCCCCCCCCCACTACCTTCAGCCTCACAACATACCCCAATTGGGGATGCCATAGTCTCACTGGCTCCAGACGGGAGCAGTTGGGACTCTTGTGCGGTATTTCATGTAAAAAAAGGGGTATGCAGAGAGGATATACCGCCGAATAACAAAAGTATGAAATAAATTTTCATTCAAATGAATCAAGGAAAAATCTACTTGTCTTTAAACAGTATAAACTAGCGTGTAAGTACAAAAGATCCACACTGTAAATAAATTGGTTTGAATTCATACCAACTTAATATTAAAGAAATTTTTGAGGTTGATTTTCGGCTGGATATTGGTAATTATTGCAATATTATATATATTATAATATTTATAGTTTCGGGGGACCAATTGTTGGGGGATCAATTGTCGGATCCATCCAATAACTAGTACGGATATGTGCCACTCCATTTAATTTGGTTTTAAATTAAATTATAAAATAGGCCATTAAAATTTTCAGAATTTCAAGATTTTAAAGACAACATGTGCAATTATTTGTGAGTAATTGAAAAACATTTAAAAATAATTATTTGGCTTCATTTATTATAAAATTATTTAGAAAAAAAAAACATTTTAATGGTTGTAAATTTAAATTACAAATAATATATATGATTTTAGATTTTCACGGCCGAAATTATTTTCATTATTTATTTTTGGGGTGTTACGCCGCGTTGCGCTGCCTCCTTCTTTAGCCAATGTTTCGGACAGCGTTACACTGCCCATCATCAGGGCAGATGAGTGGCACTGTAACGAGAGACACACGTCTGCCCTGATGATGCACACTGCAAAGCTCTCCAAAGCGTTGGCTAACAGAGAAGGTAGCGCAACACGGCATAACACCCCAAAAATATATATTGAAAATACAAATAAAATGTTGAAATCTGAAAACAAATTTGTCACGTATTAATTAATATTGCTACTCAAAAAAAAAAACAGAGCGCAATTCACACGCGCTAGAAGTGAAACCTTCAGAAAACTAAAGTAGACTAGAGTGGGGGGGGTACGAAGCACCCCACATGAAGGAGACTGATAGGTTACGAAGCACCGCACAAAGAGGAGACCGATTACACTATCTCATAAATTGTATTTTTTTAGTGTCGCTATTTTTCGTTTCTTCGAGTTTCAAATCACAACGGTGTTAAAGAAGTTTTCACTTCAAAAACGCATTTTTACGATATTTTGTTTTTCATTTTACTAACAAAGAAGATAAGGTAAGATATTTTTTAATAAATATAATTAACTCACAAAAAAATTCCAAAATTGCCTCAAAAATTAATAAAAAAATGCAATAATTACCCATATATCACAATTTAAAACAAAAAATTAATAAAATATCATATATCCTTACTCAATATTTAATATAACGTTTGATTTAAAAAAAATATTATTAATTTCGGTTGGGTATTTTGACCCTAAATTCAAAATTAAATTTTGTAAATAATTCTTACGAAATCTCCCTTTGAACCATTTACCTAATGCACTTATTTCACTTTTAATAGATATTACAATTGTAAAAAACACAAAACTTAAACACAAAAAAAAACATTTATCAATTACAATTCACACATATATAAGTTTCACAAAAAAAATATTTTGTATTATGTTTTTTAAAACGATAGATAAAAAATTAATAATCTCAGATGAGACAAAATAGAACACATTTTCTTAAAAAATCTGATAGACTGTTTTTACAATCGATTTTTTCTAAACAAAGAGAAAGATTTGAAGTTCAAAATAATGAGATTAAAATATGTTATCAAATTAAGTCTAAAAAATTTACGATAGAATTTTTTTTGTTTATACTTTTATTTATTTATTTTTGTTAATTTTTGGTTTAAGAGTTTTTAACTAAAGTGGTGCTATTTTAACTGTAAAGAAAGACTTTACCAGTGTAGCAACTGTTCAAAACGAAGTACGGTGTCGGAATGAAACTATGCGATGATTTCATAAAGTTAACTGCCTCAGTTAACACGTTAAGGTCGAAGAAAAACCATTTATTTAACCGAGGTTTTTTTGTCAAAATTATTTACAAAATAATTAACGAAGTTCTTTTTTAACTCGACCGTTTTGCATTTTTTAATTTTTGAAGTGAAAACTTTTTTAAATGAAAATTTTAGCGCATGCCCGCGATGGTTTCTATATATAGTAGTGAGCTCTGGCGTCATGAAATCGGTGCAATAAATTGCATTACGTAGCACGCAAGCTGTTTGAGAACTGAATGTATGGAACACGGGAGGGGGTTTCGCGTCACGAGGGAAGCGGGAGAGTGGAATGGGGAGAGGGAAGGCGGATTGGAACGCGTGAGGGGAAGAGGATGGAAGGGGAACGGGGCGAATGGGAAAGGACATACAGGGAGAAACAATTTCTTTATTAAGCAATGCATGCCGGGAACTCGCTCGTTTGGTTTATAATAATTAAAATGGTCGTTTTTTAAGAACATAATTGTTTAATTTATTAAGTGAAAAGCATTCCAGTTGGAAATAAGTATTCGATGTTTATGTACATAGTTTTTTTACATCACAGCTCGGTCCCTGGTGGAAGTTTTTGTTTGTCCCTTTTGCTCTCCTAAACCATTCATCCGATTGCCATGAAACTTTAAGATTTGATGAGCGCGTGCCCGCGATGGTTTCTACATATTTATTTATTTTTTATTTATTTATAAAACACATGTAACATATTAGTGACACTTACATAAAGAATATTAGATCACCATACTAGGCGGCTGCCTGTCTCATGGTGACCAATGGATAAAAGTTATGATTTATGAAGTATGGAGTCTAGTGTGAACATGGATTTGAGTATAAATGACGCTAAAAATTGGAAAAATTATAGTAAAATGTAGAAATTATAATAAAAAGTAGAAATTATAATAAAAGTAGAAATTATAATAAAAAGTAGAAATTAAAATAAAAAGTAGAAATTATAATAAAAAGTAGAAATTATGTATATAAAAAAAAAATAGAAAGTAGAAAGGAGAATAAATTAACATAAGATTGTAAAAAAGTACTTGTAATGTAATAATGTAATAACTTTTTTTACCTTTTTTGTTAGTCTGGGTGCATGCAAGCACACATGCATATATTGGTGCACACATCTATACATGTATATACACACAAACGTACATACTCCCATATAACAACATCCTCACACATATAAACAAAATATACACTTTCATCTGAGTACGAGAAACAGGCTACTAACATTATCACAATCACTCATCAAAAAGTCTCCAAGCGCCTTCCTGAAACTGTCGTATTTGGCTATTGACTTTATTTCTATTGTTAAATTATTGAAGATTTTAGGAGCAAGAAAGTTAAATTGTGTCTGTGCCATTGAGGTTTTTGTTGGTGGAATAATATAATTGGATTTGTTGGAGTTTCTTGTATTGTAGGTTGATTCAAAAATATTTTTTTAGTGAACTCTAATAAATAATAGTGAACTCTGGCGTTATGAAATTATTTTCGATAATTTTAATCCGATTACGATGAAACTTTATTGAGTTGTACCCGGGAAGGTTTCTGTATTTAAACTGGTGAGTTCAGGGGTTTTGAAATTTGTATGAAAAATTTGCAAAAATTGTTTGAAAATTAGTGAATTTCATGTAGTTTAACGGCAGACAGGAGAAAACTGGAGGGTGGAGATTCTCGGGACAGGGGAAACAAATCCAGGATAGCGTGAATGGGGAATGTGTAGGGAGAAGGAAATGAGGAAGGGGAACGAAAGGGAAATAACACCCAAGGAGAAACAATTTCCTTATTTAAATAGCATTGCAACTCAATCTGGGAACTCGCTAGTTAGGCTATAATTTTGGACGATTGTTTTATAGTTGGGGTGTTGGCAAAGCTTATAAAAAAATATTTAATTCAATTTTTTTTCAATTTAGTTTATTATTTCAAAAACATCACAAAATGTTACATTTTAATTAACATGTTATAGAAAAAAAAAAATGTTACATTACTTTTTTTATCAATGTGAAGGATGATTTTTTTCCATATTTTTGTCGTCCAATCCCAGTGCACCTTTTCCTATACATTTGGTCATCTTATTCAATTCAATTCAATTTATTCATTTTAAAAACATAAATTAAAATTTCAAATCGCTTTTAAAATAGAGAAAATATTAAGTTTAAAGCATATTTAAGCAATTTAAATAATATAAACAATTCAAACAAATTATACAATATGAACATCAATGAAAAATTTAAAAATCAATGAAGCACAATCAGACTAACAGCAATAAAGCTTGCTGTCTAAATTGTGCTTCATTGATGTTAAACATATCGATATTCAAAGTGATTCTATTTAACAACAAGACTGCTCTCCCGACTGGCATAACCATTGACAAGTTGGTTCTGCAAGCCGGGAGATAAAACAGTCTATGCTGTCGGTGACGGAGATAACCATCGGGAACATAGAAACTAATGCTCTCCATAATAGCCGAGTTTTCGAACCGTCCACGAATCAGTCTGAAGAAATGTGTTAAAATGAGCACATCCCTTCTGACCAGTAGAAGGTTCATACCGAACATGCCCAAGAGAAAGTCGGTAGGGTGGAGCCACGGGTAGTAGCCGTACTCCCTCAGGTAAAGAAATCTCAGAAATTTCTTTTTATAAGTATTATTGATTTCTTCTTCGGAGTGGCCAGATGTCGTTCTCTTTTGCCTGTTCATTTTGGAGTGGTTTAAAGATTGGATATTGATTTCACGAAAATAATTTTTTTTTGGGTATCGTAGGATTCGATTATTGGTCCGCTAAATGTCTGCAGGCGTTTTATACAACTTCATTAAGAGGGAATAACCAGACAAAACCGGAAATATGTCATTTTTAAATCAAATTTTAGACGTAATGACTCTTATCCACAAAAAATTAAAAATTGATTTCGAATGACTGTTCTTTTATCTAGTAAAGCTATTTTTTTTTCATTTTGAAAAAATATGTTTGTTTTTAATACAATAAGGTTTTACTGTAGGTCGTTGGCAGATTTGTTAAATTTTCAAATCAAATTTTGTATTTTACAACATTCATTTCAAATCATATAGAGCGGTAAAATAAATCAATTAATTATTTGGGAAAGCCACTTTTCAGAATTTTAATTTAAGTTCAAATAAAATCATTAAAAAATGATCCACGTCCTTGCTTTGTAACGAAAATACTTACATAAAAAAATTACATTCTTATTTTGCTTAGACATTATTGAAAAATTATAAATACTTATGATCAAAAAATAATTACAAAAAGTACATAATTTAAATTGTTTTTTTTTTTTTTATCACGAGTTTGAGCATTTTTGAATGTGGGTATTTATCAAAGCAAATTTGGAATGAAATTAAATCGATATTGAGTTTTTATGTTAAAATGCTGAATCGTTGCAAGGGTATGATCGCAAGACCATTGTTCGACGAAATTTAAATCCTCGGGCCAGTGGCGTAGCGTGGGTGTCAGCCGCCTGGGGCAGAGGTATTTCAAACGTAGATTTCCTTTTTTTTATAACCACCGCATTTTTTATACGACGGTTTTTATATCACATGAATTGATTTTATTCCAAAAAAATCATGTTTTAAATTCTGCTACAAATTTATAATTGCTCTCGAAAATCGATAATGGTGTCCATGTAATAGGATTTCGCATCTCGAATTTTTATAATGTGTTTATAACACAAGGCAGATTTTAACTTAAGATTGATTTTGCGTTAGAGAATCAAAATAATAGTGACACATGGAACAGTCAATTTTAAACATTTTGCAGCGTATGATATGCCACTTGAATGTAAAACTTGACTAGATCCACTAAGAATCTGCAACTTGTTATTTAATTTATCGTTATATTCTGT
This sequence comes from Glyphotaelius pellucidus, assembly GCA_936435175.1. Taxonomy (NCBI): domain Eukaryota; kingdom Metazoa; phylum Arthropoda; class Insecta; order Trichoptera; family Limnephilidae; genus Glyphotaelius; species Glyphotaelius pellucidus. Next base: position 1,300,045 of record OW386565.1, read on the forward strand.
ACACAAAACTGGTTTTAAATAAATCTCTATGGGGCGAATTAAGACTACACTCAGTACATGAAAATGGTTTATCTTTGATTTCGGCAGCACATTCATATTAGTCTGCAATTAGAATTTTATCACTGCACTTCAAATAAGAGAATGTTTTCCTTCAAAATGTGTTGGGAGATGATTCCACAGCTGAAATTTTACATTCTGAATACAAAACTGGTTTAAAGTAAATGTGTATGCGGTGAATTGAAACTACACTCAGAACATGAAAATGGTTTCTCTTTGATTCTGGCAGAACACACGTAGTTCGCAACTAGAATTTTATAACTGCACATCGAATTATTTTATTATTTTTAATTAAAATAAAGAAATTAAATTATAATTTATTGTAAAATTTTGACGCCCCTTAAAAGTGCCACCCCTCGTGCCCCCCACCCCCCCCCCCCCACGCTACGCCTCTGCCTCGGGCGCTAGTTAATGGCTCTTAAAGGAAAATTGTGTGTAGATGTGAGAGTGTATTTATCGTATTATGTTCGAAACGAGTACCCGTGAAATAAATTAATTTATTTATTTATTTATTCACGCCTTGAAGGCTTTTACATGTACACGTTATTATAGTTACATAAGTTTTTTAACATTGTATTAAAAATTATTTGTAGAATTAAAAAGAAATGACAATATTAGAATAATAATAATAAAATTTATGTCAGAATTTTAAAAATTTTTGAAATAAATTTTGGTAAAGAATAAATGAAAATATCAACGGAACTGAATTTATTTCCAAGCCTATGTAGTCTTTGGATTGGGGAGTTAATGAAAAGGTTATTTTTTGGCGGATAAACAAAGAACAGTTCTGGAAGTCTCGTGTCACGATTTGGTACTCGAAATGTTATTAGTTTGGTTAAGTCAGGTGAGTCAAGTGATCTATTAATAATTTGAATAAAAGTACCAGATCGCTCTTGGTTCTTCTACACGATAAGTCAGTTCAATTGAGTAGTTTAATTAAATTATCATAATTAATTTGTTCAATGGGTATAGAGAGTTTGAAATTAATGAATCTTAAAAATTTATGTTGAACTCTCTCAATTTTTAATTTTTTTTTTTTTACATGAACAGGAGGCACTGAGGAAAACAATTTTCCTCAGGGCCTATGTCATCTTTGGGGATGCTGTGTGGAGGGTTTTTTTTTAAGGAAAGGAAGGAGAGGAGAGTTCAGGGAAGGAAAAGGGTGTGAGGGGTGGGTAGGAATCGGGGGTTCAGTCTGTCTTGGTCATCCGCCTCCAAGACCTATACAAACCTCACCACATGAACCCGGGCACCCCTGCTAAATCACCAAACGTAGCGAACCACTTGGGGTGACCTGTGGCAGAGGTGTTGGTTTTCCAATAAAGGTTCCCGGGGCGGCAGTACCCATTCCCGCCTACCAAATTGATGTGTGAATTAATTGTGTGTTTTATAGTACGGGGACCAAATAGTTGAATTGTATTCTAATTTACTTCTAACTAAGTAAATAAATATTTGTTATCTCATTTTTTCGAAAGCTAAATCTTATAGACGTTTGTTTTCGTCTCTTTTTAGTGTCGCTCGCTTCCGTTTCATCGAGTTTAAAATCACAATGGTAAAGAAAGTTTACACTAAAAAAGATTTTTAACGGTTTATTTTTTTTCTCCCGCCTGAGGTGTAAAGATAAAGAAATATATTTATTTAATATTTTAGAAGTTGGCGGAGTTGAAGGTGTTAATATACTTATGTGGGTCCTGCGCACGAACCTATAAGCTAGAAGGTTATTTCAAGAACGAAGTAACGCGATAAGAAATACGATTGATTAAAGTGAAACATACAGTGGTGTGGAATCGCTACAGGCATGTGAAATGAGGCTACCGTCGTAGGACGCGCAATTACAGTCCACGCGAACCACACAAACGGACGTTTTTGTATTTCACGGCACCGTGACGGTAAAAAAGGCAATAAACATACGTTCCTTACCACAATAATACTGCAGCTCTTTCAAAATATGAGATGCACAATGAACGTAGGTCTGATTCCTCCAAATAAAAAAGTCATCATATTCTTGCATCTCTCTCACACATACATTACATTAGATACAATTAAATAGCAAAAATAACATGATAATAATATTTCAAGATAACTGTAAATATTAAAAATGTGAACAAGTGTTACTATGTCTTGTAGGTCGATATTAGTTCCTAACTAGGCAGATTGCCCGTTCTAAGGAACCAAATGCTGGTAAAAAAGCCAGACATGTATTTTGTAATAAAATGTTGTTTTTATTTATTTTTTTTTAAATTTAAATATGTACAATTATTGTACCATTTATAGGTAACCATGTAAAACTTTAATTGATATTATTTAATAGTTTTTCAGACTCCATTCTACCCAAGTCAATCAACCATTTAGTTATTAATGAACCGATGCAGGACATTTTGCATGTCTTAATCTTTAATTCTGGGGGATTTTTTTATACAATTTCGGTCCCAGATATGTATATGTCTTTTGATACTTTGCCATATTGCTCCCTGGGACCACGAGATCCTTTCTAGTGCGACTTCTTGTGATATATTAGCTCCATATTTTCGACAGCCGGCGTGATCCAGCGGTAAGGCTCTTGACTCGCATTCCGAAGGTCACGGGATCGAATCCCGGTATGGCAAATATATTTAATTTGATTAATTTGTGTTATTTCACAATTTATTCAATAAAAATAATATATAGTATATTTGCGGCACGTTCCAGAGTTGAAGAAACTCTCAGTTTTGCTTTGGTGTAAGACCACCATTCAGAATTGAAACGTTGCTTGAAATGGCTTTGGCCGTGTTTGGTGACCAGATCTGAATAGCCAGGTACTTCCCACCTTCCTCTTCCCCATAACCTTTCCCTCCCCACTACTTTCAGTCTCACAACATACCCCAATTGGGGATGCCATAGTCTCACTGGCTCCAGACGGTAGCAGTTAAGACTCTTGTGCGGTATTCATATAAAAATAAAAAAAAAACATAATTACACATGTCATGTATGCAAACGATGCATCTGTCTTGAGTACTGTGAGAGACTCAGCTCTGATATCGATGTAACTGCAAAACCAATATATGTAAAAAGTTAGCACAAAGTGGCCAATAAGGAACTCCAGTGAAAAATATAATGGCTTTAAAAAAATGTGTTCTTATAGACCAAGAAACGCTGATTCTGAATATATAAGTTTTATTAAATAATATTTAACGTAGAGTTTTAAAAAAATATATTAAAAAAGTCCATTTTAAAACAGTTCATTAAAACATCCTGTCAAGTTGGTATTATTGAATTTGTGAGGCGTGACGTCACCGCTTTCATAAAACGCTCCAATGCTGAAATTCAAAATAGCGGCGGTCGAACAGCTGATTCCAGTTCCTTACGAAATTTATGCTTCAGTTTCCTTAATATTGATTTCGATTCGTTAAGCTAAAAAAATAATAATTCAAACAATTTTTATACCAATCTCCCGTAATAATATTGAAAAATATAATAAAATAATAAATATAATATAATAAATAAATAATTACACCTAAATAACGATTTACTTATTGAATAGTTTCATCACTTCTTCCATACAAAATGACAACATCTGTTGAAAATAACTAAAACTTTTGTCCAGATGACGTCACAGGGCCAGATGACATCAAGGTGGTTTCCGGGGGATCTTGAAAAATTAAAACTTTGACATTTATTTTAACTACTAAAACTAGTTATAAAAATAAAAATAAATATGCAGTTATTTAAGTTAGAAGGTCATTATTCATAAAAAAAATAAAAAAATGGACTTGAGTTCTCTATTGGGGGAATATTGGATCGTGCTAAGATGCAATAGTGGGCCAGAAGGCAATATGGCCTATCATCATTTCTGAACGAAATAATGCCAATAGGTTCAGGAAATGAATGAATACTTAATACCACTGAGCATTAAACTCCTAGAAGGCTTTTATTATCGTGAAGAGATGAAAAATAATCATTTTCTTGCAACGTGACGTCACCCCTACAATATTACTCGACGTGACTATTATTTTGAAAGTAACAAGGATAACATTGAAGTGTGAGTTAATTCCGAAAATAAGGAACTCCAGTCCAATTTTTAAATTTTTTTTAATGAATTGATCTTCTAACTTAAATAACTGCATATTTATTTTTATTTTTAAAGTTAGTTTTAATAGTTAAAATAATTGCCAAAGTTTTAATTTTTCAAGATCCCCCGTAAACCACCGTATCTAGTGTAAATCGTGTGACGTCATCACGACCAAAAATTTCATTTTTTTTCAACAGATGTTCTCGTTTTGTATGGAAAAAGCTATGAAACTGTTCAATAAGTAAAACATTATTTAAGTGGAATTATTTATTTATTTATTATATTTTTAATATTATTACGGGAGAGTGGTATATAATTGTTTGAAATTATTATTTTTTTAGCTAAACGAATCGAAATCAACATTATGGAAACCGAAGCATCAATTTTGTAGGCAACTGGAATCAGCTGTTCGATGCCCGCCATTTTGAAATTCAGAATAGGAGCGTTGCGACAGGCATTACAATGTTTTTGAACAGTTAAATTTTTTTAATATTTTAAATAATATAGATTAACTAATAGAAAAACTCTATTTTTGATACTGAATTATGTAGGCCTAAATAATATTTCAATAAAAACAATAATTATTATAAGTCTAAATCTCTATAAACCAATAACACGGAATGTTGAATGGCTTGTCATAATATTCAAAACAAATATACCAGGTGACTGGAGAATTATGGACGCAGTGACGTACGCCTCAAAAATCCAATAATACCAACTTGACAGGGTGTTTTAATGGGTGACCGGACAACTCGGAATGAAACCAACTCAGAACCATTTCAGATAAGTCATTTAGAGTGATAAGAAAATATTTCTAAAAAATTGGTTAAATAGGTTATGTTAGGTTAGGGTTATCAGCTAATTTAAAATTATTTTTTTCATAGCTTTTAATGGTTTTCAAGGTGTTGAGTTGACTTTTTTTCTCAGTTGGCATGGAACCGTATGTAAATTAACAGATGACGTTGATTAAAAAGGTTGGGTAATGGCGTTGTGTTTCATTAGCAACAGCAACGTGTGACCGGGTCTGCTAGCAATATATAAAAATGTATCCCCCAAACGAAAAAAAAACTAGTAGGTACTTTGAAAGAAACAGACACACGTATTTTGTGTATCTCATATTTTGTCTCACCATGGCTGCAGCTCAGCTCAGCTGCAGCTCTTTTTCACCCATTACATAATGGGTGAGAAAGATATGCAGCATTATAACGATAACGAGCGTATATTTATTGTCTTTTTTGCCGTCACGGTACCGTGAACATTAATCGTCACGGTAATTATTAAAGCATCTAATAAATTCAGGAAATCAATGAATACTTAGTATCACAGTCTGCTGTCCGTAGGAGTATGAATTATTATGGAAAATAATTCAGCATTAGATCTTGTATTGTTACAATGATAAGGTAATTGGTGACGAACTGTCTACTCAGTACATTAAAACATATCAACGAAATAAATAAATGAATACTTGGTATTACAGTCTGCTGTCCATAGGAGTATGAATTTAAATGCACGGAAACTGAGCGCACTATTAATTATAAATATTTCTTACCCTCGAATTCAACAATAACTTTAAAAGCATATTATTTCAAATTTTGCAACAAAGGTGAGCTGATTTAACATTTATACACAGAATTTTAAATAATAAATTTGACTGTACCGAACTTCTGTCCCTAATTAATTTTTACATACCACGCCATACAAAACTAATTCACATGCTAAATTACAAAACAAATGCAGCAACTAATTCGCCAATTAATGGTGCTCTTCATGCGTTCAATAATTTTTGCCCAAACTTTAACATCGACAGTTCCCGAGCGCCCCTGCTAAGTTACCAAACGCAGCAAAAACCACTTGGTCAATCTATGGCAGGGTCGTTGGGTATCCAATAAATCCGATAAATCCCGCTGTGGCGGTATACCTGCCTCCCAAATTGTTCTAAGTACTAAGTGTCAAAACCAAAAAGCAAACACGCCCACAAAACATTTCTATTAGTTTCTGTGTGTTTTCTCTTCAGTGTTTTAACCTTTATACGATGCTTTCAAAATAATGATGAAGTTTGCAGTAATTTAAGGAAGTTTTAGGGTTGGCTAAACCTAAAGCAGTCATAAAGAGTTGAAAAATTATTTTATTGTAAATCTTTTAAGTTTATATATTAGCTACCTTACCAAACAACAAGGTGAATATTTTATACAATCAATAAAAAACCGTGTTTGAAAATCCTTACTAATTTATTTATTTATTTAATATCAACGGTTTAAATATACCATAAGCACACTTGTCACAAAATCATAGGAGACATATTAGAAACAGAAAATAAAGATTATAACAGATAATTGTGGCGCTTGAAAGAGAACTGACAACAGAGATGCGATTACATACAAAAATCTATAGTACAAATAAAACTAACATTGATTTAAAATATTTGATAGTATAACCTTCTTGTACCTATCTTCCGTGCAGTTAAATAGATCTGCCACATCAGCATATCTATTAGTAACTTCATGTAATCTAGGTACAAGCGAGTGTTTCGTATACTCAGTCCGGTTATTGTAGCATTTAAACAGGATTTTAGAACGAGTGGCACTCGTGGGTACATGAAATTCAATGAGCTTTGTTAAATCAGGACTGTCTATTCTACCATTTACAATTTTGAACATAAATATTAAGTCGGATATAATTCTTCGATCTGAGAGTCTTAATAAATTTAATGTTTTCATCAAGTAATTAAAGTTAATGTTTTCAATGGAAATTATATTCGACTTGACTTCGTACTCAAGATGTATACAAATTTTTTAAAGTTGAAATATTCCTAAAACCTCTGGAATTTCGAAGAATGAAGCCAAACATTTTCATTCCTTTATTAATAATTGTGTTAATACGGGATAAAAAGTCTAATTTACAGTCGAAAATAATGTCCAGGTCATTAATTTCTTCGACAGAGGTAAGGGTAGAGTTGTTAAGTATGTACGGTTGAATAATTGGTTGACTTATTCTGTAAAATCTTATTGAATGAAACTTATTTATGTTCAGAAAAAATAATTCTAGGAAACCAACTAACCATCACGCCGCACAGTGTACGAAATGGAGAAAAAACCCGAATTAAGTGGTTTTTGCAAACTTTAATGTTTTTAACTTAAATATTTTTTTTAGTGTAGCACAATAGTTTTTGCATTTTATGTGTTTATTTAAATTTCTCAAAAGCGCTTGACGGAAGTTTGGCAACGCCTCAAAGTGTGTCGTAAATTTGATGTTCAGCATCGCATTTTTCACTTCGCTCCTACGCGTTGGCAGAGATGGTTGTGTATTTAGTGACGTTTAGATATATATACAAAAATTTGATATTTATGACATTTTCCAAGGTATTTTTTATTTAATTTACTAAATTATTTATCGATATCACATGTGTGTGAGATTTGAACTAACATCTAATGTTCCACTATTTTTGTATTTTTTTGCTGTTAAAATGCTTATTTCAATTAGTATTTAGAAACAAAACATTGTTTGCTCCCATTTATGAATATAAAAGTATTGTAGAATGAAGTCTCACCTTTAATATCATATATAAATTGTGATCATCTTTTGTCCTCCCTTGAACAATTTTGTTATTTTCACAAAGGCCCATTTGCGCTCCCCGGAGAGAATTATTCGAGGCATTAAGGGAACGGGGTATATTAAATGCCAATTCTGTGAAATCAAGAAAGTTTTTAATTAATTACATAACACAAACATACCACAAAGCAGGTTTGAACATGTTGAGCCCTACATTTTACAAAATCGTAAAGAATTTTTCACTACAGTTTATGAAGAAATGGAGAAAAAGCCGCAGTTGTGAGGTTTGAAAAACAACTTTTTGACAAATAACAAAAAAAAAATTCTTTCTTCAAAATAGTTTTATTTCATTAATAAGATAAAAAAAAAAAAAATTGCACTAATATTTAGTCAGCAAGCAATTAATTCGTGTTTTTTCTTCATTTCGCACACCGTGCGCCGTTTCAGGCAGGGGCAAGCAGAGAGGCACTCACATTCATGCAAACTCATTCAGGCATCTCCGATTTCTTTTACCATTCACATTTGCGTCATATATTCTTCTTACACTACTTTCTTCGTTCATGCGCTCTACATGCCAAAACCGTCTGAGGGTCCCTATCTTAATCTAACTCATTATGCTTACATCAGACTTACATTATTTGCGGATATCCACATTTCTTACACGATCGTACCTTGTTTTACCACACTTACGCCTCAGGGATCTCATTTTAACAGCATTCAGTTTACTTTCATTCTTCCTTTGCCAGTTCCATGCCTCACTGCCATACATTTTCTAGGAAAGATAGTTTATACATTATCTTGAATTATTTTAGGGGTATTATGCCATGTTGCGGTACTTCCTTATCTGGCCAAGGACACTATAACGCTGTCCGAAACGATGTGTAAAGAAAAAGGTAGGGCAATATGGCATAATATCTCAAAAATAAAACACGATAACGAGGTGAAAATAAAAAAAAAATGTATAATTGTTTGTAAAGCCAAAAAGAGTAAGTAATCAATTGTAAAAAAATCATTTTACTATTTGTGGTTTCTTCTTCGGAGTCGCTAGATGTCGCTTTCTTTTGTGTTTTCTTTTGCCTGTTCATTTTGGAGTGGTTTGAAAATTGAATTTTCAAAAATTAAAACACTTTTTTTTTTTTTTTTTTTTCGTAGAATTCGACCCCTGGTCGGCTGAATGTCTGCAAAGATTCGTCAGGCGCTTTTAAAGGGGACCTGCGTGGGACCGTGGATTTATCGTTTTATATTTGAACCGAGTGAATAAAGTAAATAATTTAATGCTATCTCATTCTCTCGCAGGCTCAATCCTATAGATGTATGTGTTTGTTTCTTCTAGTGTCGCTATTTTTCGTTTCATCGAGTTTAAAATCACAACGGTGCTAAAGAAGTTTTTAGAAATATTAAGCTGAACGTGAAAGCACACCCCTACCAAAAATGGATATACAATCGGTTCATCCAAAATATTGACCAAACAATTCCATGACATGATAACGGAAAAATGCACAAGAGTGTATTTGACCCACTAACCTACTAAATAGATGAAATGTTTCCATAATATTGAACGAACAATTTGCAACCCCTTCCCTCTTCCTGTCTTCTTCCCCCCCCCCTCCCCCCCACACCCTTCAGGGTCGCAATTTATTATAGACCCACTAGTTCCGAATAATATTTTTTTTTCCTCAATTTTTGTTTCAAGTTGTTTCACCGTTGAATGCTTTAATAGCATGGAATTTATCGAAGATATTCAAATACAAGAGATACACTACAAGAGACAAATAAAAAAGATATACAAGAGATAAACGCCCGACTGTCGGCGGATTACTTCCAAATGGGAATAGTGTGAATAGAAAAGTAGTTAATATTTTGAAGGTGTGCTATAGTATTTTTTTTATTAGTATCTATAGCAAAATTTGTACATAATGTATTTATAAATTGTATTATATTAAGGTATTATAAAGTTTTTTTTTTTCACAGTCCTCCTCACTAGGGTTCCCTGTTCTGAGGCGGCCTGTAGTTTTTCCACATTTGTATTTAGTATCCAGTTGTCTTTACATGGTCTTCAGTATGTTTGATAGTTCATTTTCACTTTGTTCTCTGAACCATATTTTTACTGGTATGTTTTTAGGTTTTCACGGCCAAAAATTATTTTTGTTATTGTTTTTGGGCTGTTATGCCGTGTTTCGCTACCTCTTTCTTTAGCCAACGTTTCGGACAGCGTTACAGTTATTTTTGTTATTGTTTTTGGGGTGTTATGCCGTGTTTCGCTACCTCCTTCTTTAGCCAACGTTTCGGACAGCGTTACAGTGTCCATCATCAGGGCAGATGAGTGAAAAAAAAAAAAAAAAAACATATTTTTACTTTTGTTTTAAATTTATTTATTTCTGTTATTTTTTTGTTTGAGTTGGTAGAGCGTTGTATAGTTTTGTCGCATTGAATTTCATATTTCTTTGTCCAAAAGATGTTTTCAAACTGGCTGTAGCTAGAATATTTTGGTTTATTGCCCTGGTTGTGTATCTATGTTGGACAGTGGAGTATTCTGATATTTTTTTTTTTTAATTTTAAATAAAATATTTTAGACATAAAGTTTTTGTATGTTGTAGACTTGAATGCTTTGAAACAATTCTTCTGTCGGAGTTCTAACCGGTTATTTCAAAATTGTCTTTAGTACTCCTTTTTGGGCTATATTGAGCCGGTCCATGTGAGTGCTCAAGGCAGATCCCCATCCAGTTATCCCGTACTCTGTACCGTAATTTGTGATTGACATAAAGTGTAGTACACTTTCTTAATGTCGTTTATGTTGAGGATGTTACGGATGGCTCTAACGAAGTAAATGTACCTGGTGAGTTTTTTTTGTGTATTGGTTGAAAATTATTAGTTGAAAATATAGTTAGAATATATATATAGTTAGAAAAGTATTGGTTGAAAATATAGTTAGAATATATATACAGTTAGAATTTTCAAGTAACCGGATATTTTTAATTTCATTTTCGTAATGTACATATATTTAAATACACACACAGAAAATTTCAAGTCAATCTGGCGATTATTTTCGAAGTTATATGCATATTTGTAAAGACGTGTCAGAGCATAAACGCGTTTTTCTCAAAACTGTGTTTTTAGTGATCGAGGTGTTTCGAAAACGGCTCAACCGATCAGTCTCAAATTTTAACACAACTTTTTAAGAGGAATATAAACGCTAGAAATATTTCGATTCTCATGTCTACAAAATTTAAAATCGCGCGTCGTATTTGCACGATGCAGGTATGCGAAAAAGTGGTTTTTATTTATTTGGCGCATAATTTTATAAGAATGAAAAAATAGTTAGAAAATACAAAACTTCAAAAATAGTCTTAGCCATAAAGGAGTATTTTTTAAAAATTGTTCATATTACTTCATAGTTAAGTCACGATAAAACATGTTTTTTAGTGGTTTACGCTTATATTTTTTGATATGTAAATAATAATTTTATTGTAATTCCAATACATGGAAAAGCTAGTGTAAGCTTCAATTTATCCGTAGCATATTTTTTGATGTTCATACTGTAAACCGATTCGTCGTAAAGATGTATCTAAATAGGATTTCACGTATAGCTTCAACTTAAGGCCGCACTCTTGAAACGCACGGCGCTGAAAAAGAAGAAGATGGAGAGATATGTAATTACGAGTGTTGGACAGAGCGCGCTAATATTTTAAGTCGTACAATAGCAGCGAAAATTGCGAAAAAGCTTAATAAAACATGACTCGTTTAAAATAGAGCAAAAATCTCGTAAAACGTATCTTAAGTATCATTTAAAGAAACATTGTGATTTTTTTCACAAATATAACTTGTAAAATAAAAGAAATAGACTTGTTTTAAATAATTTTCGGAGCACACTTTGCGATTTTTTTCTATAGAGGGAATTTCATATAATTTGCGTTTCGGCGTGGAACGTATCTAGATATTATCTTCAAAAATAACATTTTTTTTTTTTAAGAGCTTAAAAATTTCAAATTTTTAAGGGAGATATGTAAAAAATCGGTCGAAATACGAATAGTAGACGAATAGAAGTATTTTTTTAGTTTTAATTGAAGGTCAGTTTTCACCGATAAATATAATTTTTTTAATAAACAATTTAAGGCCAAAATTTTGGTCAAAAATCGATTTATTTTTTTTAAGAAGCTGCCATTTTATCAAAAAAAAATGATTTTGATCTGTCCTTCGATTAATTAGAAGATTAAACATTGTTTTAACGAAATCCATTTGGTTTTTTCATTTTTAATCATCCAATCCAGAGATGTGGTGGTCACCGCAAGATGCCTTTTTTGAGAGGAGTTTCTGAAGATCAGCTATAGCAGCAGCAATAAATTTGATAATGCCTTCAGAAGGCGAAACAGCTGTCACGCGTAATAATAATTACATAGCAGAACTTGTTTATTAATAAACTGATTTTATAAATTGAATAATAATATTATTAAATATATAAAAGAAATAAAAAAAATAAAATAGAGTTCTACAAATTAAACTTGATAACAATAAAAAAAAGCTATAGCAGCTTACAAAATTATTATTTTTACAAATACAAAAATGTTACAATACAGTTAAAGTTACCATAATATGTAATAATATGTCTACAAATTTTTACATCCATACTAATATTATAAATGCGAAACTGCTCGAGTTTGTTTATGACCTTTTCACGCATAACACAATATAAAGACTTTAATAATTCTTTCGCCAATATAAAACTAAAGTATATGCGCAGACTACAGGTTGTATATGATGGTAAGCTCTGGCGTTATGAAATTATAAATATTAATATATTATATTTGTTATACGTTTTCTGTCGCTAACAAAAGCGAGTTTTTGCTAACGTCAGAAATAAATCTTTTCCATGGAAACAATGTTGATATATTTTTGGGCTCTATGCTGGTAGGTACTCAGTCTACTGGTCAGCTACTACTGCAGAAAATTCAAATATTAGAATTCGTTTTTTTTTTGGACAAGCTTGGAATAAATGTCAGATGAGAGTTCCTATATTAAAAATATAATTCGTAACGATTATAAAGACTGAATGATAAATAGAGTATTTTTTTTATTTGAATGAACAAAATTGGATAAGTAATTCTTTTTTTCTTTGAGCTATAGCATTATGAAATTTAGGTGGTAGGCGAGATGTTTGAAAACTGAATGTAAGGGAATGAATATATGGAATGCGGGAGGCGATGGTGGTGGGGTGAGGGGGGGGGAGATAATTGATAAGTGCAAGCGCTACAGTAATTTTCCGGGGAAAAGCTAGTTAATAAATATAAATGTATTCTCAGAAAAAATCTTGAAAAATTGCTTTTTTTGGGGCTCCTAACTGTATATAACCATTTAAGTCGAAGCTATACGTGAAATCCTATTTATGTACTATTTAGATTCATCTTTACGACAAATCGGTTTCCAATATGAACATCAAAAAATATGCTACGGATAGATTGAAACTTTTACTAGCTTTTCTTTGTATTGGAATTACAATAAAATTATTATTTACATAACTAACCAACTAACCATCATGTCGTTTCCCCGCAGGGGTAGGCAGAGAGGACGGACCGCCAAACAACTCGGTCCTGGCACACACTTTGCTTCACTCACATTCATACATCGTCTCATACATACTCTTCTATTATTCTGACTTTTGACATGGCCCGACTCAAGTATCTGATTCACTGGATCGTTCCATGTCTTCCTCGGGCGTCCTCGACTTCTTCTACCATTCACATTTGCGTCATACTTTCTTCTTACACTTCTTTCTTCGTTCTTTTGCTCTACATACCCAAACCATTTGAGGGTGTTTCTTAATCTTACTCATTATGCTTACATCAGCCTTACATTCTTGGCGGATCTCCACATTTCTCCCACGATCATACATTGTTTTACCACACATACGCCTCAGGGATCTCATTTCTACAGCAAATTTATTATTTTATTATTTACATAACAAAAAATATAAGCGTAAACCACTAAAAAATATGTTTTTTCATGACTTAACCATGAAGCAATACAAGAAACAATTTTTCAAAAATACCTTTTTATGGCTAAGACTATTTTTGAGGTTTTGTATGTTCTAACTTTTTTTCATTATTATGAAATTATCCACAAAATAAATAAAAACCATTTTTTCACTTACTTGACTCGTGCAAATACAACGCGCGATTTTAAATTTTGTACGGCATGAGAATCGAAATATTTCTAGCGTTTATATTCCTCTAAAAAGGATTTTTAATAATGACATTTGAAAGCATATTTTATCGCCTTACAGCTAGAATTTTGGTTTTTTTTATTTTTAAATAAAATTTATATAAAATTTCATAACGTAATTTTATAATTTGATAATAAAATTCTTCAAGTATTTTAGTTTCTATTTTTGTCACAGCTCTTTCAACTTACAAGGCCATTTTCAAAATGTGGTTAAACCGCTTTGAGACGACTTATTTATACGAATCTAAATGTCAATTCTTGAAGGTGTCTAAATTGATTTACTATTGATTAAACTGCAGTTTCTTCAGCAAATTGGTTAACCCGGTAATTTATCAATTAAGACACCTTAAAAATTTATATTTAGATTTTTTTTTACATGAATACCGCACAAGAGTTCCAACTGCTCCCGTCTGGAGCCAGTGAGACGATAGCATCCCCAATTGGGGTATGTTGTGAGGCTGAAGGTAGGGGGGAGGGGAAGGAGATGGGGAAGTGGAAGGTGGGTAGTACCTGGCCTGGTCACCAAACACGGCCAAAGCCATTTCAAGCAACGTTTCCATTCTCAGTGGTGTCTTACACCAGGGCGATACTGAGAGTATCTTCCACTCTGGAACGTGCCGCAAATATACAATTTATTATTTTAAATGAATAAAATGTGAATAACACAAATAACGAAACGGAACGATTTGCCGGCATCTGTGTTTCCTCCCTCCTACAACATGGGTCTCTTCAAGACCAATGTTCATTCCTTCCTCTCCTCAAAAAGACCCTCCACACAGCATCCCAGATGACATAGGCCCTGAGGGGAATTATTTTCCTCAAGGCCTCCTGTGTGGAGTTAATGTAAAAAAAAAAAAAATCAAATAAAATTTATTTGTCACGCCGGGATTTGATCCCGTGACCTTCGGAATGCTAGTCAAGAGCCTTTCCGCTGGACTACGCCGGCCGTCAAAGATTCATATACATAAGTCGTTTCAAAGTGGCTTAACCCCAGTTTAAAAATGGCTTTGTAAGCCGAAACAGCTGTAACAAAAATAAAAACTAAAATTCTTGCAAAACTTGATAAAAACATAAAAAAATATATTTTAAATAAAATTTTTAAAAATTAAATGTAGTTCTACGAATTAAGGCGGCGCTATTCGAATTTCTACCGACTTCTTGCATATCTCCCTTAAATATTTGACGTTTTTTAGCTCTTAAAAAATATATGCTATTTTTGAAGATAATATCTATCACGCCGCTATCTACCCTCACGCCAAAACGCAAATTATATGAAAATCCCTTGATAGAAAAAAATCGCAAAGTATGCTCAAAAATCATTTAAAATAAGCCTATATCTATTTTTTACAAGTTGTATTTTTGAAAAAATTCACAATGTTTCTTTAAATGATACTTAAGATACGTTCCACGAGATTTTTGCTCTATTTTAAACGAGTCGTGTTTTACTAAACATTTTCACAATTTTCGCTTCTATTTTATCGTTTGAAGTATTAGCGCGCTCTCTTCAACACTCGTAATTACATATCTCTCCATCTTCTTCTTTTCGTGCGCAGATACGGGTACTTAAACACAAAAAAAATTAATCGAATTTATGTATTTTTGAAAGTCTTTTATATCTTTGTTAGCTGCGCACCCGATCAGACCATGAAATGTAAAAAAAAAACCGAATCGAAGCAATGGTGTAAATTCCGAAATGAATTTTTCAACAAAGAAAAGCTTTGCGTCCAACATGCTTATTAATTACACCAACAACATTGCGTGAGACACGAACATTGATTCTAGTTGATGTATGTAGATATACGTAGTAGCACAGAGGGAGTCCAGGGGTAGACAAACATTCCACTGCGAACAGCGAAATAAACTATTTTCGTTATTTGGTTTTGGGGTGTTATGCCGTGTTGCGCTACCTCCTTCTTTAGCCAACGTTTTGGACAGCGTTACAGTGTTGAAGTTGAAAAAATGAACCCATATTTCATCTCCGGTCACAATTTTTTTCCAGAAATCAAGCGCTGCAAGTGTTGTGAGGCTATTGTTTTTCTTGTTTCTTTATTCTGGCCAGTAAACTCTCTTGGTACCCACCATGCACAAACTTTTGTTTAATAATCAGTTGTCGAATAATTGTCATCACACTGAATTTACTGAGGGAGAGAATGCGATATCTATAGTTATCTGGGGTCATCACGAATGATGTCATCAACTCGCGTGTCTTTTTGTCAGACATTTGCTTTTGTCTTTCAGCTTCGTTACAGCGACGACCCATATCTCGATAGTAATTTTATTTTATCTCTATTATAAAAATTTTTGTGTGGCGGTCTCTATGCACTAACAAGGAAAATAAAATGTTGATTTTTCGAAAAAAACTTCTTTTAAAATCTTTTCACCTTGTGATGGCAATATTTATTTAAATTAAAAAGTCAAATCCCTTTGTTGACATCACTGTATTTATGTAAACACAATCTTAAAGTTTCGTGAACGATGTTCACATCATAAGAATTGAAGTCAAAAATTGTATGTAGATCACCTATGGAGAGGAAGGAATAGAAATAGGGGAGGATAAGAGTCGAGAAAGTTTATTAGAATCAGAGATTACAATATCATTAGAAAGGAAATACCGATTAAGTGGGAAAATTTTGAAAAGAGGGTTTATAATTTTTTTTTTGCTTTTTAATTATATCTGCTTTCACTTAAAAAATTTTCCTTATTTTAAAATTTCTAAATTATTAATATGCGATGTTTCGCATCCTGTGTGAAGTATTTTTAGTCAAAATTATTAATTAAAACATATAAACGCAGACCTAGATGTTTCCCTCTGACCCCCCACCATATGAAAGAAGAATTTAAACATATAGTGCCTGTTGACTGCTGATTGACCACAAAAGGACCACAGATGGTATTCAAGTGTCCTTTTGAACAAAAAATTCATTTATTAATGTGAAGGCAATGTTACGTTCCTTATCGCTACAATGCTGCAGTTCTTTCCAAAGACGAGATACACAACGTACGTAGGTAGGTCTGTTTCCTATAAGAGAAAAAAAGTGATAATTTTTAGGCATCTCTCTCACACACGGCTCCGTGACGTCTCTGTAGATCTCTAAAGTACTACTAGCCGTGACATTAATTATGAAAGTTTGGAATATAGCTAAAAGGATAATATGGAAGTGTAAATGGATTCCGAAAATTCTAAAACGTCTAATGTCAATGTGCTGATGGTTTTGCTTTTGTACTTAAGCGTGTAATGCTGCAGTTATTTCTTAGACACTAAATAACAGTCGAAAATGAGACAAAAGTTGAACGTATGTCTGCATCCCCCAGAAAGGAAACATACAATCATTTTCATACATCTCCCTCACACGTGTAAAGAAAATGGAACGCAAGGAAAAAAAAGTACTTTTGGTTAAGTGTTGTGTGTCCTCTATCTGATATTTAAATTCATCTAGTGATTAGCAATTCAGAGGTGATGGTTATAAGAAGGGACTAAACTCAGTGCAACATACTCGCTAATGGGACTCAGTTGAAACAGGTGGACAGATTCAAATATCTCGGAGTTGAATTCTCCAGCGATGGACGGCAAGACGGAGAAATTGATTGAATAATTAGTGCGGCTAGCGGTGTGTTGCGTCCTCTTTGCAGCTCAGTGATAAGGGAAGCCGAGCTCAGTATCAACACAAAGATGTATCATACAAAATGTATCAACACAAAGATGTTCAAAACGGTATATCGCCCGACGCTCACCTACGGCCACCAGATATGGATGCTAAGCGAACGAACGCGCTCTAGAGTACAAGCTAAGTAATTGAGAGGAGTGACAGGGGTTACGAATTGGGATCATATAAGAAACTCGACGATCCGAGACGATCTAAACATTGAACCACTGCTACTCTTCATAGAAAAATCGCAACTGAGATGGCTTGGGCATGTACTAAGAATGCCTGATGACCGAATTCCGAGGAAGATACTAAGTGCGATTCCAGAGGGTAGACGTCCAGTGGGCGTCCGCCCCAGATACAGCTGGACTAGGCAACTCCAGAAACTGTGTGAGGAGAGGATGGGACTGCCATGGACGGAGGCCGAACAGTCAGCTCAAGACAGGGACGTACGGAGGAGCCTTGCCGATGCAATGGATCCCCGACCCGAATAGGATAAAGGGACAAAGATGATGATGATGATGAATGAGCAATTCACATGTCATCATTTGTTCCTAACTTCCATGTGTAGCCTCTTTTACCCTAACTTTAACATCTATGTAGTCTTTTGCTAAATTTTTACGCTCTCATTTTTCTGTGGTCATTCTATCAACTTTCAGTTTTCATGTTATTAAATAGCCGTTTTTATTCTCGCAACTCATTCTACAAATTAAAGCCCCAGTGCTCACATTAGAATCAAATCATTAAAAAATTGCTATCCATCTGAATAATAAAGTGTTTTACAATAATGTCCAGTAAAAACATAAATGTTTTTAATCCTTTAAAAATTATTGTCACGGCTAGTAGTTTTGTAGGGGTCTACGGAGGCGTCGAGATGCCAAGTGTGATAAAAAAAAACCCGTGAAATTGGCCGCAAACCACGGTCTGACAACCCCTGGCATAGGCCACAGAGAAGGTCAACCGATGTTCATGCGTTACCCGTTGGAAGGGTAAAATGGTAGCTGTATAAATTGTATAACATAAAAATATATTCCTGAAGGTAAGGCAGGCAAGAAGGTACACAGTGACCCGTCTCTTGATCCCCCGAGAGTTGGCCCCTGATACTTGCCCCCATAATAGGCCAGTTGACCCCTCTGCCAGTCAGTTATTTATTTATTTATTTATTTTATCAGGTTCTCCATAAAACAGTTGTACACCAGAATATTATGGAGAAGATTACAAAATTTAAGGAAAAAAGTGTATGGGGGCAGTTTCACTATCTTGTGACGTATGTCAGAAGATAGTTACTGAACTCTCTGTAGGTTAAATTGAAGAAGTTGATGCTCAATACAGATTCATTTAGCGGTTGAATGGCTCTGTTTAATGGCGCATTTTGATAGGAAGAAGTTCGCGCTTTCGGAGCATAAAAAAGTGCGTGGGATCTCCCACGAGTGTACGCGTTGGGTACATATAAGTTAATCTCCTTCAACATGGGCGGATTCAGTACAATGCCGGAGATCAGCTTAAAAAAGTTCTTACCCAAAAATATTTTTCGGCAGGCTTCTAATGTACAACAACGATGTCTAACAACGATGTCTAACAACGATGGATACAGGAATGGGTAGTATGTATATTGTATATTTCCTCATATACAGATAACGCATAAATCTTTTTTGAACTTTTTCTATTTCTAGGATATGGTTTTGTTCAGAGGGAGCCCAAATAATGGAACTTTATTCCAAAATGCTGCTGAAAAGTTTAAGCTTCCAAAAGTTGACCCCCTGCCGGTTGAACCGTCGCATCTTTCACACCTCTGTCAGTTGAACCCTAAAATATTACTTCTAGTAGTAGTGCAAGTTTTCGGAGACACGGTCATACAATAACAAATGTCTATATACACACATTTGATCCCTCAGCCAGTTGATCCCCAGAAAGTATTATTTCTGCTGAACGTCATTATTATTACTATTTTTTTTATTTAACTTTTATGAATAAAACCTGAGAGATGGACCTTGAAAGATGGACCTGAAAGATGGATCTGAGACATGGATCTTGAAAGTAAAAACCATGAACAGGTTAAAGGCTTTTGAAATGAGGCTTCACCGGAGAATGCTCAAGGTTCCATGGACCGACATGATAACTAACATAGAAATTCTCAGGCGGGCTAGAGCAGATAGAGAACTGCTCACATTACCGGCTAAGGGGCGCGGAAGCTGAGTGTGGTTTACGGCTAGACCGAACGTTTTGTGCATTCTTGCTGGAACTGCCAATCGATTGGAGAGGACTCCCACCCGTTTGCCATGCCCATTATTTGTGTACTGTGTCTTCCTACCATACAGGTTCTTGTAGGATATGCTGGATGCAATCACCGAGTGCTTGCCGCCTCGTGGACTGTCACCAACCTGCCCCATTGTCTTGTCTATATCTTATCATACTGACACATATTGTATCTTGTATATCCCGCAAAGCACTTGCATACTGCTTACTAACAACGTATGCAGGGACACTGGAGTCCTAAAAAATTAGATTCCTTGCGAGAGCCCTGAAGGAGTAACCATCTGTTACTTATACCAGGGCGGGTATGTGGTGGATAACCTCCAATGCTCACATTAATAAAAGTCAGGAAAATTTCATTTCATACACATACTTCGAGGGGAACATACTTCGAGGGGAACATACTTCGAGGGGAACATACTTCGAGGGGAACATACTTCGAGGGGAACATACTTCGAGGGGAACATACTTCGAGGGACATACTACATATAATTTAAAGCAAAAATAAATAAAGTAGCTCACATCCGTACTAGATATTTGATATACCTTTTTATTAAAAAAATAATTTTTCAGTTTGGTTGGGTATTTTGATCTCAAATCCAAATTTAAGATTTGTATGAAAGGGGCCGAACGTTCCACTTAAGTATGCAGTCGGCTTGGGAAAATACTCTAATACCTATCAACACAAAATATATCTAAGTGCCCCTTTCGGAGTATGCAGAGAGAACAAATATATATCTATATATATAAAAATCAAAATATGCTTGAAGATATATAAGTTTGGAAATGTCTATGTATTTGTTTATTTATTTATTTAATATCAACGGTATAAATTTACCATAAGCACACTTGTCACAATATCATAGAAAACATATTAGAAACAGTAAATAAAGATTATAACAGATAATTGTGGCGTTTGAAAGAGTAATTACACCAGAGGCGCGATAACATTATGTTGAATTTTCTCGATTGAATCTGAATGTATTTTAAAATGGGTGGACCAGATCGAAGAATTATATTCGACTTGACTACGTACTAAAGATGTATACAATTTTTTTAAAGTTGAAATATTCCTAAAACCTCTGGAATTTCGAGGAATGGAGCCAAGCTTTTTCATTCCTTTATTACCGATTGTGATTATATATGATATAGATATTAAGCATGTAAAATGCTTGAAACTTTCAAAATACCTTCTTTCCGTCCTCGCGAATGTTTCTGGATTATTACAACCACATGACAATTCATCTGAAAAGTTTTTGTTACCATTATAAAATCTCTTACAAATCTGTCGAAAATGTCACAATTTGAAAATGACATTTTGCAAACCATCGATTGTTAATTCAAAATTCAATTTTCGAAACTTTTTCAAAAGAAATTATAGTGCAGGCGCTAGAGGTAGTTGAGTATGCAAAATGTGAGGACCGAATTCCACCAATGGATTTGAGTTAAAAAATTTTTGGGCACATTTTTTTTTACCCCCTCTACTCTTATTTGTAAGGGGAATGTATTGAGTACATGATATTAAATCATTCCTCTTAAATGCCACTGGAGGAAACTCGAAAATTTCGCGATGTTTTGACTTTGACGTAATATTTTGCGGATTTATTTTATGCTATCGTATATAATATCTACCGAAACACGTTCCCCAAACAATAAACTATGCCTACAAATAATATTAATTGTGTTTATTTGACAAATTGATAGGTTTATCGATCTTTTCATGACACGCGACGCTTAAAGTTTGACAGCTCGAATCGCGGGAGAAATGTCATTTCGAAAGTCATAGATATGTGCAAAGATGATTATTTGAGAGGCTAGGTGTGTTCCTTATATTTGTTACGTCAAGAACAAGAATGCCCCAAGCGATTTTGACATTGTCCTTCATACATTTTCTTTATACATAAGGTTTAAAATCGCATATCAAATTTTTATTTTTTTATTTTTTTATTTTTATGGCGCGTCCCGGGCGCGCAATCGGCAATCCACCGGTTTGATTATTTCAGTTATAATTTATAGTTTTTTCTAATGGTAAAAGTGAGGATGGATTCTTGAATGAAAAAGAAAATGAAAATAAAAGTAATAAAATCATATTTATGAATTAAAAAAAAAGATGTAAGAACAGCGAAATTAAACAAAAATATACCTAAATTGGGCAAACAATTACTCATTTTTATTTAGACATTCGTCATTGATACACTTACAAAGAGAAATACAAAATAATTTTGATTGTTTGCAACTGCAAGACATTGTACGACAATTTGCAGTACATTTACAAGGTTGGGTTAAGGGGGTATTCTAGTATAGAAGCATGAATTGTAGGTGTTTTGTCAAGTGCAATAGAAAAAAAACCAAAACTATTTTTTATTTAATTAAATGAAGACATTATGAGCGAAACTCAGTCGAAAATCTGGAAACAGAAAAATCAGAAAAAGATATTGGCACCTCTGGGACTCGAACCCAGGACCTCCCTACTTTCCGGGTTGGGCGCTCTTATCCACTGAGCTAAGGTGTCGATATCCAATTCGGTCACTTTTAACTGTACCATACTTCGACTAAGAACCACCCATATTATCTTCATTTTTCTTAACGCATATTTTTATTGGCTGCCATCTTTTATGAATGATTGCAAGATTCAACTCGAACTAAATGCAATCTAGATGGTGTCTGGATAAATTATTATCCATTTTATTTAATGTGCGACATCTATTGACTCTTCTGCAAGTCTGGGATGAATATTATTATTTATTATTTTAACTTTATGAGTAAAACCTCAAACTGTAATATTTAATTAAATGAAGACATTATGAGCGAAACTCAATCGAAAATCTGGAAACAGAAAAATCAGAAAAAGATATTGGCACCTCTGGGACTCGAACCCAGGACCGCCCAACCCGGAAAGTAGGGAGGTCCTGGGTTCGAGTCCCAGAGGTGCCAATATCTTTTTCTGATTTTTCTGTTTCCAGATTTTCGATTGAGTTTCGCTCATAATGTCTTCATTTAATTAAATATTACAGTTTGAGGTTTTACTCATAAAGTTAAAATAATAAATAACAAAACTATTTTTGTAACCATTGCACGGTGACATCAGGAAGCCTTGCTTGTAAATTAAATTATGTTTGTAATTCAGGAAATTTCATACAAAAGATAATTCATGCTTATCTTTGCGCGTTAATGGTTACACTATTTGTATTTATTAATTAGCGTAAACAGTATTTCAACAGAACTACGATAACGCCTATCATCAGCTCTTCCGCCTGCCGAGATACTGCAGCACTGCGGAAATGTTGGGACGAGGACACTCTTCCAGAGCAATTTTTATTAATCATATTCTCAATAATGTGGGCCAACAGTTGATCCGCTGACAATTGGCCTCCCGAAATGATATTTACGATAAAATTATAGTTTTTTGTGAATTATTTATCAATTTAAACGTAAAATCGATTTAAAAATACCCTTAAGTGGTTATATACAGTTAGGAGGCCCAAAAAAAGCAATTTTTCAAGATTTTTTTCTAAATATACCTTTATGTTTATGAATGTAAAAATTTGTAGACATATTATAGTAACTTTTAACTGTATTTAAACATTTTTTTATTTGTAAAAATAATAATTTTGAATTGAATTCTCCAGCGATGGACGACAAGACGGAGAAATTGATCGAAGAATTAGTGCGGCAAGCGGTGTGTTGCGTCCTCTCTACGGCTCAGTGATAAGGAAAGCCGAGCTCAGAATCAACACAAAGATGGCAGTGCTCAGAACGGTACATCGCCCGACGCTCACCTACGGCCACCAGATATGGATGCTAAGCGAACGAACGCGCTCTAGAGTCAAAGCTGCCGAAATGAGGTACTTGAGAGGAGTGGCAGGAGTTACGAAATGGGATCATATAAGAAACTCGACGATCCGAGACGATCTAAACATTGAACCACTGCTACTCTTCATAGAAAAATCGCAACTGAGGTGGCTTGGGCATGTACTAAGAATGCCTGATGACCGAATTCCGAGGAAGATACTAAGTGCGATTCCAGAGGGTAGACGTCCAGTGGGCCGCCCCAGACAGCTGGGCGAGGCAACTCCAGAAACTGTGTGAGGAGACGATGGGACTGCCATGGACGGAGGCAGAACAGTCAGCTCAAGACAGGGACGTTTGGAAGAGCCTTGTCGACGCAATGGGTCCCCGACCCGAATAGGATAAGGGGACGAAGATGATGATGATGATGAATAATTTTGAAAGCTGCTATAGCATCTCCAGAAGCTCCTCTCAAAAAGAGAATCTTGCGGTGATCACCATATCTCTGGATTGGATCATTTAAAATAAAAAACAAAAGGATTTCGTTACAATAATGAATATTCTAATTAATCGGAAAACAAAGCAAAACAAAAAAAAAATGACGAAATGGCGGCTTCTTAAAAAAAAATCGATTTTTGACCAAAATTTTGGCCTTAAATTGTTTAAAAAAATATACATTATGACTAATTTTAATTATGAATAAACTGACTAACATTATTAATAGTTATTACCCTATTTGAAATTTCCCAATTACTTTTATTGTTTGAATTCGTCTGAAGGTCGTTAAGTGCTCTAATCGTTATTCCTAATATGAATCATTTCCAAATGATGACTCGTGGTTTTATTTTCTGCATAATTAAGTTTATGATAATGCCTTCAGAAGGCGATACAGCTGTCACGTGTAATAATAATTAACTAGCAGAACTTGTTTATAAATAAACTGTTTTTATAAATTGAATAATAATATTATTGAATTTATAAAAGAAATAAAAAAAAAACTAAAATGTAGTTCTACAAATTAAACTTGATAACAATAAGTAAATTGAAGGTAGCTCATATAGCAACCTAAGTGATTTTTTGCAGACGATTAAAATTAAAGCATCGGAAAATCGTGCAAAACCTGTGGTTTAACCAAGAGTGTTTGAAGTTGTACGTGATCCCCAAGTACGTACATATTTCTACCAAAGCAAATCCTCGTCAGCTATAAAAACTGTGCAACGAGCACAAAGGATATGGCTGAAGGAGGAGACTAAGAAATGCTGTCGGAAAAGGGACACATTCTTTACTACATCAAGGTTTTGCATTCTGAATTAACTTTTAAACTGCATCCATGGGAATTCGATACCCTGGATTACGATACCCGTGAACAAATCAGCGGAATTACTACTAATATTATAAATGCGAAACTGCTCAAGTTTGTTTATGACCTTTTCAGGCATTAACCAATAAAAAGACTTTAAAAATTCATTCACCAATAGAAAGCTAAATTATATGCGCAGACTATATTTTGTATATGATGGTAAGCTCTGGCGTTATGAAATTATAAATATTAATATATTATATTTGTTATACGTTTTCTGTCGCTAACAAAAGCGAATTAATTGCAAATGTCAGAAAAAATCATTCCCATGGAAACGATGTTGATATATTTGTGGGCTCTAAGCTGGTAGGTACTCAGCCCCCTGGTCAGCTACTGCCCCAGAAAATTCAAATATTAGAATATGTTTTGTTTTTTTTTGGACAAGCTGGAATAAATGTCAGATAAGAGTTTCTACATTAAAAATATAATTCGTAACGATTATAAAGACTGAATAATAAATAGTGTAATTTTGTATTATTTTAACAAACTTCCAAATATTTAATTAAAAATAAACATCCGAAATGTTTGTAAGCGCATAAATTCCGAACGAATGAACAAAATTGGATAATTCTTTTTTTCTTTGTGAAATTTAGGTGGCAGGCTAGATGTTTTAAAACTGAATGTAAGTGAATGAATGTATGGAATGGAGGGGGTGGGGGTGGGGGTGAGGGTGAAGGGGGCTAATTGATAAGTTCAACCGCTACAGTAATTTCCCGTAATACCATGCGAGCGAAGCCGCGGGGAAAAGCTAGTATTTGATAAATTCAAAACTTAAGAAAAGAAAATTAAAAAACTTGTCGAAACTAAAAATAAAAATGTCAAAATTAACGAAGATCGAAGTAATAAAAACATGGAATTTTACAAAAAAACTATTAACCTATCGGATACAATTTTTGAAAAAGAAGACATAAATTTATTAGATAAAGGCTTCAAATATAAAATAAATTCAGACATTACTAAAAACAAATTGAAATTTTGGCAATTGATCTATCTAAAGTTAAAAATAACCCGTTTCTGAACAGAGTAGTTTTTAGGTATTTTGGGGCTCCAGACTAGATGTGGCTGCCAAATTCAACCGTGGGACGCATTTGCTATTTGTACAGGGTTAGCAGTTCTGTTCTTTTAAAGAAACTGCGG
Organism: Glyphotaelius pellucidus; assembly: GCA_936435175.1. Lineage (NCBI taxonomy): Eukaryota > Metazoa > Arthropoda > Insecta > Trichoptera > Limnephilidae > Glyphotaelius > Glyphotaelius pellucidus. Next base: position 1,326,098 of record OW386565.1, read on the forward strand.
GTCCTGTAAAGTACGCCGAGTTTCTGAGAGGCTAACTTTACTCTGACTTCGATGGAGCCACCATACCTGAGCTGGTCACTTAGAGTTGCACCATGCGTTTGCCAATCAACTGCGTGGCAGGCTGGATCAGATCTGGAGGGAGACCTTTTGACCTCTCCAGCAGCGCTTTCTCGAGACATCGCCTTGTACCGCAGAGGGAGAGATGGATTTACACATCAATCTCTCTTGGATATTGATCTCAGATTCCTAACCACCCCTCATACCTTTTTCCTTCCTACAACTTCCTCTCCTAACAATTCCCTAAAAAGACCCTCCACAATGCATTCCCAAAGAAGTTACAGACCCTTAGCCACTGGAGCGACAGCGCAATTTAAAACTTTTTTCTCCGATTGCTCGAGATTTGTTGGAAATCATTTTGAATATTTTCCGCCCACATTAATAAAATCATACCTCCGAATTTTAATATTGAGACTTACAAACTGATATCCATACTACTATTATAAATGCGAAACTGCTCGAGTTTGTTTATGACCTTTTCACGCATAACACAATATAAAGACTTTAAAAATTCATTCACCAATAGAAAGCTAAATTATATGCGCAGACTATATTTTGTATATGATGGTAAGCTCTGATGAAATTATAAATATTAATATATTATATTTGTTATACGTTTTCTGTCGCTAACTAAAGCAAATTTTTGCTAACGTCAGAAAAAAATCGTTTCCATGGAAACGATTGCTACTGCTTCAGAAAATTCAAATATTAGAAAATGTTTTATTTTTTTGGACAAGCTTCTGTTTTGGAATAAATGTCAGTTCCTACATTAAAAATAAATGAACTGAAAAAATAGTGTATTTTTTTATTATATTCACAAACTTTCAAATATTTAATTAAAAATAAACATCCGAAATGTTTGTAAGCGCATAAATTCCGAACGAATGAACAAAATTGGATAAGTAATTCTTTTTTTCTTTGAGCTATAGCATTATAAAATTTAGGTGGTAGGCGCGATGTTTGAAAACTGAATGTAAGGGAATGAATATATGGAATGCGGGAGGGGATGGGGGTGGGGTGGGGGGGGGAGATAATTGATAAGTGCAAGCGCTACAGTAATTTCCCGTAATACCATGCGAGCGAAGCCGCGGGGAAAAGCTAGTAGGTCTATATAGCCAATGAATTCGCCTGTCTTTTGTCAATTATCACATATTCGTAGGATTTATAAAAAAATATATATAAAATCGTAAACTTCTACTTAATTACCCAAGTGGTTCGCTACGTTTGGTGATTTAGCAGGTTCACGGAGTAAGATTTTGGAGGCGGATGAGCAGGACACGTAACCCCAGATTTCTACCCACCCCTTAAACCCTTTTCCTTACCAGAACTCTCCTCTTCTCCGTTTCCTTTAAAAAAATCCTCCATACAGCATTCCCAAAGATGACATAGGACCTGAGAGAAATTATTTTCCGCAGGGCCTCCTGTGTGGAGCTCATTAAAAAATATATATAATATTAAAATAAAATATTATAAAATCGTAAACTTCTACTTAATTACTTACAAATAAGGGAAAATTTGCCAAACTTGGCAGCAAAGCAATCCGAGGAATTTTAAATAGTGCCATATTGTGGCAAAAAGCGCTCCAGTGAGCAAAGTAAAACTATCATCATCTTCATCTTCTTATCCTATTCGGGTCGGGAACCCATTGCATCGACAGGCTCCTCCGTAAGTCCCTGTCTTGTGCTGACTGTTCGGCCTCCGTCCATGGCAGTCCCATCCTCTCCTCACACAGTTTCTGGAGTTGCCTCGACCAGCTGTGTCTGGGGCGGCCCACTGGACGTCTGGTTCCATGCCAACTGAGAATAAATTCAACTCAACACCTCCTTGAAAAGTCATTAAAAGCTACGAAAAAAATAATTTTAAATTACCCCATAGCCCTAACCTAATGCAATGTTCCGCAAACTTTTTGTGTTCAAGGTACACCTATCAATTCAGAAATTTTAGAGGTACACCAAAGAAAAAATTAACATTTTTTATTAAGATCAACATAATATGAAAATATGTTTATTGAGAAATGTGAGCCTACTTAAGGGGGTATTCTAGTCTAGCAGCATGAATTGTAGGTATTTTTTCAGGTGCAGTAAAAAAAAATAATATCTTTACAAAGCACTTTTTTACCAAATATTTATTTAACATTAAAGAATACATAAAAAAAATAAACGAAAAAATTCAAAATTCAATAACTTGCAGGGTGTTGAAGTGGGGGGTCTCAAAAAAATGGCGCGCCCGCACAACTTGAGGTAACCCGTTGCAGTCTATTATTTATTTATGCTTAGTTCACACTGAGCTATATATCTGCGAGCAGATCTGTTGATTCGCGAGCGCTTATCTTTTGTCCTTTCACACGAGGCTATCAAATATCTCTTCCGGTGGTAGGAGAGGGGGTCAGTCGAATAAGGGAGCGGCAACGGAACGCATATTTTTTGTACTGAAATCTGTCAACTTGACATCTGTCATCCACGGGTCTAGGCAGCTCCGTAATTACAATGACCCCCTCTTCTGTTTTAGTCGGAGAAGGGGAGAGTTATCTTCTGGGATATCGCGTCTGGAGCGGTTACGTCTGAGATGTGTATTGTCTATGATTGATCTGCGCTTAAAAACGCTTAGGTGTGAACGGTCTGAAGGGATTGTATGGAGAGCGTTATTCGGCGTGCTATGATCTTTTATATTTGATACCTGAGTGTGAACCAGCTCTTAAGCTATGTTCGGATCTCCTTATATTTATTTTGTCTATACGTATCTTTTATACTATTATAATGCCGTTAGAAAGATAGGTTTTCCACTAAAACCAGAATTATTTTCATGGTAAGTGTATTTATTCTTAGTAAGACTTGCCACTGCATGCCTATGAATATTTAGACTTCCTTTAAAGCATTTGTATGTAATAACTTTTCTGTTGTCGTGCGCCGTGTACTGACCACGTCTATTATTTAAATGAAGCCCCGTTTACATGAACCAGCAGTGCTACAATAAGGAACTCCAGTGAAAAATATTATGGCTTTAAAAAAATATGTTCATATAGACCAAAACGTGTCATTAAAACAACCCGTCAAGTTGGTATTATTGGATTGTTAATGGTGACGTCACCGCGTCCATAATTCTCCAGTCACCTGGTCATATTGTATGAAAATTTTGACAAGCCATTCAACATTCCGTGTTATTGGTTTATAGAGATTTAGACATATAATGGTTGTTGTTTTTATTGAAATATAATTTAGGCCTTAATAATTCAGTATCAAAAATAGAGTACCTCTATTAGTTTGTCTATATTATTTAAAATATTCAAAAAATTTAACTGTACAAAAAACGATCGTAATGCCCAGTAATGCCTGTTGAAACGCTCCAATTCTGAATTTCAAAATGGCGGGCGACGAACAGCTTATTCCAGTTGCCTACGAAATTGATGCTTCGGTTTCAATAATATTGATTTCGATTCGTAAAGCTAAAAAAATTATAATAATATTGAAAAATATAATTATAAAATAAAAAATAATTTCACCTAAATAACGTTTTACTTAATGAATAGTTTCATAGCTTCTTCCATACAAAATGACAACATCTGTTAAAAATAACTTAAACTTTTGGTCATGATGACGTCACACGATTTACACTAGATACGGTGGTTTTCGGGGGATCTTGAAAAATTAAAACTTTGAAATTTATTTTAACTATTAAAACTAACTATTAAAATAAAAAATAAATATGCAGTTATTTAAGTTAGAAGGTCATTATTCACTTAAAAAATTTTAAAAAATTGGACTGGAGTTCCTTATTATGTTTCCATGGAAGTGCAGAGTCTTGAAAAGACATTTAGTTCTTGTTGATATATCTGCGAAGCATCCCACTGCGCTCATTGGCCGATTTGATTATGATGTCACTTTTAAAGGCTATTTATTGGTTGAGATATAAAACGAAAATGATGCTAGGTCCTAGAACTGCGCTCATTGGCTGCTTTGATGAACTCCTGGACACAAATTACATAAAATAATAATATCATATCTTAATAATTTAATATCTTCCACACAGTACCCTCAAAGATGACAAAGGCCTTGAGGGAATTATTTTCTCCTTTGCCTTCTTTGAGAGTTAATGGAAAAACATTTTAAACCAAATAATATTCCCTTTTTAAAATTTTAAATATTTATAAGAGCGTTTTTTTGTTATTGTTTTGGGGTGTTATGCCGTGTTTCGCTACCTCCTTCTTTAGCCAACGTTTCGGACAGCGTTACAGTGCCCATTATCAGGGCAGATGAGCAAATGATATTGGTGAGAGTGTTTACTTATGTGTGTCGAAGCGATACCGTGCTGCCAGCTCCATTTCTCTACGAGCTGGTGTTAGAAAAAATTCAGCATGGTTTTTTGCGTTTAGCTTTCGACACACATAAGTAAACACTCTCACCAATATCATTTGCTCATCTGCCCTGATGATGGACACTGTAACGCTGTCCGAAACGTTGGCTAAAGAAGGAGGTAGCGAAACACGGCATAACACCCCAAAAACAATAACAAAAATACTTTTTGGCCGTGAAAACCTAAAAACATACCTTTATAAGAGCGTGTTCACACACAGCTATAAAATATATAGCTTGGCCTATTTCAGCATTCAATCGCCGTATATTTCCATTGGGAATGTATGGCGAGCGATATGCTGAAATAGGCCAAGCTACATCTTTTATAGCTGTGTGTGAACACGCTCTCATTCTTTTTTCAAATTTTCTTTAGGAAGTTAGTTCCATAATACTGATTATTCTGTGTACTGCTCATGTAATAAAAAAAACAGAGTTTGCAATTCACACGCGGTAGAAAAGAAAACTAAAGTAGACAAGAGTGACGAGGCTACGAAGCACCGCACAAAGAGGAGACTGATTATACTATCCCATTTTCTTGCAGGTTCAATCCTATAGATGTATATGCTTATTCCTTTTTGGTGTCGCTATTTTTTTTGTTTCATTGAGTTTCAAATCCCAACAATACAAAATTTTGGGAGGTGGGTATGGGTACCGCCGCCTCATATAATAACCAACACCTCTGCCATAGGTCACCCCAAGTGGTCCGCTACGTTTGATGACTTAACAGGGGTGCCCGGGTTCATGGGGTGAGGTTTGTAGATGTCTTGGCGGCAAATGCGTCTGTTCACCTGCCGCGTGGCGGGTCGGATCAAGAGAGACTGGTTGAGGAAAACCTTTCCAGCCGGACTCTCTCGACCCATCGCCTTGCAGCGCAGTTGGAGGGATGGATTCATACATCTGTCACTCCTGGACACACTGATCCCCAGGTTTATACCCACTCCTAATACCTTTTTTCTTCCTAGAACTTCGTATCCTTCCCTTCCTTAAAAATATCCTCCACACAGCATCCCTCAAGACAACGTAGGTTAAAAAAAACAAGTTTTCACTTAAATTATTTTTTTTGCTTTTCCATGTAAAATGGGATCCAGACATGCAACCTAGCGCTATGCAATTTGTTAATCAAGTGACTGCGATTCATTCGGCCCATGTAAGGTTACGCTATGGTAAGTGGAGTTATGCGGGTCACGTTAATCTAGAACTTGCATTAATGTACATAGAATGCGCAAAATATTTATTTATATATTCATTTTATGCACTGAAAACAAAATAAACTTCATAAAAAGGACTAAAAATATTATCGTGATTTATTTTTGGGGTATTATGCCATTTTTTTGAAACTTAAGCTCCTCCCATGAAGCCTTGAAGAAAACAAATATCTTAACCGCTCACTGGAGCGCTTTATGACACTATTTAAAATACCTCTGATTGCTTTGCTGCCAATTTTGGCAAATTTTTCCTTATTTGTAAGTAATAAAGTAGAAGTTTACGATTTTATAATATTTTTTTTATAAATCCCACGAATATGTGATAATCAACAAAAGATAGGCAAATTTATTGGCTATATAGAACTATAATCAGTTTGTATGTTTCAATATTAAAATTCGGTGGTGTGAATTTTTTAATGTGTGCGGAAAATATTCAAAATGATTTCCAAAAAATCTAGAGCAATCGGAGAAAAAAGTTTTAAATTGCGCTGTCGCTCCAGTGTCCTTATAATTATCATGATGATCCGCGATTACGGTACCGTGACGGCACAAAAATGGCAACTAACATACATTCCGTATCACAATAATGCTGCAGCTCTTTCCAAAGAAGAGATAAACAATGTAGGTAGGTCTTTTTATTCCAAAGGCAAAAAGTAATATTTTTTTGTACCTCTCTCAAACTCCGCACCGTGACTTCTCGCCTGCTGAGGATTGGTTTGTACTCCTGTATTTTTAGGTTTTTTTAAGGATGTGAATTGAAGTAGATGTTGGTTCGTTCAAAATTCAACCAAATATGTTGTTCTTTTACTGATAGATAGATTAACCCTGGTATTTTTTAAAAATATTTATAACAATTAGTTTGAATTAAGGGAAAAAAAATTTTTTTTTTTTGAAACTTCAAAACTTTTATATTTCACTGCCAGTTTTTGTGGACATAGTACAAAGCAATCCTCAGCAAGCGATCTCTGTAGACCACTACAATTAGCTATGACGATAATTTTGAAAGTATGGTTATTTTTTTTATTTATACACGCCTTCAAGACTTTAACAGTATCACATTATTAAAGATACACATGTTATTCAGGAGTATAATTGTAAGCATGAAGTATGTAACATTATAAACTGTACACTAAGGGGATCCAATAGTCCAGGGAAAAATCGAAGTCGGAATTCACGCCCATTGTGGGAGGAGTTTAAAAATATTTGAGAAAAAGCTTTTGGAACGGTTGAAAAAGGCATTTGAGATTTTTTTTTACAGGTTGATTTCGTAAAGACCTAAAAAAACATTAACTCCTTTTTAACACATTGTTTATTGTAACAACAAGGAAATTTAAAATTAATTTCACGGAACCGAGCGACGTGGAGTCACACGTCTGTTCCCTGCTCCGGCCAGGGCGTTTCTGAATGGAAGTGGGGTGTGACAAGCCAGTAGTCCTTCGGTGAACGACATAAAGGTCACTTTGAAAATCCACATTTGTCGGCTGCCAGCCGTATTGTGAAATAACAACGCAAATATGCATATTTTATTTTATTTTGTGGATATCGGGCGTAAATATCATTTTTTTTAAAAGAAACTAAATTTGCTACAATAAGCAATAAAATTATATCCGAAAAGATGTTCATAAGTAGGAGAGTTTGCACTTGAAAGTGTTTTTTTAAAGACCTGTTACTTTATTTTTTTCTAGGCTTATTAAAAAACTTATAAAAAAATGACCGATGTTTTTAAGGGCCAAGATATGTTCTACACGCATTATTTAATTGAAGCATCTATAATATTTCTAAGCGATCAAATTTTCAAAACAAAAACACATGATTTTGTGTGATTTTGCATTATTTACTATGGTTTCATCTTAAAGATACAAGCAGGTTTAATATAACAAGGATAATATTGAAGTGTGAGTGAATTCCAAAAATTCTAAAACGTCAACCTCTCCGCGAGTGAGTTTTGATGAACAAAACTGTACGTTAGGAGTGCCTTTTTTTTGGTTCATTTTTTAATTTTTTTTTTATAAATTATCATAGATTAACTACAAATAATATTATATTATGAATTAAAACGTCGTCGGCATCAATCCACAAAAATAAACCGATCGAAAAAACACATGTCAGTACAAAAAAAACTGCTTCCTTCCTCTGACGACCGCTAAATGATGCAAAAAGAATTTTCAAAATAAAACTGTGAAGTTGGTATTGTAGGTATGTCTTCCGAAACTTCAATAAACCACGCACAGATGTCAATAGAAGCCACTTCAAGTCAAATAGTTTAATTAAAAATGACGGTATTTGAATAATAGCCGCGGACGAAATGTTTCGTTTGAGCATTTTTTTGCTTCGACGAACCGTTTCGTCCAGACTCATTGAGGGGTTAAATGTCAATGTGCTGGTTTTGCCTTTCTAATTCTGCCGCTCTTTCTACACACTAAATAACAATAGTCGAAAGTGAGTTTTTTTTTAAATTTTTTTATTAAATGTAATGGTACAGAGGTTACATGTTTTTAGAAATTAAATAAAGTTTTTCTTTTAAAAAATACCAACATTAATTAATAAGCATTACACCTTTTTTTAGAGCAGAGCTCTAGTTAAAAAGGCGGAGAAAACGAATGTAAAGCAAAATTTAAATAAGAATTATTTTTTTTATGTATAAAACAGGAAAATAGGTATTTAACAGTGAAATAAGAAAAGGAGTCATATATGTAAGTGTACACATACCATACACACACGTAGATTTACACACTTACCTACTTATACATATATACAACGGACGGCCTTCGTGGTCCCGAGGTAAGACTCTCGACTCACAATCCAAAGGTCGCGGGTTCGAACCCGGCGTGCGCAAACAAATTTTATTTTATTAATCCGTGTTATTTCACAATTTATTCACTTAAAATAATATAAAGTATATTTGCGGCACGTTCCAGAGTGGAAGATACTATCAGTATCGCCCTGGTGTAAGACCACCATTCAGAATTGAAACGTTGCTTGAAATGGCTTTAGCCGTGTTTAGTGACTAGATCTGAATAGCCAGGTACTTCCCTTCCTCTTCCCTATCTCCTTCCCCTCCCCACTACCTTCAGCCTCAAAACATACCCCAATTGGGGATGCCATAGTCTCACTGGCTCCAGACGGGAGCAGTTGGGACTCTTGTGCGGTATTTCATGTTAAAAAAAAATACAAAATGTTATCGCTATGTGTATATACATTAAAACATATGCATATGTGTATACATACATATATAAAAATATACATATATGAATATAACAGAAATGAAGTTGAGGAGGTACCAAAAAAGAAAGGAGAAAAATAAAGAAAGAAAAAGGATATCCGTTTTTACAATTGTGTTGAGAAGTATAGTAAGATATAGTCATAATAATGTGTTTTTATTGATTTTTAAATTTTTTTATAATTAGTTTCCAATCTTAGATTAACTGGTAATTGGTTAAACCATTTCACTCCAGTATATTAATAGAATTGTTGGGCTGTGAACGGTGAACATACGTCTGCACCCCCCCAAAGGAAACATACAATAATCATACATATAAGCCTCTCAAAAACTGCGCGTACTGTACAGGGCCCGCAGATACTTTAATAGTACACAGCTGCTAACCCTGTTAAAATCGCAAGTCGCCCCACGGTTGAATTGGGCAGCAACGTCTCGTCTGGAGCCCCAAAATACGTGAAAAATACCCTCGACTCTGTGCAGAAACGGGCGGTCCGTTTGATAGATCCTCCTAACTTAACAAACGGATTGCAATCTTTATAAAACAGGCGTCAGGTGGGAATGCTATCCTTGTTCTACCGGTATCTCAATGGAAGATGCTCTGAGGAACTAGCGTCATTTATCCCTTCGGCACCGGTGCATAGTCGGGAAACACGCCGAACGCGTGCCTAACATATGTACACGGATTTGTCACATGAGAACGGGTCACTTCTTCGACTCGTTCTTGTGTTCAACAATTCGGCTGTAGAACGATTTGTCGATCTTTGTGTTTCCTCCTTCCTACAACATGGGTCTCTTCAAGACCAATGTTCATTCCTACTTCTCCTCAAAAAGATCCTCCACACAGCATCCCAGATGACATAGGCCCTGAGGGAAATTATTTTCCTCTGGCCCTCCTGTGTGAGTTAACATAAAAATTAAAAAAAAAAAAAAATCATACATCTCCCTCACATAAAAAATCATACACCTCCTGTATAGAAAATGAACACCCATTGCCGTAGCTGAGCCTTAATAAGATATATCGGTTTCCTCCATCGGAAAAAGGTAGTATTTTAGAGAAAACGTAACAAAGGTATTTTTTCTATCTCATCTTTATTCTCACCATTATTAAATGTATAAGAAAGAGCTGCAGAATTATTTATTTATTTGTAAGAGACAAACAGTTAAATTAAGTTAGCCAAAAAGGTGTCCTTTGTTAAAATTATTTGAAGATGGAGTTTTATTAGATATAAAAATTAATTTTTGGTGAGGGGGAGAGGAAGAGGAAAATAGGATAAGGATAGGAGATGCTCCCGATACATTCTACAATCTTGAATTAATTTTCAATCATACGCGTTACTTCTATTCGGTATTTCTGAAGGGTATTGTTAAAAATGTCTATATTGTAAAATGTTGTATTATATTGCGCACATAAACGGGGAATCGGGGAATTTTTTCTAATTTAGTTCTACTTGATGGTAAATAAAATAAGTCTGATTTTCTTTTTTTTTTTTTTTAACATTAACTCCACACAGGAGGCCCTGAGGAAAAAATAATTTCCCTCAGGGCCTATGTCATCTTTGAGGATGCTGTGTGGAGGGTGTTTTTGAGGAGAGGAAGGAGTGAACATGGGTCTTGAAGAGACCCATATTGTAGGAGGGAGGAAACACAGAGGCCGGCAAATGGTTCCACAGCCGAGCTGTTGAACTCAAGAACGAGCCGTAGAAACGACCCGTTCTCATGTGACTAATGTCAACCGTGTACAAATGTTGAGCGCGCGTTTGGCGTGTTTCCCGACTATGCACCGGTGCCGAGGGGATCAATGACGCTAGTTCCTCGGAGCATCTTCCATTGTAATACCGGTAGAACAAGGACAGCATTCCCACCTGGCGCCTGTGCTCTAAAGATTGCAATCCGTTAGTTAAATTAGGAGAATCTATCAAACGGACCGCCCGTTTCTGCACAGAGTCATGTTGATCTTGTCGGAATATGAATGTTTATTAAGTCGGTAAGCTCTGGCGAGTCCAGGCCATTATTCAAAATTTTAAATAACAAGGTTTGGTAAAAAATTAAGCGTCGTGTACAAGTTGTGAAATTTAATAGATTCGGTGTAATTTGAAACGTGTAAGTTTTGTTTGTAATTTATGTGTTTAAAATTTTTTTTGAATACTTTCGATTCTTTCGACATTAGCTTGGTAGAAAGGAGTCCATTATAGTGGTAAGAAGCGTATTTTTTTACTTTTTTGCCGTTACGGTACCCTAATCACAAGTAACCCGCTCTGCAGGTTTTTGCTTCTAAGCCCTGCGGGCGGCTTTTTATTCGGCTTCGCCCAATTAGTGTTGGTGGCCAATATTATAAATCCAAAAGGAACTGGTTCCAAAATTAGCCCCTTACTCGGATCCACTGTAATCCAGTGGTAGCTAGTCACCGGGATAAAGTAACCGGGACAGGCAATGACGTCATATGTAAAATATAGTCGCATGATACAACTGAGTATCAACCTTTTCTTTACTACAAATTCGTAGTACTTGCTCGGCTACATTTTTTGACAAATTCTTGCATTTTAAATTTATTTATTTATTTTATAGATCAACAAACAAGTCCCGCTAAGCCAATTGCAATTGGCTTGACAGCAGGTGCTTATAATTACTTACAATTTTTTTTAATTGTTCTCTAGATTTTATGTCCGGGTTAAATCTTCCTCACAGGAAAAACTTAATCCTTCCACACACTTTTCCGCAAATGCTAATCTAGTCAATTCACGCGATGTAATTGCATTGTATAAGTATACTAAATACAAAACTATACAAGAACAACACGTCAACCTACCAGAGACCATATGGGAAAATACTTCACCGACTCCAGATATTTTCATATCAGAGGGTTCGGCTCGATAGAACTCCTAACTGAACCGATAAATCCTACCGATCCCTCAATATAAATATTAAAAAAAATCTTTCTTAATCCTAAATGTATTTAATATGACTGATTTTTGCATTTTTATATAAAGATTCTTTGATAAATCTAATAAGCCTAAATTTTTAATTAGAGAGCTAGGTATAATGCCAGTAGCCGAAATAACAAGTGGTAATATTTTTATAGTCCGAGAATGCCAAATTCTTTTAATCTCATTTCCTAAATCTGCATATTTTCTAATTTTTTCAGAAACAGATTTTTGAATATTACAGGAATTTGGAATAGCGACATCAATGATATAAGTTATTTTTTTAATTTTGTCATGTAAAACTATATCGGGTCTATTATGACGAATCGTTCTGTCTATTAGTATAGTTTTATCATAATATATTTTATAAAATTCATTTTCTAAAAACGAATTTGGTTCGTATTCATAATATGGTACTACATTACGGCAGTCAATCAATTTATGTTTAATTACCAAACTTTGATGAATTATTTTTAAAACCTGATTGTGTCTAAAAGTATATTCGGAAGGCGCTAATATAGAACATCCCGATATAATATGTTCTATAGTTTCCGGAAAAGCCAAAAATTTTCTACATAAATCATCAATTTGATTTTTATCTTTGATTATATACTTCCTATAATTTTTAGTATTAATGACTTTATCCTGAATGGCAAGCATAAATCCTTCTATTTCTGCGCTCAATTCTCCAATACTCAACCATTTGTTTGACGAAAGTTTGTCAACATACGTTTGGTTGAGATAATTGAAGTGTTTGGCGTGAATAATTTTATTTGACCAGAAATCTAATAATTCCTGGTTGGTATTTAAAAGAATGTTGGCATTATCGTCATATAAATTTAAAGGTGTAATGTTTCTATCTGCCTTGCAAATTATTTTGTGCATTTCTGAACTATTAGCTTTCCTATGGAAAAAAGTTCTTAGCATTTCTACCTGATTGTATTTCAAAGAAGTTATTTTGACTATACCTCTACCTCCTAAATTTCTAGGTAAATTAATTCGTTCTATAGCTGAATTTGGATGATGGCAATTAAACTTTGTTAACGTAGTTCTAATTAATCGTTCTAAGCTATCTAAATCTGTATTGGACCATTTAATTATGCCAAATGAGTATGTTAATAAAGGTATTGCCCAAGTATTTATAGCCTTTACTAAATTTTTAGCGGATAGATTGCATTTTAAAATTTTTCTGACTCTACTTTGAAATTTAATCCTAATATCATTTTTAATACTAGTATGATCTAACCTATTCGATTGCGGGTATCCTAAATATTTATAAACCTCATCCCCTTTCATACTTTTAATTTTGAAATTTCTAAATATACCCTTGTCTCCGTCTACAATTTTGCCTTTCTCTATATGGATCGTTCTACATTTATCTAAACCAAAAGTCATTTTAATATCATCTGAAAAAATTTTAACTACCTTAATCATTTTCTCTAAATTTGGTTCAGAATTCGAATATAATTTTATATCATCCATAAATAATAAATGCGAAATTATACTACTTTCTCTCGTATTACCTTTAATTTTTATTCCAAACTTGCTTTTAATTAACATTTTAGATAGAGGATTCAATGCTAAGCAAAACCATAAAGGACTCAATGAGTCACCTTGAAAAATCCCTCTTTTTATTGAAATGCCCGGTACTACTATTTTCTGACCTTTTAAATTATAAAGTTATAATTTATATCTTTTATCTACAGTTTAAACATTTTTTCATAAATTTTATCATAAGTATCAAAATAAATATTCTTTTTCCAATAACCAATTTTTCACCATATATTTAACCTTATTCATAGAATTATGTTGCTTTATATTGTCAGGTAATAAATTAAATATCTTCGGTATGTTGTATTCAAACGTTCTCTGTACGTACTTATTATTAAATTTCGGAACTATTAACCCGTCGTTGCGCGTGAATCTAGTGCTATATTTATGATCTAGTTTCTCTTTATGCTGCGGGGTAAATATATGCTGAATTATAATTTTATACCATAGTATTGCCTTCACAGGTAAAATTTTTGCACTCTGAAACAGCAACGGAGTATTGTGTCTTTGTTTGAAAATATTAGGGACAACTAATAATTTTACAATTGCGTTTTGTACAACTTGGACTTGTTTCAGGTTGGTTACAGTAGTGTTTCCCCATATTGTTAACCCATATCTTATTATTGATTCTGCTAGTGACATATAAATTATTTTAAGTGCATCAATTGATAGGATAATTCGAAACCGAATTACAATGGTGGTTTTGTTTTAAAATTTCACGTACACAGTCAAACATGTACTCAAAGCTGGTTTCTGAAATTTTACCACGCAGACGCTACCCTATGCGAGAAACGTATGCGCGGCCCATTTCGGCTAGTTTCATACAAATCTTAAATTTGGATTTGAAATCTGAAAAATTAAAAATTAGAACCCAACCAAACTGAAAAATTATTTTTGTAATCAAAAGGTATTATCAAATATCTAGTACGGATAAGAGCTACTTTATTTATTTTTGCTTTTAATTATAAGATATAGGCCATTAAAGATTTTAAGGTTTCATAATTTTAGAGGCAAATTGAGCAATTATTTGTGAGTAAATGAAAAACATTAAAAAATAATTTTACTTAGTTTATTTTAAAAATACAATGAAAAATAAAACATTGTTAAAAATGCATTTTTGGGCAGTAATTTTAATGTATAAACGACAATTTTTTGTTCCGCCGTAAACAGGTAATTTGTATTAAATTCACACTTATCAAAATGACATATATTAATATGAAAATTTTATTATGTTTCTAAGATAAATAAAGTAGAATTATTTTTAAATTGTTTTTCATTTACTCACAAATAATTGCCCAATTTGACTCTAAAATCATGAAACACTAAAATCTTGAATGGCCTATATCTTATAATTTAAAACAAAAATAAATAAAGTAGCTTACACCCGTGCTAGATATTTGATATGCCTTTTGATTACAAAAATTATTTTTCAGTTTGGTTGGGTATTTTGATCTCAAATCCAAATTTAAGATTTGTATGAAACGGGCTGAAATTCAACCACGCAGACGCTATCCTATTAATACTGTTCAACAATAAAAGCGCACGTTAAACACTATCACAATAAAATATCAAATTACTTTAATAAAAAAATAAGTAGCCACTCCTACCTTATAAGAAACACCTGCATGAGTACAATAAAGAAATTGCTATGAACTTTGCGCCAAAATAACATCAACTAATGGTCACTTAGCGCCGGTACATCAGCCAGTCTGGATTCTTGATGTGTACACATTCCTCGCTCCAATATATATGATTACATTGAGCGAGTTTACAAGCTACTAGCCGGTAAGTTTAAAAGCGGGTGAATCGGCGAGTGAGATTGTCATGATGACAAAACGTCACTTGAATAGGTGATTAAGGGATATGGTGATTGAGGGTTTGGTCCCTGTAATATTGTAAGTCATTAGATATCACCCGTCTCTTTCTCTCCATCACTATGTACATAAGATGTTGATTTTACCCTCTCACTCTTTCCTTATATTATGTTTTGTCCTTTTCTTCATTTATTTATTTGTTTTTATTTATTTATTTATTTGTTATCAAAATACATTAAAAGTACAAGGAAGCTTTTGACTGTCCAACTAGGAAGGACTCCCGTTCTAGGACAGTCAAATTGACAGGTTTCGTATATATTAGGTACATGATGATTAATATATGTAGTGTTAAGTAAGATTCCCAAATTCCATTTACCTAATAGAGAACTCCAGTCAATTTTTAAAAAATTTTTTTTTTTATGAATACCTAACTTAAATAACTGCATATTTATTTTTATTTTTATAGTTAGTTTTAGTAGTTAAAATAAATGTCAAAGTTTTAATTTTTCAAGTTCCCCCGAAAACCACCGTGACGTCATCTGGCCAAAAGTTTTAGTTATTTTCAACAGATGTTGTCATTTTGTATGGAAGAAGTGATGAAACTATTCTATAAGTAAAACGTTATTTAGGTGTAATTATTTATTTATTATATTATTTTATTTTTCAATATTATTACGGGAGATTGGTATAAAAATTGTTTGAAATTATTATTTTTTTAGCTTTACGAATCGAAATCAATATCAAGGAAACCGAAGCATGAATTTCGTATGAAACTGGAATCAGCTGTTCGACCGCCGCCATTTTGAATTTCAGCATTGGAGCGTTTTATGGAAACGGCGACGTCACGCCTCACAAATTCAATAATACCAACTTGACAGGGTGTTTTAATGAACTGTTTTAAAATGGACTTTTTAATATTTTTTTTAAAATTCTACGTTAAATATTATTTAATAAAACTTATATATTCAGAATCAGCGTTTATTGGTCTATAAGAACATATTTTTTTAAAGTCATAATATTTTTCACTGGAGTTCCTTATTATAATAAATGATATAGTAGAGTACTAGGTTCTAGAATTAGTTAAGCATCGAATATACAACATAAAGTGTTTTCAAAGTAAGTATACAAGAAAAACAGTAAAGGAAAAGAAAGTAAACATTTGGGAAACAAACGAAATATAGTAAATAAAAAAGTAAGTAGGTATACAATAATGTATATAAACTCACACAATGTATATTTTAGATCAGTTTAATTTTTATACCCTGATGATGCTTACGTAAAGCGAAACCGGTCGGTAGTGGAAAAATTAAATAAATCATGGTTATAAACAAAATTTTTGTGTTATTTCAATTTATAATATCAAACCACAAAGTTACTGCTTTCTACCAAAGAATGTTTCTTTGTTTGTCCCTTGTGCGGTGCTTAAACCATTCATCTGATTGCGATTAAATTTTAGTGTATTGTAATTATAACCTCAACCCATGAACCCGAGCACCCCTGCTAAGTCTTCAAATCAGCGAACCACTTGGGATGACCTACGGCAGGCATGTCGGTAATCCAATAACTTTTTTTACATCCCTTTTAGGAGGGTCTTTTTAGGGAAATGAAGGAAAGGAGGTTGTGGGAATGAATAAGGTATGAGAGGTGGGTAGGAATCTGGGGTTCAACGTGTCCAGGAGTGACGGACGTATGAATATATCCCTCCCACTGCGGTGCAAAGCGATGCTGAAGAGGTGTAGGTTAAGTCTCCCTCAATCAGTCTCTCTCAATCCAGCCCACCACATAGCAGGTGGGCAAACGCATTCGCCACCAAGACCTAGACAAACCTCACCCCATGACCCCGAGCACCCCTGCTAATGCTAAGTCTTCAAACCAGCGAACCACTTGGGTGACCTACGGCAGGAATGTCGGTAATCCAATCACTTTTTTTTACATCCCTTTTATGAGGGTCTTTTTAGGGAAATGAAGGAAAGGAGGTTGTGGGAATGAATAAAGTATGAGAGGTGGGAAGGAATCTGGGGTTCAACGTGTCCAGGAGAGACGTACATATGAATCCATCCCTCCCACTGCGGTACAAAGCGATGCTGGAGAGGTGTAGGCTAAGCTTCCCTCAATCAGTCTCTCTCAATCCAGCCCACCACATAGCAGGTGGAAAAACGCATTCACCATCAATACTTAAACAAAACCGGGCACCCCTGCTAAGTCATCAAATCAGCGAACCACTTGGGGTGACCTATGGCAAGGGTGTCGGTTATCCAATAAATAGTTTCCAGGGGGTTCTCATCCTCGCCTCTCCAATTGAAGAAAACGAAAGAATAAAATTGACTATAGTGTTTCATAAGTCGTTCGTGACGCAACATATCTCAAGCCAAGGTAGCGCGTTATTTATCTACGTACCCCCTGCCAACACAACATAGAAACACCCCTTAGTTTATCGCTAAATCGCAAGGGGGTGAATTAGCTCTATTTATAGCTTCCCAAGGAATTCGCTGGCACGCCATAGCGAAACCAATGCCGTGTGACGTCATACGGTGACCGGTGGTAAAGCCCAAGGAAGACTCGTGAATCAACAAAATGTTTTAACAAATCGATAACACAACGACGCCTTCCAAGTTGAGGACCAAAATTTCTTTTTCATTTTTCACTCTAAACAATTTTACATTATTTTTTATTATTATTTTGCAACTAGAGTTACCATCCATCCGGATTAATCCGGACATGTCCGGACTTCTAGCTTTTTGTCCAGCCCTTTAAATTGTCAAGATTTTTTGGTTTAGATGGAATATGAGTTATAAGTCAAATAAGTCTTTAATCTTTATTAATTTCCCACTCATCTAAAAACAAAATATAAATCTTCTTTAACAATCAACACTCAAGGTGATGAAACAATAAATTGTAATCGCAGTTGCAAACAATCAACAAGTTCAAGTTCAAACATAAAATATCTTATTTAAAACTTCGACACATATATAAATTTTAATATTTTTTAGCGTCAGATACTTGACGGAGCAGTTCCCGTTCATTCAAAGTTTTCTTATAAAATTCTTCGCAGCTCATAGTTTTAAGGTTGTATTGAATCATCAACAACGATCTGACCGAGGGTGCAAATAATCTATTACGTTTTTAATCTACCCACTGTGCTCCCATTAGAGAAAACAGTCTTTCTACACTCGCATAGCAAAAATGAACTCGCAAATACTCAATAGAATGGGCAATCTGGCGATTCTGAAGTTTGTAAAAATGGTTACCGACATTTTATAGACCATTTAAAAAAATGCTTCGTTTTGTTAAGACGTACGTACCCTTAAGACGTACAAGGCATACAGAATTATTCCACACGCTCAATTACAAGACGAATGCAGCAACTAATTCGCCAATCAATCGTGCTCTTCATACTTTCAATACTATTTGTCTAAATTCCAACATCGACATTTTCTTCGATTCACTGCCCAAATTTAAGAAGAGCATCATGTCAATGATGTGAAATATTCAATGCGCATACAAACATACATACATACATACGCACACATACATAAATACTCACACATACATACATACTCACATACACATACATACTCACACATACATACATATTCACAGACACATACATACTCACACATACACACACACACACCTACCCATTACGCACATCACCCGGTAATTACTTAACACTTCCTTACCGGACCGGGGGAACGCACTTACACTAACGAGAGTTTTACGCTGTATCTAAGTTGTTTTTTAAACCACATACTCAATAATTTGGGTAATCTTAGAAAAACTATTTGGTTATCTATTTGCATTAAAAAAATTAATATCGCATTACTACTTTTATAAAAATTAAATAGTTTATAACACATTTCGGCGAATAATCTGTGCCACCCGCCCCCTTCCCCTCTTTTCGGGCGTACCCCGTGCCTATCTGCTGAATGTATCGGGATAATTCTAAGCGATAGCAAGTAATTTCTAAGTTGTTAGTGGAAAGGACTAGATCGCGTTCGTTTACACTGCGCGTCTCGTTTGCTCTTTTAACAATGCTATAATGTTCGCTTGCCGGTCAAAGATCATTCGGTCTGAGTCGTTTCCGGTGACCGCCAATCGCCAGTCGAGATTTGGAAAGAAGGTGTTATGTTGGCTATCGGCCCTCCTTCTCTGTTTTCTATGGAAAAATACACGTCATGGTCTAAATTCATTAGAATATTAATTATGACTTTATTTATCAAACGATTTTGAAAATGACTACTGAAATACGATAAATATACTTCCCTCTAATTATTATCATAACAAATTACAAAAAATATGTTATTAACACCCTTTAATAAGCGAAACAAATTGGGGTCCCCGAGTGACCCCCCTTCGGGTCATATGTGATTTTTTTCGTTCCGGGACGAAAAGGTTAATATAAATAGATACTTCAAAGAAACATGTTATAGGTACCCATCATGAAATATACTTAATATTTGTAAATTGTTTTCACCACTGTAACTAATGTACTGTTTGTTTCTGTTTATAAATAAAAATAATAATAAAAATAAAATGAAATGAATGAATTGAAGGCCGTTATTTCATCGAATAGTTTTACATCATCGATGACAACACCTTTGGCTCTCACACATACAACAGAATCCACGAGCTTCTCAAACAGTTCGTTCTTTTTTGACAGTATCCAGTCAAAAACTTTAAATTAATGCAGACAAGGGTGTCGTCCATTTATCAAGGTACTAAATGCAAGTTTTGTACATCATTTTCACGTCTTCACCGTTTGCTACCACGTCCATACCGTTATGAAGTGCGTACCTGATATTTGTGTGATTAAAATGTCCGGACTTTTTTCTGACTGCCAGGACTTTTCAATTTTCTAAATGGTAACCCTATGTACAACAGAAATATTCCAACTACAGTACAATTTGCTTACCATATCAGCATTTAGTCAGGTGACTCTTCAATAATAGTTTTATGGCATAAAGTTGTTTCCAATAGTTAGTGAAGAAAAATTCAACAGAATAATCAATATTATTATTTTGTAATTAATTTAAAATCTACTGTACTAAAGATGTAACGACTGTGTGCGTTAAAAAAATATGTGTTTATGTTTTTGTAGTAAAAATTACGTGAAAGAGTTGTAACTCCTCGTGATGGAAGGGTATTTCATACAAATCACAGTTGTCTTCTGCCACCTCGACTTGCGTGTATTCTATAATGTTACAAAAAAATGATATTACGACATAAAATATAAAACTATTTTTAAACTCCAAAAGGTATAACCTATCAAGTAACAGCGATTATTATTTTTAATGATGTTTAATAAAATATTTTTAAAAATCTCAAAAACTTGTCTTAAAATTTTTATGTCGTACGAAAATTCTGTCACGTGGGTTGTCATTCGAAATAGGTATACACGCAGCTCGTGTTTGTCACCCCCAATAGGTATTTTAGGCCTACTTCCTCCCTTTCTACAATTTCCCCTCTGTGACCCAGAGGGATTCATTTACAGTTAAAACAAAATGTGACAGAGTGGTGGAAATATTACAGAATGGTAAAAGTTATGTGGGTTAAAAAAAGCACAACCCATATAATAAAAATAAATAAATAAAAAAAAGTTTATTCATCAATAGATTTTAATAATTTTACACATTTTGTTCTTTATCATAGATTGTCTTGATGAAAAGGACACTACTCAGCTACAAATCAGAATTTCTCCTGGAAAGGTTTTCAGCAATGCATGAAATATAAAACAAAAAAATAAATTTTATTAAATTGAAATAAAATAAATACAAAAATTAAATAACATCAAAATAATTAAATCTAATCTTTAATTCTACACACAAAACACAACACAATGTCGATAATAGAAATTAAAATTAAAAAATATTAAATAAACAAAAAGTTTAAATAAATTAAAAAAATTAACTAAATTAACAATGTAAATACTAATTCAGAAGTCAATAATCTTAATAATTAAAAACCAATACAAAATAAAAACAATTCAAATAAAATAAAATATAATAATCTACAATTCAAAATAAAATCAATTCAAGTTTTAAATATAATCAAAACAAATCAAAAACAAAAACACAAGAAATTATTCCTTCAATTGTATAGAGAAAAGAAACTTACATTCAAATTGTTTGTACGTTAATTTAACAGTACCACCCCCCTTGTTATGCTATGCTTTGCCAAGACGACTGTTCTGCCGTTCGGTGCTTTAAGGGGTTCATGAGTTTAATCGGGAAAAAATTGGCCTTTTTTCAACAATTTTTTTCAAAATAATAAATAAAATATTTTATTCAAACTTCTTATTGTTCTAAACATACATTTTTGAAAAAAAATGTTTGAAATTTTCGAAAGAAATTATTTAAAACTCTGCCATTCGACGTCATTTCCGGTGACCCTTGAAAAAAGGTGCCTCCGCGTTGACAGCAGAACTCACGACAGGATCATCGGAAGTGAAAAAAAATATGTGTTTTAATGAAGACCATAAACTAGAACTTGGACGGAGGATAGAAAAAGAAATTGAAAATTGGATTTTTGGTAAACCTTTTTACAAAAAATGCAAATTTCGGTGAAATTGGCTCTACATTTTTTTTTTTTTTTAAATAATTGTATGTAAAAAAATCAATCCCTCATCCAAGTCCTTGTGAATTATATTTCAAAGACCTGTGTAAAATTTCATCAAAATCGGTTGAGTAGTTCTCGAGAAATCTTGACAACCGACTTTGAAAGCACAGTTTCGAGAAAAACGCGTTTAAAGTTTGAGTGAGAATAAAACTGGAATTTTTATTTTTACCTTGCATTGAATCGTCTACTCCAGAGCCATAAAGTTGATGAAGCTGATGTTCCTTCATTAAAAGTGCAAACAGCGACCAATGCAGCAATATCAACGACCCTTGAACCAGCAGGAAGTATTTTTGAGGTAACTTTCCAGATTAACTGGTTGAAGCTTTCATTATTATTTTGCCTTGAGTGCGCTACTTCCCAAGGCTGTATTTCCGTAACTATTTCTCGGATCGACTTGAAAATTTAGGACAGTATTCTTAAGATGTTCTCAAAATTGATAAGACAATAAAAATTGATTTTTTGAAGCCTTTAAACCCGTGTAACCCCTTAAACAAATCATGATGCCGATTCCGGCTGTAGTGGTTTTGTTCATACAAATCATAGCATTCCAAGAGAAATGGGCTATCGATGAAATTGTTCCAAATTTTGAAAAACAGAATAGCAAGACTTGCTTTCCGCCTAGTTTCAAGAATCAGTTTCCTCGAGTAAGTCAATGTGGTGCATGAACCTTGGAGGTTCCATGCTTCCGAGTACAAACATACCTGAAGAATTTCTTCTGGATTTGCTCCAACGTGTCAATGTATTTCAATAATAGACAGAAATAACAATTTACTTGCTATTTAACCCATCCATACTAATATTATAAATGCAAAACTGCTCGAGTTTGCTTATGACGCTTTCACGCATTAACCAATAAAACGATTTTTAAAATTCTTTCACCAATAGAAAGTTAAATTATATGCGAAGACGCTGTAAATGGTGGTAAGCTCTGGCGTTATGAAATTATAAATATTAATATATTATATTTGTTATACGTTTTCTGTCGCTAACAAAAGAGGGTTTTTGCTAACGTCAGAAAAAAATCGTTTCCATGGAAACGATGTTAAATATTTGTGGGTTCTAAGCTGGTAGGTACTCGGCCCCCTGGTCGGCTACTGCTCCAGAAAATTCAAATATTAGAATATGTTTTGTTTTTTTTTGGACAAGCTTTATACAAGCTTATAGTTTTGGAATAAATGTCAGATCAGAGTTCCTACATTAAAAATATAATTCGTAACGATTATAAAGACTGAATAATAAATAGTGTAATTTTTTATTATATTTACAAACTTCCAAATATTTAAATAAAAATAAACATCCGAAATGTTTGAAAGCACATAAATTCCGAACAAATGAACAAAATTGGATAATCCTTTTTTTCTTTGAGCTATAGCATTATGAAATTTAGGTGGCAGGCGATATTTTTGAAAACTGAATGCAAGGAAATGAACGTATGGAATGCGGGAGGGGGTGGGGGTTAGGGGTATGGGGGATAATTGATAAGTGCAAGCGCTACAGTAATTTCCCGTAATACCGTGGGAAAAGTTAGTATAAAATAAAATAACAGAATCTTGTCATATCTAACACCATAAACAGACGGCCTCCGTGGTCCCGAGGCAAGACTCTCGACTCACAATCCGAAGGTCGCGGGTTCGAACCCGGCGTGCGCAAATAAATTTTATTTGATTAATTTGTGTTATTTCACAATTTATTCATTTAAAATAATATATAGTATATTTGCGGCACGTTCCAGAGTGGAAGATACTATCAGTATCGCCCTGGTGTAAGACCACCATTCAGAATTGAAACGTTGCTTGAAATGGCTTTAGCCGTGTTTAGTGACCAGATCTGAATAGCCAGGTACTTCCCCACCTTCCTCTTCCCTATCTCCTTCCCCTCCCCACTACCTTCAGCCTCACAACATACCCCAATTGGGGATGCCATAGTCTCACTGGCTCCAGACGGGAGCAGTTGGGACTCTTGTGCGGTATTAACTGTAAAAAAAAAAAAAAAGATTGGACAGGATTTACTACTTTCTATATTTATAAGCCTTCTATATTTTAACTTAACTCAACAAAAAGATAAGACAGAAATAATACAGGTGTTCTGTAAAAACAATAAATTTTTGTTAAAAAATTGTAAAATGAGACAAAAATAATACAGACATCCTGTAAAGACAATAAATTATTGTTTAAAGATAGTAAAATGAAACAAAAATGTTACAGACATCCTGTAAAAACAATAAATTATTAGAACTAGTTGAAGATAATATAGTTGATTCTAAATATTTGAAATATGACGGCTTGACAGAAGGTGGCAATAGCGAAATTGGATAACGCGCACGTCCCGGTTAGACGAGAGGTCTGGGTTCGAGTCCCAGTTGCGACCATTGTCTTTTTCTATTTTTCTGGGTCTTGTTCTCTTTCATATTTTCATTTAGATTATAAGTGTTAGATTATAAATGAGACAAAAATAATACAAACATCCTGTAAAGACAATAAATTATTGTTCAAAAATAGTAAAATTAAAAAAAGTTAGGTTAGGTTAGGTTAGGTTAGGTTACATATTAATAGATATTTTGTTTATATTTGTATTGCTAACTTAGATGTAGGTATACATTCAAGCAAATGTGGAAAGAAATGAAACCGATATTGAGTTGTTCGTTAAAAATGCTTGTACGGAGAACAACCAGTCTTTCTCATAGGAACCACCCTGTACAATAGCCAGGATAGGATAGCAAGATGAAATTTGAATTCTTTGGTTAACGGGCCCTAACTTATTCTTTATGTCTTGAAATGTTGTTCATTCTAGATACGAGAGATTGTAGAGGAATATTATGTATTATTTATTTTTTTTAAAATCAATAAATATCGATCTTTTCGTCATGCGCCACCACTGGAAACCGAACACACGCACTGTGACGCAAGGCAATCTATGCCATTATTCAAATCAATTCCAGGACGCACTACGGCCGAAACAACGGCACTAAAGGACACAAAATTAATATACCGGTCAGTGGCTGAGTTAGCAACGCATTTTGATCCTACCGGGGGTCGAGTGTTCGATTCCATCGCTACACAAGCAACATTATCCGCCTAATGTGGTGGTGGTAGTTTCAAATATCGTCGGGTTATTCGTAATCCTGGAATATTTGTAGTTCTATTAAAATAATTCAAAAATTCAAAATAATAATACAGATACATGTTTAGATTTTCACGGCCAAAAGTACTAATTTGTACTTTGTACCGGTGACTAGCGATCTAGATGGCAAAGGATTCGAGGAGCAAGCTACTTTGGAACCAGTTCCTACGCCAGTGCCTGTCTCGGCTACTTTCTACCGGTGACTAGGGATCACTAGATGAGAGTGGATTCGAGGAACAAGCTACTTTGGAACCAGTTCCTACGCCATTGTCTGTCTCAGCTACTTTCTACCGGTGACTAGGGATCACTAGATGAGAGTGGATTCGAGGAACAAGCTACTTTGGAACCAGTTCCTACGCCATTGCTTGTCTCGGCTTCTTTCTACCGGTGACCAGGGATCACTAGATAACAGTGGATTCGAGGAACAGGTTTACTGGAACCAGTTACACGCATGATAACATCTACAACTATTTTGTAGTATACTGTAATACCAGCTCGTAAAGGAGTGGAGCTGGCAACACGGTATTGCTTCCAAGTACAAAAGCACACATTATTTCACCACTAAAAAAACGAGTGTGCTTCAGACCGCAAGACTGATGCAACACTTTTTTAGCTCCATCTGTATGTACGTATATATACATATATTAATCCATCATCAGCGAGGATGTTCTTTGATCCAGAGGGGGAGAATGTAACGAGACGTACCGCGTGGATTTCTCGTTCATATATAATCCTTGTCTGCCGTCTCAGCGTGCCGGAGGACTTGCATTGGTTGCAAGTAATCAGCGTGCAGCTCCCCGTTCCCGGCCACCTAATTACCAAAAGATGTACCTCCAGCCGCCTATTTAAACGACTGCACGACCTTGAACGAGCAGAGATCCAGAACTATTCTAGGAACTCGGTACCTGAAGCTAATAGTGAGATAAGATGTGCTAGTCCACTTTAGTGAGAGGGAAGAGTATCCAGTGGAATCCCACATCTCTCGTAGAGATCCAGCAAACAGTCCTAAAGGCTCAATACCCAGGATCAACTGTGAGATAATGTTTGTCCACATTGATCGGTAGAGGAACCTTTAGAGATGAGGCTGACTAGGCCTCCAGACCTTGGGTCGGAGATTACGCGCGTCAAAAACCTCCCTCAAGCAGTCTCTCTCGATCCGGCCCGTCACAACAGCAGGTAGGCAGACGCATTGGCCACCAAGACCTGGACAAACCCCATAAACCCGGGCAGCCCTGCTAAGTCACCAAACGTAGCGAACCACTTGAGCTGACCTATGGCAGAGGAATTGGTTATCCAAGGCGGCGGTACCTATACTCGCCTCCCAAACAGAGTGGAGATAATGTAAAAAAAATCGATTGCCATTCACACGCGGTAGAATTGAGCTCATAATCAAAGCAGTCAATGCGGTAAGGTTTGATTCTATCTCATTCTCTCGCAGGTTAAATCCTGTTTAAAAAGAAGTTTTCACTTCAAAATAAAAATTTTAAAAATGTGTCCAAATTATTTAACATATATTAACCACAGTGCGCCGCGGTGGTCACTCGATCACTTACCTAGCAAGGTTATTCGGGCTGGTAGGTACGTCGATGTTACGTGTAGCCCCCCCTTTAAAAGCCCTGGCGGAAAATTAGGCGAGCCGATCGATAGGCCCACGGTTCAAACCCCTGACATCGTCACAGGTGAAACACAGACAAATACCACACTGAGTCATAACTCCAGGCCGTTGTCCCCAAACCGACTTAGCGTCAGCTATGATTTGGGCTACACGAGGAGAAATCTGACACAAAAATGGTGACCCCGACAGTTGGCCAAACGAAATGATATTTACTATAAAATTATATTTTTTTGGGCAATATTTACCAATTTCAAACGTAAAATCTATTTCAAAAATACACTTTATAATTAGTTGGTATTAATATCAAACGAATTTATAAATAGTGCATAGACATATGAATACACCTAGACGATAACAGACAGGTGAAGAGTACAAACCAACTACAGCGGGACGCGAAGGGGGTAAGATGACTATGAGATATGCGATTCGTCATGATGAACTGTCATAGAGCCCACAAAAATGTTGGGAAACAAACACAATTTAAAGAATTTGACCACACTTGCAAATACATGAAATGACGGCCGGCGTAGTTCAGCGGTAAGGCATGATTAGTTCGTGTTATTTCACAATTTATTAATTTAAAATAATATATAGTATATTTGCGGCACGTTCCAGAGTAGAAGATAGTCTCAATTTCGCTCTGGTGCCAGACCACCATTCAGAATTGAAACTTTGCTTGAAACGGCTTTAACCGTGTTCCTGTACTTTCCACCTTCCTCTGACATCTTACGGACTTAACGGAAAGCGTACATTTAGTCTGCCAAATAAGAGTAGAAAATATTAAAAATGGAACTACAAAATTTGTGTGCTGGCAGCACTAATTTAACTGTGAGTGCAATGACACTGAATGTACAGAACACAGTAAACCACATTTAAAAAAAATTAAATTACAGACTTACTGGTGACTGGTGAGTCGAGCGGTTGTCGAAATCGTTGCGCAGCAACGGTGAGTTGAGGCCACGCGCCGCTGTTTGGTTTAGAAATCGTGGGTTCAACATTAATACACGTGCTATCTCATAACATCTCCCTCTCCCCTTCCTTGTGATATTTCGTGATTTTTTTCCGAACCCCCCCCCCCCCCCTTCTTTCGAGCCACACGTGATTGATGGACGACCCCTAATCTGACCAATGCTCAATTGTTAATGAGCAAGCACTGGAGGTGCCACACACCGAGACCTCAAATATAGTGTGTATAAAAGGGTGCCCACACCTTATAAATCCCGTTTAATAATTCTTAGTAAAGTGATTTCCTATAATGTTTTATACATTAATTTAATTTTAAAGTGGAGATTGAACAAAAACTAAAATGGTCTATTGGACAATTAAGAACTGAGGTAACGAAATGCTTTTATATAACAGAGTTATGGAATGTGTGACAAGACCGAGTTGTTTGGCGGTCTGTCCTCTCTGCCTACCCTGCAGAGAAACGCATAATGGTTAGTTAGTTAGTTAGTTAGTTACCATTACACCAATTTGTTTTCTTATCGTGGGATATTATCAACAAGCGACCAACAAGATATTCCTCCACTAGACTCTTCACAGAATATAATGTCTTAAACATACGGCAACTTCATCTAAAATTTACTCTAACGCATTTCATGTTCAAATATAAGATATAAACCCACTTACATCACAGTTACACCACCAGAACAATAACCAACCGACACTACAATGTTCCTACACTACGCACCACATCGGCTCAAAGACATTTCATGTACCTAGCTCCTAAAATATTTAACCTTCTCCCCGGGAACCTAAAAACCGAGACCCAACCCCACACCTTTAAAAAAAATGATCACAATGGTTCCTTACATTTAGAAACGATGATGTGTAAAACTTGCTGTTTTGATTGAATTGTAATATAATAACTACAACTTGTAACTTAAATTAATTGAATGTGTTACTTAAATTACAAACTTAATTTGTTACTAAATTTGTTACTTAAATTACTTAGGCCGCCGCTATCCGAATTTCGACCGATTTCTTACATATCTCCCTTAAACATTTGAAAGCTCTTAAAAAAAATATATGTTATTTTTGAAGATAATATCTAGACACGTTCCACGCCGAAACGCAAATTGTATGAAATTCCCTCGATAGAAAAAAATCGCAAGTTATATTTGTAAAAAAATTCACAATGTTTCTTTAAATGATACTTAAGATACGTTCCAAGAGATTTTTGCTCTATTTTAAACGAGTCATGTTTTATTAAGCATTTTCCCAATTTTCGCATCAATTTTGTCATTGAAAATATTGGCGCGCTCTGTCCAAGATTCGTAATTAGATATCTCTCCATCTTTTTATTTTTGGGCCGGGCAACGTCGCCTTAACGAGCAAGCACTGGAGGTGCCACACACCGAGATCTTAAATATAGTGTGTATAAAAGGGTGCACACACCTTATTACAAATGCTTTTATGTAACAGAGTTAAGGAATGTGTGACAAGACCGAGTTGTTTGGCGGTCTGTCCTCTCTGCCTACCATGCAGAAAAACGCGTAGTGGTTAGTAAGTTACACTAATTTGTTTTCTTATCATGGGATATTATTTATTTAATTAAAGAACTTTATAACAATGAAAAAAAAAGTGTTAATTCATCCGCCATGCTAGGGATGTCCCTGTGTTATGGCGGATGAAGTTTACAGATTGGGTAGGTACAGTGTAAAGTTATTAACTTATGCAATTCATTTTAGTAATTTAAGTAACAAATTTAGTAACAAATTAAGTAACACATTCAATTAATTTAGGTTACAAGTGTATTTATTATATTACAATTAAATTAAAATAGCAAGTTTTACATATTTTCGATTCTAAATGTAAGGATCCATTGTGATAAATTTTTTTTAAAGGTATGGGGTTGGGTCTCGGTTTTTAGGTTCTCGGGGAGAAGGTTAAATATTTTAGGAGTTAGGTACATGAAATGTCTTTGAGCTGATGTGGTGCGTAGTGTAGGAACATTGTAGTGTCGGTTGGTTATTGTTCTGGTGGTGGAACTGTGATGTAAGTGGGTTTATATCTTATATTTGAACATGAAATGCGTTAGAGTAAATTTTAGATGAAGTTGCCGTATGTTTAAGACATTATATTCAGTGAAGAGTCTAGTGGAGGAATATCTTGTTGGTCGCTTGTTGATAGCACGTAAAATCGTTTTTTGGGCTTTTTGCAGAGGATCAATAAAATTAAGAGCACAGCCGCCCCAAATTATGATGCCATATGCTAACTGGGATTGGCAGAGAGCATAGAAACCGTTTTTAGTGTTATTAGGAGTAACTACATTTCTTAGAGTTCGAAAAACATAAGAGATATATATATATATATATATTTTTTTTTACATTAACTCCACACAGGAGGCTCTGAGGAAAATAATTTCCCTCAGGGCCTATGTCTTCTTTGAAGATGCTGTGTGGAGGGTGTTTTTGAGGAGAGGAAGGAGTGAACATGGGTCTTGAAGAGACCCATGTTGCAGGAGGAAGGCAACATAGAGGCCGGAAAATCGTTCCACAGCCGAGCTGTTGAACTCAAGAACGAGTCGTAGAAACGACCCGTTCTCATGTGACTAATGTCAACCGTGTAGAAATGTTGAGCGCGCGTTTGGCGTGTTTCCCGACTGCACACCGGTGCCGAGGGGATCAATGACGCTAGTTCCTCGGAGCATCTTCAATTGTAATACCGGTAGAACAAGGACAGCATTCCCACCTGGCGCCTGTGCTCTAAATATTGCAATCCGTTTGTTAGGTAAGGAGAGTCTATCAAACGGACCGCCCGTTTCTGCACAGAGTCAAGGGTTTTTTCATTTATTTTGGGGCTCCAGACCAGAGGTGGCTGCCAAATTCAACCAGATATTATTTATTGAGATGATATTATTTAATACGACAATGCATGGATTACTTCTTTAATCCTATAATATAAAAACCATCCACCTGCTTTGTTTGATTCATCAGTAAATACATTGTGTTCCTGTTCGTTATCATATATCTAGATAGCAATCAAAATATTTTGTATTCGATCCAAACTCTTGTCATTTTGACTTGCTTTTTCAATTGAACACCTACGTATTAAAACGGCCTGAGTCCAAAAAATCGATGTTCAAAAAATATATCAGAGTGTGCTATTCACACGCGGTAGAAGTGAAATCTTCAGAAAACTAATGAAGACAAGAGTGGAGAGGCTACGTGGAGCAGACCGATTACACTATCTCATTCTCTCGCAGTATAAATCCTACAAATGAATGTGTATGTCTCTTTGTCGCGTCGCGTCAAGTTTTAAATCACAACGATGCTAGAGAAGTATTCACTTGAAAACAGAGTGGGCAATTCACACGCAGGAGAAGCGAAACCTTCAGAAAACTAAAGTAGAAAAGATTGGGGAGGCTACAAAGCACCGCACAAAGATGAAACCGGTTATATTATCTCATTCTCTCGCAGAATAAATCCTATAAATGTTTGTCTCTTTTTAGTGTCGCATTTTTCGTTTTTTTTTTTTTAATGAATACCGCACAAGAGTCTCAACTGCTCCCGTCTGGAGCCAGTAAGACTATGGCATCCCCAACTGAAGTATTTTGTGAGACTGAAAGTAGTGGGGAGGGAAGGAGGTGGGGAAATATCAGGCTATTTAGATCTGATCACCAAACACTGCTAAAAGCCATTTAAAGCAACATTTGAATTCTGAATGGTGGTCTCATACCAGGGCGATACTGATAGTAGCTTCCACTCTGAAACGTTTCGCAAATATACTAGCAAAGTACTTCCCCGGCGTCCTCCTCCCCATCTCCTTCCTCTCACTACTACTTTCTGCCTCACAACATACCTCAATTGGGGATGCCATAGTCTCATAGATTCCAAACGTATGGCAGCAATTGGGACTCTTGTGCAGTATTCATTTTTTAATGATTTTTATTTCGGGGGGCCAACTGTAGGTGGATCAAATGTCGGGTAATGAATATTTGCGCCCCTTATTTGTTTTATTTAAGTTTTCAAAATTTTTAAAAGTTAATTTTATTTATTTTGCCTTAACGAACAATTTCAGTTTTTAAAACAACATCTTCAAACAAAATCATTTTTAGAAATAATATGACGTATAATATGTCATCAACACCTGTCCATTATTGTAAATAATATTGGATTTTATTTTTTATCTTATCTCTCAAAATCACTCATTTTTATCGATAACACCTTGAAGGCCGATGTATCAATCATATCTTTCTCAATTTTATACAAAACTCGCGAGTTCTCGGCAAGCGTTGCATTGCCACACGAAAATGTTTCTGCTTGCGTGTCCTTTCCCATTCGTCCCCTTTTTTATGTGAGTACCGCACAAGGGTCCCAACTGTTCACATCTGGAGCCCGTGGACTCTGTCATCTCCAATTGTTATGTTGTGAGGCTGAATCTCGTGGGAAACATCTGTAGTAGCATTAAAGAAACATTGCGATTTTTTTCATACGTAAAACTTCTAAAATAAGTGAAATGAATGTGTTTATAATATTTTCGTTTTTTGTTTTTGGGGTGTTATGCCGTGTTGCGCTACCTCCTTTTTTTAGCCAAAATTTCGCTCTGCCCTGATGATGGAAACTGTATCGCTATCCGAAACGTTGGCTAAAGAAGGAGGTAGCGCAAAACGGCATTACACCCCAAAAACAAATAACGAAAGTACTTTTGGCCGTGAAAATCTAAAAACGTTTTTATAATAATTCTCGGAGCATACTTTGCGATTTTTTTCTATGTAGGGAATTTCATGTTATTTGCGTTTCGGCGCGGGGAACGTCTAGATATTATCTTCGAAAATAACATATATTTTTTTAAGAGCTTAAAAATTTCAAATGTTTAAGGGAGGTACGTGAGAAATCGGTAGAAATTCGGGTAGCGTCCGCTTAAGTCCCGTTAAACTGATTTTTTTACGTGAGCTCCACACAGGAGGCCCCTGAGGAAAATAATCTTCCTCAGGGCCTGTGTCATCTTTAGGGATGCTGTGTGGAGGGTTTTTCTTAAGGAAAGGAAGTGGAGGAGAATTCGGGGAAGGAAAAGGGTTTAAGGGGTTGGTAGGAATCTGGGGTTCAGTGTGTCCAGGTCATCCACTCCAAGACCTAGTCAAACCTCACCCCATGAACCCGGGAACCCCTGCTAAATAACCAATTGGGATGACCTATGGCAGAGGTGTTGATTATCCAATAAAGGTTATCAGGGCGGCGGTACCCATTTCCGCCTCCCAAATTGAAAGCATTGATATCAGTTTGTCAACGGGTTCTTTTAACATTTAATCTCTTAAAATTGAAAAAGGTACATAAAATATACACATTATTAAAAGTTAAAATATAACTATGTACATACATAGTTATATTTTAAATTTTAGATTTGAATTTAAAGCTTGTGTGTTCTCTTTCTAACACCGTTAAGATCATATTTATAACCATGATAGTAAGGAGCCACAACAATTTCTATGACACCGATACGAGTTGTTCTTAAAAATCAAACAAATTAACTATAACACATGATGAATATTACGAAAATTCGATTCATTTGTGAAAAGTCATCTTTATTACTTTTTTAAGCCGGGATTTCGATCCGCTACCTCCGGATTCATAGCCAATGATCGCAACCACTCAATCACATGAGTAACATGCAAAAAAACAATTATATATTTTATTTGCGCGTGGACTAAACGTGTTAAATCTCTTATCTCAACACCTGCAAATTGTGATAACGGATTACTAATGAAAATACTTGGATATTTTTTATAACAAAAGCCAATTATTGTGACATTGCTCATTCTTAGAGACTGTGATTTAAAAAAAACTCCATCGTTATTAGTTTTAAAATAGTTCAATTTTTTTAATGGTATTTTCAAATAATTAAAATATTTATTTTAGTGTTATTGCTAAAATAAAAATATATTTCTAAAAATGAATTCAAATCAAGTGATATTTTTTGCAACTTTGATTTTTGTGACAAATGCACAACTACAAAGTGGTAAGTAATTTTTATAATTAACCCGGCGTTCGCACAGTCGGGTCAATTTGACCCGCGCCATTTTAAAATTGGCTTATTTATTTAAAAAAATTGTGCGACGTTGCCATACTTCTCAGTAGCTGGAGCTAACAATCTCCTCTCCCCGTGGGCTATCGCTGTTCAGTGGTTTAGTGGCCGCGACGGTGGCTAAAAACGAAAAACGTAAATATGACCCAACCATACACTTCGTGTCGTAATTTCGGGACATGAATTAGTCTTACATATGATCATGCAAATGATAACATGTAAGATTAACTCATGGGAATGATGTATTATTCTTAGTCCTACTATAGATCTCATTCATATGTATGATATTAGTTAAAATTTTGAGAAAAAAGTTTATGTTTTATTTAATTACTAGCTTTTCCCCGCGGCTTCGCTCGCATGGTATTACGGGAAATTACTGTAACGCTTGCACTTATCAATTATCTCCCCCCCACCCCACCCCATCCCCTCCCACATTCCATATATTCATTCCCTTACATTCAGTTTTCAAACATCTCGCCTACCACCTAAATTTCATAATGAAAGAAAAAAAGAATTACTTATCCAATTTTGTTCATTCGTTCGGAATTTATGCGCTTACAAACATTTCGGATGTTTATTTTTATTTAAATATTTGGAAGTTCGTTAATATAATAAAAAATACTCTATTTATCATTCAGTCTTTATAATCGTTACGAATTACGAATTATATTTTTAATGCAGGAACTCAAATCTGACATTTATTCCAAGCTTGTCCAAAAAAAAAAACGAATTCTAATATTTAAATTTTCTGCAGTAGTAGCTGACCAGTAGACTGAGTGCCTACCAGCTTAGAGCCCAAAAATACATCAACATTGTTTCCATTGAAAAGATTTTTTTCTGACGTTAGCAAAAACTCGCTTTTGTTAGCGACAGAAAACGTATAACAAATATAATATATTAATATTTATAATTTCATAACGCCAGAGCTTACCATCATATACAACCTGTAGTCTGCGCATATAA
Source organism: Glyphotaelius pellucidus (assembly GCA_936435175.1). Taxonomy (NCBI): domain Eukaryota; kingdom Metazoa; phylum Arthropoda; class Insecta; order Trichoptera; family Limnephilidae; genus Glyphotaelius; species Glyphotaelius pellucidus. The sequence goes on from OW386565.1 coordinate 1,360,554, forward strand.
TTTAGCTTTATATTGGTGAAAGAATTATTAAAGTCTTTATATTGTGTTATGCGTGAAAAGGTCATAAACGAACTCGAGCAGTTTCGCATTTATAATATTAGTATGGATTATAAATTCAAGATAGAGGTTGTCTATTTTGCTAATATTTTACTATACTTTTATAAAAATGTCATTAACAGACAGTTTTGTATGAAGTTGTTTTATGTTCCCAAAATCTCGCAAACAATATAGTTGTTTTATCAAATTATTGCAATATGGTTTTAAATTTCTTTTAAATATTGAAATTATAGCGAGTTTTTAATTCGGGTCTCCTAGACCCAACCCTACTATCATGTAACCCAACCCTACTATCATGTAACCCAACCCTACTATCATGTAACCCAACCCTACTATGTAGCTCCTGAATAAGAATGACTCGGCACATTTACCTTCGGCACAACTCGGCAACGAGACCACGTGACCCGAAGAGCCCGTAGACAACAAAAGTAACATGGGAAGTAAATCATGTATTAGTATGATACATTTGTTCTATTATTGTAATTTGTAATTAATAGCGGTTTGGTGGTGCGAGTCGAGCAATGACTGTGTGGGTCTGGAGGATGGAATCTGCTATCAAGAAGAGTGCGTGTGCCCGCCGGGTATGCAGATAAATGACCAGAGAAATGGCTGCATTGAGGGTGAGCTCAAACACTTACATTTTCATCTTGATCATATTTTTATTATTTTGCTTTTCTATTTCATTTCCTTTTTCTTTTTTTTTTTCTTTTCTTTTTTTTTAATTTCATGTTCTTTTTTTATTTTTTTTTATTTCCTTTTTTTCTCTTCTTTTTTTCTTTTTCTTTTTCGTTTTCGTTTCCTTTTCCTTTTTCTTTTTTTCTCCTTTTTCTTCTTCGTTTCCTTTTAATTTTTCTTTCTTTTTTCCTTTTTCTTTTTCTCTTTCTTTTTGGTTTTCTTTTCCTTATTATTTTTCTTTTCTCTGTCTTTTTCGCTTTATTTTTTATTTTTATCTTAATTTTTTCATTTTCTTTTTCTTTATTCTGTGTCTCTTCTTTTATTAATATTTTTCTTTTTCTTTGTCTTTTTTTATTTATTTTTTAATTTTCTTTATCTTTATTCTGTGTCTCTTCTTTTCTTATTATTTTCCTCTTCCTTTTCATTTTCTTTTCTTATCCTTTTTCTGTTCTTTTTCTTTCCTCTGTCTCTCTTTTTTCTTATTATTTTTCTCTTTATTTTTCTTTTTCTCTTTCTTTTTCTTGTTTCTTATTTTCTAAATCGCTTTTTCTCTTTTTTATTTTTGATGGTCGGCATGGTCGAGGGGTAAGGCTCTTGACACGCAATCCAATTTTTTTTTTATTAAATTGTGTTATTTCCCAAAAAATAAACAATATATTTGTGGCACGTTCCAGATTTAAAGATGCTCTCAGTATCGCCCTGGTGTAAGACCACCATTCAGAATTGAAACCGTGCTTAAAATCACTTTTAACCGTGTTTGGTTACCAGATCTTTATAGCCTGGTACTTCCCCACCTTCCTCTTACTCATCTCCTTTCCATCCCAAGTACCTTCAGCCTCACAACATACCCCGCTTGCTCCGGACGGGAACAGCTGAGACTCTTGTGAGGTATTCATATAAAAACAAAATCTTTTTACTTTATTTTTCTATTTGTTTTGTTTTATTTTTCCTATTTTATTTTCCTTTTTGTTTTTTTCTTTCATTGTCTTTTTCTTTTTTTTCTATGTTTTTCTATTTCTTTTCCACTATCTCAAATTTGACAACAATTCTATCTACACAAAAGTATTGAGTAATATTTTATAGAGCAAAGAGCGCATCTCGGTATTTTATCAGAAAAAATGTTAAATATTTTTAATCTCTTTCTGTACCTTATATTACCCTTTCTTTATTTTTTCCTAATAATTTCTCCTTATATGTTTGTTACAAGTTTTTTTGTGCAGCATCTCTAAATAAATAAATAAAAAAATCTGCATAAATAATTAAAATGTTTGATTTTTTTATTTCAGCGGCATCATACATCGGTTCCACATGCCAAGATGATTTCCAGTGTCAACATTTGGTAACGGGATACTCGTGCAACAGCGAAACCAGTTAGTAGCTTACATATATTACATATCGTCCGTTTTTTTCATTAAATGACTTAAGGCAGTATTCTAATCTAGAAAAAAAAAATCAAATTTTTTTCGTCATATTTCCGAAGTTTAAATATTCAAAAATATTTCATTGAAAGGATTTTTCAAAATTCGCATTATTTTAAAAGTTACAACCATTTTAATACAGCGGTTTAGACGGAATCTAACCAAAATCTAAATAGAACAAAATTTTAAACGCATTTTTCTCCAAACTACTTTTTTCAAGACGGTTGACGCGATATCTCAAGTTCTACTTAACCAATTTACTAGAAATTTGATGTGAGCCTTCTCTATACATTATTCTATGGCGGGAACTAAAACTATAACAAAATTTTAATTTTCACTTTTTTTTTTAAATTTCGAAAGACAAAAAAACTAGTTAAAAAATGTTTGTTTTATTTCAGTCAGCCGCCATTTTGCGAAAAAATTTTTAACTTTTCCTTTTTACTTAATAAAAATTTGATAAAATAATAGTTGGTTAAATATTATTGTTTTTTTTTTATTGCACCTGAAAAAACAACTACAATTCATGCTTCTAGATGAGAATACCCCCTTAAGTATGAGGTCTTATGTAAAAAATTGTCTTCTTTCGACTGGCATACTCCGTTAAGTCGTTTATTTATTCATTTTTGAATTAAAAGTGTTTTTAAATTCACCACTAGTCATAAATCCGATATTATTGTCAAGCAAAACACATTAATTCAAACATTATACTAAATGTCAATAATTTGATTTTTTGTTGCACTCATTAAAATTGTTGAAATTAAGTGACAGAAGAAAAATTTTTGATCTGATATTTTTGTATAAAATCGTTAACTATCAGTTGGATATCCCTGATATATTAAAGTTGATTCACTTTCATATACCTACAATAAGATCAAGGTTCCCTAGTTTGTTTTATTGTGACAACTATATGTCGGTATCAGGCTCCAATTCAGTTGTAAATAGATTACACACAATTGGAAATTTTTATGCCAATGTGGCTGATATTTTTAATATTTCCATACTGAAATATAAGGTTGTACTGATCGAACATTTCAGCCAATTATACGTTAACGAGGTCACTACATAATGATTTATTGATATTATTGTTTATTTTTAATGCCTGTATAATGTACTACGACTGTAATTAAATATACACAAGCTTGTAAATGGCACTTTGTGCCGTTAATTTTAAATAAATAAATAAATAAAATAAATAAATAAATACATAGATTTAGACCGTTAAACACAAGAAAAATCCACTAAACCAGCTTTAATAATCTTAGAGACATTTTGCGACAAGCCAAATCCACTAAGTCAGTTTTAAAGTAACTTAAAGCCATTTTGCGGCATAAATGTCAACAATTTAACAGTAATCTTAACAAGCAAAGCGCACTAAGTCATTATTGACTGGTAAAACCCACTAAGTCAGGCTCATTTTTTTGTTAAATCTTTGATTAAAGGTTGCTGTTATTGCTATCAACTAATATTGTGTATTGATAAGGTACTTAAGGGGGGGGTGAGGATTTAAAAGTAATTTTTATTTTTTTTCTAAATGTACAACATGTCGAAAGTATTGTGTTAAAATTTAAAATAAATCGGAGCAAAACTAACGAAGATACGGCATTTCAAGCGACCGGCCCTCTTGCTCTATTCAAGTATATTTCGAGTAAAACAAAACTTTAAATCGATTTTCTCGCAAATAAATTTTAATTTTTTTTTTTTAAAGTTCGTGAACATTATAACTCAAAATTCACTTGACCGATCTTTTTGAAATGTTGTAATTTTTTTTGTATTTTTTTCCATTTTATAATAACAAATTCACCAAAAATTTTAGCAAAATCTTTGGACTTGTTGCAAAAAAAAAACGCTTCGTCACTATTTGGCAAAACTTATGACCCTTGAGGTTCATTTCATTTTTTTTTTATCAAATGATTTGTTAACGAGTTATAATGTTCACTGCATAACACCTTTTTATCAAGGCGCCTCTGGAGATTCCGTTGGAGGTCCGTTCTCACGGACTTTTTTATTAATATTTAAAACAAAAAAAAATTTTGAAGATATTTAAGATGTCATACTATAACGTGTATATAAAAGAAATAAGCCAACATTATTCATATCCCCCAAAAAAAAATCTTGAAAATATGCCTTTTTTTCGCCTTTAAAACCTTACCCCCCCCCCCCCCCCCCCTTAAGGGTTCATTCTAAATTATAAAATATTTAAAAAAAAACATTTTGGAGGTATTCATCCACTTATAGCCTTTCTAAAATTGCTGAATATTGAAATGCAATTATCTCAGGATTGTGTTTTAGTAACTTAGTGGACTTTGCCAGTAGACCGACGATATATTTAAAAGGATTCAAATTAACAATAAACTCTCCTTCAACGGAAGCAATTTTCGCAAAAATAACCAAAAAATGTGTTATCTAAAGATCCCACTTCTACACCACAGAATGTACAATCTGGGGAGTCAAGGACGTGTATTTTCATAAGGTGAAAAGGATTCAATTCTCATTCGAATAAGTGAGGATTTTTTTTTTTTAAATGGGGAGTTGTAGAAACAACAGCTTTGATAAGATAGTCCTTTGTATTGAGGAGGTGCTGAAGAAAATAATTTGCCTCAGGGCCCATGTCATCTTTGGGGTTGTAGTGTGGAGCAGAGGCGGCTCTAGGGCTCCAGGTATGGAAGGTCATTTGAAAAAAAATTGTGTTACATCTTTATTTGATATTGTAAAAATTGCCGATATATTATTATCTATATCAATTTAAAGATAGGTAGGGTCATGAATCTGCTACTTAAATTACATAAGTAGGTATTATTTGTAAATTGCAAAATCGCTACATAATTCATGTACTTGCAGACACATAATTTTAAAGAGGGATCTTTTCAATGTAGTTGTGCACACCGATAGTACCTAAGTATTCAAAATTAGATTAGAAAAAATAGACACCGGTAATATCCAAAGTAAAAAAAAATTGAGTTTGGAACACCCGTCCGCAGTCCCCTTTTACCCCTGAAATACCCAAAGATATTGGGTGAAAAACGATGTTTATCAATTATATTTAAATTTAGACTTGCGTTTCAATTTGAAGAAGTTTTTTGTTTTTTTTTGCATTTTTACAAAAAATTTTTAAAACAGATTTATTATTAAATTATATTAGATTTTTTTATCTATCTAATACGCCACTAAGCAAGCAAGGATCCCTTTAAAATGATTTACCTGTAACTAGATAATTAAGTGTATAGAATCTGCTGTCACTTAGGCTAAGAACCTAAAAAACAAACATTGTTTTAAATCGAGCCGTTTTCTATGACCGTTGAAAGGTGATCATAATAATATAATAATTAATAATCTTTAAAACGATCTACTTCTCAATGTTCCACCAAACTAAATTTGAAACGTCGCAAATTACTTTGATAATAATGTAAATAATCATTCCAACAATTAGTCCCGAACTGTCCAATACAAAAACAACCACTTTTTCAAGCGAGGCATGCGAAAAAATGCAAAACCGACCTATGTTTATATTACTATCTCTCTCAACAACACATAAGCAACACAAAACAATGCATAATGCTGTCTCCCTCACGTGACATTCGGTCATGACCCAGGAGTCGCTAGGTATTCTTTAGTACCTTTGCGGGAGAATTTTTAACTCCAGGCGAAATCATAGTTCCATTTCGTTTTTTGTATGGCGCGCATAGGGACAGAAGATATCCGAGCCGAGGGCATTTTAAAAATTGACCCAGGAATCGTAAATAATGTTTGAATGAGAGCTTCCATTTGAGACGATAGATGTCACTGCTCGTAGATCGGCGCGTCGTCGCCGCTAGCTGCCCATTGCCCGTTATTTCGCGGTTCATTACAAATAAAGAATTTGATGGGTCGAGCAGTTTGATCCGTAAAAATATATTATTATTATGTCTTATAATTTTGGGGGGTCAAACACCCATTGTCCCAAGGGGAGAGCCGCCACTGGTGTGGAGTGTCTTTTTAGAAAAAGGTAATTCTGGAAAGGAAAAAGGTATGAGGGGTGGGTAGAAATATAGGGTCATCCATCCATCTCACCAACTGCGGTACAAGGTTTGGTCGAGAGAGTCCAGCTCCCTCAACGTTTCTCTCCCGATCCGGCCCGCCACACAATGGGCGGACAAACTAAGCAAACCTCACCCCATGAATCTGAGCACCCCTGCTTAGTAACTTGGGGGATAAATTCAGAGAAGTCGGTTATCCAATAAATGATTCTCGGGGCGGCAGTACCCATACCCGCCTCCCAAATTGAAATTATTACATAGACGATGTATAAATGTAAATAAAGCAAGGAGTGTGTGCTGATACTGAGTTATTTTGTAGTCCATTCTCTCTGCCTAATCCTGCGGAGAAACGGAGTGATGGTTAGTTAGCTAATGGTGCTACTAAGATTGCCTATATATAGGAGCTAGAGTTGCCTTATAAAAATAAGGTTCCATGACACACGTAGCATTTCAACACCCCTTTGAAAATTCACTATGAAAAAAAAAAATTAATTTAAAAAAATATTCCTTAGCCTAACCCTATGAAGAGGGATTTTTTCCCTTCAAGGCCTTTTGTGTGGAGGTAATTAAAAAAAATATATATACAAACTTATTCTTCCTGCCCTTGAAAATACCTACTTGAGTCACTTGGTCATGCTATTCCTTCGTTGAGCGTCCCCGACTTCTACCATTTACATTATTATATTTATATTATTATATAATACTAGCTGGGTTACCCGGGGTCGCTCAGGACAACATTCGAGAGTGTTCTGGAATTTTCCACAATTTATTTTATTTATTTATAGCGGACCCGACAGTCGCTGTCCTGTACACAACTGTCGGGACAAACTAAAATTAAAATAGAATAACATTGAATATTCGATACTGCGATGGTAGCGCAGTCTGCCGGATCCAATGTAAAACATTCCAAAATCAACAACTCCTTAGAAATAATAAAAAAAATAATTAAAAGAACATTTACCAGTGGACCAAATTGTGAATCTAAAGCATTTTCGAACCCCCTTGAACACACACAAAAAATTTCATCAAAATCGGTCCAGCCGTTTAGGAGGAGCTCAGTGACATACACACGGACAGAAGAGATATATATGTTAAGATTATTCACATTGTATATTATTTATATTTCTCTAACATTTCTTTTTTCGCTCATCTGGTCTAGATTTGTCAATTTGGGAGGCGGGAATGGGTGCCGCCGCCCCGGTAACCTTTATTGGATAACCAACACCTCTGCCATAGGTCACCACAAGTGGTTCGCTACGTTTGGTGATTTAGCAGGGGTGCCCGGGTTCATGGGGTGAGGTTTGTCTAGGTCTTGGAGGCGGATGACCAGGACACACTGAACCCCAGATTCCTACCCACCCCTTAAACCCTTTTTCTTCCCAGAACTCTCTTTCTCTTCCTTTCCTTAAAAAACCCTCCACACAGCATCCCCAAAGATGACATAGGCCCTGATGGAAATTATTTTCCTCAAGACCTCCTGTGTGGAGCTCATGTAAAAAAAAGATACCGAGGGCTGGGCAGTATTTGAATTACTTATAATTGAAATACGTATTTTGTATTTGTATTTCAATGACTTCCTAGTTTATTACACCACTCCATTGTACGCGTAGTAGTGCTCTGCAAAACTGATATGCATCAATGGCGTACATAAGCGACCCACTATGTTTTGCCTATTGCTCTCAACGCGTACCATGGCGTGGTGTGACTTATAGAATTATCTTTGTGAATTTGAAGCAGCTTGAACATTAAAAATATTAATTTACCATTTTTTATTTTCCAGAGATCTGTGATTGCAAAGAATCCTTTCGTTACCTCCACGGAAGATGTTGGCCTGCAGTCGGTTTCGCAGAACCTTGCGTCTCCTCTGGACAGTGTTACGATCCCCTCATGCCTTTAGCCATGGAGTGCCAAAATTCGCTTTGCAATTGCAAGTCAGACCATTACACCAGAGAAAAGGGGCAGTGCAGAAAGATCGCTTCAAGTAAGTCAAACCCCAGGCCCCAGGATCAAAATATTTTCATTTTGCAATAAAATCCAAATAAATCAAATATCGCTGAACAAATCTGAAAATTAAAAACTATTTTTGAAAGGTGATAAAATACGCTTTCAAATTTTATAAATCGAAATACACATTTAATGAAAATTAATTAAAATTAATTAAATTAATAAATTAAATGAAGAACTAAAAATTTCGCTTGCAAATATAAAAAAGTTTAAAAATGGCTCACCCTAAAATTAACGATAATGACAAAAAATTAAAAAAAAAAACATATCTACATATTTAAATGGACAAATGTTTTATAAACGTTATCGTCACATTTCTTATTTTGTCTTTCTATGTAAAAATAATTAATTGAAAATTCCTTAAGTTTCATACACTTTTTTCAAATTCTTAGGACGGGTTGTTTCAAAAAATTTGATGGATTCATCAAATATTTGAAGTTGATTTTAACGTTTTGTGTAAGTTCTATTCAAGTTCTGTGATTATTTCAGTTTTGTGAAGCAACTGTCCTATAACGATGTAATAACAGAACTTGAATAGAACTTACACAGAACGTGAAAATCAACTTCAAATATTTGATGAATCCATCAAATTTTTTGAAACAACCCATCCATGTTCTAGAGTAGAGCCATCCGTTTCAACAGAGAGCTAAATTGTGAACTAAATTTAAATTTTAACCGTCAGTAAAGGATGTTATGTAGGACCATGTACTGTTTAAAGTGTACTTTTGCTAAAGTAATATTTATTAATAGTCATAATTTTTTGGTGTGGTCACACGGAAAATTAAATTTGGAAACTACAACGAGCATCAAAATATCTCACTGCATTTGATTCGTTGTAAGTATTTAAAAATAAATGATGATACTACTACCACTCTAGAAAGTGCCGCAAATATACTTTATATTATCTTAAATGAATAATTCGTGAAATAACACAAATTAATCAAATAATATTTATTTGCCACGCCGGGATTCGATCCCGCTATCTTCGGAATGCGAGTCAGGAGCCTTACCGTTACACTACGCCGGCCGTCAATATTAGTTGAATAAAAGTTTCAAGTTCGAGACCAGTTTAGACTTATGTACGAATTTTCTTCCAGACCTGAACGACGCTTGCATACTAGATCAGGACTGCCAGATCCCCTCTGTTTCCAACGCGGTGTGTGACCTTCGCTACCAAGTTTGTCTGGACGGAGACTTGACCACCACTGAAGTTCAAATGGCAGATGCCTCCAAAGAAACTCCCGATACTAAAGCGTCGAAGAGGGAAAAGCGTTTATCATGTAAGCATCATTTTCATTAATGCAATTATTATTAATCGTAATTTTAATGGCATTCAGTTGGATAAATTAGAAATATTAGATTTTTTACGAGAAAAACTCTCTTTTTATAACTTTTGAAGGTTATTCCCATCAACGTAATATATCATTGAAGAAGAAGATAACACATAATCTAAATGAAAAGAAAACAGAAGCAGAATGTGGCAATAGCGAAATTGGATAACGCGCACGTCCCGGTTAGACGAGAGGTCTGGGTTCGAGTTCCAGTTGCGACCATTGTCTTTTTCTATTTTTCTGTGTCTTGTTTTCTTTCATATTTTCATTTAGATTATAAGTGTTATCTTCTTCCTCAAAGAAATATTAGAGATCAGAAAGAGTGTAATGCGAATTTGAATACGATTAATAACCAAAAATTGTTTTTAAATGACCAATTTTAAACCTGTTTCATTTGAAAATTGTTCCCTATTTCCCCTCTTCCCTCTACCCACACTTTTACCTTTCCATCGCCTATGTCTATTATTTTTAATTATGTTGTCTTTGTCTATGACCATTGTTTTTATCTATTATTTATAATCAGTTAGTAAACTCTGAAGAAGTGGGCTTAGCTCACGAAACATGTTGCTTTTGTAAACAATAAAAGTGATAAAAACTAAGTTCTTATTAATTTTGAATTAAAATGGTGGCACAAAATAAGTTTGCTGGTTTTGAAAAAGCTAATATATTGTTATTGTTTATCGATGCCAACTCAGAATCAAGTAACTCAACACCTCCTTAAAAAGCAATTTTTTTATTTATTTAATATTTGTATGTTTTTACAATAAATATACATTTTTTTTACATTTTAACCCGTCTAATCACAGGAGACCCAAGTTGTCCCAAAACATCATATGCCGTTATAATAACAGGAGACCTAGATTGTCATAGAGCGACCGTGCATTATTAAAAGTTAGATATCTCTTTAATTGTCAGGAAAACTTTTGTTATTTCTTTTATGTTAGAAAGCGAATAAAATAATGCTTCTTATTGCTTTAAGAATATACGAGCTATATTGGTCAGATATTTTACAAATCCGATCATAAGTGACGATTTTATTTTGCGCCAATTTGTGACGTAACAAACATTTAATTTAAAAATAAAATTGTATGAATGTCATAAAAAGTGAGGTGACAGTTTTATTACAAATTTTATTAAAAAAACGAATCTGTATTTAAAATTTTCGGTTTATTTTATTTTATGTACTTTTTTGAGGAATCCCCAGGTAAGTATTTTTGAGCTAATTTACATTTTCAATGTCAAAATTTTAATATTTTAAAACAAAAATGTGGATTTCTGATAAATACATCGAAAAGTTTATTTTATCTAGATTTTAGAAAAATTTTTGTTTTTGCAAAAAGGTTAAAAAATAACCAATAAAAAGTAACATTAAAAATGCGTGGGAAGAACCAGGAATTTTGTGCTCAAATCTTGACAGGCAAAAGTTCATAGATATTATTTTCTCATTATTCGAAGGGTTAAGCAGAGTTGTAAAATGAATTTACCAAAAGCATTTCCTCATCATAAAGAGACAAGGCTCTTGTGTTTGGTGAGGGAATTCAAGCTCAAGTATATGTATCATTTTGTAAGTAAATAATAATATTGCATCTAATAACAAAAGATATGTAAGAAAAATCCGAGGTAAAACAATAAATAAATTTCAATATTTAAATGAAATATTAACAGTAGAAATGGACTCTTACAGTTGTTTCAGGTGATTTTTCAATTTAATTTGGAATTTATGTATATTTTTGGAATTTATGTATTTGGGATTTTGATATTGTTTTGAAATCTTGCTGATATATTGAATTGTAATTTTTGTAGCTGTATTTCTTCAAAAGTCTGTAGAATTGCATATTTTTTATATATATATTTTCTGTCGTAGATACTTTGAATATTGAAAAGATTTTTTCAGTAGAGAATGTAGATGGTTTTTTCAAAATAACCTTAATTATCAATCTTTGAACTATTTTCAGAGGATTTAAAATAACATCATAAGTTTCTCCCCACCCTATAATACCGTATTGTAATATAGATTGAACAATTGCATAGTACATTCTTTTGAGGTTTTCTAGTCTAAGAATATTTCTAATTCTGATAAATATATATATATATGAAAAGCTATGAAAAAAAAAATTTAAAAACAGCCCATAACCTAACCGAACCTTACCTTTTTTATATATTTTTCATCACTTAATACCTTTTGATTTTTTTTTTAAATTTTTATTGAAAGAATAGTTAGTACATATCAACAAACAAGTCCTGCTGCCAATTGCACTGGCTTGTCAACAGGTGTTTAATTACATATACATTTTAAAAGTTATAATTTACATCTTATCCTACAGAATCAACATTTTTCAACCATTTTACATACATATCAGTATAAATATTCTTTTTCCAATAACCAATTTTTCACCATATATTTAACCTTATTCATAGAATTATGTTGCTTTATATTGTCAGGTAATAAATTAAATATCTTCGGTATGTTGTATTCAAACGTTCTCTGTCCGTACTTATTATTAAATTTGAGAACTGTTAACCCGTTGTTGCGCGTGAATCTAGTGCTATATTTATGTTCTAGTTTCTCTTTATGCTGCGGGGTAAATATATGCTGAATTATAGTTTTGTGCCATAGTATTGTCTTAACAGGGAAAATTTTGCACTCTGAAACAGCAACGGTGTATTATGTCTCTGTTTGAAAATATTAGGGACGACTAATAATTTTACAATTGCGTTTTGTACAACTTGGACTTGTTTCAGATTGGTTACAGTAATATTTCCCCATATTGTTAATCCATATCTTATAATAGATTCTGCCAGTGAAATTTAAATTATTTTAAGTGTTTCAATTGATTTTATGTGTACATTCTGCCAGCAATTGATCTGAGTCTTTTACAAGTTTTTTTTTTTTAATATGTTTGACCCATTTAAAAAAATAATCTACTGTAACACCAAGATACACATGTTCCGTAACTAATTCTAAGCTTTCACATTTACTCTTAGTATGAATATTTTAATGGATGAAATTAAAATTATGAGAAATGATATTTGGATAAAATTGAAATTTGGCATTAGGTGATCTTTTATGCGTTACTTTAGTTTTTTTAGCATTTATTAATAGTCCTGCATCATGTGACAATTTATGATTTGAGTTGATTTCATTTTGAGTTGTCCGGTCACCCCAAGGCCTATGACCGGGTTTGACATCGGGACTTTTCAACGAACTGCCTTCTAACGGACTTTCTGCACCCTTTTGTACGCGAATAATCAACGATAGAGAACAATTTCGATGATTGCTGACAGCTTCACCTCTTCCTTACGTTCAATAAATATTGCTGGCGTCCCACAGGGATCGGTTTTCGGTCTCCTTTAAAGCTTCAAAAATGATGTGTTAGTCAGAAAACTAATTTTTTCATGTATTACAGTCGAAAAACTCATCCGTTCCGCTCCCAAGATGTCCATGTTTGGCGGAAAGATGGCGGACACAGAAAGCAAGATGACCGAGCCTCGTGCATTAGAGGGAGGCAGCTGTTCGAATGACGAAGACTGCTCGACCCTGGGACCAGCGCAGTGCACCAACAGGCAATGCGTCTGTTTGTCGGGTCATTTCCCAAATGGAAATAAATCTGCCTGTGGCGCAGGTAAGAAAACACATTCCAGGAGAGGAAAAATGCTGGAGAGGAATGTGAGCTCGTGAGGTTAAATATTTTACCTATTTTACGTTTTTTAATAGAAGTATTAGAGAAAGTCTCCGGATAAAAATTTTAAGGGGGTATTCTAGTCTAGAAGCATGAATCGAGGTGTTTTTTCAAGTGCAATAAAAAAAACAATAATATTTTTTAGCCATTATATTATCAAATATTTATTAAACATTAAAAAACATTTTAAAAAAATAAAAAAATTAAAAGTTACAGGGTGTTGAAGTGGGGGGTCTCAAAAATATGGCGCGCTCTGGTTGACACAATTGCAACCCTCCTAGTTATCCAAAAAAAATATATATATATTTTTTTTTTAATTCAAATAAGCGCTGCTATAGCATGAACCTCGGAGAAGTCATAAAAAATATTTTGCGCAAAATGGCAGCTGTCTGAAAAACAAAAGACATTTTTTTGACTTTCCGAATTTTTTTAGTATAGTAAAAATTAAATTTGTGTTATAATTCTGTAAATACGATAACATAACGTATAGAGAAGGCTTACACCAAATTTCAAGTGAATTGGTTAAGTAGAACTTAAGATATCGTGTCAACCGTCACGAAAAAAGTGGTTTTGAGAAAAAGGTATTTAAAATTTTGTCCTACTTAGATTTTGGTTAGATTCTGTCTAAACCGCGAAATAAAATAATGCGAATTTCGAAAAATCATTTTAAGGAGAATTCTTGAATATTTAAACTTTGGAAAATTGAAGAAAAATTTTTTTTTTTTTTCTAGACTAGAATACTCCCTAAATCTTTTTACTTTTACGTTTAATCTTTAAACGAACATTGTGAAAATGTTTAATAAAACAGGACTCATTTAAAATAGAGCAAAAATCTCGTATGGGGTTGTCTAAAACAGCATTTGAAGAAACACTGTGAATTCTTTCATTTATATAATAATAATAATAATTGGATTATTTGTAGAGCGCCGTTTTTGTGAAAAATCACCTCAAGGGCGCTAAACTATAACTAATATAACTTATAAAATAACTAAAACAAACGTGTTTATAATAATTTTCATACTTTGCAATTTTTTTCTATCGAGGAAATTTAAATTAATTTGCATATCGGCTTGGGGAATGTATAAATATTATCTTCAAGAATAACATTCATTTTTTAAGAGCTTTAAAACTTAGTGCTTAAGGTACATAAGTAATAAATCGGTAGAAATGGGGTTTGCCGCGGCTAAAGAGAGATTTAATTTTTCTAAAAAGAAAGACAAACTTTCCCGGGTTACGATTAACCCAACAATGTTTGAAAATCTCCTACTACCAACACAGAAAGCCGAAAATGTTGCTTGTGTTGTGATGTTGATGATGTGCGGGACGCCCGGTTGGAACCCAAACGCGATGCCCACTCAACCACTGACCAGACACAATGATTTATTTGAGACTTACATGAGCTGTTGCCAAAAGCGAATAAATAACCTTGAGAGATTAAGACCTTGAATAAATAAATAAAACTAAATAAATAAATAAAGGCAAAAAATAAAATTTTAAAACAAAATTAAAAACCAAAAATTAATAAATAAAAAAAAATTAACTTGTATTTCTGTTCGCAGAGTTGGGAATGAAAGTGTCCGATCCAAAACTCTGCATAGGATTTGCAGCTCAAGAAGTGAACGGAGTCTGCGAGTGTCCGACAGGTTTCTTCTACCAGAAATTCAACAGGGATTGCAAGAAACGTAAGTCTTCATTACCAAAATGATAATTCTAAAAATCTCTATTATATGCGATTTTTTTAAATGGGCAATTTACCCAAAAAATAGTGCTTTGGGCCGATAGTTCCAATTTCGAGGATAATCTATAAGAGGATAGATCAAATCAATGTTATGTTTTCAATCAATCTTCCAAACAGACCCTCCATTGATATGCTTGGTGTAACTATAAGTGACCAGCTCAGGTACGGGGGCTACATCGAAGCCAGAGTTAAGTTAGCCTCTCAGAAACTGGGCGTACTGTACAGGGCCCGCAGATACTTTAATAGTACACAACTGCTAACCCTGTAAAAATCGCAAGTGCGCCCCATGGTTGAATTTGTCAGCCACCTCTGGTCTGGATCTCTGAAATACTTGAAAAATACCCTCGACTCTGTGTAGAATTTGGGAGGCGGGAATGGGTACCGCCGCCCCGGGAACCTTTATTGGATAACCAACACCTCTGCCATAGGTCACCCCAAGTGGTTCACTACGTTTGGTTATTTAGCAGGGGTGCCCGGGTTCATGGGGTGAGGTTTGTCTAGGTCTTGGAGGCAGATGACCAGGACAGACTGAACCCCAGATTCCAACCCACCCCTTACACCCTTTTCCTTCCCAGAACTCTCCTCTCATTCCTTTCCTTAAAAAACCCTCCACACAGCATCCCCAAAGATGACATAGGCCCTGGGGGAAATTATTTTCCTCAGGGCCTCCTGTGTGGAGTTCATGTAAAAAAAAAAGAAACGGGCGGTCCGTTTGATAGATTCTCCCACCTTAACGAACGGATTGCAATCTTTAGAGCACAGGCGTTGGCTGGAAATGCTATCCCTGTTCTACCGGTATTTCAATGGAAGATGCTTTGAAAAACTAGCGTCATTAATCCCTTCGGCACCGGCGCGTAGTTAGGAGACACGCCAAACACGCGCCCAACATATTTACACGGTTGAAATTTGTCTTATGATAACGGGTCGTTTTTTCGACTCGTTCTTGAGCTCAACAGCTCGGCTATGGAACGATTTGCCGGCCTCTATGTTTCCTTCCTCCTACATTATGGGTCTCTTCTAGACCAATGTTCGTTCCTTCCTCTCCTTAAAAAGACCCTCCACACAGCATCCAAGATGACATAGGCCCTGGGGGAAATTATTTTCCTCAGGGCCTCCTGTGTGGAGTTAATGTAAAAAAAAAAAAAAATCTTCTGGATATCGAACGATATTTTTAATAATGCATTTCGTTGGTCTACTGGCAAAGTCCACTAAATCACTAAAACACAATTCTGAGATAATCGAATTTCAATATTTAGCAATTTTGGAAAGGCTATAAATAAAGACTTACAAGAAAATGAGCTTGACTTAGTGGGTTTAACCAGTCAATAATGACGTGTGCTTTGCTTGTTAAGATTACTGTTAAGGCGGCGCTATTCGGCTGAAAAAGAAGAAGATGGAGAGATGTGTAATTACGAATGTTGGACAGAGCGCGCCAATATTTTAAGTGATGAAATCGCAGCGAAAATGGCGGAAAAGCTTAATAAAACATGACTCGTTTAAAATAGAGCAAAAATCTCGTGGAACGTATCTTAAGTATCATTTAAAGAAACATTGTGTTCCACAAATATAACTTGTAAAATAATAGAAATAGACTTTTTTTATTTTTTTTTTTATTTAATATAGATATATAAGTTTACAGTGGGTTAATATAAATTACATATTGGTTCAGAAATTCCTTAAAATTGTTTCTTTAAAATTTAATCTTGTTTTAAATAATTTTCGGAGCATACTTCGCGATTTTTTTCTATCGAGGGCATTTCATATAATTTGCGTTTCGGCGTAGAACGTATCTAGATATTATCTTCAAAAATAACATATATTTTTTTAAGAGCTTAAAAACTTCAAATGTTTTAGGGAGATGTGTAAGAAATCGGTCGAAAGCCGAATAGTGGACCCTTAAATTGTTGACATTAGTGCCGTAAAATGGCTTTAAGATTATTTTAAAGCTGACTTAGTGGATTTTGCTTGTCGCAAAATGGCTTTAAGACTATTTTAAAGCTGACTTCGTAGATTTTGCTTGTGTTTAACGGTCTAAATCGAAGTATTATTGACATTTAGAGTATAGTGTTTGACTTAATGTGTTTTGCTTGACAATAATATCGGATTTATGACTTATGGTGAATTTAAAAACACGTTTAAATCAAAAACGATTAAATATACGACTTAATAGAGTACGCCAGTCGAAAGAAGACGATTTTTTACATTTGACCTCATCCTTAAGTCATTTCATGAAAAAACGTGACTTAGTGGACTTTGCCACTAGACCGACGATTTAGAGCAAATTTTACAAAATTGTTGCTGTCAATTTCTGCGCTGATACATTATAAATTTATTCTTTATATTAAAATACTGATATCCTCCTGTGTACCACTGTATACTTTCAAACACATATTTCATATAATTTATTTATTTATTACACGCCCTAATGGGCTTTTCCATTCTTTGTTTATAAATTATGTATTATACTTAGTACTTTTAATTACTGTAAAACAAAAAAAAAAGAAAATATATCATAATGAAAAAAATGTAACAACAATAGCTCATAATACAAAATAAAATAAATTGGTAACAAAGATAAGAAGTCACACATAAAAATATATCCAATACAAACAAAAATTGCAGAAATTATCCACGACTATTTGTGTCTGGATTTATAGAAGAATTGGAATAAACAATGTTTATACTGTGAAATATATCTCCTAGATCAGCATATTTATTTCCAAGATTGTGAAGTCTCGGAATCGGGGAATTTTTGTAAGAGAGTGTCCTGAAAAGCTATTCCCTAAAATTTGTGATAAGAGATCGTTCTCCCGCGAGAAGTGCTGTCAGATTTGTGTGATTTTCTACGGCTGTTATTTGCTTTTTCTATCGGTCGATGTCAACATTTCAGCTGTGAGCTGTAACTATTTTAGTTTGGGTCGTTTTAACCCGTCTAATCACAGGAGACCCAAGTTGTCCCAAAACATCATATGCCGTTATAATAACAGGAGACCCAGATTGTCCCAGAGCGACCGTGCATTATTAAAAATTAGATATCTCTCTTCCTGTCACGCATACATTTGTGATTTCTTTTATGTTAGAAAGCGAAAGAAATAATGCTTCTTATTGCTTTAGAAATATACGAGCTATATTGGTCAGATATTTTACAAACCCGATCATAAGTGACGATTTTATTTTGCGCCAATTTGTGACGTAACAAACATTTAATTTTAAAATAAAGTTGTATGAATGTCATAAAAAGTGAGGTGACAGTTTTATTATAAATTTTCTTAAGAAAAGGAATCTGTGTTTAAAATGTTCAGTTTATTTTATTTTATGTACTTTTTCTAGGAATCCCCAGGTATGTATTTTTAAGCTAATTTACATTTTCAATACCAAAATTTTAATATTAAAAAACAAAAATGTTGATTTCTAATAAACACATCAGAAAGATTATTTTATCTAGATTTTAGAACAATTTTTGTTTTTGCAAAAAGGTTAAAAAATAACCAATAAAAAGGAAAATTTAAAATGCACAGGAAGAACCGGGAATTTAGTGCGCAAATCTTGACAGGCAAAAGTTCATAGATATTATTTTGTCATTATTCGAAGGGTTTAACACGAATTTCAGCAGGTATGCATGATTATTTATTAATTTAACAGCTGTAAAAAATCACACAAATCTGACAGCACTTCTCGCAGGAGAAAGATCTCTTATCACAAATTTTAGGGAATAGCCTTTCTGGTGTTGTTAAAGTAAAGGGGTAGTAAATGCCGGCAAGATCTTTTGGGAGTGTGGATGTTGATTAATTGAAATAATTCAGGGCGGTCAATTTTGTAATGCAGTATTTCATGTAATAATATTTTAATGTTAAGAAAATTTTGTGGCGTTTAAATAAATCAATAAAAATATTCCTTGTTTTTCAGCCGCTCGAAGATTGGGCGATTCCTGTACTGACGATTTTACCTGCTTTACATTCGGAAGTTCCGGTAGGTGTTCCGAACCGGATGCGCTGGGAATCCGGAAGTGTTTTTGCGACCCTGAGACGTCCGTACAGAACGAGGAGAAGCAGATTTGCGAGCTCATCAATAAGGGTAAGACAGAGACACGTAATTTTTATCACTGCAGGCCCACATGAATAAAATCCTTCAGGACGTGTGTCATGTTTGGTGATGCTTTGTGAAGGGTAGAGAGGGTAGACCCTGAGACATCTGTACAGAACGAGGAGAAGCAGATTTGCGAGCTCATCAATAAGGGTAAGACAGAGACACGTATTTTTTATCACTGCAGGCCCACATGAATAAAATCCCTCAGGACGTGTGTCATGTTTGGTGATGCTTTGTGAAGGAGTTTTTAGTAAAAGGAAGGGAGGAAATTCCGAGAAGGAAAAAGGTATGAGGAGTAGGTATCAATGTGTGCAGGGGCGACAAAGGTATAAATCCATCGTAGTCACGATTTTTCATGTTTTTATTGTAATATAAAAAAAATTGGTTGTCTGTAAAGTCGGTTTACGGACGATAATTTTACGTCGTATAGTAACGATGAAGTGGAAGAGAGATAGATGCGTCACAAGCCGAAAGCTTAGGCCGAACGCTTGTTCCGCGCTCTCGCTCGCACGCTCGGCTCAGGTGGAACGTGACAATGAGTCATTTTTTTTCGTGAGTGCAGCCGGCGTTCATCGATTTATAAGACGTTATCATGTCAAAAATATTGATTATATATTATACATATATATTTTACAAAATATTATATTAAAGATTATTTTTGGTCATGACCTTATCAGAAAAAATGAGCTCTTGTGCCTGATAAGGGAGCCACGATTCTTAATTAGGTTGTAAGTTATAATATGTGATAACGTCTTATAAGTCGATGAACCCGGCTGCACTCACGAAAAAGCATGACACATTGTCACGTTCCGCCTGAGCCGAGCGTGCAAGCGAGAGCGCGGAACAAGCGTTCGACTTGTGACGCATCTATCTCCCTTCCACTCCATCGTTATTATATGACCCAGGTTGGCCCAGAAAATTCCGATCCAGTATACCCCATAAACTCGGGCACACCTGCTAAGTCAAATATAGTGAACTACTTGGGGTGACCTATGGCAGAGGTGTTGGTTATTTATTTATTTATTTATTTACGCCTATTTAGGACATATATATAACAATATTTACGAAATTATACTCGTAAAAAGTGCAGGGAACCACTGTTTAAGACACTTGCACAAAAACAAATAAAAAGTAAAAATATTATTGAATTTGATCCACACAGTATGTAGGTACAAAATATAAAAAAATCCAAAATAGTTTTTTTCTTTCAGCCGACAAAATTATTGTTAACGTGTTAGTCAATTTAAATAGCTTTATCAAAATATTCCCCTACTTGATGAAAAAGACTTTAATAAGGTATGCATAGATATTAAAATTAATGTACTAAATATATCATCAACATCGGAGTATTTGTTTCCTAGCTGTTGAAACCGTCGCGTAGGAGTGTAATATTGGGACGTTGATGTAGAATTGTTACAAAAATATGGTAGGTACTGTTAAAATTGTTAGGATCCTTTTTAATAAAACTCTTTTTGCTAGAATTTTCACTTGTATTTTAAAATCACAGGTAACATGTTTTAAATGTGTAAATAACGGTGATCATACTGAATACACCGGGCCAACATCTGGCAGTTGTTTTACTAACTGAACTTGCGAAGAAAAGAAAGCGGTGAAACATAAAAACTAGCCTTTTTATAGAGTAAAAAATGCACACATTGACACACTATAAACATAACCGTTAATATCTGACGTTTGTATGAAGTGGTGGTCAAAACAGATTGCTACTTGATCAGACCGGCCAAAGCCACTAGCCAAGGTTCGCACCATTTGTTCAGGTAGAAAAACCATAGGTGTTTGCTCCAGCAACCCATAGATGCCGGTAGTATGTCAATTTTTAACAGGTACTGTCTTGTAACTGACTGTTTTTTTTTAAATCACCCATACTGACTGTATGGGTGATTTACAAAAACAAAAACTTGTAACAAAAGACGGAAAAATAATAAACTATTTATTATTTTTTTTTTTTTTTATTTGTGTGCATCTATACAAAAAGGTTTACTTATATTTTTTGTCCTTGCCTGTCTCACTAGGAAATCCTGTGTCGAGACAGACTAGTTTACAAATATTTCATAAGTATTAATTAAAGTACATTTTTAATAAAGCAAAAATATTTGACAAAAACTTTCAGGTTGGTATGTAGTGGTAACAATAATGAGATAGAGGATTATATTTGGGTGAGGTGCCTAATTATTGTTACACGACCTTTATCGATGATCCGTTGTTTGATCAGGATTTTGTATTTGTTAATGTTATCCGATTGTCTTATTTTGTCAGGTAGGTTATTGTATATTTTAGACGCAATGTATTTGAAATTTCTTTGAACAAATGTTGTGTTTGTTTTAGGTGTTCGTATGAGTTTTTTGGTTTTGTGCCGCGTGTTTACAATATTTTGTGTATTTTCATAAAATGTATGTGTTTTATTTTTAAACAGATGAGTTAAGATAGTTTTTGTGTAAATTTGTCGAATATCTAATACATGGAATGTGTTGAATATATCTGCAATACTCGTTATTATGGGAACTTTAAGAATAACTTTCATAGTTATTTTTTGTGCCTTTGGTAATGAATCCATAGCTGATATTGTTGCACCTCCCCATACGATTATTCCATATTCAATGATTGATTGACAAAGAGAGTAATAAACAATTTTCATTATGTTTGCAGGTATTGGAGACGATTGCGAGGACTCAATAGAATGCCCAGGAGCAATTGAATGCACGGATGCGAAATGTTCATGCGCCGCAGGCGAAATTTCCAACAATGCTGGAACTGTGTGCTTAGCTGCAGAATTAGGTAAGATAATAAAAAAAAGATAAATAAAAAAAAATACAAAAAAAAAACAAGCATCCGTAAATGCCGGTAACTCCATCAATGGAGGACTAAATGGCATTAGCGCTAATAAAAAACTGTCAAAAGAAGCGAAACTAACAGTCCACAATGAAGTCCTGGTACCTACCCTGATGTATGGCAGTGAGGCATTTTTTTTTTTTTTATATGAGGTCCACAGGAGGCCTTTAGGAAAATAATTTCCTTTAGGGCTTATATCATCTTTGGGGATGCTGTGTGGAGGGTTTTTTTAAGGAAAGGAGGGGAAGGAGAGTTCTGGGAAGTAAAAGGGTTTAAGGGGTGGGTAGGAATCTGGGGTTCAGCGTGTCATGGTCATCCGCCTCCAAGACCTAGACAAACCTCACCCCGTGAACCCGGGCACCCCTGCTAAGTCACCAAACGCAGCGAACCATTTGAGGTGACTTATGGCAGAGGTGTTGGTTATCCAATAAAGGTTCCCGGGGCGGCGGTACCCATTCCCGCCTCCCAAATTGAAAGAACTGGCAGAGAAAGGATGAAAGTTAACAGAATGCTGTTGAAATGAGATCCCTGAGGCGTATGTGCGGTAAAACCATGGATGATCCTCAGAAACGGACCCTCAGATGGTTTGAGCATGTAGAGCGAATGAACGAAGAAAGTAGTGTAAAAAGAATATCCAACCCAAATGTGAATGGTAAAAGTCGGGGACGCTCGAGAAAGACATGGCACGATCAAGTGAATCAGATACTTGAGTCGGGCCATGTCTTCCTCGGGTATGTATGAGACGATGTACGAACGTGAGTGAAGCAAAGAGTGTGTGCCATGACCGGGTTGTTTGGCGGTCCGTCCTCTCTGCTTACCCCTGAGGGGAACCGGCGTGGTGGTTAGTTAGTTAGTTAGTTAGTTAATTAATAGATGTACTTGACTTACTTTAAGCGGTGATTGATTCCTGACATTATTCAGAGTAAAAAATGTAAATGAAATTTATGTCTCCGGTGACATTTTTTTTTCTTCTGCAAACACGTAATTTAGTAAGTTTTAAATAATATTCACTGGAGTTCCTTATTGTCCAAAACTTACTAAATTATGGCTTTAAAAAAATATGTTCGTATAGACCAATAAACGCTGATTCTGAATATATAAGTTTTATTAAATAATATTTAACGTAGAGTTTTAAAAAATATATTAAAAAGTCCATTTTAAAACAGTTCATTAAAACACCCTGTCAAGTTGGTATTATTGAATTTGTGAGGCGTGACGTCACCGCTTCCATAAAACGCTCCAATGCTGAAATTCAAAATGGCGGACGTCGAACAGCTGATTCCAGTTCCCTACAAAATTCATGCTTTGGTTTCCTTAATATTTATTTCGATTCGTAAAGCTAAAAAAATAATAATATCAAACAATTTTTATACCACTCTCCCGTAATAATATTGAAAAATATAATAAAATAATAAATATAATATAATAAATAAATAATTACATCTAAATAACGTTTTACTTATTGAATAGTTTCATTACGTCATCTATACAAAATGACAACATCTGTTGAAAATAACTAAAACTTTTGGGCAGATGACGTCACCGCTTCCATAAAACGCTCCAATGCTGAAATTCAAAATGGCCGGCGACGATCAGCTGATTCCAGTTGCCTACACAATTCATACTTCGGTTGGTCATGATGACGTCACACTAGATTCGGTGGTTTTCGGGGATCTTGAAAAATTAAAACTTTGACATTTATTTTAACTTTTAAAACTAACTATAAAAATAAAAATAAATATGCAGTTATTTAAGTTAGAAGGTCATCATTCATAAAAAAAAAATTAAAAAAAATTGGACTGGAGTTCCCTATTGAGAGCGGAATATGCAGAAAAAAAATTGTTTGATTTTGAAGAAATTTTTTTTAAAAAATTAATTGAAAGGTTTTTAGTTTAGAGAGGATTAATTTTTGTTGATATTGTAATTTTCAGAACACGGCGAAACCTGTGAAATTGACAATCAGTGCAAGGATTCCAATGGAAAATGCGTCGAAGGAAAGTGCTCCTGCAAGGAAAGACATTTTGAAAGTGATCTAGTCTGCAGATTGGGTAAGAAAAATTACATTATAAAGAAATTGTTTCTCCCTGCGTGTCTTTTCCCATTCGTCCCGTTCTCATTCCCCTCCCATGTCCTCTCCCCGCCTTCCCTCTTCCAACTCAGAATGAAACCAAATCAGAACCATCTCAGAAAAGTCATTAAGAGTGATGAAAAAAAATACAAAAAATTGGTTAAATAGGTTACGTTAGGTTAGGGTTATCGGCTAATTTAATTATTTTTTTCATAGCGTTTAATGACTTCAAAAGAGTTTTTATTTACATTAGCTCCATACAGGAGGCCCTGAGGAAAACAATTCCCCTCAGGGTCTATGTCATCTTTGGGGATGCTGTGTGGAGGCATTTTTTAGGAAAGTAAGGAAAAGGAAAGGAAATTCTGAGAAGGAAAAGAGTATTAGGAATGGGTAGGAATCTGGGGGTCAATGTGTCCAGGAGTGACAGACGCATGAATCCATCCCCCCATTGTGGTGCAAGGCGGTGTCCTGAGAGAGTACGGCTTGAGAAGTCAAAGGGATTTCCTCAACCACTTTCTGCCGATCCGGCCTGCCATGCAGCTGGTGGGCAGACGCATCCGCCACCGATTCCTTGACAAACCTAACCCCATGAGCCCGGGCACCCCTGCTAAGTCACCAAACGTAGCGAACCACTTGGCGAGACCTATGGCAGAGGTGTTGGTTATCCAATAAATGGTTCCCGGGGCGGCGGTACCCGTACCCGCCTCCCAAATTGTTGGGTTGTCTTT
The DNA here is from genome assembly GCA_936435175.1 of Glyphotaelius pellucidus. Classification (NCBI taxonomy): domain Eukaryota; kingdom Metazoa; phylum Arthropoda; class Insecta; order Trichoptera; family Limnephilidae; genus Glyphotaelius; species Glyphotaelius pellucidus. The sequence continues at coordinate 1,385,199 of OW386565.1, forward strand.
GTTATCAGTCGGCATGGAACCCAATGGTGACCGGACTCGGAATGAAACCAACTCAGAACCATCTCAGATAAGTCATTTAGAGTGATAAAAAAATCTATATATAAAATTGGTTAAATAGGTTACGTTAGGTTAGGGTTATCGGATAATTTAAAACTATTTTTCAATTTTTATAAGAAAAACTCTCTTTTTATAACTTTTGAAGGTTATTCCCATCAACGTAATATATCATTGAAGAAGAAGATAACACATAATCTAAATGAAAATATGAAAGAAAACAAGACACAGAAAAATAGAACAAGACAATGGTCGCAACTGGGACTCGAACCCAGACCTCTCGTCTAATTGGGACGTGCGCGTTATCCAATTTCGCTATTGCCACCTTCTGTCAAACCGTCATATTTGTCAATCTCGTATTTCAAATATTTAGAATCATTAATATTATCTCTAACTAGTTTTTTTTTTCCATATTATAGGTCTTGTTCTATTTTTCTGTGTCTTGTTTTCTTTCATATTTTCATTTAGATTATAAGTGTCATTTTCTTCTTCAATAAAATTATTTTTTTCATAGCTTTTAATGACTTTTTAAGGAAGTGTTGAGTTGACTTTATTCTCAGTTGGCATGGAACCGAACCCAATATGTTCAGTCCCAGTACATTAATCACTTCACCGGCCTTTCATACTAGTTAGAAAAAAAGGTAATATTTTTGCTGAATTAGCTTAATTTACATTGTCTCCACACAGGAGGCCTGAGCACAGCAATTTCTCTTGTGCCCTACGTCATCGTCTGTGTGTGGGTCTTTTTGAGAGAGGAAAGAGTGAACGTGGGTATTGTTGAGAAAACGCAAAGGCCGTTCTACAGCCGAGCTGTTGAATTCTAGAATGAGTCGTAGAATCGACGCGTTCTCATGTGATTTTTTTTTACAGGAATACGCACTAGAGTCCCAACTGCTCCCGTCGTAGCCAGTGAGACTATGGCATCCCCGATTGGGGTATGTAGTGAGGTTGAAGGTAGTGAAGAAGGGAAAGAGATAGGGAAGAGAACGGTTGGGAAGTACCTGGCTATTCAGATCTGGTCACTAAACACGGCTAAAGCCATTTCAAGCAAAGTTTCAATTCTGAACGGTGGTCTTACACCAGGGCGACACTGAGAGTATCTTCCACTCTGGAACGTGCAGCAAATATACTATATATTATTTTGAATGAATAAATTGTGAAATAACACAAATTAATCAAATGAAATTTATTTGCGACGCCGGGATTCGATCCCGCGACCTTCGGATTGTGAGTCAAGAGCCTTACCGCTGGACTACGCCGGCCGATTAATGTCAAACGTGTGTATACATTGTGTGTGAGTGTGTAGGAATCTGTACGTAAATGTGTACAGGAGTGACGAACGTATGAATCTATCCCTCCCATTGCGGGTCCCTTCCTCTCCTGTAATTTCCTAAAAAGACCCTCCACACAGCAACCCCAAAGATAGGCCCTTAGAGGAATTATTTTCTTTGGGGCTTCCTGTGTGGAGCTAATGTAAAAATATAATATAAAATTCTTATCAACGTCATGCCGGTCTTAAAGTTTGGCTTGTACCATACCTACATTTGGAAACATGTTCTAGGTCTTGGCGGGACGTGTGCTGAGACGGAAGACTGTGTAGTGGGAGACAGCGTTTGTTCCGACTCTAAGAAATGTGAATGCAAAGACGACTTCATACCAATGGAAAATAAACGTTGCTTAAACTGTAAGTAACTAAATCAATATTCTTCTGAATGTGTTTTGTGTTTGTTTTTTTGACGTGATAACGTCTTATAAATCACGATGTCACGATGTCACGTTCCGCCTGAGCCGGGCGTACAAGCGAGGGCGCTGAATAAGCGTTTGGCCTAAGCGTTCAGCGAGAGCGCGGAACAAGCGATAGAGAGGCACGATCGGCCTAAGCGTTCGACTTGTGACTGTAAATTTATATGTAAAAGTTTTCTTATGACGTTATCACGAAAAAAAATTTTTTTTCATTCAAATTCGCTTACTACTGGAGCGACAGCGCAATTTAAAAACTTTTTTCTCCGATTGCCCGACATTTTTGGTAATCATTTTGAATATTTTCCGTCCGAATTAAAAAAAATCATACCTCCAAATTTTGATATAGAGACATACAAACTGATTATAGTTCTATATAGCCAATAAATTCACCTATCTTTTGACCGTTACCACATATTCGTAGGATATATAAAATAAACATTATTAAATCGTAAACTTCTACTTAATTACTTACAAATCAGGAAAATTTGCCAAAAGTGGCAGCAAAGCAATTCAAGGTATTTTAAGTACTGCTATATTGTGGCAAAAAGCGCTCCATTGGTGTAACTAGTTTTGAAGTTTGTCAGTAGGAAGTCTAAATAACTGACTCATCAATGAATTGAGGTTAACTAACGAAGCTCTTAGCATTGAAAGAAATCGTGTGCGCAATTCATAAACCTAATTAATTCATCTAAAGCCTCAATTACATAGAGCGCTTTTAAAAACTACTTGCCGGTAAGTTTAAAAGCGAGATTGTCATGATGACACACAAAACTATCTACTCGCTCAGTAGCAACAGTAGCAGCTAAAATAACGACTCTCGCGCCATGCAACTCTGTCGACATTTTGTAGAAAACTTGATTTTGCAGAAAAAGGGCTGCCGCCCGAACTAGTTCTGACAGACGAAATCAGCTGTTGGTGGGCCGCCATCTTTAGGCAAACACTAGCGAGTAGCGAGTAAAGTTGACCACATTTCAACTTTTTTCGTAGATTGTCCACAATCTGACCGTTAGCAAGTAATACGATGACACTGAGCGAGTTTACCAACAGGTAGTGAATTTCCCAGATAGTAGCTTGTAAACTTGCTCTACGTAATTGAGACTTAAGACGCCATCAATTTATTTTATTTTTATTTTTTTATTTTTATTTTATTTATTCATACACGCCTTGAAGGCTTTTACAGAATCACATTATTCAAGTTACACATGTTATTCAGGAGTATAATTGTAAGATTGAAGTATATAACATTATAAACTGTACTTTAAGGATACAAACAGGTTTAATATGTACATAGGTATGTAGTTTCGTTATCATTAAAATTGTACAAAGGAGTTAAAAAGTTTACATAGTGTAATAATGGTAAAACAGAAGAGTGCTTAAGATACTTAAAAGTAGTTATTGAGGAACGTGTAGGTATTTACTATGTTGATTTTATTATTAACTTGATCGTGAATAAATTGTTCGAAAGCAAGTTTTTCAAGAATTCAGCAAAATTAACGCAGCAATAAATAGTACCTACACATAGAAGAAAATAAATAAAAAATACATGAGTTGTAATATCTTGAAAAGTTATACAGATGAGTTCAACAAGTGTATAGTGTGATAGTAAAAAAGTAAAACATAGTACAAATTATGGTACAAAAAGTACAAGATAATATTAATACAAAAGAGAGAGGATAAAAAGGTAAGTACTAAGGTAATCTTTGTATACATAAGTATTAAATTTTGTTTTTATTGTGAACATGAAGAGACCATCGATTTTAATTTAATCATTAATATATTATTATTGATAGGGCACCAAGATTTAAATAGAAATTTAAGTCAATGTGAGTTAATTATTATATTGATAACAATAAATACGAGAGGATTGTTGTTAATTGTGTTCTTATTTGGCTACCTTTATTATTCACATATTTCATGTTTTGCGATAATTAATAATTTGATAAAGGTGCAATTGATTGATATTTATGGCTTTATTTTAAATATTCTAATATACTGAGTTTGAATTTAGACACAGATTGGTGACGATAAATGTCGATTGAGTTGTATTTATTTCCGAGTAAATGAAGTCTTTGGATGGGAGAGTTTATAAAATAATTATTAGCGGAATTGGTAACAGAATACAATGCATTCGACCGAGTTTCGCGAGTAGGTACTCGCAAATTAATAAAATTTGTCAAATCGAGGGCGTCCAGTCTGCCATTCGAAATTTTGAAAAGACAAACTAAATCACTTTTTATGCGCCTTGATGTCAAATCGGTTATGTTAAGTAATTCCATTAGGTATATATAATTAAGTTCTTCAATCGGTATACCCAGTTTGTAGTTAATAAATCTTAAAAACTTATGCTGAACTCTTTCAATTTTTTGTTGGTGGGTTTTATATAATGGAGCCCAGATAGTAGAATTATATTCTAAGTTGCTTCTCACCAACCCAGTGTACAACAATTTAAAGGAATTAATTGATTGAAATTCTTTAACTGTTCTCAGAATAAACCCCAGACATTTCATGGCCTTATTGGTTATTTCATTTATATGAGGAACAAACGTTAATTTATTGTCAAAAATAATACCGAGGTCTTTAATTTGTTCTACTCTTTTAAGAAAAATGTTGTTGATGCTATAATTAAATTTAATGGGATTTTTTATTCGAGCAAAAGTAATTGTTTGACATTTTTCAATATTGAGAAACAGTTCATTTAGGGTGCACCACTCTTGTAGCCTCACAAGATTTGATTGTAATATACAACAGTCATTCGGATTAGTTATTGTTTTATAAATTTTAAGGTCATCTGCAAATAATAGAATCATAACTCCATCGAAAATGGTGGTTATGTCGTTGATAAATAATGAAAACAACACTGGACCCAGATGTGACCCCTGTGGAACACCGGTGTATACTTCAAACTGGTGTGAAAAGTGCGAATTGAGTTTAACTGATATTTTTCTTTTACGTAAATAACTTTCAAACCATCTCAAAATATGCCCCGTTATTCCAAATGATCTTAGTTTATGAATAAGGATTTTGTGTGAGACTTTGTCGAAAGCTTTACTAAAGTCTGTGTATACAGCATCTGTCTGAAGACGATTATGCATCGTACTAAATAATTTTCCTGATAGATCATTAAATTTGTGAGAGTAGACCGTTTTGACATGAAACCGTGTTGTCGATGTGAAATTACTTTATTGATCTCAGGCGAGAGTTTAGATAGCAGAGCAGATTCAAATACTTTTGGGATGGACGACTGTATACATATAGGTCTGTAATTGGAAATATCAGATTTATCTCCTTTCTTAAAAATTGGAGACAGAAAGCTTGTCTTCCATTTTTTCGGAAAGGTGCCAGTTTTTATTGACAAGTTGAAAATTTTAGTAAGGGGATAAGTCAAGACTGATATGCATTTCGATAAGAAGATTGGGGGAATGTTATCAGGGCCAGCTGATTTGTTCAGGACGAGAGATTTTAATATAGTTCTAATGTCACTTTCTTCAAATTTGCACCGATTGAAATCGATTTGGTTATAATTGGATGTAGTGGCATTAAACAATGGAGAATTATTTGTTGAATCATAGACTTTGCTGAAGAATTCAGCAAACAAATTGACAACTTCTTGGGGATTATCGGCCAATTTGTTATCCAAATACATGTTAGAGGGTATACTGGAGTCAATATTATTAAGCATGTTTGAGAATTTATAAATATTTTGAGGGTCGGCGAGAGCCAATTCTTCACAGTTATCTATGCACTTTTTGTAACATAACTTGGACATTTTTTTGGTAGTCATTCTTAGTTCGCAAAATTTTGCGTAATCAATGGGATCGCGTGATGATTTGTAAGCTTTATGAGCAATTTTTTTGTCTCTAATTATTTTAATAAGATCTTTACTAAACCATTTTGGGTAATTACGTGCATAAATTTTTGAAATGGGTACAAATAAATCGATCGCGTTATTTAGAATTAAGTAAAATTTATCAACAATTTCATTGATGTTTTCTTCATTGTTCAAAAAGTCCCAGTCGGTTGAAGATATAAGGTTAATGATTTGATTATAGTCTGCTTTGAAAAAGTTTAATTTTGTTGATGAAGAAGGATTTTTTTTTGTTACCGAACTGTTACATTCAATTATTAGAGGGGGGTGGTATTTGTCGACAGGGAGAATGGATTCAGCAGATGCGGATACTTTTACTGATAATGAATTGGAAAATACTAAATCGAGAAGTCGGGAGCTAACATTGAATACATAGTTTAACTGTCGAAGACTTAAAAAATTTGACATTTCGATAATATCATGAGAACCGTGGTAGATGTTGTCCGTGCATGCAGTTTTATTGTTATCAATGTCCCATTCAACATTAGGCAGATTGTAGTCACCCGTCAAAATTATAGCGGCGCCAGGAAATCTCCTTCGGATTGTTTCAACCTCATGGTAGTGGTCCTTGTATAGTTGAGCGTCGGAGGAAGGGGGAAAGTAGACGCAGCCGATAATAATTTTTTCCTTTTTGGTGGATACCATGACGAATAGTTGTTCTATATGCGTAAAGATGCATTTGAGTTGTCTTGAATTATATTTTTTATTTATGGATACTAATACTCCTCCTCCTCTGGATTTATTTCGCCAAAGTGGTTGAAATATGACTAAAGACCTCATCAACTAATTAACTCCCGTTTAGTGTCAAAAAAATTAATGCAGACTTTCAATACATTTTCAAATTAGTAATTTAATTCAACATTACCAATTAATTAATATTTTTACGTAATTGTTTGGCGTTTGACGTTTCGGAAAGTGAGTTCATAGAAAACACCTTCAGTGTTGCCAGCGTATATCGATTTTTTATTTATTCCCCGTCAATATTGGTTCGGCTGTCAACAGTGAAACAGTGCTATCGAAACAGTGCAGTGAATATCGATATAAAATCATCGGTTTCGTTAAGCTTATCGATCGAGTTATCGATTAATTTTGAAGTTTTAGTCAATAAGATATATAAGTATACAAACATGAAATAGATTTTTTAAAATTTGTTTTCTAGACTTTATGTCCGGGTTAAATCTTCCCCTCAGGAAAAACTTAACCCTTCCGCACACTTTTCCACAAATGATCATCTAGTCAATCCACGCGATGTAATTGTATAAGTATAATGCTTAGTTCACACTGAGCTATATATCTGCGAGCAGATATCTGTTGATTCGCGAGCGCTTATCTTTTGTCCTTTCACACGAGGCTATCAAATATGTCTTCTTGTGGTAGGAGAGGGGGTCAGTCGAATTAGGGAGCGGCAACGGAACGCATATTTTTTGTACTGAAATCTGTCAACTTGACATCTGTCATCCACGGGTCTAGGCAGCTCCGTAATTACAATGACCCCCTCCTGTTTTAGTCGGAGAAGGGGAGAGTTATCTTCTGGGATATCGCGTCTGGAGCGGTTACTTCTGAGATGTGTATTGTCTATGATTGATCTGCGCTTAAAAACGCTTAGGTGTGAACGGTCTGAAGGGATTGTATGGAGAGCGTTATTCGGCGTGCTATGATCTTTTATATTTGATAGCGTAGTGTGAACCAGCTCTTATAAATACAAAACTATACAAGAACAACACGTCAACCTACCAGAGACCAAATGGGAAAATACTTCACCGACTCCAGATATTTTCATATCAGAGGGTTCGGCTCGATAGAACTCCTAACTGGACCGATAAATCCTACTGATCCCTCAATATAAATATTTAAAAAATCTTTCGTAATCCTACATGTGTTTAATATGACTGATTTTTGCATTTTTATATAAAGATTCTTTGATAAATCTAATAAGCCTAAATTTTGAATGAGAGAGCTAGGTATAATGCCAGTAGCCGAAATAACAAATGGTAATATTTTTGTAGTCCGAGAATGCCAAATTCTTTTAATCTCATTTCCTAAATCTGTATATTTTCTAATTTTTTCAGAAACAGATTTTTGAATCAATAATATTATTATTAAACGCCTTGTTTTCAGTGGTATCGAACCAGAAAGACGAGTGCTCGATAGACGCGCAGTGCTGGCCGGCCGTCGGGGAAAACTCCACTGTCTCGTGCAATGCCGGGACCTGTCGGTGCACGGATGACAGCCACTACAGGGACAACCGATGCTGGAAAAAAACAGGTATGCAAATTTTTGAACTTTCCATTTATTTTAATTTCTGGTGTATTAAGTCCTTTGATGCATTTGAAGAGCTATCTAGATTAATTTTACAATATTTTTTCTGGTACCAGCACTTCGTGACGTCTGCGCCAGGACATCCCAGTGCTACGTGGCGAATGATGTTCTCAGAACTGAGTGCAGGAATTCTATGTGCCAGTGCATTATTGACTTCAAGGAGGAAGTCAACCCCGATACCTGCAGTAAGCTTTTTCTTCTTGTTTTTCTTTTTCTTTTAATTCTTTTTTCTTTTTTGTTTTCTATTTTTTCTTTTTTTTTCTTTTTTTCTTAACTTTTTTTTCTTCGTCGTTTTTTTTTCTTATTCCTCTTTTACTAAATCTTCTTTTCCTTTATTTTGTCCTTTTTTATTTTTTTTCTATTTTTCTGTTTATCGTTCTCTCTCTAACCATGTCTTCATCAAATTTTATGTAATCCACAATTTTTGCCTTGAATAATTTTAACTTTATCTTCAACAATTTTTATAAATCTTCAACAGTTTTAACCTTCAACAATTTTAACTTTATGTTCAACAATTTTAACCTTCAACAATTTTAACTTTATGTTCAACAATTTCAACCTTCAAAAATTTTAATTTATCTTCAACCGTCAACAATTTTAACTTAATCTTCAACAATTTAAACCTTCAACAATTTTAACCTTCAACAATTTTAACTTTATGTTCAACAATTTCAACCTTCAACAATTTTAATTCATCTTCAACCGTCAACAATTTTAATTTAATCTTCAACAATTTTAACCTTCAACAATTTTAACCTTCAACAATTTTAATTTATCTTCAACCGTCAACAATTTTAACTTAATCTTCAACAATTTTAACCTTCAACAATTTTAACCTTCAACAATTTTAATTTATCTTCAACCGTCAACAATTTTAATTTAATCTTCAACAATTTTAACCTTCAACAATTTTAACCTTCAACAATTTTAATTTATCTTCAACCGTCAACAATTTTAATTTAATCTTCAACAATTTTAACCTTCAACAATTTTAACCTTCAACAATTTTAATTCATCTTCAACCGTCAACAATTTTAATTTAATCTTCAACAATTTTAACCTTCAACAATTTTAACCTTCAACAATTTTAACTTTATGTTCAAAAATTTCAACCTTCAAGAATTTTAATTAATCTTCAACCGTCAACAATTTTAACTTAATCTTCAACAATTTAAACCTTCAACAATTTTAACCTTCAACAATTTTAAATTTATGTTCAACAATTTGAACCTTCAACAATTTTAATTTATCTTCAACCGTCAACAATTTTAACTTAATCTTCAACAATTTAAACCTTCAACAATTTTAACCTTCAACAATTTTAACCTTCAACAATTTTAACCTTCAACAATTTTAACTTTATGTTCAACAATTTCAACCTTCAACAATTTTAATTCATCTTCAACCGTCAACAATTTTAATTTAATCTTCAACAATTTTAACCTTCAACAATTTTAACCTTCAACAATTTTAACCTTCAACAATTTTAACTTTATGTTCAAAAATTTCAACCTTCAAGAATTTTAATTTATCTTCAACCGTCAACAATTTTAACTTAATCTTCAACAATTTAAACCTTCAACAATTTTAACTTTATGTTCAACAATTTGAACCTTCAACAATTTTAATTTATCTTCTACCGTCAACAATTTTAACTTAATCTTCAACAATTTAAACCTTCAACAATTTTAACCTTCAACAATTTTAACCTTCAACAATTTTAATTTATCTTCAACCGTCAACAATTTTAATTTAATCCTCAACAATTTTAACCTTCATCAATTTTAACCTTCAACAATTTTAACTTTATGTTCAACAATTTCAACCTTCAACAATTTTAATTCATCTTCAACCGTCAACAATTTTAATTTAATCTTCAACAATTTTAACCTTCAACAATTTTAACCTTCAACAATTTTAACTTTATGTTCAAAAATTTCAACCTTCAAAAATTTTAATTTATCTTCAACCGTCAACAATTTAAATTTAATCTTCAACAATTTTAACCTTCAACAATTTTAACCTTCAACAATTTTAACCTTCAACAATTTTAACCTTCAACAATTTTAATTTATCTTCAACCGTCAACAATTTTAACTTAATCTTCAACAATTTTAACCTTCAACAATTTTAACCTTCAACAATTTTAATTTATCTTCAACCGTCAACAATTTTAATTTAATCTTCAACAATTTTAACCTTCAACAATTTTAACCTTCAACAATTTTAATTTATCTTCAACCGTCAACAATTTTAATTTAATCTTCAACAATTTTAACCTTCAACAATTTTAACCTTCAACAATTTTAATTCATCTTCAACCGTCAACAATTTTAATTTAATCTTCAACAATTTTAACCTTCAACAATTTTAACCTTCAACAATTTTAACTTTATGTTCAAAAATTTCAACCTTCAAGAATTTTAATTAATCTTCAACCGTCAACAATTTTAACTTAATCTTCAACAATTTAAACCTTCAACAATTTTAACCTTCAACAATTTTAAATTTATGTTCAACAATTTGAACCTTCAACAATTTTAATTTATCTTCAACCGTCAACAATTTTAACTTAATCTTCAACAATTTAAACCTTCAACAATTTTAACCTTCAACAATTTTAACCTTCAACAATTTTAACCTTCAACAATTTTAACTTTATGTTCAACAATTTCAACCTTCAACAATTTTAATTCATCTTCAACCGTCAACAATTTTAATTTAATCTTCAACAATTTTAACCTTCAACAATTTTAACCTTCAACAATTTTAACCTTCAACAATTTTAACTTTATGTTCAAAAATTTCAACCTTCAAGAATTTTAATTTATCTTCAACCGTCAACAATTTTAACTTAATCTTCAACAATTTAAACCTTCAACAATTTTAACTTTATGTTCAACAATTTGAACCTTCAACAATTTTAATTTATCTTCTACCGTCAACAATTTTAACTTAATCTTCAACAATTTAAACCTTCAACAATTTTAACCTTCAACAATTTTAACCTTCAACAATTTTAATTTATCTTCAACCGTCAACAATTTTAATTTAATCCTCAACAATTTTAACCTTCATCAATTTTAACCTTCAACAATTTTAACTTTATGTTCAACAATTTCAACCTTCAACAATTTTAATTCATCTTCAACCGTCAACAATTTTAATTTAATCTTCAACAATTTTAACCTTCAACAATTTTAACCTTCAACAATTTTAACTTTATGTTCAAAAATTTCAACCTTCAAAAATTTTAATTTATCTTCAACCGTCAACAATTTAAATTTAATCTTCAACAATTTTAACCTTCAACAATTTTAACCTTCAACAATTTTAACCTTCAACAATTTTAACTTTATGTTCAAAAATTTCAACCTTCAAAAATTTTAATTTATCTTCAACCGTCAACAATTTTAATTTAATCTTCAACAATTTTAACCTTCAACAATTTTAACCTTCAACAATTTTAACTTTATGTTCAAAAATTTCAACCTTCAAAAATTTTAATTTATCTTCAACCGTCAACAATTTTAACTTTATCTTCAACAATTTAAACCTTCAACAATTTTAACCTTCAACAATTTTAACTTTATGTTCAACAATTTCAACCTTCAACAATTTTAATTTATCTTCAACCGTCAACAATTTTAATTTAATCTTCAACAATTTTAACCTTCAACAATTTTAACACTCAACAATTTTGAACTTCTACAGCTTTATACTTCAATTTTAGCCTTATTAAATTTTATAGTCCAGTCACTTAAGCTAAAAAAAGGGGATAACCTCCTAATGAAACGGAATAAATTGAAAATTTGAATTAACATTTATTTTGATATTTTACATGTTGTCTCAAAAGTCTCATAAGGTCACGTGTGAGCGTCTTTAGATATATAAGGTCAAAGGTCACGAAAATCAGTTTCTTTAAAATATCCTTTTTATATTTTACCTCAAATCGTATTTGCATTCAAGTAAAAGTTGTAGAATATAAAATTTTCTACAAATTTTGCCTGAAATAATTTTTTATACGCTTAACCGTTTTGAAGATAGAGCGCGTAGAGTGTGGAGCGCTCAGCCGTACACGCCACGGCGCGAGGTCAATGGCGAACTCCAGTTCATAGTACGGTTCTTTATTCGTTAAATATTAGTTTATTAACTATTTAATATATTTTATTTAAAAAATCAAATAGGTCATCCCAAGTGGTTCGCTGCGTTTGGTGATTTAGCATGGGTGCCCGGGTTCATGAGGTGAGGTTTGTCTAGGTCTTGGAGGCGGATGACCAGAACACACTGAACCCCAGATTCCTACCCACCCCTTAAACCCTTTTCCTTCCCAGAACTCTCCTTTCCTTCCTTTCCTTAAAAAAAAACCCTCCACACAGCATCCCCGAAGATGACATAGGCCCTGCAGGAAATTATTTTCTTCAGGGCCTCCTGTGTGGAGCTTATGTAAAAAAAAAACCCCTCCGCCATAGGTCATCCCGAGTGGTTCGCTACGTTTGGTGATTTAGCAGGGGTGCCCGGGTTCATGGGGTGACGTTTGTCCAGGTCTTGGAGGCGGATGACCAGGACACACTGAGCCCCAGATTCCTACCCATCCCTTAAACCCCTTTCCTTCCTAGAACTCTCCTCCATTTCCTTCCCTTAAAAAAACCCTCCACACAGCATCCCCAAAGATGACATGAAAAAAAATTCGACAATTTCAACCTTGTACAATTATTTAAATCTTATATATTTTTTATCTTAAATTCAATAATTTTAACCTGATATTCAACAGCGCGTAATTACTACCCAAATTCAGTGTCCTTTTCTAAAAATTGCTTCTCAATATATGCAGTAAAAATGGCACAAATCAGAAATCCAAATTATTTTATTTTTTATTTATCAAAAGTATACAATACAGAATATAGTATATTATATAAAGCATTGTACTCCCAGGAGTTAATAAACTCATTGCGGGAATGATACGCATTACATGAAACATATAGCTGTATGTACTAAATGGACATATGATGGGGACATACACAACATTATTATTTCAGATAGTCATTAATAAGATGAAGTTTGAGCATGTTAGTTTGGGTCTTTTTACATTGACTTGCACGTTTGATCTCGTTGGGTAGTTGATTATATTTTGTGTGAGCTATGTATTCTAGGGATCTTAGTCCATATTTTGTTGATTTGATTTTTGGTATATGAAGTTTGTTGTGATTTCTTGTGTTGTGTTGGTGTACGTCGCAATTGTAATAGAGTGTAGTGTTGGAATGTGCCGAGTGTTGAATTACTTGTAATATATTTTTAGTTATTTCAAAAGTGGGAATGGTATTAAAAGGAAGTATTTGGGTGTTTCTGTAGTTGTCTTTGACATGTGTGTCCCAAGGTAGACTGAAAATATTTCGCAGGGCTCTATTTTGGACGACTTGGACTTCTGAAATCATTTTTTTTGTAGCAAATCCCCAGATTCCGGCGAGATATATTAGATGTGAGTGAATCATAGCATGGTAAATCGATTTTAATGGAGAGGGAGGAAGTAACCCGCGAAGTCTATATAAAACACCAGTTATAGGAGTAATTTTGGATAGAACATGTTTAAATTGGTGATTCCATGTGAGTTGTGAATCAATGAAAAGGCCAAGATATTTTGTAACATCAGCCCTTTCAAGGCGGTTATTATCAAGACTTATATTAAGACTTACATTTTTTTTATATGCAAACAGTATGTAATGTGTTTTTTTATGTTTAGGCTAAGTTTGTTTAGTCGCAGCCAGTTTGCCAGGCAAGCTATATCCCTTTCCATTTCCTTTTCAAGTTCGTTTAAATCATTATTGTGATAAAGAATCACTGTATCATCTGCATAGAGTTGTATTGTACCCTTAAGTCCCCATTTAGCAATATCATTTATATATATTAAAAATAGTAATGGTCCAAGTACGGAGCCCTGAGGCACGCCACATTTTATCGTTCCCATGCTGCTTGTCCCTTTTCCAACAAAGGTCTGACAGTGTCGGTTAGAGAGGTAGCTACACAGTAACTTCAGGGGAGTGCCTACTATGCCTAGGTAAAAGATTTTAAATTCTATAGGTAAAAAAATTTAAATTCTATAGATTTATCGAAAGAACATAATATTATATTATGGCTGAACAATCTTAAAACATTATTAAAGCTAAATTTTACCGACTGGTATCCCCGAGAATCGCTCTCCGGTCCAGTGCATGATATTGCAAAATTATTCCGGTTCCCGCGTTCGCCTTGTGCGGCTGCTTTACTTTCCCTCCCGTGTAACTAATTTAATTTTGTACCAATTTTTTTTATAAAATATAACGTTACTTGTAAATAAATTTGACCGCATAATCAAGAGTTCTTATTGGAAAATTTTCCCTTCACACGCATCTCAGTTTACAGTAAGGCTGTAAGCTGCAAATCCAAGACAAAATAAAATACCTAATTCACCACCTTTCCAAAATATGTTTAAATATTATTTTTGTTCACAGGTGGCGCCTTGTCAACAATTGGTGGCCAAGTTTCTCTATTGCTGTTATCAACTGTCATCGTTAAAATGTTCTTTGGGTTATAAATTCCTTCACATAAAACCAGTGCTAATATAATTCAAAAAGAAGTAATTTGTACTGTTGTTTAATAAACGATTTTTAAACATTTGTTATTTATTTTGTTTATGTTTTGTAATTTATCCACTTTTCCACATCCTCCGTTTGCTCGAGAATTCAGAAGATCTTTTTTTAAATTTTTCGCCAACATAAAAAAATCGAAACCTTCGAATTTTAACGTAGAGACATAAAAACTTATTATAGTGCTATATAGCCAATAAATCAATCTGTATTTTACCGTTTATCTCATATTTGTAGGATTTATAAAAAAATATATAAAAAATTGTAAAGTTTATAACCGCGAGAATCCTGCGTGTTTGTTACTTTGAAACTGCAGTGAGAAGTAATTAAATGAAGTAATTAACTAAAAAAATGTAACAAAGTAACAAAATAATGTTTTGCCCAATAATTTGAAGAGCGCAAAACTTACATACAAGCTACTCATATGCCTTTGGAGCGCCATTTGGCCCTTTGGAGGGCCATATAAAAAAAAAAAGCAAATTCACAGTAGCGCAACAACCGTCCTGCGACACGTGCTGCCAATGACTGTGATGTCCTTGAATTTCAATGCGATACGCGCAAAAGATAAAGCAAGAGAGAGCAAAATATAAAAAAGGGTTAAAATGCTTGTTAGAACTTTGTCAATAAAAGTTGTAAAATATAAAATTTTCTACAAAGTTTGCATTCAATACTTTTTTAAATGCTTAACCGTTTTGAAGATAGAGCGCGTAGAGTGCGGAGCGCTCAGCCGTACACGCCATGGCGCAAGGTCGATGGCGAATCCCAGTTCATAGTACGGATTTTATTCGTTAAATATTAGTTTATTAACTAGTTAAAATATTTTATTTATAAATCAAATAGTCATTTCATTTTTGAAAAACATGTAGTTAGAACCTTACCCAAATGAGGTGATGAAATGTTAGGTATGTTTTTAGGTTTTCACGGCCAAAAAGTATTTTTGTTTTTGGGGTGTTATGCCGTGTTTCGCTACCTCCTTCTTTAGCCAACGTTTCGGACGGCGTTACAGTGTCCATCATCAGGGCAGATGAGCAAATGATATTGGTGAGAGTGTTTACTTATGTGTGTCGAAGCGATACCGTGCTGCCAGCTCCATTTCTCTACGAGCTGGTGTTAGAAAAAATTCAGCATGGTTTTTTGCGTTTAGCTTTGGTGTAGCCGTCAATTACTGGATACCAAGAACTATTGAGCTTAGCTAAAACCACATCAATATTAAAAGAGACGACGGAGCAATTTTTACCTCATGTGGGTATTTAAAATATAACCTAGCTATTACAGAGTTAAGAGGTCTCGTGTTTCATGAGTTGGAAAAAAAATCTTATATAAAAACCCTATTAAAATTGCATGTTTTGCCCAGCATCAACATCTTCAGCATCAGCACCGGCAGCCGGCGGCTATGTATACATACATTTCTGTTTGTGTTATGCTGGGAGTGGGAAGGAGGCCGTCATGTCCTTTTTATTTGGAGTTCTTCCACATTTGTATTCGGGAATGAGGGAACCATGAAAAACCTTATCCGTAAAGATTCGGCCGGCAGTCAATTTGAAACTGAGCGGCCTTCAGTAATATCGGTGAATGAAATCCTACATTGAGTGGTGTGGGGTGTGTGTCTGTTTTTTTTTATGTAAATACATATACTTCATGGGACTAAAAAGAATAAACGTATTTACTGGTATTATATTTAGGTATTTATTTATTTCTATATATTACAGTATTTACCTATAGATCAATTTCGAAAACATTTTTACATAATATATTTTGTAATTTTATTGTTGGGTGTAAGGTAGGTTTGTGAAGGTGAAACTGTGGATAGGTATTGTTGTATGTTTCGTGAACACCTCACTAGGAGAACCTGTGCTGAGGTGTTTACGTGTTTATTTATGTTTATGTATGACAAGTATTTATGTGTTGTAATAGAAAGTTTTATATGATTTTTTTTTTTCAAATTTTAATATTTATTTTACATTGGTTATTTAGAAGAGCAAAAAAAGTATTTAAATATAATAAAAAATATATAAATATATATATATATATATATATATATATATATATATATATATATATATAAACATACACATACATACACATCCATAAAAATACATGTACCTGCACACATGCATATAAATATATATATACATACGTATACATACGCATACACATTCACATACACATACATATATGTACACACATATATAAATTGTAAGTGTATGTATAGTTGTTGGATACTTGAAAAACTACTTAATTTTTAGGTTTATTTAATTTTATACTTTTTATAGTTTTGTTATGTTTGGTTGGGAATAATAATAATAATAATAAAAATAAATAGGTAGGATTTATCGGTTCAGTTAGGAGTTCTATCGAGCCGAACCCTCTGATATGAAAATATCTGGAGTCGGTGAAGTATTTTCCCATTTGGTCTCTGGTAGGTTGACGTGTTGTTCTTGTATAGTTTTGTATTTAGTATACTTATACAATGCAATTACATCGCGTGAATTGACTAGATTAGCATTTGTGGAAAAGTGTGTGGAAGGATTAAGTTTTTCCTGTGAGGAAGATTTAACCCGGACATAAAATCTAGAGAACAATTAATTAAAAAATAAGGTCTTTATTCCAGGATGTGGGGAGGGGAGTGCAATCCCACACATCCCATATAGGGTATAATTACATATGTTATTATATATGAATATTAATTACATATGAATAAATAAAAAGATAAAAATTAACAAAATAAAAAAAATTAAAAAAGAGAAGCATCATTAGATACACTATTCACAAAAAAATATAGTTAAGTCTTTAAATCAGGTTCTTGTTGTTCCATCGGATCTCAGATTGTAGGAGCCAGTGTTTTTTTCCAATATTCATCTATGCTCGATCCTGGAATCAGACGGGCTTCCATGATGAGGATATTACTGGAGTGGTTCATCCTTCCCTCAGTCCTGCAATCCTTGTTCTTAATAGAGCTTCGAATCCTGGAACTCTCCCTTCTGTGAACATTGAAGAGGCACTACAGTACCTGGGAAGTCCGAACATTAGACGGTATGCATTATTATATTGCACCCGAAGCCTTTCCATGGTCCTTTTTTTGAAATTTGCCCAGAGCTCGCACGTGTACAGGGTGGTACAAAAGGCTAGGAAGAGCGTCCTTTTTACCCGTGGGCTGCAGAGCCGAAATCTTCTGCTGAGCATATTGCATTTTATGCTAAGTACTCTCCTCTGCCTGTCGATGTCTTCATCATCCGTTAATTAATGTTTTGTATAAAGTTAATATCGTCGCTTTAGTTCGTTTTTGTCCAACAGACCAAAACGTAAATCATGAGAAATAGCGCTTTGAAGTTTTTTTTACGAAAAAGGCATATATAATGAAATTAGCTAAATTGTTAGTTTATTAAAATATTTTAAAGTGTTAGAAATTATATTTTTTATAAACAATAAGTTCTAAATGCTTAATTACGCAGAAAACACGTTTTTAATTTGGATGTTGGCCAAAGTGTCGAATTCTTGTTTGCGAAAGTTGGATATTGGATAAAGGAGACTGGATATTGGACAAGAGCGCTTAACTCTTGCGTAAAGTTGCTTTATCTAACGTGCTTGGTATTACAGGGAGATCGGAAAGAATTTAAAATCATTGAACTTTGATATCCAAAGATTTAGCTTTAGGTGTCGTATGTTTTCGAGGTGAGACCTAAATATTCGGGTGTGATTTTTAAATAGTTTCTGAGAACATTCGACAATTGTTTTAGAAATAATTTATCACTTGATTGAGAAACCAGTTTAAAATACCGCCCAAGAGTCCCAACTCCCAACTGCATGGAGCCAGTCAGACTATGACATACCCGATCGGGGTATTTTGTGAGACTGAATGTAGCGTGGAAGGGAAGCAGTTAGGAATGTTGGTAAGTGCCTGGCTATTCAGATCTGGTTATCAAACACGGCTAAAGACTTTTCAAGCAATGCTTCAATTTGAAATGGTGGTCTTACACCAGGGTGATACTAAAAGTATCTTCCACTCTGGAACGTGCCGCAAATACACCATATGTAATATTTTACGGTGACCGGACAAGTCAGAATAAAACCAACTCAGAACCACCTCAGAAAAGTCATTAGAAGTGATGAAAAAAAATGATTAAATAAGTTACGTTAGGTTAGGGTTATGGGTTATTTTAAAATATTTTTTTTTCATAGCTTTTGATGACTTTTCAAAGAGGTGTTGGGTCGACTTTATTCTTAGTTGGCATGGAACCATATTTTACATAAAAATCCTTTTTTATTGATTTGTGTTATTTCACTTTTTGATCATTAAAAAGCACACTTATACATGTACGTTTTTATTTTAATAATTAAGTTGTGAAATATTATTATTTTTTTACATTAACTCCACGAGGAAAATGATCTTAGGGGATGCTATGTGGAGGGTATTTTTAAGTAAGGGAAGGATAGAAAGGAAGAAAAAAGGTATGAGGGGTGGGTAGGAATCTGGGGGTCGGTGTGTCTGAGAGTAACGGACGAAAGAATCCATCCCTCCAATTGCGGTGCGCCGCCAAGACCTGGACAAACTTCACCCCTATTAGCTCGGGCACCCCTGCTAAATCACCAAATGTAGCGAACCACTTGAGGTGACCTACGGTAGAGGTGTTGGTTATCCAATAAATGGTTCCAGGGACAGCGGTACCCGTAACCCGCCTCCCAAATTACAAAAAAACTATCAAAATAAAAATTACTTGTGCACGCTGGGAATGAAACCCATGACTTCCGGATCGTTAGTCGGGTGCCTTACCCCTCGACCACGGGAGGCCGCCGTCTTATAACAGAAGTGTAGTATCCAACATTTAAAAAAAAAAAAAAAGATAATTCATAGGATTTCGAAACACAATAGATAGCTACAAGTTCTTTAGAAATGTCTAAAACAATAGACGACGAATTCTTTTTAAAAATGATTCTATGTTTGAACACATGGGATACGATTTATTTCTACTACACAATATATTGTGTAATAGAAATAAATAGACTTGTCAAAAAGAGATCATAAAACCTTTCTAACCACATTTAGCTCCGTAACAATAGTGTGTTCCGGTGTTTGAGACACAACTTAGTTGGGCCAAATTATTACAAGGGTTACGGGTTATTAGGGGCTGGAATGAAAGGAACTGGAAATGGATCTAGGAAATAAATAAGTAAAATGTATAGGATAAACATTAAAAATGTGCGAATAGTAATAAGGTTTTTATTGACATTCAATAGCTCTGAACAACAAAAAAACTGGAATAGGTAAGAAATAAACGAACACATAGAAATTTAAGGTACTCAATAAAGTATTAAAAAAAAGAAATGCTTTCATTATCATTCAGTGTACAATTCTCCCATGAAGATTTCAGTAAAAATAAATTTATGGGTACACAAACACAACATATCTTAAGATATTTCTCTATCATATAGAACTCGGCATGTATGATAATATATTATGTATACATAGGTTATATATTCGTTACAGAGTGATTCTAATAGCATTGGGTATTTCGATTATATAATATATTATGTATTCATAAAATATTCTAAATTGTCATTACTTATAACCACCCTGTAACGAACGATCAGTTAAAACAATTTGCTGAGAAAATAATGAAATATGAATTTCCTGCTTTGTTTTCCTTGGGAATTATTATTTTTTTCTACAGTTTACATCATTAGGAACTTTGTGTGGAGAAATCTCCTAGAAAACTACTAAAATAACTTCGTATATAGTAAAATCACAAGTGAAGGTGTTTACTTCCGAACGAATGTTTTAAATGAGAGCAATCACGTGGTCCTCAACTGCGATGCTATTGGCTGTTTGGTCTGTTCAAATTTCAAATTTCACAAGAAGGCCAAGATATCGCTTGGATGTTGGAGAAATTTATATGAAATGTAACTGAACGGCCGGTTTAAGAACGAAGGGTTCTTTTGGCCAACGTGTGGATGTTGGATTAACACGCTCGAAATGTTGTTTCATTTTGGAGGACGTAAGACAAACTGCGTTTTGAAAAACCTTTACGAAATTTTTTAAATTTTTTTTTTCACTTGTATTGTATAAATAAAGACTTTCTGAGAACAACTGCATACTTAACTCGATTTCGCTAAAAATGGTCTGTTGGCCAAAAACGAACTAGAGCGACGATATCTTGATTTTTAATCCAGTCAGTGATATATTTTTTATGGATGTTTGTAGATGTATTTGCAGATAATATTCGTTTCAAAGTAATAATAATAATAATAATAATAATAATAATAATAGTTTATTCCAGAATGTATGCAGGGGTAGTGCAATGCAATACATTCCATATTTTGAAATAACAGAAGCAATTTAGACAAATAATAGGTTAAGGCACATAGATAAAATAAATATAAAAAAACGAATAAGCATGAAAAACATGAGAAATGAAATTGAAAAAAATAGTAAACACTAAGATGAATGTAATGGGCATGAATGTAATGGGCATGCAATTAAAAAGTTTGGTTGCATAATACTGAAAGTGTCTTTGTCCATGCGTGGTGTGGGTTATCGGTATGTTCAGTGTTTTATTTGTTGAGGACCTGGTTTTTGTTATGGTTTTTGGTTGAATTGGAATGTGTTGTTTGTTTTGGACAAGGTATATTATAGCAGATTTGGCATAAAGTTGTCTATAAAAAGATATATATTATGTTAATATGTCTTTTATATAAAAAGATATATTAACATAATTCCGACTCTCTCATATTAGTTCCCAGTTCCTACCCGGGTTTCGTGTCAAAAGTAAAAGTATAATAATTTATGCTAATGGCAGCACTGAACGAACTTCACGCCAGACGCCATTTTCGCCACGACTTCGGCTGGCAATCGTCGCGAGAGACGTTTTAACCGTGTTGCCAAATTGTGAGGTTACAATTGTTTTTTTTTACGTTCCCTTCACTCAAACCGGCCCGACACGTTCCCAAAACACTCCTCAATAACCAGAGGACGCCATTAAACCGCAAAACCAGACAAAAGGACGAATCAAGCTGCCTTTTTGGGTCCTAACCTACTTTTTGGCGGAAGAACCCAATAGTAAAAAACGAACTGAAACAGAGACACGTGCTTGCTTGATTCTCTAAACATACGGCAGGATTAATTTGTGTTCCCGTGGGATTATTTGCGATTTAAAACGCATCGCAAAATGAAAAAACAAAGGTACGAGTGTAAATCAAATATTTACTTGACACGTTTAGTGTAATTATTGTGATTTTTTTCTTAGCGTGGTGTTTCAATTTTATATCTCGTTAAAATCGCTTTTAAAACTGTATATCTGTCTCGTATTTTGTGTGGTTTTAATTGTGTACGCGTCCTGTTTTATTTCTGGATGTTTTAAATGTCGTAGCCTATTTTTAGACGAAGTCCAGACGTGTTTTGAAAAAGATATAGGTTATGATCGCCATCTGTCAGAATATTTTTTCTGCAGTTTTTGATTTCAACAAACTCGCAACCTGATTATCTAGTATTCTATGTTTTATCGTATGTTATGCATCGCGGTGTGCAATGATTTAACGTTCTTCCTCTTTAACGCTAATTTCATCGGAACCTGTATTTTGTTTCACATTATCTGAATTGTATTCATTTACATTTACACCAAAATAATACCAACGAACAATAACCAGAATTATGCTCTAGGAATGTTTAGATCGGTCGAGCGAATGCCCATTGCACATTCTTCAACAATCAGTGGTAGTATCACCGATAGAGCGATATTGTGATTTTAAATACTGCATTTATAGTTGATTCAATTATGAAAAAATGTAAAGAAGGAAGAGACTTATTTTTATAATTTATTTTACTTTCTATAAAATATTATATTATTTCTGCCTTACTCCGCTTACTGGTTAATACGCAATATTTCTTATTCAAACAGTTAGATTTAGCTTTATTATCACGAAAAGTGAGTATTTACATCGGGGGAGACGAAAAAATTTGCAAAACATGCATGTTACATTTAAATTTTGTTGAAATTATTTCACTCGCACGGTATACGCCATTTTTATTTTCATATTTTTTTGGTTTACATTTCATAGACAATCATTAAATTAATATTAATTATAATTCCAAGATATTTAATATTAATTATATTAAATATCTTGGAATTATCATTGATAAATTTCTGAGAAGGGATAAACATATAGACTTAACTTCCGCAAAGGTCAGGAAACTTATACATTTTTTCATGGCAATTAGAAATATTCTCTGCGTTAAAGACATGAAACGAATTTACTTTGCCATGTGTAATTCCATATTAGATTATGCATCCTTAGGTTGGGGCGGTTGTACTAAAACAATACTTGATCCCTTAGCAAAATCTCAGAAATCACTTCTAAGAGTCATACTCAAAAAACCGTTCAGATACCCCAGCGATTCATTGTTCGAAGAGTTTCGTGTTCTTGATGTAAGGCAATTATATATCAGGAAAATCATAATACATACCCAAAAACAGCGGCTCCACTACACTTCCATAGACCATTATCATGACACCAGACATGCAAAGAGGAACCCAGTAGTTCCTCCCACCACTTATTCATCCTTAGCTCAAAGACAATTTTCGTACTTAGGCCCTAAATTGCTTAATCTTATACCCGATGCTTGGAAATCAAAAAGTGATAGCATTCTGCGTAATCTGGTAAATGATTGGCTTCTGGTCTTGGGGACAACTGAATGCGAAAATATGTTAAACAACAGCCATTAAATTTTCTTTTTTGTTGACATTCGTATATACTGGTATTATATTGGTATTTCTTACCTTAATATTATTTTTATACAATTTAAGTTTAAAAACTACAAAAAAAAATTTTCTTTGCATTTTCTTTTCTCTACTTTCTTTTTTCTTTTTTAATCCATTATTTTTTTTTTCTTACCCATTTTTTGATTTTCGAGTTGATTAATTCATCAAAATCAATACTAAAATTTCTTGAATTGGTTGAAGAGCGTAAGTGCTAATAAAAAATTAAAAAAGCACTTTTTTATTTTCTTTTGGAATGTTCTTGTTATTTCTCTTCTCTATATTTTATTTTCTATTTATAAATATATAATTTACACTTACAAGTAACTTCTTGTATCTACCATCAAAACCTTAATATTATTTATCAAATGTTATATTTAAGTTTAAGACAATATTATAGTCAACACACTATTTACATGTAAAATATCTGTTCATTTTGACTGTTCTAAAACGGGCAAATTGCCTAGTTGGACAGCCAAAGCTCATTAAAACAAAATATGTAATGTTTCTCAAAATAAAATAAATAAATAAATAAAATCAATCATCAATCAATGTTGCCAATCATAGAAAAATTATTATTGCCATATAAAACAATACATTATTCATTTTGAAGTGATTGCATTATTGACAAGTTTGAACCCGTATTTTCAACAGAAGAACATTATTAGGAAAAAAAGGTATTAGAATAATTACACATACCCGTTAGACAAACCTGCTTTGCCAAACAAACCATTTAAAACCTGGGATGTATATCTAAATGCTGATGACATCCAGCTTTTGCAGCTTGAATCTCAACCCAGGAATAATTCGAAGTAGATTCTGTTTTTATTTTGACGAGAATTATTTTATAAAGTTGGTACTTCCGACAAATGTCATATTTGATTGTCTATTAGTTAAAAAAGGAATATTTCGTATTATCCGTGGGCTTATACAAATTTACCAATATTATAATTATTTAAGTTTGGTAATCTTTTGATCGAACTGGACAAGTTTAATATGAATATTTTAGATTCACTTTAATTACTAAAAGGCAACTTTTTGCATCTGGGGCGACGGAAAATAAAGCATTTAACTTTTGAACGCCCTTGCGCCCCGGGTCCACTGCCCAAGAATTTTTTGTGAAATATTCGCACAATAATCACCGGTCTCATTTCATTTCAATTGCGTAAAATGAAAATTTACTTTGCGTACTGATACCGCGTCAATTTGCAGCCATTTATAATGATTCCCGTTACGTTGGTACTCCTGATACCCATCTCTTGTAAACATACTACCCAAATACATAAACTCATCCACCTTCTCCAAGTATTCTACATTCACAACTACATTGCACACTGTTTTCATTCAAACACCATGACTTTAAACTTACTTACATTCATCAATAACTCATTCTTCATACATACTTGGTTCATCCTAGACACGAGAGACTGTAGATCTTTCACACTATTATAAATCAGCACCGCATCATCAGCATATAACAGGCGACATACTTTCAGATTACTCAATTTGGCACCCAATCCCATCTGTTCGCGCCACTTTTATTGTTACAAGTTGCTCTGTGGTAACTACCTTTTGTATGCCCTCTGCCTTAACTCAGTTCAGTTGTTCTCACCTCGCCGCACATTGAGGACAATAAAGCCTCAAACCGCACGCTCAGTTGAAGCCTTCATGTCAGATTCTGAAAGTATAACGGAAATTAAGGATAAATTTGAATTCAATAATGTTGGCGCGGATGGACTGTAATGCGGGTTTTTAATTGTACTATTTATTATTTCACTTACCCGAAATACTGCTTCCTGCATTCCACTTATGTTTTACGTGTCTCCAGTTGGCACTAAACCTGACAAAACATTTTTCGTTTAATAAATTGCAACGCGTTGTCGCGTGGATAATGCGTTTCGTTAATAATTGTCGTAAACTTCTTGGTACGGATAATAAAAACCCCACATCTGACACCAAAAAGAAGTGAAATCAATATATTAATACGTGAAGCCAAAACTTTGTACCCCTTTTTACGAAAATTGCGCGGACGGAGGAGTATGATATTTCGCACACTTATAGTTTATATAGAGGAGTGCAGAATGCTAATATTTTTTTAAAATTATGCATAAAAATACATTAAATCAATAATAAAAACATTACACACACTACCATGTATTCGACACACACACAAACGCGTCTTTACTCTATTGTTTATTGTTAAAGTCTATGGTCAAATTGAGAATAGATTAATATTGTTTGTTTTTAATATTATTTGTCTACGGTCTTACTGAATATCAAACATAAAAAAAACATTACAATTATGGTCGAATTTCGACCATTGGGCAACCACTAGTTATAATAAATAGTACAATTGAAAACCCGCATTACAGTGGCGTGAACACCATCTCTTTCAATTATCCATGCATAGATTGAATAACCAAAATAATTTGCAAGAGCAGAATAGAATGAGCATTTGTTCCGCTAGTTTAAACCTGTAAATTGTAATATTTAATTAAATGAAGACACTATGAGCGAAACTCAATCGAAAATCTGGAAACAGAAAAATCAGAAAAAGATATTTACACCTCTGGGACTCGAACCCAGGACCTCTCTGCTTTCCGTAAATTGTATTGATTATTGCATTGACCCACGTCTGTATTTCTGACTACACTTTCAAAACAAGAAAGTGATTCATAAACGAACCAATTGATGAATATGCATTTTTTCAAGTTGTTAAAATTCCTAACCCCACTTTAGTCTTCCAAGAAACTTAATTATTATTTAGAAATAATAAATGCATACTGCATCAACAGTTAAAAATGTTTCTATTAATGTTTCTTATTTACTAAGCATAAATTATTTAAATATCTCTTTGCATCAACTTAATTGCCACAAGAAACTGTCCAACGAAGCGAAACTAGCAGTCCACAATGGAGTGCTGGTACTTATCATGATGGCAGTGAATCAGGGAACTGGCAGAGGAAGGATGAAAGTAGACTGAACATTGTAGAAATGATATCCCTGAGGCGTATGTGTGGTAAAACCAGGTACGATCGTATGAGAAATTTGAAGATCTGTAAAGAATGCAAGGCTGATGTGAGCGTAATGAGTAGGATTAAGAAAGGGACGCTCAGATGATTTGGGCACGTAGAGCGAATGAACGAAGAAAGGAGAATATATGATGCAAATTTGAATAATAGAAGAAGTCGGGGATGCCCGAGGAAGACATGGCACATGATCAAATGAATCAGATACTTGAGTGGCACTATGTCAAGTGTCGATAGTAAGTATGAGACGATGTATGTATGTGAACGAGGCAAGGAGTGTGTGCCAAGACCAAGTTGTTTGGCGGTCCATCCTCTGCCTACCCCTGCGGAACAGCGTGATGGTTAGTTAGTTATCAAATATTTACAAACAGAAAGTGGGGAAATTGGAAAAAATGCATTTAAGTTCAAAGTAGTATAGTTCAAGCATGAATGTTAATTCAACTGCTAACCCTGTACAAGTTGCAAGTGCGCCCCTCGGTTGAATTTAGCAGCCACCTCTGGTCTGGAGCTCCAAAATACCTGAAAAAACTCTCAACTGTGTGCAGAAACGGGTGGTACTTTTGATAGATTCTCCCATCTTGACAAGTGGATCGCAATCTTTAGAGCGCAGAAGTCGGGTCTTTGTCCTTGTTCTACCGGTATTTCAATGGAAGATGTTCCGAGGAATTACTTAGCATCATTGATCCCCTCGGCACTGGTGCGTAGTCGGAAAACATGCCAAATTCGCACCAAACATTTGTACATGGTTGACATTCACATGAGAATGGGTCGCTTTAATCGACTCGTTGAGTTCAACAGCTCGGCTATAGATCGATTTGCCGGCCTATGTGTTTAAGGACTGATGTTCATTCCTTCCTCTCAAAAAGACCCTCCACACAGCATCTCAGATGACATAGGCCCTGAGCGAAATTATTTTCCACAGGGCCTCCTGTGTGGAGTTGTTGTAAAACAAAAAAAGCAACCATTCAATTGTGAATGGTGGTCTTACACCAGGGCGATACTGAGAGTATCTTCCACTCTGGAACGTGCCGCAAATATACTATATATTATTTTAAATGAATTAATTGCGAAATAACACAGATTAATCAAATTAAATTTATTTGCTCACATTCTTCGGATTGCTAGTCTTAGCCTTGGTACCCCTCGACCACGGAGGCCGTCGTTCATTCCGCTAATCATCTAACGTTGTGTCTTTTTTTTTCAGACTGTCGTTCTAGCGTTTCGGAAACACTGCTGCAACTAGAAATGGTTCACTGGGATGACCAAGCCAAATTCCTCGAGTCAACAGCATCGCCCAAACTCAAAAACCAAACTTGCGACAATACGCTAAATTGGCCTCTCTAAAAAACATCAAACTTCTTATTATTTACAAATTAATTTATTTTTAAACACCGACCAAATTTAATTTAAAAAGATATATATATTGCTTCAAATTTAATCCTAGCTTTAATATTAAGAATATATTTACAAAATATATTATACTGAACGATTAAAGCAATAATTTATTTTATTTTTAATATTACATTTTTGAGTGTATATCCGAAATAGGAATTGTATAGATATATATATCCATAATTGTTTTTGCTGTGTTTGGTTGAGTTTTTTTTTTTTTGAGTTTGGTTTTTGAAAGATGAAAATTCCCACTGCTGCCGCGCCAAACGGACCTTACTATCACGGACCAGCCAACGGAATGGAGCTCAACCCACAGTGGCAGGTAATATGATATTTTATTCGCATTTGTGGGCGGCCTCTGCTTCTCTCTCGCAGACAAGAATGAATTTGCAATACAAAAATTTTCGATGAAATTGATTTCAATTTGGTAGGCGGGCTTAGCAGAGGCGATTGCCAGGGTGAAGGCAACCATTTGTTGGATTACCGACACCTCTGCTATAGGTCAACCCAAGTGGCAACCTACTTTTGGTGACTTAGCAGGGGTGTTCGGGTTCATCTTACTGCAACAATAATTATGTACAAAAATTTTCAATGAATTTTTTTTTTTTTTACATTAACTCCACACAGGAGACCCTGGGAAAAATAATTTCCCTCAGGGCCTATGTCATCTGAGATGCTGTGTGGAGGGTCTTTTTGAGAATAGGAAGGAATGAACATTGGTCTTGAAGAGACTCCACAGCCGGGCAGTTGAACACAAGAACGAGTCGAAGAAGCGATCCTTTCTCATGTGACAAATGTCAACCGTGTACATATGTTGGGCGCGCGTTTGGCCCGGACTATGCACCGGTGCTGAAGGGATCAACGACGCTAGTTCCTCAGAGCATCTTCCATTGAAATACCGGTAGAACATGGATAGTACACAACTGCTAGCCCTGTACAAATCGCAAGTGCGCCCCACGGTTGAATTTGGCAGCCACCTCTGGTCTGGAGCCCCAAAATACCTGAAAAAAACCCTTGACTCTGTGCAGAAACGGGCGGTCCGTTTGATAGATTCTCCTAATTTAACTAACGGATTGCAATCTTTAGAGCACAGGCGCCAGGTGGGAATGCTGTCCTTGTTCTACCGGTATTACAATGGAAGATGCTCCTAGGAACTAGCGTCATTGATCCCCTCGGCACCGGTGCATAGTCGGGAAACACGCCAAACGCGCGCTCAACATTTGTACACGGTTGACATTAGTCACATGAGAACGGGTCGTTTCTACGACTCGTTCTTGAGTTCAACAGCTCGGCTGTGGAACGATTTGCCGGCCTCTGTGTTTCCTCCCTCCTACAATATGGGTCTCTTCAAGACCCATGTTCACTCCTTCCTCTCCTCAAAAACACCCTCCACACAGCATCCTCAAAGATGACATAGGCCCTGAGGGAAATTATTTTTTCCTCAGGGCCTCCTGTGTGGAGTTAATGTAAAAAAAAAAAAAAAAAGCATTCCCACCCGACGCCTGTGCTCTAAAGATTGCAATCCATTCGTTAAGGCGGGAGAATCTATCAAACGGAGCGCCCGTTTCTGCACAGAGTCGAGGGTATTTTTCAAGTATTTTGGAGCTCCAGACCAGGGGTGGCTGCCAATTCAACCGTGGTGCGCACTTGTGATTTGTACAGGGTTAGCAGTTGTGTACTATTAAAGTATCTGCAGGCCCTGTACAGTACGCCCAGATACAAGCAATATTCAAATGCTCATCATAAATTGAATATTATTTACACGTTTCTCTGTTTACATATATTAAATATGCTACAAAATAACACCAGGAGGCATAACAGTCCTGTAAATTAGTATGACATTTTTAGTTAAATTCACTATTACAAGTTTGTGTGCATTGTAATTGATTTGGGTATTGTACCAGACAGAGAGTACACTTTTACATATAACTGGATGATCAATGTGTCCAAGGCCTTTGGGGTTAAGACACGCTTTAATTTTTGCTAATTCTTTTATTGTTGGGATTATTTATAGTGAGTATGTAAAAAATTTCCTTAAACATAGATTTAATGTTTTAAATTAAATTTACTTTCTTGAAATGGAACTTGATTTTGACATGTTGTGTTTGTTATTGTTTTCAGGGGAACGGGGTGATACTAGAAGCAGGCCCTCAAGGCAACGGTGGACCATACATGGTGCCGCACCACGTACATCCCGCAGGTCAGTAACTCAAACATTTAGGATTAGTCCTATGATTATTTAGTGATGCTGTGTGGAGAGAAAAGGAAGCAGAGGATGTTTTGGGAAGGAAACGGTATGAGGGGTGTGTATCAATGTGTCCAGGAGTGACGGCTATGTGAATTCAACTCTCCCACTGCGGTGCAAGTCGATGGGTTGAGAGAGGCCTAGGTTATGTCTGCCTCAAGCAGTCTCTCCCGATCCGGCCCGCCACGCAGTTGGTGAGCAAATGCATTTTAAAAATGCGACTTATTAGACAAATCTCACCCAAAAACCCGGGCACCCCTGCTCAATCACCAAATGTAGTGAACCACTTGGGGTGACCTATAACAGAGGTGTTGGTTTTTCAATAAATGCCTCCCATGGTGGCGGTACCCATACCCGCCTCTAAAATTACTGATAATTTTTTGGCTAACCAACACCTCTGCCATAAGTCACCTCAAGTGGTTTGCTTTGGTGACTTTGCAGGAGTGCCCGGGTTCATGGGGTGAGGTTTGTCTAGGTCCTGTTGGCGAATGCGTCTGCTCAACTTACTGCATGGCAGGTCGGACAGGGAGAGACTGATTGAGGGAGACCTTTTCGTCTCTCCAGCAGGACTCTCGGAACATCACCTTGCACCGCAGTGGGAGGGATGAATTCATACGTCCGTTTCTCATGGACACACTGACTGCCAGATTCCATCCCACCCCTCATACTCATTTCAGAGTGGAAGATAGTCTCAGTATTATCGTCCTGGTGTAAGAACACCATTCAGAATTGAAACGTTTCTTGAAATGGCTTTAGCCGTGTTTGGTGACCAGTTCTGAATAGCCAGGTACTTCCTCACCTTCCTCTCCCCCATCTTCTTCCCCTCCCCGCTTCCTCCAGCCTCACAACATACCCCTATTAGGGATGGATTCGAAAATTAACATTTAAAATCCTATAAATAAGTCGCCTTACAGTGAATTTAGCCACAGTTTGAAAATGGTCTTGTAAACCGAAACAGCTGTAACTAAAATACATACTAAAATATTTTTAGAACTTGATAATAAAACTATCAAATTTAATTTTAATTAAATATAAAAAAAAAATTAAGTGGAGTTCTACAAATTAAACACAAATAATTAATAAACTGAAAACTAGTGTACTTACCAAGCAATATGAACTAACTAAATAAATTGTTTTGTTGCAGGTTTCGCACCACCCGGGGGCTTCTATCAGGGGGCTGGATCACCAGGTCAGCCCCAGGACTTCTCTGAGTACATGTGGATGGAAAACGAGGAAGAGTTTGACAAGCAGGTACTCTTTACTCTGATACATACTGTTACGAATCTATGTACTAAATGTAAGTAAGTCTAAAGTCGTGGTGTTTGAAAGAGAGAGTACAGTCTGCAATATAGTTGTGAATGATGAATACTTGGAGCAGGTGGATGAGTTTGTGTATTTGGGTAGTATGTTTACGAGAGATGGGAAGGCTGGTAGAGATATTGAAAGAAAAGTAAATGCAGGTAACTTCATTAAGAGGAACGTATCCGCGGCCCATTTCGGCCAGTTTCACACAAATCTTAAATTTGGATTTTAGATCAAAATACCCAACCAAAGTGAAAAATTATTTTTGTAATTAATTGTATTTACCTATTTACGGAGGAACAAAATTTTGTCGTTTTTATATTAAAATTACTGACCAACAAATTCATTTTTAACAATGTTTTTTTTTAAATTTTTATTTTTCATTGTAATTTTATAATAAATAAAGCAAAATCATTTTTTAATGTCTTTCATTTTTACTCACAAATAATTGTCAAAATTGTCTCTAAAATCATGAAAACCAAAATCTTTAATGGCCTTTATCTTATAATTTAAATCAAAAATAAATAAAGTGGCTCATATCCGTACTAGATATTTGATATATCTTTTGATTAAAAAAATAATTTTTCAGTTTTGTTGGGTATTTTGATCTCAATCCAAATTTAAGATTTGTATGAAACTGGCCGAAATGGTCCGCGCATATGTTCCTCTTGAACGCGTAAAATTTAATTATTCTAGATTTGAATATAAAGCGTGGTGTTTTCTCTTTCTAATACCGTTTTAATCGTATTTTTCACTATGATAATAAAGGAGACAGCACGATTTCTGTGAGACCTTTATGAGTTATTTCAAAAAGCGAACAGATTAGCCTGAGGGGTTAAAATCAGCAGAATCGAAGTCATAAAAATTAAAACATGTATATAAAATTTTGCAAAATTCCCCGTCTAGCAGTGTATATGTTGACACAGTGTGATTGTGTTTGCAGGTGATGCAGCAATTGGAGGAAGAGGCTCTGATGGAGCAGTGCATAGAGGCTATGCTGGCTGACGAGAGAGAGGCGCTCGGCAGAGGGTAACTTTTTTATGAATACCGCACAAGAGTCCCAACTGCTCCCCTTTGGAGCCAGTGAGATTATGGCATCCCCGATCGGGGTATGTTGTGAGGCTGAAGGTAGCGGGGAGGGGAAGGTGGGGAAGTACCTGACCATACTTTAACAGTACACAACTGCTAACCCTGTACAAATCACAAGTGCGCCCCACGGTTGAATTCGGCAGCCACCTCTGGTCTGGAGCCCCAAAATACCTGTAAAAAAACCCTCAACTCTGCAGAAACGGGCGGTCCGTTTGATAGATTCTCCTAATTTAACATTGCAATCTTTAGAGCACAGGCATCGGGTGGGAATGCTATCCCTGTTCTACCGGTATTTCAATGGAAGATATTCTGAGGAACTAGTGTCATTGATCCCTTCGGCACCGGTGCGTAGTCGAGAAACACGCCAAACGCGTGCCCATCATATGTACACTGTTGACATTTATCACAAGAGAATGGGTCGCTTCTTCGACTCGTTCTTGTGTTCAACGGCTCGGCTGTGGAACAATTTTCCAGCCTCCGTGTTTGACCCTTCCTACAACATGGGGTCTCTTCAAGACCAATGTTCATTCCTTCCTATCCTCAAAAAGACCCTCCACACAGCATCTCAGATGACATAGGCCCTGAGGGAAATTATTTTCCTTAATTTAATGTAAAAAAAAAAAAATTCAAATCTGGTCACCAAACACGGCTAAAGCCATTTCAGGCAACATTTCAATTCTGAATGGTGGTCTTACACCAGGGCGATGCTAGGAGTATCTTCCACTGTGGAACGTGCCACCAATATACCGTATATGATTTATGGTGAGCATTTGAATATTGCTTTCCTTCATAACTCAAAACTTCATATTCGGAGATACATGACTAATCAACTAGAAGATCTACAGTCAGATGAAACGAATAACAGCTGATATCTCGGAACTTACTTTTTCACATTTGGTCTAATTTAATTTTTTTAATTTCATTTACAGCGATGTGAACTTGGAAGAGGCTGTCTCCAAGTCAACCCTGAACCCGCTGGCTGCTGAGTTTGTACCTACTTTCATTCCCGCCAGTGCCACAGGTGAGCAAACTATCAAAGGATAAACGAGCGACCAGCTCAGGTAGAAGTGTTTTTTCTTTGGGTAAGAATTGCCTCGTTGAATTTAATGCTTCAAAGACCCAATCATGTCTGGTTACGTCTAAAAGGGATCGAAATGAAAATCTAGTCTCCTTCAACGGAAGCAATCTCCCGAACAGGCCCTCCATTGATGTGCTTGGTGTAACTCTAAGTGACCAGCTCAGGTACGGGGGCTCCATCGAAGCCAGAGTTAAATTAGCCATACAGGGCCCGCAGATACAACAGTACACAACTGCTGACCCTGTACAAATCGCAAGTGCGCCAAACTAATTTGGCAGCCACCTCTGGTCTGGCGCAACAAAATACAGTAGAACCCCGTTAATTCGAACCCCTAAAATTAAAAAAAAATGCATACCAAAATTTTTCAGAAAGCTGTGGTGGTAAAACCCCGTAAAATGTCAATGTAAATGGTTAACATCGTCCTAATTTATAAATGTGATTCCGTTAACACTGGAATGTCATATTTTTACAAGTTTACGTTGAATAATCGGCCGCAAAATTTCAATTTACGAGGAAATTTATCACATTTTTGCAAATTTACTTTGTAAATCTGAATTTGAGGAGCCAGCTGCGGCGCTAATTGACCATTAAAAATTTGATTTAGGCCAGAATTATTAATATTTTTACGAATTTGCTTCTAATATCTGAATTAAGATGATGGGCTGCATTATGAATCGGCCGCGAAATTTCGATTTACTCGTCATATTTTTATTTCGAATATATATTTATGAATTTAGAGGGCCGGTTACGATTTACTTGAAATATTTCGAAATTTTACAAATTAACTTTGAATATCTAAATTTAACAGGTCGCGTGCCGTTGGCGCGCCGGTGCGCGCCCTATAGCCGAATAAAAAAATAAAAAAAAAACTTTTTGATATGCGATTTTAAATCTTACGTATAAAGAAAATGTATGAAGAACAAGGTCAGAATCGCTTGGGGCATTCTTGTTCTTGACTTAACAGATATAAGAAACACATCTAGCCTCTCAGAATTATTATTTAGAACGGTTGCTCTGACTTTCTAAATGTCACTTCTCCCGCGATTTTCAACTGTCAAACTGAGTGCGCCGCGGGTAATAAAAAGATCGATAAACCTATCAATTTGTCAAATAAACGCAAGTAAAGTTGTTTGTAGGTGTAGTTTGTTGTTCAAGGAACGTATTTCGGTAAATATTACATACCAGAGCATAAAATTAACCCACAAAATTTACGTCAAAAGTCAAAACATCGCGAAATTTTCGAGTTTTATCCGTAAACACCGAGGCGTTCAACCGGTTAAAGAGCCGCCTGCGGCGGTATTAAGCTACTTAAATTTAATTTACGTCAAAATTATGCATAATTTTTACGAATTTATTTAAAATTAGAGTGCCGGCCGCAACGGGATTTGGCTGCGAAATTCCGAATTGCGCGAAATATATCGTATTTTTACAAATTTCCTTTGAGTATCTGAATGCAAAGGGCCGGCTGCGTCGGAAATCGGCTGCGAAATTTTGATTTACGCGGTAAATGTCACATTTTTATGAGTAAAAAGGGACGGCTGCGATAATTTGACTCACGCGGAAAATATTGTGTTTTTATGAATTTTCTTTGAACCGCGGCGATAAATGCCTGCGAAATTTCGATTTGCACTGGTATAAGTCATATTATTACAATTTATTGCAAAGAATGTTCCTGAATTTGAATTTGCAGCCGAGGAACTTAATTTTCGGCAATTTTTTACGAATTTTTTTTTCTTAAAATTTTGAATTACGTGTTTTTTTCTGTATCACAAAGTTGACTTCAAATGTTTTATAGTTTCAGTAAGGGACTGGTTTTCCGCTTATTCTACGGTTTCCGCTTGTACTGTGGTTTCCGGAAACCATGTATAAACATATTATCTTTGTTTTTAAACCTTAATCATAAAGAAAACGTATGAAGGATAAGGTCAGAATCGCTTGGGGCATTCTTATTCTTAAAGTATAGAATGCTTTGAACACATCAATGGAACCCAAATTATTTCTATGAATTCTTTATGGATTTCTGGCAAAGTTTTTTTCGGAGCATTTCATCTGACAGTTCGGTTGCATCATTCTCGTAAGAAAGATCGTAAACATACGAATTTGGCAGATAAACGCAAGTAATGTTGTTATTCGGGATAGTTTTTTGTTCAAGGAATGTGTTTGGGTAAATATTACATAAGATAGCATAATATAAACCCACAAAATATCACGTCAAAGTCAAAACATCGCGAAATTTTCGAGTTTCCTCCAGTGGCATTTAAGAGGTTAAGGTTATTTTTAAAGTTGATTTTAGGTTTGAAATTGGTAAAAAATGCACAAAAAAATAATAATTTTATTTTGCCGGGTCACCAATTAACACTTTCATTGCGTGGTTTCCAGCACTCTCAAAAGCAGTACAGGTTTTAATAATTTTGTGGTTTTTTTTCCAGATGTAGTTGAAATTCCTACAGTGTCGAGTAGAGGAACCCCCGAAGCTATCGAAACCTTCATCGAAAAGGCTTCGGAGACTCTAAGCGAAGTATCGCTGAACAAAAGTGACGACTCCCCGAAACCAGCAGACGTAGAAGTTTCTCCGGTCGTCGAGGCGGTCAAAACAAACAGCTTGTCGAAAGCAGTGGAGGCCGTCGTGGTGGTCAGTGCGATCGAGGGGATCGTCAAGGAAGACAAACGCCATCCAAAGTCGGATGCAGAGAGGAAGAGGAGTTCCGAGTCGGTGAAGAAGGAAGCAGCCAAGAAGGTGGAGAGTAAGGAAGCCAAGAAAGTTGAAGGAAAAGAACCGGTGAAGCGGGTCGACAGCAAAGAATCCGTTAAGAAAACAGAAGTTAAGGAAATCAAAAAGGTACTTTCTTTTTATTTATTTAAATCGAGGTGAGGTGCATATGGGTACATCTTTGGGGATGCTGTGTGAAAGGTCTTTTCAGGAGAAGGAGTGGGAAGTTCTAGGAAGGATAAGTGGGTGGGTAGGAATCTGGGGCCAATGTGTCCATCCATTCCTCCCACTGCGGTGCAAGGCAATTCTCAATTTGGGAGGCGGGAATGGGTACCGCTGCCCCGGGAACCTTTATTGGATAACCACCACCTCTGTCGTAGGTCACCCCAAGTGGTTTGCTACGTTTGGTGATTTAGCAGGGCTGCCCGGGTTATGGGGTGAGGTTTGTCTAGGTCTTGGAGGCGGATGACCAGGACACACTGAACCCCAGATTCCTACCCACCCCTTAAACCCTTTTCCTTCCCAGAACTCTCCTCTCCTTCCTTTCCCTAAAAAAAAATAAAACCTCCACACAGCATCCCTGTGACATAGGCCTTGAGGGAAATTATTTTCCTCTGGGCCTCCTGTGTGGAGCTCATCTAAAAAAAAAAGGGCTGGAGAAGGCAAAAGGACTCCCTAAATCATTCTGCCCCCATGATCCAGCCTGTCATGCAGCTGGTGAACAGACGCATCCGCCGCCAAGACCCCATGAACCTAAATGAAGGTGAAAGGTTTTTGACTTTATGAATATGTCTGAAAATGCGAGTTTTAAGTTTTGCCCCAAGTGATTCTGACCTTATCCTTCATACGTTTTCTTTATGATTAAGGTTTAAAATCGCATTTCAAAAAATATTTTTAGAAGTCAATTTTGCGCGCTGACCGACGCGCAATCGGCAAGCAACTGGTTAAAGGATTTTGAAATATGTATTTGGATTTTATCATTAACGCTTGTGTAATTTCTTCTGTCAGGTTGACGCAAAAGAAACTGTGAAAAGGGTGGACAGCAAAGAACCGGTAAAGAAAGCGGACGGCAAAGAAGCCGTCAAAAAGGCGGACAGCAAAGAACCCCTGAAGAAAGCCGACAGCAAAGAAGCAGTGAAGAAAGTGGAAGGCAAGGAACCCCTGAAAAAGGTGGACAGCAAGGAAGCTGTGAAGCGTGCCGAGGTCAAGAGGCCGACCAAGACACAGCCGACCGTGGCCAAGGTAGCAGAGAAGAAGAAGGAAGATGTGGTCATAGATCTTCAGGGTCCTCCGCTGCCCAGCATTGCC
The DNA here is from genome assembly GCA_936435175.1 of Glyphotaelius pellucidus. NCBI lineage: Eukaryota > Metazoa > Arthropoda > Insecta > Trichoptera > Limnephilidae > Glyphotaelius > Glyphotaelius pellucidus. The sequence continues at coordinate 1,422,706 of OW386565.1, forward strand.
ACTGCGGCACCCGTGGAAGTGGAAAAGGTATTTTTATTTTTTTATTGATGATTGATGCAATATTAATCCTTGGTTGTTGATTGATTGCAATTTGGTAGGTGGGTACCGCCACCCCAGGAGCCATTCATTGGATAACCAACAGCTTTGCCATAACTCACCAAGTGGCAAGCTACGTTTGGTGACTTAGTAGGGGTGCCCGGGTTGATGGGATTTTTATTTTTTATTTTACTTGAGCTCCACACGGGAGGCCCTGAAGAAAATAATTTCCCTCAGGGTCTACGTCATCTTTGGGGATGCTGTGTAGAGGGTTTTTTTTTTTTCAAGGAAAGGAAGGAGAGGAGAGTTCTGGGAAGGGAAAGGGTTTAGGGGTGGGTAGGAATCTGGGATTCAGTGTGTCCTGGTCATCCACCTCCAAGACCCAGACACAACTCCTCACCCCATGAACCTGGGCACCCCTGCTAAATCACCAAACGTAGCGAACCACTTGGGGTGACCTGTGGCAGAGGTGTTGGTTATCCAATAAAGGTTCCCGGTGCGGCGGTACCCATTCCCGCCTCCCAAATTGTGGGATGAGATTTATCTAGGACTTGACTGTAGATGCATTTGCCTACCTACTGCGTGTTGGGCCGGATCGGCAGAGACCTTTTGAACTCTCCAGCCGTCGACTCTTCGCTTTCCCCCCTCAGTGGGAGGGATGGATTCATATGTTACTACTGGACACACTGACTCTCACATTCCTAACCCCGATTTCCTAGCATAATTTACATGAATTTTATTTTGTTATTTTTACGAATACATAGGAATTTATAGCTTCGAAATGTCGATTTAAGCGGAAATATAATTGTATTTTTTTTCAAATTTATTTTTAAAATCTAACTTAAGGGGTGGCTGCGAAATTTTGATTTACACTGAAAATTCAGACTAAACCAATTGATGTGTGATATTCACATGCTAAGCTTTGGCGTTATGAAATCATAAATATTAATATATTATATTTATGTATTATATTAAGTTTTCTGTCCCTAACAAAAGCGAGTTATTGCTAACGTCTGAAGAAAAGGAAAACAAATCGTTGCCGTGGAAACGATGTTGATATATTTGCGGGAAATTTTATTTCAGGCGTCGCAGTTGATATCTATCAATGTTTTTGACGGATTTTTGAGAATTACTTGAGAAAATTGAATTCGCTAAGTGAGAAGGACATTGAAGATATTATATTGATAGACACGCATGTAATGTATAGCGATTATTTGTTAATTTGACTTTCGATTTGACTAAAATTTTGACTTCCGCAAGGGAATATTCTGTGTTTCCTCAACATACAAAGCTACGCCTACATTTGTGGGGTGGACGAGAAAAACAAAATGTTTTTAATAATATTGCTGAGCAACCGGCAACTAATCATGAAACCTGCAAAGCGAGCAGACGTGATAAAATTAAATAAACTTTTTTCACACCGACGATGCTAAAAGTTCACATAGCGAAGTACCGAGGAAAGTTGTCGAGAAAATATTGAGTACAATGAAGACTCAGACGTGATATGATTTGAGATTTTCACGGCCAAAAGTATTTTCGTATTTGATTTTTGGGTCATTGTGCCGTGTAGGGCTTCCTCCTTCTGTAGTCAACGTTTCAGACTGTGTTACAGTGTCCATCATCAGGGCAGATGTGCCACATCTTGAAAATCCAATACCTTTTTTGTGTTATCTTCTTATTTTTTTTTATATACTTATTTCATAAAATGTCTTGTTTTTATTATTTTACTTTAAATAAAGCAAAAATGTTTATTTGTCCATACACATTGTTTTACTTCAAAATGCGCTATTTGTAGGAAATAGCCATGTTTGGGAAAATTTTTTTTTCAAATATTAATCATCGACCGGGAAGTCTATAAATCACAGAAATGTTTTGAAATATTTTTAGTAATTTAAAAAAAAAAAAATTTGATTATTATGCTTGTGGTACAATTTTTTGCCTCTATTGAAAAGTTCAGTTTTTGAAAATAGTCAGTTTTGCATTACAACCCCACGATTATGGTTTCATAAAGGTGTACATTTTAATTATTTTGTAGTTCATTTTTTTATTTGAAAATGAAGCCTTTTCTCCTTCTAACACCGTTTAAATCATATTTCTCACTGTGATAGTAAGGGAGACACAATGATTTATATGAGACCTATAAGAGTTGTTCCGAAAAGCGGACAAATTTGCCTTACGGATTAAACTTTTACAAATGTTTTTTAATTTATATCTGCAGTAATGAACACGTGAAATGTGAGAGTTTTTTAAATTTTAAAGTTCACTAGTTTAGTGAAAATGTCTTCTTCGGCCTGTGTTGTTAATACACGATTTCATATTCTCAATCAATTAAATAAATGTGTTTTCTCTTTCAGCCTCAAGTGTCTGCGCCCGCCGTATTCAACTACGCGGCGGCTGCGCGAGCCAACCTCCCGGCGAAGGCGTCGCCTGCCGCCAACTCGGCACCGCCTTCCAAGGAAACCACTCCAATCGCCAGTCAGACCGCCACCACCGGGAACCAGACCCCATCGGCCAAACCGCCGGCTGAATCTGCCAACAAGGACGCACCGAGAAACGCAACTGCAAGTAGCGCCGCTAAAACAAAACCGACGGAGAAGGGCGGAGTCAAAGACGACAAGAGGCCTTTCAAATCCGTCGGTGCCGCCAAAAAGGGAAAGAAATAACACCGCTTATCGTGTTAATAAATATCCTATCAAAAGTTTACGGTTTATGGACGAAGACAAACACTGGCCTAGTAGGTTTCAATGCATCAATTTTAAACTGAAGTTTGACATCGTAATTGAAGTGTTTCTTAAATCTGACAGTTTGATGATGTCGTAATTGGAGTGTTTGTAAATCTGACGATGTCATAATTGAAGTGCGAAGTAAAGCTGACATCGTAATTGAAGTGTTTCTTAAATCTGACAGTTTGATGATGTTGTAATTGGAGTGTTTTGAAAATCTGACGATGTATGCAGTTAATCTGACATCGTATTTGAAGTGTTTCCTAAATCTGACATTTTGATGATGGTATTATTGGAATGTTATGTAAATCTGACAGTTTGATGATGTCGTAATTGGAGTCTTTTGTAAATTTGACCACGTCAATTAATTTGTGAGTTAAATCTGACATGAAGTGTTTCCTAAATCTGACAGTTTGAAAACATCGTAATTGGAGTGTTTTGTAAATCTGACGACATCTTTATTAAATTGTGAGGTAAATCTGAAATCGTAATTGAAGTGTTTCCTAAATCTGACAGTTTGATGACGTCGTAATTGGAGTGTTTCTAAATCTGACGATGTTGTAATTAAACTGCGAGTTAAATCTGACATCGTAATTGAGGTGTTTCCTAAATCTGACAGTTTGATGACGTCGTAATTAAAAACCATTGTAATTGATTATCTGGTAAATCTGACAATTACACACCATTGTGTTTGAAGTTTTTGACAAATCCGACAGATGTCATTTTTAGTATTTGGTTTAAAAATGGTATTTTAACAATGTCTTTGAAAAAATACGATAACATTGTTTTTGAAGTTTTTAGCAAATCCGACATTGTAATTGAAGTGTTTGATATATATATATCGATTTGACACTGTCACATTTGACGTGTTTGGTATATCTGGCAGTTTAGCGGCATTGTAATTGAAGTGTTTTCTAAATCTGACGATTTGGCGAAGAATTTCGCAAATCGGACAATCCAACGCGTCTTAAATCAAAAGTGTTTGCTAAAATGTTTACTAAACGGTAAATACGGAAGCGATCAATTATAGGGTGTCGAGTTTGATCGCTTCGACGTACAGAAGCGGTGTTAAATGAAAGGGATTGAAAAAAAAAATTGCAATACGTTGATTTTGTTTTTTAGGGGCGAAAGAAAATAATTTGAGAATTGACTCCGCTATTGTTACAATGACAAATTTGTTTAGTAGAATAAACTATTCATATATGAATAAATTCAGAGTTAAATTGTTTGCTAATATTATGTAGAAATTATGATATAAATATATTGGTTTTTTTTTTTTACAAAGTTTTGGTGTCTGTTTAAAAGACAATTATTAATTAACAAATAGGCAATTTTTATATTCTAAAAAAAATTACTCTAGGTTTATTTTGCGTCACCAAATTAAATGTGTGAATTTTTAGATGTACATATTTAAATTGACAATTTGTTGCCGCGCAACCAAAATTGAATAACGATTTTTTTGTTTGAGTTATTTTGTTAAAATGTGTGTGTTTAAGCCCTCAGATCTCGGGCATGTCACGTCAGAAGGTCGAAATATTTCCGCTTTGCAATAAAATCAAAATAAATTGAATTTTTTTTAACGCATCCGAAAACTGTTTTTGAAAGGTGATAAAAATATGCTTACAAAATTTATAATTCAAAATAAATACACAATTTTTTAAATGTAAATTATTTTAATGCAAACGTAACTATGACAGTAAGGGAGACAATGATTTCTATGAGACCTACATGAGTTGTTCTCAAAAGCAAATTAGCCTGAGGGGTTAAAGTTACTTGCTGACATCAGTTGCGTATTTTGTATGTTAAAAAAGATTTTTTGATTAATTAATTTTCGGTTACCGTGCTTACAAAATCTGAGCGATATCGTATTATTTGAAATGTTTAAAAAAAAAATTATTGCACTCCGTCTTGATCTATTAGACGATGGACACTGTGACGCAGTCCGAAGCGTTGGCTAAAGAGGTGGAAGCACGACATGGCGTGATACCCCAAAAATTAATCGCGGTAATTTTTTTTCGCAAGTTGCAATCTTTTCGGGAGGGTTAAAAACAGCGGATTTTTAAAAGTTTTTTCAAAAGTTACAATAATTTTTTTTCTTACGGTAGAGATTGTGTAGTTCTTGTTAAAATAATCAGATCTTTTATAAAGGTTTGGATTCTAAAATTATTTACAGTTTTGTAATGAATAATTTTAACTGAAAATTAAAAAAAAAAAAAAATTTTTTTTTTCCTTTTTTTTTTTCTTCTTCCCTTTTATCAATGGCTAAGTGAAGTAAAATATGAAATTAAATGAAAGAAATGTCACCATCCGAATTAAAAAAAATTTTTTTTTTTGAGCGTGTAATCGTGAGATCAATTTTTCTGTACTTGTGAAATTGATAAGCATTTTTTCAAAAATCGAAATTCTTAAATCATTATCAGCATTTCTTCTTTCTGCTCTTAGCTGATCACAGTTTGATCGAAAGCTGAAACGGGCCAAGATTTTGTTCTATTTTCTTATTGTTATTCAGTTTTGGGTGTTTGGTGACTTGAGGCGTGCCTAAAATATATTGTCAAAATTAAACGCTGTAATATTGTGAGATAATTTTGTAAAATTAATTTAGTTTTTTGTTTTTTTTTTTATAATATCTGGGAAATATGGGTTGTTAGTCCGTGATACTAACATTATTCTATGATGTTTTAATGTTGCTTTATTGTGATATTCCCATGATTCAAATATGTTTACAAATGTTAAAAATAGATGATAGATGTGTACAAAAAATCATATTGCAAACATATTTGTATCAATGGAATTGTATCCTAATATCACAGAATCGGCTAATAATGCAGAATTAGCTAATATGTATCATGGAATTAGCTAATGGCTTTAATTTTAGCAAATTCCGTGATATTTGCTAATTTCATGATATTTGCTAATATCTCGGAATTGGCAAATATGTATCACGAGATTGCTAACATGATGGAATTAGCAAATATCATAGAATCAGCTAATATTGTGAAATTTGCTAATATCACAGAATTCGCCAATATCACGAAATTAGATAATATCACGGAATTAGCTAATATGTGTTACGGAATTTGCTGATATCACGGAATTAGCTAACGTCTCAGAATCAGCTAATATCATGAAACTAGCTAAAATCATGAAACTAGCTAAAATCATGAAATTACCTAATATCATGAAATTAGATAATATCACGAAATTAGCCAATATCACAGAATAACCCAAATTTTCCCTAATCCCTCTGCAAATGCGGAGTTTATTTCCTACTATGGTAGCAAAAATTTCTGTAAAAGCTGTAATTAATAGTGTTCTTATTTTATTTTTTATTTTAACTTACGTTTATATGATTATAATATATAGATACTGCTTGGCTTGCAAATATGAAAAAATTATCAAAAATAATTATAAATATATATACATTTTTTTAAAATTTTTGACAAATTTGCAAGGCGACATACAAAAAATATCACAGATATTTTTTTTCTTCAAAAATTATGTTATGTATTTTTTTTAATGGTTAAGTTTTTTTTAGTATTAGGTGCATATGTAACTAAATAATTATTGTATTTTCTCCCTTTTTGCAAACTTAAAATGGTGTTTAAATTTATTCGCTAAGTAATATATTGTATTTTTTTGTTTAATTATTTTGACAGGGAGGCAGTTTTTTTTTTTCTTTTTTTAGGTACATTAGGACATATATTGTTTTTTTGGGTGTATTTTTATTTAATGAGGTGGATCATTATGAAATTATTGATAATTAAAAATTAAAAAAAGACTTTGTATCATAAACCTCAAAAATGTTTTTTTTTAACTGATTTTTTTTTTTTTTTTTACCAATTACCAACTTTCTATTGTTTGGAAAATTATATTATAAGCAATAGATATTGTAGAAAAAAATCATAACGTAATTGACACAAGCGTAAAAAAAATTGCTTTTCAAAAAAAAATTCATTAACCCCTCAGGCCTCTGGCATATTTTGTCAGAAAGTCAGATTATTTCCGCTTTGCAATAAAATCCTTATAAATGGAATATTTCTGAATGTATTCGAAAAATAAAAACTAAGTTTGAAAGATAATAACTAAAATTACTGAAAAAAAATTCTTCAATGTTTTCATTATTTTTAAAAAAAATTAAAAAAAAAAATTTATCACGAATTTTGCCATTATGTATCACAGAATTTTGTTAATATCATGTAATTAGCTAATATCATGGAATTAGCTAACATGTGTCACGGATTAGCTAATATCGTGGAATTGGTTAATATCACGGAATTAGTTAATATCACGGAATTAGCTAATATCATGGAATTAGCTAATATGTGTCACGGAATTAGCTAATATCATGGAATTAATATCACAGAATTAGCTAATATCATGGAATTGGCTAATATGTGTCACGGAATTAGCTAATATCATGAAATTAGCTAATATCATGAAATTAGCTAATATCAACGATATGTATAAAAAAAATGTTAAATTTGCAATTTTAAAATTTTTCATTGGCTAACATTTAGATTTGAATATAAAGCGTTGTGTTTTCTCTTACACTGTTTATATCATATTTCTCAATATGATGATGTAAGGGAGACAACGATTTCTACATAAACTGTTCCCAAAAGTGAACAAATTAGCCTGAGGGGTTAAAAAAAGTGCTCAAAATTTATTGTTTATTTTTCATTCTTTTTCAAATACCATACATACATTAGATCAAAAACATTTAAAATAGTGAAAATATATTAAAATCTATAGTTAGTAATAAATCTTTTATTTGACTATTTTAAGTTGGACATTTTTTTAAAAAAAGGGTTACATTATAAATTATAATATAGTATATTATATATATATCAACCATAATATTACGAATACAAATTTGCTGTGTATATTTTTTGGCATTTCCCTTTGAATTTTTTTGAAGGAGCTTTTTCAAAAACAACCCGCATTCAAAAATTGCTAAAAAAAAAATTTTTTTTGTTTCATTTCAGATCTCGACGTTTTTGTATTCGCTGGATAATTTTATATGTATACTACATACCTTTGTATTTTTTAATTTAGATGTAGTTAATTTTTTTTTTTTGTATAATATTTTGTCCTTTCCTTTTGCACATTGAAGTATGTAAGTTGGTTTCGTTTATAATTTTTCGCAAGCACGAATAACACACTGTGTCACATAATAAAAAAATTCAATGTGGATATTTGTTTTTTTATTTATTTAACCTGTCTTTTTCCAAAATGGCTAACTTAAACCATAAAAAAAAAATTCCCATTCGGAAAACAAACATTAAAAAATTATATATTTGCATGAATATAAACTGATTTTATTATTTCTACACAAACCTGAATACACTGAAAAAAACAATTCAAAGGAGTTTTCTAAAAAATAATGACATTGATTCTCTTTTGAAAACATAAAATATTGTTATTTTTACCACTGACCTAAAAGTGACCCACAAAGTCATAGAAGATTCATTTAAAATCATTCCGAGAAGCTAGATTCATCAAATCAACTGTTACATCAAGATGTTGGCGCAAGCGATTCTGATCTTGTCTTTCATACAATTTCTTTATACATAAGGGTTAAAATCGCATTTTAAAAAAGGCTCGACAGTAGAGAGATTATTCATATTGATCATCAAGAAAGAAAAGAGAGTTCATTTTTTCGAGTTATTTTTTTACATTAAGGACGGGTTGTTTCAAAAAATTTGATGAGTTCGTCAAATATTTGAAGTTAATTTTCAGGTTCTGTGTAAGTTCTTTTCGAGTTCTGTTTTTTTATCATCATAGGCCAGCTGCTTCACAAAACTGAAATCATCACAGAACTTGAATAGAACTTACACAGAACGTGAAAATTAACGTCAAATATTTGACGAATTCGTCAAATTTTTTGAAACAACCCATCCTTACTCAACACGGGAGGCCCTGAGAAAAATAATTGCCCTCAGGGTCTGTGGAGGGTGTGTGGAGGGTCTTTGTGAGAAGAGGAAGGAATGGACATTAGTATTGAAGAGACCCGTGCTGTAGAAGAAACACAGAGGCCGGCAAATCTTTCCACAGCCGAGCTGTTGAACTCAAGAAAAAGTTGAAGAAGCGACCCATTCTCATGTTTTTTTTTTTTTTTACATTAACTCCACACAGGAGGCCCTGAGGAAAAAATAATTTCCCTCAGGGCCTATGTCATCTAATGACAAATGTCAACCGTTTACATATGTTGGGCGCGTGTTTGGCATGTTTCTCGAATATGCACCGATGCCGAAGGGATCAATGAGCATCTTCCATTGAAATACCGGTAGAACATGGATAACATTCCCACCGGACGCCTGTGCTCTAAAGATTGCAATTCATTTGTTAGGATGAGAGAATCTATCAAATGGACCGCCCGTTTCCGCACAACGTCGAGGGTTTTTCAGGTATTTTGGAGCTCCAGACCAGAGGTGGCTGCCAAATTCAATTGGGGTGCACTTGCGATTTGTCTAGAAAAAAAAAATTCTTCGTATGTCGATGGTTAAATTATTTTTAAAGAATATATCCTTAAAAGGATTTATATGAATTAGAATTATTTTAAAAGGTACAGCCATTTTAGTTCCGGTTTAGACAGAATCTTACTAAAATCTAAACAGAGCTAAACTTTAAACGCGTGTTTCTCAAAACTACTTTTTTCGAGACGGTTGACACGATATCTCAAGTTCTACTAAACCAATTTACTTGAAATTTGGTGTGAGCCTTCTCTATACATTACGCTAACTAAAACCAATTTTCAATTTTTATAATTTAAAAAAAACTGGTAAAACATGTCTTTTTTGACTTTTCCTTAGTTCGGGCCATAGCCGCATTTGTTTGAATTAAGAATTAATTTGAATTTTTTTAGATTACTGGGAGGGTTGCAATCGTGTCAACCGGGACGCACCATTTTTTGGAGACCCCCCACTTCAACCCCCTGTAACTTTTTGAATTATTTCGTTTGATTTTTTTTTGTGTTTTTTTAATGTTTAATAAATATTTGGTAAAGTAATGGCTGGTAAAAATATTACTGTTTTTTTTTATTGCACCTGAAAAAACACCTACAATCATGCTTCTAGACTAGAATACCCCTTTAAGGGTGGCTTATTTAGTTTAATCCAGTCACATCCACATAAGGTAATAAATACTGTACAAATCTATAAAAATGTGCTGTAAAAATCTTCAATTATATCTCAGATATCCAGCCAAAAATACTATAAAAACGTAAAAACCAGTGGCGGCGTAAGTGGGGGGCGGGGGGCGTGGGGGGCCAACGACAACTCACTCGTACAGCCAAAGAATGCACCCAAAATCTCCCTCTAAAAAGACAGATCAATAAATAACTACCTACTCTTGTACCTAGCTACTTACATGCTAATATCATATTTTGAAACGCATCGCAACTATATTTTCATTTTTTTTCGAATATAATTTCTAATTCTCTAAAATAATGAAATTTAATACCGAGTCTCATCTGCTCCCGTCTGGAGCCAGTGAGACTATGGCATCCCCAATCGGGGTATGTTGTGAGGCTGAAGGTAGTGGGGAGGGGAAGGAGATAGGGGAAGAGGAAGGTGGGGAAGTACCTGGCCATTCAGATCTGGTCACTAAACACGGCTAAAGCCATTTCAAGCAACGTTTCAATTCTGAATGGTGGTCTTACACCAGGGCGATACTGATAGTATCTTCCACTCTGGAACGTGCCGCAAATATACTATTTATTATTTTAAATGAATAAATTGTGAAATAACACAAATTAATCAAATAAAATTTATTTGCGCACGCCGGGTTCGAACCCGCGACCTTCGGATCGTGAGTCGAGAGTCTTGCCTCGGGACCACGGAGGCCGTCACGGAGGCCGCTTGGTCTTTTACCGCGCGTAATATCGATCTGCAATGGATTTTATTCTGGCTACATTTCGGCTTAAAACGTTGGTGACATCACCAGAAGTAGATCTTCGTGGAATGGCTCCAAATCTGTCAAAAAATTATGATGAATTTTCAGCAGAGTACATCGTGTTGGAGATTTTACGATCGAGGCGCCATTTGAAAGCCGCCAACATTTCTGCCCAAGAACCGATTCAATGGACAACATTTCAGCTTCTCAGATTCTTTGTAAAATGAGGCTATTCAGAGTCTATTCCAAGTTTAGCGCTGTCTTAGATTTTTTTAAACAATTTATGTTTCGGTGGCTCAAGTGAAAGAAGCTTTTCAAAGTTAAAATTAATAAAATCTTACTTAAGGTCCACAATGAGCCAAGCGCGACTAACCAATCTCTCGATTTTATCAATTGAAAGAGACAGCGAAATCAATGTTGATAATGTGATCGAATGTATAGTAAAATAAAGTCTCGTAAGTACTTGGTGTTTTATTTTAAGTAGGGGTGCTCAATACAAAACCGCCCCGGGTGCCAATCTACCCTACGCCGTCACTGATAAAAACTACAGTATATCTTATTTATTTATTTATTTAAACTTAGGGCTTTTACATTAAGTACAGTACATGTTTTTGACATAATACAGGAAATAACATAAAATATAAGAAAGGAAATAACATAAAATACAGATAACATCCATACTAATATTATAAATGCGAAACTGCTTGAGTTTGTTTATGACCTTTTCACGCATAACACAATATAAAGACTTTAATAATTCTTTCACCAATAGAAAGCTAAATTATATGCGCAGACTATATTTTGTATATGATGGTAAGCTCTGGCGTAATGAAATTATAAATATTAATATATTATATTTGTTATACGTTTTCTGTCGCTAACTAAAGCAAATTTTTGCTAACGTCAGAAAAAAATCGTTTCCATGGAAACGATTGCTACTGCTTCAGAAAATTCAAATATTAGAATATGTTTTATTTTTTTGGACAAGCTTCTGTTTTGGAATAAATGTCAGTTCCTACATTAAAAATATAATTCGTAACGATTATAAAGACTGAATAAATGAACTGAATAAATAGTGTAATTTTTTATTATATTCACAAACTTTCAAATATTTAATTAAAAATAAACATCCGAAATGTTTGTAAGCGCATAAATTCCGAACGAATGAACAAAATTGGATAAGTAATTCTTTTTTTCTTTGAGCTATAGCATTATGAAATTTAGGTGGTAGGCGCGATGTTTGAAAACTGAATGTAAGGGAATGAATATATGGAATGCGGGAGGGGATGGGGGTGGGGTGGGGGGGGGGGAGATAATTGATAAGTGCAAGCGCTACAGTAATTTCCCGTAATACCATGCGAGCAAAGCCGCGGGGAAAAGCTAGTAGAATATAAGTTAGTAAAAATAGAGATAAAGATAGTTTATGAAGTAAGAAGAAATAGTTGACACATACGCCGTTTGAAGTTTGAGAAATTCAAATGTTTATCAAATACATCCATATTATTCAAATATTTGCTGCCAAGACTATGTAAACGCTGTATTGGAGAATGCAAACTATAGTTGGAATGAGATGTGTTGACGCAACTATGTACACCTATCTATATACCTTGTTCCATTTCTCTACCCATCCTTTTTGTACCACAATTACCTGTCCTTACTGACAATATTACCTACCGTACAACAATAGAATCAATATGTCAGTGAGTCTGTTAAAAGAAACTGTGCACGAACATTATTATTCTCTCAGTTTTATATAACATCGACCAGTTTTATGGAAGCTTGTGCAGTGAGTGACTTAGTGCTCCCTCAGACCCATAATATTGAGCTGAACATCAACCATAAGGGGTAAGTCAGTTTCCTTCCCCATTCATCTGTTTACCATTCCCCATAGTTGTGTCAAAGTATGCACAAGCATAACATTTTTTTTAAATATATTGATACAGTCCACTCCACGTGTCGCATTTGCGATACCAAGATGTATATATATATATAATGTTGATATTTGTCTAGTCGTTCGTGTAGGTACATGAAGATTAATTAATTGCAGAAGTTCACAACAATTGAATTTAGAATTTAATAATTTTAATAAAAATGTTAGGTCGTTTATTTTACGTCTGTTTTCTAGAATTGGAAGTTTACTTTTATGTACTTTAGTTTTACTAAATTATACTTCAGTTTTCTGAATGTTTCACTTCTGCCGCGTGTGAATTGCACACTATGATTTGTTTTAATAAAAAAAATATCATCGGACAGCAAAATGTCATCTACATTTTTTATTAATTTATTTATTTATTTTATCAGGTTCTCCATAAAACAGTTATACACCAGAATATTATGGGGAAGATTACAAAATTTAAAGAAATAAAAATGTAAGGGGCAGTTTCACTATCTTGTGACGTATGTCAGAAGATAATTACTGAATTCTCTGTAGGTGACATTGAAGATGGCGATGTTTAATACGGATTCATTTGGCAGTTGAATTGCTCTGTTTAATGGTGCATTTTGATCATTGGGATCTCCCACGAGTGTACGCGTTGGGTACATATAAGTTAATCTCCTTCAACATGGGCGGATTCAGTATAATGCCGGAGATTAGCTTAAAAAAGTACTTACCCAAAAATATTTTTCGGCGGACTTCTAATGTATTAAGATCGAGCATTCCTGATAAAAACAACGATGGATACAGGAATGGGTAGTATGTATATTACCTCATATACAGGTATATATACAACGCATAAACCTTTTTTGAACTCTTTCTATTTCTAGGATATGGTTTTGTTCAGAGGGAGCCCAAATAATGGAGCTATATTCCAGAATGCTGCGGACAAGTGCTTCATATGTTCTCCGTATTGCAATTTACTCTAAATATGCTCAGAAATCGCTGGTTAAAGACCCTCGCCGCTCCCGTTTGGAGTCAGTAAGACCATGGCATCCCCAATCGGGGTATGTTGTGAGGCTAAAAGTAGTGGGAGGGAAAGGAGACGGGAAGAGGAAGGTGGGAAAACATCTGGCTATTCTAAACACGGCTAAAGCCATTTCAAGCAACGTTCCAATTCTGAATGGTGGTCTTACACCAGAGCGATACGGAGAGTATCTTCTATTTTGGAACGTGCCGCAAATACACCGTATGTTATTTTTTTAAATGAATTAATTGTGAAGTAACACAAATTAATCAAATTAATTTGTGCTATTAGCTTCAGCAATATTGTGATAAGGAACGTACATTTATTACCTTAATTATAAAATAAAAATTGATTAGAGGCCCTGGGTCTCTAAATCCGGGCCTGAAAACAAACCTGCTTTTACTTCCCCCCTGTATCTCTACTAAGTACTGCACCTCACACCGCCTCTATCCAAACTAAAGTCGGAATGTTCAATTCTATACATGCAGATTCCGCAATGCGTCTCACAGTGCACAGGGCTGAACTTGTATATCGGAATAGAAATAAGGCCCACTTATTTCGCAGAAATTCAAATGTAACATTGTTATCAAATACGCAGGGTGTAACAGCACGTATCCGAGGGATTTTACCAACGATTTCTGAGCATATTAAATGTGTAAAGAAAAAAATAACAAAGAATTTACAAACGAATGAGAAATGGAAACCAATTTATTACACCTAATTTTAAAACAACTCAAATGCAAATCATTATATTTTCCAAACCATAAAAAAACTATAATAACCTCCCTTCTGAATTGCACTTTATCATCAACCAATCAGAACAAATAAATAAAATTAAACAATTTTTCAGAAAAACTTATAGGAAAAAGAAAAAAATTTACACAAAACACATTATAACTTACAACCTAATTAAGAATCGTGGCTCCCTTATCAGGCACAAGAGCTCCTCTTTTCTGATAAGGGGCCATCCATAAACTACGTTACACCTTAAGGGGGGGGGGGGGGTAGAGAAGTGCGACATTGTGTGACGAGAGGTATGGGGGGGTCATACGAAAAATTGCAAAATATGTGACGTCACACTAGGTGGGAGGGGGTCTCACAAATGTGACGATGTGTGACAGAGACGGGGGGGGGGGGGGGGGGGTCAAAAAATCTTGAAATTCGTGTGACGTAATTTATGGATGGCCCCTAAGGTATACATGACCAAAAATATCTTTAATATAATATTTTGTAAAATACATATGTTTACATGTAACCCATATTTTTATATAACAATAAAAAATAAAAAATATTTATATATTTAGGGTAAAAAATGTAGATGACATTTTGCTGTTCGGTGATATTTTTTTCTATTAAAAAAATCAGATTGTGCAATTCACACGCGGCAGAAATAAAACCTTTAGAAAACAAAAGTAGACAAGAGTGGGTAGACTTTGAAGCACTTTTTAGAAGTGAAACTTCTATAGCACGGCCGTGATTTGGATTTCGGATGAAACGAAAATGACGATTACGTGAGGTCTGCGCTCATTGGTCGCTTTGATTATGACCTCACTTTTCAAGTATTGGTTGAGAATGTTCTGGTAAAGTTTCGCTTCTACCGCGTGTAAACTGAACTCGATTTTTTTTTATCAATGCGAAGAGTGATTTTTTTCCATATTTTTGTCGTCGAATTCCAGTGCACTTTTTTCTAACATTTGGCCATCTTATTAGAATTTGTGTTTTCTTCTTCGAAGTCGCAAGAAGTCGTTAATTTTTGTGTTTTCTTTTCCATATTCATTTTGGAGTGGTTTGAAGATTGGATATTGATTTGATTCGATCCTTGGTCCGCTGAATGTCTGGCCGCTAAGGTTCGTCAGAAACTTTATACCACTAGACCAAAGGAGACTTGGGAGAAACCGTGGATTTATCGTGTTATATTTGAATTGAACACCCATGAAATAAATTAATATTTTATTGCTATCTCATTCTCTCGCAGGTTAAATCCTATAGATAGATGTTTGCCTCTTTTTAATGTCGCTCGCTTCCGTTTCATCAAGTTTCAAATCACAACGGTGCTAAAGAAGTTTTCACTGATAAAAAAAAACAGAGCAATGCAATTCACACGCGATAGAAGTGAAACCTGCAGAAAACGACAGTAGACAAGAGTGGGAAGGCTACGAAGCACTGCACAACAAGAGACCGATCAAATTATCTAATTCTCTCGCAGGCTAAATCCTAGAGATATATGATGTGTTTACTCTTTTTAGTGTCTTTTTTTCGTTTCATCAGGTTTCAAATCACAACGGTGCTAAAGAATTTAACACTTCAAAAACATTTTCTTGCATCTCCCTCACTCCTAAAAAAAATGGGATACCGCAAGCCGTTTCCGTCACCGTGCAGTTGACGCGGGAATTGTGAAATCAGGCAATAGCGTCGTGTGTGACGTCACGAGACACGATTGAACACCTTTTAGGATTTTTTATGAATATCAAATGGGAAAAACAGTAAACACTATTAAGCAGTTTATATGTATCCATATTAAAAATCGTAGTTATTTATTTTTTTAATGAGGACGGGAAATTTCTAAATCGGACGCACAGAAATCCCAGACGCTAGCACGCGTATTTCAATTCTAAGGCGAACACTCCAATGGCTATATGAAAGTATCGCTCATATGAAAAATGTATGAAAAAATCATGTTGTAAAAAGTTCATTAGTTCGGCCCCTTTAACTCTTAACTCCTGCGTAAAAACATTCCTACCACCTCCGTAGCATAGAAGTTAAGCGGCTTGCGGTCAAACAATTTTCAGGCGCAACGGTATATACGAAGCTAAAAACATAATGAAAGGTGGTTTATATTCGAGATAAATAAATAAACAGAAAAAAATGTACTGGAAGCGTGTCAATGTGCCCAAAGTATAGACATGAATATTACTAGACGAGAACAAACAAGAGAGGGGTACAAACCAACTATAGCGGGACGTGAAGGGGGGAAGATGACTGTGATAATATGTGATTCGTCAATAAATCAATCTGACTGTACATAGGAGTCTCGCATTATAATATCACCATTTAGTTTTAAAAGTAAAATCTGCTTTTGAATGAATATAACTTTTTACATGGGAGCGCGAATTGCTCGCCACGTTATGAACAAATTTGCGAAGTCCAAAAACGGCAAAGCAAAGTTCACCTGTTTTCAGAGTGGAATATTTTATTGCCGTATTTAGTTGACATTTTTACAAATGTTTCATAATTTACTTACCCCAGTAAGCAGCGACGAGCACACTTGAGAAACGCCCAAAAATGTATGTATTTTTAAAACTGATCATATCATATGATCTGAATAAACTTAAAATAATGTTTACCTATGGAATTTAATACGACAATTGGATTTATTCTCTTTTCACTTCCATTTTTACACGTTTTCATAGCACAAGCCACCATTTTTGTCGTGTTATTTCGTAAAATGTTCCGATGAGAGATCGACGCTGGTTCGCACAAGAATGATGACGTTACATTTTTTAGATTCGCTCGAGGTCATTCGCGAGCCCAGCCGGCTCCAAATGGAACCGGTATGGCTAGGGGGAAATAATACGCTTTTATCACTTAGGGCAGGTCTAGTAATATTCATATGTCCTATGGCCCAAAGTATATATTTTTTATGTGAATACCGCACAAGAGTCCCAAATGCTCCTCTCTGGAGCCACTGAGACTGCAGCATCCCCAACGTTGTGAGTTGTGAGGCTGAATGTAGCGGGGAGGTAAGGAAATGGAAAATAAGAAAGTGTGAAAATATCTGACTATTCAGATCTGGTCACCAAACACGGCTAAAGCCATTTCAAGCAAAGTTTCAATTTTGAATTGTGGTCTCACACCAGCGCGATACTGAGAGTATCTTCCACTCTGGAATGAACCGCAAGTATACTTTATTTTATTTTAAACTAGCTGGTACCCGGCATGCGTTGCAATGCAAAGAAATAAATAGTTTCTCCCCGCGTCCCCTTCCCCCCACGTTCCCCTTCTTCCTTCCATGCCTTCCCCTCCCTCGTCATCCCTCCCCCTAACCCTACCTCCTTCATTACCCTTCCCTTCCTGCCGCTAAAATATATTTTTTAACTCATTTTCATCTATACAAATTTCATGCCAGAGCTTACCATTATATACAGCCTATAACCTTCACAGGCATGCGCACAACAAATCACCAAAGTTACATCGCAATCGGATGAACGGTATGGCAGCACACAACATACAAACAAACAAACAAACAAACAAACAAACAAAGAAAAATTGATTTTTATAAATAAGATTAATTGATTCTGAATTAACACCAATTAATTAATTGAATGTATTTGCGCACGTCGGTGTTTGAACCGGTGACCTTCGAATTGCTTTTTGAAAGCCTTCTCGAGAAAAATCAAGTTCAAGCTTTACCTTATCAAATTCTTGGGGCGTTATCGTGATTATTTTTAGGGGTATTATGCCGTGTTGCGGTTCGTTCTTATATTGTAGACAGCGTTACAATGTCCATTATTAGGAAATATGAAGATATAAATTGTCGTGAAGTGGGTATTGATATGTAGCAACTCCGTCCGTGAGAATAGTGAAATAGGCGTCCAGCGTTCGGGAATTCTGAGCGTCCGATTTGGAAATTTCCCGGCCTCATTAAGAAAGTCATACATCCGAGAATTTAAAAATGGTAACATATAAACTAAATGTCGACAATATTAGCGACAATCTATCGAAAATCTGAAAACAGAAACATCAGAAGAAGATACGGTCACATCTGGGACTCGCACCCAGGACCTTCGCCTTGCCGGGGTAACAACTCTACCAACTGAGCTAATGCGTCCCTATCCCTATATTTTCGGTCATATTTAACTGTTTCATACGACTAAGAACTACCAACATAAATTCATTTTCTTAGCGCATATTTTTATTGGCTGCAATCTTTATGTATGATTGCAAGATTCAAACTCGAACTAAATGCTATCTAGATAGTGTCTTGGATAAATTTCTATCTTTATTTTTAGTTTGCGACATCTTTTGACTTTTCTGCAAGTCTAGGATGAATGTTTATTTTTATTTTTATCGCTATCCGAATTTCTACCGATTTCTTTCATATATCCCTTAAACATTTGAAGTTTTCAAGCTCTTAAAAAAATATATGTTATTTTTGAAGATAATATCTTCCACGCCGAAACGCAAATTTTATGAAATTCCCTCGATAGAAAAAATCGCAAAGTATGCTCCGAAAATTATTTAAAACAAGTCTATTTCTATTATTTTACAAGTTACACTTGTGAAAAAATTCACAATGTTTCTTTAAATGATACTTAAGACACGTTCCACGAGATTTTTGCTCTATTTTAAACGAGTCATGTTTTATTAAGCATTTTCATAATTTTCACTTCAATTTTATTATTGAAAATATTAGCGCGTTTTGTCCAACATTCGTAATTACACATCTCTCCATCTTCTTCTTTTTGTGCCGGGAGGCGTGGCCTTAATGAGAAAAAACTTCACATTGTAATATTTAATTAAATGAAGACAGAGCGAAACTCAATCGAAAATCTGGAAACAGAAAAATTACAAAAATAAACGGTCACCTCTGGGACTCGAACTAAACACGACTGAATCGGATAGGTACACATTAGCTCAGTTGGTTAAGTTGGGTCCCTACAAGGCGAAGGTCCTGGGTTCGAGTCCCGGATGTGACTATATTTTCGATTGAGTTTCGCTAATATTGTTTTCATTTACTTAAAAATTGCAATTTTATGTTTTACTCATTAAGTTTAAAATAAACTGCTTTTAGGGTTGTATAACCGTTGAATGCACTTGGGTCGCTCTTCTTTTTAACCTACATAAAGTTGTTTCCACCAGTTGGTGGAGAAAAATTAAACAGAATTACCAAAATTATTTATTTATTTATTTATAAATAAACGCCCTTTTTCGGGGCTTTTACATATATAGCATAGAAAAAACATTTTATTGTACATAACTGAACTGCCTCAATAACAATATTTTAAATTTATTCAAAGATAAATTGAAGATGTCCACTGACTTATTATTTTATAATTACTTTAAAATCGACCGTACTAAAGACGTAACGACTGTGTGAGTTAAAAAAAAGTGTTTATATTTTTGTAGTAAAAATTACGTGACAGAGTTGTAACTCCTCGTGATAGAAGTGAATTTCATACAAATCACAGTTGTCTTCTGCCACCTTGACTTTCGTGTATTCTACAATGTTACAATAAAATGATATGACGACCTAAAATATAAAACTATTTTTGGACTCCAAAAGGTATAACCTATCAAGTAACAGCGATTATTATATTTAATGATGTTTAATAAAATATTTTTAAAAATTTCAAAAACTTGTCTCCTACAATTTTTATATCGTACGACAATTCTGTCACGTGTGTTGTCATTCGAAATAGGTATACACGCAGCTCGTGCTTGTCACCCCCAATAGGCATTTTAGGCCTCCTTCTCTCTTGCTACAATTGGTTAAAAAGAAGAACAACCCATCTTTAACATCTTCAACAAAACATTTTATTTAAATTCTCGAGTCATAGAAATTGACAAATTTTACGTAAATTATAAGCAAAATCAGTTTATGTTCAGTGGCTTTTTCCTTCATTAAAGAAACGAATGTGTATTTTTTTTGTATAACGAAGAAAATTTGGTTTAATATTCTGCAGAACAAAACATTTGTAAAATGTGTATAACGCACAAGAGTCCCAACTGCTCCAAACTATCTGAGGCAAGTTAAGATGAAGTTATATGTGAAATCATATTTAGATAATATTTAGATTCATTTTTTTTTTTTTTTTTTACATTAACTCCACACAGGAGGCCCTGAGGAAAAAATAATTTCCCTCAGGGCCTATGTCATCTTTGAGGATGCTGTGTGGAGGGTGTTTTTGAGGAGAGGAAGGAGTGAACATGGGTCTTGAAGAGACCCATATTGTAGGAGGGAGGAAACAAAGAGGCCGGCAAATCGTTCCACAGCCGAGCTGTTGAACTCAAGAACGAGTCGTAGAAACGACCCGTTCTCATGTGACTAATGTCAACCGTGTACAAATGTTGAGCGCGCGTTTGGCGTGTTTCCCGACTATGCACCGGTGCCGAGGGGATCAATGACGCTAGTTCCTCGGAGCATCTTCCATTGTAATACCGGTAGAACAAGGACAGCATTCCCACCTGGCGCCTGTGCTCTAAAGATTGCAATCCGTTAGTTAAATTAGGAGAATCTATCAAACGGACCGCCCGTTTCTGCACAGAGTCAAGGGTTTTTTTCAGGTATTTTGGGGCTCCAGACCAGAGGTGGCTGCCAAATTCAACCGTGGGGCGCACTTGCGATTTTTACAGGGCTAGCAGTTGTGTACTATTAAAGTATCTGCGTGCCCTGCCCAGTTTCTGAGAGGCTAACTTAACTCTGGCCTCGATGGAGCCCCCGTACCTGAGCTGGTCACTTAGAGTTACACCAAGCATATCAATGGAAGGCCTGTTCGGGAGAATGCTTCCGTTGAAGGAGACTAGATTATCATTTCGATCCATTCATCTTTACGACGAATCGGTTTTACGTTATGAACATCAAAAAATATGTTACGGATAAATTGAAGCTTTTACTAGCTTTTCTGTGTATTGGAATAACAATAAAATTATTGTTTTCATAACAAAACACATAAGCGTAAACCACAAAAAAAAATTTTTTTCGTGACTTAATATTCGAAAGTAATATTCGAAACAATTTTAAAAAATACCCCTTTACGGCTAAGACTATTTTTAAAGTTTTTTAGGTTCTAACTTTTTTCCATTCTTATTAAATTATGCACAAAAAAATAAAAAACACTTTTTCGAATCGAAATATTTCTAGCGTTTATATTCCTCTTAATGAGAATATGGCGTACCCTATAGGGGTATATTATGGGGCTGAAGGTAGCTGGGAGGTAAGGCGTTAGGGAATTACCCGGCTATTGATATCTGGTCACTAAACATGGCTAAAGTCACTTAAAGCAATGTTTCAATGTTATTTTGATTGGTGGTCTTTCACAAGGGCGATACTGAGACTATTGACAACGTAGATAAATTTATAATATTATATTAATAATGCAGCAGTCCACAATGGAGTGCTGGTACCTACCCTGATTTTTGACAGTGAGGGACGAAAATAGACTGAATGATTTTTTTACGTTTACTCCACATAGGAGGCCCTGAGTATAAAACAAATCCCTCAGGGCCTATGTAATCTTTGGAAATGCTGTGAGGAGAGTCTTTATAGGGAAATGATGGATAGGAAATTCGGGAAGGAAAATGGTGTGAGGGGTGGCTAGGAATCTGGGGGTCAGTGGGTCCAAGAATGACGCAAGGCAATGGGTCAAGAGAGTTTGCAAGGCAATGGGTCGAGAGAGTCCTGTCAGAGAGGTCCCCTTCAACGCATTTGCCGCCAAGACCCAGACAAACCTCACCCCATGAACTCTGGCATCTCTGCTAAGTCACCAAACCATGGTTCATGGGTTTAGGTTTGTCTAGGTCTTACCCACCTCTTTAATCCTTTTCCTTCTCCATTGAATTCTCCTCTCCTTCATTTCCTTAAAAAAACCCTCCACGCAGCATCCCAAACATAACATAAGCCCCGAGGGAAATTGTTTTCCTCAGAGCCTCCTGTGTGGAGCTCATGTAAAAAAAAACCTAGCGATTCACTTGGGGTGACCTATGGCAGGGGTGTTGGTTATCCAATAAATGGATAACCAACGGGTTCCCAACCAACGTTCCCTGGGCGGCGGTACCCAAATCCACCCCCCCAAATTCAAAATAATGAGTAATATTGGAATGGACGCTTGAATAAACGAAGAAAATGGTGTAAGTAAAAATGTATTGTGACAAGACGCCCAAAAAAGACATGGCACGATTAAGTGATTTAAATACCTGAGTTTGGTCATGTCAAGAATCAGAATAACAAAAAGGTAAACATAAGAGATGTACGAATGTGATTGAAGCGAGTAAAGTGATTTAAGACAGAGTTGTTTGGCGGTCTATCCCCTCTGCCTGCCCCTGCAAGGAAACAGCGTAATGGTTAATTGTTAAATATAATGTGCTTTTTCCACTACGCGACGAGGGTTGACAACTAGTAAGGAATTCTTTTGGAGTTTTGCCAAATCTACACGAAAGTAATTTAGCTAGGACCTAAATTCAGCTTATTTTTAATTAATTCTTTAAATACAAACATATCCGTACAGGTATGTTTTTAGGTTTTAGGCCGAGCACTTAATCGAAACCGGCCATTACTTTGGATTTGTTCCTGAAGTCCTGGGAAGACCCAAAACTTACAGAGCACGCCTAATTACGGAGGCAATTGAAATCCATAAAAACCCCATCAATATTAACAGAGACGACGTAGCTAAGCTCAATAGTTCTTGGTATCCAGTATTTGACGGCTACACCAAAGCTAAACGCAAAAAAAGAGCTGGCAGCACGGTATCGCTTCGACACACATAAGTAAACACCAATATCATTTGCTCATCTGCCCTGATGATGGACACTGTAACGCTGTTCGAAACGTTGGCTAAAGAAGGAGGCAGCGAAACACGGCATAACACCCCAAAAACAAAAATATCCGTACAGCCTATTTTTTACTTGTAATTCTCTTGACTCCATCGAAGCCAGAGTAAAGTTAGCCTCTCAAAAACTGGGCGTACTGTACAGGGCCCGCAGATACTTTAATAGTACACAACTGCTCACCTTGTACAAATCACAAGTGCGCCCGTTGAATTTGGCAGCCATCTCTGATCTGGAGCTCCAAAATTCCTGAAAAATACTCTCGACTCTGTGCAGAAACGGGCGGTCCGTTTGATAGATTCTCCCATCTTAGCGGATTGATTGCAATCTTTAGAGCACAGGCGTTGAGTGGGAATGCTATCCTTGTTCTACCGGTTTTCAATGGAAGATGCTCGGAGGAACTAGCGTCATTGATCCCTTAGGCACCGGTGCATAGTCGGGAAACACGCCAAACGCGTGCCCAACATATGCACACGGTTGACATTTGTCACATGGGAAAGGGGCGCTTCTTCGACTCGTTCTTGTGTTCAACTGTTCGGCTGTGGAATGATTTGCCAACCTCTGTGTTTCCTCCTTCCTACAACAGGTTCACTCATATTCACAAAAAGACTCTACACAACATTCCAAATATATAGACATAGGCCCTAAGGCAAAGTATTTTCCCCAGTACCTCCACAGGAGTTGATGTGCTGACGTATTTACTGCTAGTTACTGTCGCTACAGAACTTCACTGTATAACATTCTAGGTGCGAATAACTCATATTCATGAATATTAATTAATTGTATCTAATATTTTTATATTACTTGCGTGGCAACTTTCCCTTAACTTTCCCTTATCCCTCTCCTCCCCTTACCCTTTCCAAGCCAAATACCTATTGTTTTTATTAAAATTACTTTCAAGAGTTGGTAAGGTTCTATTGGCGAAAAAAGGCATATTTTCATTATTATTTTTGGGAATATGATAAATGTCGGATTATTTATTTCATAAACACATTATAGTATAACATCTGAAGTATCTTTGAAAAAAATTTCAATTAAAAATATTAATAAATAAGCCCGTGAGAGCGAATCTCCGGAGGCGCCTCGAAAAAAAATTGTTAAGCGGTGAACATCATAACTCGTTACCGGATCATCTGAATAAAAAAAAAAATGCGTTTAAAAGGTGATATAATTTACTAGGTTATCAAAGAGATTTTTTTGTGGCATTTTGAAGTGAAAAACGCGATTTTCGCTAAAAAAATTCGGTGAATTTGATATTATAAAATGGAAAAAAATGGTAAAAAAAATCTCTGACTACCTGTTGATTTATGTGTAAAAATAGTGTACAAAATTTCAAAAGGATCGGTAAAGTAGTTTTTGAGTTATGACGTTCACGAACTTCAAAAATGTTTTTTGCGAGAAAATCGATTTAAAGGTTTTTTCATACTCGAAATATACTTGAATACAGCAAGAGGGCCGGTCGCTTGAAACGCTGTATCTTTGTTAGTTTTGCTCCGATTTACTTGAAATTTTGACACAATACTCTCGACATGTTGTAAATTCAAAAAACAAATATAAAATTTTTAAAACCTTACCAACCCCCCCCTTAATGTTGTGAGAAGGGACTTTTTGAGGAAAGGAAGAATGAACATGGTCTCGTAGAAACCCGTGTTGTATGAAGGAGAAAACTCCAAGGCCGGCAAATCGTTCCACAGCCGAGCTCTTGAACTCAAGATCGAGTCGTAGAAGTGACTTGTTCTCATGTGACAAATGACAACCAATTTGGGTGCGCGTTTGGCGTGTCGAATGGATCAATGTTGCTAGTTCCTCGGAGCATCTTCCATTAAAATAGCGGCAGAACAAGGACAGCTTTCCCACCCGATGCCTGTGTTCTAAGGATTGCAATCCGTTAGTCAAGATAGGAGAATCTATCATATTAGGATATGCTGTGTGTTTTTTTGAGGAAAGGAAGAAGTGAACATGTTGTAGAAAGGAGGAAACACAGAGGCGGCCGAGCTGTTGAACTCAACAACGAGTTGCAAAAGCGACCCGCTCTCATGTGACAAATGTCGACCGTATATACAACTTCGTCGCGCATTTGGTGAGTTTCCCGACTATGCACCGGTGCTGAATGGATCAATGACGCTAGTTCCTCGGAGTATCTTTCATTGTAATACCGGTAGAACAAGGATAGCATACCTACCTGACGCCTGTGCCCTATAGATTGCAATCAGCTCATCAAATGGACCACCCGTTTCTGTACAGAGTTGAGGGTTTTTTTTTCAGATAAATTCGGGCTCCAGACCAGAGGTGGCTGCCAAATTCAACTTGCGATTTGTGTAAAGTCAGCAGTTGTGTACCATCTGCAGTATCTGCGAGCTTTGCACAGTATGCACAGCATCTGATAGGTTAAGGTGAAGTTATACGTGAAATCCTATTTAGATTCATCTTTACGACGAATCGGTTTGCATTATGAGCATCAAAAAATGTGCTACGGATAAATTGAAGCTTTTACTAGCTTTTCTATGTATTGGAATAACAATAAAATTATTAATTACATTACAAAAAATATAAGCGCAACCACTAAAAAAAATGTTTATGCATGACTTAACTATGAAACAATTTATAAAAAATGTTTATGCATGACTTAACTATGAAACAATTTATAAAAAATGTTTATGCATGACTTAACTATGAAACAATTTATAAAAAATGTTTATGCATGACTTAACTATGAAACAATTTATAAAAAATGTTTATGCATGACTTAACTATGAAACAATTTATAAAAAATGTTTATGCATGACTTAACTATGAAACAATTTATAAAAAATGTTTATGCATGACTTAACTATGAAACAATTTATAAAAAATGTTTATGCATGACTTAACTATGAAACAATTTATATAAAATGTTTATGCATGACTTAACTATGAAACAATTTATAAAAAATGTTTATGCATGACTTAACTATGAAACAATTTATAAAAAATGTTTATGCATGACTTAACTATGAAACAATTTATAAAAAATGTTTATGCATGACTTAACTATGAAACAATTTATAAAAAATGTTTATGCATGACTTAACTATGAAACAATTTATAAAAAATGTTTATGCATGACTTAACTATGAAACAATTTATAAAAAATGTTTATGCATGACTTAACTATGAAACAATTTATAAAAAATGTTTATGCATGACTTAACTATGAAACAATTTATAAAAAATGTTTATGCATGACTTAACTATGAAACAATTTATAAAAAATGTTTATGCATGACTTAACTATGAAACAATTTATAAAAAATGTTTATGCATGACTTAACTATGAAACAATTTATATAAAATGTTTATGCATGACTTAACTATGAAACAATTTATAAAAAATGTTTATGCATGACTTAACTATGAAACAATTTATAAAAAATGTTTATGCATGACTTAACTATGAAACAATTTATAAAAAATGTTTATGCATGACTTAACTATGAAACAATTTATAAAAAATGTTTATGCATGACTTAACTATGAAACAATTTATAAAAAATGTTTATGCATGACTTAACTATGAAACAATTTATAAAAAATGTTTATGCATGACTTAACTATGAAACAATTTATAAAAAATGTTTATGCATGACTTAACTATGAAACAATTTATAAAAAATGTTTATGCATGACTTAACTATGAAACAATTTATAAAAAATGTTTATGCATGACTTAACTATGAAACAATTTATAAAAAATGTTTATGCATGACTTAACTATGAAACAATTTATAAAAAATGTTTATGCATGACTTAACTATGAAACAATTTATAAAAAATGTTTATGCATGACTTAACTATGAAACAATTTATAAAAAATGTTTATGCATGACTTAACTATGAAACAATTTATAAAAAATGTTTATGCATGACTTAACTATGAAACAATTTATAAAAAATGTTTATGCATGACTTAACTATGAAACAATTTATAAAAAATGTTTATGCATGACTTAACTATGAAACAATTTATAAAAAATGTTTATGCATGACTTAACTATGAAACAATTTATAAAAAATGTTTATGCATGACTTAACTATGAAACAATTTATAAAAAATGTTTATGCATGACTTAACTATGAAACAATTTATAAAAAATGTTTATGCATGACTTAACTATGAAACAATTTATAAAAAATGTTTATGCATGACTTAACTATGAAACAATTTATAAAAAATGTTTATGCATGACTTAACTATGAAACAATTTATAAAAAATGTTTATGCATGACTTAACTATGAAACAATTTATAAAAAATGTTTATGCATGACTTAACTATGAAACAATTTATAAAAAATGTTTATGCATGACTTAACTATGAAACAATTTATAAAAAATGTTTATGCATGACTTAACTATGAAACAATTTATAAAAAATGTTTATGCATGACTTAACTATGAAAAAATTTATAAAAAATGTTTATGCATGACTTAACTATGAAACAATTTATAAAAAATACCCCTTTATGGCTAATTTTGTGCTTTTGTATGTTCTAACTTTTTTTTATTCTTATAAAATTACGCACAAAATAAATTAAAAAAAAACACTTTTCGCTTACTTGTCTCGTGCAAATACGACGTGCAATTTTAAATTTTGAAGGCATGAGAATCGAAATATTTCTAACGTTTATTAAGTAATTCTGGCTTCTATGAAACCGAAGCGGCTTTTGAAGCATCCTGTGTCTTTGCACCCTACGCAGTAACGAATTACTCTAAGAATGGGACACTTAAAAATGCATGAAGAATAATCTCGACAAAGGACAAGAGAACATTACCTTCATAGAGCCGCTGCCATAAGAAATGCACGATCCAATTTGTACTATACGAGGTGAGTTGAACGCACTGAACACACATTATCTCTAGAAATGTGATCTATGGATTTGCAAGAAAGCTGATGGACATAATAACAATGACTTTGAAACGTTGACAAAAAAAATGTAAAAAAAAGTTTAATTTCTTAAGACGGCACCATCCGAATTTCTACAGATTTCTTGCATTTCCCTTGAACATTTGAAGTTTTTAAGCTCTTAAAAATATATGTTATTTTTGAAGATAATATCTATCTACCCCTACGTCGAAACGCAAATTATATGAAATTCCCTCGATAGAAAAAAATCGCAAAGTTGCTCCGAAAATTTTTATTTTCAAGCCTGTCTCTATTACTTAACAAATTATATGTATGAAAAAATTCACAGTGTTTCTTTGAACGTTGTTTTAGACAACCCCCACGAGATTTTTGCTCTATTCTGGACGAATCGTGTTTTATTAAACATTTTCACAATTTTCGCTTCACTTTTATCGTTTGAAATATTAGCGCGCTCTCTCCAACATTCGTAATTACATCCATCTTCTTCTTTTCGTGCTCGGGTACGGGGCCTTAAGTAGGATAAAGGGAAAAAATTAAAGTATGAAATCGGTCTACAAGTGCTTTCTGAACAATAAAACACAACCACTGAAGCAAATTTTTGCCATATATTGACCCCATTTTAAATGTCTCCGATTGCTTTAAAGATAAAAAAGGCAATTATCTCATTGATTCAGCAAAAAAAAAAAATTGTAGCTCCCACTTATGTTATTTTAACTTAAAACGAAACTTTTGAAATGTTTTATCTATTATGACCATAGATGTCGCAAATCCGAACTTCGTAGACTATTTTATAACGATGTTAAAAATAAATTTTTAAAATATTTTTTCACGCAGAATTTCTGATCAGCTGTTTACGGTTAAAATAAAATCATTTTTCCATAGAAATGCACCTTGCATTATCAAGTATAACACAGACAATATACAAAATTCGAAAATATTATGTGTTGACTCGAATAAGTACCTCTCACGGAGTTTCAAAGCACGCTGAATTCGCGCGGTTATAAAGTTTACAATTTTTTAATATTTTTTATATAATAATAATAATAATAATTTGATGATTTATATAGCGCCGTTTTTGTGAAAAATCACCTCAAGGGCGCTGCACAAACTTACAATACATTTCTAAAATCTAGAAAAACTACAAACTAGACAAACAATTAAAACAACTAATGGCTAAAAATTGCATCCACCGGTTCATAAGAAAATATATGTACAATGTCTCGACCAATGAACGCGATGCTTCTTAAAAATGTATAAAGGTCCATACTTACCTGGGAGGTCGCTTGAAATTAACACTTATTGTCTATTAACCCTTCGAATAATGAGAAAATAATATCTATGAACTTTTGCCTGTCAAAGTTTGCACGCAAAAATTCTCGGTTTTTCCCATGCATTTTAAATGTTCATTTTTATTGGTTATTTTTTAATCTTTTTGAAAAAAAAAATTGTTCTAAAATCTAGATAAAATAATCTTTCCGATGTGCTTATCAAAAATTAAGATTTTTGTTTTAAAATATTAAAATTTTTATATTGAAAATATGAATTAGCTTAAAAATAACGTACATGGGGTTTCCCCAAAAAGTACATAAAATTAAAATTTTAAATACAGATTCCTTTTTTTAAGAAAATTTGTAATAAAACTGTCACTTCACTTTTTATCACATTCATACAATTTTATTTTTAAATTAATTGTTTATTACGTCACACATTGGCGCAAAATAAAATCGTCACTTATGATCGGGTTTGTAAAATATCTGATCAATATAACTCGTTTATTCCTAAGATAATAAGAAGCAATATTTCTTTCACTTTCAAATATAAAAGAAATCACAAATTTTTGCTTGACAGGAAGAGAGATATCTAACTTTTAATGACGCTCGGTCGTTCTGGGACAATCTGGGTCTCCTGTTATTATAACGGCATATGATGTTTTGGGACAACTAGGGTCTCCTGTGATTAGACGGGTTAAGAAATTTAGATATAGTTCGCACGCAGAGGACATTATTGTGTACACTTGTTATATGTGTTTAATCCTGAAATATATTTTAATATTAGTATAAAATACATTCTTTGATGAGTGTATTTTGGAAATCAAAAGCAACATTTTATAGTGGGCGGTACAGTAGTACAAGGATTTGATCTTCCTAAATGTGATTCGTAACGAGACAGATTGATGTGCAAAGATTCAAGTAATTAGAAAATTAATTAGAAAAGTGTAATTAAGACATATCATAGAAAATAAAAGTATGATACTCTCAGATAGGTTTATTTAAATTAAGGATATGAGAGCCCAAAAAGGTAGGTTTTTAATTTGGACCTAAATTCTGTTGGGCTTGTTATGCATCTTAGTTCCGGAGGGAGTTTATTCCAAGCCTTAGGCCCAGATACTCCAAAAGCGCGATCTCCAAACTTTGTATTTGGCTTGCGTTTAGGTTCCATTAGTCTGCCTATAGCTGATGATGTTGCTGATCTGAGGGTTGACTGCCTCGGACCAGTATTTTCCGGGACACATAGTTCAGAGATATAAGGTGGAGCCATTTCATTGATTGATTTAAACACCATCCAGCACAATTTGTACTGGATTCTTTCAGGGCACTTGAGCCAATGAAGGTTACGAAGGTGTTCTGAAATGTGTGAATATTTAGAGACTCCGGTTATGAGCCGTGCCGCTGCGTTAAAAACGGATTGAAGTTTGTCAGTTTGATATTTTGGAAGGCTAGCATAGATACCGTTACAATAATCGAGTCGCGAGACTACGTAAGAGTTGATTAGTAGTTTTGTCGCCTCTGTAGGAAGATTTCTTCGGACGGACTTGAGTTGTCTTAAGTGAAAAAAACCGGTGCTTACAGTCCTATTTATTTGACTTTTAAACGAAAAGTCTGAATCTAGATTAACGCCAAGAAGTTTGACGGTTGTCTTGGGAATAATATCGCTGCCGGAAATGGAAATAGGCGAATCGTCTATGAAATGTTGGCGTTTGTTTGTGGCCGCCCAGAGAAACTCAGTCTTAGATGGGTTCAGCTTTAGCTTGTTTGAAGACATCCAACGAGTTATTGCTTCTAGGCATTCAGCTACACGGATTTTGAGACTGCTGACTTCGTTTGGAGTGCAGTAAAAATAAACTTGCTGATCGTCAGCGTGGCAGTGTGACAAGAGACCAAATGACTCGATTATTTCGGCGACATCATTTGTAAAAAGGATGAAAAGAAGTGGACCTAAAACGGAACCCTGGGGCACTCCTGAAGAAAGTCTTGCGAAGTTTGAGAGTTTATTTCCAACCTTCACGGCTTGCAAGCGATTGGATAAATATGACGCCAGCCAATTTTTGATATCGGAACTCAAACCAAATGTTTCCTCTAATCTCTTAATGAGGAAGTCGTGATCAATCGTGTCAAACGCTGCACTCATGTCTAAGAGTGAGATAAGTGCTAACTTACCTGATTCTATGGCTAGAGTTATATCTGACAGCATACGAAGAAGTCCGGTTTCTGTTGAGTGAAACCTTCTATATGCGGATTGTCGATTTGTTAATAATTTGTTTGAATTCAAGTGACTGGTTATTTGAGTAGCAGCAATTTTCTCCAGGATTTTTGACACGAAAGGTAGATTTGAGACGGGTCGATAATTACCTAAGTTATCAGGGTCTAGTTGTGACTTTTTTAATATTGGTGTAACTACAGCTGATTTTAGTGATTCAGGGAAATCACCTGTACTGAGAGATTTATTGAAAACATGAACTAGGAATGGAGCTAAGACATTGACACATTTTTTAATAACCAAGTTGGTATAGGATCAAGACTACACTGCTTATTTGGCGAACATGAAATTATCTTTTTTACTTCTTCAAGCGTTGTAGGTTTGAAGGAAGACAATATATCCTACAAATATGAGATAAATGACAATATACAGGTTAATTCATTGGCTATATAACACTATAATAAGTTTTTATGTCTCCATGTTAAAATTCGAAGGTATGATTTTTTTAATGTTGGAGAAAAATTAAAAAAATGATCTTTTGGGAAATCTTGAGCAATCGTGGCAAATTTATGTATTTTGCGGTGTTGCTCCAGTGGAAATTATGGTTTTAAAATGTTAAGGAAGCTAAAAGTCTTGCAGTTTTTTGTTGGAAATGTCTCAATGTTAGTACAAGTTTAAATTTAAAAACTTTAAATTTAAAAACTTTAAATTTAAAAACTTTAACTACTACTCAACTATCCCTTTCCTGTGTAACAAACGAGAAAAAAATAAGTTTCAAATTCTCCAAAACAGGGCAATGAGAATAAAATTTCGGCGAAATAAATTCTCCAAAGTAAATAAAATGTTAAAGGAACTAAATTGGCTAACCGTGAAACAAATGTTGACTCTGCACACG
Organism: Glyphotaelius pellucidus; assembly: GCA_936435175.1. Lineage (NCBI taxonomy): Eukaryota > Metazoa > Arthropoda > Insecta > Trichoptera > Limnephilidae > Glyphotaelius > Glyphotaelius pellucidus. The sequence goes on from OW386565.1 coordinate 1,455,078, forward strand.
ATGATATTTATCCATAAAATAGGTAACAACATGTTACCAAAATACTTCTCAAACAAAATTATATACAACAAGGACATTCACAGACACAACACAAGGACTTGCAAGGAAATCAGACTACAAAAAAGGACAAAACGAATACGCAGAACAGTTTACTATACAAAGGGATGAAGTTATACAACACTCTACCAGAAACTTTAAAGGCCGCACCAATGGGAAAGTTCAAAATGTATTGTAGGAAATACATAAAACAGAAAAAATATAGTTTGAAATATGATATGATATAATTAATTAGGAAATTGTAAATTTAAATGTACAATTTACTAAAATAAAACTAATAAATAAAATAAATGAAATACGTTAATAATAATTAAATACGTGGGTAATAGAATATGTCTAAGAAAATGTTTATACTAGAATCAAATTATTTAAATTTTAAAGCCAAATAAAATATACTTTAAAAAATTTTATATGAAAAATTAAGGCTTGTTGATGTGAAATCGTCGTATTTATTTATCAAATAATCTTACTACCAAATACATATTAGACAAACTATAATAACAACTTACAGTTTGTCAAATTAGAGTAGAAAACAAAGGAGGGCGCCACTGCTGTTCAAATGGCAAAACTAAACATATAACTCGTGGTGTTAAGAGGAACGTATGCGCGGCCCATTTCGGCCAGTTTCATACAAATATTAATTTTGGATTTAAAATCAAAATATCCAACCAAACTGAAAAATTGTTTTTGTAATCAAAAGTTATATCAAATATCTAGTAAGGATATGAGCTACTTTATTTATTTTTGCTTTAAATTATAAGATATAAGCCATTAAAGATTTTAACATTTCTTGGTTTTAGAGGCAATATGGACAATTATATGTGAGTAAATGAAAGAAACAGTACGTAAACAATGAATTTACTTTGCGAAGACACGCCCGCAATACATTTCTAATCTTTAATATCTTCAGTGGTTAATTGCTCCACTGAAATAGGCAGGTCCTAGTTTTATTTATTGAGTTATCACACATAACAACTTGCAGGTGTAGATGAATACATTTGTAATGTGAGTTAATACTGCACAAGAGTCCCAACTGCTCCCAAACGTCTGGAATCAGTGAAACACGGCAATCCCAATGAGGCTGACGGTAGAGGGGAGGGGAAGAGGAAGATGGAGAAATATCTGTCTATTCAGATTCTGTCAAAAAACACAGCTAAAGCCGTTTCAAGAAAAACATATGAATGTTGGGGGCTCTGAGGAAAAAATCCCTCAGAGCCTGAGTCATCTTTGGGGATGCTGTGTGGGGGGAATCTTTTTGAGAAAAGGTTCTGGGAAGAAAAAGGTATTAGCGGTTGGTAGGAATCTGGGGGTCAGTGCGTTCAGAAGTGTCGGACGTATGAATCCATCCCTCCAACTGCTGTGTAAGGCAACGGGTCGAGAGAGTCTGGCTGGAAAGGTCAAAAGACCTCCCTCAGCCAGTCCTCTCGATTCGGCCCGCCACGCAGCAGGTGGCCAGACGCATCCACCAAGACCCGAACAAACCTCACCTCATGAAACTGGGCACCCCTGCAAAGTCACTAAAATCTGCCCTGATGATGCACACTGTAAAGCTGTCCGAAACGTTGGCTAAAGAAGGAGGTAGCGCAACACGGCATAACACCCCAAAAACAAATAACGAAAATACTTTTGGCCGTGAAAATCTAAAAACTTAACTAGGCGTAAGGTATCTGTTCTGCAAGTATTTCAATGGAACCTGCTCGAAAGAGCTAATAGCGTTGATCCCTGGTGCACGTGAGTGAAAGTCGACGGATACAGTCATTGAGTCATTTTTCAACTAGTTTTCGTGTAATTGAAGAAATCAATTTTTCGTAATCTTAGAAGCAAATTTGGCATTTTTTGTCAGTAAATTATGTTTTGAAAAAATGTTCTTACCCTACTAACTGAGTTAAAAATATGTAAAAGCAAAAAAAAATAAACATTTTTGTTATTGTTTTTGGGGTGTTATGCCGTGTTTCGCTACCTCCCTCTTTAGCCAACGTTTCGGACAGCGTTACAGTGTCCATCATCAGGGCAGATGAGGGCTGATGATGGACACTGTAACGCTGTCCGAAACGTTGGCTAAAGAAGGAGGTAGCGAAACACGGCATAACACCCCAAAAACAATAACAAAAATACTTTTTGGCCGTGAAAACCTAAAAACATACAAAAATAAACATCTTTAAAAACAGCATTTCCTTCGGGAGATTTTTTAATATACGTACTAAAAATTTATAGTAAAATTTAGGTCGGTCGATTGTGATTTGCAATAACCGCTATCAAACATGTATTTTTTTAAATTTTATTAGTTTTATTTTAAATTTGCACAGTAAATAAACAAAATTTATTATTTAAAAAAAAATGAAAAAATATTTGTTAGATTATAATTTATAATTTAAAACATAAATAAATAAAGTCTAGCACATCCGTATAAATATTTGCTATACCTTATGAATAAACAAAATAATTTTTCAGTGTGTTTGGTATTTTTGTCCCAAATCCAATATGAAGTTTAGTTTGAAAAGGGGTCCGCAGCCATTGCCATTAAAATTCGAATTAATTTCTACAACTTCTGAGTAGGCACAGCGGTGAGTCTTCTGAGTAGGCACAGCGGTGAGTCTTCTGAGTAGGCACAGCGGTGAGTCTTCTGAGTAGGCACAGCGGTGAGTCTTCTGAGTAGGCACAGCGGTGAGTCTTCTGAGTGGGTGGTTTAAATAATAAAAAAAACAAATATCTTTGTAGCGTCTATGTTTTGTATTAATGTATTTATGTTACTATCAACCCTATAAGCCCAATCTAGGTCATTTTTACCTACACGCAAACAAATACCTGCTTTCTCTTTCGCACAATTCTTTCGATTGCCCTGATTGGTCGAACCAACTTAGTACCAGCCAAGAGCCCACAGGAGACGGCGGTGTTGCCTTGGTAAGTCCCTTCATATTGGAGTTATTGTACTGTTGTAGGTCAATTTGACCTACGTTTAGGCTTTTTGTAAATGTTAAATATGTGTGAAAAGTGTTTTTAAAGAAAAAATAATTGGATAAAACTTTTTTTTTATTTTTTTATATGAAATACCGCACAAGAGTCCCAACTGCTCCCGTCTGGAGCCAGTGAGACTATGGCATCCCCGATTGGGGTATGTTGTGAGGCTGAAGGTAGTGGGGAGGGGAAGGAGATAGGGAAGAGGAAAGTGGGGAAGTACCTGGCTATTCAGATCTGGTCACTAAACACGGCTAAAGCCATTTCAAGCAACGTTTCAATTCTGAATGGTGGTCTTACACCAGGGCGATACTGATAGTATCTTCCACTCTTTAATTGTTATAAAACATTTATTGGTTAGTAAAAAAGATTTTGTTTAGTTTTTTTTTAAATATTTTTAGTTTAAAAGAAGCAAACCGAAAGAATCTCATTTTGTACCAAATTTTTGTATTAATTAGTAATAGTTGTTTTTTCAAAGTCCAATAAATAAATATTATTCAAATTATGCGTTTTTTCATTTCCTAAATAGTTAATACGAATTAATAATGATACAAATTATTATAGGAGTGTAAGGAGAATATATGACGCAAATGTGAATGGTAGACGAAGTCGGGGACGCCCGAGGAAGACATGGCACGACCAAGTGAATCAGATACTTGAGTCGGGCGATGTCAAGAGTCAGAATAACAGAAGAGCATGTACGAGACGATGTATGAATGTGAACGAAGCAAGGAGTGTGTGCCAAGATCGAGTTGTTTGGCGGTCCGTTCTCTCTGCCTACCCCTGCGGGGAAACGGCGTGATGGTTAGTTAGTTAGTTTCAAATTATAAATTATACAGAATAAACTATGTTACAAGTGTATTTATTCATGTAGGTAAATTTGACCTATAATTGGGCTTTTAAGATAGCAAAATATGATTGGACTTCTTACTTTTCCTGTAAATTTTACTAAAATTGAACGTAATCATGTATATTTGATTAAATAATAAAACAATTTAATAAACAAATATGCCGAATGAGTTTAAAAAAGAAAAAAAATTAACGCCTAAAAAATACGATACCATTTTGTTTCGGTGTAGTCGAAACGACGAAGGTTAGTGCTGTTGGGTTAATAAGAGAATAGTTCAAAACACTGCAAGATTTATAACTTCCGAAATTCATTAAAAATTAATAAATAATTTTGTAAATAAACGGAAATTTCGAAACAATTTTTAACGCTAAGAGCTTAGAAATAAAAGAAAGAAATAAATAAATTTTCGAAAATCTTCGTTAAGAAGAACAGAAAAGGATGCAATATGAAATAATGTAATTAAATTTGACAGCCTCCGTGGTCGAACGGTAATTCTCTCGACTAGCAATCCAGAGGTTGCGGGTTCAAATACAAAATCAATTAATAAATTTCACAATTTAATCATTTAAAATAACATTAGGTGTATTTGGGACTCGTTTCAGAACGGAAGATACTCTCAGTATCGCCCTGGTATAAAACAACCATTCAGAATTAAAACGTTGCTTGAAATGGCTTTAGCTGTGCTTGGTGAACGGATCTGAATAGCCAGGTACTTCCCCATCTTCCTTTTTACATCTTGCCGCTTGCCTCACAACATATCCCTCTGCCATGGGTCACCTCAAGTGGTTCGCTACGTTTGGTGATTTAGCAGGGGTGCCCTGGGGTGAGGTTTGTCTAGGTCTTGGAGGTGGATGACCAGGACACACTGAAACTCAGATTCCTACCCACCCCTTAAACCCTTTTCCTTCCCGGAACTTTCCTCCCCTTCCTATCCTTATAAAAAAACCCTCCACACAGCATCCCCAAAGATGACATAGGCCCCGAGGGAAATTATTTTCTTCAGGGCCTCCTGTGTGGGGCTCATGTAAAAAAAAATATATATTTATATCCCTAATGGGGATGCCATAGTCTCACTGGCTCCAGGTGGTTGGTAGCAGTTATAACACCGCACGTGAGTCCCAACTACTCCCAATTAGTCCAGCCAGTGCGACTACGGCATCCCCGATTGGGGTATGTTGCGAGACTAAGGAAGTACAGAAGTGAAGGAGATAGGAAAGAAGACGATATGACTATTATCTTCTTAACAAACACAGCTAAAGCAATAAGCTTTCAGATTTTAAATAGTGGAATTTCGCAAAGGCGATACTGAGTGCATCTACACTCTGATAAATGCTAACGAACCCACTAACCATCGCCTCATTTTCCCGCAGGGGTAGGCAGAGAGTACGAACCGCCATAAAAGGCTGTCTTGGCACACAATCCTTACTTCATTCACATTCATACATCGTCTCATACATGCCCTTCTATCATTCTGAACCTTGACATGGACCAACTCAAGTATCTGATTCACTTGATCGTGCCATGTCTTTCTCGGGCGTCCTCGACTTCTACTATTTGCGTTCTCCTGACACTCCTTTCCTCGTTCATTCTCTCTACATGCCCAAACCATCTGAGCGTCCCTTTATTAATCTTACTCATTACGCTTACCTCAGCCTAGCATTATTTGCGATTCTCAACATTTCTTACTCAGGGCCTTTGTCATCTTTGGGGATGCTGAGTGGAGGGTTGTCTAAGGGAAAAGAAGGAAGTTCTGGGAAATAAAAAGGTATGAAGGGTGGGTATCAATCTGGGGGCCAATGTGCCAAGCGCGTATGAATACATCCCTCCCACTGCGGCGCAAGCCGATAGGTCGAGAGGGTCCTTTTTTTTGTATGAGCTCCACACAGGAGGGTCTGAGGAAAATAATTTCTCTCGGGGCCTAGGTCATCTTTGGAAATGCTGTGTGGAGGGTTTTTTTATTAAGGAAAGGAGGGGGAGGAAAGTTCTGGAGAGGAAAAGGGTTTAAGGGGTGGGTGGAATCTGGGGTTCAGTGTGTCCTGGTCATCCGCCACCAAGACCTAAACAAACTTCACCCCACGAACCCGGGCACCCCTGCTAAATCACCGAACGTAACGAAACATTTGGGGTGACCTATGGCAGAGGTGTTGGTTATCCAATAGAGGTTCCCGGGGCGGCGGTACCCATTCCCGCATCCTAAATTGTAAAATTCCCGCCTCCCTAATTGTAAATTGCTGGAGAGTTCAAAAGATCTCCCTCAACCAGTCTCTCCCGATCCGAGCCGCCACACAGTAGGGCAAAAGCATCCAACACCAAGACCTAGACAAACATCACCCCATGAACCCTGGCAGTTTTACTAAGACACCAAACGTAGCGAACCACTAACTACGGCCTATGACAGAGGTGCAGGTTTTACAATTTATACAGCATTCAGTCTACTTTCACCCTTCCTCTGTCACGTCCACAATACATCAGAGTGGGTACCAGCACTCCGTCGTTGACTGCTAGTCTAGCTGCTTTTGACAATTTAGTCCTCCAAATGAAATTTCCACGTGAATATAATTCGTCCTCGACTTATTTTAACACTGAAATATATATACTAAACAAATAATTTGTTACTGGCTTAAAAGCACGTTAAAAAATATTTTATGTGTTTCCTTAGTAGTGAAAATAGTGTTGCAGTGAGAGGGCGCTCTCAGCGCTTAGCGAGGACGCAAACCAAAACAGCCTTCAGTGCGATTCCAAAATTCACGCAGCGCGGGTGTTTATAAATTTTACTAACAATAACAATTATAAACAAATAACTAAGCGTTTTATAAAAATATTAAGTTATCCAACAATTTCATTTGCTGTAATGTTTGGTGTAATTTTTAGTGCATTATTTCCAAGTTATCGTCTTCAAAAATATATTTAATAATAAGTCCGTATGAATATCAAACCAATTTATTTATACTGTTGATTTTTAGTTCTTAGTGGTATATAGACGTGTCATTTTATTCTTGATGCATTTGATCTAGTCTCCTTCAACGGAAGCATTCTCCCGAACAGGCCTTCCATTGATATGCTTGGTGTAACTCTAAGTGACCAGCTCAGGTACGGGGGCTCCATCGAGGCCAAAGTTAGCCTCTCAGAAACTGGGCGTACTGTACAGGGCACGCAGATACTTTAATAGTACACAACTGCTAGCCCTGTACAAATCGCAAGTGCGCCCCACGGTTGAATTTGGCAGCCACCTCTGAACGGAGCCGCAAAATACCTGAAAAAAACCCTCGACTCTGTGCAGAAACGGGCGGTCCGTTTGATAGATTCTTATAATTTAACAAACGGATTGCAATCTTTAGAGCACAGGCGCCAGGTGGGAATGCTGTCCTTGTTCTACCGGTATTACAATGGAAGATGCTCCGAGGAACTAGCGTCATTGCACCGGTGCATAGTCGGGAAACACGCCAAACGCGCGCTCAACATTTGTACACGGTTGACATTAGTCACATGAGAACGGGTCGTTTCTACGACTCGTTCTTGAGTTCAACAGCTCGGCTGTGGAACGATTTGCCGGCCTCTGTGTTTTTTCGCTCTTACAATATGGGTCTCTTCAAGACCCATGTTCACTCCTTCCTCTCCTCAAAAACACCCTCCACACAGCAGGAGTTAATGTAAAAAAAAAAATTTAATGGAAATATTTTTTATAATTTTGTTATACGGCGGTATATCCTCTCTGCATATTCTTTCGGGGACACTTATCGTGCCACAAATCACTTAGCGTGTTTTAAAATTATTGTAAAATTTTATTTTCTGTATTATTAGTGAAGATGACACTATCATAATCAAATTGTAAAATCACATCATTGACATTAATATTTAGAGTGGTAGAAACCATTAAAAATAGATTTAAGTTTATTTAGAGTGTTTGGTGACTGAATCTGAATAGCCAGCAATCTTCCTCTATTTCTCTTCTTTTTTTTCTTTTTTTTTACATGAGCTCCACACAGGAGGCCCTGAGGAAAATGATTTCCCTCAGAGCCTTTGACATCTTTGGGGATGCTGTGTGGAGGGTTTTTATAAGGAAAGGAAGGGGAGGAGAGTTCTGGGAAGGAAAAGGGTTTAAGGGGTGGGTAGGAATCTGGGGTTCAGTGTGTCCTGGTCATCCGACTCTACGACCTAGGCAAACCTCACCCCATGAACCCGGGCACCCCTGCTAAGTCACCAAACGTAGCGAACCACTTGGGGTGACCTATAGCAAAGGTGTTGGTTATCCAATAAAGGTTCCCGGGACGGCGGTACCCATTCCGGCCTTCCAAATTGAACTCTACCTTCTCTACCTTCAGCATCACAACATACCCCATTTGGAGATGCCGTAGACTCATTGGCTCCAGACTGTTGAGAGCAGTTGGTTTTTGTCACATTAAAAAATAAAGTTCTAATGAAAAGTCAAAATTTACCACAGTACGCCGACACAGTACCAACAGACGCCTTGTTAGCAGATTCTTCAACCAATTTAAACCAACAATTGCCCAACAATTGAATATGGGAGCCACCTCTGGGTTGGAGCCCCACAATAATTAAAAACTGTGCAAGGGAGGGCAGTCCGTTTGATTGGCAATTCATTGTTAACGGACTGATTGACATCTCTAATGCACAGACGGAATGTGGGCGGTTGAGTCTGTTTTACTAGTATTTTAATGAACCGGTGCACGTGCATTTTGATTTCTTGGATTCACGAGAATGATACGTTTCTTCGACTCGTTATTGTATATATCTTCAGGACATGCAATAATAGATCCCTTCCTGCAGCCCCTCCCTTAATCCGTCTCAAAATGCTGCCCAACCGGATGGCGGCATAGTTACTCTATATTTAACCTGTTTATACAGAGACGCTCTTCTGAGATGAATTTATTGTAAAAAATTTAAATTAATATTTTCAAACCGTAAAAAAATAAAAAAAAGTGCAAAATATGATTTTAGATTTCATGACTCAAACAATTATCGTGATCCATTTTTGGGTTACTATGCCGTGTTGCACTTCCTTCTTCGTCATCTACGTTTCGGGCAGTGTTACAGTGCCTATCATCAGGATAGTTGTGTAGATTATGGTGAAGTGTGCGTTTATGTACATTGAAGTGATGTTTTTTGCGTTTAGTTTTGGTGAAGCTATCTAATAATATAATTGGTACCCAGTATCCGCGCAAGAGTCTCAACTGCTCCCCACGTCTGAAGTCGATGAAATTATGGTAACCCCAATCGGAGTACGCTAAGAGGCTGAAGGTAGTTAGGAGGGGTAGAGGAAGGTGGGGAGGTATCTGGCTATTCAGATCTGATCACTAAACGTGTCTAAAGCCATTTCAAGCAATGTATTCTAGTAATCACTTTACTTTATTTGCTTTTCAACAATTTTTCTGTAAATTTTTAAAATTACGCATTAAGGTGCAGCATACCCGCTCAAAAAGAAGATGTATAGATATGTAAATACAAACGTCAGAGGGAGCGCGTTTATATTAAAAACGATAATCTTTAAGCGAAAATTGTGAAAATGTTTATAAAACACGACTCGTTTAAAATAGAGATAATGGTATGGTTGAATCATTTGATTAAAAATAACAATTCTTCACTTATCAGGTATTTTGGCATTAAATCCATAATCAAGTTTTGTATGAAAATGGCTGCACATCCATTCCCAAATATTTTTAAGCATAACTTGAAAAGGTTTCTTTTCCTTATTTAATAAAATTACCACCGTCTACAAAGATCAAATTACGAACTATTTTTAATTTACCCTTAACTTCATAACTTCGGTATCACGTACGGTATCATCCGCATCGAGTTTAAAATTCCACGTTCGTGGAGTAAAGCATGCACCAGCCGACATCTAGCGATACTTTTTTAAAGTTTAACTGACTAAATAAATTATTAAAAGACATATTTAGTACGCGGTATACTTTAAGAAGTCAAATCTCTCCGCTGGGATAAGCGATGTAAATAATAAATTAAAGGTATTAAGTGACGGTTACGAGACAAACTGCACAGTTACAAAACAGAACATTAAAGAGGAAAGAAAATAACGTAACCTAACTTAACCTAACGTAACAAGACCTATTTAACTTCACCTTACCAAACCTAACCTAACCTAACCTAACCAGACTTCAAATTTCAAATTTCGAATTCTCCAAAACAGGGCAATGAGAATAACACTTCGGCAAAATAGATTCTCAAAAGTAAATAAAATGTTAAAGGAACTAAATTGGCTAACCGTGAAACAGATGTTGACTGCACACGATGATATTTATCCATAAAATAATGAACAACATGTTACCAAAATACTTCTCAAACAAAATTATATACAACAAGGACATTCACAGACACAACACAAGGACTTGCAAGGAAATCAGACTACAAAAAAGGACAAAACGAATACGCAGAACAGTTTACTATACAAAGGGATGAAGTTATACAACACTCTACCAGAAACATTAAAGGCCGCACCAATTGGAAAGTTCAAAATGTATTGTGGGAGCTACATAAAACAAGAAAAAATATAGTTTGCAATATAATATGATACAATGAATTAGGAAATTGTAAACTTAAATGTACAATTTACTAAAATAAAACTAATAAATAAAATAAAATAAGACTTAAGTGGAACATTTGCGCGGCCCTTTTCGGCCAGTTTCGTGCAAATATTAAATTTGGATTTGAGATCAAAATATCCAACCAAACTAAAAAAATATTTTTGTAATCAAAAGGTATATCAAATATCTAGTTTGGATGTGAGCTACTTTATTTATTTTTACTTTCAATTACAAGATAAAGGCCATTAAAAATTTTTGTGTTTCATGATTTTAGAGGCAACTTGGGCATTTATTTGTGAGTAGACGTTCGTTGCCAGGGTTCTTCGTGGTGTGAGGTTTGCCCTGGCCTTAGCGGCAGATGCATCTGCCACCAGTTGTACGGCATTCCGGATCAGGAGAGAATGGTTGAGGGAGTCCCTTTGACTTCTCCAGCCGTACTCTCTCGGAACATAGCTTTGCACCGCAGTGGGAGGGATGGATTCATACATCCGTCACTCCTGGACACACTGACCCTCGTACTCTTTTTCCATCCTAGAACTTCATATCCCTGAAATCCAGTCCTCTTTTTCATCCTGATGATCATTTCGTACGCCCTATTCGAGTGATGATAGCCTCCATTCAAAGCTCTGGAAAAACTGTAACTCTGATTTGGATTCCTGGACATGTTGGCATAGTGGGTAACGATATCGCGGATTCTTTGGCCAAACAAGGAGCGTCCAACCCTACTGTTACCCTCGTAAACCATATTCCCCTATCTGATATTTTTTCCATCATCAAAGATAGATCCCGCAATGCTTGGGCAGAGTATTAAAACATTGCTAGTCAATCCAAGGGAGCCTGCTATGCCTCAATAAGGACTATCCCATCAAAACCATGGTTTCAAAAATTCCCCCATTTTTCCAAAAAAGAAATTTCCTCCCTTATTCGAATGAGAATCGGACATTGTACCGTTCTTTCTCACTTGTTTAAAATTCACGTCCTTGACTCCCCAGATTGTACCTTCTGTGGCCTAGAAGTGGGAACTTTAAATCACATATTTTTTGGTTGTCCCTCTCTAAATAAATATCCTCTCTTTTATCAAGCGTTATCTAAAATTACTACCCCTCCATACAACATCTCATCTCTTCTAAGTCTAAACTCGACTCCAATCTTCCATATAATTCTGAAATTTGCACATTTAAATAATATTAATATATAAATTTACTTCTTCATTTATATATAAACTAGCTTTTCCCCGCGGCTTCGCTCGCATGGTATTACGAGAAATTACTGTAGCGCTTGCACTTATCAATAATCTCCCCCCCACCCCACCCCCATCCCCTCCCGCATTCCATATATTCATTCCCTTACATTCAGTTTTCAAACATCTCGCCTACCACCTAAATTTCATAATGCTATAGCTCAAAGAAAAAAAGAATTACTTATCCAATTTTGTTCTTTCGTTCGAAATTAATGCGCTTACAAACATTTCGGATGTTTATTTTTATTTAAATATTTGGAAGTTTGTTAATATAATAAAAAAAATACTCTATTTATCATTCAGTCTTTATAACCGTTACGAATTATATTTTTAATATAGGAACTCTCATCTGACATTTATTCCAAGCTTGTCCAAAAAAAAAACGAATTCTAATATTTGAATTTTCTGCAGTAGTAGCTGACCAGTAGACTGAGTACCTGCCAGCATAGAGCCCAAAAATATATCAACATTGTTTCCAAGGAAAAGATATTTTTCTGACGTTAGCAAAAACTCGCTTTTGTTAGCGACAGAAAACGTATAACAAATATAATATATTAATATTTACAATTTCATAACGCCAGAGCTTACTATCATATACAACCCGTAGTCTGAGCATATAATTTAGCTTTATATTGGTGAAAGAATTATTAAAGTCTTTATATTGTGTTATGCGTGAAAAGGTCATAAACAAACTCGAGCAGTTTCGCATTTATAATATTAGTATGCATTTACCTTTCCTTTTTCTACAATTTTAAATGATGGCCTAGAACACCCTTGATGGGTGAAAGCCAGAAATAATTGAAAAAAAAAATTTCATCCTTCCATTCCTAAAAAGACCTTCCATACAGCATCCTCTAAGATAATATATGCCCTGAGAGGAATTATTTTCCTCAGGGCCTCCTGTGTTGAGTTAAAGTAAAAAAAAAGCTTCGACCACGTAGGCCTTCAAAAAACTAACCTAACGTAACGTAACATAGCCTAAATAACTAAACCTAAGCTAGAACATCTTCTAAGCCCCAAAAAACCTTTTTTTTCAGTTCGGACTTAAACGATTTCGGAAACAAACGCTAGCATTTATTGTTTTAATAGTACTGTGGAAACGTACCACACTTAAAACAAGAAAACCCATAACATTAAACTTTTAAGCCCACATGTACCTAACTAAACGCAGTGCAGCACGTTAACCCCTCAGGCCTTGACGATATTCTTTCAGTGCATCAGAATATTAGCGCTGTACAATAAAATTCCAAAAAATTTGAATATTTATGAAGGTATTCGAAAATTGAAAAAGTGTTTTTAAAAGGTTAGAAATAACCGTGTAAAGTTTTTAAATTTAAAATTTTTAAATGCAAACTTTAAAAAGTTTTAAAAATAGCTCACCTTACGTAATAAATTACTGGTAACAAAAAAAAAGCATTTTATGGATGAACAACCTTAAAACATTACAAAAGCTAAATTTTACCGACTGGTATCCCTGAGAGTCGCTCTCCGGTCCAGTGCATGATCCAAATTTATTCCGGTTCTCGCGTCCGTTCAGTTTGGCTGTTTTACATTCCCTCTCAGGTCACTCTAGTAGTTTCAATTTGGGAGGCGGGTATGGGTACCGCTGCCCCGGGAACCTTTATTGGATAACCAACACTGCTGCTATCTCTGCCATAGGTCACCCCAAGTGTTTCACTCCGTTTGGTGATTTAGCAGGGGTGCCCGGGTTCATGGGGTGAGGTTTGTCTAGGCGGATGGCCAGGACACAATGAACCCCAGATTCCTTCCCACCCCTTAAACCCTTTTCCTTCCCAGATTTCTCCTCTATTTCCTTTTCTTAAAAAAAACCCTCCCTCAGCATCCCCAAAGATGAAATAGTCCCTGAGGGAACTTGTTTTCCTCAGGGCCTCCTGTGTGGAGCTCATGTAAAAAAAAAAGTTACGATATTAATTTTGTATCAAATTTATTATAAAATGTTACGTTACTTGCAAATATATTTGACCCGCATAATCAAGAGTTCTTATTGGCGAATTTCCCCTTCACACGCATCTCAGTTTATAGTGCTCAGAAAGGCGGAAAGCTGCAAGTCCGAATCAGGATAAAAATACATAATTAACCATCTATTTTATTAGACAAATGCAAATGCATTATACAATTATTGTCATTTTATGTAAGAAAAATTCTCAAATTTTCACAATTTTTTTTCATCATGATGGTGTACATTTTAATTATTTTGTGGTTAATTTCTAGACTTGAATATCCAGTGTGGTATTTTCTCTTCCCAATTTCGTTTAGATCATGTTTCTTACTATGCTAGTAAGGGAGACACGACGATTTCTATGAGACCTATTTGAGTTGTTCTGAAAAGTAAGCAAATTTGTCAGAAGGGTTAAGAGAAACGGCTGCGCGGTCGTATACATACAAAACTTTATTTTGGTTTGAGACCAAAATATTCAACCAAACTGAATAATTATATTTTTAATTTTTTATGAGAAAAACTCTCTTTTAATAACTTTTGAAGGTTATTCCCATCAACGTAATATATCATTGAAGAAGAAGATAACACTTATAATCTAAATGAAAATATGAAAGAAAACAAGACACAGAAAAACAGAAAAAAAAAACAATGGTTGCAACTGGGACTCGAACCCAGACCTCTCGTCTTACCGGGACGGCGCGTTTTCCAATTTCGCTATTGCCACCTTCTGTCAAACCGTCATATTTGTCAATCTCATATTTCAAATATTTAGAATCATTAATATTATCTTCAACTAGTTCTTTTTCCATATTACAGGCAACTACTCTTTTTATTGGAAACAATCATTCAAAGAATTGGTTTGTAACCTGAATAGCGTCTCGGATAAATGTATCCGAATTTATTCATATGGAACTATTGACTTTATGAAAGTCTAAATGAATATTCAATTTTTTATGAGAAAAACTCTCTTTTAATAACTTTTGAAGGTTATTCCCATCAACGTAATATATCATTGAAGAAATAATAATATATCATTGGCAATAGCGAAATTGGAAAACACGCCGTCCCGGTAAGACGAGAGGTCTGGGTTCGAGTCCCAGTTGCGACCATTGTTTTTTTTTTCTGTTTTTCTGTGTCTTGTTTTCTTTCATATTTTCATATAGATTATAAGTGTTATCTTCTTCTTCAATTATATTTTTAATCAAAAGGTATTGCTTTATTGGTTATCTTGTACGGATATGTATTATTTTATTAATTTTAGTTTTAAATTATAGAGCTACCGGCATGCTTTGTAAGAAATTGTTTCTCCCTGCGTGTCCTTTCCCATTCGTTCCATTCCCCTTCCACCTCTCCTTCCTCTCCCGTATCCCATTCCTTTCACGCGTTTCCCCTTCACCACCCCCACCTTCCCTCTCCTCTCTCCCGATTCTTCGTCTCCACCCTCAACCAACCTCAACCACCCTCCCACGTTTCTCATCCCTCTCCCACATTCAGTCCCGGTACATTCATCATTTTTTAATACAAATTACATGCCAGAGCTCAACAAACGTTCATGGCAATCGGACGAAGATTACAAGAAATAATTTCATAACGCCAGAGCTCACCACCTTTCGCGCGTTCCATACATTCAGTCCCGGTACATTCAGTTTACGTGCCTCCTATTGCAATTTGCAAATGCAACGCTAGAGCTCACCAATATATATATGGAAACATCGCGGGCATGTGCTCAACAACTCAAAAAAGTTTCATGGCAATCGGGTGAATGGTTTAGGAACGCATTAAGGGGGTATTCTAGTCTAGAAGCATGAATTGTAGGTGTTTTTTAAGGTGCAACAAAAAAAAAGCTAATAATATTTTTACCAAATATTGTTTCGCCAAATATTAATTGAACATTAAAAAATCTATTAAAAAAAGAGTCGAACGAAAAAATTAAATATTCAAAAAGTTACAGGGTGTTGAAGTGGGGGGTCTCAAAAAAATGGCGCGCCCTGGTTGACATGATTGCAACCCTCCCAGTAATCTAAAAAAAAAAAAATTCTTTATTCAAACAAATGCGGCTATAGCCCGAAATAAGGAAAAGTAAAAAAAAAATTCGTAAAATGGCGGCTGTCTGAAATAAAAAAGACGTTTTTGTACCAGTTTTTTTGAGTTTCCAAATTTTTTAAAAATAGTAAAAATTGAAATTTTGTTATAATTCTAGTTCCCGCCATAGAACAATGTATAGAAAAGGCTCACACCAAATTTCAAGTAAATTGGCTTAGTAGAACTTGAAATATCATGTCAACCGTCACGAAAAAAGCAGTTTGGAGAAAAATGGATTTAAAATTTTGTTCTATTTCGATTTTGGTTAGATTCCGTCTAAACCGCGATATTAAAATGGTTATAACTTTTAAAATAATGCGAATTTCGAAAAATCCTTTGAAGGAGATATTTTTGAATATTTAAACTTTGGAAATATGAAGAATTTTTTTTTTCTAGACTAGAATACCCCCTTTAGATAATAAAATAAAAATAATAAACAATAAAGGAAAAGTATTTTTAAGTCACCTAATCATCTAATTAATGGTTCCCGGGGAGGGGACACATTACCGTTTACCTAAAAAACTACATCTTGTTTCACGTTCATCCAAAAATTTAAGGGTGTTTAAAACAATGAAAACAAAAAAGTGGATGTCACAAATAGTGTTGTGTAAATAACGGTTCGTTCTTAGTTAGTTTGACGGCCTCCGTGGTCCCGAGGTAAGACTCTGGACTCACAATCCGAAGGTCGCGGGTTCGAACCCGGCGTGCGCAAATAAATTTTATTTGATATTTGTGTTATTTCACAATTTATTCATTTAAAATAATATGTAGTATATTTGCGGCACGTTCCAGAGTGGAAGATACTATCAGTATCGCCCTGGTGTAAGACCACCATTCAGAATTGAAACGTTGCTTGAAAATGGCTTTAGCCGTGTTTAGTGACCAGATCTGAATAGCCAGGTACTTCCCCACCTTCCTCTTCCCTATCTCCTTCCCCTCCCCACTACCTTCAGCCTCACAACATACCCCGATTGGGGATGCCATAGTCTCACTGGCTCCAGACGGGAGCAGTTGGGATTCTTGTGCGGTATTAACTATAAAAAAAAAAAAAAAAGTTCCGTGTTTTGCCACCGGCAAAGACAAATAAGTGCTATGTACGGAGTCGTCGGACAGCAGGCCTGCGGGCCTAAGTGCCAGGAGAGGCTGCGAGACCAAAGGGTAAGTACCATCGCTTCGATAAGATGCCAGTCATTTAGTTTATCATCATAAACGTTAAATATACTAGGGTCAGTCAAAAAGTAATGCCTCCTAATTTTTTCTTCTTTAATTGAGGGGTGCCAAACCATAACGTTTTAGGTGCCATACGAACTCAAATGCGTTTTATTGCAGTAAAACGTTGTATGTGCTGATGTTTACTTGCACTCTAAAGTAGAAGGCTTACTAACGCCATTATTGCCACTAAAGCTTAAATATTGTGAAACAGCATTCCATAACGTTTTAGGTGCCAATTGAGCTGCAAATGTTAGTTTATTAAAAATGTCGGAGAAGACAGACAAGACGGTGCGTCAACATCGAGCTATGTGTTTTAAATCGAGGCCAGAGTTAAGTTAGCCTCTCAAAAAACTGGGCATACTGTACAGGGCACGTAGATACTTTAATAGTACACAACTGCTAGCCCTGTACAATTTGCAAGTGCGCCCCACGGTTGAATTTGGCAGCCACCTCTGGTCTGGCGCCCCAAAATACCTGAAAAAACCCTTGACTCTGTGCAGAAACGGGCGGTCCGTTTGGCAGATTCTCCTAATTTAACAAACGGATTGCAATCTTTAGAGCACAGGCGCCAGGTGGGAATGCTGTCCTTGTTCTACCGGTATTACAATGGAAGATGCTCCGAGGAACTAGCGTCATTGATCCCCTCGGCACCGGTGCATAGTCGGGAAACACGCCAAACGCGCGCTCAACATTTGTACACGGTTGACATTAGTCACATGAGAACGGGTCGTTTCTACGACTCTTTCTTGAGTTCAACAGCTCGGCTGTGGAACGATTTGCCGGCCTCTGTGTTTCCTCCCTCCTACAACATGGGTCTTTTCAAGACCCATGTTCACTCCTTCCTCTCCTCAAGAACACCCTCCACACAGCATCCTCGAAGATGACATAGGCCCTGAGGGAAATTATTTTCCTCAGGGCCTCCTGTGTGGAGTTAATGTAAAAAAAATAAAAATAGATTGATCTTATTGCAAATACTGGCAAAAAAACCCCATTCTTGGTAATGGATAATAAAACCTTTTTAAATTAGATAAGTTTGGCTAAAACTATGATTAATACCTAAAAGCTGCAAATTTCTTCGGCAACAATGATTTGCCTAACATCTGAAAATTTTGGTGTAATTCGTACAAAGAAAAGTTACGGCGAATTTGTTCCATGGATATCAACTCCAGTGCTTAAACCTGGAATTAATAAGGCAAATTTTGAGGACCTCCAAGTTGACATGGTCGAGACCCCAGAACCCTTTTCTGCCAAAGAAAAGAAAGATATTAATGGCATGTTACCGAATGTAGCCGAGAAAGCAAATTGTTTTATGAAAACCTTTTAAAATAAAGATATTGAAAGGGTCGAGTTATGTGCAAGTAAAACAACACTTACAACGTTATGACTTGCATAAATAATGGTACTTAAAACTTTTGTTCTTTTTATTTTTTTCATTATTTTTTAAAAACTATTTCCATATTTTGGTAGAGCACAAAATTTGTTTTAAATTATTAATAATTAATGATTATTTGATAATCCATTTTTATAAATTACTTTTCTTTTTATTTTTCCATTAAAAATGTTTTTTGTGTCTTCTGAAAATTTCATTTTCTGGCACTTAAAACGTTATGGTTTGGCACCCTTCAATTGTCAAGAAATAAAAAATGCAATTGGCTGAAAACCACACTACTGACGATTAATTTGTTACTTTTCAATATAATATCCTTCCATTTTACAGCTTTGGTCTATCTTTTAACAAGAACATGTATCACAGTGTTGTAAAAAGCACGATCACATCCAGAACACCATCGCCATAACTTTCCCCGTCGATCACACAGTTTTATTTTTTTTGTCCTTGGTGAGTTTGTTGTGATGTCATTCCATAGACTGCCTCTTTGATTCAGGTTAAAAAAATGAACCCATATTTCATCTCCGGTTACAATTTTTTCCAAAAAATCTGCAAGTGTTGTGAGGCTATTGTTTTTCTTGTTTCTTTATTTTGTTCGGTTAACTTTCTTGGTACCCACCTTGCAAAAATCAATTCAATTTTTTTCTACATGAGCTCCACACAGGAGGTCCTGAGGAAAATAATTTCTCTCAGGGCCTATGTCATCTTTGGGGATGCCGTGTGGAGGGTTTTTTTAATGAAAGGAAAATGTTTTAAGGGGTGGGTAGGAATCTGGGGTTCAGTGTGTCCTGGTAATCCGCCTCCAAGACCTGGACAAACCTCACCCCATGAACTCGGGCACCCCTACTAAATCACCAAACGTAGCGGACCACTTGGGGTGACCTGTCGCAGAGGTGTTGGTTATCCATTAAAGGTTCCCGAGGTGGCGGTACCCATTCCCGCCTCCCAGATTACAAATGGCACTCGATCTTTGAGGAACCAAAATGGTTGAAAGATGAATAAAGACCTCGTTAACTAATTGACTCCCCTTTAGTGTTTACAAGTAAATGCGGACTTCCAATGCAGGTTAGGTTAGTTTTTCAATTCAACATTGCCAACTTTAATATTTTTATGCAATTTTTTAATTTTTTATTTTTATACCGCACAAAAATCCCAACTGCTCCCGTCTGGAGCTAGAGAGACTATGGCATCCCCAATTGGGGTATGTTGTGAGGCTGAAGGTAGTGCGGAGGGGAAGGAGACGGAGAAGAGAAAGGTGGGAAGTACCCGGCTATTCAGATCTGGTCACCAAACGCGCCTAAAGCCATTTCAAGCAACTTTTCAATTCTGAATGGTGGTTTTACACCAGTGCGATACTAAAAGAATCTTAGAAATTATTTTAAATGAATAAATTGTGAAATAACACAAATAAATCAATTAAAGTTTATTTGCCACGCCGAGTTTTGATCCCGCGACCTTCGGATTGCGAGTCAAGAGCCTTACCGCTAGAACAAGCCGGCCGTCAATTGATTGTGATTTGACGTTTTGGGATGTGAATTTGTAGAAAGGTCCGCGTATATCGATTTCTTATTTATTACTTCTCAATATCCAAAATGATACCGTGCTCGGTGTATCGATATCAAAATGTCGGAAGTTACGCATATCGATTTTGTATTATAAAGTTATCAATATATCTCTGCTTGACCCTCTGGGACTAGTGAACATCGAATACATATAATATTATGAATTTTCGCGTTGATTTTAGTCTGTGGAGGTTCTATTTAGGTCCAGAACAGAACCAGATAACGGTTGATTAACGAGTTCAGCCTCACTGCAGTGCCGTGCATTACCTATCGTCACGTTGGTTAGACAGGGTTCTAACTTCACTTTAACTTATTCTGAGATATGAGGTGTCAAAGTTCGCAAAGACAATTTTTAATGTTTTTTTTTTTTTTAAATTGACTATATAAAATAATTGTTTACACAAAATATAATGGTGAATTTAATTAAGTTTAAAAAATATTGTGTTTCTTAGTCCTCCTCATTAGGGGGTCCTGTGCCGAGGTGGACTAAATTTATTGAAATGTTGTTTATTTGTCTTTTATGTCGTTTTTAGTGTCTTCATTAGGGTTTTTGCATTGACCTCTTTCAGCCATAGTTTTTTTCTTGATTTGTATTCATTAGAATTTTTTATTAGCTTTATTCTTAGGGAAGGATGTTATAGAGTTTTGTTGCAAAGTATGTGTAGTTTCTTTGTCCGAATGTGGTTTTATAACTTGGCATCTTGGATCTAGTGTCATGCATACACGGTCTAGTAGAGGATTCAGTATTTTTGAATAGCTTCAATAATATATTTTTGGCATATATTTGTTATACATTTGGTACGTCAAAGCTATTGAAAATTTCAATTGAAGGCGTTCTAATGGGTACTTTTGGTATGGTCTTTATGATTCCTTTTTGAATTTCCTTCCTCATGTCTTTTATTTTCAAAGTTTTTTATATTTCGGTGATTTTAAATTACTCAATGTTTATCCTTAATCACATTCTTCCTATTGTTCTTGCTATTATTCATTCCATCCTTACAAAACTCCTTAATCTCATACTTTCAATACATTTAATTAACCCAATGATCGTAGTTCCTTTAAGTGTACGTACTCGCTTTATATCTGTGATTCTCCTAAGCGCTAGAGTAACTAAACATCTGCAAAAAAACTCATTAAATATTAATTGCTACTACTTATACATCCACTCAACTAATAAAATCTCTGCTAAATTCGAACCCCCACCAAACACAGACGCTCATAATGGATCCAACTAACTCCATCGATAACTTTCTTAACATCACTGTTCAAACGACAAATGATACAAATGCGTATAAAAAAATGATCTCCAAACCTAAAGCACTAAAAATGTTTGCCATGAACATCCGTAGCCTCAATAAAAACTTCGACAATTTACTTGTACTCCTAACTGACTTAGGAAATGAATTTGATATAATTGTTCTGTCAGAGTGCTGGATTAATGCAAATTATATCCCGAAAATAATTAACAACTACTCTGTGTATAATACAACTCGGCACTGGTCCCAATCCGACGGGGTCATAGTTTATGTAAAATCTCACTTAAATCATATAGTGTCTGAAACTTCAGTTGACCATGCAAATTGCCTCAAAGTCTCTATTGACAACTTAAATATCTTCGCCATATATCGCTCCCCTAAGTCCAATAACGTCTCCCCTTTTCTCTACTCGCTCGAAAAAAAAATCGATGACACCACTAAGGATCTCATCATAATCGGTGACATCAACATAGACATCCTAAACGAAGCCAGCCCTCATACTACAAAATACCTAAACCTCATGGGTCTGCATGGCCTTATACCATACATCAACATACTTACCCGAGTTACACTCACTACTAAGACATGCATAGATCACATCATGGTCAGAACTAAGCGAACCGCTAAATCAATTGTATTTGAATCTACCGTAACAGACCACTACTCAACCATCCTAGAATTACACAACTCAATATCTACTCCCCCTAAGTCCAGTAATCCCTCTCATAACATTGTAAACATGGATTATCTGATAAAGTCTGTAGAACAAGAAAAATGGGAGTCTACCCTGCTTTCTAAAAATGTCAACACAGCTCTTGAAATTTTTTCTGCATCACTAACTGCCCACATTAACCAAGCGTCTTTCCCCACCAAAACAGCCCCCAATAAAAAAAAAGAAACTGAAACCTTGGATTACGAATGGCCTTATCTTCTGCATACGTAAAAGAGACAGACTACATAAACAAGCACTTAATAATCCAGACCCCCAAGTCTTACGTTTCTATAAAAAGTATCGTAACATCTGCAATAACCTGATAATAATAACCAAACAAAAATACTATAAAAAAAAATTGAAGATTCAGGATATGACAGTAAAGTAATCTGGAACGTAGTCAACGACATCTCAGAAAATAAAAAAACCTCACTCAACATTCAATCACTACTCATTAATGGTAAAAATATCCAAGTCCACGAAGACCCAAAAACCTTAGCCGATCACGCCAACCATTACTTCAGTAACATCGGCATGAACTTAGCCAAAAAAATTCTTAAAACCACAAATAAAACCGAAAATCTTCTAACTTCACAGGTAAAACAGCAGAACTCTCTTCATCCCACCCTTATCCTAGCCCCCACATCCACTAAAGAAATTGTTGACACAATACTCTCCATAAAAACAAGTGCTGCAGGTATTGATAAAATCTCACCTTACATACTAAAACACATAGCTCACCTTATTTCCACACCGTTAAAACATATTGCAAATCTAAGTTTCAAAAGCGGTTCCTTCCCTAATCAACTAAAACATGCAACGGTGATTCCAATCTATAAGAGTGGCGACAAAACAAATATCGAAAACTACAGACCCATTTCTTTGCTAAGTGTCCTATCAAAAATCATTGAAACAATTGTTAAAAGTAGACTTATCTCACATTTGGAAACCCAGAAAATTCTCTCGCCCAATCAGTTTGGCTTCCAAAAAAAAATGAGTACAGAATCTGCAATCTTAGACTTGACTGAGAACATCACCAACAGCCTGAATGAAGGCGATTTCTGCCTAACCATATTCCTAGACTTAGCCAAAGCATTCGACACGGTTTCCCACCCCATTTTTCTGGAAAGACTATCTCAAATAGGCATCCGGGATTCAACTCTTAACTGGTTCTCCTCATACCTAACTGGAAGATCACAAACCGTGAAAATTAACAACATAGCTTTAAGCAACCCTTTACCAATCCAATTCGGAGTTCCACAAGGAAGTGTTCTAGGCCCTATTTTGTTCCTCATATACATCAATAAACTCTGTAACCTACCCATAACCGGAAAAATAATATCCTTTGCAGATGACACTGTGCTTATAGCTCGACATAAAAATTGGAAAGGAGCATTCGACATAGCTCAATATGACATAGGTCTGGTAAAGAATTGGTTAGATGATAATCTCCTCACCCTCAATGCTGGTAAAACTAAATTCTTAACCTTCAGTCTATCTGCTGCAACCCAACCTTCTATCAATCAGAAAATAACAATTCACTCCTGTCCAAGTCCCTACTCTTCCTGTACTTGCCCAAATTTGGAAAAAGTATCTCATATAAAATACCTGGGGGTCCTAATTGATCACCATCTTCGTTGGGATCAGCACTTAGCCAGTCTAACTCCCCGAATTCGCAAGCTCTCTTATGTTTTTCGAACTCTAAGAAATATACTTACTCCTATAACACTAAAAACGGTTTACTATGCTCTCTGCCAATCCCAGTTAGCATATGGCATCATAATTTGGGGCGGCTGTGCTCTTAATTTTATTGATCCTCTGCAAAAAGCCCAAAAAACGATTTTACGTGCTATCAACAAGCGACCAACAAGATATTCCTCCAATAGACTCTTCACAGAATATAATGTCTTAAACATACGGCAACTTCGGTTATGTTTTTAGGTTTTCACGGCCAAAAAGTATTTTTGTTATTGTTTTTGGGTAAACACGGCATAACACCCCAAAAACAAAAACAAAAATACGGCAACTTCATCTAAAATTTACACTAACACATTTCATGTTCAAATACAAGAAAAAAACTCTTACATCACAGTTACACCACCAGAACAATAACCAAACGACACTACAATGTTCCTACACTACGCACCACATCAGCTCAAAGACATTTCATGTACCTAGCTCCTAAAATGTTTAACCTTCTCCCCGAGAACCTAAAATCCGAAACCCAACCCCATATCTTTAAAAAAAAATAATCAAAATGGATCCTTACATTCAGTAACGATGATGAGTAAAATTTGCTATTTTAATTGAATTGTAATATAATTAATACAACTTGTAACATAAATTAATTTAATGTGTTAATTAAATTACTAACTTAATTTGTTACTAAATATGTTACTTAAACTACTTAAATGAATTGCATAAGTTAATAACTGTACACTGTACCTACACAATCTGTAAACTTCATCCGCCATAACACAGGGACATCCCTAGCATGGCGGATGAATTAACACAATTTTTTGTTCATTGTATAAACTTCTTTTAATAAAAAAAAAAAAAAAAAAATTGTATTCCGGTTATGTATGTACTTTTGTGTAGCAGATCCCCATCCTACGATTCCGTATTCAATTCGAGAATGACATAACGCGTAGCAGATCTTTTTCATATCCTTTTTATTTACCACATTTCTTAGATTTTTAAAGAATTCACCAATTTCTGATTCTTAGAATGGATATTTTTTTATTTTTTTATTAGTGTCTATAGCAAAATTTGTACATAATGTATTTATAAATTGTATTATTTAAGGTATTAAAAAGTTTTTTTTTTACAGTCCTCCTCACTAGGGTTTCCTGTTCTAAGGCGGCCTGTAGTTTTTCCACATTTGTATTTAGTATCCAGTTGTCTTAACATGGTCTTAATTATGTTTGATAGTTCATTTTCCCTTTGTTCTCTCAACCATATTTTTACTTTTGTTTTAAATTTATTTATTTCTGTTATTTTTTTTGTTTGAGTTGGTAGAGCGTTGTATAGTTTTGTCTCATTAAATTTCATATTTCTTTGTCCAAAAGATGTTTTCAAACTGGCTGTAGCTAGAATATTTTGGTTTATTGCCCTGGTTGTGTATCTATGTTGGACAGTGGAGTATTCTGATATGTTTTTTTTAATTTTAAATAAAATATTTTTTGCATAAAATTTTTGTATGTTGTAGACTTGAATGCTTTGAAACAATTCTTCTGTCGGAGTTCTAACCGGTAATTTCAAAATTGTCTTTAGTACTCCTCCTTGTGAAAAGTATTTTAGTTTAACATATTTTAAAAGCAAATATTTATATAAGATCGTATACCTACCATTTTAGAACATACCTAAATTGCAAAAATAGGATTTTCCAATAAGAGGTGTTATTTTGAAAAATGATTTTTGAGATTGCGATGATTAATGATTTTTTATGCCCGGGATTGGATGGTATTGATCTGGACAACGTTTACATTCAACAAGATGGTGCTACGTGTCACACAAGCAACGAAACCATTGATCTTTTACGGGAAAAGTTTCCGGACCGTGTTATCTCTCGAAGAGGTGGCCACCGAGATCTTGTGATTTAACACCTTGCGATTTCTTCCTTTGGAGCCACGTGAAAGAGAAGGTCTACGCCAACAGCCAAGCGTTGATTCAAGACCTCAAAGATGGAATATGTGAGGCTATCGAGGACATAGGGCAGCCACTTTGCGATTTGGTTATGGAAAATTTCATGAAAAGGATATGGTCCTGTAAGCGTGGTCGTGGTGGTCATTTGCCTAATATTATTTTTCACTCTTAACAACATACTTTGTTCTTATAATGAAATAAGCATATGATCATTTATATAAAAAAATGGCATTTTTATTTGAATATCAAAATAACACCTCTTATTGGAAAACCTTTTAGAACCAAGAAATGCTTATTAATTAATTAATTTAATCAGCTAGAGCCCAGTAATTCACTGCACAAGGTGCTAACTACATTTTCTAAGACCAAATCCAATTTGAATGTTTTCCTTTAAAATTTGTCAAACTAAAATGCTTTACAAAAGATTAAACACCAAAATCAGAAATTAGTGAATATATTACGAGAACTGTTTTTTGCAAACTTTGTTATTTTGGTAGGCGGATGTGGATACTGGCGCCCTGGGAACCATTTATTGGATAAGCAACACTTCTGCCAAGGTTTTGGCGGCCGATGTATTTGCGCACTTGCTGCGTGGCGTACCGGATCGAGAGAGACTGGTTGAGAAGGTCTTTTGACTTCTCCAGCCAGAATCGCTCAACTCATCGCTTTGCATCGCAGTTGAATGGATGGATTCATACGGTCGTCACTCTTGGACACACTGACCCCTAGATTCCTACCCATCTATACATTTTTCCTCATCAGAACTTCCTCTTTTTTTCATTTTATTTAATTCGCTGCAAGTTTTTCTGCGTAATAACTGATGTGGATGTGTTTATGAGTAATCTTAGTACTGTACCAGATAACTTTTACATATAACTGCTAATTCAACTCTTATTTAGATTTTTCGGAAATGTCTGACTAATCAACTGGACGATCGAAAAACTACGGAAATTCAACACAAAGCTCTGAAAGTTATTTTGGTTATTTTTTCACAATAGCTCGACACAAAAAGCCTTGAGGAAAATATTTTCTCTCACAGCCTATGTCATCTTTAGGGATACTGTATGGAGGGTCTTTTAAAGGAAAGGAAAGGGAGTTCCGGGAAGGATAAGGTGTGAGGGGCGGTTAGGAATCTGGGGTTAGTAGAATGACGGACACATGAATCCATCCAAATGCGGTGCAAGGCGATGTTCCAAAAAAGTTCTGCTTGAAAGATCACAGGGTCTCCCTCAACCAGTTTCTAGTACAAACTTCATCCCATGAAACCGGCATCCCTGCTAAGTCACCAAACGCAGCGAACCACTTGTGGTGACCTACGACAAAGGTGTTGGTTATCCAATAAATATTTCCCAGGGCAGCGGCCCCCCCATACTGGTTATAAAAATCAGCAAAAGAAATTGTTTTGCATTCGAAGGTCATTTTTGAAAAAATAATGTCAGCTAGAACCCTACACAAACAAGGTGGCGCTATACACATTTATATGTTTACACACACGTGTGTAAATGTATATGTTTAATATATTATTATGGTTTTAACCCACACATTTATCATTCCAGCTCTCTCCACATTATTAGGGTAATATATTAAATACAGCTGCCATTTGAAAAGTGCAGCATTTCTAAAGGGAACTGATTTATACGATGATTCTGCAAGAGTTATATGGCGGGATATGCATTAACGTTGAAGTTTTAAAATATGGGAGGCATTCGTTGGATAACCAACACCTCTGCTATCATTCAAGGTGTACGCTACGTTTATTGACTCAGCAGGGGTGCCTGGTTTCATGGGGGTGAGTACCTACTGTGTGGCGGGCCGGATTTGGAGAGGGAGATCTGATTGAGGGAGACCATTTAATTCTACAGTAAGACTGTCGAATAATTATCTTGCACCGCATTAGGAAGGATGGATTCATACGACGGCCGGCGTAGTCTAGCGGTAAGGCTCTTGACTCGCGATCCAATGGTCGCGGGATCAAATCCTGGCTTGGCAAATATATTTTATTTGATAGATTTGTATTATTTCACAATTAATTCATTTCAAATAAAATATAGTGTATTTGCGGCACGTTCCAAAGTGGAAAATACTCTCAGTATCGCCCTGGTGCAAGACCAGGGATTTGGGAGGCGGGAATGGGTACCACCGCCCCGGGAACCTTTTGTGGATAACCAACGCCTCTGCCATAGGTCACCCCAAGTGGTTCCCTACGTTTGGTGATTTAACAGGAGTGCCCGGGTTCATGGGGTGAGGTTTGTCTAGGTCTTGGAGGCGGATGACCAGGACACACTGAACCCCAGATTCCTACCCACCCTTAAACCCTTTTCCTTCCCAGAACTTTCCTTTCCCCCTTTTCCTTAAAAAAAACCCTCCACACAGCATACCCAAGGATGACATAGGCCCTGAGGGAAATTATTTTCCTTCTTAATAGGAAAATAATTTCCTTCTTAATAGGAAAATAATTTCCCTCAGGGCCTCCTGTGTGGAGCTCACGTAAAAAAAAAGACCACCATTCAGAATCAAAACGTTGCTTTAAATAGCTTTGGCCGCTTTTGGTAACCAGATCTGAATAGCCAGGTACTTCCACACTTTCCCTTTTCCCATTTCTTTCCCCTCTCCACTACATTCAGCCTCACAACATTCCCCACTTGGGGATGCCATAGTCTCACTGGCCTCGGACGGCAGTTGGGACTCTTGTGCGGTATTCATATAAAAAAAATACGGCCGTCACTCCTAAATACACTGAGCATCTTCATCTTATTTATTTCCTTATAAAAACCCTCCATACAGCATCCTTACAGATGACTAAGGTTATGAGGAAAACTATTTTCCTTGTGTCATCCCCAAGGCGATGTTCCGAGAGAGTCGTGCTGGAGAGGTCCAAAGATTTTCTTCAACGATTCACACACAATTCGACCTAAAACGCAGTTGGTGGGTAGACGCATTTGCCCCACTATGAACCCGGGCACTCCTGCCAAGTCAACAAACTTATGGCAGAGATGTTGGTTATCCAATAGCTGGTACCCGGGGTGGCGGTACCCATACCCGTCTCCCAAATTGAAAGAATGACATAGGACAGACAAATCAGACAGACCGGTTGAGTTGGCATCGCGTTTGCGTCCCATCCAGGAGTAATGTTTTCAATTCATCGGCTAGTAAAGTCCTCCATCACGACACAAGCAACATTTTCCGCTTACTGTGGTGGTATTACGAGATTTTTAAATGTCAGGTTATCCGTATTCCGGAAATGTTTTTCATTCTTACAAATAAAATTACCGAAATTAGTTCAAGTCTGGGTAGTAGGTTTACGAGAGATGGGAAGGCTGATAGAGATATTGAAAGAAGGGTAAATGCAGGTAATGCTGTTGGCGGTAATAAAAAACTGTCAAAAGAAGCGAAGCTAGCAGTCCACAATGGAGTGCTTGTATCTACCCTGATGTATGGCAGCGATGCATGGACGGATAAAAGCCGACTGAATGCTGTTGAAATAAGATCCCTGAGGCGCATGTGTGATAAATTTACGATCGTGTGAGAAATGTGGATATCCGTAAATAATGCAAGGCTGATGTAAGTCTAATGAGTAAGATTAAGAAAGGGACCCTCAGATGGTTTGGGCATGTAGAGCGAATGAACAAAGAAAATAGTGTAAAAAGAATATATGACGCTAATGTGAATGGTAGAAGAAGCCGAGGAAGATGGCACGATCAAGTGAATCAGGTTTTTTTTTTTTATATTAACTCCACACAGGAGGCCCTGATGGAAATAATTTCCCTCAGGGCCTATGTCATCTGTGAAGATGCTGTGTGGAGGGTGCTGTTGAGGAGAGGAAGGAGTGAACATGGATCTTAAAGAGACCCATGTTGTAGGAGGGAGGAAACACAGAAGCCGGCAAATCGTTCCGCAGCCGGGCTGTTGAACTCAAGAACGAGTCGTAGAAACGACCCGTTCTCATGTGACTAATGTCAACCGTGTACAAATGTTGAGCGCGTGTCTGGCGTGTTTCCCGACTATGCGCCGGTGCCGAGGGGATCAGTGAAGCTAGTTCCTCGGAGCATCTTCCATTGTAATACCGGTAGAACAAGGACAGCATTCCCACCGGACGCCTGTGCTCTAAAGATTGCAGTCCATTGTTAAGTTAGGAGAATCTAACAAACGGACCGCCCGTTTCTGCACAGTCGAGGGTTTTTTTTCAGGTATTTTGGGGCTCCAGACCAGAGGTGGCTGCCAAATTCAACCGTGGGGCGCACTTGCGATTTGTACACGGTTAGCATTTGTGTACTATTAAAGTATCTGCAGGCCCTGTACAGTACGCCCAGTTTCTGAGAGGCTAACTTAACTCTGGCCTCGGCTTGAGTCAGGCCATGAATAATAGTTTTTATCATGCAATTGTTTATAAATCTTTTTTTTTTCATTATGTTATTTTTAATTTACACATTTACAAACCATAAGGATATATATTTCTGAATTTTCTTTATTGTTGAAAGTGGTATAAATTAATGACATAATGAATGATAACATTTTGTTTGATTCTGAACACTTTGTTGTTAATTCATTTGTTATTTTTTTCTGCAAATTTTCTACTTATTTTTATTATTCATTTTATTTTTAAAATTTGAGTTTTTTGCAGATACTTATATATATATATATATATATATATATATATTGGCCTCTTCCCGTAGTGTGTTGATCCAGTAAGAAGTTATAAGCCAAGTTGATCCACCTTTAACACCATATAACTTGGCTGTGATGGAATACATCTGTATGATTTTGCAACATTATTACATTAGTTACTAAGGTTGCCAGTTTGCAAGTAAAAATATTTGATGTACTCATCATAAAATTTTAAAAATTTGTATGGGAATCGCTTGCAAATTAACATACTATGTTGATCTGTCGCTTGTAAATTAACATACTTCGTTGATCTACAAAATCGTATAACTTATGTACCTATATGTCGTTTTACAGTTCTTTTGCTGATCCGATTTAAATGACCAATCAGAGAGGTTGTGAAGGAAGCCTTCTGATTGGTCATAAAAAACATGTACCTATATGGAGTTTTACTGTTGATGTGTTGATCCGATATATAATGGCGCGTTCTAGGGCTGCCACCGAGTTGTGAGATTATTGCAGGGCTGCTACATACTCTAAATTTTCTATTATTATCATTTGACAATAAATATTTTCGGTAGTACGAAATGCGGCGAAAAATTTCACGGAGAGGGAAGAACGAGGGAGGGGGAAGGCGGGGAAGGTGGGAGGGAACGGGACGCACGGGAAAGGACATGCAGGGAGAATAAATTTGAGTGAGTGAGTGAAGGAGGCGTTATCAATTATACCGCCGCCCCGGGAACCATTTACTGGAAAACCAACCTCTGCCATAAGTCACCCCAGGGGGGAGGGGGGCGGCGGCGTCCCAGAATTTACTAAACTACCGTCTTCATCCTTTTCTAAAAAGATCCCCCACACAGCATCTTAAGATTCAAAAAATTATTTCACTAATGAAAATTGTCTACTTAAGTTTTCTGAAGGTTTCACTTCTACCGCTACCGCTACCGTATCTCGGCGATACCCCAAGCTAACTTGAAATGACTTTAGCCGTTTTTGGTGAAGTAGATCTGCCATAGGTCACCCCAAGTGATTGTCCGGATTCAAGGGGTGAGGTTTGTCTTTGCAGCGAATGCGTTTGCCCACCTACTGCGTGGCGGGTTGGATCGGGAGAGACTGATTGAGGGAGACCTTACTATGAAATCTCCAGTTGGACTCTCTCGCCCCGTCACCCAAATGGGATTTTCAATATTTCTGGGGCGGGTATGTGCGCCGCCGCCCCGGGAACCATTTATCGGAAAACCAACTACTCAGCTAAGAATTCAGAAGTCGCAAGATCAAATTATGGCGTGAGTAAGTAAATTTTTTTTGATAAGTTTGTATTATTTTACGACAATGCGTTGCTTTAAGTCGCAAGATCAAATTATGGCGTGCGCAAGTAATTTTTTTTTTGATAAATTTGTATTATTTTACGATAATGCGTTCCTTTCTCCGATCCTTGACTAAGAATTCAGAAGTCGCAAGTTCAAATTATGGTGTGCGCAGGTAAGTTTTTTTTTGATAAATTTGTATTATTTTACGATAATGCATTGCTTAACGTTCCTTGACTAAGAATTCAGAAGTCGCAAGTTCGATTTACGATTAATTAAAAAATATATATAAAAATTCCTTATAAAAGATATAAGGAAAAAATCTGTGATGGGCGGGCGGTGTGGATTTGATTTGTATGCAAATCTATAGTTTTACTCCGAAATTGAAAATTACGAAAGAGAACAAATTTTACAAGTCCAAGGACATGTAAAACATCTGAGTTAGCAAAAACAAAACATTGATTCAATAACCCACGGAGCGGGTTTTTAACTGCTATACGAATGTCGCAGATTAGATGGACATATGAATCCATCTCTCCCACTGCATTGCAAGGCGATTGGTTGAAAGAGGAATTTAAGAACCCGACTTCGACTACATCTCAGGTACTATAATAATTAAATTTTACATCTTGAGTACCTACATCATAATTATATTTTAATGTAAAATAGTGGTCGCCCAAAACGTGGTCGAAATTTCATCATAATTAATTTAATGTGTAATGTTCGTTTTATTGATTTACTGTTTTTTTTAATGCATAATTTAAAAAAATATATTAGATTAATATTGCAATAAAAAAATTTGCTTTTAAAAAAGTTAAAGACAGAAGTTTTAAAACTAAAAACTAGAAAAAACTTTAGTTCTGAAGCGGGATTAATTGGACTGAATGCTGTAGAAATGATTTCTCGTTTGCTCTTTTTACAATGCTTCGTAGCTCCCCACACGGGAAGGCTACAAAGCACCGCACAAAGAGGAGACCCATTATAATATCTCATTCTCTCGCAAGCTAACTCCTTTAAATGGATGTGTTTGTCTCTTTTTCGCTATTTTTCGTTTCATTGAGTTTCAAATCACAACGGTGCTAAAGAAGTTTTCACTTAAAAAATGTGTGTTCGGACTGGGGGAACGAACTTATATTAACGAGAGTTTTATGCTAAATCTAAGTTATTTTTTTAAACCAAATACTGAATAATTTGGGTAATTCTAGAAAAACTATTTGGTTATCGATCTGCATTAAAAGAATTAATATCGCATTACTACTTTTCTAAATACTACATAATTTATAGCAAATTTCTAGCAAATTCCTCGCAAAGTTGGGCGGGACAGCAGAATTTGTCCCGCTTCCCCTCAGTTCGGGCAATACCCCGGAAGTATCTGCTCAGGCACAGTCGGCACAATTCTAAACGATAGCAAGTAATTTCTAAGTTCTTAGTGGAAAGGATTAGATCTCGTTTGTTTACACTGCGCATCTCGTTTGCTCTTTTTACAATGCTATAATAATATATACCTAATATAAATGGAATGACTATAATAATCAGTATATTAAGAGAGCACGAGGGATTTTCAATATTTTATGTTGTTTGCGTATTTTTAAAGTCATCCGTGCACATAACAGAGGCAAAAAAAAATTATAGAATACTTTTTTAGTTACAAGTGTGTTTTATACCACCTGTTAAAATTAAATATTTATATAAAATACTGTCTTACTTTTAAAACAGTTTATAAAATGTCCGTTTTCAATAATTCGTCAATCGACCTTTAGATTTTTTTCATCTGCAATCATATACAATATGAAAAAAAATTAATTGTCATAGAAAACATCTCAAGCTTAATAATGACGAATATTATTTTTTTTACACTACTTAAATCAACCGTCTTTAAAACCATTTTTTGGTAAATAAAGCAAAACTTTAACTATAAAATTAATAAACTAACTTTAAAAAAAACGGTGATGTATTGGGTATTATTTAATTTTTCTATGTATCCAAAACACATAAAAACGATGACATCTTCGATTTACTTCCATTACGCGCACGTTCGCTTCTTTGTAGTAGGAGACACTCAGGCGTGTTTTAACATGTTCCTTGGGCAAAACCGGCGGGTTGAGGGGCCGGGGGAAAGGGCCCGCCAAGCCGTCATCGCGTCATCACGTGATGACCACTCTGAACTCGCCCGCTTTAAGCAACTAAACGTGTAAAAACTTGCAACGTCTCCAATGTTGTACATAATTTCATGACGCTATTTGCTCTCTGATTCGACCGGATTTCGTCTATCCGTTAAGTTTTAGGGCGTCGACTTTACCATGAAACTCATGTGTAATTTTGATCATGAATATTCTATGTTTTCAGGGGTATAAAAGCAGTTTAATTTTAAATTTTGCGGAAAGTGAAAAAGTATAATTTTTTCAATGTAAATAATTACTTCTGAATATTATTTACGGTTATTATAATTACTACCATTTAAAACCTGCTCCGCAGATTTTTGCTGCTAGGTCCTGGGTTCGGCTTCGCCCAATTTGAGTGTTGGTGACCATTTTATAAATCCGATTGGAACTGTTTCCGAAAATAGCCCGTTCCTCGGATCCACTGTGATCCAGTGACAGCTAGACACCAGGACAAAGAAACCGGGACAGGCAAAGACGTCACATGTAATATAAAGCCGTGTGATACAGCTAAGTATTATCGTCAATCTTTCCATATCGGGAAGAGATTAACAAATTTACAAAATCGTATTACTTATTCCTAGGGAAGGCACGTTCTCATGCGACCTGCTAATGGGAGTGGCACCGTCCTTTGACGAATTCTTGAATTCGAAACCGAATAACAACGGTAGCTATGTTTGAAATTTCACGTACACAGATGTTTATGTGGCGTGGCGCGTACGGCGTGGCGTCAGAGATGCACTCAAAGCCGGGTTCTTAAATTTCAACCACGCAGACACTAACGTATTAATACTGTTAGAAATTAATTTGAATTTAATGACTGGAAGATATGGTGGAGAAACACGTGACGAAACAAATCGTCAGATGTGACGTTCACCCGGGAAATGATAGAGCAGTTATCCGAAAAGGAATTATATGCTTTCATTGGTATAATGCTTGCTTTCGGCAGAAATCATCACGAATTCTGTATTTAAACACTAAGGACGGGTTGTTTCAAAAAATTTGATGAATTCATCAAATATTTGAAGTTATTTTTGACGTTCTGTGGAGGTTCTATGCAAGTTCTGTTATTATATCATTATAGGCTAGTTGCTGCATGAAACTGAAATAATCACAGAACTTGAATAGAACTTACACAGAACGTGAAAATTAACTTAAAATATTTGATGAATTCATCAAATTTTTTGAAACAACCCGTCCTTAGTAATACAGAATTTGTGACGATTTGTGAAGTTACTCTATATAACAATTGGAATTGATTTTGTGGCAGGTGTAACTATTTTTGGATTGAGATTTCGTTTAGGAGTACATCGAGTGTCAAGATTATATTTTTAAGGTTAAATTTTAAAATAGTAGGTTCCTACGTGGTAACTGTTGGATCAGACAGCCTAGTCCAGATCTAGTCACAAAACACGGCTAAAGCTATTTCAAGCAATGTTTCGATTCTGAATGGTGGTCTTATACTAGGGCAATACTGAGACTATCTTGCCCTCTGGAAAGTGCCGCAAATATAGTATACATTATTTTAAATGCATTATTTGCGAAATAACACAAATAAAATTTATTTACCCACGATGGGATTCTTCTCGCCACGTTCGGATTGCGAGTCAAGAGCCTTACCCCTCGACCACGATATAAATACTTTATAACTAAAAATATATAAAAGTGAACAAAACTAGGAAATAAGAAATAAATTTATGTGAATAACATGACAACATTTCAATAAGATTTTTTTTTAAAATAATTGTTTGCCGCCGAATACATTTTACGCATGTTAAAATTCTTATATAATCGTAAAAAAAAAATTATTTATCATAAAAAAATTTTTAATTGTCGGAATCATATAATATTAGATATTAGCTTTGAATATCCCCGGATCTCTCCGCCGTGTGGGATTGACCGATATCGCACGGGCGCGCCCGTCCGTATATTGTTGATACAAATTGTAAAAAAGGGTGATTTGATAATTCTGCCGATGTATTCAAGTCTAGTAAATGACCGACCTTTTGGGTGATTCATCTTTTACTTAAATTACCGCGTCCGTGCGACCATTGTCATGATTTGTCTAGTTGTCTAGGCCATTCATGTTCGGACGTGTCTACAGGCCTCATAATGATAATATAGTACCCTTTACACACAGAGTTCGGAGCGGGACGTGCCCCGCGCCACTTCAGGCCACCGCGCAGAAAAGTCTTACAGTGAACAGCGCTGTAAATCGTTATCTTACTTTCGGCCTTTACTTTTCTGCGCGGCGGCCTAAAGTGGCGCGGGGCACGTCCCGCTCCGAACTTTATGTATAAAGGGCATCCACGTAATAATATTTGGATGTTTGGTAAACTAATACCGTTTCAGTCGTAGCGATAATTGACATTTTCAATATCAAAATTTTAATATTAAGAAATAAAATTATAAATTTCAAATATACACATTGGAAAGATTATTTTATCTAGATTCTAGAACAATTTTTGTTTTTGCATAATGATTAAAAATAACAAATAAAGAGGTATATTTACAATATATGGGATAGTATCAAAATTTTAATATTTAGAAATAAAATTATTAATTTCTAATATATACATAGGAAAGATTATTTTATCTAGATTCTAGAACAATTTTTGTTTTTGCAAAATAATAAAAAATAACCATTAAAGAGGTGTAATAACAATTTAAAATGTCACTACCGCGACTGAACCGGTACAGGGTTTGGAAATACGCAATCTGGCCTGCCATGCAGATGGTGGGCAGACGCGTCCCCCGCACAGACCTCCACAAACATCACCTCATGAACCCGGGCACCCCTGCTTAGTCACCAAACGTAACAAACCGCTTGAGGAGACCTATGGCAGAGGTGTTGGTTATCCAGTTAATGGTTCCCGGGGTGGCGGTACCCCGTACTCCCAAATTGGAATTACAAAATCATTAATAATTATTCAATTAGTCCTTATTCAAGCCATCTCTATCCCCCCCTCTCCCCCCCCCCGGAAGGAGATGGAGAGAGGACGGTGGGGAAGTACCTGGCTATTCGGACCTAGTCACCAAAAACGGCTAAAGTCATTTCAAGTTAGCTTGGGAGCTTGCGTACCGTCATCCCGGGAACCATTTATTGGATAACCAATACCTCTGCCATCGGTCACCCCAAGTGATTGCTGCTTTTGGTGCATTATAAGAGTTGCCCGAGTTTATGGCGTGAGGTGTGTCCAGGTCTTGGTGGTGAATGCTTTTCCTCATCAATTGCGTGACGGTGACGTAACCAAATAGTTTTTCTAGGATTACCCAAATTATTGAGTACTTGGTTTAAAAAACAACACAGCGTAAAACTCTCGTTAGTATAAGTTCGTTCCCCCGGTCCGAACATACATTTTTTAAGTGAAAACTTCTTTAACACCGTTGTGATTTGCAACTCAATGAAACGAAAAATAACGAAAAAGAGACGAACACGTCCATTTAAAGGAGTAACCTTGCAAGAGAATGAGATAGTATAATCGGTCTCCTCTTTGTGCGGTGCTTCGTAGCCTCTCCGTGTGTGGAAATTTGCTAGAAATTATTTTATGCTAAGAAAAGTAGTAATGCGATGTGAATTCTTTTGATGCATATCAATAACCAAATAGTTTTTCTAGAATTACCCAAATTATTGATTACTTGGTTTAAAAAACAACACAGCGTAAAACTCTCGTTAGTATAAGTTCGTTCCCCCGGTCCGAACGCACATTTTTTAATTGAAAACTTCTTTAGCACCGTTGTGATTTGAAACTCAATGAAACGAAAAATAGCGAAAAAGAGACAAACACATCCATTTAAAGGAGTTAGCTTGCGAGAGAATGATATAGTATAATCGGTCTCCTCTTTGTGCGGTGCTTTGTAGCATCCCCGTGTGAGGAGCTACGAAGCATTGTAAAAAGATCAAACGAGATATCATTTCTACAGCATTCAGTCCACTTAATCCCGCTTCAGGACTAAAGTTTTTTCGTAAGAATCCAAAATAATCGTCCTGTTTGGTGCCATAGGGCTAGAGTTGTGACCGATTCCAAGTGTAAAACGTGCCCTGAAAAACGAAGAGTTTTAAAACTATACTTTTGGAAATTTTTTTGAATGATTCGTGTACAAAACGTGCTTTTAAGTAAGAATCCAAAATAATCGTCCTGTTTGGTGCCATTTGGCTAGAGTTGTAACCGATTCAAAGTGTAAAACGCGCCCTGAAAAACGATGAGTTTTCTAAAAACTATATTTTTGGAAGATTTTTTGATTGATTCGTGTACAGACCGTGCTTTTAAGTAAGAATCCAAAATTTCAGTCTGTTTGGTGCCATGGGGCTAGAGTTGTGACCGATTCCAAGTGTAAAACGCGCCCTGAAAACTATGAGTTTTCTAAAAACTATATTTTTGGAAGAGTTTTTGATTGATTCGTGTACAGACCGTGCTCTTAAGTAAGAATCCAAAATTTAAGTCTGTTTGGTGCCATAGGGCCAGAGTTGCAAGTCGATGGGTCGAGAGAGTCAGGCTTGAAAGGTTAAAATGCCTCTCTCAACCAAGCTCTCTTGATCCGGCCCGCCATGCAGCAGGTGGCCAGGTGGCCAGACGCATCCACCGCCAAGACCTGAACAAACCTCACCCCATGAACCCGGTTACCCCTGCTTAGACACCAAACGCAACGATCCGCTTGAGGTGACATATGGCATAGGTGTTGGTTATCCAGTTAATGGTTCCCGGGGAGGCGGTATCCCGTATTCCCAGATTGATCCCCCCCGCCCTCCCTACTCCCCTGCAATTACTCGTCTACAATTCTACAATAAGTCCTTACTAAAGCCATTTATTTATCCCCCCCCCCTACCCCCCTACCCCCCCCACCCCGCCACCCCCTACCCCCGTACTCCACTACCCCCTTCCCCCCTGGGATGACCTATGGCAGAGGTGTTGGTTTTCCATTCAATGGTTCCCGGGGTGGCGGTACCCTATTTTCACAAATTGGAATTCCTCATTTATAATTATTCAATTAGTCCTTACTAAAGCCATTTCTTCCCCCCCCCTCCCCTCCTCCCCCCGTCCCCACCCTACCTCTACCCCCCCCCCCCTCTGGGGTGACCCATGGCAGAGGTGTTGGTTATCCAGTAAGTGGTTCCCGAGGCGGCGGTGAAATTCACTCACTCAAATTGTTTCTCCCTGCATGTCCTTTCCCGTGCACCCCGTTCCCTTACACCTTTCCCACCTTCCCCCTCCCTCGTCTCTTCCCTCTCCGTATAATTTTTTGCCGCACTTCGTACTACCGAAAATATTTATTGTCAAATTATAATAATATATAATTTAGAGTATGTCGCAGCCCTGCAATAATCTCACAACTCTTTGGTAGCCCTAGAACGCGCAATATATACTAGATCAACGAATTAACCGTAATGTTCCATATAGGTACATGTTTTTATGACCAATCAGAATGCTTCCCTCTCCGATTGGTCATTTATATAAGATCAACATAGACAAAACGTGTAAAATGTATATGCCACCGAAAAATGGGCGTGGCTTACAGCAAAATCTCGATGACTTAAGTTGATCTATATGGATCCACATATGTATGCCAGCTTCGGTAATAGATCAACTTATCCGTTTGGATCAACAAGAGCAAACGGATCAACTAAAAACTGGTCTACCGTCACGAAAGATCAACTTAGTACGAGAGGGTATAAATATATATATATATATATATATATATATATATATGTGTGTTATTTTGAATAAATTGTGAAATTATTAACCCCGATACAGGCGAACCCTAGTGGGGTTAATAATTACATGCTTAAAATGAATTTAAATTGTGAAGAAACAATAAATAAATAAAATATAAGAGTATGTATGAGACGATGTATGAATGTGAATGAGGCAAAGAGTGTGTGCCAAGACCGAGTTGTTTGGCGGTGCGTCCTCTCTGCCTACTCCTGCGGGGAAACGGCGTCATGTTAAGGTAGTTAGTTAAAGTGGGTGGGAGGGGGCGGGGGGGGGGAATGGTTTCGACCTTCGGAATCAATCTTTTTTCCCATTTAAAATGATTTTTTTTCTTTCCCCAGGAATCCAACCAGAGGCAAAGAAAGAAAAGTGAGACCGTCACCTCCAGACTTCTCAACTGCGTTAAAAAGAGATTCGACGCAAAAGAGAAACGTAAGTTTTTTAATGTTTGTGGCAAAAAAACAGGGGAACTTAATTTAAATTTTTTTTTTAAACACTTTACAAATATAAGACAAAAATTCCCATAAACTGCTTTTTAGCAGTCTGTCTAACGGTTTCTTTACATTTAAAAATCTTATTACAGTGAGTTAATTAATAGTTACATTTTTACAATTTTATAAAATAAAAATTTAAAATTTTACATAAATATAGAAAAACAAAAATAACAAATTTAAAATCTTTAGAATAATATGTCATTGTAAGCTAATACAAATTAATTCTTTCAGTAAGCCAAGTCTTCAATAAATTCACAAATAGTTTTTTTTGGGCACAGTTTTTAATTTCAGCAGGTAACATATTTAAACAACTGGGAATCATGCAATAAAACGTTCTTTGTCCATATTTATTTGTATGCTTAGGTACAATTAGTCCTTCATTTAAGTTAAAGCGAGTATTATGGTTGTGTTCTAGCCTGTTTATATATAGAGGATTATTTATGTGCTGAAATAATAATTTTGTACCACGGAATTGCTCTCACTGAAAGAATTTTGAGACTCTGATAAAAGTATGGAAAATTATGCCTTTCTTTGTACACATTTCTTTCAGCGAACAATTTAAACAATGAATTTTGCACTTGGTCGATATTTGTTTTAGAGGAAAATTCCCAAGCTGTTACTCCATACCTTATAACAGATTCAGCTAGAGATAAATAAATTATTTGTAGTGTGCAGATAGGAACAAAAAATAATATTTTATACAATCTGCTTACAATTGACATGACAACCTGATTGGCAGCATTGCGAGGCGGATTAAGGTATAGGAAAATAATTGATTAATGCAGGTCTTTATGAGATCCCATTTTTAATATTTATTTATATTATTAAATGCCTAAACGAGTTTTTACAAATATTTGACATCTAAACTATAATATTATTAAAGCAAAATTGCGTGTGTTTGTTTGTTACGCTTTCACGCCAAAACCAATACAACGATTTGAAAAATTCTTTCAGAAATAGAAAACTAAATTATTTGCGAGTAATATAGGCTGTATTTAATGGTTAGCTCTGGCGTAATCAAATAATAAATACTTATAAACTATATTTATAAAACGTTTTCTGTCCCTAACAAAAGCGTATTATAACGTCAGAAAAAAAGTAAAATATTCATTTAAAATAATATATAGTATATTTGCGGCACGTTCTAGAGTAGAAAATACTCTCAGTAACGCCCTGGTGCAAGACCACCGTTCAGAATTGAAACGTTGCTTGAAATGGCTTAAGCCGTGTTTGGTGACCCGATTTAAATAGCCAAGTACTTCCCACTTTCCCTTCCCCATCTCATTCCCCTCCCCACTATCATCAGCTTCACAACATACCCTGATTAGGGATGCCGTCGTCTCACTGGCTACAGACGGTAGCAGTTGGGGCTTTTGTGCGGTATTCATATAAAAAGTAAAAATAAATTGATTTGAATATAAGTCATGATGTTTTTTTCTTTCTAATAACGTGTAGATCATATTTGTCACCCTGGCAGTAAAAGAGTACAACAATTTCTTTGAGACTTATTTGGGCTATTTCCAATCGCAAAAAAAATTAACCCGGGGGTTATTGACGTTTCGAAGGGGTGTTGAAACACAACTTTATTTAAATGTCATGTAACCGGCCGAAATCCACCTTCAACAGATATTAGCTCATTCATGCAGGCTCCAATAAAATACCTGTAGATCAGACTTCTTTTGGGAGTGGTACATGCCAAATTGTAGACGCTATCAGTATCGCCCTTTGTCATCGAGAATCGAAAAAGCTATATCTGAATAGCCAAATACGTCACAGCCTCATTCTTTATTTATTTCTGTTCCCTTCTCCCTTCTTCTTCTATGCTCTCGACACATCCCTAAAGGGATACCATAGTCTCATTGTCTCCGTGCCGTTGGGACTCTTGTTCGCTAGTCATAAACAATGCATAACTAATTGAAGTTTCAATTTTTAATTACTGCGGTCAAAATTAAATTTTCTTACCGCTAGTGGCATCTAGCGATGTTTTTCTAAACTTGTAGATGAATTTGAAATCCTTCTGACATTTATTTTCACGAAAATGGTTTGAATCATGGATATTTTTTTCAGCATCAAACCTAATTTTCTAGCGTTTGTTTGAATTTTACAGTTTTAAATTTTTGTTTATGCAAGTATCGCACTACTCCTAACCGTCTGGAGCCAGTGAGAGTATCCCCATTTGAGATGTGTTGTGAGGCTAAAGGTAAGCGGGGATGGGGAGGAGGTGGGTGAAGAGGATGGTGGCTATTCAGATCTTGTCACCAAACACTGCTTAAACGATTTCAAGCAAAGTTTCAATTCTGAATGGTGGTTTTACACCGAAGTGATATTGAGAGTGTCTTCCACCCCCTATCTTAGTGTATTCATTAATAAAGCTTAGTTACTAATTATTTAAAAAAAAAATTAACACCAGCTCGACATGAGAAAAATGATTTCGGTTCAGGTCCTATATCACCTCTTAAGATGTTGTGTGGATTTTATTTTTAGGAAAGACAGAAAAGTATGAGGCGTGGGTAGGAATCAGGAAACCAGTATGTCCAGGAGCGACAAATGTATGAATCTATTTCACCGAAATCTATTTCTGAAAGATTATAAGGTTTCTCTCAACTGGTCTCTTCTGATCTGGCCTGCCACGCAGTATATGGGCAGACGCACCCACAGCTTAGATCTGGACAAACCTCACACCATGAACCCGGACACCCTGCTAAGAAAACAATTGTAGCGAACTACTTGAGGTGAGCTATAGCAGAGTTTTTGGTTTTAAAATAAATAAATATATAATTTTTTATATGAATACCGCACAAGAGTCCCAACTGCTCCCGCCTGGAGCCAGTGGAACTATGGCATCCCCAATCAGGGTATGTTGTAAGGCTGAAGTTAGTGGGGAGGGGAAGAGGAAGGTGGGGAAGTACCTGGCTATTCAGATCTGGTCACTAAACACGGCTAAAGCCATTTTAAGCGACGTTTCAATTCTGAATGGTGGTCTTACACCAGGGCGATACCAATAGTATCTGCCACTCTGGAACGTGCCGCAAAAAAAATATATATTATTTTTAAATGAAGAAATTGTGAAATTACACAAATTAATCAAATAAAATTTATTTGCCATGCCGGGGTTTGATCCCGCGACCTACGGAATGCTAGTCAAGAGCCTTACCGCTGACTACGCCGGCCGTCAAAATATGAATAATTGAACAAATAAAAAAAACACTTTATTGAGATTGGTTGATTTTATCGTCTTCAAGGTTTGAGGATCAACTTGGGAGGCGGCTATGGGTACTGCTACCTCGGAAACCATTTATTGGATAACTAACACCTCTGCCATAGGTCACTCTCAGTAGTTTGCTACATTTGATGATTTTGCAGAAATGTGCGGGTTCTTGGAGTAAGGTTTGTCTTGATCTTGGTGGCGAATGCGTTTCGTCATCCACTGTGACCGGATCGACTGCTTGAGGCAAACATGATCTTACCTCTCCAGCCGGATCCTCTTGACCCATCGCCAAAAACCGCAGTGGGAGGGATGGATTCATAGGTCTCCCCCTCCTGGACAAATTGGCCCCCAGATTCCTACCCACCCCTCATACATTTTTCCTACCCAGAACTTCCTCTTTTTTTCCTCTTCTTGTGAAGCTATTGTAAAAAAGGTGATTTTTTACAAAAAGGGCGCTTTAAAAATCATCCAAATATTATTTTTATTAAAAAAATATGCGGGCTCTTATATATAGGCAATCTCAGTAGCACCAACGAATAACAATAATAATATTTGGATGATTTGTATAGCGCCGTTATTTGTTAACGCTATACAAATCATCCAAATATTATCGTTGTTATTCGTTGTTCTACCGAGATCGCCTATATATAGAAGCCCACACAACCCGTTTTTGCCCACCTGGAGACCTTTTTACCTCTCCAGCCAAACTCTCTCAACCCATTGCCTTAAAAAGCAGTGGAAGTGATGGGTTAATGTATACTTGAGGTGATTTTTCACAAAAAAACGGCGCTATACAAATCATCCAAATATAATTGTTGTTATTTGTTGGTGCTACTGAGATTGCCTATATATAGGAGCCCGCACAACCCGTTTTTGCCCATTTACTGCGTGGCGGGCCGGATAGGGAGAGACTTGAAGGAGACATTTTAACCTCTCCAACCGAACTCTCTCTACCCATTGCCTTAGAAAGCAGTGGATGACGGCGCTATACAAATCATCCAAATAATATTATTGTTTTTCATTGGTGCTACTGAGATTGCCTATGTATAAGAGCCCGCACAACTCTTAATCCCTGAAGACGATAAAATTAATAATTCTCGATTAAGTATTTATTCTATCATTCATATTTCTAGCAACCAACACCTCTGCCATAGGTCACGTGGTTCGTTACATTTAGTTTCTTTATTTATTTATTTTGATGCAACATTTTACATTTCTAAGTATAAACTAGTAATGTTGGCCTCACTGGGTGAATTACCCGTGCTGAGGCCGCTATTTTATAAAACAAGAATTGAATAAGAAAGAAAGAATTTTTTTTTTTTTTACATTAACTCCACACAGGAGGCCCTGAGGAAAAAATAATTTCCCTCAGGGCCTATGTCATCTTTGAGGATGCTATGTGGAGGGTGTTTTTGAGGAGAGGAAGGAGTGAACATGGGTCTTGAAGAGACCCATATTGTAGGAGGGAGGAAACACAGAGGCCGGCAGATCGTTCCACAGCCGAGCTGTTGAACTCAAGAACGAGTCGTAGAAACGACCCGTTCTCATGTGACTAATGTCAACCGTGTACAAATGTTGAGCGCGCGTTTGGCGTGTTTCCCGACTATGCACCGGTGCCGAGGGGATCAACGACGCTAGTTCCTCG
This sequence comes from Glyphotaelius pellucidus, assembly GCA_936435175.1. NCBI lineage: Eukaryota > Metazoa > Arthropoda > Insecta > Trichoptera > Limnephilidae > Glyphotaelius > Glyphotaelius pellucidus. The sequence goes on from OW386565.1 coordinate 1,499,682, forward strand.
GAGCATCTTCCATTGTAATACCGGTAGAACAAGGACAGCATTCCCACCTGGCGCCTGTGCTCTAAAGATTGCAATCCGTTAGTTAAATTAGGAGAATCTATCAAACGGACCGCCCGTTTCTGCACAGAGTCAAGGGTTTTTTTCAGGTATTTTGGGGCTCCAGACCAGAGGTGGCTGCCAAATTCAACCGTGGGGCGCACTTGCGATTTGTACAGGGCTAGCAGTTGTGTACTATTAAAGTATTGCGTGCCCTGTACAGTATGCCCAGTTTCTGAGAGGCTAACTTAACTCTGGCCTCGATGGAGCCCCCGTACCTGAGCTGGTCATGAATGAATGTAATATTAAAGCGAAAATCAAAGTTAAATTAAGAATATAAAAATAATATTGTTTGTTGTTTGTGAGTGATTTGTGTTTTATATTGTTTTTGTGTGTGTGTGTTTTTTTTTTTATGTTAACTCCACACAGGAGGCCCTGAGGAAAAAATAATTTCCCTCAGGGCCTATGTCATCTTTGAGGATGCTATGTGGAGGGTGTTTTTGAGGAGAGGAAGGAGTGAACATGGGTCTTGAAGAGACCCATATTGTAGGAGGGAGGAAACACAGAGGCCGGCAGATCGTTCCACAGCCGAGCTGTTGAACTCAAGAACGAGTCGTAGAAACGACCCGTTCTCATGTGACTAATGTCAACCGTGTACAAATGTTGAGCGCGCGTTTGGCGTGTTTCCCGACTATGCACCGGTGCCGAGGGGATCAATGACGCTAGTTCCTCGGAGCATCTTCCATTGTAATACCGGTAGAACAAGGACAGGTGTGTTGCGTGTTATTCTTTATATATGTTGTATTCTTTCATGTCATGAAATTTCGGTAATATTATCTTTTTGGTTCTTTAATATATTTTTGTTTTCCTCAATTTCATTTTCAAGTGTAAGACTGTTGAATGCTTTCATAGCTTGTTTTTGTCCAAAGCTTGTATTTACCGTCAGAGTTTTTATGTTTTCTTTGTACGCTTGTCTAAATGGTCTGTAAAAGATATTTTGGGTGTGTTGAAATTTGTTTTTTTTTGTCAAATATGTAGTTTAGTAGTGTTTTAATGTATATTTGGAGTATATCTAGTACGTCAAAATTGTTGAATATTTGGTCTGTATCGGTCAGTCTATGTTTTTTAAGTTTTACCTTTATGGGGTTACATGGGTTTCACGGTTTCAAAAAAATAATTTTTTTTATTATTGTCTTATTAGGTTCTACAACATCTTTAGAATACTGTCGTAAATTTTCAAAACGATCCGAGAAACAGTTTCGGAGATACAGCCTAAGGAATTTGCGCGCTCAAGGCTAAATAATAATGAAAGTTTGAACCAGTTAATATGGAAAGTTACTCCAAAAATACTTCCTGCTGGTCGTTGATATTGCTGCATTAGTTTCTGCTTGCACTTTTAATGAAGGAACATCAGCTTCATCAACTTTATGACCCTGGAATCGACGATTCATTGTAAGTTCAAAATAAAAATAAAATTTCCAGTTGTATTGTCACTCAAAACTTTAAACACATTTTTCTCGAAACTGTGTTTTCAAAGTCGGTTGTCAAGATTTCTCGAGAACTACTCAACTGATTTTGATGAAATTTTACAAACGTCTTTGAAATACAATTCTTAAGAATTTGAACGGAGGATTGATATTTATTACGATTACAACTATTGAAAAAAATTAAAATGTAGAGCAAATTTCACCGAAACGTTTTTTTGTAAAAAGGCTTACCAAAAATCCAATTTTCACTGTTTTTTTTACCCTTCGTCCAAATTCTAGTTTATGGTCTTAACTAAAATAATTATTTTTGTTTTTTACTTCAAATGATTCTGTCGTGAGTTCTGCTGTCAACGCGGACGCACCTTTTTTCCGAAGGGTCACCGGAAATGACGTCGCAATGGCAGAGTTTTAAATATTTTCCTTCGAAAATTTCAAAAATTCTTTGTCAAATGTGTATGTTTAAGAAAATAAAAAGTTTTAATAAAATATTTTATTTTTTGTATGGAAAAAAAATTGTTGAAAATAGGCCGATTTTACCCCGATTAAACCCATGTAACCCCTTAAAATAGTTTTCGGCGTGATTTCTTAATGATCGATTGCTGCGTTTGCTGCTCCTCCTTTACAAGGGTGTCCGAGTTCATAGGGTGAGGTTGTCCACCGCCTCACAACGTAACCCAGTAGTCCATTTGCATCACATTTTCAAATTTTTTTCCGGCTAAGGCAAAATTCTAAGACATTCCGTATTTTTTTTTAATTGTATTTTTGAAACCCTGGCGATTTTTTGAAAATTTCAATCCGAAAAATCGGACCATTTAATATAAACCGTTTAGACGGGACATAATATATAAAGTACCTGTGATGAAGTTCGCAGGCATTTCAGGAATTTTATGGTCCTTCCACACCAAGCCAACCTTCCAACTCCAAACTCCGAAATGATGGACATCGAACAGCTGAATTGGGGGTTGTCTTATCAGTTGCCTACAATTGTTTCCATAATTTTGATTTCGATTCGTAAAGCTAAAATATTAAAATTTTGAACAATTTTTATCCGCCACAATAATATTTTGAACCACTCTCCCGTAATTCTATTGCGCAGACTGATGTGTTGGACCAAATAGTCCAAACGTTTGCAGTTGGAAGTTAGCCCCGGTGTGGCGGTACCATTCATTAGTTTCAAACTAAAAAAATTCGCCGAAAATCAAGTTTATTTTTTAATTTTTATTTGAATACCACACAAGAGTCCCAAATGCTCCCGTCTGGAGCCAGTGACACTATGGCATCCCCAATTGGGGTATGTTGTGAGGCTGAAGGTAGCGGGGAGGGGAAGGAGATGGGGGAGAGGAAGGTAGGGAAGTACCTGGTTATTCAGATCTGGTCATTAAACACGGTTAAAGCCATTTCAAGCAACGTTTCAATTCTGAATGGTGGTCTTAGACCAGGGCGATACTGATAGCATCTTCCACTCTGAAACGTGCAGCAAATGTACTAAATATTATTTTAAATGAATAAATTGAGAAATAACACAAATAAATAAAATTGATTTGCCACGCCGGGATTCGATCCCGCGACCTTCGGATTTCTAGTCAAGAGCCTAACCGCTGGACTAATCGTGTTGCAATACATATATCTTTCATTTGTTAACCACATAACAGAAATCTGTAATAAGGGCTTAAAAATGTTGGGGTTTATAACTAGGCTAACTAGAAACTTTAACAATATAAAGTGTATTAAAATGTTATATTTTGCTTTTGTTAGAAGCCAACTTGAGTACAATTCTCCTGTCTGGAATCCTCATTATAATATGCACGTACAAGCTGTTGAAAGAATACAAAACAAATTCTTACGTTTTCTAAATTTTAAAATGGGTATTTCAGCAAATATGTTAAACTACAACACACTTTTAAACGATATGAATATGCTTAAATTGTCAGACAGAAGAATTTTCACTGACTTGGTATTTTTATATAAAATTCTAAATGATTTAGTTGATAGTCCGGTATTACTTGAATTGATAAGCTTCCGAATTCCACTTCGTAATACTAGAAGTCAGGATTTATTTCAGTGCAGAAATTCTGGGACTAACTATCATATGTATTCCTCTTTGCCCAGAATACTAATGGAGGGAAACAATTATACCAAGTCAGTGGACATCTTCAATTTATCTTTGATTAAATATAAAATATTGTTATAGAGGCAGTTCAGTTATGTACAATAAAATGTTTTTTCTATGCTATATATGTAAAAGCCCCGAAAAAGGGCGTTTATTTATAAATAAATAAATAAATAAAAAAAGAATCATTGTGGAATTTTACAAAATTAATTGAATGTTGTTAGAGACGGAACATTTTCATGTAGTGACGTTACGAGCCAAAAAAACGGATTTATTGAAATAAAAATAAATTTAAAAAAAAATATAAAATTTTAGTAAAATTTTCGTAATATTGGTAGAACAATCTATGCAGACGATTTTTTCCAAGTCATTATGAAACCCATGCAATTGGCCTATTGGTTTGCCATAATCTTTTTGGCTTCAAACGGATGGGAGCAGTTGGCACTTTTGTGCGATGCTTACACAAAAAAATCTAACTCAATATAGCTTATCTATGACGAATCGTTTTGTTGTAATACCACTTAGCGATTTCTTTGTATTTCACTCAGATTTCCCAAGGGATGAGCGAATAGTTCTCATATAAATACAAACTTCGTAGATACTCGTACATCATTCTGTCAAGATAAATTTATCACAAACATATCTTATTCATGAGTAGAGATACCTCACCACTTTCAAAAGGCATTTTAGGGAAACAAATTATTGTAATCTCCTACGGCCGCATTTCTCAAAAGGTTTAACATGGACGATCGATAAAAAACCTATATCAGTACGATATTAACCAAATCCGTCATTTGATTGCGCGATGTCACCATAGTTATTCCATCTATACATGTAAGCAAGAATTGAAAGAGGTGAGATTGGGCGCAAAATTAAGTAATCTGAAAGTATGTTGCTTGTGATGAAAGTATGTTGCTGATGATGCGGTGCTGATTTCTAACTGTACGGAAGATCTACTGTCTCTCGTGTCTAGAATGAACGAAGTATGTATGAAGAATGAGTTAATGACGAATGAAAGTAAGTCTAAGGTCATGGTATTTGAAAGAGAGAGGACAAAAATAGTTGTGAATGATAAAAATTGGAGCAGATGGATGAGTTTGTGTATTTGGTAAGTATGTTTACGAGGGATGGAAAGGCTGATAGAGATATTGAAATAAGGGTAAATGCAAGTAATTCCATTAATGGTGGACTGAACGTGAAAAAACTGTTCAAAAAAGCAAAGCTGGCGGCAGTCCACAATCGAGGGCTGGTACCTACCCTGTTGTGCAGTGAGCCAGGCAGAGGAAAGATGAAAGTAGACGTGAGATAAAAAAGACGAGAGTGCTGTTGAAATGAGATCTCTGAGGCGTATGTGTCAAAAAACCATGTATGATCGTTTGAGAAATGTGGAGATCCACAAAGGTATGCAAGGCTGATGTAAACGTAACGAGTAAGATTATGAAAAGGACCCTAAGATGGTTTGGGCATGTAGAGCAAACGAACGAAGAAAGTAGTATAAGAATAATACAGGACACAAATAATTTTTTTAAACTATTTTTTTATATGATAACCGCACTAGAGTTCCAAAATAAATACAATAAAAAAATAAAAATTAATACGATGACACTGAGCGAGTTTACTAACATTAATTAGGGAATAATTTTTACAGCTCTCAAAAGCGACGTGCTTGTCTGACAACGCTCTAATGCGCGATACTAAACGCAGCAAAGCTCAAGTATTTCGACTGCACCTAGTTCAGTGAAAACACACGCGTTGTCTCAGTAACCTATCTATACTTTTGAATTAATCTAAAACTCATACTGGTGCTGGAGAGAAAAGCTCAGGATTCCTTGGAAAGCCAGACGCACAAATGTGTACATTCTGGAAGAGCTAGCCATCCAAAATAGGCTCTCAACTATCTGCCGATAAAGTATTTGAAGATACTTTGAAAACGTTGCTCGCCAAACTAAGGACTCTAATTTGGAGAAAATCATAGTCACTGGCCGCAGTGTTTAACAGGAGAAGTAGGAGAATGCGCTGAAATGATCAAGTGTTTCTAGTATAGGCTCCGCGCAGCTCAAAATCACGAGGAGTGAAGGAGCCTTGTCCGCCATGGAAATTGTAGCAGGGGTCACCATCTTTAGCAATGAAAAACTGATTTAAAAAGACTCATACTAAAGACTTTAAAAAAAATCAACCTACTCTAGAGGATAGAGTGCCCTTATACGTGGATATTGGATCATTTGCTCGCAAATGTGTTTGGAACCTCTCAAAAGCACAAAAAGGATTTTTTTTTATAAAAAGGTGACGTGTTTGTGGCGACTGGTGACTGTTTATCTGACCAAAATAAAATGTGCTTAATAAATGTTTCATCGTGTTCAAAACACCGGGCAGTCTAGCCCCAAAAATCACTCACGACATTGGATATTAATTAAACGGGATAGATCTCTCCACAAGGGAAGCTGGATCTAGTTCAGTGAAATAATAACACGCGTCATCTCAGTAACCTATCTACACTTTTTTAATAATCTAAAACTCATACTGGTGCTAGATAAAAAAGCTCAGGATTCCTTGGAAAGCCAGAGGCATAAATGTGTCCATTCTTCATGGGAAAAGTTAGCCATCTACAACCATCCCGCTCTCAACCATCTGCCTACAACGTTTTTAAAGATACTTTGAAGACGTTGCTTGTCAAACTGACGACTCTAACTTGGAGAAAATCCTAGTCGCTGGCTGCAGTGTTTAGCAGGAGAAACAGAAGAATGTCAACAATGCGCTGAAGTGACCTAGTATCGAGTACTAGGGTGTCTTTAGTTCTCCGCGCAGCGCAGAACCACGAGGAGTGTAGGAGCCTTACCTCCATAAAAATAAGGAACTCCAGTCCAATTTAAAAAAAAAATAATGAAACTTCTTTAATAACTGCTTATTTATTATTATTTTTAAAGTTAGATTTACTACATTCCAAAGAATGGACGGTTACCTCAAGAGTGTTTTCTCTTGGGGTAAGAATAACCTCGTCGAATTTAATGTTTCAAAGACCCAATCATGTCTGATTACGTCTAAAAGGGATCGGAATGATAATCTAGTCTCCTTCAACGGAAGCAATCTCCCGAACAGGCCTTCCATTGATATGCTTGGTGTAACTCTAAGTGACCAGCTCAGGTACGGGGGCTCCATCGAGGCCAGAGTTAAGTTAGCCTCTCAGAAACTGAGCGTACTGTACAGGGCCCGCAGATACTTTAATAGTACACAACTGCTAACCCTGTACAAATCGCAAGTGCGCCCCACGGTTGAATTTGGCAGCCACCTCTGGTCTGGAGTCCCAAAATACCTGAAAAAAACCCTCGACTCTGTGCAGAAACGGGCGGTCCGTTTGATAGATTCTCCTAACTTAACAAATGGACTGCAATCTTTAGAGCACAGGCGTCAGGTGGGAATGCTGTCCTTGTTCTACCGGTATTACAATGGAAGATGCTCCGAGGAACTAGCGTCACTGATCCCCTCGGCACCGGTGCATAGTCGGGAAACACGCCAAACACGCGCTCAACATTTGTACACGGTTGACATTAGTCACATGAGAACGGGTCGTTTCTACGACTCGTTCTTGAGTTCAACAGCCCGGCTGTGGAACGATTTGCCGGCTTCTGTGTTTCCTCCCTCCTACAATATGGGTCTCTTCAAGACCCATGTTCACTCCTTCCTCTCCTCAACAGCACCCTCCACACAGCATCTTCAAAGATGACATAGGCCCTGAGGGAAATTATTTCCCTCAGGGCCTCCTGTGTGGAGTTAATATAAAAAAAAAAAAACCTTAATATACAAAATAAATGCTAATTTTTCAAGATCCCCGAAAACCACCGTACCTAGTGTGAATCGTGTGACGTCATCACTCTTCAAAAGTTTTTATTTATTTTCAACAGGTGTTGTCATTTTGTATGGAAGAAGCTATGGAGGTGTCAGGATTCGAGGCGCTTTTTATTCAAGATTAATTGCTTTTAATATAGAAAAACGTTTTTAACGATCTGTTTTATTAATATTATATGTAGGCAACTGAAAAGGTACAGCGCCAAATCAGCTGTTCGACATCCGCCCTTTTTGAGTTCGGAGTTCGGAGCTAAAGAACAGTAAGTGTTCTTAGAATTATGGAGGGCAGCATTAAAAATACATTAACACCAACTTGACAGTGTGTTTTAATGACACAATTTAAAACGGATTTTTTAATATATTTTTTAAAACTCTATGTTTAATATTATTTAATAAAACTTATATATTCGGAATCAGCGTTTATTGATATACATAAACGTATTTTTAATGCCTTAATATTTCTCACTGGAGTTCCTTATCAAAAAAGGGGTTACGATTGTTACGATCCCCAGCAATGAGAAACTGATTTAAGAAGACCCATACCAAAGAATATTTAAAAAAATCAACTTACCTCTAGAGCTAGAGGATGGAGCACTTCACGTGGATATGCACTTACCTGTATCAGGTTGCTGAAATTAAGCCAAATGCAACTTGAAAAATAAAATTGAATCCACATTGTAAATAATTAATTTATAAATATTATTTCACACTATTTGAGTCCAAACTGAATAATCATTTTTAAATCAAAAACTATAACAAGTGTAGTGTACGGAATTGTGTTATTTTATTAATTTGAGTTTCAGTTTGTTTTTTAACAACTGGAGCGCTTTTTGCCACAATATGGCACTATTAAAAATACCTCGGATTGCTTTGCTGCCAATTTTCGCAAATTTTCCCTTTTTTGTAAGTAATTAAGTGGAAGTTTACGATTTCATAATATTTTTTTTATAAATTCTACGATATGTAATAATCGACAAAAGATAGGTTAATGCATGGGCTATATAGATTTGTATATATATCAGTTTGTTTGTCTCTTAATTAAAATTTGGAAAAATGATATTTTTAATGTGGGCGGAAAATATTCAAAATGATTTCAAAAAAATCTCGAGCAGTCGGAGAAAAAAGTTTTAAATTGTGCTGTCACTGCAGTGGTTAACCCTTGGGTGTATTTAATTCACCGGTTCCATACCAACTGAGAATAAAGTCAACTCAACACCTCTGTGAAAAGTCATTAAAAGTTATGAAAAAATAATTTTGATACAGCCTATAGCCCTAACCTAACACAACCTATTTAACCAATTTTTGCTATCACAATGACTTTTCTGAGATAGCTCTGAGTTGGCTTCATTCTGAGTTGTCCGGTCACCAATTAAACACTGAGTTTTAAATTATTTTTTTAAGGTGTGTTTTAGTTTGTGTTTTAAAGTCAACAGTACACATGTTTTTTTTGATTTGTGTTTTTAGATGGTTTATTTTTTTAAATTAGTGTTGCGTGGTGTTTTGTAATTTATGTTTTGAGATGTAAGCATATTTTAATAAGTGATTAATTTAATGCTTTAAGATGTGTTTTTAAATGTTTTGTATTTGAATTAAGTTATTAGATTGCTTTAATCGTTACTTTAAAATGTATGTTATTTTGTTTTAAATATGTTTAATCTGTGTTAAATTGTGTTTTAATTTGTGGTAGATATGTTTTAATTTAATGTTTTGAGGTGTGTTTCAAGTTTCGTTTTTAAATTTGTGCCTTAAGATGTGTTTTTTAAAATTGTACTTTTACTTTAAACTGAGATACCTAAATTACATATTCAAACGCATGAGCAATATTGTCAATATAAGGACTACGAAACTTGTTTATGACGCATTGGTGCTCTCATTCATTTCCTATGGAATAATCGTATGGAGGAACATACAATAACCATATCAGACCTTTAGAAATTGCGCAAAAGTCCATCATTAAAGTAATGTACCAGAAGGCCAAAACGTATCCCACAAATCAGTTATTTCAGGAAACTGAAATTATGGAACTAAGACGGATCTACTGTATCCAATGTCTTAAATTTATATTTACTCGTCCTAACAATTTCACCAAAAACGCTAACCGCTCTAGCCAGAGACATACCACGTGCATGTACACAGTGCCTCACTGCAAAACCAGGTTGGCCCAAAGGCACATTAACTGTATTGCCCCAAAATTGTTCAATTCCCTACCCAATTCCATCAACACGAGTCAAAATCTGAACGTATATAAAAAAATGTTAAAAGCTGGGTAAAAAATAATTTGGAAGTGAGTAAATTTTTTCTATAGTTTGTACTATCTGTTTCTAATTTTCTAAAATATTCCATGTCATCCTGCATTTATATTTGAAACAAGGTAATATATATACATACATGTATATATAAACAAGTGTATGTACTTATATGGGTGTATACATATACGTTTATATATATACTTCTAATTTTAAGAAAATTCTCAGTAAAACGTAGAATCCTGTAACTCTGTTAAATCATCTTAAATTCTGTTAAATCATTATTATTTATTATTTTAACTTTATGAGTAAAACCTCAAACTGTTATATTTAATTAAATGAAGACATTATGAGCGAAACTCAATCAAAAATCTGGAAACAGAAAAATCAGAAAAAGATATTGGCACCTCTGGGACTCGAACCCAGGACCTCCCTACTTTCCGGGTTGGGCGCTCTTATCCACTGAGCTAAGGTGTCGATATCCAATTCGGTCACTTTTAACTGTACCATACTTCGACTAAGAACCACCCATATTATCTTCATTAAAGAGGAAAGTAGGGAGGTCCTGGGTTCGAGTCCCAGAGGTGCCAATATCTTTTTCTGATTTTTCTGTTTCCAGATTTTCGATTGAGTTTCGCTCATAATGTCTTCATTTAATTAAATATTACAGTTTGAGGTTTTACTCATAAAGTTAAAATAATAAATAATAATATTCATCCCAGACTCGCAGAAGAGTCAATAGATGTCGCACATTAAATAAAATGGATAATAATTTATCCAGACACCATCTAGATTGCATTTAGTTCGAGTTGAATCTTGCAATCATTCATAAAGATGGCAGCCAATAAAAAATATGCGTTAAGAAAAATGAAGATAATATGGGTGGTTCTTAGTCGAAGTATGGTACAGTTAAAAGTGACCGAATTGGATATCGACACCTTAGCTCAGTGGATAAGAGCGCCCAACCCGGAAAGTAGGGAGGTCCTGGGTTCGAGTCCCAGAGGTGCCAATATCTTTTTCTGATTTTTCTGTTTCCAGATTTTCGATTGAGTTTCGCTCATAATGTCTTCATTTAATCTGTTAAATCATCTTGATCTTTATATTTACTTTGTACAGATATTTTAAAATTCTATTTCAACTGCCACTGTCTAATATAAACATAGTATAATACCCACGCACAGGCTTCGCCTTTGTGGGATCTTTTTTTGCTACTATTTTATATTTTATGTTATTATGTATGTACCTATTCCGATGTATCAAAAAAATTTCGCTAATAAAAAAATAAAATAAATTTATGTTTAATTTATGTTTTTTAATTTGTATTTTAAGGTAAGAACCTTGGATTAAATAAGAAAAGAAAAAACTTACCTTCAAACTTTCACACCAATAACAATGGCCATTAAATGAAAACTGACTTTAATTTTAACGATAAAACGATTATTCTTTTTTAATTTTTGGTAACTTCAATACTTATTTCTCATTTTTAAACTGATTTAAAGTGTTTTCAAAATAAGAGGCGCCTATTATCTTTGTTCCACTTTCCATACATATTAACAAACATATTAAAGGAAATTTTAGGTAAAAGAAGAAAAAAAAAACTTCAAATCGTGACGCTAGTACTGAAGGCCATGGCGGTGCTGCGCGGAGTAACATTTTGTAACTGTGCCGCACAGAGGTAGAAACTGAACTGAATATATTCATGAGACAATAAATTATTCAGTATACATTACTTCGGAATTTATTTTATTTATATACGAAATAACCACACAAACACCGAATATAAACATGTACACTTTACACTATACAGGGTGTTAAGGGACGTATTTGACTTACTTTGACCAGTGATTTCTGACACAATTTCGAGTAAAAATTGTTAATGAAATTTTTCTTTTAATTTAATTTTTTTTTTTAAATTTTACAATCATTTTTTTACATGAGCTCGACACTGGAGGCCTTGAGAAAAATAATTTCCCTCTGTGCTTATGTCATCCTTAGGGATGCTGTGTGGAGGATTTTTTTAAGGAAAAGAAGGAGAGGAGGGTTTTAAAAAGGAAAAGGGTTAAAGGGGTGGGTAGAAATCTGGAGTCCAGTGTGTCATGATCATCCGCCTCCAAGACCTAGAAAAACCTCACTCCATGAACCCGGGCATCCCTGCTAAATCACCAACCGTGGCGAACCACTTTGGGGTGACCTATGGCAGAGTTGTTGGTTATCCAATAAAGGTTCCAGCGGCGGTGGTACCCATTGACGCCTCCCAAATTTAAGAATAACTCCACATAGAAGAAAATAATTGTTCTGTGCCTATGTCTTTGAAGATGTTGTGTAGAGGGTCTTTTTGAGGAGAGGAAGGAGTAAAAATGGGGAAGAGACCCATTTCGTAGGAGGGAGGAAACACAGATGCCGGTAAATCTTTCCACAGCCGAGCTGTTGAACTCAATAAATAGTCGTAAAAACGACCCGTTCTCATGTGCCAAATGTCAACAGTGTAAATATGTTGGATTATACTACAGACTTAGACAGTTTAGACTTTACTAGACTTGTGCAAACTGAGAAAAAGTAAACTGTTTATTTTCCGAAAATGAATAAATAAATTAGATCAGTTAGTAGCCGGGTGGATAAATGCATTTGGTTTCCAACTGATGCGTCGTTGGTTCAATTCTCTGCTAGTTAAGTCGTGCATCATTGCACACACAATGTTTTTTAAATATTATGAAAAATTTTCATATGTTTAGGCTGTTATCATAATTAGTATGAAATATACATTTAACCTCTCAGGCTTCTGGCACATTCGGTCAGAAAGTCAAAAAATATCCGCTTTTCAATAAAACACAAATAAATATTTCGGAACTTATCTAAAAACTAAAATCTGATTTTTGAAAAACGCTTTCAATTTTTATTATTTGAAAAAAACAAGTAATTTTTCAATATATTTTTTTTTAATGCAAATAAATAGTTTTTAAAATTGCTCACGTTAGGTTTTTTCGAACTAAAATTACTGACAATGAAAAAATACAAACATAAATTATCATATTATACTTTTTTTGTTGTTACATGTAAAAATAATTTATAAAAAATTCACAAAGCATCATAAATCATTTTCAAATTGCGGTCGGAAACTTTGTTAACATAAAAGTATACATTTTATTTATTTTTTTGTTAATTTTTGGATTCTTAAATAAAGCGTGGTACTTTTTCTTTCTAACACTGTATGGGTAGTTCATATTTATCACTATGATAGTAAGGGAGATACAACGATTTCCATGAGACCTATTCGAGTTGTTCCCAAAAGCTAACAAATTGGCCTAAGTTAACCATTTGAGCGACAGCGCAATTTGAATTTTTTCTCCGATTGCTCGACATTTTTTGGTGATCATTTGAATTTTTTCCACCCAAATTAAAAAAATCGTAACATGGAATTTTAATATAAAGACAAACAAACTGCTTATATTTCTATAAAGCCAATGAATTTATAATTTTTTGTCGATTATCACATTATTCATAGGATTTATCATCATCATCATCTTCATCCCCTTATCCAATTCGGATCGGGGACCCATTGCATCGACAAGGCTCCTCCATACGTCCCTGTCTTGTGCTAACTGTTCGGCCTCCGTCCATGGCAGTCCCATCCTCTCATCACACAGTTTCTGAAGTTGCCTCTCCCAGCTGTGTCTGGGGCGGCCCACTGGACGTCTACCCTCTGGAATCGCACTTAGTATCTTCCTCGGAATTCGGTCAACAGGCAATCTTTTTTTTTTTTGGTTTAAGGCAATTCACCCTGGAGAGAGTGCTTTGTGCCGGTAATATTTAAAATGGATAAGAAATTTCGGTTAATCTAATGGGAAAATAATAAAACAAATTAAATATTGGACTCATTTAGATCACTAAAACAAATTAAATATTGAATTCATTCAGGTTAATAAACTTACATAAAGCTGTATGAACACGAGAATTGTTAAGAGATAAAAGGTATGAAATGTTAAGGGGGGACTGGTGTGTGATTTTAATAAGCCGGCGGTATATGTTCTTGAAAGATGAATGGTTTTTACAGTTAAAGAAAACGTGGTCGAGGGTTTCCTCTTCCACACCGCACTGGCAGAACGGATCATCTAAAACTCTAATTCTAGACAAGTGAGATGCAATTGAACAGTGGCCAATTCTCATTCTCGAGATACATGAAATGAATCGTTTTGAAAGTTTTTACCGTGAAACCATGGCTTAGCAGGGATATGGTTTTGAATTCCCGCATAGAAAGATCCAGTTCTTATTTTGGAGACTGCCCAATTTTCTTTCCAGGCACGAGTCATATTAGATTTAAGAATCGGAAAGACATCGGATATAGGAATTCTAAAATTTAGTGGGATAGTTCCGGAATCTGAACCAGATTTGGCGAGAAAATCGGCCATCTCATTACCCTCGATACCCAAATGGGCAGGGACCCAGGCCAATATCGTCTCAAACCCAGATTCACTAAGAGAATTGAGAAGATTTTTTATTTTACATATAATATTGTCTTCCGGATAACGTAAAATATTTGACCTTATTTTAGTTAGAGCACTTAGCGAATCAGTACATAGTAAGGTTCGATGAATGTTGAGAACCTGGATTTGATATAGCGCTTGTTCAATTGCAAAGCATTCGGCTGTAAATATGGAAGCTTCTTTCGGTAATTTATAAGTGAGATTGATGTTGAATTCTGGACTATATATAGATGCTCCACATCTTTTATTTTCAAATTTGGAACCATCCGTGAAAAGGATGGAAAATCCAGGGAATTTCGAAGCCACTATGCTTTTAAAACAATCATCCACATTTTGAAATTTATTTGGGGAAGATAAAATATTCTTCCGAAAGACTGATGTTATTGTGTTCGGCATAAAAGTGATTGCCTTAAATGGAATATTGTATATAGGAAGATTGGGAACTTCTTGAAGATATTGGAGGGAAGATGATAGAGAATTATAGAGATGAAAACTTTTAATTAAGAGAGGAAAACATTGTTTTTCTCTCAATCTTTTGTTAGAATTCAAATTAACACTTAACCTATTAAGACTTTGTTTAATAGGATGATGTGATAACGATAAAGCCTTGAAAATATATTTATTGGCAAGGAATTGCCTTCTGAAATATAATGGAGGCTCCACACATTCCACCTGAAGAGCATTAATTGGAGAAGACTTCATAGCTCCAATAATCATTCTGAGGGCTTTTGATTGAATTCTTTCCATTTTCTTATCTAGATATTTAGGGAGTGGGTCAAAAAGGAATGAGCCATAATCCAAGTGGCTCCGAACTAGGGAATTATACATTAATTTAAGAGTGGTAGGGTGAGATCCCCACCATACTCTGGAAACTGCTCGCATCATATTAAGTCCCTTTTCACACTTTGTAGAAATTATCTGAATGTGAGGAAGCCAGGAAAGTTTATGGTTCAAAAGAAGACCAAGGAATTTGATTTGAGTAGCGGTTTGTAGAGGTACATTATCAAAAGAAATTGAGAATTGGGGAATTTTTCTTTTGCGCGTGAAAGCCACGACCCTTGTTTTAGATGCCGCCAGATTCATCCCATTTATTGACAACCAGCTTTTAATATATTATAAAGCCAAATTCATTTCCTTAGCTGCAAGAATAATATTTTTATGTAACAAATATATAAGGATATCATCCGCAAAGTAAAGACGCTTGATAGAAAAAGGAATTACTGAGTCTAGGTCGCTTATATAAATATTAAACAACAGAGGACTAATAACAGAACCCTGGGGCAAACCTCTCCATAGTTTGCGCCTTAAGCATTTAGAGGAAGACTCAATAATAATGGACCTATCTGAGAGCAAATTAATAATAAATTGGACTAATTTCGGGGGGATTTGTTTTTTAATTAGCTTTTCTTTCAAAACATTCAGTAAAACATCATCGTAAGCTGATGAAAGGTCAAGGAATGTGGCCAATGTATAAGAATTTAGGGATTGGGAAACTCGGATATCAGTTGTGAACAAACTTAAATTATCCATTGTAGATTTCTTTTTCCGAAAACCATACTGATTTGGTGAGATAATATCTTGACTTTCAACAAACCACTCTAATCTGTTCTTCATCAAACGCTCCGCTACTTTCATCAAACATGATGAAAGAGCAATAGGCCGATAAGACGAAATTTCAGATGGATTTTTTCCAGGTTTTAAAATGGGAATGATTTTTTGAGTTTTCCAATCATCCGGAATTAGTCCTGTTTCAAACATATTATTAATAAGAGATAAGAAATATTCAACCGCCATATCAGAAAATGATTTAATGAAACTATTAAGTATTCCATCGGGACCCGGAGCAGAGTCAGAAAGGGTTCTTATTACTAGTTTCATCTCATCAATGGAGAAAGGAGCATCTAGCCAGTTAGAGTGAGATGGATATGGCTTAATAGAAGGCATTTCTTCACATCCGGCCACTGATGGGGGGGCTATTTTATCCGCAAATCCTATAAGAATTTCTTCTGATATATGCTTGGTACTCGGCGGAGAATACGATGATCCGAATTTTTTTAAGCTAGACCAAACTGAAGATTGGGGAGTTTCCGGAGACAGGTTCTCACAGAACTTCCGCCATCCAGCGCGTTTTTTATTTTTCAAAATTCGTTTGGTTTCTGCCTGGGCTTTTTTAACTGATAAAAAATTTTCTAGTGTCATACACTTACGAAAAGAGGAAATTGCTTTTTTACGAGAGTTGACGGAGCGAGTGCATTCCTCGTCCCACCACGGATTAGAGTGTTTTATTTTAATGTTCGCATTGCGTTTCGGGATGGATTTTTCTGCTGCATTTATAACCATAGAGGGAAACGTCTCACATTGCAATCTGATGTCTCCCGGGGACGATTTTTTTTTAAAATTAATAAGGTTATCTAGTTCAGAAGAGAAAGTGCTCCAATTTGCATCATTTATTCTAAATTTGAGATTATTTTTAACTGGTGGAGGATAAGTGTTAGATTGATGTTGGAATCGGATTATAATTGGAAAATGATCACTAGAGAAGGGATCGTTTAGGATGTCCCAAGAGCATTTAGATGCTAACGAATATGAACAAAGAGATAAATCAACAGCACTTTTCCGTTGATGAGGGGGGGTGAATCTGGTCGGAGATCCGTCATTTAAAAAACATAGGTTATGGGTATCAATAAAATCTAAAAGGTTGCGGCCAGAACGATTTGTTATTTTGCTACCCCAAGAAGGGGAATGTGCATTAAAATCTCCTAGGATCATAAAAGGGGAACAAATCTGGGTTAAGATTGGTGCCCATTCATTTTCAATAAAAGTGGTAGAGGGAGGAATATATATTGATAATATTGTGATATCAGATAAGACAGCTGCTATTATCTGGATATCGTCGGAGGGAGTATGTATATTAATTTGTTTAAACGGGATAGAATTATGGATTATCAGATCCGTGCCGCCTTTACCATCCGGTCTGTCGTATCTGAGACAATAATAACCCGGAATTCTTAAGTGAAAGGAGGGTTTTAACCACGTTTCAGAAATGGCGGCCACTGAAACGTCGTGTTCGTCGAGTAATTGAATTAGGTCAGATTTGTTAGCGAAGAGGCTTCTACTGTTCCACTGAAGAATTTTGTTCAGTTTCGAAGTCATTGGGGAGGCAAGATAATAAAGATTTAATGTAATCGGCAGCGTTGGACGGTACAGTATTGTTGTTTGTAAGGATAGAAATTAAAAGGGTAATTAAAGTTTGTATAAAAGAATTAATATTCAATATTTCGGGGAGAGCAGGAGGGGATGTATTATTATTAATGGCACACCCATTGGGGGTCCGAGATTTGGCATTCCCATTCGGGCTGGTCAAAATATTATTCAATTGTTTTTTATCAAGGTAAGGAGTATATTTTGGGTTGGGTTTGACTGGCTTGAGAATGGTTTCTCTGTGAGAAGATGACGTTGAATTTAAAAAGGTGGTTGATTGGAAAGGAGCTGAGGACGATGTCATCTCTGCGAAAGATTTTTTCGCAGGAGAGAATAACTTTGAGGCCTGGAAGTACGAAATGTTGTCGGTAGCCATTTTATGTTTTATGTTCCTTTGTCTTGTCAATTCCGGACAGGCTAGACTGACCGCGGTATGTGCACCCGAACAGTTAATGCAAATGGGATTATTGAAAGATTTTGGACATTGATCAAATGGGTGATTTTCTCCGCAAAAGTAACAACGTGGAGGGGAGCGGCATACGGATTTTGTATGTCCAAACCGGCAGCAATTGAAGCATTGAACAGTTGGAAATTTATAAACTTTGACGGGAAGCGAGGTATAATAAATAAACACACGAGACGGAACGGATTGTCCCTCAAATGTAACAACAACAGATTGGGAAGGTTTCCAGATCTTGTTTCCATCAGTAGAATCCTTGTAGTTCAGTCGACGTGCTTTTATTACTTTCAGGGTTCCTTGGGAATTATTCAAAGCATCAACAATTTCAGCCTCTGGGATATCCGTGGGAATTCCTCGAACAAGACCCATTCTCGTAAGGTTAAATGACGGGATGAACGATTTATATTTATGTTTTGAGAGCGAGTCAATTTTTTTTACAAATCCATTTGCGGAAGCGGTAGTATTAAACTCGATAGATAATTTATATCGCCCTTCCGGTTTAATTGAACCATTAACAATACCAAGGTTATTATTTTTTGAGTCAAATAAGAATTTTCCAAAATCTAAAGGATGAATAAGTTTTCCTTGTTCAGTTCTCTGAACAATTACGATAAAAGGACCGGAAGCGGAAGCAGGATAAAGTAAGTCAGTACTTTTTGTATTATCGCTAGCTAAAGTACTTGTCTGGGTGTTACTATTGGGGTTAAGGTCGTTAGAGGTCGAGGTTTGTTGAATCGGCGGTATAGATTTAACTTTCGATGGGATGTGAAGGCTATGCGATGGTCGTCGTTTACGAGATGGAAGCGTAATAGAAGCCTGGCTAGTGTTAGATTCCGAATCAGAAAAATCTAATATCGATCCTGGGTCGGGAGGTCTATCTTCGTCTTCCTCCATTATATAAAAAAAAAACTTATCTTTTAAAAATTAAACTGAAAAAATAATACGCAGTCTATTTCATTGACTGTACAAACAAAAACGGATTAGCCGTAAGTAGGAATGCAAACAAATAAGTATACGATAAACAGAATTAAATAAAATGTAACAATAATCTCTTATCTGTATGAGGCACGGGAACGGGCGAACGGCACTAAGCAATAGGTAAGGTACACACAACCACTGTTGACCGCGGCTCGAATCGGACTCCAACAGGCAATCTTAGTACATGCCCAAGCCACCTCACTTGTGATTTTTCTATGAAGAGTGGTTAAATGCATACAGTGAATACATTGCTAGCCCTAAACAAGAAAACCGAAGAAAATATTCATAGGATTTGTAAAAAAAAAATTATAAAATCGTAAACTTCTACTTAATTACTTACAAATAAGGGAAAATTTGCCACAATTGGCAACAAAGCAATCCGAGGTATTTTAAATAGTGTCGTAATGTGGCAAAAACCGCTCAAAAGATAAAGAATTTCGTAAATAAAAAAACATGCATTTTGTCCAAATAAAACAAACGTTTCAGTTTTGCTAGTTACAAAAATGGGGTTTGTTGAATCTGTTCTTTTTGACATATCTATTTGATCGGTTATTCTCGATGTCCGGGCTTAGGC
The DNA here is from genome assembly GCA_936435175.1 of Glyphotaelius pellucidus. Taxonomy (NCBI): domain Eukaryota; kingdom Metazoa; phylum Arthropoda; class Insecta; order Trichoptera; family Limnephilidae; genus Glyphotaelius; species Glyphotaelius pellucidus. The sequence goes on from OW386565.1 coordinate 1,519,098, forward strand.
TGTTTTCGCTTTGTTTGTGCAGGGGGGGTTGAAGAATTATGGGATAGACAATAATTTATAGGGGGAGGTTTGCACATAGTACGCGGTATTCCGAAAGTTGCAACAACTTTACACTTTACACAAACTTTCATTTATTCAAATTTTGAAACTTTAAAACTGTATAATAAAAATATATAACACTAGAATTGTCTTAAATGCATATTTTAAAGGAAGCAAGTGTTCTACTGACCTGGTACTTTCTGGTTCTAGACCATTTAGCACGCGGTCCGTCCTCTCATTTGTATATTGCCATCATATATAAATTTTGTAATAATGGTGAAACAGATTTGTATGGATATATAGGCCATAATTGGGCTTATCATTGGATCACGAAACATGCCAACAATGTTGAACAACTTGTTATTCTTTATGATATATTCAAAACTTTCAAACATTTAAACTTTCAAATGGTAAATTTCGGAAATTTTCAAAACTCTTAAAAACTACAAAATATTAACATATTCAAGCTTTTCAAAATTTCTAGCTTTCAAATTTTCAAAACCTTATATCTTTCAAACTTTTCCTTTTAAAATTTTTGATGTTAACCTTCAAAACATTCAAACTGTCAAAATTTCAAAACCTTCAAATCTAACAAAAAAATTCAAAACTTTCAAAATATTAAACGTGCGGTCTTTCAAATTTTCCAACTATATGAAACTTAAGAAACTTTCTGACATTCAAAATTTCAAATTTTGTAAACCAGCAGTTTCAATTTGGGAGGCGAGGAATGGTACCGCCGCCCCGGAAACCTTTATTTGATAACCAAAACCTCGGCCATAGGCCACCCCAAGTGGTTTGCTACGTTTGGTGATTTAGCAGGAGTGCCCGGGTTCATGGGGGGTGAGGTTTGTCTAGGTCTTGAAGGAGGATGGCCAGGACACACTGAAATCCAGTTTCCTACCCACCCCTTAAACCTTTTTCCTTCGTAGAACTCTCCTTCCCTTCCTTTCCTTACAAAAACCTACACACAGCATCCCCAAAGATGACAAAGGGCCTGAGGGAAATTATTTTCCTCAGGACCTCCTGTGTGCAGCTCATGTAAAAAAAGCATGCAAATCTTCAAAACTTTCAAGCCGACAAGCTTTCGAAACTTTCTAATTCTACAAATATCATAAAACTTTCCAAATTTTTAAACTTCAGTCTTTCAAACTTTTGAGATTTCTAAATTTTTGAAATTTTGTAAGAATAATAATTTAAAACTTTCAAATATTGAAGTGTTCGAACCTTCAGATTTTTCCAATTTTGAAACTTTCAAAAGTTTCAAATCTTCAAACTTACAAAAAATCACAAAACTTTAAGTCCTCCATCTAACAAATCTCCGAAATCCCTAAATTTTCTGTTCCTTAAACATGAAAAACATGAAAATTAAAAAAAATTACAAAACTCCCAATCTTGCAAATCTAACCAAACTATAAACTCACTAACTTGCAAAATTACATATTTTACACCTTCAAAGTTTCAAACTCTACAAATATTGCAAAACTTTCAAACTCTACCAATATTACAAAAATTTCAAACTCTCCAAATATTACAAAACTTTCCAAAAGTTTTAACCTTCAGTCTTTCAAACTTTTCAACTTTCTAACTTTTTGAAATTTTGTAAGAATAAAAAATTAAAACTTTTATATATTGGAGCGTTCAAACCTTCAGATCTTTCCATTCAAATCTTCAAACTTTTAGCCTTAAATCTTTCAAACTATCAAAATTCTTAAATTTTCAAACATTCAAAGCATAAAAATTGCAAAACTCTCAATCTTGCAAATCTAACCAAACTATAAACTCACCAACTTGTAAAATTACATACTCGACACCTTTGAGTAACTATCGCGGCGTGAAACTTCTTCTAACATTCACTTTCGCGTCATATATTCTCCTAAGACTCCTTTCTTAGTCCATCTGCACTTGTTCAAACCATCTTAGCATCTCTTTCTTAATCTTTTCAATTTCCATAAAGTCAGCCTAGAATTGTTTCCGAATTGCTACAATTATAAAGTGGTCAAATATACATTTTAAAAACAACCTCGGAATCTAATTTATACAGCATTTATTTTTCTTTTATTAGAAATATACAGAACATATATGACTGTTTTTCTAGTTGCACTGTAGGTCACTATATTGCATTGGCGTGCTTTGCTTTATAACCAAAGTTAAGCCATTTGTGTGTATTTTTATGATGATTTTTAAACAGTCAGAGCTTTTCAAAACTTTAGTCGAATTTTTAATCTAGCGGATAAAAATCCACTGCAGGCGGCATTTTGATGGGTTTCGCCCAATTTAGTAAAGTTCCCTGGTAATAGAGTTTTTTCTCATTGTATGTAAGTTATTATTAAAACTAGCAGTTAGGTCTTGTGGGCGGCTTTTGGTTCGGCTTCGCCCAGTCAGTGTTGGTGACCATTTTATAAATCCATTCTTCTTTCGTATGGTGGGGAGGTCAGAGGGGGACATCTAGGTCTGCGAGCCAGTCTAGGGCCTCAGGCGTTGCCCTGTGGACCTCATCAATCCCGCCGGGGAATGAATGGAGCGTGCATTCGTTGACCACATGTTTGGTGGTCTGCACCTCACCGCATTCACACATCTTCGACTATTTAAGGCCCCATCTATACATCATATGGGCACAACGGCTATGGGAGCACCTTATCCTATTGATGGCGGACCAGGCCTGTCTCTCAGTGGGGTCTTGTGCGAGATGGGCATTTTTCACCTTGGCCGATTGCCACTCAAGCTTCCACCTATCTTCTGGGGTGAGAGGTGATCGGAAGAGTCTTTCTCCTTCTGTCCAGAAGGGTTTTCGGGACTTCAAGCGGCACACCGGCCATTCAAGAGACGACATCATCGTGCAAAGGTATTGCGCTTTTATAAATCCAGGTCTCCCGGCCAAGGGGAATTACTAAATATCGGGGAACTAAATAAATCCAGTAGGAACTGGTTTCAAAAATATCCTGTTTCTCAGATCCACTATCAAACGGTAGCTTTGTTTGAAATCCCACTACACAGATGTTATTTGCAGCGTGGCATCAACATGCACTCGAAACTGGGTTCAGAAATTTAACCACACAGACGGAGTGGTATTAATAACGTTCGACGTGTTCAAAAATTTACTAAATAATATTAATAAGCCTTTTATTTCTTGTAAATAGGAATCTCACAGAGTTATTTAAAAGTAGAATTAATGCTATATACAATCTTGATGAAGAATGTAATGTGGGATATTAAATTATTCGTATGCAAGAACCCCTCTCTCAGGCGAAAGTGAAGGCCTCCTCTAAAGAATTCCATTTATCTCTCTCTTGAGCAGTTTGCGGCTAGCAGGGGCCAGCTATTTTCGTTATTTATTTATTTATTTGCAAAAACAGCACTACACCAATATATTGCGAAAACGGTTGTACAAGATAATAATCATTACGTTTACAGTTAAAACATTTATTTAATAAGTGCTATTTCACGCTTAAAATCATTGCAGGAAATGTGGAAAATATCAACATTTCCTGCAAGGCATTTAATTAACCTAGTAAGTCTTCCCAGGGGCATTACCATTGGTAAGTTAGTTCTGCACCTGGGAAGAATCAAAAGCCTGTGATGGCGACCTCGCGTAAAATTATCCGGGAAATAGAATCCTATTTCAGCCAGAATATCTGGTACCGATATAAAACCATTTAGAAGCTTATATGCCATCAGCAGTAATGCGATATCTCTTCTGGAACTAAGGCTGCAGATACCCAGCATTCCCTAGATAAATGCTGTTGGAAACAGCCATAGGTAAAAACCGAACTCTCTCATATAGAGGTATCGTAAAAAAAAAATTGTATTTTTTCAACCATTAGTACATAGACGATGTCCTCAGGTCCCCATATCTGAGATCCACTCTCGAGAATGCTACGCACTAAGCTGAAGTAAAGCAGCCTTATTACTGTAAGGTTGGTCAAATCCTTAGAATTGTGTATGACAAAACCCAGCATCTTTGTCGCTGATTTACAGATCTTTTCAATGTGAGCGTGAAATGTTAAGCGAGCGTCATACACAATTCCTAAGTCCTTGCAAGTCACCATGTGTTTCAATGACGTGTCTTTCATTTTATAATTAAAATATATGGTCTTTTGTGACCTCGTAAAGCACATAACTGAACATTTTTGGAAGTTGAAGTCGAGTTTATTATCAATACTCCAGTCGATAATTGCGTTTATATCTTCCTGGAGTTTTCTACAGTTTTCTAAGGATCTTATTCTCAAGAAGAGTTTAATGTCATCTGCAAAAAGTAAAAGACGGACGAATTTGATTTTTTCCTGAATGTTATTTATAAAAATTAAAAACAATAAGGGTCCTAAATTGGATCCCTGCGGTACACCAGAGTTTGTAGGATACGTGTTAGAGTTAAACTCACCATAGGACACGAATTGTTCCCTTTCGTTCAAATAATTAACAAAAAGTTTCAGTAAGTTTTCGGAAAAACCAATTTTTCGAGCCTATTTAGGAGCACTAAGTGATCTACCTTATCGAAAGCCTTCGCAAAGTCATGGTATGATGTGTCAACCTGCTCATTGTTATCGAGTGCTCTCGCCATGTAATCTGTAAATACCATTAAATTTGTAGTGGTTGATCGGCCACGTCTAAATCCATGTTGTTGTTCGATCAAAAATGGTTCAACTTTGGCATATACGTCTGCCCATCTCGTGTGGGGTCCAAAATTTTACTTATCAATACATTTAATTGTCAACATCATTTTTATTATTAGGATGAAATATAATAATGCATGCAAAATTATTATTTGGATACAGAAGATATAGCAGTGCATCACCAATGTATACGGAACTAAGATCGCATGGATTTGCCAAACTGGCAAATGGTCACTGGAGCCAGGATGCGGCTAATGGCCACTGCCAACACAGTGGTGATCGCAGCCTTCCAGCACCAAACGCCACCCTTGGACGAGCGCTGGGCCCGAGCTGCCCTACATAATATTTGATTATTTATTTTATTTAAGGGGGTATTCTAGTCTAGAAGCATGAAATGTAGGTGTTTTTTCAGGTGCAAAAAAAATAATATTTTTTTAGCAGCCATTACTTTAGCAAATATTTAATAAACTTTAAAGAATACATAAATAAAAAAATCAAACGAAAAAATTCAAAAATTTACAGGGTGTTTGTTAAAAATGGCGCGCCCAGGTTGACACGATTGCAACCCTCCTAGTAATCTTAGATAATAACGACATTATTTCTTAATCCACACAAATGCGGCTATGGCCCGAACTAAGGAAAAGAAAAAATTTTTTTTTCGCAAAATAGCGACTGTCTGATATAAAAAAGGCATTTTTAAACCAGTTTTTTGAATTTCCAAATTTTTTAAAAATAACAAAAAATTATAATTTTGTTATAATTTTAGTTAGCGAAAGAGTAATGAATAGAGAAGGCTCACACCTAATTTCAAGTAAATTGGTTTAGTAAAACTTGAAATATCGAGTTTTTGCAAAAATGCGTTAAAAATTTTGTTCTATTTAGATTCTGGTGAGATTCCGTCTAAACCGCGATATTGAAATGTTTATAATTTTTGATATAATGCTTATTTCGAAAAATCTTTGTGAGGAGATATTTTTAAATATTTATACTTTGGAAATATGAAGAATTTTTTTTTTCTAGACTAGAATACTGCCTTAATACTACTGGACTGCACGCCACTGGCTGTGCATACATAATGTTTGTATGCAACTGACCCAAGACTAACGCGCAAAAAGCCAAGGCTTATCAGGGACTGTGAGCAAACAAAATACGCTAAATTTGTTTGGGTTTTTTTGTTTTTTTTAACAAGGTTTAAATACAAATTTGCTCCTCGTTCTAGATTGTACCAACCAGGTACTAAAGGCCATTTGTTGCAAGCAAACTTTGCAGTAATTGTTGATCAGTAATTTGGCTAAATACAAATGTAACCCCTCTACATACATATATATGTAGAGGGGAATTATTTTTCTCCGGGCCTCATGTGAGGAGCTAATGTTAAAAAAATTTAAATTAAAAAGATAATTGCCAATAAATACGGAAAAAAATTATTCGAAGATAATGTTGTTGATTCTGACATTTGAATTACGAAATTGACAAATATGACGGTTTAATTAGTGTTGGGAGGTGCCTAATTGGTTAGGCGCTTTTCGTGGTAAGACGAAAAGTTCTGGGCTCGAGTCTAAGTTGCTACCGTTAATTTTTTTATTTTTCTGAGTCTTGTTTTCTTTCGTATTTTCGTTTAGATTATAAGTGTTATCTTTCAATTGAATATTTCATTCTGACATTTGAATTGCGAAATTGACAAATATGACGGTTTCATTAGTGTTGGGAGGTGCCTAATTGGTTAGGCGCTTTTCGTGGTAAGACGAAAAGTTCTGGGCTCGAGTCTAAGTTGCTACCGTTAATTTTTTTATTTTTCTGAGTCTTGTTTTCTTTCGTATTTTCGTTTAGATTATAAGTGTTATCTTTCAATTGAATATTTCATTCTGACATTTGAATTGCGAAATTGACAAATATGACGGTTTCATTAGTGTTGGGAGGTGCCTAATTGATTAGGCGCTTTTCGTGGTAAGACGAAAAGTTCTGGGCTCGAGTCTAAGTTGCTACCGTTAATTTTTTTATTTTTCTGAGTCTTGTTTTCTTTCGTATTTTCGTTTAGATTATAAGTGTTATCTTCTCTTTCAATTGAATATTACATTGATGGGAATTACCCTCAAAAGTTATAAAAAGAGAGCTGTTATTATAAAAATCGAAAAGAAAGCAAAACACCACGCTTTATGGACAAATCTAAAAAATAACCATAAAAATGTAAAATTGACACCTTTATGAAATCAAAGTTTTGAATCGCAATTTGAAAAAAAAATTGAAACTTTGAGAATTTTTTATCAATTATTTTTAAATGAAAAGACAAAAAAGTGAGGTAACAGTAACTTTAATAATACATTTGTCTTATAAATGTATGTGTTTTATTTTTTTTTGTTACTAGTAATTTAAATTATAAAAACGTAAAATGAGCCATTTTTAAAACTTTTTAAAGTTTGCATGCAAAATTTTTATATTTAAAAACTTATATATATATTTAAAATTATAATATTTGAAAGCGTATTTTATCACCTTTCTAAAACAGTTTTTAGTTTTTGGATATGTTCAGAAATACTCCATTAATTAGCATTTTATTGTAAAACGGTAATATTTTGATCATCTGAAAAATCGCCTAATTTCTGAAGGGAAATATAATCGTTGTTTTTCATGAATGTATTTATTTAGCCACCCCTGCAAGGCGGTGTCAAATGCAGGGGTCGATGTTGAGTAATGGCCTCTTTTTTGCTAGTTCTACCTCAAGCTGCTCCCGGAACATGAAAGGGGTTTGCGGCAAACTTGACCATTACGAGATCCTTTTTTAAAATATTATTTTTAGCATCGACAATTTATTTGAGGATGGATTTTAACGACTTTCGATGATGTCTTTTGGTTCCGCGACTTTTCACCCCACCACAGAATATCTCCCGACAAACATCCTCGACAAAATATCCCAGACAAAATATCCTCGACAAAATATCCTCGACAAGAAATCCTCGACAAAATATCCTCGACAAAATTTCCTCGACAAAATATCTTCGACAAGAAATCCTCGACAAAATATCCTCGACAAAATTTCCTCGACAAAATATCTTCGACAAGAAATCCTCGACAAAATATCCTCGTCAAAATATCCTCGACAAAATATTCTCGACAAAATATCATCCACACAATATCCTCGACAAAATATCCTCGACAAAATATTATCGACAAAATATCCTCCACACAATATCCTCGACAAAATATCCTCCACACAATATCCTCGACAAAATATTCTCGACAAAATATCCTCCACACAATATCCTCGACAAAATATCCTCGACAAAATATCTTCGACAAGAAATCTTCGACAAAATATCCTCCACACAATATCCTCGACAAAATATCCTCGAAAAAATATCCTCGACAAAATATCCTCGACAAAATATCTTCGACTAAATATCCTCGACAAAATATCCTCGACAAATATCCTCGACAAAATATCCTCCACACAATATCCTCGACAAAATATCCTCGACAAAATATCCTCGACAAAATATCTTCGACAAGAAATCCTCGACAAAATATCCTCCACAGAATATCCTCGACAAAATATCCTCCACACAATATCCTCGACAAAATATCCTGGACAAAATATCCTCGACAAAATATCTTCGACAAGAAATCCTCGACAAAATATCCTCCACACAATATCCTCGACAAAATATCCTCGACAAAATATCCTCGACAAAATATCCTCGACAAAATATCCTCGACAAAATATCCTCCACAAAATATCTTCGACAAGAAATCTTCGACAAAACATCCTCGACAAAATATCCTCTACAAAAGATCCTCCACAAAATATCTTCGACAAGAAATCCTCGACAAAATATCCTCGACAAAATATCCTACGGACAAAACATTCTCGATAAAATATCTTTGACAAATATCATCGACAAAATATCCTCGACAAAATATCCTACGGACAAAACATTCTCGATAAAATATCTATGACAAAATATCCTCGTAAAAATATCCTCGACAAAATATTCTTAACAAAATATCCTCGACAAAATATCATCCACACAATATCCTCGACAAAATATCCTCGACAAAATATTATCGACAAAATATCCTCCACACAATATCCTCGACAAAATATCCTCCACACAATATCCTCGACAAAATATTCTCGACAAAATATCCTCCACACAATATCCTCGACAAAATATCCTCGACAAAATATCTTCGACAAGAAATCCTCGACAAAATATCCTCCACACAATATCCTCGACAAAATATCCTCGAAAAAATATCCTCGACAAAATATCCTCGACAAAATATCTTCGACTAAATATCCTCGACAAAATATCCTCGACAAATATCCTCGACAAAATATCCTCCACACAATATCCTCGACAAAATATCCTCGACAAAATATCCTCGACAAAATATCTTCGACAAGAAATCCTCGACAAAATATCCTCCACAGAATATCCTCGACAAAATATCCTCCACACAATATCCTCGACAAAATATCCTGGACAAAATATCCTCGACAAAATATCTTCGACAAGAAATCCTCGACAAAATATCCTCCACACAATATCCTCGACAAAATATCCTCGACAAAATATCCTCGACAAAATATCCTCGACAAAATATCCTCGACAAAATATCCTCCACAAAATATCTTCGACAAGAAATCTTCGACAAAACATCCTCGACAAAATATCCTCTACAAAAGATCCTCCACAAAATATCTTCGACAAGAAATCCTCGACAAAATATCCTCGACAAAATATCCTACGGACAAAACATTCTCGATAAAATATCTTTGACAAATATCATCGACAAAATATCCTCGACAAAATATCCTACGGACAAAACATTCTCGATAAAATATCTATGACAAAATATCCTCGTAAAAATATCCTCGACAAAATATTCTTAACAAAATATCCTCGACAAAATATTCCGATCAAAATATCATCGACAAAATATCATCGACAAAATATCCTCGACAAATATCCTACGGACAAAACATTCTCAATAAAATATCTATGACAAAATATCCTCGACAAAATATCTTCGACAAAATATCCTCGACAAAATATTCTTAACAAAATATCCTCGACAAAATATTCCGATCAAAATATCATCGACAAAATATCCTTCACAAATCATCCTCGACAAAATATCCTACAGACAAAACTTCCTTGAGAAAATATCCCCGTTTGAAGCCAGTGGGACTATGGCATCCGCAATTGAGGTATAATGTGAGACTGATGGTAGTGGAGAAAAAAAAGAGGAAGGGGAAGTACCTGGCTATTCAGATCTGGTCAACAAACACGGCTAAAGCCATTTCAAGCAACATTTCAATTCTGAATGGTGGTCTTACACCAGAGCGATTCTGAGAGTATCTTTCACTCTAGAACTAATCAAATTAAAATTATTTGCGCACGCCGGGATTCAATCCCGCGACTTTCAAATTGCCAGTCAAGAGCCTTACCCCTCGACCACGGCGGCCGTCAGGTTACCGTCGGTTATCCAATAAAGCCTCCAAAATTGAACGTTAATGAGGCAAGGAGTGTGTTTTTTTTTACATTCCACACAGGAGGCCCTGAGGAAAGTAATTTCCTTTAGGGCCTATGTAATCTGGAATGCTGTGTGTAGAGTCTTTTTGAGGAGAGGAAGCAATGAACATTGTCTTGAAGAGACCCATGTTGTAGTAGGGAGGAAACACAGAAGCCGGCAAATCGTTCCATAGCTGAGCTGTTGAACTCAAGAACGAGTCGAAAAAACGACCCGTTCTCATGTGACAAATGTCAACCGTGTACATGTGTTGGGCGCGTGTTTGGCGTGTCTCCCGACTAAGCACAGGTGCCGAAGAGATCAATGACGCTAGTTCCTCAGAGCATCCATTGAAATACCGGTAGAACATGGATAGCATTCCCAGCCGACACCTGTGCTCTAAAGATTGCAATCTTTAGAATCTATCAAACGGACCACCCGTTTCTGCACAGAGTGTGTGCCAAGTCCGAGTTGTTCGGCGGTCTTTTATATCTGCCTTCCCCTGCAGAAAGAGCGTGATGGTTTTTTAAATAGTTAGCTAAGAATACATCTAAAAACGATTGTTGGTGAATAACTAATATTATCAAATAACGTTATTTGTCATAAATCCGTCTACACACATCTGGAATTAATGTGGCGAGAAATGGATTTGCGAGGGGACGAGCGAACAGAATGGCAGGGGGTAATGTTATGTTACGGTAGTTTCTCGACTCTGTGACGTATCATGCGTTTAATGGTGTAAATCTGGCTTAATAATATTACTACCGGAAATACAGCACAGGGTTGAATTGTGACAGCTTTAGAAAATTTCTTAGGCTGTAATTTTTGTTGCTTTCTTACGACCAGCTGGTCTTTCAAAGATAAATGTTTTTTTCTTTTTCTTTTCACGAAAAGCTATGTTTTTCGTAAGCTTTTTATCGAGAATTTATATTAGGGAACCACCTAAGTAAATTATCTATAATCGTAATATATGAAAATGAATGTTTCTTTGTTTGTCCTTTATGCGTTTCTAAACCATTCATCCGATTGCGATGAAACTTAGTGTTGTTATGCACACGCTCGCCAAGATTTCTATTTATACTGATGAACTCTGGAGTTATGAAATTTGTATTAAGAGGAATATAAACGCTAGAAATATTTCGATTCTCGTGCCTATAAAATTTAAAATCGTGCGTCGTATTTGCCCGAGGCAAGTAAGCGAAAGAGTGTTTTTTTATGAATGGATAAAAGTTAGAACATACAAAACCTCAAAAATAGTCTTAGCCATAAAAGGATATTTTTTAAAATTTATTTCTTATAACAAACACTTCATAGTTAAGTCATGAAAAAACATTTTTTTAGTGGTTTGCGCTTACATTTTTTGTTATGTAAATAATAATTTAATTGAAATTCTAATACAGAGAAAAGCTAGTAAAAGCTTCAATTTATCCGTAGCATATTTTTTGATGTTCATGTTGTAAACCGATTCGTCGTAAAGATGAATCTAAATAGTATCTAAATAGGATTTAACGTATAGCTTCATCTTAAAATTTGCAATAGGCTGCACGAATTTTTTGAAAAATGATTGAATTTTATTTAGTTTAGTGGCAAGGAGGGGAGTTCACGGGACGGGGGAAAGCATGGGAGGGGGAAGACGGGGAATAAAAAATGAATAAATATCTTCTTTCTGTGTTTATCCGCTCTACATGTACGCATCGATTCAATTATACCTGGAGCTCTAGCACGGTGAAATCGTTATCTTTCAATATCAGATCGATAAGCGTATCTTCCGATGATTTTATATCGATGTATTAGCACGATTTAACTATTGACAGCCGAACCGATATTGACAAGGAATAAACTAGGAATCGATATAACGAACAAGCAACTTTGGAAGAATTGTCTGTGAACTGACACTGTGAAATGTCAAATCCCAAGCAATTAGGTAAAATTATTAATAAATTGAAACTGAAATACTAACCAAAATATGCATTTTCAGTTCGCATTTACTTTTTAACACTAAACGAAAGTTAATTAGTTAATGAGGTACTTAATCATATTTCATACATTTTTCTCAAGTTCGAACGAAATAAATTGATTGCGCCTTAGATGCATTGTTGGCCCATGGATCGCTTATGCAACTTATTTCAATTCTAAGAGCTTCGTTAGATCAATCGGTTCATTAATTACGTCAATAATTTTGCATGACAAATGACATAATTAAAAAAATATGTGTATTTTAACGGCTAACTGAAACTTATCTAATAGTATGGAGGCCACACTAAAATTTATCAATCGTCGGTCGGAATATCTGTTAACAATCGTTGACCGTGCTCGAAAATATTGATAACTGACCATAGATGACGGATTCTATCAACATCGTATTGATATAGGGTTTTATCGATCTTCCATGCTAAATCTCTCGATTTAAATAAAAAAATCTTTTACAATTCAAACCTGTGTTTCCTTTTGCATTGACCCATCGAACAGCAAATCCGTGGAAATACACTGTTAGTGCGGGATATGATTTTAGATTTTAAGACCAAAAGTATTATCAAGGACAATTTTTGGGTTATTATGGCGTGTTGCGCTTCTTCCTTGTTCAGCCAACGTTTCACACAGCGTTACAGTGCCCATCATCAGGACAAATGTGTAGATTGTAATGAAGTGTTGACACAAAAAGACAGCTACACCAAAACTAAACGCCTAAAACCAAATTAATTTAACTAAATTTAATACTAAAACACCGGCCCCGTGTGGTTTATCATGAAACGTAACTAATGTCGTGATTGATTTTAGGGTTATTATGCCGTTAAAGATTGCGTTTCTCCGTTCTTTAGCCAAAATTTCGGACAGCGTTACAGCTTTCATCATCAGGGCAGATATTTAAATTGCGGTGAATAGTATTTTTGGGAACGACGCCGACAGGGCTAAGTTTTGTAAGTGTATCCGGCACGTGACGTCTACACCAAAACTAAACGCCAAAAACCACATTAATTTTACTAATTATTATACAGATAATATCGGTTCTAAGTGGATTAACGCGCGCAACACTGTATCAGTTCTACATGACGACGGCTGGCGTAGTCCAGCGGTAAGGCTCTTGACTCGCATTCCGAAGGTCGAGGGTTCGAATCTCGGCGTGGCAAATAAAATGTGTTTGATTAATTTGTGTTATTTCACAATTTCTTCATTTAAAAAATTATATTGTATATTTGCGGCCCGTTCCAGAGTGGAAGATACTCTCAGCATCGCCCTGGTGTAAGATCATCGCTCAGAATCGAAACGTTGCTTGATGTGGCTTTAGCCGTGCTTGGTGACCAGATCTGAATATCCAGGTACTTCCCATCCTTCCTCTTTCCCATCCCCTTCCCCTCCCCACTACTATCAGCCTCACAACATACTCCAATTGGGGATGCCATGGTCTCACTGGCTCCAGACGGGAGCAGTCGGGACTCTTGTGCGGTATTCATATAAAAAAAAACACTCATTTATTCACATCTGCTCTGATGATGGACACTGTAACGCTGTCCGAAATTTTGGCGGAAAGATAAAAATAAATTGGCACACAGACACGCCTAAAATCCACGTCTATCGGTTTGTATCTTCAGTACATCAAGCGGTCAAAACCCTTTTTGCTGTAATCACATTTCTAGTATTTTTATATGGTTCATTCCCTCCCCTTCAAATCAGTCGAACGACATACTAAAATATCCATTCTAGAAAATACACGATATTTTGATCGTCCAGTTGATTAGTCAGACATCTCAAAATACTAGGTTTAAGCAATATTCGAATGCTCACCATAAATCATTTATTACTTACACGTGTCTGTGTTTTATAAAATAACACCGGAGACATAACGTTCCGGTACGTTAATATGGCATTTTGAAATTTCCTGCTAGTGATCCAGATAACATCAACATTTCGTTTAATACACTACGGCAAGTTTTTTTGCATTACGATAATAAGAACTCCAGTCTTTTTTTTGTTTTTATTGAATAATGACCTTCTTACTTAAATAACTGCATATTTATTTTTATTTTTAAAGAAAGTTTTAATAGTTAAAATAATTGTCAAAGTATTAATATTTCAAGATCCCCCGAAAATCACCGTATATCTAGTGTGAATCGTGTGACGTCATCACTCTCCAAAAGTTTTATTTATTTTCAACAGGTGTTGTAATTTTGTATGGAAGAAGCTATGAAACTATTATATTCATTTATTATATTATTATAATTTTCAACATTATAACGAGAGAGTGGTATAAAAATTGTTTGAAATTATTTTTTTTTGCTTGAATCGAAATCAATATTATGGAAACCGAAACATCAATTTTGTAGTCAACTGGATACAACGCCGAATCAGTTTTTCGACGTCCGCCATTTTGGAATTCAGAATTGGAAAGTTAGCGGCCGCCACCACACGATCAGTGTGGAAGTAGTATTACGATTAGTTTAAAGTTTTTGAATATTTTAAATAACAGAGATAACTTTATTTTTGATACTGAATTATTTAGGCCTTAATAATGTTTCAATAAAAACAATTCCAAAAATACCAACTTGACAGCGTGGTTTTTGTGACACGTTTCAAAATTGACCTTTTCATAATTTTTTTAATATTATTTAATAAAACTTATACTCGTTTACCTATTCAGAATCATTGATTTATGATTAATCAGGTACAATAAGTATTGTACCAGATAGAGGGTACAATTTTACATATAACTGCATACTCAAATATTATTTAGATTCTTAGTAGATGTCTGAATAATCAACTGAAGGATCAATTTTTATATTTTGATTTATTACCTCTTAATTTTAGGAAAAGGGTGTGAGGGTTGGGTAGGAATCTGGGGATCAATGTGTCCAGGAGCGACGGACGTATGAATACATCCCTCCCACTGCAGTGGGATGGTTCGAGAGAGTCCGGCTGGAGAGTTCTAGGTTAGATCTCTCTTTGCCAGTCCCTTCCAATCCGGCACGCCTTGCAATACGTGGGTAAACACATTCCCCACCAAGACCTAGACAAACCTCACCCCGTGAAACGTGCTATAAGCCACCAAACGTAGCTTGCCACTTGGAGTAATCTACGACAGAGGTGTTAGTTAACCAATGGAGCAATAGCTCAATTTAAAACATTTATCTCCAATAGAGAACTCAAGTCCAATTTTTTTAAATGAATAATGACCTTCTAACTTAAATAACTGCATATTAATTTTTATTTTTGTAGTAAGTTTTAATAGTTAAAATAAATGTCAAAGTTTTAATTTTTCAAGATCCCCGAAAACCACCGAATATAGTGTGACGTCATCATGACCAACCGAAGTATGAATTTTGTAGGCAACTGGGATCAGCTGACCGTCGTCGGCCATTTTGAATTTCAGCATTGGAGCGTTTTATGGAAGCGGTGACGTCACGCCTCACAAATTCAATAATACCAACTTGACAGGGTGTTTTAATGAACTGTTTTTAACGGACTTTTTAATATTTTTTTTTAAAACTCTACAATAAATATAATTTAATTAAACTTATTTTTTCAGAATCAGCGTTTATTGGTCTATATAAACATATTTTTTTAAAGCCATAATATTTTTCACTGGAGTTCCTGATTGCTCAACACTTTTTGGTGATCATTTTGAATGTTTTCCACCGAAATTAAAAAAAATCATATCTCCGAATTTTAATATGAAACATACAAACTGATTATAGTTCTAT
This sequence comes from Glyphotaelius pellucidus, assembly GCA_936435175.1. Lineage (NCBI taxonomy): Eukaryota > Metazoa > Arthropoda > Insecta > Trichoptera > Limnephilidae > Glyphotaelius > Glyphotaelius pellucidus. The sequence goes on from OW386565.1 coordinate 1,534,957, forward strand.
ATTATAGCCAATGAGTTCACCTATCTTTTGTTGATTATCACATATTCGTAGAATTTATAAAAAAAATATTATAAAATCGTGAACTTCTACGTAATTACTTGCAAATAAGGGAAAATTTGCCAAAATTGGCAGCAAAGCAATCCGAGGTATATATATATTTATTTTTTTTAAATTATTTCTGGCTTTCACTTTTCAAGGGTGTTCTAGGCCATCATTTCAAATTACAGAGATAGGAAAGGTGAATTTATATATTAATATTATTTAAAAAAAAAATTTTTTTTTATATGAAATACAGCACAAGAGTCCCAACTGCTCCCGTCTGGAGCCAGTGAGACTATGGCATCCCCAATTGGGGTATGTTGTGAGGCTGGAGGTAGTGGGGAGGGGAAGGAGATAGGGAAGAGGAAGGTGGGGAAGTACCTGGCTATTCAGATCTAGTCACTAAACACGGCAAAAGCCATTTCAAGCAACGTTTCAATTCTGAATGGTGGTCTTACACCAGGGCGATACTGATGTCAAAGATATCTACAGAAACACCCAAATACTTCCTTTTAATACCATTCCCACTTTTGAAATAACTAAAACTATATTACAAGTAATTCAACACTCGGCACATTCCAACACTACACTCTATTACAATTGCGACGTACACCAACACAACACAAGAAATCACAACAAACTTCTTATATCAAAAATCAAATCAACAAAATATGGACTAAGATCCCTAGAATACATAGCTCACACAAAATATAATCAACTACCCAACGAGATCAAACGTGCAAGTCAATGTAAAAAGACCCAAACTAACATGCTCAAACTTCATCTTATTAATGACTATCTGAAATAATAATGTTGTGTATGTCCCCATCATATGTCCATTTAATACATACAGCTATATGTTTCATGTAATGCGTATCATTCCCGCAATGAGTTTATTAACTCCTGGGAGTACAATGCTTTATATAATTTACTATATTCTGTATTGTATACTTTTCATAAATAAAAAAAAAAAAAAATAAAAATAAATAGTATCTTCCACTGGAACGTGCCGCAAATATACTATATATTATTTTAAATGAATAAATTGTGAAATAACACAAATTAATCAAATAAAATTTATTTGCGCACGCCGGGTTCGAACCCGCGACCTTCGGATTGTGATTCGAGAGTCTTGCCTCGGGACCACGGAGGCCGTCTAATGTGCTAATTTCAGAATTATATGGAAGATTGGAGTCGAGTTCAGACTTGACAGAGATAACATTTTGTATGGAGGGGAAGTAATTTTAGATAACGCTTGATAGAAGAGAGGATATTTATTTAGAGAGGGACAACCAAAAAATATGTGATCTAAAGTTCCCACTTCTAGACCACAGAATGTACAATCTGGGGAATCAAGGACGTTAATTTTAAACAAGTGAGAAGGAACGGAACAATGTCCGATTCTCATTCAAATAAGAGATGATATTTGTTTTTTGTAAAAATTGGGGAATTTTTGAAACCATGGTTTTGATGGGATAGTACTTTGTATTGAGGCATAGCAGGCTCCCTTGGTTTGACTAGTATTATATAGTGCCATATTGTGGCAAAAAACGGTACGGTGGTTATCCAATGAAAGGTTCCCAGGGCGGCGTTACCCATACCCGCCTCCCAAATTGTGCAACTCAATCCGTACATAATTCTGTCAGTGTAACGGGAGGTTGAATATCACATTGTGCATTTTCGTACGGACACCACCTGAAATGGCATAACCGCACTGAATAATTAATACTTAGACACCTGCAAATAGGAATGCTTTCAACGTACATTGGAGTGGAAACCAATGTAGCCACCGAAATAGTACATTTTGACTATTAATTAGAACGAGACAGCTACACAACGTTGTACACTGTCTGTCTTGCAGTGCCTGACATCGCATTCTCAATTCATTTGATTTTGAATTTGCAATGAGAGACCGAATTTCAGATATAAAAATTTAACCCTAGAAAGACAACCTTAATTTTTAGTATTGAAAAGATAAACATGCGCCTGAGAGGCGCACAGCAAAAAAAGCTGATTTATTAACATAATGTAACAATTTTACTTTATTTTTATATTTTTTATTTTATTTTTATTTATTTCTATACATTACAGTATTTACCTTTATAATTTTATTATGTTGGGTGTAAGGTAGGTTTGTGAAGGTGAAACTGTGGATAGGTATTGTTGTATGTTTCGTGAACACCTCACTAGGAGAACCTGTGCTGAGGTGTTTACGTGTTTATTTATGTTTATGTGTGACAAGTATTTATGTGTTGTAATATACAGTTTTATATGTATTTTTTTTCAAATTTTAACAGTTATTGTACATTGGTTATATAGAAGAGAAAAAAAAAGTATTTAAATATATTAGAGGAATATAAAAAAAATTATATATGTATATATATTGGCCTCTTCCCGTAGTGTGTTGATCCAGTAAGAAGTTATAAGCCAAGTTGATCCACCTTTAACACCATATAACTTGGCTGTGATGGAATACATCTGTATGATTTTGCAACATTATTACATTAGTTACCAAGGTTGCCAGTTTGCAAGTAAAAATATTTGATGTACTTATCATAAAATTTTTAAAATTTGTATGGGAATCGCTTGCAAATTTACATGCTATGTTGATCTGTCGCTTGTAAATCAACATACTTCGTTGATCTGCATAATCGTATAACTTATGTACCTATATGTCGTTTTACAGTTCTTTTGCTGATCCGATTTAAATGACCAATCAGAGAGGTTGTGAAGGAAGCCTTCTGATTGGTCATAAAAAACATGTACCTATATGGAGTTTTACACTTAATGTGTTGATCCGATACAAAATGGCGCGTTCTAGGGCTGCCACAGAGTTGTGAGATTATTGCAGGGCTGCTACATACTTTAAATTATGTATTATTATTTGACAATAAATATTTTCGGTAGTACGAAATGCGGCAAAAAATTTCACGGAGAGGGAAGAGACGAGGGAGGGGGAAGGCGGGGAAGGTGGAAAGGAACGGGGCGCACGGTAAAGGACATGCAGGGAGAATCAATTTGAATGAGTGAGTGAGTGAGTGAATGAAGGAGGCGATATCAATTATACCGCCGCCCCGAGAACCATTTATTGGAAAACCAACCTCTGCCATAGGACACCCCAGAGGGGGGGGGGGGGGGGGGGGGGGGCAGCGTCCCAGAATTTACAAAACTACCGTCTTCTTCCCTTTCTAAAAAGATCCCCCACACAGCATCTAAAGATTCAAAAATTATTTCACTGATGAAAATTGTCTACTTAAGTTTTCTGAAGGTTTTACTTCTACCGCTACCGTATCTCGGCGGTACCCCAAGCTAACTTGAAATGACTTTAGCCGTTTTTGGTGAAGTAGATCTGCCATAGATCACCCCAAGTGATTGGTGTCCGGGTTCGAGGGGTGAGGTGTGTCTAGGTCCTTGAGGCGAATGCGTTTGCCCACCTACCGCATGGCGGATCGGATCGGGAGAGACTGATTGAGGGAGATCTTACTTTGAAATCTCCAGTTGGACTCTCTCGCACCGTCACCGAAATGGGGTTTTCAATATTTCTGGGGCGGGTATGTGTGCCGCCGCCCCGGGAACAATTTATCGGATAACCAACTACTCAGCTAAGAATTCAGAAGTCGCAAGATCAAATTATGGCGTGAGTAAGTAAATTTTTTTTGATAAGTTTGTATTATTTTACGACAGTAAGTTGCTTTACGATCCTTGACTAAGAATTCAGAAGTCGCAAGTTAAAATTATGGTGTGCGCAAGTAATTTTTTTTTGATAAATTTGTATTATTTTACGATAATGCGTTTCTTAACGATCCTTGACTAAGAATTCAGAAGTCGCAAGTTCGATTTACGATTAATTAAAAAATATATATAAAATATAAGGAAGAAAATCTGTGATGGGCGGGCGGTGTGGATTTGATTTGTATGCAAATCTATGGTTTTACTCCGAAATAAAATTTGTTCTCTTTCATTTTTCAATTTCGGAGTAAAACTATAGATTTGCATTTTGAGTCATTGCAATTTGGGTATATGTAATACGGGGTACCGCCGCCCCGGGAACCATTTATCGGATAATTAACTACTCAGCTTAGAATTCAGAAGTCGCAAGATCAAATTATGACGTGAGTAAGTACATTTTTTTTTATAAGCTTGTATTATTTTACGACAGTAAGTTATCAGTTAGATAACCAACTACTCAGCTAAGAATTCAGAAGTCGCATGTTCAAATTATGGCGTGCGCAAGTATTTTTTTTTTTATAAATTTGTATTATTTTACGATAATGCGTTTCTTAACGATCCTTGACTAAGAATTCAGAAGTCGCAAGTTCAAATTATGGTTTACGCAAGTAATTTCTAGTTTTTATAAATTTGTATTATTTTCGATAATGCTTTGCTTAACGTTCCTTGACTAAGAATTCAGAAGTCGCAAGTTCGATTTACGATTAATTAAAAAATATATATAAAATATAAGGAAGAAAATCTGTGATGGGCGGGCGGTGTGGATTTGATTTGTATGCAAATCTATGGTTTTACTCCGAAATAAAATTTGTTCTCTTTCATATTTTTCAATTTCGGAGTAAAACTATAGATTTTCATTTTGAGTCACTCCAATTTGGGTATGTAATACGGGGTACCGCCGCCCCGGGAACCATTTATCGGATAACCAAATACTCAGCTAAGAATTCAGAAGTCGCAAGATCAAATTATGGCGTGAGTAAGTACATTTTTTTAGATAAGTTTGTATTATTTTACGACATCAAGTTGCTTTATGATCCTTGACTAAGAATTCAGAAGTCGCAAGTTCAAATTATGGTGTGCGCAAGTACATTTTTTTTTGATAAGTTTGTATTATTTTACGACAGTAAGTTGCTTTACGATCCTTGACTAAGAATTCAGAAGTCGCATGTTCAAATTATGGCGTGCGCAAGTAATTTTTTTTTGATAAATTTGTATTATTTTACGATAATGCGTTTCTTAACGATCCTTGACTAAGAATTCAGAAGTCGCAAGTTCGATTTACGATTAATTAAAAAATATATATAAAATATAAGGAAGAAAATCTGTGATGGGCGGGCGGTGTGGATTTGATTTGCATGCAAATCTATGGTTTTACTCCGAAATAAAATTTGTTCTCTTTCATTTTTTCAATTTCGGAGTAAAACTATAGATTTGCATTTTGAGTCACTCCAATTTGGGTATATGTAAAACGGGGTACCGCCGCCCCGGGAACCATTTATCGGATAACCAAATACTCAGCTAAGAATTCAGAAGTCGCAAGATCAAATTATGGCGTGAGTAAGTACATTTTTTTGATAAGCTTGTATTATTTTACGACAGTAAGTTATCAGTTAGATAACCAACTACTCAGCTAAGAATTCAGAAGTCGCAAGATCAAATTATGGCGTGCGCAAGTAATTTTTTTTTTGATGAATTTGTATTATTTTACGATAATGCGTTCTTAACGATCCTTGAATTCGAATTCAGAAGTCGCAAGTTCAAATTATGGTGTGAGCAAGTAATTTTTTTTTTGATAAATTTGTATTATTTTCGATAATGCGTTGCTTAACGTTCCTTGACTAAAAATTCAGAAGTCGCAAGTTCAACTTAGGATTAATTAAAAAATATACATAAAATATAAGGAAGAAAATCTATGATGGGCGGGCGGTGTGGATTTGATTTGTATGCAAATCTATGGTTTTAATCCGAAATTGAAAAATATGAAAGAGAACAAATTTTATTTCGAAGTAAAACTATAGATTTGCCTACAAATCAAATCCACACCGCCCGCCCATCACAGATTTTCTTCCTTATATTTTATATATATTTTTTAATTATTTGTTAATCGAACTTGCGACTTCTGAATTCTTAGTCAAGGAACGTTAAGCAACGCATTACCGAAAATAATACAAATTTATCAAAAAAAAATTACTTGCGCACACCATAATTTGAACTTGCGACTTCTGAATTCTTAGTCAAGGATCGTTAAGAAACGCATTATCGCAAAATAATACAAATTTATCAAAAAAAAATTACTTACTCATGCCATAATTTGATCTTGCGACTTCTGAATTCTTAGCTGAGTAGTTGGTTATCCGATAAATGGTTCCCGGGGCGGCGGTTCCCAAGCTCCCAAGCTAACTTGAAATAATAATAATAATAGTGCAACTAAAACCTATAACACATTTTCGCATGTTCGTTACACCCTCCATGCTGTACTTTCTTCAAGTTCAAATATAAATTAAATAAATGTCTGTCTACCTACCTAATCTGTTTGTATTTCATCCGAAAAATAGAGACCTACACCTATTCAATTTAAATTTGTTCAAAAAAATGTTTCTAGAAAAAGCACCGGATGTAACCTAGACGGAACCATCTTCGGCCAGCAAATGAATATCTTAGCGTTGCAGAAGGGCATATGAGATGCACAGTGTAAGCGACCAAAATTTTGCCCTTTCCAGTAATAACCAAGAAATTAGTTGCCGCCGAATAAAATTGTTTGGTTATAGTACCGCGCTTTTAAACTGAAGTCAATCATTGAGTAACGCAAAATGATAAATGCAATAGTAGGAAAGCGAGCCTGACTCAGTTATTACAACACAGCCCTTTCTATTAAAATGCAGTTTTTACCGACCGGCTTAGTGGAATACGGGGTAACCTGGGCCTAGTACGATCACGCGTTCGTAGTGACGTTTTTCATGTTTTGAATTTTTTTTTTTTTTACAGTTAATACCGCACAAGAGTCCCAACTGCTCCCGTCTGGAGCCAGTGAGACTATGGCATCCCCAATTGGGGTATGCTGTGAGGCTGAAGGTAGTGGGGAGGGGAAGGAGATAGGGAAGAGGAAGGTGGGGAAGTACCTGGCTATTCAGATCTGGTCACTAAACACGGCTAAAGCCATTTCAAGCAACGTTTCAATTCTGAATGGTGGTCTTACACCAGGGCGATACTGATAGTATCTTCCACTCTGGAACGTGCCGCAAATATACTATATATTATTTTAAATGAATAAATTGTGAAATAACACAAATTAATCAAATAAAATTTATTTGCGCACGCCGGGTTCGAACCCGCGACCTTCGGATTGTGAGTCGAGAGTCTTGCCTCGGGACCACGGAGGCCGTCAAATACAATGATCACGTGATCGTTTGTTTACAAGTTGAAACACAAGTTTGACATTTTCATTTTTTTTTTGGCTGCCTTAGAAAGTATTCAGATTTGCCAAGTTTTTAGCGTTTTTGGTTTCAATATTTCAAACACTCATTTAACTATAATCTAATAATATATTGCATAAATATAATATGATATAATCATTTTTTTATAATAAATCAAGGAAAATAATTCTCCTCAAGGCCTTTGTCATCTTTGGGGATGCTGTGTGGAGGGTCTTTTTTAGAAAAGGAAGGAGAGGAAGTTCTGATAAGGCAAAGGGTATTAGGGATGGGTAGGAATCTGGGGGCAGTGTGTCCAGGAGTTACGGACGTATAAATTCATGCCTCCCACTGCGATGTTCCGAGAGAGTACGGATAGAGAGGTCAAAGGAACTCCCTCAACCACTCTCTTTCGATCTGGTCTGCCATGCAGCTGGTGGGCAGACGCATCCGCTGCCAAGACCCGGACAAACCTCACCGAGGTTGGCTATAATCAATAAATCTTCACCCTGCAGGCTGCTAGTCTTCCTACCATTATGTTATTCTTCTGTTACACTTTCTTGTCGGAGGTTGGCTAACATCAAACTTGGCAAAAAGACGTATGAATCCACTCCTCTTTTTGCGTTGCAAGGTGATGGGTCGAGAGAGTCTGGCTGGAGAGGTCCTGATTATAGTTTTTCTAGGATTACCCAAATTATTGAGTATTTGGTTTAAAAAACATCTTAGATACAGCGTAAAACTTTCGATATTAAAAGTTCACAGTTTTAAGTGAAAACTTCTTTAGCATTGCACAACACGGGCATGTGCCTAGCATGGTGGTCGAAAAATCATAAAATTCATGTAACTAACATTTTAATGAATAAAGAAAACAAAAACAAAAAAATTGTTATGATTTGAAACTCAATTAAACGAAAAATAGCGAAAAAGAGACAAAAACATCCATTTATAGGAGTTTCGAGAGAATGAGTATAATCGTCTCCTCTTTGTGATGGCTCTACACAAGGAAACATGTTGAAGCATGTCTGAGTGTCTCCAACTACAAGAAAGCGGACACATTGCGTTCTTTTTGAGTATATTTCTAGTAATAATTTATTCTAGTAATAAGTTATTTTGTACTAAGTTATTTGTTGATTACAATATGTAATCAATGTGTGTAATAAAAACATAATTAAATAAATCCTTCGTTACCGGTAGAAGTGAAACCTTCAGAAAACTTAAGTTGACAATTTTCCTAAGTGAAATAATTTTTGTTATTATTTAATAGTAAGATAAGAAGTAATGCGATATTAATTCTTTTAATGCAGATAGATAACTTAATAGTTTTTCTAGGATTACCCAAATTATTGAGTATTTGCTTTAAAAAACAACTTATAAACAGCGTAAAACTCTCGTTAGTAAAAAGGTACCCCAAGTTAACTTGAAATGACTTTAGCCGTTTTTAGTGACTAGGTCCGAATAGCCAGGTACTTCCCCACCTTCCTCTCTCCATGTCCTTTCACTCTCCGCTTACCTCCATACCCGCTTTGGCGGGCCCTCTCCCCCCAACTCCTCAACCCGCCGGTTCTAAAACAAGGAAACATGTAGAAACATATCTGAGTGTCTCCAACTACAAGAAAGCGGACACATTGCCTTCTTTTTGAGTTTTCTAGTAATTGTTTATTCTAGTAATAAGTTACTTTGTTTAAGTACAATATGTAATTATTAATTAATAAATACATAATTAAATAAATCCTTCGGTACCGGTAGAAGTGAAACCTTCAGAAAACTTAAGTAGACAATTTTCATAAGAGAAATAATTTTTGTCATTATTTAATATTAAGAAAAGTAGTAATGCGATATTAATTCATTTAATGCAGATCGGTAACTTAATAGTTTTTCTAAGATGGCCCAAATTATTGAGTATTTGCTAAAAAAAACAACTTATATACAGCGTAAAACTTTCGTTTGTAAAAGTATACTTTTGGAAGATTTTATGATTGATTCGTGTACAAACAGTGCTCTAAAGTAAGAATCCAAAATTTCATTCTGTTTGGTGCCATAGGGCTAGAGTTGTGACCAATTCCAAGTGCAAAACGTGCCCTGAAAAACGATGAGTTTTCTAACAACTATATTTTTGGAATTTTTTTTGATTGATTCGTGTACAGACCGTGCTTTTAAGTAAGAATCCAAAATAATAATCCTTTTTGGTGCCATAGGGCCAAAGCTGTGACCGATCCCAAGTGTAAAAACTAATACCTACGAACGATGAGTTTTTCTAAAAACTATACTTTTGGTAGATTTTTTGATTGATTCCTGTACAGAACGTGATTTTAAGTAAGAATCCAAAAGTTCAGTCTGTTTGGTGCCATAGGGCTAGAGTTGTGACCAATTCCAAGTGCAAAACATGCCCTGAAAAACGATGAGTTTTCTAACAACTATATTTTTGGAAATTTTTTTGATTGATTCGTGTACAGACCGTGCTTTTAAGTAAGAATCCAAAATAATAATCCTTTTTGGTGCCATAGGGCCAAAGCTGTGACCGATCCCAAGTGTAAAAACTAATACCTACGAACGATGAGTTTTTCTAAAAACTATACTTTTGGTAGATTTTTTGATTGATTCCTGTACAGAACGTGATTTTAAGTAAGAATCCAAAAGTTCAGTCTGTTTGGTGCCATAGGGCTAGAGTTGTGACCAATTCCAAGTGCAAAACATGCCCTGAAAAACGATGAGTTTTCTAACAACTATATTTTTGGAAATTTTTTTGATTGATTCGTGTACAAACCGTGCTTTTAAGTAAGAATCCAAAATAATAATCCTTTTTGGTGCCATAGGGCCAAAGCTGTGACCGATCCCAAGTGTAAAAACTAATACCTACGAACGATGAGTTTTTCTAAAAACTATACTTTTGGTAGATTTTTTGATTGATTCCTGTACAAAACGTGATTTTAAGTAAGAATCCAAAAGTTCAGTCTGTTTGGTGCCATAGGGCCAAAGTTGTGACCAATCGCAGGTGGCCAGACGCATTCGCTGCCATGACCTCTACAAACCTCACCCCATGAACCCGGGCACCCCTGCTTAGTCACCAAACGCAACTATCCGCTTGAACCTATGGCAGAGGTGTTAGTTATCCAGTTAATGGTTCCCGGGGAGGCGGTACCCCGTATTCCCAGATTGATTCCCCCCCCGCCCTTCCCACTCCCCTGAAATTCTTCGTCTACCATTATACAATTAGTTCTTACTAAAGCCATTTCTTCACCCCCCCCCCCTACCCGCCCCCTACCCCTCACCACATACCCCCTACCCCCCCACCCACCCCCGCCCTTCCCACTCCGCTGCAATTACAATTATACAATTAGTCTTTGCTAAAGCTATTTCTTCACCCCCCTACACCCCCTCCATACCCCCCCTACCCCCCTACCCTGTATTCCCAAATTGTAATTCCTCATTTTTAATTTTCCAATTAGTCCTGACTTAAGCAATTTCTATTTCCCCCCCTCCTCCCCCCCCCTGTCCCCCCCCTGTCCCCCCCCCCTGTCCCCCCTCCCCCTACCCCCCCCCCCCCCCCTCAGGAGTGACCCATGGCAGAGGTGTTGGTTATCCAGTAAATGGTTCCTGGGGCGGTGGTATAATTCACTCACTCACTCAAATTGTTTCTCCCTGCATGTCCTTTCCCGTGCACCCCGTTCCCTTACACCTTTTCAGCCTTCCCCCTCCCTCGTCTCTTCCCTCTCCGTAAATTTTTTTGCCGCACTTCGTACTACCGAAAATATTTATTGTCAAATTATAATAATATATAATTTAGAGTATGTCGCAGCCCTGCAATAATCTCACAACTCTTTGGTAGCCCTAGAACGCGCAATATATATCAGATCAACATATTGACCGTAATGTTCCATATAGGTACATTTTTTTATGACCAATCAGAATGCTTCCATCTCTGATTGGTCATTATATAAGATCAACATAGACAAAACGTGTAAAATGTATATGCCACCGAAAAATGGGCGTGGCTTACAGCAAAATCTCGATGACTTAAGTTGATCCATAAGGATCCACATATGTATGCCAGCTTCGGTAATAGATCAACTTATCCGCTTGGATCAACAAGAGCAAACGGATCAACTAAAAACTGGTCTACCGTCACGAAAGATCAACTTAGTACGAGAGGGTATAAATATATATATATAAACATACACATACATACATACACATCCATATAAATACATGTACCTGCACACATGCATATGAATATACATATACATACGTATACATCCGCATACACATTCACATACACATATATATATGTACACACATATATAAATTGTAAGTGTATGTATAGTTATTGGATACTTGAAAAACTACTTAATTTTTAGGTTTATTTAATTTTATACTTTTTATAGTTTTGTTATGTTTGGTTGGGAATAATAATGTTTTGTATAAAGTTAATATCTTGATTTTTAATCCAGTCAGTGATATGTTTTTTATGAATGTTTGTAGATGTATTTGCAGATAGTATTTGTTTCAAAGTAATATCAATCAAGTGTTTCATTTTTAATTACTAAATAAAACACAAATATATTTTATCATTTTTTTTAATTTTAAGGAAATATGTAAGGTTTAAAAAAAGTGACCAAACTTAGAGGTATTTATAGTAGTAACTTAATTAAAGGATATTTTGGTTTAAAAAAGTTAACATTATAGTATTTTGGCTTACTTAGTAATTAATTACGATATAATTAGTTTCAAATTACAAAAAGTACTGAAAAAATCAAATGCCTAGTAAATCTACATACAGTTGTTACACAAATAATAAACACATGCGCCTTTCGAGCGCAACGCGTTGTCATAGCAACAAAACTGTGGTAATTACCGAACAGCAGCGGTCGTCCCTCGACAGTGTTGACCGATGTCTGAATTGGCTCGGAAACACAAGCTTGTACACGCATTGGTTAAAAAATCGCATCGGTTTTGCGGGCGCCTCTGAGGCGCACGCTATCTTTCTAGGGTTAAGCAAAAAAATGTAAAATTTTTGTACAGTCAAATGCCAAAGGAGGAAACGACGTAAATTTCGCAAAGTTTTGACTTTGACGTAACATTATATGTTTTTAGGTTTTCACGGCCAAAAGTATTTTTGTTATTTATTTTTGGGGTGTTATGCCGTGTCTCGCTACCTCCTTCTTTAGCCAACGCTGTCCGAAACGTTGGCTAAAGAAGGAGGTAGCGAAACACCCCAAAAATAAATAACAAAAGTAGGCATAGTAGGCATAACACCCCAAAAATAAATAACAAAAAAATAATATTTTGTGTGTTTATTTTGTGCTGTCGTACATTAAATTTACCGAAACATATTTCTTGAACAATAAACTTTGCATAAAAACAACATAACTTGCGTTTATTTGATAAATTTATAGGTTTTTAGATCTTTTTCACGAACTACGACGCTCAAATCCCGCGAAAAATAAAGGGTCAATGTCATAGACAAATTTAATAAAAATTATTCCGAGTGGCTAGGTGTATTTACGATACCTTATACGCCAAGAACAAAAATGTCCCAAGCGATTCTGACCTTGTCCTTTACACGTTTTCTTTATACACAAGGGTTAAAATCGCATTTCAAAATATATATTTTTTAATTTTGGCGTGTGCGTCGGCGCACACCCGGCCATTTACAGGTTTTAAGCGTCTCAAGCTAATAGTTCGCCTTTGGGAACAATTCATGTAGGTCTCATAGAAATCGTTGTGTCTCCCTTACTATCATGTTGAGAAATGTGATCTAAGCGGTGTTTGAAAGAGACAACACCACGCTTCATATTCAAATATAAAAGTTAACCGCAAAACAATAAAAATGAACATCTTTATGAATCCAAAGTTTCCGACCAAAATTCGAAAAACAATTATGAAACCTTGTAATATTTTTATATATTAATTTTACATTGAACGACAGAAAGGTGACGATAACGTCTACAACGTTGATAGTTGTCTAATAAAAAAAAGTGTCAGTGTTATCAGTAATAGTTAGAAAAAATGTAAGGCAAGCCATTTATATTTTTTTTGTTTGTATGCAAAAGGTTTACGTATAAAAATATTATATATATTTCTAGCAATAGTCAAATTGGAAAAGATATTTTTTCCAAAAAAAGTTGTTATTTTTTGGATACGTTCAGAATTACATTTATTTGGATTTTATTGTAAAGCAGAAATATTTTGACCCACTGACAGAATGTGCCCGAAGCTTGAGGGGTTAAGTAACACCAAAAAAATAAAAACAATTTCCGCAAATCTTGGTATAAAAAAAATTAATGTTTCTTTGCTTGTCCCGTATACATTCATAAACCATTCATCCGATTGCTATGAAACTTTGGTGATTTGTTGTGCGAACCCCCACAAAGTTTTCCATATAATATAAAGGTTCCTTTCATCCGATTATGATTAAACTTTGGTGATTTGTTGTGCGCACCCCCGCAGAAGTTTCCATATACTATTTTGAGCTCTAGCGTTATGAATTTTTTTTTAAAACACAATAGTTGGCGCACGAGATAAATAATAAAATTTGTGCATTTCATATAGTTTAGAGGCATTGCAACGCTTGCGGGTACTGATACACGTGTTTTATTGTCTTCCTCGGGCACCCCCGACTTCTTCTACCTTTCAAATTTGCGTCATATATTCGCCTCCTTTCTTCGTCCATTCGCTCTACATGCCCAAACCATCTGAGCGTCATGTGAATTTTACTACCCGTTAATCTGAACAGTATAATGCGCAACACGCCACAGTGATTATCTGCATGCATACACATTAACACTATAATTAACTACTTGAGAACCACTGATTTAAAAACTCATAGAAGTGTATTAGAGGTATGTCCGTCCGTTCAAAGTAAGCTATGTTTATAATTTTTCCGTTTATCCTTACAAACGTATTTATAAGTTGATAGCTTGTTTTTTGTGCATGAATAGTTATTAAGTTCATTAAAATGCACCCACGTACGACATGTACGTTGGCGTAAATTGATATTCATTTGGGGTGTTATTTTATTAGATCCGGCAGTGCAAAACCAACTCTCTAATAACCAACTTTAGGATAAAAATCCCAAATCATAATATATTATAAAAAGCGCCAAATCCTGCATGATAGATCATACACAAAATGTCGGTCATAGAGATACCGGTTCGACAAGCTCAGCCTCCTTTAGACATGAATGTCCCATAGGAACGTGGGTACTAAGTTGGTGTCTGGTGAGGTCCTTTTAATACAAGAAAACTACCGTGATTAAGAATGACAAGTGTATTGTACACTTGCACAGGTATACAAGAGATGATTGGAAAGTACTACGACTTTTTAAGTGATAATATAATGTACTCACTCCGGACCGATTAGTTTAAATTACTAACTTACTCTAACACTGTATACACGAAGTGGATAGACCTCCAAGACGTCGTCCTTCCTTCCAGCCTCCTGGCTGTCTTGTGGCGATCCAGTCTCCAACAAATCCTTGCGTGGAGGTTACAGGTGACCTCCCGAGGTTCCGAGAAAATTATGCAGATATCCCAAAAGTGGCATGGTCGAATACAATCCCATCGATATTTAGGTAACAGATGATGGCACTAGCTGGAAGCGTCAGATCAGCCAAGACTGGGTTTTTCGGTAGCTCCGAACTCGGAATTGCGTGCTTGTAGTAGCGATATTAATGGGAATCTTCCCGTGTCAGGCGACTACATTCTAAGCATGGATAAACGATTGCTTTCCACTTATTCGTGCGGAATATTAAGATTGTGTCTAGACGACACGCGGTGTGGTTTTTTAAAAACCTACCCACCATAATTGCGGGCGAATTACGCTCTGGTAAAAGGTTAAATTAATTAATATTGACGTCCCTGTCACTTTATAGCATCGCGCTTATTAATCCATTAACCGGGTTCATGGTTGTCCTGCCGATTACATCGATTAAAACTTATTTTCTACGAGACCGTCGTACCAAAAACGTTGCCCCACCGTTTCTCACACAAAGGTGACTGGAAACCGCTCTACTGACCGAAAACTCCAAACTTTTTGCTCAATATTGCCAGTCTTTAAAAAAAAACCAATAAACCAAATACTGCGGGTTATTTTCGTAACAAGTTAACCTCTCAGGCTAATTTGTAAGCTTTTGGTAACAACTCATAAACGTCTCATAGAAATCGCTGGGTCTCCCTTGGTATCATTTATTTATTTATTGATTTAACTAATTAAGTTATTCCAAAAATAAATAAGATATTTAATTAAATGAAGACATTATGAGCGAAACTCAATCGAAAATCTGGAAACAGAAAAATCAGAAAAAGATATTGGCACCTCTGGGACTCGAACCCAGGACCTCCCTACTTTCCGGGTTGGGCGCTCTTATCCAATGAGCTAAGGTGTCGATATCCAATTCGGTCACTTTTAACTGTACCATACTTCGACTAAGAACCACCCATATTATCTTCATTTTTCTTAACGCATATTTTTATTGGCTGCCATCTTTTAATTAAATCTTCCTTCATTTAATTAAATATTACAGTTTGAGGTTTTACTCATAAAGTTAAAATAATAAATAATTATATTCATCCCAGACTTGCAGAAGAGTCAATAGATGTCGCACATTAAATAAAATGGATAATTATTTATCCAGACACCATCTAGATTGCATTTAGTTCGAGTTGAATCTTGCAATCATTCATAAAGATGGCAGCCAATAAAAATATGCGTTAAGAAAAATGAAGATAATATGGGTGGTTCTTAGTCGAAGTATGGTACAGTTAAAAGTGACCAAATTGGATATCGACACCTTAGCTCAGTGGATAAGAGCGCCCAACCCGGAAAGTAGGGAGGTCCTGGGTTCGAGTCCCAGAGGTGCCAATATCTTTTTCTGATTTTTCTGTTTCCAGATTTTCGATTGAGTTTCGCTCATAATGTCTTCATTTAATTAAATATTACAGTTTGAGGTTTTACTCATAAAGTTAAAATAATAAATAATAATAAGATATTTTATTAATTTCATTGGGTACATAAGTCGGCGGGTCTTTTGTCAATCAGCGACCTCAGTTTTTTTTCAAACCGGAGAGCGATTCTACGAACTATGAAGAGCTTTTCTACGAATGATTGGTTCAGTGTAGAAAACCTAATTAAATTATGAACACGCAAAATCACTCATTTCATGAAAACTAAATTATTATACGACTAAAAACGCAGACCCGTGAAAAATCACGGAATATTATAATAAAAAAAACGCTGTTAAAATATAACATCACCAACTTTATATCGCATCTGAATATTTGATTAATATGTATATTTGCGACACGTTCCACAGTGGAAGTTACTCTCAGTATCGCTCTGGTGCTAAGAGCACTATTAAAAATTGAAACGTTGTTTAAAATGGCTTAAGCCGTGTTTGGTGACCAGATCTGAATAGTCAGCCACTTCCCCACCTTCGTTTTCCCCATCTTTTTCCCCTCCCACTACCTTCAGTTTCACAACATAACCAATTAGAGATGCCATAGTCTCACTAGCTCCAAGCTCCGGGAGCAATTGGAACTCTTGTGAGGTATACATATAAAACTAACTAACTAACTATCACGCCGTTTCCCCGCAGGGGTAGGCAGAGAGGACTGAACGCCAAACAACTCGATCTTGGCACACACTCCTTGCTTCGTTCACATTCATACATCGTCTCATACATGTTCTTCTATTATTCTGACTCTTGACATCGCCCGACTCAAGTATCTGATTCACTTGGTCGTGCCATGTCTTCCTCGGACGTCCCCGACTTCGTCTACCATTCATATTTGCGTCATATATTCTCCTAACACTCCTTTCCTCATTCATTCGCTCTACATGCCCAAACCATCTGAGCGTCCCTTTCTTAATCTTATTCATTACGCTTTGCATTCTTTGCGGATCTCCACATTTCTCACACGATCATACATGGTTTTACCACACGTACGTCTCAGGGATCTCATGCGCCCAATCCCATTCCTTTCAATTCTTGCATGCAATTATCCATGTATAGATTGAATAACCACGTTGACATTACGCAGCCTTGCTTTACACCTTTTGTGATGTCAAACCACCCCGCAAAATCACCGTTTACCCTAACACACGCAACGCTTCCCTCATACAGAGACGCCATTGCGTGTATGAGATTCGTATTCACTGCGTACTTGGACAACACCTTCCACAGCTTTTTCCTGTCAACTCGGTCGTATTGTTTTTTTAAATCTACAAAGGCACAGAGGAGTTTCTGGTTTTTTGCAAGAAACTTCTCAGTGAGCATACGCAACGAGAAAATCTGGTCCATGCACCCCCTTCACTCATAAAAGCACCTTGCACATCCCAAACTTTTTCCTTTGTTTCCATTCTTACTTTTTCAATCAATATTCAACCATACAGCTTGCCAACTGAACTAAGCAGGCTAATAGCCCTGTGATTCCCACATTCCATACGTGACCCTTTACCTTTGTATAATATACATATAAAAACATTATTAGTTGAAATCTCAGGCGTTGCCCGGTGTTTCGAAATTTCATTTTTCAAAATTTCAAACTCGAAATCCACACAATCTACCCGCTACAAACAGAATATCATTTATTTATAACTGACGTGTACCTGGCGTAGCTCCGAGTTAAGAGTGGTATGCAGTAAAGTTTTGAAGTTGTGAATTTCTAGTGTGCATGAAAACTGGGTGTAGTTTTAAGAGTCATTAACCAGCGGCCGAGAATTTAAATTTCGTCGAACGATGATCTTGCGATCACACCCTTGCAGCGGTACAGGGCGGTTCCGATGAGAAGTATTAATAACGATTTT
This sequence comes from Glyphotaelius pellucidus, assembly GCA_936435175.1. NCBI lineage: Eukaryota > Metazoa > Arthropoda > Insecta > Trichoptera > Limnephilidae > Glyphotaelius > Glyphotaelius pellucidus. The sequence continues at coordinate 1,552,938 of OW386565.1, forward strand.
ATTTCATTCCAAATTTGCTTTGATAAATACCCACATTCAAAAATGCTCAAACTCGTGATGATAAAACAATTAAAATTATGTACTTCATGTAATTATTGTTTGATCATAATTGTTTATTATTTTTCAATAAGTATATATTTTTTTAAATATTAGTTTGTAAGTCCGTAAATAAATTGATAAACTGTAGTATTTTCATCACAAAACAAGGGCGCGGATCTTTTTTAATAATTTTATTTGAACAAAAATTAAAATTCTGGAAAGTAGCTTTCCCAGATATTTAATTGATCTATTTTACTGCGTGATTATATGATTTGAAATGTATGTTGTATAAAACAAAATTTAGTTTGAAAATTTAGCAAGTCTGCCAACGACCTACGGTAAAACCTTATTGCATTAAAAATAAACATATTTTCTCAGAAAAAAAAATGTATAATTAATTAAATGAAGACACTATGAGCGAAACTCAATCGAAAATCTGGAAACAGAAAAATCAGAAAAAGATATTTGCACCTCTGGGACTCGAACCCAGGACCTCTATAAATAAAAAAAATAAATAATAATATTCATCCTAGACTTGCAGAAGAGTCAATAGATGTCGCACATTAAATAAAATTGATAAAAATTTATGCAGACACCATCTAGATTGCATTTAGTTCGAGTTGAATCTTGCCATCATACATAAAGATGGCAGCCAATAAAAATATGCGTTAAGAAAATTAAGATAATATGGGTGGTGGTCAAAGAACACTCGCCCGGAAAGCAGAGAGTCCTGGGTTCGAGTCCCAGAGGTGCAAATATCTTTTTCTGATTTTTCTGTTTCCAGATTTTTGATTGAGTTTCGCTCGTAGTGTCTTCATTTAATTAAATATTACATTTTGAGGTTTTACTCATAAAAAGTTAAATAAATAAAAAGAAATAATAAAAAAAAAGATTCACTAAATAAAAGGACAGTCCTTCAAAATCAATTTATAATTTTTTTATGGAAAAGAGTCAATACGTCTACAAGTTGATTTAAAAATTATATTATGTTTCCGGCTCTGTTTGGTTATTCCCTCTTAAATAAGAAATAATACTATTGTAAAGTAATGAAAAAAGTTTATTTTTTTTAATGTATTTGTATTTGTGCCATGTCTTCTTTAGGCGTCCAAGAATTTTTCCACCATTCACTTCCACGCTTTACAATTTCCTTAAACCCATTTCTTCGTTCATCATGCACTCACGCCTCATTTTTCCACAAAAAATAATTAATTTTATTGATGTCTTCCTAGGAAATTCCATACTTTTTCTACGATTGGGCGCTTTTAAATTTACCGTGACAATTCACGGAAGCGGTACCGTGACGGCAAAAGAAGGCAATTTACATAGTCATTTTTCGCTAAAATGCTGCAGCTTTTTCGTATAGAGACAAAAGATGAGACACACAAAGTACACGTGACTGTTTTCTCCAAAGTACTCCTTTTTTGCAACGGGAATTGCATTTCATTTTCTTTATACCTTTGAGGGAGATGTATGAAACTGATTGTATATTTTCTTTGGGGGGGGGGGGGGGGGTGCAGATATATACACTGGAGCGACAGCGCAATTCAAACCTTTTTTCTCCGATTGCACGACATTTTTTGATGGATCATTTTGAATATTTTCCGCCCAAATTTAAAAAAATCATATAGTCGAATTTTAATATTAAGACAACCAAATTGACTATAGATCTATATAGCCAATAAATTCATCTATTTTTTGTCGATTATCACATACTCGTAGAATTTATAAAAACATATTATAAAGTCGTAAACTTCTACTTAATTACTTACAAATAAGGGAAAATTTGCCAAAATTGGCAGCAAAGCAATCCGAGGTATTTTAAATAGTGCCATATTGTGGCAAAAAGCGCTCCAGTGGCTAATGTGCAAGAAAAAGCGTGAGCATTATATGTTTAAGAACAATAGCACAACGTTTGACGCTTTTGATCTTTTTTTAATATGAATACCGCACAAGAGTCCCAAATGCTCCCGTCTAGAGCCAGTGAGACTATGGCATCTCCAATTGGGGTATGTTGTGAGGCTGAAAGTAGTGGGGAGGGGAAGGATATAGGGAAGAGGAAGGTTGGGAAGTACCTGGCTATTCAGATCTGGTCACCAAACACGGCTTTTCAAGCAACGTTTCAATTCTGAACAGTGGTCTTACACCATGGTGATATTGAGAGTTTCTTCTATATACTATTATACTATACGAAAAAAATTATTTACCACGCCGGGATTCGATCCCGCGACCTTCGGTTTGCGAATTAAGAACCTTCCATGAGGATTGGGGAAAGATGTTTAAAAAAATATATCTATACTTCGAAGACAGTGAGAGTGATTACACGGTTTTCTTTTTCTTACATTAACTCCACATAGGAGGCCCTGTGAAATAATAACCTTCAGGGCCTATGTCATCTTTGGGGATGCTGTGTGGAGGGTGTTCTTGGGAAGAGGAAGTGGTGAACATGTTTTTGAAGAGACCCGTATTGTAGGAGGGAAGAAACACAGAGGCCAGCAAATTCCGTTCCATAGGGGAGTTGTTGAACTCAAGAGCGAGTACAGAAATGACCCGTTCTCAATTGACAAATAATGTCAACCGTGGACTACGGCAGCCGTTATATACATTATTTTTAATTAATAAAATTTGAAATAAACAAGTTAATCAAATCAAATTTAATTTTGCGCACTCCGGAATTTGAACCTTCGTCCTTCAGATTGCTTCGAAATGCTTCCTCTCGACCATAGAGGCTGTCAAAAGCATACATTGTATACATTAGCATACATTGCTTTGTCAACAACATTACTCTATTACACAAGTAATGCATTGTTACCGTACGTTGGGGTTAACTTTGGCGCAGATTCAACATTCATATTATTTTCTTATACTGAAGTTACCCCTATTGTTCAAAGTGCCAGAAATCGGCAATCAGCGGCAAATGTAACTATTTTCTCCTTCTGGATTTTTGGTTTTGATTCTATCAAGGACCTTTGGGTCACTCTAAATTGCAAACTTTCTTTTCGTGATCACATTAATAACATCGTAAACAAATTATTACTAAATCTACTCGGCTTCATTCATAAAATTACCGCTGACTTCAAACATATAAGTACACTTAAAACGCTTTACTGTTCGCTGGTTCACCCTCACCTTGAATATGCTAGTGTCATTTGGTCTCCTTTCTATGCTGTCCACATTTGTCACATCGAATCAGTACAACATCGCTTCCTACGAGGAATTGCTTGGGGATTCGGACTTGAAAGAGGCGAGTACTCGTATAATGAAATTGAACAAACTTTAAACATTTCTTTTAAAAAAAAACGTAGAAAGGACACTGATCTAATTTGCATATTCAAAATTATCAATAGTATTACTGACACACCTGCTTTGTTACAACTCATCCAGTTTAACATTCCTTCCCGTAGACTAAAAAATAATGAATTGCTGTTCCTCAATCAACATTCTACTAATTATGGATATCATTCTCGTTTATCCAGAATATCGAGACTTGTTAACGCAAGTCAAAGCATTGAAGTTTTTGGTGTTAGACTAAATGACTTTCGGCAGTCGATACGAAATGTGTAATTTTTAAAATCTTTTTAAATCCATCTTCAAGCTTTGACTTTAAGTTGTCTTCTATATGTTCTTTTAATTAAAATTTGTCAATGCTCTTCATTTATATGTACTTTCCTTTCATTGTCATCTCTTTTTTATTCGTGTTATTGTTATATTATTAATGGACTATTTGTCCGTAAATAAATAAATAAATTTGATGTTAAAACGAAATTAAGTTTAAGCAAAACCTTTAAATAACATTTTCACTTTTAAGAAATTGGAAATGAAATATTCTTTAAAAAACAAACGAAAAATTACAGATGTCTTTTTTAAAAAGAAAAACTTACCTACATTTCAGTGTTAAAAATAAAAACGTTCATATTTTTTTTCTACTAAATAAAAAAAAATATATATATTTTTTGTTTTTTTCCTTAAGTGTTCCTGAACCATTCATCCAATTGCAATGAAACTTTGATGATTTGCTGTGCGCATGCTTTAGAAGGTTTCTTTATACGACGATGAGCTCTGGCATTATGAAATTTTATCATTTACCATCAATTAGGTCGTATATAATTGTGAGCTCTGGCGTTGCACGCGAGTTGTTTGAACAAAGGGTGTATTTCAAATAGTTTGTGGCAGGAAGGAGGAGGGAAATCCTGGAGGGGAAGGGAATGAGAGAGAGGGGGAGGGTTCACGGGAGGGTGGACGAGGGAGGGGGTAAGGCGGGGTAAGTAAAATGGGGAACGCGGGAGGAGAAAGGGCAAGAAGGAACGGGGACGCAGGGAAGGGGATAAGGAGGGGTGGGTGACAAAAGAGGGTAAAAGGGAGGGGTTGCAAAGGAGAATAGTAGCGGTAGGGGAAAGCAGGGGTTAAATTTTTGAAAATCTATGCTTCTCACACGTACAAAAACTGTATGTGGCCTTTTCACGCGTCTATTTGTGTACGCAAAAACAAAAAATATTCCCGTGGATCCAAAAGTCCGCCAATAAACACAATTAAATAAAAAAAGTTATTTCTTTGAGTGGCGTTGCAACGCAAGCCGAGTATTTGCTAGTATTCAATAAATCAAAACAAAAATTTCCTCTAAATTCGTAGACTTGTGAGCAGATATTTCAATAACTATCTTACACTAGCAGTTAAAAACCCGTTTCGCAGGTTTTTGCTGCTAGGCCCTGCGGGCGGCTTTTGGCTTCGCCTTGTTAGTATTAGTGTTTGAGCATTTTATTCGAATAGGAACTGGTTTCAGAAATAGCCTGTTCCTCGGATCCACTATCATCGAGTGATAGTCACCGGTACAAAGTAACCGAGGGTGGCAATGACGTCAGATGTGATATATAGCCGCTTGATACAACTGTGTATTACAGTCAATCTTTCCATATCCGGAAAGATACTATTTTTTATCAAATTCGTGGCAGTTATACCTAGGGGGGACACGTTCCCGTTCGACTTGCTGACCAAAATGGCGACATTTTGTCACGAATTCTTGAAAGCAAAACCAAATTACAACGTTAGCTTTGTTTGGAATTCCACGTACGCAGATGTTATTTGTGGCGCCACGCGTACGGCGTGGCGTCAACATGCACTCAAAATTGGGTTCTGAAATTCAACCACGCAGACGTTACCGTATTAATACTCCTCAATTATTTTTAATTTTAAACAAGTAATTTTACATTTTTTCCAAGGAAACGTTATTTATTCAATGACAATTCTCAGTTCCGATCGTCTAATAACAACTCTAAGAATATTATTCACTTAGATACTGAAGTCCCCGGCGTTGACCGGGGCTTAACATAGAGTTTATCAATTTTTTGAATTAGTTCCACATGAAGCCCTGAAGATAATGATTTCATACGGGGATTTTTTCATCTTTGGGGATGCTGTGTGGAGGGTCTTTCAAGGAAAGGAAGGATAAAAAGTTCTGGGGTGGGTAGAAATCTGGGAGTCGATGTGTCCAGGAGTGACGAACGTATGAATCCATCCCCCCACTGCGGTGCAAGACGACGGATCGATAGAGTCCTTGTTTCCTTTCCTTAAAAAAAACCCTCCACACAGCATCCCCAAAGATGAAACAATCCCCGTATGAAATCATTTTCTTCAGGGCTTCGTGTGGAAATAATTTTTCTCAGGGCCTCCTGCGTGGAGCTCATGTAAAAAAAAAAAAATACATAAAAACACATCCGCCCTGATGATGGACACTGTAACGCTGTCCAAAACGTTGGCTAAAGAAGGAGATAGCGCAAGACGGCATAACACCCCAAAAACAAATAACGAAAATACTTTTGGCCGTAAAAATCTAAAAACTTATCGGATTATAATTATATTCAAATTTCAGCTATTTTTTTAAATTATTTGTTAGCAACCGTCAGCCTAATTAGTAAAATATGAAATTAAAATATTGCATTTATTCCTGTCAAATTCTCAAGAGTTTGAAAAATTTGGTTGAGAGGCCCACTACAGTAGGGTGGGCCGTCAAATTGTTATACTGTGAAAACGTAACTAATAACCGATAGACATTTACAATTCTTCACAAAAAACACATCAAAGACTGGATCAAACAACAAGGTATTCAATTTACTCAAAACATTATAACACCTAACCAAACATAACCCAACCCAAACACTAAATTTATCCTCCTATATTTTGCTTCTGTCCGCAGCTTCCTAGAATACGCGTCACAAGTTTGGAACCCGCAATACAAATCGTATGTGTAAAATCTGGAACGTGTTCAAAAGTTTTTTACGATACTTAGATTTCCGTAGCTATCGCATCCACCTACATCACCAAGATTAAGCGGCGTATTTCAATATACTATCATTGGAAGATCGAAAAAGCTCGGCCGATGTACTCTTTCTACAAAAAATAGCCAGATCCGTCGTAGATTGCCCAGAACTCCTACAACGGATCCAGATACGAGTTCCCAACAGACGAACCAGATCAGACAGGATACTTAGCCTCCCTCGGTGCAACACTAATTTTAAGCAGAATTCTTTCATTTATCGCACATCTAACACTTTCAACACACACTACACACAATTTGACATTTTGAACTCTGCACCACACTTTTTAAAATCACACAGGCGGTCTCTCAATACTTCACAATAACAGTAACTTTAGATACCCATCTAATGCAACCTTCACTTATGAACTTTATTTTTTTTGTATTTTTTTTTTTTTTTTTGCTTTGTATATTATTATTAATTTACCTTAACTTAACCGATCCCCTCATCCTACCCCCTCCCCTTTTCCACCTAAATAACTTGTAATAATGTTTCTTGTTATACAATTTTATTATCCGTCAAATCACTTGTATATAATGCTCATGTGGAAACCTGTAAATGGTAAAATTATTGTCACTCAATTACTATTATGCTGTGACATTAATGTAATCTGTTGGTATCCCAATTAAAAAATAAAATAAAATTAAAAAATAAAATAAAATTAAAAAATAACATTTTAAAAACTTTGTTTCGGGACAGAAAACATTACCACAATATCATTTATACCATTGGCGTGCGGTCCATAGAAAATTATACCTACCGTTTATCAAGACAATTATTTATCTTACTCATAGATTTATTAATTTCAAAATTGGTATTCCTATTATTGAAATCAATTATGTCAATTTACGCAGTAAACTTAACTTATCGAAGTTATATTTGATCTCCTTTTATTACATAAAATTGTTAATTCAAGGTTGGACTGCCCTGACGCTATAAATTTGTTATCTATACATATACATCCAAATTACACGAGGCGGAATATTTTATTTTACAACAATAACTTCGCTGTGAATTCTGTGTTAGAAAGAATACATAGGTTGGGCAATGAACTAACTGATGTCGCTGACATATTTAATTTAAACTTCGACACATTTAAAGCCAAATTAGTCCACCACTTTTAAGATGTAAATAATGAATGAGAAATCATTTTATTTTATTCCGATTTTATTTTGTTTGTTTTTATTCTAGATGCAAACAACGAGTTATTACGTAAAAATTTCATTTTTTTTTAATGTTTTTGTTGCTTGTAGGCATACGAATTGTACCTACGAGTTCTCTAAAGTTATCCATGTGGGTTTCGCATATTATTTATATGCATATTCTTATTTATTATATTGAGTTTATGCTTTATTTATATATTTTGTAATCTTTTTTATTTATGTTATACTGTTGTTTTAAAAGAAATTTTAAAAGCCCAATAGGGCGTCAATAAAGAAATAAATTAATAATCTAGATGCTAAGAACTAAATACAGATCCTAACTGCAACTAATCTTTAATTTATGTGTATGATACTGCCGCCACGGGTCGACCCACAGTGCCCTTCTTGACAATATCAAGGAGGATACCGTGTTTCTACTTATGTCAACAGAATAGCACTTAATACCAAACATGGGAACACCTCAGCACAGGTTTGCCTAGTGGGGTGTTTACAAAATACTAATACTACCCTATTTACATACAGTTACGGATCATTCACATTTTTTTCTTATTACTAAACTTATTATCTATGTAAACCATGTAATAATTTGTAAAATGTTTGTTCAAGAATAGAAATAAATAAATAAAAATTAAAATAGACGTTAATTTTGAGCACTCTTTTTAAGACTTTTATCTTTTTGATAGTATCTAAAGTTCGGAAGTTTTTGTACGATTTGAAAATTTTAAAATCTGAAAACGCACGGAAAACTGGTCGAAAAATGGGTCGGAAACTTTAAATAAAAACATTTCTGTTTGATTATTTTTTTATGTTGAAAAATACTTTTTATGAGTATTTTCTTCCAGAATAATTGAAAAAAACTGCTTGTAAAATTGGTAGGAAAGTGGATCGGAAAATTATTAAAAAATCATTTATTTCGATTTTTTAATGTGAAGTTACGAATATTTTCATGTTGATAAAGTTTTGAGGCAGGAAATTATGTAATTTTTTTTTTTACATTTTCTCACCGTTCATGCTGTTTGAAAACTTAGCAGGGGCGCTGGGTTTATGGGTTGAGGTTTGAACGTGTTTGGTGGTGTATGCATCTGCCCACCAGCTGCGTGAAAGGCCGGATCGGGAGAGACTGGTTGAGGGAGACATTTTGAGCTCTCCAGCAGGACTCTCTTGGAATAATGCCTTGCACCGCAGTGGGAGGGATGAAGTCATGAGTCCGTCACTCCTGAACACATTGTCCCCAGATTCCTTATACCTTTTTGCTTCCCGGAACTTCACCTTCTTCCTTTTCTTAAAAAAACTCTTCATACAGAGTGGAAGATTATCTCAGTATCGCCCTGGTGTAAGACTGGCTTTAGCCAAGTTAAGTGACCAGATCTGAATAGCCAGGTACTTCCTACCTTTCTCTTCTCAATCTCCTTCCCCTCTCCACTACTTTCAGCCTCACAACATACCCCAATTGGGAATGCCATAGGCTCACTGGCTCCAGACTGGAGCAGTTGGGACTCTTGGGCAGTGTACATATAACAAAAATATATTAAAAATAAAGCATCCAAAAAAAAAAACTAAAAACTCTGTGTAAAGCCCGAACAACGCCAAGGACTCCGGTGAATAAATACAATTCTTTTTATTATTAATATTGGACGGTCCACCCTACTGAACATTAAAATTTTTTTAAAGTTTGCACCACTATTTAATCAAAAGGTTGCGCACCACTGCCCTACTACTCAGTTGCGTCCTTAGAAATGTCCGTACCTACAGTTGCGCAGTTCTGGTAGCACACCCTTCCGTTGTTATTTCAGCGGAACGAATCCACAAGAGGTTATTTAATTAGTGGGAGAGTTTGTTAAGAGCGTAGCGGGTGAAAATGTGAAGTGAAGTGTTCGGGATAGAGTTGAATAGAGTGGTCAAAAGTTAGGCTGCTTGCTGAAAGTCAGAATGGCGCCTGGAAAAAAGGCGCCTTTTAAAAATGGCGCCTGGTGAATAATGCCGATGAATATGCAAGAATGGCGCCTGGAGAATGTTATAAATGTATAAAAATGGTCCCTAAAAAAATGGCACCTTTATAAATGGCGCCTTATGAATAATGGAGAATGTAAAAGAACAATGAATGTGGAAGAATGGCGCCTGGAGAATGATAAAAATGTATAAGGACTGCGCCTGGGAAAAATAGCACCTTATTAATGACGGAAAATGTAGAATTACAGTAAATGTAGAAGAATGGCGCCTGGAGAATTCTTGTTCCTGGTTAATAATGGCACCTGTAGAATCAATGGCGCCTGAAGATGAAATGTGCTTCAAGAAGAGCTGAGCTTGGAGCATAACAGAACTTGCAGAATAATGGCGCCTGAACAATAATTGCTTCTAGATAAGGATAACGCCTTGAGAAAAATTACGCTACGTAAATTATGCAAGTTTTATCAATATTAAATAAATAAAAAGGGAAACACTTTGTTTTACGTCACTTTATTGATATTTTTTCCGTCTACCGGTTTCGGTACCTCCGTACCATCATCAGGACTGAATATAAAATACTGACAAATACAGGGAAATATACATATATATATACAAATTGTAAAAGAAAGAGACAGTAAATTAGAGTGGGACAGTGCGTCAGTTGTGGGAGGGTAGTGGGGGAGGAGCGAGCGGGATAACGGGAAACATACTTATAATAGGGCTGAAAGTTAAATTAAGTTGATTATTAATGATTTCAGCCTTTGCATTAACCGATTTTTTTATTTCTAATGCTTCTAAGTTATTTAATCTTAAACCTATCCCATTTTTGTGCAGGACCTTAATACCCGATTTACCCGATTTAACCTTAATACCCGACAAAGATTTTGCTGCAGATATTATCCAACTTTTTGATGTTTGCTTGAACCAAAACAGTTTTAAATATAATTATATAATGTACCGACAACGAGATGGATTGGCGATGGGGGCACCCACAAGTTCGCTTGTTGCAGACATTTTTATGAATAACTTTGAAAACAATATTTTTGAACTTAAATCACCATTGATAAAAAATATTTTACTATGGAAACGCTATGTGGACGATATTTTTTGTATTTGGTCTGGTACAGAGCGTCAGCTGAATTCCTTCCTATTACTCCTCAACTCCTTACATAAACAGATCCAATTCACACTAGAGATAGGTATAAATTCGACACTAAACTTTCTAGATCTAACTTTATCGATTATTGAAAATAAAATTCACTTTAATATATTTAGAAAACCTACCTTCACAGACACCGTAATACATAATACATCTAACCACCCAACCTCACATAAACATTCCGCGTTCCACTCAATGATCCATCGATTAGTCACTTCCCCTTTGTTAAATGTTAATTATACTAACGAATTAAATACAATAAAATTAATAGCTCACAATAATGGATACGAAACACAACTCATAGATAGAATCCTAGCAAAAAAATTAAGATTAATATCCATAAATAAATACATTTACTCTAGTCCAATAACTTTCAATAATAATAACCTTAACCGCGAATGGCGAAGAATTTTATATATTAATAACTTGTCCTCTTTGTGTACAGTTAAATTCCCACCTGAAATTAATCCAGCTTTTTACACGAATAACAACCTAGGAAAATTTTTAATTAATGCTAAAGACAATGAGGACATACTAAGCCACTCGGGCGTTTATAAAATTAGTTGTAATGATTGTCCAGCGTTCTATATCGGACAAACGTCACGCAATGTAGAAACTAGAGTAAAGGAACACGTAAGGTGCCTAACCAGTTCAGGGTTTTCGGAATTCGCGGAGCACCTAATTAATAAAGATCATACTTTTAACCGGGATACGGGTATTAAAGTCCTGCACAAAAATGGGATAGGTTTAAGATTAAATAACTTAGAAGCATTAGAAATAAAAAAATCGGTTAATGCAAAGGCTGAAATCATTAATAATCAACTTAATTTAACTTTCAGCCCTATTATAAGTATGTTTCCCGTTATCCCGCTCGCTCCTCCCCCACTACCCTCCCACAACTGACGCACTGTCCCACTCTAATTTACTGTCTCTTTCTTTTACAATTTGTATATATATATGTATATTTCCCTGTATTTGTCAGTATTTTATATTCAGTCCTGATGATGGTACGGAGGTACCGAAACCGGTAGACGGAAAAATATCAATAAAGTGACGTAAAACAAAGTGTTTCCCTTTTTATTTATTTAAAATGTCAAGTCACAATGTGTTTGCTTCTTTTGAAAAATTTATCAATATTTTTATTTAAAGCGCTTGAAATCGAATAGTGCTTGAATACAACAGAGTCTGGATGTAAATATCGCCTGAAAACAAATGGCGCCTGAGTAAGAATGGCACCTGGAGCTTAAAGGCGCCTAAAAAAAAGACGCTTTTGGTACCATGACTAATTGAATGGCGTCTTCAAGTACCGGCTATCAAAACTATTTAAGCCGCGGCACACCCCATTTCTACCGATTTATTACATAATGTACCTTAAACACCTTAAGTTTTAAAGCTCTTAAAAAAAAAGGTTATTTTTTAAGATAATATCTATACATTCTCTACGCCAAAACGCAAATTACATAAAATTCCTTCAATAAAAACAAAATCGCAAAGTATGCTCCGAAAATTATTATAAACACGTTTGTTTCAGTTATTTTACAAGTTATATATGTGAAAAAATTCAGTGTTTCTTTAAATGCTGTTTTATACAACTCCTTTGAAATTTTTGCTCTATTTTAAACGAGTCGTATTTAATTAAACATTTTCACAATTTTCGCTTAAATTTTATCGATTTTAACATTAGCTCGCTCTGTCTAACGTGCGTATTTACATATCTTTCCATCTTCCCATTGAGCGTTATACTGCGTCTTTACTTAGCCCTGACATCCATATCGATATTAATGGGATTTTATTAAATTTTCTCCACAATTTGTCATGCTCCATGCGCTTTAGGTCTTCTCTGCACATCAGAAACAATCTAAACATTCATCTTGATGGAAACTGAAACTCTGTCCAAAACGCTGGCTAAATAATGAGACAGCGCAACACGGAAACGAAATCAAAAAATTAATTAAAATTTTAACTTTTTTTTTTTTTCATTTTTGTAATTAACATTTTTTAATTGCCAAAACTTACTTAGTAAGTTTGCAAAAGTACAGAACTTTCTAACCACATTGTTTAAAACGTATTACCAAAGCGTCAAAGTTAACGAACGCAAACTTTGCCCAAAGTAACCCGCTCTTATTATTTAAGTATGTGTGTACTTGAGGTTGTTTACAATTTTCTTTGTATGAAAATCCTTATAATAAATAAATTGTACACGGTGTTTGGAAATGCGTAGTACAAGCGAGAAACAAGTGAATCTACATAACATTTGGAGTCGATTTTTTGTGTAGAATTTATTCTATAAACGTGATAGTTATTTCAAATGTTTGCCTAATCTAGGTTTAAATTTATCTGAGTCTAACCTAACCTAACTTTTTTAATGTAAAAACTACACAAAAGTCTAACTGCTTCTGTCTGAAGACATTGAAACTTTGGCATCCCCAATAGGGGTATGTTGTGAAGTGAAGCTAAGTGAGAAAAGGATGAAGGTGGGAAGAGGAATTTGAGGAAGTGTATTTAGATCTAGTCACCAAACACGGCTAAAACCATTTCAAGCAAAATTTCAAAGTTCACTAATCTAACTAACCGTCACGCCGTTTCCCCGAAGGGGTAGGCAGAGACGACGGACCGCCAAAAAACTTGGTCTTAGTACAAACTCAATGCCTCATTCACATTCATACATGGTCTCTTACACACCATTCTATTATTTTGACTCTTGACATAGCTAGACTTAGGTATCTGATTCATTTGGTCGTACCATGTCTTTCTCGAGCATCCCCGACTACTTCTAGGGAAGGCAAACGAGATGATGAAGAGGAAGGTGCGGAAATTCTTGGCTGTTCAGACCTGGTCACCAAACACATTTTTTTTACATTAGCTACACATAGGAGGCCCTGAGGAAATTAATTCCCCTCAGGGGAATGTCGTCTTTGGGGATGCTGTGTGGAGAGTCTGTTTAGGAAAGGAAGGAAAAGAAGTTCTGAAAAGGATAAGGGCATTAAGGGTGGGTAGGAATCTGTGGGTCAGTGTGTCTAGGAGTGACGGACGAATGAATCCACCCCCCCACTGCGGTTCAAGGCGATGTTTCAGAGTGGAAGGTACTCTCAGTATCGCCCTGGTGTAAGACAACCGTTCAGAATTGAAAGGTTGTTTGAAATGGTTTTAACCGTGTTTGATGACCAAATCTGAATAACCAGGTACTTTCCACTATCCTCTTCCTCTTCTCCTTCCCGTCCTCACTACCTTCATCTCCACAACATACCCCAATTGGGGATGCCATAGTCTCACTGGCTCCAAACGGGAGTGGGACTCTTGTGCGGTATTCATATAAAAAAATGTTCAGAGGGAGTACGGCTGGAGACGTCATAGGGACTCCCTCAACCACTCTCTCCCGATACAGCCTACCATGCAGCTCGTGGGCAGAGGCATCCACCGCCAAGAACCGGACAAACCTCACCCCATGAACCCGGGCATCCCTGCTAAATCATCAAACCTAAGCGAACCACTTAAGGTGACCTACGGCAGAAGTGTTGGTTATCCAATAAATGGTCCTCGGGGCGGTGGTACCCATACCCGCCTCCTTAATTGTAGATTGGCTAAAGCCTTTTAAAAAAACTTGTGAAAATATGGTCTTACATCAGGGCAATATTGAGACTATCTTCCACTTTGGAACGTACCGAAAATAGTTCCATGCCAACTAAAAAATAATTCTTTAACTGCCTTTTACTACTAGCACTGATACGATCTTCAATACTTTCAACGTTATGGACATAAAACAGCTATACGCAAGATCCATCTTAGTTAATTTACACAAAAACAACAAAACACCATACAAAGCAACACAAACAACGCACAATACCCGAGCCAAAAATAAAGAACTTCTCCAAACTCCTTTTTCCAAAACTACCTTCGGACAAAGACACTTCAAATACATAGCTTGCAAACTATACAATACACTACCAGCTACGATCAGACAAACTGAATCCTTGACAAAATTCAAACAAGATGTAAAGAAATGGATTGTAAGTATTGGACGCTACACTTCTGCAAACATCTGTAAAATAAATCACACATAGACAGAAATAACAATTTACAGACTTAATTCAAAATGAACTCAAAATCAAGTCAACACCTCTTTGAAAATTCATTAAAAGCTTTAAAAAAATAGCTCATAAACCCAGCCTAAGAAATTTATTTAAAAATTTTGTTATATATTTATATCTTCACTTTTGATGATTTTTCAAGAGGTTCTGAGTTGATTTTATTCTGAGTTGTCCGGTCACCGCCGAAAATATAACTCAAATTATTTCAAGTTATTAAATTGTGATATAACACTAAATTCTCTCAAAAACTAGGCGTACTGTACACTGTACAGGGTCCGCAGATACTTAAATAGTACATAACTGCTAACCCTGTACAGATCGCAAGTGCGCCCCACTGTTGAATTTGGCAGCCACCTCTAATCTGGAGCTCCAAAATACTCGAAAAATACCTTTAACTCTGTGCAGAAACGGGCGGTCCGTTTGATAGATTCTCCCACCTTAACGAACGGATTGCAATCTTTAGAGCACAGGCGTCGGGTGGGAATGCTATCCCTATTCTACCGGTATTACAATGGAAGATGCTCTGAGGAACCAGCGTCATTGATCTATTCGGCACCGGTGCATAGTCGGGAGACATGCCAAACACGCGCCCTACATCTGTACACGGTTGACATTGTCACATGAGAATCGGTAGTTTTTTCGACTCATTCTTGAGTTCAACAGCTCAGCTATGGAACGATTTGCAGGCCTCTGTGTTTTCTCTCTCCTACAACATGGGCCTTTCACTCCTCAAAAAGACCCTCCACACAGCATCCCAGATGATATCTTCTGTGTGGAATTAATGAAAAAAAAATAATATTTATATATTCAATCAAATAAAATTTATTTACGCACGCCAGGATTTGAACCCGCATCCTACGGATTACTAGTCGAGAGCCTCACCCCTTACCAAGGAGGCCATCATTTAGCATATAAGACAGTTTAGTTTTGAAAGAAATTAAATACATTATTTTTTACATTTTGCAGTTTTCCCCGTAACTGAGGAAAATCCCTCACAGCATTTACCCCACATCGTAAATTGACGCGTACAAACGAACTGTGTAGAATTTAGCTCAGTTTTCAGGAAATTCAGTTTGCGCCGAGCGCTCTAACCCGGCGGACGCGTTTTGAAGGGAGACTGCTCTCAGTCGATATAAAAATTAATTCAACATTACATTATATACGCGCTCTAAAAATAAAAGTGATAAAATTAAAAAAAAGTTAAATTAAATATAATTCAAAATAAGAAAAAAAGTTTGAGAAAAGTTTAATTTTATAAAACAATAAAGTGTTAATTTTTTATTTTTATTTTTAGATGTTTTTGTGTTTCAATTCTATTGAGTCTTTGGGACTACTGCATCGTCAATAGGTGTAGATTGTGAGGTTGAAAGGTAATATATAGGGTAGAAGAAGGTTGGGAAATGCAAGGTTATTCGTACCTGGTCGCAAAACACGGCTAAAGCCGTTGTAAGCAACGTTGCGCTTCAGAGTGGCGGTTTTTCACAAGGGTGATACTTTGAGTGTCTTATATTGTGAATAGTTTTGACATGTTGAGCGGAAGGACGGAGAAAGGGATGTCAGGAAAATAAATACAAAAATGGGCAAATAAATTAAAATTAGTTGAGGATAGAATTGCTGGTTCTGAGGTGGCGGGTATGGGTACTGCCGCCTTGATAACTTTTTTACTGCACGAGAGTCCCAATTGGTCCCGTCTGGAGCCATTGAGACTATCGCATCCCCAATCGAGGTATGTTGTGAGGCTGAAGGTAGTGGGGAGAGGAATAAGATGGGGAAGAGGAAGGCGGGTAGTACCTGGCTATTCAGATCTGGTCACCAAACACGGTTAAAGCCATTTCAAGCAACGTTTCAATTCTGAACGGTGGTCTTACACCAGGGCGATACTGAGAGTATCTTCCACTCTGGAACGTGCTGCACATATATATTATTTTAAATGAATAAATTGTGAAATAACACAAATAAATCAAATAAAATTTATTTGCCACGCCGGGATTCGATCCCGCAACCTTCGGAATGCGATTCAAGAGCCTTACCACTTATTAACCAACACCCCTGCACGTAAATCATCGTGGTTCGCTAAGTTTGGTGAATTAGCAAGTGTGCCCTGGTTTATTAGGTCTTCGCGGCAGATAAATTTGCTCACCCACTGCGTTGCAGGCCGGATCGTAAGAGACTGGTTGATGGAGATCTTTTTAAATCTTCAGCCGGACCCTCTCGACCCATCGCCTTGCATTGTAGTTGTTGAATTCATACGTCTGTCACTTCTGAATATCCTACACACCCCTTTTTTCCTCTCTCCCCTTTTTACTTCCCTCAACTTCCACTCTTTTCTTTCCCTAAAAAGACCCCCCGCACAGCATCTCCAAAGACGATCTAGGTCCTGAGGGATTTTTTTTTTCAATTTCCTTAAGTTAATCAGACGTATCCTCTTCTAAATGATTTGCCTGTAGATCTTGAGATTTTTCATTGACCACATCCGACTAACAGCTATGTTTAATGCATTTAAAAAATATACTCTAGCCTGGTCTCTAGGGACCTCCGGTATGAACATTTGTTCGAACATTCGTTTGAACATTATTATAAATTTTGTCAATGCGGGCATAGTTTTGAACAATTCTTGTTTACATATGCTATGATGATTTACGTAACGGTGGAAAACATTCTATTCCCGGGTGAAGCGTGAAGACGGGGGGATTAGTTCATTTAATACCGCGCGTTTTCATTCCACAACAAAATATCCCTGACACAATATCCCCCGACGTAAAGACCCTTGATTTAATATCCCAAGGACAAAACATTCTTCAACAAAATATCTACAAAAATCTAATCTAACCTAACCTAACCTTATCTAACCTAATTTTTTCCCATTTTTGAATAATAA
The DNA here is from genome assembly GCA_936435175.1 of Glyphotaelius pellucidus. NCBI lineage: Eukaryota > Metazoa > Arthropoda > Insecta > Trichoptera > Limnephilidae > Glyphotaelius > Glyphotaelius pellucidus. The sequence goes on from OW386565.1 coordinate 1,570,520, forward strand.
TTTATTGACTTTACGGGATGTTTGTATTACTTTTGCCCTGTTTTACTATTTTTAAACAATAATTTATTGTCTTTACAGGATGTCAGTCAGTAAAATTAGTTCGTTAATAAGTTAATTGCTCCACAGGTTTTTGCTGTTAGGGCTTACGGCCAGCGGGCGATACGACAGAAGCTTTGACAAACTATCATCACAAACTATCATCCGTATCCAGCCAGCCGTTCCACATGCTAGCTGTCAAGTGCTGTAAATGGCGCCATTTTGTGGCATTATTAGCTACTTGCTTTAATTCGCTTTTATTAAGATAGTAGCTTGTGTCGTATGGCGTGGCGGATCGGAGACGGATTATTAAATTTCAATCATACAGTCGCCAGGGTATTAATTACGTCCAATTAGGCAGGAATCTAATTGATAAATAAATATCTATTAAAATATCTATTAAATCTGTGTTTTCTCCTATCTTTTCCTCATCAGAACTCATCTCGACATTTACGTAAACGTCAAACGTCAGGTGTTCAGTGCGTGAATACGTCTTTACCACAGACCACTATACAAATTGTGTGTGGCCACGCCCACTTCACCCCTTTGTTCCAACCATGTTTCAACAACTGAGTAGATGGAAAACAAAAAATGATTATGGTAATGTTGAAGCAAATGTTCAAGTTCACGTTCGGAAGAGACCCTGCTTTAGCAGTAAACATGTTGATTTATCAACTTTTTAGACTCGATATATCTTTCAGAAGAAATCAGCTAAAAGTCTGAGAGATAAAACTACGATTTATACTGCCCTTACGACACGTGTCTTGGTAAAAAGTTGGTTGAGCGTTGAGGTGTTGCGTTGAGACGTTTTCACCCCTGAGGCCTCGGGCATAATTTGTCAGAAGGTCAAAATATTTCAGCTTTTTAACAAAACCCATATTAATGGAATATTTGTGATTGTTTCCGAAAAGTAAAAACTGTTTATGAAAGGTAATACAATACGCTTTTAAATTTTATTATTTGCAATTTGAATTTGAATGCAAATTTTAAAATGTTTTAAAAATGGCACGTATTTTGCGTTTTTCTTATTAAAATTACTGGTAATGAAAAAACACATTTATTTCCTTAAATAAATGTAAAATAAACGTTTTCATTTTCTCACTTTTTTGTCGTTTCATGTAAAAATAATTTTTAAAATATTCACACAATTATGATTTTTTTCTAAATTTCTGCCCCAAACTTTGGTTTAAAAAAAGTGTACATTTCAATTCTTTCGTGGTTAACTTTTACATATGAAAACAAGCGTGGAATTTAATTTGGACTTAAAAATCATTTGGACTTAACAATCAGTTTCGCTAAGTTTAATTCTCAATTTTTTTGATAGTTTCGCAAGAGTTTTTGTGATGATTAAAAAAATTTTCAGATGTATTGTAACGGGGTTGTAATAATCCAGAAACCTTTGCGGGGGTTTGAAGAAGTTATTTTGAAAGTTCAAACATTTCCTATGCTTAATATAGCAATACGTAGACATCTCACTAAACCCCTAACACATTTTATTTTTATATATATAATTACAAGTTTGGCATTTACACAATACATAGCTACACTTACCTACATACATACATCTATACATCATGACCCTGTACTTGAAGTTAGTATTGTTACATATCCTTCCTATCCTTCCTTTTAGATCCATCATTTTTGCTTAACCCACATCATTCATTAATTGACCCTCGCCGCATTAACATCTCTGCATACCGCTCATATACCGTTTACCGCATATCGCGACTAATATAGTCATATAAGTGCACAATAAACCAAGCCAGGATAGAAGCGCAGTAAGTCCTTTTTTTCCTTTCCTTGTGCATATTACCTACTTGTGCAGTGATCTTTCACACACATAAAACACGCATCATTCATGGTCTAGCTTTGCCCGTTGCAAATGCAACTAACGGGTTTAAACACTAAGCAATTTGACGTGTGAACGTGGATGAAGCGAGGGGTGTGTGTTATGAAGAAAAAAGCGAAGGTTTAATGGGGGTGAAAAGGAACACAGGTAGTTGACCGCTTAACTTTATACCCTGCTCTTGGGCCATTTCGGTTGCCCGGATCAAAGCGTTCAGTACGGGCCTTTTCTCGCAAAAGGGGGCCAAGGAACTTTCTGCACAATTTTTTACTGTGCCATTTGGATTGTGCTTGTTTTGTGCACCCATAACGCCATATTTCCTGGTGCAAAGAAGACTCTTTCCACTGAGCCACTTTGATCGCCGACACTTTAAAAATGGCCCAAGGAGCCTACCGCTTAGTTCAGTAAGCCTGCTACTGAGCCTCTTCTGTCGCCCGATTCAAGGCGTTCAGTATGTCATTTTATTTCATATAGAAAAACCAACAGAGTTTTATCTCGAAAAAAGGGGCCTAGGAGTTAACCGACCATTTTTTTCACTCAGCCTTTCGGATTGTGTAGGTTGAGACGCGTAATTTGATATCCATCTCGGATACTCTAAGGTTCCATGAATCAAATATTTATAGAAAAATAGTTCCTACTCTCAGTACTTACCGACACTTTATTGGTATTACATGGTATTATATATAGTATATTTGCGGCACGTTCCAGAGTGGAAGATACTTTCAGTATTGCCCTGGTGTACCTAGACAACCATTCAGAATTGAAACGTCGCTTGAAATGGCTTTAGCCGTGTTTAGTGACCAGATCTCAATAGCCAGGTACTTCTCCACCTTCCTCTTCCCTATCTCCTTCCCCTCCCCACTACCTTCAGCCTCACAACATACCCCAATTGGGGACGCCATAGTCTCACTGGCTCCAGACGGGAGCAGTTGGGACACTTGTGCGGTATTTCATATAAAAAATAAAAAATAAATTACTTTCGACATACCCGCAATCGCACAAAAATTCTTCAGATACCAATTTGAGGTTTTACTCGTTAAGTTATTCTTAAAATAAATAACAATTTCCATTTTCACGTCAATTGAAGCGAACATTATAAATGATGGATTTCTCGAATGCAGATGTTGGTTTGAATGGGGGATGGTATTGCTAATGATGGGTGAGTGATGTCTGAAGACAGGTTCTAATGTTCAGCCAAAAATAACAAGAGAACCTTTATTTATTTCCGATGACTCAGCAATTGAGAATTCGCCGTCTTTTCATCGGGGCTGCTCACCCTGGAACCGCGGGCATCGTGGGGTCCAATTTACTAAATTTTTATTATTTACTAGCTTTTACTCGCGACTTCGCTCGCATTTTTTCATTCATTCATTCATTAATTCATTCATCATTCATTAATCATTCATTCATCATTCATTCATAATTCATTCATCATTCATTCATCATTCATTCATCATTCATTCATCATTCATTCATCATTCATTCATCGTTCATTCATCATTCATTCATCATACATTCATCGTTCATTCATCGTTCATTTATCATTCATTCATCATTCATTCATCATTCATTCATCATTCATTCATCGTTCATTCATCATTCATTCATCATACATTCATCGTTCATTCATCGTTCATTCATCATTCATTCATCGTTCATTCATCATTCATTCATCATTCATTCATTCATTCATCATTCATTCATCATTCATTCATCATTCATTCATCATTCATTCATCATTCATTCATCATTCATTCATCATTCATTCATCATTCATTCATCATTCATTCATCATTCATTCATCATTCATTCATCATTCATTCATCATTCATTCATCATTCATTCATCGTTCATTCTTCATTCATTCATCATTCATTCATTAATTAATTAATGTATTTATTCATTCATTCAATCATTCTTTCATTCATTCATTTAACGGCACGCTATTGCCTTCCCTCTCCCCACTCCCCTCACCCACTTCCCCGGTCCGGTGAACCGCCTCCCGAGTTCCCCCTCCCCCTCTCTGGTTCTTCTCCCCCCTCCCCTGTCCCGCGAACACATCGTATTCCCAAAATCTCATCGCAATCGGATGAAAGATTAGCAATGCATAATTTCATGATGCCAGAACTCACTTTTGTATATAGAAATCATCGCTGGCATGCACACATTGAAACCCCAAAGCTTCATGGCAATCGGATGAATGGTTTAGATTGTGTTAGTTTCTATTACATTTGTTTAGTGTTTGTGACCACTTTATAAATCCAATAGGAACTGGTTCCAAAAATAGCCTGTTCCTCGGATCCACTGTCATACAATGATAGTCAACGGAACAAAGTAACCGAGATTGGCAATGACGTCACATGTAATATATAGCCACTTGATACAACTGAGTATTACCGTCAATCTTTCCATATTCGGGGGGATACTGTTAGTAGTTCACTAAATCGTAGTACTTATACTTGCCTGGGGCACGTCTACACCAACCTGCCGACGGAAGTGGTGACATCTTGTGACGAATTTTTGAATTTAAGGCTGAATTACAACGGTAGCTTCATTTGAAATTCCAAGTACGCAGATGTTGTTTGTGGCACGGAGCGTGAGGCGTGGAGTCAGACATGCAATAGAAGTCGGGTTCTGAAATTCACCACGCAGACGGAAGGCTATTAATACTTTTTGATGATTTTCGACCATATTATGTTAGTAGATCAAAATATTACGGCCGTTTTTTACATTAGCTCCATACAGGAGGCCTTGAGACGAAAAAAATCCCTCAGGTCTATATCATCTTTGGGGATGCTGTGATTTTTTTTAGTGAAGTGAAAGAGAGGTAGTTCTGGAAAGGAAAAAGTATGAGGGGTGGGTAGGAATCTGGGCATCAGTGTATCCAGGACGTATGTATCCAACCCTCGCACTGCAGTGTTAGGCGACGGGTCGAGAGAGTCCGGCTGGAGAGGTCTAGTTAAGGTCTCCCTCAACGTTCCGACCTGCCCGTCACGGAGTAGTTAGGCAAACGTAGTAAGTACCGAACCTGGGCAATCCTGCTAAGTCACCAAACGTGGGTTGAATCAGAGCGAAGAAACACTTTTTTTAATGCATAAGTACCATTTGCGAAAGTTTCACAAATGGATACGTTTGTCCTGCCATTAAAAAGATTGGAAATTTCTGGTTTGGATCTAAAGATTTTTTAATACTGGGTGATGATTCTGTTAGTTTTTCCGTAAGCACAGAATTACATTATTTAAATTTTTGTTTTCGGTTATATTATTTTTAATCGATTTTATAATTGAGGTGTGTAGAAGCAAAGGCAGCAATCTCCACTTTCGTTTTTTTTTAAAGGCAAAAAACACATTGATATCTTTGCCTTTGATACATATTTTTAAACTCGGATTTTGACGGCAGAAAGCTGACAAACTCAGCATTATAATTTTTCTAACTATGTATCGAAGACAAAGATATCAATGTAGTTTTTTGCCTTTAAAAAAAAACGGAAATGAAGATTGCTGCCTTTGCTTCTACACACCTCAATTAGAAAATTTAAATTCCTTACTTAATAACTTACACATATCATTAAAAATAAAATAAATTGTTATTCATACATTTTTTTGCGTCACGAAACTGTTGAAATATTATTTCTTACAAATCATTGATTATTTTAGTTTTATCCAGTGGAGCGACAGCCGAAATTGAAACCTTCTCGGATTCTCGTAATTTTTTGGTGACCATTTTAAATATTTACCGCCCACCTTAAAAAAACCATACGTCCAAATTAATAGCCAATGAATTCACCAACCTTTTGTCGAGTATCACTTATTCGGCCATATCTCAATTGACGGCCTCCGTAGTAAAGGGGTAAGACTCTTGATTCACAACCCAGAGGTCGAGGGTTCGAACCCGGCGTGCGCAACTAAATTTTATTTGATAAATTTGTGTTATTTCACAATTAATTAATAAAAAAAATAATAATAAATAGTATGTTTGCAGCACGTTCCAGAGTGGAAGATACTCTCAGTATCGCCCTGGTGTAAGACCACCATTCAGAATTAAAAGTTGCTTGAAATGGCTTTAGCCGTTTGGTGACCAGATCTGAATAACCAGGTACTTCTTGACCTTCCTCTTCCCCACCTCCTTCCCCTACCCACTACTTTCAGCCTCATAACATACCTCGATTGGGGATGCCACAGTCTCACTGGCTCCAGACGGGAGCAGTTAGGACTCTTGTGCGGTATTAACTAAAAAAAAAAAATATTCGTTGAATGTATAAAAAAAATATTATAAAGTCGTAAACATATTAACACTTCCGTACCGGACCAGGGGAACGCACTTACACTAACGAGAGTTTTACGCTGTATCTAAGTTGTTTTTTAAACCACATACTCAATAATTTAGGTAATCCTAGAAAAAATATTTGGTTATCGATCTGCATTAAAAAAATTAATATCGCATTACTACTTTTCTAAAAATTAAATAGTTTATAACAAATTCCGGCGAATAATCTGTGCCACCCGCCCCCCTTCCCCTCTGTTCGGGCGTACCCCGTTCCTATCTGCTGAATGTATCGGGATAATTCTAAGCGATATCAAGTAATTTATAAGTTGTTAGTGGAAAGGACTAGATCGCGTTCGTTTACACTGCGCGTCTCGTTTGCTCTTTTTACAATGCTATAATGTTCGCTTGCCGGTCAAAGATCATTCGGTCTGAGTCGTTTTCGGTGAACGCCAATCGCCAGTCGAGATTCGGAAACAAGGTGTTATGCTGGCTATCGGCCCGCCTTCTCTGTTTTCTATGGAAAAATACACGCTATGGTCAAAATTCATTAGAATATTAATTATGACTTTATTTATCAAACGATTTTTAAAATGACTACTGAAATACGATGAATATACTTCCCTCTAATTATTATCATAACAAATTACAAAAAAATATGTCATTAAAACCCTTTAATAAGCAAAACAAATTGGGGTCCCCGAGTGACCCCTCTTCGGGTCATGTGTGATTTTCGTTCCGGGACGAAAAGGTTAAACAGAAATATTCTCAGGATTTTTTACCTATGAACTCTCGTAGGAAGTTAAATTTTGCGTTCACATTAAATATTTTCTATGAAGTTTCTTTTAAAAATGGTCTTATTTATATTATATAAAATAAAACTGAATTTTGATAAGTTGTGAAGTGTTTTATGTTCTTTCTGAACAAACTTTTGACACAAATTACGGTTGAGAAATGGCGGCACTTCAATGGATGATAATGGAATTTATACGATACTTACCAAAAATAAGTGCAGCCCCTCAAACACAGATACATTATTTATCTTAAATCCACCATACAAATTGTCTCGATTGTTGGTTTATTTATTAAACATACTGCATAGTCAATCACAGCCCGATCGGTAACTGGCCCAAAATGATATAATAACAGAACTTACACAGAACACGAAAAATAACTTCAAAAAATTTGATTTATTACTCAAATTTTTTGAAACAACCCGTTCTAAAGCATTTTAAACTGTTTACCACTCAGGTATGGTTTTAGGTTTTCACGGCCAAAAAGTATTTTTGTTATTGTTTTTGGGGGGTTATGCCGTGTTTCGCTAACTCCTTCTTTAGCCAACGTTTCGGACAGCGTTACAGTGTCCATCATCAGGGCAGATGAGCAAATGATATTGGTGAGAGTGTTTACTTAAGTGTGTCGAAGCGATACCGTGCTGCCAGCTCCATTTCTCTACGAGCTGGTGTTAGAAAAAATTCAGCATGGTTTTTTGCGTTTAGCTTTGGTGTAGCCGTCAATTACTGGATACCAAGAACTATTGAGCTTAGCTCCGTCGTCTCTGTTAATATTGATGAGGCAGGACCTGCCTTACGTCCATAATGTAACAGACAGAATTGCCAGGCTGTTGAGAAAAGAGAACATCAAGACGGTCTTCGGAACCACAACTAAAATCCAAGACCTACTGAGGTCGGCAAAGACTAAGTTTCCTCTGGAAACAGATGGAGTATATAAACTCAGCTGTTCCGGATGTGACAAGGTCTATGTAGGCCAGACAGAGCGAACGATCTCCAAAAGGATTTCGGAACACTTTCGTGCTTGTAAACTTGGCCACCCTGACAAATCGGCAATCGCCGAGCACTTAATCGAAACCGGCCATTACTTTGGATTTGTTCCTGAAGTCCTGGGAAGACCCAAAACTTACAGAGCACGCCTAATTACGGAGGCAATTGAAATCCATAAAAACCCCATCAATATTAACAGAGACGACGGAGCTAAGCTCAATAGTTCTTGGTATCCAGTAATTGACGGCTACACCAAAGCTAAACGCAAAAAACCATGCTGAATTTTTTCTAACACCAGCTCGTAGAGAAATGGAGCTGGCAGCACGGTATCGCTTCGACACACTTAAGTAAACACTCTCACCAATATCATCTGCCCTGATGATGGACTCTGTAACGCTGTCCGAAACGTTGGCTAAAGAAGGAGTTAGCGAAACACGGCATAACACCCCAAAAACAATAACAAAAATGTTTACCACTCATTTTATCTATGTACTGTTTGTTCTAAATTTGTTAAAAAAGTTTGATAGAATTTTGTACTAGAATCGCCACCCTGAGTGCCCTCAAATTGTAGCACTTTAAAATATTGTGTCGGTTGAAATGATTGTAATTAGTTAAGACAGAAAAACACCAGAAATCTACATTATTTATACGAAGGCTATAATAACATACCTCAAAAATAACAAATCAATGTTAGCAAAATACTATTCTTCTGAATGGATTCTGTATAATTTATATATGCTTTACTTCATGACTCCTGTTCAACAAAATTATAGTAGTAAGTTCCCGGCATGCGTTGCAATGCCACTTAAATAAAATTGTTTCCCCTCCCTCCGCTTTCCTATTTCCCCGCCTTCCCCACTTCCTCCACCCCCTTTCTGCGAATTTCTCCTCCCATAATCCCCCCGCCCTTCCCAGATTCCCCTCACCCTCCTGCCTACTCTCCCTGCCGCTAAACTACATGAAATACACTAATTCTTCAAACAACTCGCGCTCCAACTATTGCAAATTTTTATACAAATTTCATAACGAAAGAGCTTACCAGTGTACATAGAAGCCTTCGCGGGCGTGCACACAACGTAAATAGTATAGGAAATAATTTCATAACGCCAGAGCTTACTATTATATATGAAAACCATTGTGGTCATATGTTCATCAAATCGCCAAAGTTTCATCGTAATCGGACGACTGGTTTAGGAATGCGTAAGGCACAAACAAACAAACTAACGCAAAAATACATTCATTTTTATATACATAGCTATCACATGTTCGTAAAAACCCGTATAGGCGTAAATATATTTCAAAGTTATTCAATTTCTTGAAAATTTATTTTTTCACGTCTGTCTTTCTTAACAGGGTACTTAATTAGTCTCAATTCACATAGGTCCCTCATAAATCTTTGAATTTTCCTTACTGGCATGGTGAAAAATACCATGTAAACGGTGTCAAAAAGAGAAAACTCCACGATTTTTATTCAAATCTATAACCTAACCTAACCTAACCGTTCAAAATTTGAGAGGATCACATCGTAAAATATTATTGATTTCGTTTTAAATATTCCAAAAATCTTCCATAATATGTATAAATGAAAAATGTTTGCTTCTGTCTATGTATGTACGTATGCTATGCGTTGCTAAGCCGTTCATCCGATTGCAATGAAACTTTGGGGATTTGATGTGTGCATGCCCGTGATTCTTACTATATACAACAGTGAGTTCTGGCATCATACAATTACGCCTTCGTCAATGGCATCATAATTAGTCTTATGGTATAACCATTTCTGGTTAATGTCTTCTTCTAAAGTTTTCATCTGTCCCGACGAACGCATGGTGATTGTACCGAAACTCCTCGGCATGATGTATTATACTAAAGTGACGTACATTTTGAGTTAATTGATCAACGTAGCTTCACAATTTGTTTACTAATCCAACATATTTAAAATAAAGTGGAACCTCCACGCTGCCTTGCGGTACACCTTTAGAGTTAATTCTTAAAGACAGGAAATTACTTAAACGCAAAGACAACGAAAATTCGAGGAAAGGTCACAATTTTTCCAATTCAATATATTGTTTTATTTATTACATTGTTTTTGATAAGAATGTGTCCTTACTGGGGGGTATCCTGTTCTTAGATCACATTGTGTTTGTTTTCGTAATTTGTTTTTGGGGTGTTATGCCGTGTTTCGCTACCTCCTTCTTTAGCCAACGTTTCGGACAGCGTTACAATGTCCATCATCAGGGCAGATGTGTAATTGTTAGTGGGGAAATGTGTGCTTTACTTGGAAGCAATACCGTGTTGCCAGCTCCCCTCCACTACGAGCTGGTATTACAGTATAGTATAGAACAGTTGTAGATTTCACTTGTCTCCGTAATCCTGTGTGGAACCAGTTCCAATAAACCTGTTCCTTGAAACCACTGTCATCTAGTGATCCCTAGTCACCGGTAGAAAGTAGCCGAGACAGGCAATGGCGTAGGAATTGGTTCCGAAGTGGCACACATTTCACCACTAACAAGTACACAATTACACATCTGCCCTGATGATGGACACTGTAACGCTGTCCAAAACGTTGGGTAAAGAAGGAGGTAGCGCAACACCCCAAAAACAAAAAACGAAAATACTTTTGGCCTAGAAAATCTAAAAATTTATCCCAAATTGTGCATGTTTTTGTGTTTGCATTATAAGGTAATACATATTTTAAAATACTACAAGAGGAAAAAATATAAAGTTACATCTAAAAGAAAGCACAATACAGGCTTTATTCTATATATATTATATTGAAGTCGTTTATTTTTTTAACGTTTTTTATTGCAAGAGGCTGTAGATTAAATAATTTTATGGAGAAGTATTGCATATTTTTTTGTCCAAAAGTCGTTTAATTGTTTTTTTTTTACATGAGCTTCACACAGGAGGCCCCGAGAAAAATAATTTCCCTCAGGGCCTATGTTATCTTTGGGGATGCTGTGTGGAGGATTTTTTTAAGGAAAAGGAGGAAAGGAGAGTTCTGGGAATCAGTGTGTCCGGGCCATCCGCCTCCAAGACCTTGACAAACCTCACCCCATGAACCCGGACACCCCTGCTAAATCACCAAACGTAGCGAAACACTTGGGGTGACCTATGGTAGAGGTGTTGGTTGTCCAATAAAGGTTCCCGAGGCGGCGGTACCCATTCCCGCCTCCCAAATTGAAAGTTGTTGGTTGGTGGAAGGCGTGTTGTAATGTGGATCTTGTGAATCGGCCCGAGTTTATCTGTGTAAAGTTATTCTGGTGAGAGTAACTTACGTAGAGATTGAGAGAGTTAGTTTATGGTGATTTATTTTTGGGGTTTCATGCCGTGTTGGGCAACCTTCTTCTTTAGCCATAGTTTCGGGCAGCGTTACAATGTTTGATCAGGGCAGATGTGGCTTGATGATGAATAATACAAAGAAGGAGGTCGCTTAACACGGCACAAGGCCCTTAAAATAAATCAAAATAATTATTTTAGGACACCGTATCGAGAGTTTTACGCTGTATCTAAGTTGTTTTTTAAACCACATACTCAATAATTTGGATAATCATAGAAAAAAATTATTTAGTTATCGATCTGCATTAAAAAATATAATATAGCATTACATCTTTTCTAAATATTAAATAATTTCTATCAAATTCCGGCGGAGAATCTGTCCCGCCCGCCCCCCTTCCCCTCTGTTCGGGCGTTACCCCGTTCCTATCTGCTGGACGTATCGGGACAACTCTAAGCGATAGCAAGTAATTTCTAAGTTGTTAGTGGAAAGGACTAAATCCCGTTCGCTTACACTGCGCATCTCATTTGCTCTTTTTACAATGCTATAATGTTCATTTGCCGGTCAAAGATCATTCCGTCTGATTCGGAAACAAGGAGTTATGTTGGCTATCGGCCCGCCTTCTCTGTTTTCTATGGAAACATACGCGTTATGGTCTAAATTCATTATGACTTTATTTATCAAACGATTTTTATTATGACTGCTGAAATAGGATGTATATACTTCCTTCTTATTATTACCAAAACAAATTACAAAAAATATTTCATTAACACCCTTTAATAAGCAAAACAAATTGGGGTCTCGGAGTGACCTCCCTTCGGATCATGTGTCATTTTTTTCTTTCCGGGACGAAAAGGTTAAATTCAAAGTATTTCTTTGTTCACTACAATTCATATATCCGTGGGGTTGAACATTTTAACCCTATTAGTAATTATTTAGGTTCGAGGCCGTATTGGCCCGGCAGCTAATGTGGAATAAACTAGTAATTTGCTGTGAGCCGCAGTGTCAACACGAAACACGTCACGGTTTAATTTATTTAGTATAGGTACAATTAATATGTATGTGTTGCAGATGATCGATTTCCTAGTAGCTAGTGCGTACTGAAACATATTTGGTTGAGGGGAACGATTTCATACAGAATTTAATTTGGATTTCAGGCCAAAATACCCAACCAAACTGAATAACAATAACGTTGTGATTTGAAAATCGATGAAATGAAAAAGCGGCAATAAAAAGAGACAAATACATATATCTGTAGGATTAAGCTGTAAAATAATGAGGAAGTGTAATGCTTCGTAGCCTCCCACACATTAACTCCACACAGGAGGCCCCGAGGAAAATATTTTCTCTCAGGGCCTATATCATCTATGAAGATGCTGTGTGGAGTGTGTTTTGAAGAGAGGAAGGAGTGAACATGGGTCTTGAAGAGACCCGTGTTGAAGAAGGGAGGAAACAGAGGCTGACAAATCATTCCACAACCGAGCTGTTGAACTTAAGAACGAGTCATAGAAACGACCCGTTCTCATGTGACAAATGTCAACCGTGTACAAATGTTGGGAGCGTGTTTGGCGTGTTTCCTGACTATGCACCGGCGCCTGTTTGTTGTCTGAATGTTTCACTTCTACCGCATGTGAATTGCACACGCTAATTTTTTGAAGTGAAACTTTTTAGTACCGTTGTCAATTTAAACTCGATGAAATGAAAAATAGCTACACTAAAAAGAGACAAACACATACTACATCTGTGGGGTTTAGCCGTGAGAGAATGAGATATAAAAATCGGTATCCTCTTTGTGCGGTGCTTCGTAGCCTCCGCCTTGTCTATTCTAGTTTTCTGAATGTTGCATTCTACCGCGTGTGAATTGCACACTAATTTTTTGAAGTGAAACTTCTTTAGTACCGTTGTGATTTGAAACTCGATGAAATGAAAAATAGCGATACTAAAAAGAGACCAACACGTACATTTATAGGATTTAACCTACAAGAGAAAGAGAAAGACTAATCGTTGTCCTCTTTGTGCGGTGCTTCGTAGAATAAAATGTAAATTAACATTTAAACTTGGTAACAATATTATAATAAATAAACCGTACAATTATCCTACTCCTGATACTCTGCATTTGTCTCATTCTCTCGATGTTTAGTTTTTTGGAGGTTTCACTTCTACCGCATGTGAATTGATACTCTGATTTGTTTTAAATACAAAGGTGTAGCAAATATCTAGTACGGATATGTGCTACATTATTTATTTTGTTTTTTAAATTATAAAATATAGGCCATTAAGAATTTATTTTTTTATTTTTACTATTTATGAATAATTTGGGTACCGCCGCAACGAGAACCATTTATTGGATAATGTCGTGGGGTGACCTATGTAATGGGGTGAACAATGTCATGGGGTGACCTATGTCATGGGGTGACCTATGCCGTGGGGTGACCTATGTCGTGGGGTGACCTATGTCATGGGGTGACCTATGTCGTGGGGTGACCTGTGTCACCCCGTTTCATAAAGTTGGGTGAGTAAGCGAGGGTGCCTGAGTTCACAGTTGAAGGGTGAGATTTGTCCGGATCTTGGCGGCGGGTGCGTCTGCCCACCAACTGCGTTTGAGGCCGGATCGAAAGAGATTGGTTAATGGAGATCTTTCGACTTCTGAAGCAAGGCTCTTTCGAAACATTGCCTTGCACCGCACTGAGAGGGAGGGATTCATACACACATCACCCATAAACACACCGACCCCCAGATTCCATCCCATCCCTAATTCCGTTTTTCCTTAAAAATTCTCTCCACACATCATTTGCAAATATGACAAGCCCTGAGGAAAATTATTTTCTCCAGGGCTTTCTGTGTAGAGCTAACGAAAAAAAAATACATTAGAAAATTAAAAATAAAAATTCGAACAATTAATAATTTGAAAGTACTTAAAGAGCCAAGGTCTTTATCAAGTATAATTAATTAACAAAATTATTAATGGATAATTTTTTTTACTTCTTTAGGAGGTAGGTATTTTTTAAATTTTAAATTGATGTTTTTATTACGATGACTAGTCGAGAAGTTATCAAACTGTAATTAATGAATTTTTAGGAAAATTGTTAGTGTTGAAGCTGTCAGATCTGAAAGTAACGGAGTGCATTTTTTAAATTAATTATTAGCGACTCGCAAACGAAACATGAAACAGAACAAGATATCCAAAAATAAACAAATCAGAGTGTGCAATACACACGCGGTAGAAGTGAAACTTTCAGAAAACTAAAGCAAACAAGAGTGAGAAGGCTACAAAGCACCGCACAAAGAGGAGACCGATTAAACTATACTATTCTCTCGCAGGCTAAATCCTTCATCATAAGTTCTCAACGTGGGCAATAAAGCCCCCTTTGGTGGCGTTTCAGACTTTCAGGCGAGCGGTAGAAGACCGAGAAAAAAATAGGGGGCGTTGGAATGGCATAGTGAGAGCGTAGATAGGTAAAAAATTATGGTCTAAGAAAGACAAAAAAAAAACACGCTTATCAGGTACTAATAATGTAACATTATTATTATTAAGAATTGACACTATACCATGAATACAAGAAGGAATGAAGTATCAACCCGGTACTTAAAGAATAAAATAATGTTTTTTTTTTAAATTTACTAAACCAAAAGGTAAAACAAATAATTTGATACATTTTTAATCGAATTATTGTTTCCGTGCCTGTAGAGACCTCCCCTCATCCCCCCCTCTCCCCAACAGTTGTTTCAGATTCGCGACAGATAGTAAGTAAAAAAAAATTGGGGGGGCGCTAGAAAAAAAATATATTCTCAAAGTGGGCGGTGGGCAAAATAGGATTGAGTACCTATGCTTTAGATTAATGTGATTGTCTCTTTTTTGTGTCGCTATTTTTCGTTTCATCGAGTTTCAAATCACAACGGTGTTAAAGAAGTTTTCTCTTCAAAAGGTAATAGTTTGAACTCGAAATCGAATCCAGAATCTCTTGTATTACCAGGATACTCGGCCATTAGAACCTACATTTTTTCTGTCATTTTTGTCGATTTCAATTTCAGAAATAACAATACTATCTTAAACCTTTTTTTCCCATATTTTTGGCAGCTATCTTTTTGATTGATTACAGAGTTATTTAAGGAATTTTAAACAAGATAACGTCTCAGATGAACAGAATCGAATTTGTTTATTTGGTACCCCTGTTCACTTTTTCTAAGAGTGTAAATAATTTTTTTAAATTTGTTAATGGAATAGTTTTTTAAGGTTGTAACAATCAATGCAATGTGTATTATCATTACGTTACCTTTTTATTTTTCTGCATCTTGTTCTCTTTCATGTTTCGTTTAGATTTATTGGTTTTTTCTCGTATTACGTTTTTTCTTATCGGTATTACGTTTCAAGTAAATCTTTCATTTGTTAACCACGTAACGAAATTTTCTAATAAGGTTTTACGAATATTGGGATTTATAATTAGGCTAACTAGAAATTTTAAAAATATTAAGTGCATTAACTATTATATTTTGCTTTTGTGAGAAGACGACTTGAATACAATTCTACCGTTTTTTTTTTTTTTTTACATGAGCTCCACACAGGAGGCCCTGAGGAAAATAATTTCCCGCAGGGCCTATGTCATCTTTGGGGATACTGTGTGGAGGGTTTTTTGAAGGAAGTTTAAGGGTTTTAAGGTTTAAGGAAAGGAGTTTAAGGGGCGGGTAAGAAGGAAAGGGGTTTAAGGGGTGGGTAGGAAGGAAAGGGGTTTAAGGGGTGGGTAGGAATCTGGGGTTCAATGTGTCCTGGTCATCCACCTTCGAGACCTAGACAAACTTCACCCCATGAACCCGGGCACCCCTGCTAAATCACCAAACGTAGCGAACCACTTGGGGTGACCTATGGCAGAGGTGTTGGTTATCCAATAAAGGTTCCCGGGGCGGCGGTACCCATTCCCGCCTCCCAAATTGAAGTTTGAAACCCAAATAATAATATTCATGTACAAGTTTTTGATAGAATAAAAAAACTGGCTATTCTAGAAATCATTTAGAATTACGAAACTCTTCTAAATGATAAGAATATGCTTAATTTGCCAGACAGAAGGATTTTTTACTTATTTTGTATGTCTATATTAAATATTAAATGATTTAGTTGATTAAATTGAATCTACTACGTAATACTAAAAGTCAGGATTTATCTCAGGGCAGAAAAACAAAAAAATGATTCTAAAAATATTAAAATTGTAAAAGATGAGATTGCGTTCTTCCTCACCTGATCGCTTCAAATAGCGAAAGCCTTTTAAAGAGAATACAATGGTCCCACAGGATATTTCAAAGCCCCTTTTCCTTGGAGACTTCCTTCCATTTATATTCCCCATAAAAACCCACACAATATGTGCACATTCAAACTTCCCAACGTTTATATTGTACTCTGCAAATCGATACTCTGTTATCGAGTAGCTATGTAAAATTGACTTCAGAATTAATTCACAATTTAAATTCAATATTCTTCACGGTACGATGATGGATTTAGAAGTTTGTTGTGGGCGTGTTAAGTGTACCCGAAGTTAGGTTATTTTTTCGTTCTTCTGTTGAAATATTCATCTAGTGTTTTCAATTATAATCGAAATTCATTTATTGTGTAAAGAAGCGAAGCTCTCAGTCCACAATAGAGTGTTGATACCAATACTGATGAAAATAGAATAAATGCTGTATAAATGAGATCCAAAATAAGTATGTTTTTTATGTGAATTTTGCACAAGAGTCCCAATTGTAACAAATCGTCTGGAGCCGTTGAGATATGGCATCCCCAATTGGTTTATGTTGTGCAGCTGACGGTAACGGGGAAGGAGAAAGCGATGGCAAAGAGGAAGGTGAGGAAGTACCTGGCTATTCAAATCTGGTCAACAAATGAGTACTTTCAAATTAGGACGCGGTTGTAGGTATTGCCCCCCTGGGAGCCATTTATTGCATTACCGCTGCTATGGTCACCCCATGTGGGTCGCAAATTTCAGTGGGTGATATAGCAGGGGTGTTGGGTTCTCAAAGTGAGGTTTGTCCGGGCTTGGTGGAGGATGCGTCTGCCCACCAGCTGCACGGCAGGCCACAGATGGGAGAGAATGGCTGAGTGGGTGTGTACTGCTAGCTTCCCTTTGGATATGTTTTGATATCGTCAACGGCATCCAATCTTCCATTAATAAAGTTACCAGCATTTACCCTTCTTTAAAGATACTTTATCAGCCTTTTTATCTCTCTTAAACATACTTCCCATACAAGTATAAAACTAAAACAATTTTTATTTTCAGATAAGTGATTTGCAAATTTCTTAAAGTAATATTATTTAAATTAAAAAAGTGTTTATTTAATAATAATCAATTATAGTTTTATTATTTATGGATAACAAATTTTAAGAGAACCAGATAACTCCGTCCCGCAAGGGTAAGCGGAGAAAAATTTCAGCTTCAAAAAGGACACAGAAGAATTCAAAATTTCGATGAAGGGTAAGTTTGAAATCAAATATCTTTTAATTAAAAATATTTTTTGTACTTATTTCTACAGCTTCATTAAATTTTCATAATTCCTCTATCAATAAAGAACTCCGTTGAAAAATATTATGGCTTTAAAAAAATATGTTCATATAGACCAATAAACACTGATTCTGTATATATAAGTTTCATTAAATAATATTAAACATAGAGTTTTCAAAAAATTATAAAAAATACCATTTTAAAACGCGTCATTAAAACACACTGTCAAGTTGGTATTATTGGATTTTTAGTGCTAACGTCACCGCGTCCATAATTCTCCAGTCACCTGGTCATAGTTGTATTGAAATGTATGACAAGCCATTAAACATTCCGTGTTATTAGTTTATATAGATTTAGACACATATTTGATGTTTTTATTGAAACATTATTTAGGCCTTAATAATTCAGTATCAAAATTAGAGTATCTCTATTAGTTGATCTATCCATCAAAGCCAGAGTTTAGTTAGCCTCTCAGAAACTGGGCATACTGTACAGGGCCCGCAGATACTTTAATAGTACACAATTGTTAACCCTGTACAAATCGCAAGTGCACCCCACGGTTGATTTGGAAGCCACCTATGGTCTGGAGCCCCAAAATACTTAAAAAAAAACCCTCGACTCTTTG
Source organism: Glyphotaelius pellucidus (assembly GCA_936435175.1). Classification (NCBI taxonomy): domain Eukaryota; kingdom Metazoa; phylum Arthropoda; class Insecta; order Trichoptera; family Limnephilidae; genus Glyphotaelius; species Glyphotaelius pellucidus. The sequence goes on from OW386565.1 coordinate 1,588,830, forward strand.
TCTAGTCGGAAAACACGCCAAACACGCGCCCAGCATTTGTACACAGTTGACATTAGTCACATGAGAACGGGTCGTTTCTACGACTCGTTCTTGAGTTCAACAGCTCGGCTGTGGAACGATTTGCCAGCCTCTGTGTTTCCTCCCTTCTACAACATGGGTCTCTTCAAGACCTCCACACAGCATCTTTAAAGATGACATATGCTTCCTGTGTGGAGTTAAAGTAAAAAAAAATATATTATTTAAAACATTAAAAAACTTCAAACTGTACAAAAAAAATCGTAATGCTCCTCGCAACCCTCCGATTTGGAATTCAAAAATTGCGGACGTCAAACAGCTGATTCGGCTGATCTCCCGACAGTAGAGTTTGGAGCGGTACGTGCCCCGCGCCACTACAGGCCGCCGCGCAGAAAAGTAAAGACCGAATCAAAGATACCGGCTTACGGCGCAGTTCGCTGTTAGACCTTTCTGCGCGGCGGCCCGAAGTGGCGCGGGGCACGTCCCTCTCCAAACTACGTGTGGGGGAGACTTTCATTTGCCTACATATAATATTAATAATGCTGATCGTGCAACAATAATAAATTGTTTATCAGGTGCGGTCACAAATGTTTTATTACATTTGGTACAATACAATAACAGTAGCGATGAGATGTTGACATTTTAACTTTTGTTTTTCTATATTAAAAGCATTAATCTTGAATAAAAAAGGGCCTCGACTTCTGACACCTCCACTGATTTTCCATACAAAATGACAACACATGTTGAAAATAACTAAAACTTTTGGTCATGATGACGTCACACGATTCACACTAGATACGCTGGTTTTCGGGGATCTTGAAAAATTAAAACTTTGACATTTATTTTAACTATTAAAACTAACTACAAAAATAATAATAAATATGCATTTATTTAAGTTAGAATGTCATTTATTCATTAAATAAAATTAAAAATTGTACTGGAGTTCCTTATTCCATGCCTCACTGGCATACATCAAGGTTGGAACCAGCACTCTATTGCTAGAATGGACCGCCAGCACAGCATTCTTTACAATAAGACAGTAAATTTCGTTCCAGTTTATTGCTGTCTTGTGTATTTATATCTGATTGTCTCATTCAGTGCTATATATTACGTAAAACAGTGATTCACAACCCGCGGCCCGCGAGCCCTTTTCGTGCTGCCCACCAGGTTAAGCCCCCTTCCCGAATTTCTACCGTTGTATAACATATATATCTCTTAACTATCCTGAGCAATTAACCAGTGGCCGAGAATTTAAATTTTATCCAACGATGATCTTGCAATTGTACCCTTGCGACGGTACAGGGCGGTTCCGATGAGAAAGATTAATTATTCTCCATACCAGCATTTTAACAAAATGACTATTTTTTTTTTTTAAAGAAAGACAAACATTCCCGGGTTACGAATAACCCAACAATGTTTGAAAATCTCCTACAACCACCGCAGAAAGCCGAAAATATTGCTTGTGTTGTGATGGAGGACTTAGCCAGTCGAGGAATCGAACACGGAACGCCCGGGTGAAACCCAAACGCGATGCCCACTCAACCAATGACTGGTCAACTATATATCGACTATATATCGACTATATGATGAATGTAAGTAAGTCCAAAGTCATGGTGTTTGAAAGAGAAAGTACGAGAACAGTGTGTGATATAGTTGTGAACGATGAATACTTGGAGCAGGTGGATGAGTTTGTGTATCTGGGTAGTATGTTTACGAGAGATGGGAAGGCTGATAGAGATATCGAAAGAAGGGTAAATGCCGGTAACTCCGTTAATGGAGGACTGAATGCCGTTGGCGCTAATAAAAAACTGTCAAAAGGAGCGAAACTAGCAGTCCACAATGGAGTCCTGGTACCTACCCTGATGTATGGCAGTGAGGCATGGAACTGGCAGAGGAAGGATGAAAGTAAACTGAATGCTGTAGAAATGAGATCCCTGGGGCGTATGTGTGGTAAAACCATGTATGATCGTGTGAGAAATGTGGAGATCCGCAAAGAATGTAAGGCTGATGTAAGCATAATGAGTAAGATTAAGAAAGGGACCCTCAGATGGTTTGGGCATGTAGAGCGAATGAACGAAGAAAGTAGTGTAAGAAGAATATATGACGCAAATGTGAATGGTAGAAGAAGTCGGGGACGCCCGAGGAAGACATGGCACGATCAAGTGAATCAGATACTTGAGTCGGGCCATGTCAAAAGCCAGAATAATAGAAGAGTATGTATGAGACGATGTATGAATGTGAGTGAAGCAAAGAGTGTGTGTCAGGACCGAGTTGTTTGGCGGTCCGTCCTCTCTGCCTACCCCTGCGGGGAAACGGCGTGATGGTTAGTTAGTTAGTTAGTTATATCGACTATATATCGATTTTATTTCTTTACTTTATGTAATTATTGTTTGATCTGAAGTATTTATAGTTTTTTAATAATGTATAAGCAAAATAAGCCAGTATTTTTTTTTAAATGTTTTTGTTTGTAAGACCGTAAATAAATAGACAAAATTAAGTATTTTCGTTACAAAACAAGGGCGCGGATCTTTTTTTAATGATTTTATTTGAACTAAAATTAAAATTGTGGAAAAGTGATTTTCCGAATAATTTATTGATTTATTTTACTGCATGATTAAATGATTTAAAATATATGTTGTAAAATACAAAATTTTGTTTGAAAATTTAACAAATCTGAACGCTAAAAAAATCTTCAATTTATCCAAAAAATATTTTTTTGTTTTAATAATGTAATGTGATCAATCCAACATTGTGATTATGCATTAAACTTTTTGCTATATATGTTTTTTTCATTTATAAAAACACTGTTTTAGAAACGTCGAAAGGCTCCCAAATTCTCCCAACCATCTGGAGCCAGTGAAAGTGCAGAATCTTGAAATAACACAAATTAATTTGATTTGAACCCGCGACCTTTGACTTGCTAGTGGAGAGCCTTCAGTAAATTTATGACAACCGACTGCAAAAAAAAACATGCTATATTGTGTGTACCATACCATTTATATTTGTGAAGCGGGTATGGGTACCGCCACCTATGCCATAGGTCATCCCATGTAGTTCACTTCGTTTTGTGACTAATCAGCGACGACCGGATTCATCGGGTTAGGTTTGTCTTCGGGAGAGACTAGTTGTAGGAGAATTTTGACCTCTCCAACCGGACTCTCTCGACCCATCGCCTTGCACCGCAGTGGGAGGAATGGATTCATACTTCCGCCACTCCTGGTGACTTTATTTTCAGTTTACAAACCACCCGTCAGGCTGTTCTTCCCAGAACTCCTTCTTTTCCGTAAAAAGACCCAGCATCTCCAAGAATACGTAACTAACTCAGGTATGGGGGCTCCATCGAAGCCAGAGTGAAATAAGCCTCCCGAAAATGAGCGTATTGTACAGGGCCCGCAGATACTTTAAAAGTTCACAACTACTGTTAACCCCGGTTGAATTTGGCAGCCACCTTTGGTCTGGATCTCCAAAATACCTGAAAAAATCCTCGACTTTGTGCAGAAACGGGCGGTTTTTTATGGAAGATGCTCCGTTAAATTAGCGTCATTGATCCCCTCGGCACCGATGCTTAGTCGGGAAACACGCCAAACGCGCGCCTAACATATGTATATGGTTGACATTTGTCATATTAGAACGCTTCGCTTCTTCGACTTGTTCTTGAGTTCAACAGCTCGGCTATGGAACGATTTGCCTCGGTGTTTCCTCCTTCCTACAATATGGGTCTCTTCAAGTTCAATGTTCATTCCTTCTTCTCCTCACAAAAACCCACCACACAGGAGAGAGAATTTTTTTTTGCCAGGTTAGGTTTGTCTACATAGGTCTTCAGGAGGCCTTTTGACCTCTCCTTCTGAACTCTCTCATCCCATCGCCTTGCACCTCAGTGGAAGGGATGAATCCATACTTCCGGACACATTAACCACCGATCAATAACACCCCTCATGCTGTTTCTATCCTTTCCATAAAAATAACCTACACACAGCATCCCCAAGAATAACGTAGATCTTGAGTGAAATTGTTTTTTAGATGGAGCTAATGTAAAAAAAAAACAGAGTATGCAATTCAAACTTGGTAGAAGTGAAACCTTCAAAAAACTAAAGTAGACAAGATTGGAGAGGCTACGAATCACCGCACAAAGAGGAGACCGATTATATTACATCATTCTCTCGCAAGCTAAATCCTACAGATGTTTGTCTCTTTTTAGTGTCGCTATTTTTCGTTTCATCGAGTTTAAAATCACAACGGTGCTAACGAAGTTTTCACTTCAAAATCAGACTGCTCAATTCACACGTGGTAGAAGTGACAAGACAAGAATGGGGAGGCCACGAAGCACCGCAAAAAGACGAAACCGATTATACCATCTCATTCTCAAGCTAAATCTTTGTCTCTTTTTAGTGTCTCTTGCTTCCGTTTCATCGAGCTTCAAATCACAACGGTGCTTAAAGAGTTTTAACTTCAATAAAACTTTCTGCGGCCCGCGAACAAATTGAAAAGGAAATAAATTGGCAATCGGCTGTAAAGATTGATTATTACTGATGTACAATATTGGACCGAAGCCAACGAGATATCTCCGCGTGATCGATTCTGGTATCGCTTGATTGGTTTTATTGCAGATTTTACTGATTTCAGAATAACATGGGTATTAATAAATTGCTTTAACAGGGTGGCCGAGATATCTGTATATTTATTACAGTCGAAATTCTTAAGAGGAACGTGTGCGCGGCCCATTTCTGCCAGTTTCATACAAATCTTAGATTTGGATTTCAGATCAAAATACCCAACCAAACTGAAAAAATTATTTTTGTTATCACATTACATTAACTCCACACAGGAGGCACAATAATTTCCCTCAGGGCCTATGTCATATTTTGAAGATGCTGTGTGGAGGGTGTTTTTGAGGAGAGAAAGGAGTGAACATGGGTCTTGAAGAGACTCATGTTGTAGGAGGGAGGAAACACAGAGGCCGGCAAATCGTTCCATAGCCGAGCTGTTAAACTCAAGAACGAGTCGTAGAAACGAGCCGTTCTCATGTGACTAATGTCAACCGTGTACAAATGTTAAGCGCGTGTTTGGCGCGTTTTCCGACTATGCATCGGTGCCGAAAGGATCAATTACGCTAATTCCTCGGAGCATCTTCCATTGTAATACCGTTAGAATAAGGACAGCATTCCCACCTGACGCCTGTGTTCTAGAGATTGCAATCCGTTTGTTAAATTAGGATAATCTATCAAACGGACCGCCCGTTTCTGCACAGAGCCAAGGGGATTTTTCAGGTATTTTAGGGCTCCAGACCAGAGGTGGCTGCCAAAATACAACCATTGGACGCACTTGCGATTTGTACAAATGTGAGCTACTTTATTTATTTTTGCTTTAAATTATAAGATATAGACCATCAACTGATGATCTTTATGCCATTAAGACGAAGCCATAGTAAATAATGCAAAATCACACAAAATCATGTGTTTTTGTTTTGAAAATTTGATCGCTTAGAAATATTATAGATGCTTCAATTAAATAATGCGTGTAGAACATATCTTGGCCCTTAAAAATATCGGTCATTTTTTTTATAAGTCTTTTAATAAGCCTAGAAAAAAATAAAGTAACAGGTCTTTAAAAAAACACTTTCAAGTGCAAACTCTCCTACTTATGAACATCTTTTCGGATATAATTTTATTGCTTATTGTAGCAAATTTAGTTTTTTTTATGATAATCGCAAAAAAAATTGATATTTACGCCCGATATTCACAAAATAAAATAAAATATGCATATTTGCGTTGTTATTTCACAATACGCCTGGCAGCCGACGAATGTGGATTTTCAAAGTGACTCTTATGTCGTTCACCGAAGGACTACTGGCTTGTCACACCCCATTTCCATTCAGAAACACCCTGGCCGGAGCAGGGAACAGACGTGTGACTCCACGTCGCTCGGTTCCGTGAAATTAATTTTAAATTTCCTTGTTGTTACAATGAACAATGTGTAAAAAAGGAATTAATTTTTTTTTTAGGTCTTTACGAAATCAACCTGTAAAAAAAATTCTCAAATACCTTTTTCAACCGTTCCAAAAGCTTTTTCTCAAATATTTTTAAACTCCTCCCACAATGGGCGTGAATTCCGACTTCTATTTTTCCCTGGACTATTGGATCCCCTTAATATACAGAACTGGTTATTTACTCAGGGAAGGAAATATTATAAAGAATGCCTTTTTTTTTTTTCAAGAGCGGAGACGGTTTACATAAATAATGTTCCCGTTAGCACTTAGGCCGTAGGCCCATTGTGCTATCTCCCATTTTACCTCATTCCTTTGACAGTAATCCAGTCCCTTTTACAAAGTTCACCGGGATTGTCATTGGAAACGAAGCTATGTCTTCTGGTTCGACAATGTGTCTTCCCAGGTCTCATTTCTCCTCGTCACTCCTTCGCGGTTCCCTGAAGGCCCCACGAAGGAAGAGGGCTTCATCTCTCCTCTCCACTCCTTAGTTCCCTGAAGGCTCCACGATGGAGAGTTCACCTCCCCTTGGTTCCCTAAAGGCCCCACAAGAGAAGAGCCCCACTCCACCTTGGCTCCCCGAGGGCCCCAGGAGGGAAGAGGACTTATCTCTCCTCTTCACTCCTCCTTGGTTCCCTAAAGGCCCCATAAGAAAGAGTTCACGGAGATGGCCTCATTTCTCCTCTTCACTCCTACATGGTTCCCTGAAGGCCCCACATGGGAAGAGGACATCATCTCTCCACTTCACTCCTCCTTGGTTCCCCAAAGGCTCCGTGCCGAAAGAGTGCCCTTCCCCTTGGTTCCGTGAAGGCCCCACAAGGGAAGGGTTCATGGAGGTGGCCTCAGCTCTCTTCTCCACGGCTTCTCCTCTTGGTTCCTCCTAAGAGCCCCAGGAAGAAAGTCCACAGAGGTGGCCTCAGCACTCCTAGGTTCCTAAAAGGTCCCTAGTTTTCGAATGGTCCAATTTTTTTGTCCCACGAGTGACCAGGGAAATAGAAGGTCCACTCCAGCAGAGCCCCGAATGTTGGAGTAAGGTCTAAATACTCCGAGATGCGACCTTGTTTCTCGGAGGCACCGTTCTTGACACTGTTCCCCAGGACATTCAGCCTGAGCACGGTAGCTCACACCTTGGCTTGGGATGGCTATTGCAGGTTTGTGTTTCCACTCCCTGAGCGATGGGTTCGCCACACTCCCTACGCTAATCCTTAGCCTTACATCTTAAAAACTGTTCTTATTTTTTCATATTTCTCGAGTAAAAAATCTTATCTCTAAATTAATTTTCAACCAAAACTTTATATTACGCTGATGCTTTTTTTTTTCATATTTTTTGACATTGTTCGTCCATTTCATATGCTGCCTAGGAATACTTGCTTTTGTTTTTTGGGGTCTAAGGATGGGTTGTTTTAAAAAAATTGATGGATTCATCAAATATTTGAAGTTGATTTTCGCTTTCTGTGTAGGTTCTATTCAAGTTCTGTTATTATATCGCTATAGGACAGCTGCTTCACAAAACTGAAATAATCACAGAACTTGAATAGAACTTACACAGTACGTGAAAATTAGCTTCAAATATTTGATGAATCCATCAAATTTTTTGAAACAACCCGTCCTTAGACTATCATTGTTCATCTGTATAGATGATTTATTCTTATTTTTTATTTCTATTATCCTTAAAATATTATTATTTGTTACTTTTATTCTTATGTGTTATTTTATTTTATTCTTATTTATACAAGATTCACCTAGTTTAACTCCTTTCCTGTATGTGATCATGTACTTAATACTAGTATGAATATTTTCCTTAATATGTATGCAATATGCTTGTACTTTCATCTACATATATATGGATGATTATTAATATTATATACTTAATATCTTATGAATCTCGACTACCATAATACGGGCATTTGCCTAGCTTGGTAGTCGAAATACCATGTAAAGCAATCCTGTAATAAACAAAATGAATAAAGAAAATTAAAAAAAAAAAAAAAAAGATTTTAGTGTTTCATGATTTTAGAGGCAACTTTGGCAAAATTATTTGTGAGAAAATGAAGTACAATAAATAATAATTTTACTGAAATTATTTTAGACATAAGGTAAAACACCGCATTTCTGACTCTGCTCCAATTTGTGGCATATGTAACACAAATTACGATTTTACCAACTGAAGTAACATTCCCACGTATATTGATATTAGCGCATCGAGAAAGTTGTTCCCCTCTTCCTCTAACCAATGTCTAGTCAAAGAACTATTTGACACCCATTTTAATCAAAATATTATTTAGTATATGATTTTGGTGATTTCGTGAAATCGCACATTTTTTCACCTTTTTCGGCGAGTAAACCAAATTTTACAAAAAGTGATGACACAGTTCACAAATGTTTTATTTATTGTTTTTGTATGTTTTTCAATAGATTATTGACCATATTTATACATTTAAAACGGAAAATTATATATTTCAATAGATTAATGATAGTTTGTGAGCGGTCAGAAATAGGTACCTGTTTTAATGGGTGACCATATTTCTGATATGTATGTCAGAAAATGATACACTTCCAAAAATCATATTCATATTTCTGACCGGTATGTCAAAAATTGATACTTATCATAATTTGGGGGGTTTTAATCCTGACATAAGAAGAACGGCTGCGCGACTTCTTTTATAATAAACTATATTTTGGATTTGAGGCGAAAATACCCAACCAAATCGAATAATTAAAAAAATGTACGAGAAATTTCTATTGCCGATAGTGTGATTTAATTTATTTGTTATTTTTAATATAAAATACAGGCCACTTAAGAAATAGTTTTTCTCATGATTTTAGAGGCAAATTTGGCAATGTTTTTCAATTTTGTGAGTACAAGGGAATACAGGGCATTGTTTGATATTTGGAAAAGTATGACCGCAACTGAGCTGTTCGGGGAATTTAGATATTTCGAATAAATCATCGGAAATGAATTCTGATAGTATTAGGGTATAGAACATTAGTGGATTGCTGACATGAATGACGAAATTATTTTGAATATCCCTATTGTTTTTTAAGACAGTGAAAATAAAATGGAAATACTACACGAGAAACGAAAAATCATCGAAAATGAATCTTGTCAGCAGGATGATAAAGAAAATACCCTAACTCCATTTAAAAATAGTTTTTTCTGGGCTGTTATTGATCGACCTTCTACTTCGTTCACTAAACGTGCAACGACAAAAATACCAACAGTAGTTAGTTCTGGCGAGTGCTTTGAATTTCATAAACGAAAACAACAGGCCAAAAAATGCTTAGAGCGAGAAAGGAGTACTAACAGTGATAAACTTAGGCAAAAGAAAGAACATGCTGCTAGCACTAAGAAATTTAAAAAAAGAGCTAAAATCAAAAAAAAAACTCAAACGATAAAAAAGGATTTGTTTCCTATTTTAATTGATTTAGAAATTGAAAACTACAATATATTGAATTCAACAGCTCGGCTATGGAACGATTTGCCGGTATCTGTGTTTCCTCCCTCCTACAACATGGGTCTCTTCAAGACCAATGTTCATTCCTTCCTCTCCTCAAAAAGACCCTCCACACAGCATCCCAGATGACATAGGCCCTGAGGGAAATTATTTTCCTCAGGGCCTCCTGTGTGGAGTTAATGTAAAAAAAAAAAAATCTTTTTTGAGGGTGCATATTTTCCCCGACAAATAAGTGCCGTAAAGAACAGAAAAAAGGCACAAACAAATTCTTTGTCATTATGTGGAAAAAAATTTTGGAAATGGCCAGAGAGAGTAGATCAAATGTGGAACAATATCGAGGATGTTATCGAAATAATTGAAGATCCTATATCTAGAAACAATCGAGGACAGTGTGAGGTACCAGAAATGAAGAAATGTGACAAAATAAACTAACAACTTTTAGTTTTGCATATGATAACTTTGTGATGGAACTCTAATAAATAATACAGTGTTCAATGCCTACTTGGTATAAACTTCCTAAATGCATGCTTGCTATAAGCTTCCTAAGTACCTATACTTTATTTTTTCTTTATTTGTTACCGTACCTATTTTAATTTAGATGTAATGCCTGAAGAATGCAAGATACGGTTAAGTTCCCTATTGGCGTAAAACAACAGACAAAATAATGCAAGCGATGTTTTATACTAAATAACAATGTTTTAATTAATTTTTATCCTTGTATAAATTTATAATTTTATGTTTAACAATTAATAAAAAATATATTTTAAATTTTATGTTTAACAATTAATAAAGTTTCTCCAAAATACCGATTTTTGTTTAAAATGTTGTCAACATAGCTTTGCAATTTATTTGCAGGTATGATCGAAATATCAATATGTATGTCGGATACTGGAATCACATTGATTTTGGTATGTCAGAAATACGAACAGCCGCGTCAATCAATAGGAACATATTGATTTTGCTATGTCAGAAATAGGTGTTTTGTTAGCATGTTACATTTTAAATGATTTTAAATATTTAACGGTAACAAATTTACCAAAAAGTAAGATTTCCCTATTTGAAATTGTACAATGTTTCCAAAAATTCAATAATACAAGTTTGATTTTAGAAAAAAATATTGAAATTCATGAAAAAAAAGTGATAGCTTAACATGTCAGAAATAGGGTGTTTTACCTTATAATGAAAAATAAAATAAAAAATAAAAATGAAGAGAATAAATCAAAAGCAAATTTAAAATGCAAATTACCTATTTACGGCGAAACAAAAATTTGTCGTTTATACATTAAATTACTACCCAAAAAGTGCACTTTTAACGATGTTTTATTTTTTTTGTATATGTAAAATAAATACAGTATAATTATTTTTTAAATGTTTTTCATTTATTCACAAAAATTTGCTTAAATCATGAAATGCTAAAATCTTTAATGGCCTATATCTTATAATTTAAAGCAAAACCTCCGCCCCGCCCCGGGAACCATTTATTTGATAGCAAAAAACTCTGCCATATTTATTGTTATCGAGTTTAATTTGTAGAACTCCATTTTAATTTTAATTTTTTTATACGTTCAATAAAATTATTATTTAATTTATAAAAAAAGTCAATTTTAAAAAAAGTTCTGCCGTGTAATTATTTTAAGGCGTGATAGCTGTTTCGCCTTCTGAAGGCATTATCAAACTGTGGTCATGCCACTCATAGACGAGGTATTCGGAATTATTTAATACCTCGTCTGTAATTTGGAAGGCGGGAATTGGTACTGCCGCCCCGGGAACCTTTATTGGATAACCAACACCTCTGCCATAGGTCACCCCAAGTGGTTCGCTGCGTTTGGTGATTTAGCAGGAGTGCCCGGGTTCATGAGGTGAGGTTTGTCTAGGTCTTGGAGGCGGATGACCAGGACACACTGAACCCCGGATTCCTACCCACCCCTTAAACACTTTTCCTTCCCAGAACTCTCCTCCCCTCCCTTTCCTTAAAAAAAAACTTTCACACAGCATCCCGTAAGATTACATAGGCCTTGAAGGAAATTATTTTCTTCAGGGCCTCCAGTGTGGAGCTCATGTAAAAAAAAGAATAATTAAATTATTGAATATACGATTATAAAAAAAAACCTCTGCCATATTTCACCCCATGTGGTTCGCTACGTTTAGTGATCTAGTAGGGTTTCCCGGGTTCATGGAGTGAACGTTGTCCAGGTTTTGGCGGCGAATGCGTCTGCCCACCAATTGCACAGCATGTCGGATCGGAAGAGAATGATTGCTTCTTTGATTTCTCCATCCGTACTCTCTCGGAACATCAATTGCGCCGCAGTGAGAGGGATGGATTCATACGTTCGTCACTCCTGGACACACTTTGATCCCCAAATTCCTACCCACCCCTCATACTCTTCCTTCTCAGAACTTCCTCACCTTTCTTTCCTCAAAAGACCCTAATAGAGAATGACAAAGGCCTTGAGGGGAATTAGAATAACCGGACAACATTTAAAAATCACCAACTACCACCACAGTAAGTGGAAAATAGCTCTTATTCGTGATGAAGGTCTTAGGCAGCGATGGTAATGTACGCAACGCAGGGGAAACAATTTATTTCTTACTATTATTATTATTTTTTTTTTATTAACTCCAAACAGGAGGCCACGAGAAAAATAATTTCCCTCAGGGCCTATGTCATCTGGGATGCTGTGTGGAGGGTCTTTTTGAGGAGATGGAGGAATGGACATTGGTCTTGAAGAGACCCATGTTGTAGAAGAAAGAAAACACAGAGGCCGGCAAATCGTTCCATAGCCGGAATATTGAACTCAAGAACGAGTCGAAAAATCGACCCGTTCTCATGTGAAAATCTTCAACCGTGTACATATGTTGGGCGCGCGTTTGGCATGTCTCCCGACTATGCACCGGTGCTGAAGGGTTCAATGACGCTAGTTCCTCAGAGCATCTACCATTGAAATACCGGTAGAACATGGATAGCATTCCCACCCGACGCCTGTGCTCTAAAGATTGCAATCCTTTCGTTAAGATGGGAGAATCTATCAAACGGACCGCCGTTTCTGCACAGAGTTGAGGGTATTTTTCAAGTATTATGGAGCTCCAGACCAGAGGTGGCTGCCAAGTTCAACCGTGGGGCGCACTTGCGATTTGTACAGGGTTAGCAGTTGTGTACTTTTAAAGTATCTGCGGGCCCTGTACAGTACGCCCAGTTTTTGAGAGGCTAACATAAGTCTGGCTTCGATGGAGCCCCCATACCTGAGCTGGTCACTTAGAGTTACACCAAGCATATTAATGGAGGGTCTGTTCGGAAGATTGCTTCCGTTGAAGGCCACTAGATTTTCTAATGTGAAACTAAAAATTAAAATGAAGTTCTACAAAAAATGAACTTAAAAACAATAAATCCACACAACTATAACGAATTTAATATTGATTTGTTCATATTATAATGGTTAGTTAGGTTTGTACCTGCGCATGTCCAACTGTGATTGCCTTTCCGTGTGTATTTATGTGGTGCATGTTTGGGAACCGTTAATAGTAAAACCTAGAGCCACATTTCTTTAATTTTTCACGTTCGAACTGATCGGAAAACGATTATAGAAAATTGCCGACGTTTTCATTACGAGTTTAAGGATAAAATACTATTTTAGAGGATATGTTTTATAATTGTTATCTTTTTTTAAATTAAGATGATGATCACCATCATTTTGATAGTAAGGGAGGCACAACGATTTTCACGAGACTTATTTATATATGAGTTGTTCCCAAAAACGAACAAAGTAGACTGACTGAAATGAAATGCTCCGTAGTTTTCTCTGGGTCTTCTACTGCCCCTCCCTGAAAGTCTCAAAAGCCCACAAGGGAGCGTTATTGCCCATGTTGACAACTTGCGGCGAAGACCTTTATAAAACCAAAGTTTCGGATCATATTAGAATTTTTTTTTAAACTTTTTGTAAATTATTATTTCATAGAATGAAACAAGTCAAGTCAGTAGTTCTTGGGTGGACTGCATAGAGATCACTATGAAAATCCAAATTCGTCAACTGCCGGCCATATTTTGAAATAAAAACGTGAAAAGGCATATTTTTTATTTTTTTTATTTTGTGGAGTTCGGGCGTATACAAGGTGTCCGAAAACTCGTAGTACAAGCGGAAAACTGGTGAATCCACATCACATAGAGAACCCAAATAAACATGAAGATTTTCAATTTAAGCATTTTTACAATTAAAATTTTAAAAATATTAAAAAATAATAAAAATTCGGTATTTTTGGGGTTAACGGTTTGACATTGGAGCGAAGATGCAACTCTAAAATTATTTATTTATGCTACTATTAATCTCTTTTCGTGTCCATAGTTTATTTATTTTCACCTTACTAATTTATTCTTCCACCTCTTCTAAAATTTCACTTCTTTTAAGCGTTGTGTCTTTCGTAGCAGTCCACCATTTTGCAACGGGCAGGGGCCAATAGGTAATTACTTGAAATTAATACGAACTCGCTCACTAATACTCGCTACTTGACTTCATACTGGACCAATTTGAACAAATCTTGTGAGATAAATGGATAGCACAGATGGGAACCTACTTAAATTATGTAGCAATGTTCCGTTTCCAATCACAAAACACACATTTAACATATATATTCTGCGTTGTGTATTCCACAATAATTAATCAAGCACTATTGTTTAAATATGAAAATAACACAAAAGTAATTCACAAACACACACTTTGATTTAGTTTACAATTAACGAAAGGATTGTTGATATTAAATGTCAACAGTGAACCGGCGTAAACTAAACTAATCTACCGTAAAAAAGTCCAGGAATCCCGGGATCCCCTTTTCAGTACGGTACGGAGCGGTGACACTACACTATAGTTCGTCTGCTCTTTCACGTGTTTATTGAACCGAGAAAAAAAGAGAGAGCTATTCTTTCGCAACGCAATTTGAACTACAACGTGCGTGAACTTGCATAACATAACAGTCAGCTGTGAATTTAACCTCTGCGCGGCCGGCTGTTTTATTTTTAATGATGGGAGATTTCAAAATAATGCAAAATAATCCGGATTTTTTTTTATTTTCTTTTAAATAGTTTTTATTACTTAGGTACTGTGATCGTCACTGATAATTAACAAGAATTTGACCAATAAAAAATTAAACTTCCGACTCGATTTACTCGAAAACGAAAGCTCAAATCAAAAAAAGTTATACTACAAAATCGATTCCAAATGTGATGTAGATTCTCCAATTTCCCGCTTGTACTACGAGTTTCCGGACACCGTGTATATCAATTTTTTTGCAATTATTATAAAAGAAACCGAATTTGCCACATTATACAATAAGACAATATCCAAAAAGGAGTTTATAAGTATGAAAGCTTGCACTTGAAAGTGTTTTTTATAGACCCAATACTTTATTTTTTTCTAGGCTTAATAAAAGACTTATCTAAAAAATATATCTATATTTTAAGGGCCTAAATATGTTCTGCACGTTGTGTTTAATTGAAGCATCAATAATACTTCTAAGCAATCAAATTTGCAAAACAATAACATATGATTTTGCATTGTTTAGTATGGCTTGTTGTATAAAATATTTTTGTTTTGTTTTTTGTTTTTGTTTGTTTTTTTATTTTTTTAAATTTTTATTATCAGTAATTTTAGTTAGAAAATACGTGAAGTAATCCATTTTTAATACATTTTAATGTTCAAATTTAAAACATAAACAAAAATCATATGTTTATTTCAATTTATAAAATTTGAAAGCGTAATTTTTCATCTTAAAACAGTTTTAGTTTTCAGATCCATTTATTTGGATTTTATTGCGACTCGAAAATATTTTGACCGGATTAAGGTAAAACAAAAAAGAAATTATCGGGTTATAATTTGATTTTTTTTTTTTTTTTAAATTATGTTTTCACAGTTTCGCTGCATCTTCTACAGAAGCACATATACTTTAAACCTACTAAAATTATTGATAACACGAGTCGGCGCTGTCTCCATCTGGTATCTACATTGCTGACGTCATGCGGAACTATTACAATGCGACCAGTCAAATTACAAATTCAGTGCTGTATCTAAGTAAATTTCACTATTTAAAATAGTCTAATCAATCTGTTTATAATATGTTTGTTGTAAAACTACACATATATCAGCGGTAACAATTAGTATCAACAACCATCCTCGCAGTCAAATTATGAATTCAGTGCTGTCTCTAAGTAAAATTCACTGTTTAAAATAGTCTACACCCTCTGTTTATTTAAAATGCTCATTATAAGACAAAACATAAATCAGCAGTAGCAACGAGTATTAAGCACAATTACCAGCCAAATCACGATTTCAGTGCTGTCTCTAAGTAAAATTCACTGTTTTAATTAGTATATGCCCTCTGTTTATTTAAAATGCTTATTATAAAACAACACACTGATCAGCAGTAGCAACGAGTCATCAGTAACAACAATCATCACCATTTCCAGTCAAATTACGAATTCAGTGCTGTCTCTAAGTAAATTTCACTATTTTAAATAAACTCTGATTATTTAATATGCTGTTAAATAACACATTCATCAGCAGAAACAACGAGTACCAACAACCATCATCACAATCAAATTAGGAATTCAGTGCTGTCTCTGAGTTAAATTCACTGTTTAAAATAGTCCAAGCCCTCTGCTTATTTAAAATGCTTATTGTAAGACAACACATAAATCAGCAGTAATAACGAGTATCAATAACAATTATGTCCATTACCAGCCAAATTACGAATTCAGTGCTGTCTCTAAGTAAAATACACTGTTTAAATAGTCTTAGCCCCCTGTTTATTTATTTTTATTTTATTTTTATTTATTTAAAATGCTTATTGTAAGACACCACGTAAATCGGCAGAGTATTAATAACAATTATGACCATTACTAGCCAAATTCCGAATTCAGTGCTGTCTCTAAGTAAAATTCATTGTTTAAAATAGTCTAATCAATTTGGGAGGCGGGAATGGGTACCGCCGCCCCGGGAACCTTTATTGGATAACCAACACCTCTGCCATAGGTCACCCCAAGTGGTTCGCTACGTTTGGTGATTTAGCAGGGGTGCCCGGGTTCATGGGGTGAGGTTTGTTTAGGTCTTGGAGGTGGATGACCAGGACACACTGATCCCCAGATTCCTACCTATCCCTTAAACCCTTTTCCTTCCTAGAACTCTCCTCCCCTTCCTTTTCTTTAGAAAAATCCTCCACACAGCATCCCCAAAGATGACATAGGGTCTGAGGGAAATTATTTTCTTCAGGGCCTCCTGTGTGGAGCTCATGTAAAAAAAAATAAATAATGACTCTTTTTTTTAATATGTTTGTTGTGAAACAACACGTAAATCAGCAGCAACAACGAGTATCAACAACAGTCGCCACCATTTGCAAGCTGTCGCTGCACGACGGCACTGATTTGATCACATGACACTTCAAATTCAATCGCGTGTCAACAATCGCGTGTAACAGAATACATGTATTTTTAAAGTACGTTTTCGTCGTTAAAATAATTGCGAAAATAATAAAACTCTCCAAAGCGCTTGAAATTTATTAGGGTACAAGTGACGTCATATGTAAACGGTTTTGCCGTTAACGCACGGGTTGGTATTTTTTTTTCATTAGCTCCACACAGGAGGCCCTGAGGAAAATAATTTCCTCAAGGGTCCACTATTCGAATTTCGACCGATTTCTTACATATCTCCCTTAAATATTTGAAGTTTTTAAGCTCTTAATAAATGTTATTTTTGAAGATAATATCTAGATACGTTATACGCCGAAACGAAAATTATATGAAATTCCCTCGATAGAAAAAAATCGCAAACCGAAAATTATTTAAAACAAGTCTTTTTCTATTATTTTACAAGCTATATTTATGAAAAAATTCATTATGTTTCTTTAAATGATACTTAAGATACGTTCCACGAGGTCTTTGCTCTATTTTAAACGAGTCATGTTTTATTTAGCTTTTTCGCCATTTTCGCTGCGATTTCATCACTTAAAATATTAGCGCGCTCTGTCCAACATTTGTAATTACACATCTCTCCATCTTCTACTTTTTCAGCCGAATAGCGCCGCCTTAAGGGCCTATGTCATCTGGGAGTGGAGGGATGTGTGGAGGGTCTTTTTGAGGATAGGAAAGAACAAACATTGGTCTTGAAGAGACCCATGTTGTAGGAAGGAAGACACACAGAGGCCGGCACAATCGAGCTATTGAACGAGTCGAAGAAGCAACCCGTTCTCATGCGACAAATTTCAACCGTGTATCATGTTGGGCAAGCGTTTGGCGTGTTTCCCGACTATGCACCGGTGCCGAAGGGATCAATGATGCTAGTTGCTCGGAGCATCTTCCATTGTAATACCGGTAGAACAAGGAGAGCATTCCCACCTAACGCCTGTGCTCTGAAGATTGCAATCAGTTTGTTATGTTAGGAGAATCTATCAAACTGACCGCCCGTTTCTTCACAGAGTCGAGGGTTTCTTTATAGGTATTTTGGGGCTCCAGACCAGAGGTGGCTGCCAAATTCTAATGAATCTTATCAAGAATTATAGGTTTTTTATATAGGTACCTGTGTTGGGTATCAGATGTGATCGATGGTTCTTGTAATATACAATAATGAATGTTTGTAATATATGAAAAACGATTTTTTTTTATAAAAAATTGCAATACGTGAAACGCGAGATAGGGGCGTGGAGACAGAAAGGGAACGGGAGGAATGGTAAAGGACACGCAGGGAGAAACAATTCTTTTATTAAATGGCATTGCAACGCATGCCGGGAATTCGCTAGTTATTATATTATGTTGATAATATTAAATAATTTGCGTAATGAAATGTACATTTTAAACGCAATTTACTTAGAGGTAGCACACATCTTTACGCGCGATGCGTGTCAGTTTAATACTAAAACTACAAAATCGAAGACAATACAATTAGCTTGTTTTTGGTGTGTCATTTAGATATTTCTATCACACGTCTATATATATTTTAAGGTCTTTGACAATATTTAGTTAACATGACGTGGGCACCAGGGGATGAATCAAGTGATTACCCCGAACAGACCCAATGGCCCGTATAGCTCCGCTTAATGTATGCACGTGGAGGGAAATACCCCCTACAGGAAATGCTGCATTGAATATTATATATAGGCGACGATGATCTGACCAGTGATATTCACCGCGCAAGGTAACCCTTTCTATGTTATTTACTAGCTGGGCAACCCGGCTTCGCTCAGGGAGTTGATATGAGATTGAACCGACGTTCGAACCCACGGCGGATCTTGCTTTGTATACCCCGACCAATGGGTAGCCCCACCCAAACAAAAAAGGCCCACTATATTTTAGAACATTCCACAACATTCCAGAGTGTTCTGGGATGTTTCGGACTATTTCCGAACATTCCACAACTTTCCAGAATGTTCTGGGATGCTTTCAAATTCTCTCGAATGTTATGGACTATTCTTGAAATTTTTAGAGGGCAAAACTTCCAGACCTTATATCGTCAAAAGCACGCCCTTCAGGTAAAAACGGGAACCATGTTCATGGATGGGGGATAGGGGACTACCACACCATATAACTCACTTGATCGTACCGGGACTTGTTTTTGAGTTTTAGCAGCACGCATATTGTACACTTTCTTTAATAATATATTAATGTTTGCTTTCCTTCAATATTTAATGCATCATTTCTTTGTATTTTTTTTCTTAATTTCACTATTTCTCTCTTTATTTGTTTACTTCTATAATTTTCTTTTTATTGTTATTTTTTCTATCTCTCTTTCTTTCTAGTTTCATTCAATATTTAATGTTTCTCTTCTTTATCTCTTTCCTTATTTCTTCTCATATTCTCTTATTTTTATTGTTTTTTCTATCTCACTATCTTTCATACTTTCTTTCTCCTTTCCTTCAATCTTTGATGTTTCATTTCCATTTCTCTGTCTTTTTTCTGTTTAAATTAATCTATTTTTTTCTTAATTCTTCCCTTCTATCTAGAGTGTTTTTTTCGATTATATTTATTTTTTCTGTCACCCTCCCTTCCATTCTTTGCATCAATTATGCTTTATTTATTTTTTCTTTCATTCTTTCCTTCTATCCATTAATTGTTTATTTTTATATCTTTCTTTATTTCATCTCCTTTCGTTATTTATTTAAATTATTCCTTCTTTCTTAAAAATATTTTTTCTTTCATTACTTTCCTACAACCTTTTACCTCTCTTTAATTTCTCTATCATTCTTTATTTCTTGTTTCTTTATTTCATTCATACATTTTTTTTCTTTCTCTCAAATACACCGATAGGAGTGTTTGCCAAAAATAACTGTATTTACATAAATTTAATATGATATAAGAAGCTATTTTTCAATGATTCAGGAATAAAACAAACATGTTCTGGCTAGGAACCCAATGTTCTTGGCAAACAACATTATATATCTCATTGAAAAAATATAAAACACGAATTATATCTAAATAAAAATATGTAACAGCGCATTTGGACATATACAGTATATACATAAATGCAGGTTCGGAAAAAATATTATTCACAGCAAAGCCAATATATTCTCTTTTATTCCAAAGGAAGCTCCGTTTAACTTTGCCGTCACGTAACTAGCGACATCTGTCGTCGGAAGCCAGGAGCTCTAGGCCAGAGGTGGCAAACCATTGACATGTGTTAAGTGACACTAACGTACATCAGCGTCACGGTGGGCGAATATTGAATTTGTGATTATTGTAATGCATTTTTATCATTTTTACAAAACTAGTAGAAAAGTAGAGGCCTCATCTAAAAAAATACAATCTTTAAAGCACAGGCGTCGGGTGGGAATGCTATCCATGTTCTACCGGTATTTCAATGGAAGATGCTCTGAGGAACTAGCGTCATAGATCCCTTCGGCACCGGTGCATAGTAGGGAGACACGCCAAACGCGCGCCCAACATATGTACATGGTTGACATTTGTCACAAGAGAACGGGTCGTTTTTTCGACTCGTTCTTGAGTTCAACAACTCGGTTATGGAACGATTTGCCGGCTTCTGTGTTTCCTCCCTCCTACAACTGGGTCTCCTCAAGACCAATGCTCATTCCTTCCTCTCTTCAAAAAGACCCTCCCCACAGCATCCCAGATGACATAGGCCCTGAGGGAAGTTATTTTCCTCAGGGTCCTGTGTGGAGTTAATATAAAAAAAAAAAAAAAAATATCTACCCGCATAATCCTCGCGCGTAAAGAATCACAAGCCATACTCAACATTATTTATTTTAGTACTCTAGCTATTTTATTTTTAAATTTAAAAATACTTAGTTATGTCCGCTTTTGATACTAAAGCTAGAGAAGTGATTTACTTTAACGTCTTTTTTTTTGCTCGTTTCCAATATTTGGAGATTGTTACGCGCTTGCGAGCATTAGTAATCTCCATTTTATCGTTTTTTTGATCAATATTAACCTGGAAAACTTCGATAAATCTCAAATTTTGTCCTAAAACTGTCAACCCATTATCAAATTCTGCGGTTGGTGCCTGAGTACCTGACTGTCAAAATAACAGCTGCGATGGCACTTTTTGTTTGACGCTTTTGTGTTATATGTCCGAGTTTGTTGCAAACATGATTTGCAAGTGTTCGCTTTTGAAACAAACTTTGCAAACTTTAACATGCGATTTCTTGTATTAATTGTCCGTTTTCGATAAATTTTCTCAGTTATTCAGTAAAAGAATAAGACATACCTCCATAATAAATCAAATATGCATTTAAGATAAAGTAGCGTACGTCCCACTTTGATACTAAGCTCCTCATTTGTGAACGTATTTTAAAATTCAAGCCCTTGACTACCCAGATTGAACATTCTGTGGTCCAGAAGTTGGAACTTTAGATCAAATATTTTGCTGTTCCTCTTCAAACAAATTTCTCTCTTCTATCAGACTTCCTCATCACTCAACATCTCATCTCTTTTAAGTCTGAATTCGACTCCAATATTCTATACTAGCTTTTCCCCGCGGCTTCGCTCGCATGGTATTACGGGAAATTACTGTAATGGTTGAACTTATCAATTATCCCCCCTCCTCCCCACCCCCACCCCCACCCCCTCCTGCATTCCAGACATTCATTCCCTTACATTCAGTTTTCAAACATCTCGCCTGCCACCTAAATTTCATAAAGCTAAAGCTCACAGAAAAAAGAATTATCCAATTTTGTTCATTCGTTCTGAATTTATGCGCTTACAAACATTTCGGATGTTTATTTTTAATTAAATATTTAGAAGTTTGTTAATATAATAAAAAAATTACACTATTTATTATTCAGTCTTTATAATCTTAAAGAATTATATTTTTAATGTAGGAACTCTTCTGACATTTATTGCAAAACAGAAGCGTGTCCAAAAAACACAAAACATATTCTAATATTTGAATTTTCTGGAGCTGTAGCTGACCAGGGGCTGAGTACTTACCAGCTTAGAGCCCACAAATATATCAACATCGTTTCCATGGAAACGATTTTTTCTGACGTTAGCAAAAACTTGCTTTTGGTAGCGACAGAAAACGTATAACAAATATAATATATTAATATTTATAATTTCATAACGCCAGAGCTTGCCATCATATACAAAATATAGTTTGCGCATATAATTTAGCTTTATGAAATAAATATTAAAGTCTTTATATTGTGTTATGCGTGAAAAGGTCACAAACAAACTCGAGCAGTTTCGCATTTATAGTATTAGTATGGATAATTTAGAGATTCGTCAATTTAAATAAAATTAATACCTAAATTCACCTGTCTTCTCTCCATAATTTGTAACGTTGGACTAAAACACCCTCGGAGGGTGAAAATCGGAAACACTTGTTCAACTGCTTCTAGACAATTTGGCGCATCGTACTCTACAACCCGCAGACTTTAAAAAAATACATCTGCTAATGCAGAGCAAATCGCAAGTGCGTCCCATTGTTGAATTTGGGAGCCTCCACTAGTCTGGAGCCCTAAAGTGCCTGAAAGAAACTCTTGATTTTGTGCAGAAACGGGCGGTTTGTTGCAACTTTTTTGTTTGTTGTTTTCAATCTTTAAAGCACAGGCGTCAAGTAGGTATGCTGTCCTTTTCTACAGATATTACAATGGAAGATGTTCCAAGAAATTAGAGTCATTGATTCCTTAGGCATTGGTGCATAGTCGGCAGAGGCGCCTAACATGAAAACATGAGAACGGGTCGCTTGTATGACTCGTTCTTGCATTCGACAGGTAGGTTGTGGAATGATTTTCAAAACCCAAGCTCACTCCTATCTATTCTCAGAAATATCTGTCACACAGCATCTTCAAAGATGAAGTAGGCCTTGAGGGAAATTATGTTCCTCAAGGCCTCCTTGGTGGAGATAATGTAAAAAAATCAGGGAATGAAGTAAAACCTTCAGAAAACTAAAGTAGATAAGAGCGGGGAGACTACAAAGCACATTTTATTATCATTGTGTGTGATGATTTTTTCCATAATTTTTGTCGTCAAATCCTACCTTTTGTACTTTTTCCCGTACATTTGTTAAAAGTATTTGTGTTTTCTTATTCGGAGTCGCTAGATGTCACTTTCTTTCGTGTTTTCTTTGCCTTTTTATTTTGCAATGGTTTGAAAATTGAATATTGGATATTGATTTAACAAAAAAAAAACATTTATTTATTTATTTCTTAAGTAAGAAGTCGGAGACGCCCAAGGAAGACATGGCACGAACAAGTGAATCAGATACTTGAGTCGGGCGATGTCAAGAGTCAGAATAATAGAAGAGCATGTATTTGACGACGTATGAATGTGAACGAGGCAAGGAGTGTGTGCCAAGATCGAATTGTTTGACGGTCCGTCTTCTCTGCCTACCCCTGCCAAACGGCGTGATGGTTAGTTAGTTAGTTGAGAGTCGATCCTTGATCCGCTGAATGTCTGACCGCCAAGGTTCGTCAAGCGCCTCATACCACTAGACCAAAAGGTGCTTGCTTAGAACCGTGGATTTATCGTATTATTTTGGAACCGAGTATCGCATTACATTTAAATAAATAAATATTTTATTGCTATCTCATTCTCTTGCAGGCTTAATACTGTAATTAAAAATGTTTGTCTCTTTTTAGTGACGTTCGCTTCCGTTCATCGAAATTCAAATCACAACGGTGCTTTAGAAGTTTTCACTTTAAAATAAATTCAAAAGGTTCGCCGTCTCTGCGTTGAGCCACACGGTTTACTTTTTAAATGAAATTATTTGGGGACTGACAGGAATGTGAAATATTGGCACGACGCGCCACGGTTACCGCTCCCTGCAGCGAGTGTATGCAGGCTGAATTTATTCCAGAAGGTTCGGATATTTGACAACGAGTACACATCGACATGCTTGACTTTGCAGTCGATGACGTCGAAACTGTAGATATTAAAGTCACCAATGCATAACATATAATCATTTTTTAAATTTATTTCTTTCTCGTTGCTATGCCACTTGATAAAGAAGTTGTTTCTCTTTTTCGTTATTTGTTTTTGAGGTGTTATGCCGTGCTGCGCTACTTCCTTCTTTAGCCAACGTTTCGGACAGCGTCACAGTATCCATAATCACGAATCCACTGTCATCTAGTGGTCCCTGGTCACCTTCGTACTTTGTACCGGTGACTAGCGATCACTAGTAGACAATGGATTCGAGGTACAAGCCACTTTGGAACCAGTTCCTACGCCATTGCCTGTCTCAGCTACTTTCTACCGGTGACTAGGGATCAATAGATGACAATGGATCCGACGTACAAGCCACTTTGGAACCAGTTCCTACGCCATTGCCTGTCTCGGCTACTTTCTAACGGTGACTAGGGATCACTAGATGACATTGGTTTCGAGGAACAGGTTTATTAGAACCAGTTCCTCGAAAACCAGAACCTTAGGAGATAAGTGAAGTACACTATAATACCAGCTCGTAGTGGAGTGGTGCTGGCAACACGGTATTGCTTCCAAGTACATAAGCACACATTTCACCCCTAACAAGTACACAATTACACATTTGCCCTGATGATGGACACTGCAACGCTGTCCAAAACGTTGGCTAAAGAAGGAGGTAGCGCAACACGACATAACACCCCAAAACAAATTACAAAAATGCTTTTGGCCGTTTTGAAAAACTTGTCAAGTTGTTTCTCCCTTCGTGACATTTTCATTCGTTCCATTCCCTTCCTCCTCCCCTTCCTCTCAAGTTCTCCTCCTATGTCCTGCTTTCCATACATTCGTTCCCGGTGCATTCACATGAAGCCTGGGCTCACCGGTGTATACATAACATTCGCGGGCGTGCTCGCAACAACTAACCAAATTTTCAATCAGATGAACGGCTTAGCAACGCATAATTTCATGACACCAGAGCTCACTATTGTATGTAGAAACCATCGCGAGCATGCACACTTCAAATTCCCAAAGTTTCATCGCAATCGAATGAATGGTTTAGCAACGCACAGACATCTTTTATACTTATGTACACGCAAGCAAACAAATTTTGACTTTTTATATTTATATGTATACACTAGCTGGGTTACCCGACAACATTCAAGAGTGTTCTGGAATGATCCACAATTTATTTTATTTATTTATAGCGGACCCGACAGACGTTGTCCTGTACACAACTGTCGGGACAAGCTAAAATTAAAATTGAATAATATTGAATATTCGATACTGCGATGGTAGCGCAGTCTGCCGGATCCAATGTAAAACATTCCAAAATCAACAACTCCTTAGAAATAAAAAAATAATTAGAAGAACATTTTCCAGTGGACCAAATTGTAAATCTAAACCATTCTCGAATCCTCTTGAACCCACACAAAAAATTTTATCGAAATCGGTCCAGCCGTTTAGGAGGAGTTCAGTGACATACACAGACGGAAGAAATATATATATTAAGATGTACACAGATACAAAATTAAAATTGTAACAACTAGAGGGTGAGAGGGAATGTAAATCAGCCGAACTGAGCGAACGCGGGAACCGGAATATTTGCTATCTCATACACTGGGCCTAAGAGCGATTCTCAGAACTGTGGTAATTTTATAAGATTGTTCAGCTATAAGGGAAATGCTGAGAGTTTCTTCAACTCTAAAAAATGAAATTAATTTTCATTTAAGAAAAATTATGGTCCCCATAGAGTCTAACTGTAATAAATAAAGACAAATTAAATATAATGCGCGTAATGTGCAGAGCTGCAGAGCTCGGGAAATGAACGCTTTTAAAATTACCGTAATGATTCACGATCACGGTGCCGTGACGGCAAAAAAAGGCAAAAAACATACAGTTTGTCAAATAAGAGAAGAAAACATAGAAGGACGCCACTGTTAGTCAAATTGCAATACTAAAAATATAATTCATGGTGGAAATATAAAACTGTGTAACCTACATTTTTGTAAAAAATTTAACCACTGGAGCGACAGCGCTTTTTAAAACTTTTTTCTTCGTTGGCTCGAGATTTTCAGAAGATCATTTTTTCTCATTTTTTAAAAATATAAAAAAATCATACTTTCGATTTTTAACATGGAGACAAAATCTTATTATTGTGGTTTATAGCCAATGTATCCTGTATTTTTCGTTTATCTCATACTAGTTTTTTTACCCGCGGCTTCGCTCGCATGATATTAAGGGGAAATAACTGTAGCGCTTGCACTTATTAATTTTCCCCCCTCCCCCACCCTTTCCCCTTCCCGCATTCCATAAATTCATTTTGGTGCAGTCGTTCAGAAGATTCCTTTTTATATGGATAGATAGATATTAACTACGTCGCCTGAAATAAAAATATATCAACATCGTTTCCACGGTAACGATTTGTTTTCGGACGTTAGCAATAACATTCGGTTTTTTTTAGCGACAGAAAACGTATAATAAATATAATATATTAATATTTATAATTTCATAACGCCAGAGCTTACCATTATATACAGTCTGTAGTCCACGCATATAATGTAGCTTTCTTTTGGTGAAAAAACAGTAATATATTTCACATAAAATTATACACTAAAACATATGCGGAAACTTTGACTGGTCAACTAGGAATTGAACTTCTTTTAGGCCAGTCAAATTGACAAATTTAGTTCATAGTATAATTTCATATAACATTGTTTAATTATATAACATATTATTATATATCAATTTGGGAGGCGGTAATGGGTACCGCTGCCCTTGGATAACCAACGCCTTTATTGGATAACCAACGCCTCTACCATAGGTCACCCCAAGTGATTCGCTACGTTTGGTGATTTAGCAAGGGTGCCCGGGTTCATGGTGTGAAGTTTGTCTGGGTCTTGGAGGCGGATGACCAAGACACACTGAACCCCAGATTCCTACCCACCCCTAAACCCTTTTCCTTCCCAGAACTCTCCTCTCCTTCACTTCTTTGAAAAAAAAAAAAAAACCTCCACACAGCATCCCCGAAAATAGGCCCTGAGGAAAATTATTTTCCTCAAGGCCTCCTGTGTGGAGCTCATGTAAAAAAAAAATGTTGTTTATAGAAGGACAAGTGTTGCGATTGAATTCCTGATAGAAGCTTTTGTTAATAACATAATTTTTTATTTATAAGAAAAAGAATAAGCCAAGAGAAGAAGAGAGAAAAAAAAATAATATCTTAAAATACAGATTAAATACCGATTTTTTTTACATGAGATCCACACAAGAGGCCTTGAAGAAAATAATTTCCCTCAGAGCCTATATCATCTTTGGGGATGCTGTGTGGAGGGTTTTTTTAGGAAAGAAATGAGAGGGGAGTTCTGGGAAGGAAAAAGGGTTTGAGGTGTGGGTAGGAATCTGGGGTTCAGTAAGTCCTGGTCATCCGCCTCCAAGACCTAGACAAACCTCACCCCATGAACCCTTATGGGGTGAGGTTTGAATTATCTTATTATCTTATAGAATGCTTATGTTTGACAATAGATATAAGTTTGGTTATTTAAATCGCTTGCAAAAATCTAGAATCAAGACATTCTTCAAGCATGATTACAAAATGTTATAATTAACGTGGATGTTTAAATAATAAGTAACTCTTTTTAAAATACTACCAAAATTGTTTAAATTTTTTATTTATTTTGTAACTGATAATTCATGGTGGAATTCTATTATAATATTTTATAATAAAACAAATAAAAAACCTTTTCCACTTTAATTTTATTGACCGTAACCGGTTTCAGCTCGCTAGAACCATCTTCAGACTGGTACAAATTATTCTTAGTCTACGGTTTATATACATAACATATGAGCGAGGAGTAGCGAGGTGGTATAAAGGATTTTAATCAATTATTTTAATTACATTTGTTACTAAGTCGTTTAAGACTGTCGAATTTCTAAATATTTTGATAATTCCAGTGGGCTAATTACCTTGGGTTTGTAGCTCACTTCAATATGTATTTCCTTAGTGACTCCTGTTTTTTTTCTT
This sequence comes from Glyphotaelius pellucidus, assembly GCA_936435175.1. Classification (NCBI taxonomy): domain Eukaryota; kingdom Metazoa; phylum Arthropoda; class Insecta; order Trichoptera; family Limnephilidae; genus Glyphotaelius; species Glyphotaelius pellucidus. The sequence goes on from OW386565.1 coordinate 1,616,648, forward strand.
ACATTAGCTCCATATAGAAGGCCCTGAGGAAAATAACTCCACTCAAGGCCTTTGTAGCTCACTTCAACATTGTTCAGGGAAAAACCTTACAAGTAATATTAATTATTAATCACCTAATTTTATTGTCAAATCGTTATTATATTTATGATGCACGGGATTTTTTTTGCCTTTTGAATGGATACATGTTTACATTGGAGTAGAAATGGTCATTATATTAACTAAATACATTTTATTTATTTTTTTTATTTTTTATTTATTTAATATTTGTATGTATTTACAATAAGTATACATTTTTTTTACATGTTAAACAGAGTTGTAAAATGAATATAATAATAGCATTTCCTCATCATAAAGAGACAAGGCTCTTGTGTTTGGTGAGGGAATTCAAGCTCAAGTAATGTAAAATTTAGTAGAAAATAATAATATTGCATCTAATAACAAAAGATATGTAAGAAAACTCGAGATAAAACAATAAATAAATTTCAAGATTTAAATGAAATATTAACAGCAGAAATGGACTCTTCAGTCGTTTCAGGTGATTTTTTAATTAAATTTGGAATTAATGTATATTTTCGATAATTTTTTGTTCTAATGGGAGGTTGTTGAAATAATTTATACCTAGATACAGATAGGTATTTTGGATGTGCTTGGTATTAAATTTTGGGATTTTGATATTGTTTTGAAATCTTGTTGATATATTGAATTGTAATTTTTTTAGCTGTATTTCTTTAAAAGTCGGTAGAATTGCATTTTTTTTTATATATATTGTCTGTTGTAGATACTTTGAATATTAAAAAGATTTTTTCAGTAGAGAATGTAGATGGTTTTTTCAAGATAACCTTAATTATCAATCTTTGAACTATTTTCAGAGGATTTAAAATAACATCATAAGTTCCTCCCCACCCTATAATACCGTACTGTAATAAAGATTGAACAATTGCATAGTAAACACAACATATTTTATTTACTAAGTTTTTATGAAAATTACAATGGATACAAAAGTGGAGACTTAGCAAATGATTCCAATTGCTTATTCATTACAAAATTATGGTCTATTTTTTTAGTTAAGCAGAAAATTTCTAAAGATTCTAGTCTATCTAGTTTATAACCTTTATTACAAGTGTGGAGGACTTTAACGTCTCTGTCTTTATCGAATGAGAGATTATTTTCTAATAAATGTGATGTTACATTTGACGATTCGCCTTTGAAGCATCACATAAAATTAGCCCACTGGAATTACCAAAATATTTAAAAATTCGACAGTCTAAAACGACAAAGTAACAAATGTAATTAATATAATTGATTAAAATCCTTTAGACCACCCCGCTTCCACTCCCTCATATGTTATGTATATAAACGGTAAACTAAGAATAATTTGTACCAGTATGAAGATGGCTCTAGCGGGCTGAAACCGGTTACGGTCAATAAAATTAAAGTGGAATAAGTTTTGTATTTGTTTTATTATAATATGTTTAAAAAATGCTGAAAAATTCGCTAAAAAATACCTTCATACCCCGCTAAGCGTTTGTCCCGTTCCGCCATCAATATATTATATTTAGCCTTGGTGAGTTTGTGCTCGCATAAAGATCGATCACTTCCAAGCGATTGCCTCCATTATGGTATTATGTAGGTAGTCATATACGGACGTTGTAATAATAAAATATATTTTACATGAATATAATATACCTCCTGGTCACGATGTCCTCCGTGGTGGTGGGGTAAGGCTCTGAACTGGCAATGTGAAGGTTGCGAGTTGAAATCCTTGCGTGCCCAAGTAAATTTTGTTTGATTGATTTTTGTTGTTTCACAATTAATTCATCTATACTAATATAATAAATGCGAAACTGCGTGTGTTTGTTTGTTACGCTTTCACGCATAAAACAATAAAACGATTTTAAAAATTCTTTCACTGCATTATATGCGAGTAATAGAAGATATATTTATATATTATGGTAAGCTCTGGCTTTATGAAATTATAAATACTAATATATTATATTTGTTATACGTTTTCTGTCACTTACAAAAACGAGTTATTGCTAACGTCAGAAAACAAATCGTTGCCGTGAAAACGATGTTGATGTATTTGCGGGAAATTTTATTTCAGGCGTCGTAGTTAATATATACCATCGGTCTATGTAAATAAAAATTAATCTCTGAAATATACGTACGCGCATAGCTTCCGAACGACTGCACCAAATTGGATAATTATTTTTATTTACTATTGGTGAGCTCTGGCATTATGAAATTCAGGTGGCACGCGAGTTGATTGAAAACTGATTGCACCGGTAATGAATGTATGGAAAGCGGTGGGCGGAGGGGGGAGGGGGGAGGCGGAGGAGGGGGTTGGGTTGGATGGAGGAGAGGGGAGGGGGATGATCGATAAGTGCAAGCGCTATAGTAATTTCGCTCTAATACCATGCGAGCGAAGCCGCGGGTAAAAGCTAGTTAATAATATATCGCATACTTGCGGCTATAACTCTATATGGTGGATGAACCTCGGATAAGTTCCGTGCATTCGCATATAGACATACCTAAGGAATTTTTTCTGGGTTTGTTCCAGCATATCAACATATTTAGTCTGGTACGGAGTCCACACACCCCTAGCATACTCCAGCTTACTTCTTATGACGCCATCAAACATGGCTATCATTGCATCTGGGTCATCAAATTGCTTACATATTCTGGTGACAAAACCCAGGAGTTTGTAGCATGCTGGAGTGAGCCGTGATATGTGATCGGAAAATGTCAGTTTGGGATCAAAGACGATACCAAGATCTTTAAAGCTATTGACTCGACATAACTCTATCTAAGTTTCTTAATAGACAATAAACAAGTGTTAATTTCAAGCGACCTTCCAGGTAAGTATGGTCCTGTATGCATTTTTAAAAATCATCGCGTTCATTGGTCGAGACATTGTACATATATTTGAGTATGAACTGGTGGATGCAATTTTTAGTAATAAGTTGTTTTTAATTGTTTGTCTAGTTTGTAGTTTTCTAGATTTAAGAAATATATTGTAAGTTTGTACAGCGCCCTTGAGGTGATTTTTCACAAAAACGGCGCTATATAAATCATCCAAATATTATTATTATTATAACGTTTTCCCTTTAATGTTGTACTCAAAAACTACGGGCTTTTGGGAGCGGGTATATGTCATTGTTACACATTTTTTTTAATATTGAATTCTAATTTGATTTTATCTGACCACTGACCATTCCGATATAGCATTAAGGTCAGATTGCATTTTTAAGCGGTCCTGGTGACAGATTATTTCCATCAAAAGTTTGAGGTCATCCGCAAATAGAAGACATTTGCAATATTTTATACATACCTGGATGTCATCTATAAGTATAAGGAACAACAAAGGACCAAGGTTTGACCTTTAGGGAATACCTGATAATGCCGGGAATTGTTTGGACTCATGTCCATTTATTATTATTATTTAAAATAATATAAAGTATATTTGCGGCACGTTCCAGAGTGGAAGATACTATCAGTATCGCCCTGATGTAAGACCACCATTCAGAATTGAAACATTGCTTGAAATGGCTTTAGCCGTGTTTAGTGCCCAGATCTGAATAGCCAGGTACTTCCCCACCTTCCTCTCCCTATCTCCTTCCCCTCCCCACTACTATCAGCCTCAAAACATGCCCCAATTAGGGATTCTATTGTCTCACTAGCTCCAGACGGGAGCAGTTGGGACTCTTGTGCGGTATTTCATATAAAAAAAAATAAATTTAAAAAATTGACCTGTTCAACGATTTAAATTGTAACATCGGTGCATTTTGTCTAACGTTTTAACTTTATTGATGTTATTTGACGTGTTCAACGCTTTAAACTTTATTGGTGCATTTTGTCTAACGTTTTAATTTTATTGACGTTATTTGACGTGTTCAACGCATTAAACTTTATTGGTGAATTTGACATTGGCGCATTTTGTCCGACGTTTTAACTTTATTGACGTTATTTGACGTGTTCAACGCTTTAAACTTTATTGGTGCGTTTTGATATTGGCGCATTTTGTATAAAGTTTTAATTTTATTGACGTTATTTGACGTGTTCAACGCTTTAAACATTTTGGTGCATTTTGACATTGGCGCAATTTGTCTAACGTTTTAATTTTATTGACGTTATTTGACGTGTTCAACGCATTAAACTTTATTGGTGAATTTGACATTGGCGCATTTTGTCCGACGTTTTAACTTTATTGACGTTATTTGACGTGTTCAACGCTTTAAACTTTATTGGTGCGTTTTGATATTGGCGCATTTTGTATAAAGTTTTAATTTTATTGACGTTATTTGACGTGTTCAACGCTTTAAACATTTTGGTGCATTTTGACATTGGCGCAATTTGTCTAACGTTTTAATTTTATTGACGTTATTTGACGTGTTCAACGCTTTAAACTTTATTGGTGTATTTTGACATTGGCGCATTTTGTCCGACGTTTTAACTTTATTGATGTTATTTGACGTGTTCAACGCTTTAAACTTTATTGGTGCATTTTGACATTGGCGCATTTTGTCCGACGTTTCAACTTTATTGATGTTATTTGACGTGTTCAACGATTTAAACTTTATTGGTGCATTTTGACATTAGCGCATTTTGTCTGACATTTTAACTATATTGATGTTATTTGACGTGTTCAACGATTTAAACTTTATTGGTGCATTTCGACATTAGCGCATTTTGTCTGACATTTTAACTATATTGATGTTATTTGACGTGATCAACGCTTTAAATTTTATCGGTGCTTTGACATTGGTGCATTTTGTCTGACGTTTTAACTTTTAACGTTCAACGCTTTAAAATTTATTGGTGCATTTTGAAATTGGTCCATTTTGTCTGAAGTTTTAACTTTATTGATGTTATTTGACGTGTTCAACGCTTCAAACATTTTTGGGGCGTTTGACATTGGTGCATTTTGTCTGTCGTTTTAACTTTATTGATGTTATTTGACGTGTTCAACGCTTTAAATTTTAATAGTGTATTTTGACATCGGTGCATTTTGTCTGAAGTTTTAACTTTATTGATGTTTTTTGACGCGTTCAACGCTTTAAACTTTTTTGGTGCATTTTGTTTGACGTTTTACATAATTTTATTGATGTTATATGACGTGTTCAACGCTTTAAATAGTATCGATGCAATTGACGTTGTCTGATGTTTTAAATTTTATTAATGTAATTTGAAGTTTTTGATGTTATTTCCAAACGTAAAGGATTTTTAACTTCGGCATAGTCGGGACAGTGTTTAACAAATATTCTTATGTACATATATTTTTTAAACAATATTTCACATATCCAATAATGTTAGCCTCAATGCGTAGTTTACCCGTGTTGAGGCCCCCATTTACGTTACAAAGTTTATTAAAATGAATAGATAAAACATTTTATAATCGAGGTGCACATTATAATGACCATGCTAGTTCCTCTATACAAAGTTTGGGAAACTTCTCATCTAGTACCGATTGTACTTGGTACTAACTGTACTAACTATGAAACTTCCAACTTTTCCTGTGAGGTAATGCGGGCCGCGGGCCTTGTCGGCATTTCGCTGCGCCCCGCCACGTATTACCCGCCCCCATCCCGCACCTTCAACACCCCTGGATAAGGTCGGCTGCTGGGTGTGCCAAACAAATTAAATTCCACAAAAAATTATTGATTTAAAATGTTCAAATTATCAACTGCTAGCCCTGTACAAATCGCAAGTGCGCCCCGCGGTTGAATTTGGCAGCCACCTCTGGTCTGGAGCCCTAAAATACCTGAAAAAACCCTTGACTCTGTGCAGAAACGAGCGGTCCGTTTGATAGATTCTCCTTACTTAACAAACGGATTGCAATCTTTAGAGCACAGGCGCCATGTGGGAATGCTGTCCTTGTTCTACCGGTATTACAATGGAAGATGCTCCGAGGAACCAGCGTCATTGATCCCCTCGGCATCGGTGCATTGTCGGGAAACACGCCAAACGCGCGCTCAACATTTGTACACGGTTGACATTAGTCACATGAGAACGGGTCGTTTCTACGACTCGTTTTTGAGTTCAACAGCTGGGCTGTAGAACGATTTGCCTGCCTTTGTGTTTCCTCCCTCCTACAACATGGGTCTCTTCAAGACCCCTGTTCACTCCTTCCTCTCCTCAAAAACACCCTCCACACAGCGTCCTCAAGGATGACTTAGGCCCTGAGGGAAATTATTTTCCTCAGGGCCTCCTGTGTGGAATTGATATTAAAAAAAAAACAATATCAGTCTCTTCCCCTCCGATCTAGGCAAAATAATAAATATCAAATGGTGAAATATTCCCGCTTGACACTAAATTCCAAATAGATTTGTTGTTTTTGGACGTATTCCAAAATGCAATAATATTTTAGACTCTTTCACGTTTTAATGTAACAAGCGGAAAGGCAAACATAATTTATATAAATATAGCTAAAGTTTAAAAAATCGCACGCTGATAAATCTTGAAATTTGGGAGGCGAGAATGGGTACCGCCACCCTGGGAACCCTTATTGGATAACAAAACCCCCTGCCATAGGACCTCCAAGTGGTCCGCTACGTTTGCTGATTTAGCAGGGGTGCCCGGGTTCATTGGGTGAGGTTTGTCTAGGTCTTGGAGACGGATGACCAGGACACACTGAACCCCAGATTTCTACCCACCCCTTAGACCCTTTTCCTTCCCAGCACCCCTGCTAGGTCATTGGAGGTTATCCACCACTTACTCGCCTTGGTATAAGTAACAGATGGTTACTCCTTCAAGGCTCTCGCAAGGACTCTAATTTTTTCGAAAGAATGAAGCTACATTTAGTTTTGAACGAATCTAGACCTCCAATGTCCCTGCATACAGTGTTAGTAAGCAGTATGCAAGTGCTTACATGATAAACTTGATACAATGGTGTTAGTAAAACATATATAAAGGCATGGAAAGATGATAAAAAAACAAGATGAAGGACGCTCGCGGGGGATTGTATCTTGCGTATGCTGCAAGCACCTGCAAGAAAAGGAAGATACAAATATGTTTTAGATACAAATAAATGGCTCTACAGTCTGAAAGGGTTCCCTCTCTCGTCGTCTGGCAGTACCAGAATGAATGTTTGTGGCGGTCGATCAAACCTTCACGAGACAGGGCTGCCGCGCCCCTTAGCCAGTTCCTCGGTTGTGCCTTGAAGAAAGTAACTGGGAAATAGGGGCAAAATGCCCAAAGACCCTAAGGACTGAAGCGTTGAGTTGCCGGAGGCAGGGCGGAAGGCCGCCGAGGTCGCCCGGCCAAACCTCACGCTCACACATGTTACTGGGGGAGGCGCAGATGATCTGAGAGGGCTCCGTTCCAGGGATTTTCGGCGCCTGACTATGCAGGGACGGGGTCTAGCTCACCCCCAAGTGGGGAAGTAGACAATACAGAACGATTACAGTTCAGTTCAGTTCAGCCATAATAAAACCCCTGCTAGGTCAGCAGACGTCGCGAACCACTTCGTGTGATTTACGGCAGGGGTGTTGGACTTACGTTCCTACTTAATGGTTCCTGGGGTAGCGGTAGCCATTCCCTCGTTCCAAATTGTAAATAGTTAATTATAATAAAAATAGCCTTTGTTTCTGGACTTCCGTTAGGTATGAGTCTTGACATGGTCTTATTTGTAACAATATATCCTGAAGCTCAGTTTGCCTCTTGGCATAGGCCTCCTCTAACATTTTCCACTGGGACCTGTCACTCGCTACTCTTCTCCAATGATGTCCAGCCGTGAGTTTTAGGTCGTCTTCCCATCTTATTTGTTGACTACTCTACTTTTCTTGCCATCTTTGGGATACTAGTCAGTGACATTTTTGCACTATATCTCTTGCAGATCGCGGATCATGTGACCTGTCCATCTCAACTTTTGTTAGTCTATTCGGGTAACTAAATCGGCAACTTTACTCACTCTGTCCTGTTTCCTTACTCCTGTCAAGCTTCTCTCCATGGCTCTCTTGCAACGTTCCAACTTTTCTCTGTGGCGTTTGGTGAGTGCCCAAGTGTCACATCTATAGGTGATGACTGGAAGTTTACATGTATTGAAGACTTTACTTTTTATTTGCATACTTAGCTCCTTGGATTTCAAGACTTCTTCAAAGACCAGTATTTCATCCATCCATTTGCTGGAAATATTACTAAACGGTTAATTAAATTTTAATAAATATTTGCAAGCTTTCAATTAAATTTTTCCAATATCATGATTAATGGAAACACAATGTTACTGCTAATAACTAAATAATTTGATCCAATTCTCAAAGATGACATAGTAACAAATGTGGGAAAACCCATATAAATTGAATACAATTTCTAGTAGACTATCCCCCTCCTTCTCGTCCATATATTATGTTTAAAAATTTATTTATTTATTTATACTGGGTTTTGCCGATGTTCGCACTTACGTGAGAACAACCCAGTTATAAAAACTCAGTTATTACACAATTACAAAGATCTACAATTTAATACAAATACGTACAAATAAGCAAAACAAAAACATCACAAATAAAAGTACAGAATTATACACAAGCTCACTCAAGTAACACATTACAATAAGTGGCAAGAGACATACATAATACAGACATAAAAAATAAAAAAGGCATAAGGAAACAATATAATAAATTAGTATTTTTTAACAGCGGCAGAACTTTTTTTTTTGATCCGTACAATTAACGACAAAAATATCTACTTCAGCACGCCTTATCTTGTAATTTTTAAATGTATTCATGTGAAAAATGTGATGGCATCATAAACAACGGGAATTGGGGACATTTATTTCAATACTGTTAAGACATAATTGTAGACAAAATATTTGTACCAGTCTAAAGATGGCTTTAACAGGCTAAAACTGGTTAAGCGGAAATAAGTTTAATATTCAATGTTATTCTTAAAATGTAATCCCACCACCAATTGTTACTATAAGAATTGGAAATATTAAAATCCATCGATATATTATGTTATGTGGGGATTTACTGTTGTATGAGTTTTATTATGTGAGGGGCCAATCGCTAGGTATAATGTTACTTTGGGTGACATTTGCTACGCTCAAAACACAAGGGGGTGTATAGATAGGTATGTTTCTCTTTTTACCACAAACTTTACGGAATCTCCGAGCGCCAAAAATCTGCGGTTGCAGATTTATGTTCGTGGCAGGTAGAGCATACACTCCAACTCAAGGCGGGGCATGAAATGAGGTCTCCAGCTTATTCGGGTATTTGAATAAAACATAGGTTTCACTTTGGAAATTAGAATATGTAACGTGTATTGTACCGAAAGCAAATGATAACAAGTATAACAGAGTGACTCACCCCGAGGACCGAATGCAATCTAACCTAACTAACGTTCCCTGCACTTCCTAGTCGATCCGCATCTCATCACAACGGGATGGCTAGGATTAGCCTGATGACCAGCCCGATCGTCATCCTTCAGTCTCCTCCGCGGCAAGGCAGGACCTCCTTCATGTAATGTGGATTTCCGGAGACGATGCCTGATCGTCATCCGAATTAGGGCCAAATGGAACTCCCTTCCAGCGAGGGTACAGGGCGCGCCAGGGAGCACGAAGGGACTTCCGACGTATTACGGCTCGCGTTGATCTTATTATCACCAGGGTATTTCGTGCAATAAAGGAATCGATCTTACAGTCGACATTCGGCAGGTACCCGCAAGCGTGATCGGTTCGATGCAATTAAATAACCGATCGCCATGATATCTTGCAATGAATCATCCGGATCCGCGGATGAACTATATCGGAACATTAAACTTGGTTGCACAATGATTTCTCGATATTCGAGAAGGATGGAACTTTAGTAACACGGCACCCGTTTGTTTTTTAAACATTACGTCCCTTTTATATATTCACATTAAAATGCTAATTGACTGTCACAGCTATGATGTTGCCCAATCATCATCGAAGCGAGAGTGAGTCTCTTCTTCTTTTCTTTTGCCGGAACCGGAAAACTAACGCCCCCTCTCCTCGGTGTTGCCCGTCCTCTCGTTGAAAAAAAAACCATAGTCAATAATTAAACGGGTACTTAATAGTTCGTGCTGCTACGGATCAATGTTATAAAGCAGTGTTCATATTTTAAAATTTAAAAAAAAGATAATAATTTTAACACTGCTTCATAACAATTATTTTCCTGTTCGATTGGTTCACACAGTTCTTTACCCCTCCTGTAGTAATGAAGTGTGCGGGTAGGGGGGGACCTATTGTAGTACAGGGAGGCACAATACAGCCTTATGAAGGCTCCACTGACTGCGGTAGGTGTGAATATATGTCACATCACAAGGCAACAGGTGAAACCTGTCAATAATACTGTATGGACGGAGTTACATGGGGTGAAAAATGGTGAAATTGTTAAAAAACACGCAACTCTTGAAATCAAATAGCCGCAGGGCTCTTGACTCACAATCCGAAGATCGAATCCCGGCGCAAATAAATTTAATTTAATTAATTTGTCCTATTTCACAATTAATTAATTTAAAAATTATGTATAGACTATTTGTGGCAGGTTCCAGATTGTTTGAATTCTGAATGGTATATGACCACCATTCAGAATTGAAAAGTTGCTTGAAATGGCTGTAATCATGTTTGGTGACCATGAATAACCAGGTATTTCCCCACCTTCCTCTCCCCCATCTCCTTCCTCTCCCACTACCTGCTCTAACTAACAGTCTCGCAAAATACCCCAATTACGGAAGCCATAGTCTCACTGGCTCCAGATGGGAGAATCTGGTACTCTTGAGAGGTATTCACATAGAAAAAAAAACCAACGTAGACATAATGACATTTGACGCGGTTGACATTTGTCACATGAGAACGGGTCGTTTTTTCGACTCGTAGGCGATTTGCCGGCATCTGTGTTTCCTCCCTCCTACAACATGGGTCTCTTCAAGACCAATGTTCATTCCTTCCTCTCCTCAAAAAGACCCTCCACACAGCATCCCAGATGACATAGGCCCTGAGGGTAATTATTTTCCTCAGGGCCTCCTGTGTGGAGTTAATGTAAAAAAAAAAATCTAACCAATTTTTTTATACGAACACCGCACAAGAGTCCCAACTGAGTCCCAACAAGAGTCCCAACTGCTCCCATCTGGAGCCAGTGAGAAACGCCAAATGAGAAAGATTTGCACTTTTCCGAACTTTGGTTTTCAAGCGTTTGGATCGGTAAGAACTACATTATAACTGTGTTTACAACCGCGACGTGCCGTTTTCAGAAAAAAATTGCCTGCAATATAAAAACAATCGGAGTCTCAAGTCATTTTTTATTTTCCATCACAAATCTAGCTTCACCTCGACGAGCAATAGTCCATCTTAATTTAAAGTGAAATTTGAAGCCCGCGATCTTTTTACAGAGTTTATCCAACCCCTATTTAAGGAAATTGGTGAGGTTTAGAAGTTTTTTTTAATATAAAAATCGTTTTTCTATTGGTTGGCACTTTGAGTTCATCAGTACGTCAATTAACTCCTTTTGTCTTAAGAACAAATCATTTGAAACCGAACCTGTGACAAAAATAATATTTATTAAGCACTCAAATTTTGCAGTAAGTAAATTATGTAAAAATTGCTGGGCCGTAGAAGCGCAAATATGCGCAATTTTTTTTTTATAATATGATATTAATAGTTCAGTTATAAAATATCAAACTAAAACCTTAACTATTCCAGAAATTGTCGTATTTTTTTTTTAAATTCACGGGATGTTTTTAAAAAAAAATATCCCAAATTTGTCACATTAGAAAATGAAAAAAAAAACTTATCATCTTTAGTTCATACCTGAAGATATTGAATCCATGTTGAAAAAAGTTTGCCAGCAAGCGGTGTAAAAAGTTATCAGTCCCTCAATGTTATATAATAAACGATGCACTTTCACACAAACGTCCTGACTGCTCGGGAAGTCAATCTTTGTTGACGTGTTACGCAGCGACGAAACGTTTTGCTGAGTTGAGTGGTGTGGGGAAAAAAATGCGCTGGTATGTGATGTCAAAATATAGAAACAAAATGTATTGGTCCCTGCAATTTGAATTTTCGATTTGTTTCCAACGCTCCCATACTAGTAAAACCATTGTGCGACGTTAAGGAATGTAAATCAATGGGCATAAATAATTTTTATTTGATTTGTGTTAATTCACAACTTATTAATTGAAAACGATATACATAGAGCATATGCGACATGGTCCAGAGTGGATGATACTCTCAGTATCACGCTGGTGTTAAACCACCATTCAGAACTGAAAAATTACTTTTTTTAATAAGAATACCGCACAAGAGTTCCAACAGCTCCCGTCTGGAGCCAGTGAGACTATGGCATCCCCAATTGAGGTATTTTGTGAGGCTCAAGGTAGTAAGTAGGGGAAAGAGATAAGTAAGAGGAAGGTGGAGAAGTACCTGGCTATTCAGATCTGGTCACCAAACACGGCTAAGGCCATTTCGAGCAACGTTTCAAATCTGAATGGTGGTCTTACACCAGGGCGATACTGATAGTATCTTCCACTCTGAAACTATATATTTTATACTTTATATTAATTTTAAATGAATTAGTTGCGAAATGACACAAATTAATCAAATACAATTTTTTTGTCCACGCCGGGATTAGATCCCGCGACCTTTGGATTGCGAGTCAAGAGCCTTACCCCTAGACCATGCCGGTACTTCTCCACCTTCTTATTTACATCTCCTTCTCTTCCTACTACCTTCAGCCACACAACAAACCCCAATTGGGGATGCCATAGTCTCACTGGCTTCAGACGAGAGCAGTTGGGATCTTTTTTTTGTAAATTCCAAACAAGAGAATTTACAAAAAAAAGATTCACCATTGTTTCTTGTATTTATTGATTTCTTTTTTATTCCCGGTAAAACCGTGATCGGGTCATCAACATAAAATCTGAAAATCGATATAAAGTTAGCAGCTATTCCAGAACTCCTGTTCTCCCTTTAGCAATCTCCAGTAATTATGATTCCTTCTATACACGTGGTTAGCATCTCGCCTTTGTTCTAATTACATAGATGTCGCCTTATTGATAATTAATTTCACCTCCATCAGCGCCAAGCCGTACCTATTTCAATCGCCCAGTTGAATGGAGGACAGACGACCAACTGTTTAATTACGGAGGGTGATATTTTAGACGTTCTTGTAAAGTAACTCCCACCGCATCAAGTCAGACGGGAACACTGAATGGTAAATTGTTAGAAGTGCGAATAGATCTGTAATTTAATAAAAGGCATCATAGTAAGCTTCTAAAAAGAATAAGATAATGGTTTGAAAGGGAGATATGTAAATACGAGTGTTAGAGGGAGCGCGCTAAACGATAATATTTGCGCGAAAACTCATATAGAGCAGAAATCTCTACAATGTCTAAGTTGTATTTAATGAAACATTGTGATTTTTTTCATATCCACTCTCTCGCGGCCTCCGTAGTAGAAGGGTAAGGCTCTCGATTAGTGAAACAGAGGTCGCGGATTCAAATTCCGGCGTGCGCAAACAAATTTTATTTGGTTGATTCATGTTTTCATAATTCAATAATTTAAAAGAGTTCAATACACTCTCAGTATCGCCGTGGTATAAGACGAGAATTAAAAATTGAAACGTTGCTTGGCGTAGCTGCCGTGTTTGATGATTAGATCTGAATAGCCAGGTAATTCCGACGTCCTTTTCCCTATCTTATTTTCCCTTCACACTGACCTTCAGCCTCACAACATACCCCTACTGGAAACGCCGTAGTCTCACTGTCTGTAGGCAGTCGGGAGCATTTTTTTTAACATTAATCCCACACAGGAAGCCCTGAGGAAAATAATATCTGCTGATAATAAACGCTAGAAATATTTCGATTCTCATGCCTTCAGATTTAAAAGCGAGCGTCTTATTTGCACGAGACGATAAGCGAAAAAGTGATTTGAATTTATTTTTTGCATAATTACATAAAAATGAAAAAAAGTTACAAAAAAACATACAAAACCTCAAAAATAGTCTTAGCCATAAATTACTTCATAGTTAAGTCATGCAAAAACATTATTATAGTGGCTTACGCTTACACTTTTTGTTACGTAAATAATAAATTTATTGTAATTCCAATACAAAGAAAAGCTAGTAAAAGCTTGAATTTATCCTTAGCATTTTTTTTATGTTCATAATTTAAACCAATTCGTCGTAAAGATTAATCTAAATAGGATTTCACGTATAACTTCATCTTAAGTTCAACGGCTCGGCTGTGGAACGATTTGATAGCCTCTGTGATTTTTTTTACATTAGCCCCGTCAGGGTGCTCTGAACAAAATATTTTTCCTCTGGACCTTTGTTATCTGTGGATGCTTGTGAAGGGTTTTCATAAGGAAAAGACAGCGAAGAAAAAATGTATAAGGGATGGGTAGGAATCTGGGGTCCAGTTTCTCCAGGAGTGACGGACCTTTGAATTCATCCCTTTTATCGCGGTGTAAAGCATTGGATCAAGAGAGTCCAGCTGCAGAGGTAAAAAGGGCTACCTCAACTATTCTCTTCAAATTCGGCGCGTCACACTTCAGATAGGAGGTTCAAGATCACCCCATGATTCCGGCTACCTCTTCTAAGTCATCAAACGTAGCAAACCATTCGGGGTGATCTGTGACAGAGGTGTTGTTATTCAATGAATGGTTCCCATCAAAAATTGTAATTAACAATTTCTAAACTAAAAAAATAAAACCACGTTAACTACTGGATATATTGGTGCCATTTTAAATGTCTCCGATTGCTTTTCGGATAAAAAAGGCAATTAACTCCTTGATTCGGCAATTTCTTTTTTTAATTATCTGGAGCTCCCACGTTTGTTATTTTGGACTTAAAACGAAGCATTAAAATGTTTTATCTATTATGGCCATAGATGTTGCAAATCCGAACTTCGTAGACTATTTTATAATGATGTTAAAAATGAATTGCTGTTAAATATAATCAGCTGTTATCGTCTAAATTAAGTCTTTTTTTTCCGTAGATATGCACCTTACATGATCAATTATACCACAGAGAATATACAGAAATCGAAAAAATATTCCATGTTGACTCGAATAAGTACCTCTCACGGCAGTTTCAAAGTAACAAATACGCAGGATTTGCGCGGTTATAAACTTAACGATTTTTCTTTATTTTTTTTTTATAAATCCTACAAATATAAGATAAATGGTAAAATACAGGTTAATTTATTGGCTAAGTATATAGTACATTAATAAGTTTTTGTATCTCCATGTTAAAATTCGAAAATGTGTTTTTTTTTTATGTTGGCGAAAAATTTAAAAAATGACCTTCTGAAAATCATGAAATTAACATACGGTTCATTATCTACACATTTTCACTGATGATGGGCACTGTAATTGCTGTCCGAAACGTTTGCTACATAAACAGGAAGCGCAGCACGTCATAATAACTCTAAAATTAATCACGATATTACTTTAAGCCGTGAAAATTTGAAATCAAATTATTTCTTATTCACAAAAAAAATCATATGTTAAATTAAACATAAATTGATGGATTTACGGGGCGAGACGCCCTTCTGTCAGTTTACGCGTTCAGTGGTCGGGATGTATTTGAAATGTTAGGTTTTGTGCTGCGACCGCAAGGAGCCGCAGTATGCTGGTTTGAAACTAAGCTAAATAAAATTTAAAAAAATTAAATACATAACTGCTATGTTTCTGTGGTTCCCTCACAATTGGATATTGTGTATAAATCAGCGCAATATTTACAGCTATAATGAACTAAAATTAAATTTGATAGTTTTATTATCAAGTTCTGCAAGTATGTTAGTATGTATTTTAGTTACAGCTGTTTCGGTTTACAAGACCATTTTCAAACTGTGGCTGGATCCACTGATAGGCGACTAAACTAAACTTAAACCAATTAAACTACACCTTGAGATGTTCCCTCAATGGTAATTCAGGTAAAATATTTTAATTGTTCCCCGATATTTAGTGATTCCCCTTGACCGGGAGACCTGTTGGTCTTCGGCCCCTTATGTAGCAGCATAATTAGTAGTCGGAGGCCCTCTTAATATTGGGTGCTGCATCAATCGTTGCACTACCTTACATGCGCGGTAACAATATACGTGCCGGTGACATCGCAAACAGCGCGGCGGGCACCACCTCTGCGTTTGGCGCACTACTTAAACAAAATACATGTGGTCAATGTATGCCCGCTCCATTCTTTCCCCGGCGGGATTGATGAGGTCCACAGGGCAACCCTGAGGCCCTAGACTGGCTCGCAGACCTAGATGTCCCCCTCTGACCCCCCCACCATTACAATAATTTGCATCATTGCTCTTTTCTGGATTTTTTAGAATTTTTGTAATGTCGGTGTGAAGTGTCGTGTCTCAGAAATGAATTTACGAAATATTTATTGTACTGGTATTTATTGAGGAGCTGCTTGTAGCAAAAAAGGGCAAAGTACTGACACGCATCACCTTTTGTGGATTCTCGCAAGCATTAACATTGAAACTGAGCAAATTTCATTTTGCCAGCTTACTAGGAGCCCGTTCTGACATTGATGGATAGCTCAGAGTATGTAGCCGAGTCCGTCGCAGTAAATCTTGCTTTCGGCATCGAACTTCCACCCATTAGCAACCCCCCCCCAATCCACCCACCGCAACACCACCCACTTTACCACCCAATCCACCGGCGACGAGCTTCGCGTTCATTCCATTAACACACATTATAATATTGCAAGTTGGGCTATAAACCGATTTCCAAATTTTAATTAATTGAACACCAAATTCATTGCTTTTTCCACCAAAATAATTTTATTTAATTTTCATTAGCGAGTTCTCGGCGGGCGTTGCTATGCCAGTTAATAAAGAGATTGTTTCTCTCTGCGTGTCCTTTCCCATCCGTCCCATGCTTTTCCCCTTTCTCCTCCCGCATTCCATATTCATTCCCGGTACATTCAGTTTTCAAACAGTTCGCATTTCTTTTTGACATTAACTCCACACAGGAAGCACCGAGGAAAATAATTTCTCTCAGGGCATATGTCATCTTTGAAGATGCTGTGTGGAGGGTGTTTTTGGGGAGAGGAATGAGTGAACATGGGTCTTGAAGAGACCCATGTTGTAGGAGGGAGGAAACATAAGCCGGCAAATCGTTCCCCAGCCGAGCTGTTGAACTTAAAAACGAGTCGTAGAAACGACCCGTTCTCATGTGACTAATTTCAACCGTGTACAAATGTTGGGCGCGTGTTTGGCGTGTTTCTCGACCA
Organism: Glyphotaelius pellucidus; assembly: GCA_936435175.1. Lineage (NCBI taxonomy): Eukaryota > Metazoa > Arthropoda > Insecta > Trichoptera > Limnephilidae > Glyphotaelius > Glyphotaelius pellucidus. The sequence goes on from OW386565.1 coordinate 1,633,843, forward strand.
TGCACCGGTGCCGAGAGGTTCAATGACGCTAGTTCCTCGGAGCATCTTTCATTGTAATACCGGTAGAACAAGGACAGCATTCTCATCTGACGCCTGTGCTCTAAAGATTGGAATCCGTTTGTTATGTCAGGAAAATCTATCAAACGGACCGCCCGTTTCTGCACAGAGTCGAGGGTTTTTTTGTTTTTTGTTTCGGGGCTCCAGACCAGAGGTGGCTGCCAAATTCAACCGTGGGGCGCACTTGCGATTTGTACAGGGTTAGCAATTGTGAACCATTAAAGTACCTGCGGGCGCTGTACAGTATGCCCAGTTTCTGAGAGGCTAACTTAACTCTGGCTTCGATGGAGCCCCCATACCTGAGCTGGTCACTTATAGTTACACCAAGCATGTCAATGGAGGGTCTGTTCGGAAGATTGCTTCCGTCGCTTGCCACCTATTGCAAAGTTTTTGTATAAATGTAATAATGCCAGAGCTCACCAGTATGTATAGAAACCATAGCTGGCATGCACACATCAAATCCTCAATGTTTCATCGCAATCGGATGAATGGTTTAGCAACGTATAGCATACATACATACGTAGACAGAAGCAAATTTATAATTTTTTACATACATTTAGATAGTAGGAACGGAACGTATAGTATTCCAAGGCAGAGGTCGTATATTCGATAATCGAATTTGAACAAAATTGTAAGCTTTATAGTATACTAGCTTTTCCCCGCGGCTTCGCTCGCATGGTATTACGGGAAATTACTGTAGCGGTTGAACTTATCAATTATACCCCCTCCTCCCCACCCCCACCCCCTCCCGAATTCCATACATTCATTTCCTTACATTCAGTTTTTAAACATCTCGCCTGCCACCTAAATTTCATAAAGCTATAGCTCAAAGAAAAAAAGAATTATCCAATTTTGTTCATTCGTTCGGAATTTATGCGCTTACAAACATTTCGGATGTTTATTTTTAATTAAATATTAAATATAATATAAAATTTAAATTTTAATTAAATATATTAAAAAATTACACTATTTATTCAGTCTTTATAATCGTTACGAATTATATTTTTAATGTAGGAACTGACATTTATTCCAAAACAGAAGCTTGTCCAAAAAAATAAAACATATTCTAATATTTGAATTTTCTGAAGCAGTAGCAATCGTTTCCATAGAAACGATTTTTTTCTGACGTTAGCAAAAATTTGCTTTAGTTAGTGACAGAAAACGTATAACAAATATAATATATTAATATTTATAATTTCATAACGCCAGAACTTACCATCACATACAACCTGTAGTCTGCGCATATAATTTAGCTTTATATTGGTGAAAGAATTATTAAAGTCTTTATATTGTGTTATGCGTGAAAAGGTCATAAACGAACTCGAGCAGTTTCGCATTTATAATATTAGTAAGTAAGTATGGATAATCGTAGTGGTAGCAATCGTTATTTTTTTTTATTTTTTTACATTAACTCCACACAGGAGGCCCTGAGGAAAATAATTTCCCTCAGGGCCTATGTCATCTGGGATGCTGTGTGGAGGAGTATTATTTATAATACCTTGTAACTAATTATTATTACCTTGTAACTGATTCTGCTAGTAATTATTTTGTTAACTCTGCTCTGCAAAGACTTCATGTATTCGGTAATAAATATTCCTCTATAGACGTTTATCGTCATCAATCGATGTCAAAATTTAAACCCAGTGTATTAGAACAATTAAAATAAATCTATTGCACTTTATAGCACCTTAATCGAAATATTATGGTAGCTATTTATTTATTATTTATTAACGGACTAACGTCCAATTTACAATCAAGTTACACGAAATTTTGGAAATGTACATTACAAGAATAAAGGATGGTATATGAAAACAAAGACAAACAGATAAAACATAAGAAAATAGAAGTGTCAAGTCAAGTCAAGACTTTGCTAAAAATAGATTAATACAGGGTGGCCCATAACTGTATACCTAGTTTCAATTAACAAAAAATAAATAATGGTATAACTTAGGTGTGTTTTATTTGTATTTTCAAAAACTACAATAAATGGAAATTTTTATGACATCTAAGTTTTAAAAATTATATCATCCAAGTGAGCTCCATCAGCTTGTTGACATTGTCTAAGGCGGATTCGAAAATTTTCAAAAACACGTTAAGTTGCCCGTGGGATGGCGTTCATTTCCCGGATAATGTTTTGTTTTAATTGATCTATTGTTGTTATATTGTCTTCATAGACTCTTGATTTAAGTATCCTAACAAAAAAATAATCACACGGGCTGAGATCCGGGCTCCGTGGGGGTCACTCAATGCCTCCTCCTCTTGAATGAGTTTCCCGGGGAACATCTCCATCAAACGGTCCATGGACAGTTTAGCCGTGTGACAGGTAGCGCCGTCCTGCTGAAACCAGGTCCTGGAATTGTGGCCTTGAAATTCTTGAAGAGCTGGGACCAAGAACTCCTGAAGCATCTGACAATAATTCTTAGATTTCACTGTCATAGTAATTCCTCTATCATTTTCAAAGAAGTATGGGCCAATGATACCCCTAGCTGATATTGCAGCCCACACAACGACGTTCGGGCTATGGAAAGGACGTTGATGCTGTCGGGGATTATTCTCAAATCAATACTGGCAATTTTGTTTATTAACATGGCCATATTGGTCATTGATATGAAAATTGGCCTCATCGCTGAATATTATGTTGAAAAAAGTATCAAAACGTTCTAGCATCACATCAGCAAAATTAAGTCGAAGATCGGTATCATTTGGCTTCAAGTCTTGCTTCAGCTGAATTTTATAAGCTTTTAAATGTAAATCGTGGCGTAAAATTCTTTGTTAAGTGAACCTCTTGATGAGTAAGGCTTGGCTTCTCTTGCGAGTCGATTGCTGTGGATTTTCCCTTACTGATTCACCAACACGCTGAATAACTTCTGGTATCCTCGCTGTCTTCTGGCGGCCTTCATTCATTATCCTTACTGTTGAGCCGGTTGTCTCAAACATTTTGATCCATTTCCGAATAGATTTTGCGCTTGGTGCTTGAGTTATGTCTCGTAAACCGAAATGAACAAGGTAGATTCGTCTCGAAATCGTCACAGAATAATAATTGTTTACGTAATACGCACGAACACAAAACGCGCGCCGCTCTTCGGTCAACGGCTCCATGGCGACTAAAAATTCCATGAAATAGCGCGTCTAACGCTACCCCCTGCACCGCGCCAGCCCCACGTATTGTTGAAAAAATAACGAAACAAACCGCGAACACAGTTAAGGACCACCCTGTATAAAATATCTTCAATTGTTTAGTGAGCGACAAAAATCATTTAGGCTTATGCCAAAAAAATCAAGGTCTTGACGTGAATTGACCATTCTACACATTCTGGATAGTGGTGAATTATAACCATAATTAGTCGAGTGTTGATTGAGGGAGAGCAGTTCTTTATTTCTGAGTCTACGAGAGGGTATATTGAATGAGATGAGTTGTAATAATGTAGGTGAGTCAATAATATATTTGATGATTTTGAAGAAACAAATGAGATCAGATTTTTCCCGACGGTCTTCTAAAGGAGCAAGGTTTAGAGTTTGTTCGATTTCATTATATGAGTAATTGCCTCGTTCTAATCCTAGCCTCCTAGCAATTCCTTTTAGGAACAGATGTTGAACGGACTCAATATGACGAATATGGATAGCATAAAAAGGAGACCATATAACACAAGCATATTCAAGATGGGGGCGGACCAAGGAGCAGTAAAGAGTTCTAAGGGTATTTATGTTTTTGAAGTCAGAAGTGATTCTAGTGATGAAACCAAGTAGTTTGAGAGATTTGTTAACAATCACATATATATGTTCCCGAAAAGAAAGCTTGCTATCGAGAGTGACGCCAAGGTCTTTAATAGATTGAACAGTTGTTAAGCAAGCTATGTTTCGATAAACACGTAATAAATATTTTTAAAAAAGATTGCTAATTAAAAACATAAATATTGACAATCCTATCGTATTTCCCTCTATAATTAAAACAACATTCTACATTAATTTACTTACCATATATTCTACGTTACCTGCTTTGTGTCAACTATTATATTTGGTGTTATCTATATTTTGTTTCTTATATCTTATGTTATCTTAATTTTGTTTCTTATATTTATATTATGTTTATATTAAATTATGTTATTTCTTATATTTTTCCAAAAACATGTACTGCACTATATGTAAAAGCCCTATGGGCGTTTAAATAAATAAATAAATAAATAATAACAATAGAACAACCGGTGCATGAAAATAAAGCTATTAAACACCTTAAGTAAAAAAAAAAAAATTTTAGTAGGCGTTCCTCAAGGTTCCATATTAGGCCCTATTTTATATATCATTTATGTATCATTTATTAAGTACATTTTTAAACATGTAAAACACTTTGTATATGCGGATGATACTGCATTGGTAATTTCATACAGTGATTTGCAATTATGTATTGAACTCTTACAAAAAGATTATATTGAACTTTTGAAATGGTCTCATGACTCTGGTTTACTCATAAATGCAAAAAAAAACTAAATTGATACATATTAGATCACCCAATGCCAAGGCAAATATTATTACACCTGAAATAAAAACACACAGCTCAGATTGCTTACACGTTGGTATCTCTGATTTGTGTACATGTGAAAATATTGAAGTTGTAAAAAAATATGTTTATTTAGGTGTAATTATTGACTGCTATTTCGAATGGGATTTACAAATAAATAAAGTCTGTGAACGACTCAGATCTGTTGTTGGCAGATTATGTAAATTAAAATTTTATGTTCCAATATGCACACTTCGAATAATATATTTATCATTAGCTGAATCTATTATCAGGTATGGAATTACAGCTTGGGGACTTTCCTGCAAAACAAATGTAAATCGTGTTCAATCAGTTCAAAATTCATTAGTTAAATTATTAGCTCATAAAAGTTTATACGAAAAAAGGCATAATGTTCCGTACTTTTACCAAAATCTCAAAATTCTCCCAGTAAGAGCAATTCTGTGGTATAAAATTATATTTCAGCATATGAATAGCTCTATATACATTAATAAATTGGACCACACTTACAATACTCGTTTTATGTTAAATGAAGGACTAATTGTACCTAAGCATTTAAACAAATACGGACAAAGAACGCTGGACTACATGATACCTAATTGCTTAAATATGTTACCTGCCGAAATTAAAAAATGTACAAATGTTAAATTAAATATTATGTTGAAGAATTGGCTCGCCGAAAGAAATAATTTGTATTAGACTGACACAAAAATTGTAACTGCATAACAAAGTAAAATAAGTTTATATCTTCAAAGTAAAAGTACCCATCGACAAACTGCTTAAAAGTAGTTTATTGGGACTTTTCTTTTTCTGTATATTTTTTTATTTCTTGTTGTAATAATGTATTACTTTGGATTTATAATAAATAAATAAAAAAAAAATAAAAAAAAACGCCATTCGGCTTTAACATAATAAAATAGATAACGTATAGCAACAACATGAAAAAGACAGCTCTAGTAAGTTTGTATATTTAAATAATACAACAGTGCAAAAATGAAAAAATATATTTAAATATGATATATATATGCAACAACTTAACTTAAAAGGTACGTTGGTATGTTAATAATAAGTCAAATATATTACAAGTTAGAAAACAAACCTTATTTCCAATGAAACAATTAAATTAAGAAAATCTGTGAACAAAATAATAAGAACAGCCACTATTGTAAGATAGTATCAATATTTGTATGTTGGTAACAATGATGAAAAGAAAAAAGTTTTAATTATTTTTGAATAATTGTGATGGTTTATAAAATTACTATAAATCATACAATTAATTATTAAGATGTATTAATACGATACGATACAAAGAGATGTTATAAATATATTTGGTAATTTTATTTCACAAATTTGCCAAAGAACTTTCTTTGAGTACTTTAATTGTGGATAAACGATTTTATTATTTCATGTTTATATTTTATCAGTGAAACATTCCGTACGTCTATGTGCGAATACATAATTGCCTAAGTTTTGAATTCTATGTAGTGGTAAATTGAAATGGGCCATGGTCGCAGTATTGCCACAATAAAACGGTATGTCTGTTTCTGGCTGGCACATTAAAATTTATGTGCGCCAATAATTCAGGGCTGTTAATTGTATTATACAAGATTAAAAAAAAACACTAGATCGAAAACAGTTCTTCTGTCACTCAAATTTAACAGATTAGATAATTGCAGTATATAAATGTAATTGTAGGAGAATAAAATCTTCCTCGTTTAAGTTAAGCGCGCATGGAATTAAATTATATAGAACTGCGCCATACAAAATTTACGTTATTATTAGACAAAATTTAAAAAATAACTTTTTTATTCTTTATTTTTATTCTTTTTATTGAGGAAACAAACAGTCATACAGAAAAATGATTATAACAATAAAATTCATATGTTAGAGACCAATTAAGTTCCAGTATGTTAAATAATATTGGTTTAGTATTTTTACCTACTCAACTTATTAAATGACAAAGAAAAAAAAAACATATAAACATAACAAAAGAAAAAAACATAAAAAAGAAGAACATAAAACATAATAAAGAAAAACGTAAAATTATTAACAAACATGGTTTTACTATTTACTATGGTTGATAATAATATAATTTTCACAAAAAAGAGAGAAAAAAAAAAAGTATTTTAAGTTATTAATTTATTAACGGCCCTCGGTATTAAATGTTTTCAGCGCGAATTCGAATTTCGAACTAGCAGGTGCAGCTAGAGGGCCAGTGCGTTCCATTCAAAATCAAGACACGCACAGAGCAAAACAAATTATTATTAATTAAAGATATTGTGATTATAAAAATTATGTTAAAATGTATTTTAGAATGTGATGCAATGTAACGATAGCTTGATTCACGGAGGAGGTTCTCAGTAACTTAAAACATTTAATATAACTTTTTATTTGGATTTTTTTTTGATACACGCAGTTGAAATAGTGATATAATTATAAAGAGTGACAAAAGGCTTGGCCTTTGTTCCAGCCTGGCTTTGCAGTGCGGCGGGGCACTGTTAACACTTAATTGTCTAGTTTGATTTGAGGTCCCGGGTTAAAAGCCGGTGATGACAAAACAAATTTAATTTAATTTATATGAGTATATCATATTGTAGAATTAAAATAAAATTTGCTAGCTGTGGCTAGAAATTTTCTGAAGTTCTTCAAAAATATGTTGAAAATCCACAATCCGCCGACCAACAACTTAAAAAGAAGTGTCTTTAGCTAATTCTTCTTCAATATATAAATTGTGGACGTGGTGAACGTTTCGTTCCACATAAGCTCTTACGTCTTCAAGAATTGTTTCTACCTGCAAAACACAAGTTGTAAGTATACTTATACAGTTCAGTAAAATTAAAAATTTCACTTGCATCAAATGGGGTAGTTCTGATTTTTTTTTACATATTGTATATGATGAAGGACTAATAGTCCCGTCAAGTTAAACATGAAAAACGGGTTGTGCTTGCAAAAGGTTCAGTCATTCTGAACTTTTTATATGTTGTTAGGACCTAAACCAATATTAAAAAAAACACATTTGCAATTTCCAAAGTGCTGTGCGAGTGGCGCTGGACCCAAAAAACCGTGAAATTTTTCGACTTCTTTTTCAGTTTTTGCTCAGTATTTCAGTGACGGAAGGGTCTGACCGGTGTAGTCAGTAAACACCCTTCTAATATTACTCTTCACAACTTTCTTTACTGCGATTGAAGCGATGAACTTTCCTTTTCTAGAGCACGGATATTTACTTTTGACGTGATAACGTCTTATAAATCGATGCTGCACCGGCTGCATGTTCGAAAAAGCATGACTCATTGTCACGTTCCACCTGAGCCTAGCGTGCAAGCGAGCGGGCGGAACAAGCGATAGAGAGGCACGATTTAGTCTTAGTTTAGTATTTTTGGTTTTAGTCGCTCATGACTTGTCTAGCGAAACGCTACAATCAGCACAAAATATAATCTACGGCGCAATATATTTATTTATCGACTTCCTAGTATAAGTAGTAGGAAATATAGTACTAAGTCCTATATTTCCTTAGCACGGTGGGTACTCTCTTAATCTTTCGTTATACAGATTGATACTTATCTATTGTTATCAAGTCAAATTTGCAGAACTACTACATAGATATTAATTTTAAGATTTTAATTTGTATTTTCAATAAAAATTCAATTTGGAAGCCGGGAATGGGTACCGCCACTCGGGAACCATTCAATGGATAACCAATACCCCTGTCGCAGGTCTCTCTAAACGGTTCGTTAGGTTTGGTAACTAAGCAGGGGTGTTCGGATTCATGGGGTTTGGTTTGTCTAGGTCTTGGCGCGGATGACCTGTATAGATTTTAATTTGTATATTCAATAATAATTCAATTTGGAAGGCGGGAATGGGTACCGCCACCCATGAACCATTCAATGGATAACCAACACCCCTATCTAGATCTCCCAAAACAGTTCGTTACATTTGGTAATTTAGCAGAGGTGTCCGGTTTCATGGGGTGAGATTTGTCTAGGTCTTGGCGGCGGATGACCTGTATAGATTTAAATTTTCATCTTCAATAATAATTTAATTTGGAAGGCGGGAATGGGTACCTCTACCCGGGAACCATTCAATTGATAACCAACACCCCTGTCTCCCAAGCCAAAATCTCGTTTGATAACTTAGCAGGGGTGTCTGAGTTCAAGGGGTGAGGTTTGTCTGTCTTGGCGGCGGATGGCTTGTTTAGATTTTAATTTGTATATTCAATACAAATTCAATTTTGAAGGCGGGAATGGGTACCGCCACCCGAGAACCACTCAATGGAAAATCGACCCCCCTGTCGTAGGTCTCCCAAAATGGTTCGTTACGTTTGGCTAAGTCACCAAACGTAGCGAGCCACTTAGGGTGACCCTCGGCAGGGATGTTGGTTATCCATTAAATGGTTCCCGGGGCAGCGGTACCCATATCCGCCTTCCAAATTAGTGCTTATCGGTAATAGCCGTCAGGCTATCTCTGACAAGCATTATGGTAATAATAAAATTACACAGCAGAACTTGTTTACAAATTAATCTTTTTAAAAAAAAATTAAATTATAATATTATTGTATAGGCATTGAAACGTTTCTACTGCGGTGATGAGTATTTAGGTAAAAATACTCATTTGCCACCTGTCGATTTGTAAGAAAAAGTCGGAAAGGTAATAAAACCGGGGCCACGCCCTTTTCCGATTCGATCCGGTTGATGGGTCGGATCGGACGGCCGGACGGATGGAAAAATCGGATGTATGCGCCCAGTCATAACGCATCAATGCAATTTTTCATCAATGTTTTCTTATGACGTTATCACGTAAAATTATCGTCCGTAAACCGACTTTACAGACAACCATTTTTTTATTGGCCATTTCCACACTTTTATATTTTAAAAATATCAAATTGTTTATTACCTAGAAATCCGAAAAAATGTTAACAATAAATTAATTCTTTAATACTATTTGACAATACACAGCTTCGACGGAAACTCACAGATGAAACATTAAAAAGGCGGCACACTATTATAGTCCCTATGCAAAACGCGTAGGGACTGTAATAGTGTGCCGAGTGGAATATTGTTGAAACGTCGCATGGAAGTATAATATTTACGCGGATTTTCGAACTTTGAAAAAATATTGACACGACGGACCGCAAGTAACGTCCAGAGCCGAATGAGCACGAGAATTCTTAGATGTTCATTATATAGTATTTAACGAAAACATATTGTTAATAAAAACATATATCTCGACAGAAAAATGTATTTATGATAGCTTAACGTGGCTACATTATCGATATTTTGACGATTAATAACTTAGATTGTCGTTTTAATCTGAGAATTCGTGAAACTCCATACAACGATTGACATCGCTAGTAAGGAAGGCCCTTAAGCTGCATTTCATATGAATTCAAGTCATGGTTGAAAATGTCTACATCTCGTAAGACATTGTAAGTTTCACAGATACGTACTATTACAGAGTTTTGCGCATATTTAGATTTACTGTGTGGTATTCTAAATAAGTCGTTTGATTTGGTGTTTTGTTTGGGGCAACGAAATGCAATATTTTTTAACAGATAAGATGAATCAACAAGGCAGTTCACGATTTTGTATAAGAATAATCCATCAGAGATTTTTCTGCGTTTATATAAAGCGATAGGGTCAAATCGATGATCACTAAAACGATAGGATAGGTGTTTTATGAATTTGTTCTGGATATTTTCAATGCGATGAATATATGTTTGATATTGAGGATTCCAAATTACTTATATCATTGATCTCACTATTCCTAATTCCTGTAATATTTAAAAATCTGTTTCTGAAAATAAAAAATAAAATATTCAGATTTAGGAAATGAGATTAAAAGAATTTGGCATTCTCGGACTATAAAAATATTACCATTTGTTATTTCGGCTACTGGCATTATACCTAGCTCGCTCATTCAAAATTTAGGTTTAGTAGATTTGTCAAAGAATTTTTTTTTAAATGCAAAAATCAGTCATTTTAAATACATGTAATATTTATTTTGAGGGATCAGTAGGATTTATCGCTCCAGTTAGGAGTTCTATCGAGCCGAACCCTCTGATATGAAAATATCTGGAGTCGCTGAATTATTTTCCCATTTGGTCTCTGGTAGGTTGACATGTTGTTCTTGCATTGTTTTGTATTTATTATACGTATATAATACAATTGCATAGCGTGGATTGACAAGATGATCATTTGTGAAAAAGTGTGTGGAAGGGTTAAGTTTTTCCTGCGGGGAAGATTTAACCCGGACATAAAGTCGAAAAATTATAAGTGTATTACCGTGACGATTAGCGTAATCGTTGATGTAGGAGTACATAATCGTAATTGTAATCTTTTTATTGTTGCAGAGGAAGACCTGGACGAGCTGGTGATGCACGCCGGGAGACACAGGCCAGAGGAACTAGCAAAACTGGCCGCCATCACCAAGTTCACCAAGAAGGAGATTAAACTCATTTACAGGGGTTTCAAACAGGTACCTATAGACAAATGTATTTTTTTTAATTTGAATACCGTCTGGAGCTGGTGAGACTATGGCATCCCCAATTGGGGTATGTTGTGAGGCTGAAGGTAGTGGGCAGGGAATGAGATGGGAAGAAGAAGGTGGGGAAGTACCTGGCTGTTCAGATCTGGTCACCAAACACGGCTAAAGCCATTTCAAGCAACATGTCAATTTTGAATGGTGGTCTTACACCAGGGCGATACTGATAGTATCTTCCACTCTGAAACGTGCCGCAAATATACTATATATTATTTTTAATTAATTATTTGCGAAATGCCACAAATTAATCAAATAAAATTTATTTGCGCACGCCGGATTCGAACCCGCGACCCTAGGATTGTGAGATCGAGTGTCTTACCTCAGGATTTCAGGTTCACTCCTTCCTTTCCTTGAAAAACTCTCTACCCACTGGAGCGAAAGCGCAATTTAAAACTTTTTTCTCCGATTGCTCAACATTTTTTGGTAATCATTTTGAATATAATCCGCTCACACTAAAAAAATCATACCTCCGAATTTCAATATCGAGACATAAAAACTGATTATAGTTCTATATAGCCAATAAATTCACCTAACTTTTGTCAATTATCACATATTTGTAGAATTATTAAAAAATATATTATAAAATCTTAAACTTCTACTTAATTACTTACAAATAAGGGAAAATTTGCCAAAATTGACAGCAAAGCAATCCGAGATAATTTAAATAGTATCATATTGTGGCAAAAAGCGCTCCAGTGGCTACACAGACAGTCTTGTGTTCAACAGCTTACCGATCTAGAATAAATAATAATGTGAACTGAATTAACAGCATCAGAGCAGGAGGCAAAGGTCAAACATTAAAGTGCTAATTATCTTTAAGACCCGCAGCTAAACCACCGAAGTAGAGATGATCTTAATTTCACCTGAGTAAAATTCAAGAATTTCCGGGCCACTGGCTTTAACCTTTTCTACTTAATTATTCCATTATCCGTCAGCATAGAAAATTAAATAATCCTTAGGAAATATTTTAGTATATACTTCATGCGAATTTTAATAAGCTACGAAGGGTTTACAACAGGGTTACGAAAATGATTAACTTAATGTTGTCAATTTTGCACGACTCTACTTCTAACAAGTCACCATTCTTACATATTTTTATTCTGTTAAATTAAATGTTCTCTGTTATTATACCATACTAGAAGACCCGGCTACACGTTGTTGTGGCTAACAAAACACAGCCATTACCCAACATTTATAACTAACGCCATCTGTTAAGGCGGCACTCTTCGGCTGAAAAAGAAGAAGATGGAGATATATGTAATTACGAATGTTGGACAGAGCGCGCTAATATTTTAAGTCATATAAAAGCAGCGAAAATTGCGAAAAAGCTTAATAAAACATGACTCGTTTAAAATAGAGCAAAAATCTCGTAGAACGTATCTTAAGTATCATTTAAAGAAACATTGTGAATTTTTTCACCAATTTAACTTGTAAAATTAACGAAATTGACTTGTTTAAATAATTTTCGGAGCATACTTAGCGATTTTTTTTATCGAGGGAATCTCATATAATTTGCGTTTCGGCGTGGAACGTATCTAGATATTATCTTCAAAAATAACATATATTTTTTCAGAGCTTAAAAACTTCAAATGTTTAAGGGAGATATGTAAGAAATCGGTCGAAATTCGAATAGTGGACCCTTAATTTGCATCCGATTTTTTTACCCATATTTCGCTGCTGGCAGTTCCCGATATCGAATTTTGATGAAATTTAGCCTGTATGTGATGTTTCAATTTGGTATGGTACAGCCGCCCCGGGAATCATCTACTGGATAGCCAAAATCTTTGCCATAGGTTATCCCGTGTGGTTCGCTACGTTTGGTGGCTTAACTGGGGTGCCCGTGTTCATTGGGTGAGGTTTGTCCGAATCTCGAGAGTGGATGCTGGCCAGCTGCTTGGCAGGCCGGATCGGTAAAAAATTTAATTTTTTTTTTACATGAATACCGCACAAGAGTCCCAACTGCTCCCGTCTGGAGCCAGTGGGACTATGGCATCCCCAATTGGAGTATGTTGTTAGGCTGAAGGTAGTGGTTAGGGGAAGGAGGTGGGTAAGAGAAAGATTGGGAAGTACCTGGCCATTCAGATCTGGTCACTAAACATGGCTAAAGCCATTTCAAGCAACGTTTCAATTCTGTATGGAGGTCTTACACTGGGCGATACTGAGAGTATCTTATCTGCCGCAAATATACTGATTATTATTTTAAATGAATTAATTGTGAACCCGCGACCTTCGGAATGCGAGTCAAAAGCCTTACCGCTAGAACACGCCGACCGTCGAAAGACTGGTCGAAGGAGACATTTTGACCTCTCCAGCAGCACTCTCTTGGAACATCGCTTTGAGAGGGTTTGGATTCTAACGTATGTCACTCCTGGACACACTGACTCCCAGATTCCTGTCATGCCTTACCCATCCCAGAACTTTCTTTTCTTCCTTTACTTATATGATTCTCCACACAGTATCCCATAGACGTTACAGATCTCGAGAGATATTATTTTTCTCAGTGGAAATAATTTTTAAAAAATGTTCAGAAGTTTCTAGGTACACCCATTTAAAAACAAAACTATTTTAGAGTATTATAATCAGTATTAAATTCTGTTTTACCGATCTTACAAGTGTTCCCAATTTCCCGCTTACCCCAAAAGTCTCCAAGTTTCAAAGTGTAAAACGTTTTTTAAAGTGTTTTTCACGTATTAACTTCAGTTTTGTTCATTTTTACTTACATTATCCAGTAGTAAATTCATTTAAAGGGCCATATGCGTGCCAAGTTGTGTCCAGCTCTCTATTTAAATAAAGTATCTGTACAAACGCCCCACTCGTCTCGTACACACGTACATACATATACATGGACACGTTTAAAAACAATTTAACAACATTTATTAACAAAAACTCCATGGCGGTTCCATACTTTTTTCGCCGTGCTGGATTGATTTACAGAACGATATTATAATCAAAATGAAGTTTTTTTAATTAATGGGAAGGTTAGGTTTTAAGACACATTTAAGATTTTTTTATAAATATACAACGTGTCGAGAGTATTGTTTCAAAATTTTAACCCTTCGAATAATGAAAAAATAATATCTATGGCCTTTTGCCTGTCAAGATTTTCGCGCAAAATTCCCGGTTCTTCCCATGCATTTTAAATGTTCCTTTTTATTGATAATTTTTTAATTTTTTTGCAAAAACAAAAATTGTTCTGAAATTAAGATAAAATAATCTTTCCGATTTATTTATTAAAAATCAACATTTTTGTTTTTAAATATTTAAATTTTGATATTGAAAATGTAAATTAGCTTAAAATTACGTACCTGAGGATTCCTCGAAAAAGTACGTAAAATAAAATAAAGTGAAAATTTCAAATACAGATTCCTTTTTTGAATAAAATTTGTAATAAAACTGTCACCTCACATTTTGTGACATTCATACAATTTTATTTTTAAATTAAATGTTTGTTACGTCACAAATTGGCGCAAAATAAAATCGTCACTTATGATCGGGTTTGTAAAATATCTGACCAATATAGCTCGTTTATTTCTAAAACAATAAGAAGCATTATTTTTTTCGCTTTCTAACATAAAAGAAATCACAAATGTTTTCATGACAGGAAGAGAGATATCTAACTTTTAATAATGCACGGTCCCTCTGGGACAATCTGGGTCTCCTGTTATTATAACGGCATATGATGTTTTGGGACAACTTGGGTCTCCTGTGATTAGACGGGTTAAGTAAATCGGAGCAAAACTAACGAAGATGCAGCGTTTCAAGCGACCGGCCCTCTTGCTCGATTCAAGTATATTTCGAGTATAAAAAAAAACTTTAAATCGATTTTCTCGCAAAAAAATTTTTAAAGTTCGTGAACATCATAACTCAAAATTTACTTAACCGATCCTTTTGAAATTTTGTACACTATTACTACACATAAATCAACAGGTAGTGACAAAGAGTTTTTTTACCATTTTTTTCCATTTTATAATAATAAATTCACCGAAAATTTTAGCAAAAATCGCATTTTTGACTTCAACATGCTGCAAAAAAAAAAAAAATTTAAAAAACTGTTTCATCACTACCTAGGAAAACACACCACCTTTTAAACACATTTCGATTTTTTGTTTCAAATGATCCGTTAACAAGTTATAATGTTCACCGCAAAACATATTTTTTCGATTCGTTTCCGGAGATTAGCTCTCACGGACTTATTTATCGATATTTTTAATTATTTTTTTTTTTCAAATATACTTCAGATGTCAAACTATAACGTGTATATAAAATAAATAAACAAACATTATTCATATCTCCAAAAAAAATCAAGAAAATATGCCTTCCTTTCACCTTTAAAACCTTAACCCCCCCTCACTCCTTAAATTCAGGCACCCCTTCTCACCATCACTCCTTATCATCAAACATATCGAAACACTTGGTTATCCAATGAACCTTCCCCGAAATGGCGGTATCCATACAAGCCTCCAAAACTGAAAACATATGCACCAAAACAAACAATGAAAATTTTAATTTTGTTTAAATCAACTCTAATTATTCTCCCTACATACATACCCTTTTTCAAACTATATTTTTTTTGAGTTCAGCCCTAATTTTCCTACATTATACCTAGACATTATTCACTTACCTAATTTCCCCTTTGGGGGAGGTAGGGATAAACCAGTCACCGGGGTATTTCGGGTCACTTTATCCGCTGAGGGAACCTTCCCGATGCGCCGCATGACCCTCTCTCATCCCTTTAATAATTCATTTCATAAAAGAAACCACCTTAAAGCCTTCGCGCTTGTTTATCAGAGGAAAGCGTCAATTTGGCTTTTCAAACCTTATGCTGAGTACAGGCGTGCACAAACAACTATTTTTATATGTCTCCATATTAAAACATTATCACATTTGCCGGTACTGCCCTAGTACTTAAAAGTAATACATGGGAAGAAACATTCCACATAGCGGATCTAATATTGAAATTTATTAAACAGTGGTTAGATGATAATCTACTTACGTTAAACATAACAAAAACGAAATATCTAACGTTTAGTAATATTCCGAGTCAGCCTTCAATCAATCATACATTCTTGTCTAGATATATCTAGTTGTCTATGAAATCCATTGGAACGAGTAGATTCTGTTAAATATATGGGTGTAATAATTGACAATAAACTACGGTGGGAAAATCACTTAATAAATGTCACTAGCCGTATACGGAAATTGGCATACATCTTCAGGGCATAACGAAATATTCTAAATAAAAATATATTACCAACGTTATACTTTTCCTTATACCAATCAATTATATCTAACGGTATAGTAGTCTGGGGAGGAAGCTCTAAAACGATAATAGATCCATTAATTAAAGCTCAAAAATTGATAATGCGGACTATTTACAAAGTACACTATATTCACCCCCGAAGGAATTTTTTAAGGACTTCAAAGTACTCAATATAAAATCCTTATACGTCAAAAACATATCCTCCTATTACAAATTCAAACACACGAATTTTTTGTTTAATAAACCTATAATATAATAAATTACAACAAATCCAATTATATTATTCCACCAACAAAAACCTCAATGGCCTAGACACAATTTAACTTTCTTGCTCCTAAAATCTTCAATAATTTAACATTAAAAATTAAGTCAATAGCCAGATATGACAGTTTCAGGAAGGCGCTTGGGGACTTTTTGATGAGTTAATGTGATAATGTTAATAGCCTGTTTCTCGTACTCGGATAAATGTGTATAAATTGTTTATACGTGTGAGGATTTGGTTATAGAGGTGTTGGTTTGTATGTGTATGTATTGATGTGTACACCTATATATGCATGTGTGCTTGCATACACACATACTAAAAATAGGATAAAAAAAGTTTTGTACATTTTTTATAATCTAATTTACTTATTTTCTCTTCTCTATTTTCTACTCTTTATTATAATTTCTACTTTTTTATAATTTTTCCAATTTAGCATGACTTAAATCCATATATTTACACAAGACTTTGTATTATTTCATACAAATTAACTTTACCCTATCACCATGAAACGGGCAGCCGCCTAGTATGGTGACTTAAAATATCTACTTTTTGTAAATTTCACAATGATTTTACATGTGTTTTATAAATAAATAAAAATTCGGGGGTATGATTTTTTTTAAGAGGGCGGGAGATTTCCAAACCGAATGCGAATAAATTCCCGAGCGCTCAATGTTGTTTGAAAAGGTGGTGAATTTTGTATTTTATTCTGACTTGGATTTCCAGCTTACAGTCTTCCCAAAGCACTGTAAACTGAGATGCGTGTGTAGGGGAAATTTGCCAATTAGAATGATTATGCGGTCAAATTTATAGTGTATACACGGTGTCCGGAAACTCGTAGTACAAGCGGGAAACTGGAGAATCTACATCACATTTGGAATCGATTTTGTAGTATAACTTTTTTTGATTTGAGCTTTCGTTTTCGAGTAAATCGAGTCGGAAGTTGAATTTTTTATTGGTCAAATTCTTGTAAATTATCAGTGACGAATACAGTACCTAAGTAATAAAAACTATTTAAAAGAAAATAAAAAAAAATCCGGATTATTTTGCATTATTTTGAAATCTCCCATCATTAAAAATAAAACAGTCGGCCGCGCAGAGGTTAATTCACAGCTGACTGTTATGTTATGCAAGTTCACGCACGTTGTAGTTCAAATTGCGTTGCGAAAGAATAGCTCTCTCTTTTTCTCGGTTCAATAGACACGTGAAAGAGCAGACGAACTATAGTGTAGAAGAAATGTCACCGCTCCGTACCGTACTGAAAAGGGGATCCCTGGATTCCTGGACTTTTTTATGGTAGATTAGTTTAGTTTACGCCGGTTCGCTGTTGACATTTAATATCAACAATCCTTTCGTTAATTGTAAACTAAATCAAAGTGTGTGTTTGTGAATTACTTTTGTGTTATTTTCATATTTAAACAATAGTGCTTGATTAATTATTGTGGAATATACAACGCAGAATATTATGATTTTAAATGTGTGTTTTGTGATTGGAAACGTTTTTGGATTAGAAACGGAACATTGCTACATAATGAAAGTAGGTACCCATCTGTGCTATCCATTTATCTCACAAGATTTGTTCAAATTGGTCCATTATGAAGTCAAGTAGCGAGTATTAGTGAGCGAGTTCGTATTAATTTCAAGTAATTACCTATTGGCCCCTGCCCGTTGCAAAATGGTGGACTGCTACGAAACAAAGTAAATACGCTAATTTACCATATTGTAATGCTTAAAAGAAGTGAAATTTTAGAAGAGGTGGAAGAATAAATTAGTAAGGTGAAAATAAATAAACTATGGACACGAAAAGAGATTAATAGTAGCATAAATAAATAATTTTAGAGTTGCATCTTCGCTCCAATGTCAAACCGTTAACCCCAAAAATACCGAATTTTTATTATTTTTTAATATTTTTAAAATTTTAATTGTAAAAATGCTTAAATTGAAAATCTTTATGTTTATTTGGGTTCTCTATGTGATGTGGATTCACCAGTTTTCCGCTTGTACTACGAGTTTTCGGACACCTTTTATATTATATATATTTTTTTATATGAATACCACACAAGAGTCTCAACTGCTCCCGTCTGGAGAAAGTGAGACTATGGCATCCCCAGTTGGGGTATGTTGTAAGGCTGAAGGTAGTGGAGAGGGGAATGAGATAGGGATAGGAAAGTGAGAAATTACCTGGCTATTCAGATCTGGTCACTAAACCCGGTTAAAGCCATTTCAAGCAACGCTTCGATTCTGAATGGTGGTCTTACACCAGGGTGATACTGATAGTATCTTCCGCTCTGGAACGTGCCGCAAATATACTATATATTATTTTAAATTAATAAATTGTGAAACAACACAAATTAATCAAATAAAATGTATTTGCCACGACGGGATTCGATCCCGTGACCTTCGGATTGAGAGTCAAGAACCTTACCGCTGGACTACGCCGGCCGTCAGTATATTTAGTATGGTTATATTTTTTAACAAAATTTGGTACAAGATTAAATTCGTCACAACTAGAGTTAGACGAGAGGGAATGTGAAACAGCCGAACTGAGCGGACGCGAGAACCGGAATAAATTTGCAGTATCATGCACTGGACCGGAGAACGACTCTTGGGGATACCAGTCGGTAGAATTTAGCTATCGTAATTTTTTAAGGTTGTTGAGCCATATTTGAAATCGATTATATAGCGGCACGTTTCAGTGAATGATCAATTTACTTAACTCCTCAGGCTAATCTGTTAACTTTTTATTTATTTTATTTAATGCAATATTTTACATTTCAATGTATAATCCAGTAATGTTTGCCCCACTGGGTGGCTTACCCGTACTGAGGCCCCCATTTTCTAAAACAATTTAATTTTTTTTATTCATATCTAAATTTGATAAGAAAATAATATAATGTTGGTGACTATAAACACAAAAAATTATGATAAATTTAAACTAAGATAAAAGTAAAAATTAAAGTATTCAGCCAAAAATATAAAATTAAATTAAAAAAATCGGCATTATGTGTTGTGTGTTTGTGGGTGACGTGTGTTTTATTTGTTTTTTTGTGTGTTGCGTGTTATTATTTCTGTTATGAAATTTCGGTAATGTTGTCTTTTTGTTCTTAAATCTATTTTGTTATTTTGTGTCTGAATTTATTTTGGTTTTCCTCAATTTTATTTTCAAGTGTAAGACTGTTGAATGTTTTTTTAGCATGATATTTATAGTGTCTTTGTCAAAAGCTTGTATTTACTGACGAAGTTTTTATGTTTTCTTTATACGCTTATCTAAGTGGTCTGTTAGTAATATTTTGTGTTTGTTGAAATTTGTTTTTTTTGGTCAAATATGTATTTTAGTAGTGTTTTTACCTATATTTGGCGTATATCTAGTACGTCACAATTGTTGAATATTTGGTCTGTATCGGTCAGTCTATGTTTTTTAAGTATTACCTTTAAAATCGTTTTCTGTGCAATTTCTAAATGATCGATTGCTGCGATTGTTGCTCCTCCCCAAACCAATAATTCCATATTCTATTAAAGATTGACAAATATGTAGTTTAGTAGTGTTTTTACCTATATTTGGCGTATATCTAGTACGTCACAATTGTTGAATATTTAGTCTGTATCGGTCAGTCTATGTTTTTTAAGTATTACCTTTAAAATCGTTTTCTGCGCCATTTCTAAATGATTAATTGCCGCGTTTGCTGCTCCTCCCCAAGCAATTATTCCATATCCTATTATTGATTGACAAAGTGCAAAAAATATTGTTTTCATTTATTTTATTTTATATAGGTTTCTTATGTTTAGGAAAATGTGAAACAATTTCGGAACAACTCTTGTAGGTCTCAAAGAATTTATTGTTTCTCTCTTAAGGTTTCATAAAGGAGGCCCTGAGGAAAATAATTTCCCTCAAAGCTTTTGTCATTTTAGGAAATGGAGCGTTTTTTTTAAAGAACGGATGAAGAAGAAGTTTTTGGAAGGGAATTGGTATGCGGGGTGGGTAGGAATCTGGGGGTCAGTGTATCCAGGCGTAACGAATGTATG
Organism: Glyphotaelius pellucidus; assembly: GCA_936435175.1. Classification (NCBI taxonomy): domain Eukaryota; kingdom Metazoa; phylum Arthropoda; class Insecta; order Trichoptera; family Limnephilidae; genus Glyphotaelius; species Glyphotaelius pellucidus. The sequence goes on from OW386565.1 coordinate 1,654,492, forward strand.
AAACCATCCCTTCAACAACGGTGCAAGGTGGTGGGTTGAAAGATTCCGGCTGGAGAGGATAAAAGACCTTCCCCTACCAGTCTCTCTCGATCAGACGCATCGGCGGCCAAGACCTGGACAAACCTCACCCCATGAACTCGGGCATCTCGGAACGACCTCTGCCATAGGTCACCCCAAGTGGTTCGCTACGTTTGGTGATTTAGCAGGGGTGCCCGGGTTCATGGGGTGAGGTATGTCTGGGTCTCGGAGGCGGATGACCAGGACACACTGAACCCCAGATTCCTACCCACCCCTTAAACCCTTTTCCTTCCCAGAACTCTCCTCTCCTTCCTTACCTTAAAAAACCCTCCACACAGCATCCCCAAAGATGACATAGGCCCTGAGGCAAATTATGTTCCTCAGGGTCTTCTGTGTGGAGCTCATGTAAAAAAAAATAAAAAAAAATTTAAAGCATATTTTATCACCTATCAAATACAGTTTTTAGTTTTCAAATACGTTCTGAAATATTCCATTTATTTGAATTTTATTGCCAGGCGAAAATAATTCTACCCGCTATAAAATATGGCCGAGGCCTGAGAGTCAATCGAGTAAATTGGTGACATCCGTTTTCTTTCAACGGTAAATATACTCAAAGATTACATTACTACAGTTTCTCTGTTCAACAGTTTAAAAGTTAGCGCTAACAGCATGGGGTAATATTTTCGTTGTTTGTAATGAATTTTCAGTTAGCGCGACTCAACTCCATTCCCATCCCCAAATTTTCCAAAAACAGCGAAATGATTTCAATTAATTAAGCCTGCGCCGTGTTCAAATCAACCCTTGTAATTTTCTCACTTGAACACTGAATGAAAAAGTTCTAGATTGGCCGCTAAGCATATACGAGTAAAGCCAACGGGGTAAGGCTCTCTTCTAGCAAGTAAATTTCAATTGATAAAGTTGCGTTTTTTCAATTTTGGAGACCACCACCTCGGGAACTGTTGGATAACCAACGCTGCGGTAGATCACCCCAAGTGGTTTGCTACGTTTGGGGACTTAGCAGGGGTGCCTTGGTTCACGGGGTGAGATTTATCTAGGTCTTGGCGGCGATGCGTTAACTTACTTACAACGTGGCGTACCGGATCGAGAGACACTGGTTCACGGAGATCTTTTGTCCTCTCCAGCCAGACTTTCGCACACAGTGGGAGGGCTGGATTCAAACGTCCTTCACTCCTGGATACAATGACCCCCTGATTCCTACCCACCTATACCATTTTTCCTTCCCAGAACTCCTTTCCCTAAAAAAATTGGTTGGCTCTAAAGTCGGTCTACGGACAATAATTGTCGTGTCGTGAAAACGTCATATAGTAACGATAGAGTGGAAGAGAGATAGATTCGTCACAAGCCGAACGCTTGTTCAGCGCTCTCACTTGCACGCTCGGCTCAGGCGGAACGTGACAATGAGTCATGTTTTTTCGTGAGAGCTGCCGGCGTTCATCGATTTATAAGACGTTATCACTTTAAAAAACCTCCACACATCATCCCCAAAGATGATATAGGCGCTGAGAGATTTTTTTTCCCTCATGGACTCCAGTCTGGAGCTAATGGTAGTAAAAATATTTTTTTTAAAACACACCCACAAATGAATTTTATTACCCCTTTGAAAATTCATGAAAGTTATTTAAAAACATAGTACAAAATAGCCCATAATTTAATCTAACGTATCCTATTTTACCAATTTTTTTCATCACTTTTAATGACTTTTCAAAGGGGGTGATGAAGTTGTACATTATTTAGTTGTCCGGTCACCATTTAAAAGACACTTCTTTTTATTTATTTATTTATTGATAAACGCCCTTTTTCAGGGCTTTTACATATGAAGAGAGAATAAGAAATACAATATTTAGTGTACATAACTGAACTGCCTCAGTAACAATATTTTATATTTGTTTAAAGATAAACTGAAGATGTTCACTGACTTGGTGTAATTGTTTCCTTCCATTAGTATTCTGGGTAAAGAGGAATACATATGGTAGTTATTACCAGAATTTCTGCACTGAATAAATCCTAACTTCTTGTATTACGTTGTGGTATCCGGATGCTTATCAATTCAAGCAATACCGGACTATCAACTAAATCATGTAGAATTTTATATAGAAATACCAAGTCAATAAAAATTCTTCTGTCTTACAATTTGAGCATATTCATATTATTTAGTTCAACATAATTGCTGGAATACCCATTTTAAAATTTAGAAAACGTAAGAATTTGTTTTGTATTCTTTCAACAGCTTGTATATTGTAATGTGGATTCCAGACGGGAGAATTGTACTCAAGTTGACTTCTAACATACGCAAAACATAACAGCTTAATACATTTTATATTGCTAAAATTTCTAGTAAGCCTTGTTATAAATCCCAACATTTTTAAGCACTTATTACAGATTTCTGCTATGTGGTTAACAAATGAAAGATTTGATTGTAAAGTGATGCCTAAGCCTTTTATTTGTGTTAATGTCTCAAGAGCATTGTTATCAATGTAGTAATTAAAGATCACTGGATTTTTTGGACATTAACACTGACTGACGGACTGGAAATTAACAATTTGTTCATATTATCTTGAAAAATGATGCAATGATAAATATTTTTAATAATTTAAAAAAATTTTGAAGTCATTAGCAAAAAGTAAAGTAGAAAGATTTTGAATAATTTTTAAAATTGTGAAGGCGTCAGCAAAAAGTAAGATAGATTCATCATTTTTTTATTCACGCCTTGAAGGCTTTTACATGTACACGTTATTATAGTTACATAAGTTATTTAACATTGTAATTAAAAATTATTAAAAGAATTAAGAAGAAATGACAACATAAGAATTATAATAATAAAATTTATGACAGAATTTAAAAAATTTCTGATATAAATTTTGGTAAAGAATAAATGAAAATATCAACGTAACTGAATTTATTTCCAAGCCTATGTAGTCTTTCGATTGGGGAGTTAATGAAAAAGTTAGATTTTTGCCGGATAAACAAAGAACAGTTCTGGAAGTCTCGTGTCACGATTTGGTACTCGGAATGTTATTAGTAAATACGAAATATTTTTATAAGATCATTTATAAATAAGATTGGGCCAAGGTGTGAACCCTGTGGAACTCCATTTGTTGCATAAATCTTGCTGTGCATCTTCAGTGCGTGGGACCATCTTGTGATATTTAAGTCAGTGGTTTCAGTAAACAAAGGCGGGTTGAATATCGGCGCGCATTGTTTTGAAAATAATAGCATTTTTGATTTATTTAAGTGAATTTATTGTTCTCGTATAACTGGGGGCAGTAATTAGCGATGGCGCATTAAGCAGGCGCCTTTTGGAGCACCCTCGGAGCCTTTTAGTATTAATGACTAAGAAGTTTGCATAAAGCGAATTGCTGAACGTGAAGCAGAATATTTAATAACACTTTTTTTATATTGTCGCTGTAAAAATAAATTTTAGAAGCAATGTTTTTGAAGTGAAACTATGAAGCGTTCGTTCAAAAGCATTTGTTGCATCACCGAAATTTCCACAATTTTGTCGCGTCAGCAATCTAGGAAACTACTTTGTTGCATCACCAGTTTATGAATGTTCACAACTTTGTTCCGTCAACAGTCTTCGAAATGTTCACCACTTTGTGGCATCAAGAGGATAGGATATTTTCACATTCTTTTTTACAACAGCTGTCTCGGAAATGCTTACAACTAGGTATGTTGTTTCAGCAGTCTAGGAAATGTTTATAAATTTGTTGCACCAGCAGTCTAGGCAATGTTCTCAACTTTATTACTTCCCATCTCCTTCCCCTCTCACTCTATTTAGTCTCACAACATGCTCCATTTGTGGATGCCATAACTGTGGCGAGTGTATGTCTAAGGGTATGAAATAAACATTCGTGTATGAAAGAGATAGCATGATACAAAATATAAAAGTGCGTATCTAATTTGTCTCTCATCATTCTTGTCATTACCTTCCTGATGGTAACTTGTACAGAAATATCAATAATTACTAACAATCTAAAGGGTTTTCCAATAAGAGGCGTTATGATGATGATTAATTTATTATCGAGAGATGATTAATGATTTTTTTATGGCAGGAATTGGATGCTATTGATCTGGACAACGTTTTTTTTAAAGTTTCTTTATTCTTTGAATTGTTTGTTACATGAATTGGGGATTTTTCGACCACCATACTAGGCACATGCCTGTGCTGTGGTAGTCGGGTTTACTTTCAACAAGACGGCGCTACGTGCCACACAAGCAACGAAACCATTGATCTTTTACGGGAAAAGTTTCCGGACCGTGTTATCTCTCGAAGAGGTGATCACAATTGGCCACCGAGATCTTGTGATTTAACACCTTGCGACTTCTTACTTTGGGGCCACTTGAAAGAGAAGGTCTACGCCAACAGCCCAGCGTCGATTCAAGACCTCAAAGATGGAATTCTTGAGGCTATTGAGGACATAGGGCAGCCACTTTGCGATTTGGTTATGGAAAATTTCATGAAAAGGATATGGTCCTGTAAGCGTGGTCGTGGTGGTCATTTGCCTAATATTATTTTTTACTATAACGGCATACCTTTTTCTTTATAATGAAATAAAAATCCGATCGTTTATATTTAAAAATGGTATTTTTCTTTGAATATCAAAATAACACCTCTTATTGGAAAACCCTTTAATACCTACACGAATCATAGTCTTCCACCCGAAAATTTTAATTAGTGATCCAGTTCATCTCAAACTTGAGATCACCACAATAACCGCGCTGCTCTAATCCGTTGGGACTCTTGCGCCATATTCATATTTAAAAAACCAAGATAATCAATTTTTAATAAAGCAGGCCAATTCAAGTCCCTTAGGATTTGAACTTCGATGTTTCGATCTCCAGCTTTTATTAAATATGTAAGTTTTAATTTGTTAGTTCGAAAATTGAGTAGTCGAATACTAAAATGTACATATCTCCACGAACCAAATCTTTGGCAAAAGGAAGAAAACTGTTTCATAGCATTTAAGTATAATAAAGTAAAATTAAATTTTTTGTAAAAATAACAGTAAAATAAAACATTTTAAATACATGTTTGAAATATAAATCTGATACATTTCTGGACTTAAATTTTGATATTGAACCATGGATTTAGACACATTTTGAAAGTGAAGTCTTTGGACTTAGTCACATTTTGAAACTCATAAACTGTATTTGATAATACTTCTCTGCCAGGGGTGTTGTGAAGAAATTACATCATTTCTATATACCTACATTTATATATCTCACAAAAATCACGATCAAATCAACTTCAAAACAACTCAAAAAACACGTGTTTTTTGTAATGGTGTCCATTGCACAGAAAGTAGCTCATTGATGAAGTATGAATCTTGTGTGGAACTGGTATCAGCTGTTCGACTCCCGCCATTTTGAATTTCAGCATTGGAGCGTTTTCATAGACATTTCTGGGCAATACGATCGTTTTTTGTACAGTTAAAGTTTTTGAATATTTTAAATAATATAGATAAACTAACAGAGATACTTTATTTTTGATACTGAATTATTTAGGCCTAAATAATGTTTCAATAAAAACAAAAACTAAATAACAGTCCAATTCTATAGAGTCCAATTCTCTATAAACCAATAACACGGAATGTCGAACGGCTTGCGTCTTCATTTCTATTGATTTCTATACAACTTTGACCCAGGTGACGCGGCGCGGTGACGTCACGCCGCCAAAATCCAGCAATAGGGTGTTTTAATGACACGTTTTAAAATGGACTTTTTAATATTTTTTTAAAACTCTACGTTAAATATTATGTAATAAAACTTATATATTCAGAATCAGCGTTTATTGGTCTATATGAACATATTTTTTTAAAGCCATAATATTTTTCACTGGAGTTCCTTATTGTCAGTTTCAAAAATAGAAATATTAATAACATTTATATTTAAGTATTTCATTTTAAAATAAGCCCTTGTAAAGTGTCCTTCACAATACGTGTAAACTCTTAGCCTGGAAGACATTATCAGTTATGTTGTAAAATAAAGAATAGGTATATGAAATTATTCTGAAAATATCTGCCAGTATGTTGTAAACGCGAGTGATTTGCCACGCGCAATTGACTATTGCTGATTGATTTTTGTTGTTCCAGGAATGTCCTTCGGGTGTCGTGGATGAGGATTGCTTCAAACATATTTTCGCCCAGTTTTTTCCCCAAGGAGGTAAGACTTATAATTAATGTCAATAGTATTTAAAACATAATCTGTAACAAACTTCTCGCAGGGGTAGGCAGAGAGAACAGACCATCACTTTTTTTTATTTTTTTTTTACATTTTCTTTTAATTTTCCTCAGGGCCTTTGTCATCTGGGGTGCTGTGTGGAGGGTCTTTTTGAGGAGAGGAAGGAACGAACATTGGTCTTGAAGAGACCCATGTTGTAGGAGAGAGGAAACAGAGAGGCCGGCAAATCGTTCCATTGCCGAGCTGTTGTACTCAAGAACGAGTCGTAGAAACGACCCGTTCTCATGTGACTAATGTCAACTGTGTACAAGTGTTGGGCGCGTGTTTGGCGTGTTTCCCGACTATGCACCGGTGCCGAGGGGATCAATGACGCTAGTTCCTCGGAGCATCTTCCATTGTAATACTGGTAGAACAAGGACAGCATTCCTACCTGAAGCCTGTGCTCTAAAGATTGCAATCCGTTTGTTAAGTTAGGAGAATCTATCAAACGGACCGCCCGTTTCTGCACAAAGTCGAGGGTTTTTTTTTGGTATTTTGGGGCTCCAGACCAAAGGTGGCTGCCAAATTCAACCGTGGGGTGCACTTGCGATTTGTACAAGGTTTTTGATTTGTACTTAACCCCATCTCGGCATTCACTCTTTGGTTCTTTCACAATCATACAATGTTTCAAAGACCCAATAATGTCTGATTACGTCTAAAAGGGATCGAAATGAAAATCTAGTCTCCTCCAACGGAAGCAATCTTCCGAACAGACCCTCCATTGATATGCTCGGTGTAACTCTAAGTGACAAGCTCAGGTACGGCGGCTCCATCGAAGCCACAGTTAAGTTAGCCTCTCAAAAACTGGGCGTACTGTACAGGGCCGCAGATACTTTAATAGTACACAGCTGCTAACCCTGTACAAATCACAAGTGCGCCCCACGGTTTAATTTGGCATGCACCTCTGGTCTCGAGCTCCAAAATACATGAAAAGTACCCTCGACTCAGTGCAGAAACGGGCGGTCCGTTTGATAGATTCTCCCATCTTAACAGACGGATTGCAATCTTTAGAGCACGGGCGTCGGGTGGGAATGCTGTCCTTGTTCTACCGGTATTTCAATGGAAGATGTCAGCGTCATTGATCCCTTCGGCACCGGTGCATAGTCGGGAAACACGCCAAACGCGTACCCAGCATAGATACATGGTTGACATTTGTCACTTGAGAACTGGTTGCTTCTTCGACTCGTTCTTACGTTCAATTGCTCGGCTGTGGAACCATTTGCCGGCCTCTGTGTTTCCTCCTTCCTGCAACATGGGTCTCTTCAAGACCAAAGACCCTTCACACAGCATCTTAGATGACATAGGCCCTGACTGAAATTGTTTTCCTCAGGGCCTCCTGTGTGGAGTTAAAGTAAAAAAAAAACAATCTTCTGCATTTTCAGTGTCATTGCGCTTTAAAATAATGTTTGACAGATAAATTGGTGTTGCCAGCCTACAAATTTGAAGTTACATTTTTAATATTTTCTATTCCTAATTGACAGACAATATAATTGTTATGTGATCCTTTTATATGTAAAAAAATGTTTTGTTCTGTGTATAAAGTAATTTGTACTGTAATTTTTTTCAGATGCAACAAAATATGCCCATTACGTATTTAATACTATAAAAAGAACACAAGGCAGTAAAATCAACTTCGAGGTGAGTGACTATAAATAAAATATTTAATTAACACTTTTTTATGTGAGTACCGCACAAGAGTCGAAATTGCTGCCAAACGCTTTTTTTAAACTGGCTCCATACAGAAAGCCCTAAGGAAAATAAGTTATCTCAGGGCCTATGTTTTTTTTATTTTTGAAAATGCTAGGTGGAGGTTTTTTTTAAGAGGAATTTATACGCAGGGAATATTTCGATTCTCATGCCTTCAAAATTTAAAATCGAGCGTCTTATTTACACGAGGCAAGTAACCAAAAAAGTGGTTTTTATTTATTTTGTGCATAATTTCATAAGAATGAAAAAAGTTAGAACAAACAAAACCTCAAAAATAGTCTTAGTTATAAAGGGGTATTTTTTCAAAATTGCTTCTTATATTATTTCGTAGTTAAGTCATGCAAAAACATTTTTTTTGTGGCTTACACTAATATTTTTTGTTATGTTATTAATAATTTTATTGCAATTCCAATACATAGAAAAGCTAGTAAAAGCTTCAATTTATCCGTAGCAATTTTTTGATGTTCATAATGTAGACCGATTCGTCGTAAAGATTAATGTAACAAGTATCGAAATAGGATTTCATGTATAGCTTCATTTTAAGGAAATGAAAGAGGGGAAGATCTGGGGTTGGTATAAATCTGTGGTTCAGTGTGTCCAGGAGTGACGGAAGTTTCTCTCCATCCATCTCTCCCACTGCGGTGCAAGGCGATGGGTCAAGAGAGGTCTAGGTTAGGTCTCCGTCAACCGTTCTCTCCCGATTTTATAGGCGGCCAAACGCATTTGCCTCTAAAACGTAGACAAACCTCACCTATGAACCCGGGCACCCCTGCAAAGTCACCAAACGTAGCGAACCACTTGGGTTGGCCTATGGCAGAGAGCAACCATATTTTTGTATTTAGTTCATATAATGTCTCCTCCCCAATATGTATGTATATAAACCGTAGCCTAAGAATAATTTGTACAAGTCTGAAGATGGCTCTGACCAGCTGAAACCGGTTACGGTCAATAAAATTAAAGTGGAAAAAAAGTTTTATGTTATTTGTTTTTATTATAATATATTATAATAGAATTTCACCATAAATTGTCAGTTTAAAAAATAGAAATATATATATACATAACAGCGACATGTCATTAGTACCAATTATTGTATTAAATTGTGTACCTTTGTAACTATTTTCTACTATGTAATGTTTCTGCAAAATAAAATAAATAAATGTGTAGTCATTTTCAAATTCGGAAGTATGATTTTTTTCAATGAGGGCGGGAAATTTTCAAATCGGACGCTCATAAATTCCGGAAGTCGGACACGTATTTCAATAATTAACGCGAACGCTCGAGTGGTTGTCACAGCTAATTCAAAAACATTTCATAAATGCATTAAGAAAGTGCGAGATCTTTTGAGAAAATATCCTTTGAGAGCTTTTTCAAATGTTTCAAATGTCTCCCAGTGAGGAGGACTGTGAAAAAAAAACTTTATAATACCTTAATATAATACAATTTATAAATACATTATGTACAAATTTTGCTATAGGTACTAATAAAAAAAAAAAAATTCTGTGTTAATTCATTCTTCTTCCTGAAAGTTTTAATAGGGACATTTTATTCAGTAGGTAATTATAATCAATTTTGTACAGGAATATGCAATTTATATTAATAATTAATTTAAATTCACCAAAGTTTGGTAATTAAACATAAATTGATTGACTGCCGTAATGTAGTACCATATTATGAATTCGAACCAAATTCGTTTTTAGAAAATGAATTTTATAAAATAAATTATGATAAAATTATGATAAAACAGACAGAACGATTCGTCATAATAGACCCGATATAGTTTTACATGACAAAATTTAAAAAATAACTTATATCATTGAAGTCGCTATTCCAAATTTCTTTAATATTAAAAAATCTGTTTCTGAAAAAATTAGAAAATTTACAGATTTAGGAAATGAGATTAAAAGAATTTGGCATTCTCAGACTATAAAAATATTACCATTTGTTATTTCGGCTACTGGCATTATAACTTTAAATTATATTATATTAAAAAATTAGGCTTATTAGATTTATCAAAGAATCTTTATATAAAGATGCAAAAATCAGTCATATTAAACACATGTAGGATTATGAAAGATTTTCTAAATATTTATATTGAGAGATCAGTAGGATTTATCGGTCCAGTTAGGAGTTCTATTGATCCGAACCCTCTGATATGAAAATATCTGGAGTCGGTGAAGTATTTTCCCATATGGTCTCTGGTAGGTTGACGTGTTGTTCTTGTATAGTTTTGAATTTATTATACTTATACAATGCAATTACATCGCGTGGATTGACTAGATGGTCATTTGTGGAAAAGTGTGTGGAAGGGTTTAATTTTTCCTATGGGGAAGATTTAACCAGGACATAAAGTCTAGAGAACAATAAATATAAACATCAGGAATTAATGTTGCATATTTTTATTATATTTTCGTTGAATTATATGTAAACAGTCGGCAACTCGTCACATGCTAATCAGAAACTAGTAGAAAAATATCCCGTTTTCTTGCGGTTGACATCTCAGGAGAAAATTTAAAAGAAAAAGATATTTTTTGTTATTTTTATATAAAGCTTGTCTGGAATAAGAGAAGGAAATAAGTCAGCTAATACCAACGATTTATTAAAACGTCCGGAGCACAGGCTTGCTCAAAAATAACTGACTCATTGAATTTTATTTATTTATTTACTTATAAAATATTATAAAATCAGTTCATGATCAGTTTTAACATTGTTTATCGTTGTCTATGCTATATTTGGGGCACATGGTGTCGGTTACAACGTGTGTCTTTAGACAAAATCTAGCTTCCGAGTTACAAGGATGTTTGTCCTCTAAAATCATGTTTGTATAATTAACAATACATTCGTCATCTAGGAGATGTTTAGCAAACATCTCCTAGATGATAATCACTCACTTAGCGGTGATAATAAGCCAACTCCTTTACATATACAATATAAAGGACATAAACTTAATCTTTTAGAACAACTAGAAAAGCACATTAATAATCCTAAAGCTATTTTAATAAATGAACAGACCAATATAATTCACTCACCGTTGTTAGATATGTTCAGACCAATTTTAAAACAATAATAATAATAATTTTACTAGAAAATATAACCACGGGTCATCATTTGGAAATGATTCATATTAGGAATAACGATTAATGCACTTAACGACCTTCAGTCTAATTTAAACAATATAAGTAATTGGGTATCTTTAAAAAAAAGAGTAACAACCATTAATAATTTTAATCAGTTCACTCATAATTAAAATTAGTCATCAAAATCCTATCTAGAAATAACATAAATACCTCGTCTGTATGTGGCAAGACCACAGTTTGATAATGCCTTCAGAAGGCGAAACAGCTGTCACGTGTAAAAATAATTACCTAGCAGAACTTGTTTATAAATAAACTGTTTTTATAAATTGAAAAATAATATTATTAAATATATAAAAGAAATAAAAAATTAAACTTGATAACAATAAATAAAAAATAAAAAAAGACTTTCCATTTTTTTTTTGATATTACACATAGAAATTAGTTAGTTATTGAGGTCTGTAGACATATTTAAACCAATTTTTTTTCTCCAAGATATTTTTTTAAATATTTTGAATTTTTTTTATTGTAATATAAAGAATGTGAGTAACCTTTATGCACCTATATTTCACAAAATATTATATTAAAGGTTAAAGGTATTATTGGTCATGTATACATTGTCAGAAAATAGGAGCTCTTATTTATATGAATTGATAAAGCTTACGGATCACGCATACGATATCTTTCATTTTTAAGAACTTCGTTAGTTCAACTCCATTCATTTATCATTGGAGCTACAGCGCAATTCAAAACTTTTTTCTCCGATTGCTCGACATTTGTTGGTGATCGTTTTGTATATTTTCCGCCCAAATTAAAAAAAAAATCATACCTCCGAATTTTATTATGGAGACATACAAACTGATTATAGTTCTAAACAGCCAATAAATTCACCCATATTTTGTGGATTATTCGTAAGTGAATGAGATATTACGATTGTGTAGAGTGGATTGATATGTTTTGTGTAAAAGAATGACTGGCGAAGGACCTTGATTTTATGTTACTATCACTGCTTGAAAAATGATAAAAATACATGTGGCATAGAAAGGAAAGGACTCACCGAAAGGATGAAAGAACTTGTAGGCTGGCTATGCCCTCGTCTGCTTTCTCTCCCATCCAATACATAATACACGGCGGAGTTATTTTAATAGCGGTTCACCGATAGCGAAGCACAATGGTTATATGTTGTTTGCGGGCGTTTATGACAGACACTGAGTAAGAATTGACGGGTAGGCAATAGGGATAGGTAGGAAAGGAATTCGCAACAATATTAATACCAATCCCAAGCAGTGACAGTATGTATGCGTGCTATGTAGGTATGCGTATGTGTAGGTATGTGTATGGGCGTAACCAGTAAGGCTTACAAAAAATGTATTGATTCGTTAACTTCTACTTAACACTTCCGTACCGGACCAGGGGAACGCACTTACACTAACGAGAGTTTTACGCTGTATCTAAGTTGTTTTTTAAACCACATACTCAATAATTTGGGTAATTCTAGAAAAAATATTTGGTTATCGATCTGCATTAAAAAAATTAATATCGCATTACTACTTTTCTTAATATTAATTCATTTATATCAAATTCCGGTCGAGAATCTGTCGAGCCCGCCCCCCTACCCCTCCGTTCGGGCGTTACCCCGTATCCATCCGCTGGAAGTATCGGGACGATTCTAAGCGATAGTAAGTAATTTCTGAGTTGTTAGTGGAAAGGGCAAGATCCCGTTTGTTTACACTGCGCATCTAGTTTGCTCTTTTTACAATGCTATAATGTTCGCTTGCCGGTCAAAGATCATTCGGTCTGGATCGTTTCCGCTACGCGCCAATCGCCAGTCAATATTCGGAAACAAAGCGTTATGGTGGCTATCGGCCCGCCTTCTCTGTTTTCTATGGAGAAATACGCGTTATGGTCTAAATTCGTTAGAATATTAATTATGACTTTATTTATGAAACGATTTAGATAATGACTACTGAAATAAGATGAATATGCTTCTTTCTAATTATTACCAAAACAAATTTCCAAAAATTGTGTCATTAACACCCTTTAATAAGCAAAACAAATTGGGGTCCCCGAGTGACCCCCCTTCGGATGAAGTGTGATTTTTTTCTTTCCGGGACGAAAAGGTTAATAGCGATTCACCGATAGCGAAGCACAATGGTTATATGTTGTTTGCGGGCGTTTATGACAGACACTGAGTAAGAATTGACGGGTAGGCAATAGGGATAGGTAGGAAAGGAATTCGCAACAATATTAATACCAATCCCAAGCAGTGACAGTATGTATGCGTGCTATGTAGGTATGCGTATGTGTAGGTATGTGTATGGGCGTAACCAGTAAGGCTTACAAAAAATGTATTAATTCGTTAACTTCTACTTAACACTTCCGTACCGGACCAGGGGAACGCACTTACACTAACGAGAGTTTTACGCTGTATCTAAGTTGTTTTTTAAACCACATACTCAATAATTTGGGTAATTCTAGAAAAAATATTTGGTTATCGATCTGCATTAAAAAAATTAATATCGCATTACTACTTTCTTAATATTAATTCATTTATATCAAATTCCGGTCGAGAATTTGTCCAGCCCGCCCCCCTTCCCTCTGTTCGGGCGTTACCCCGTATCCATCCGCTGGAAGTATCGGGACGATTCTAAGCGATAGCAAGTAATTTCTGAGTTGTTAGTGCCAAGGACTAGATCCCGTTTGTTTACACTGCGCATCTAGTTTGCTCTTTTTACAATGCTATAATGTTCGCTTGCCGGTCAAAGATCATTCGGTCTGGATCGTTTCCGCTACGCGCCAATCGCCAGTCAACGTTGACCCGCTTTCTCTGTTTTCTACGGAAAAATATACGTTATGGTCTAAATTCATTAGAATATTAATTATGACTTTATTTATCAAACGATTTTGAAAATGACTACTGAAATACAATGAATATACTTCCCTCTAATTATTACCAAAACAAATTACAAAAAATTATATCATTAACACCCTTTAATAAGCAAAACAAATTGGGGTCCCCGAGTGACCCCCCTTCGGATCATGTGTGATTTTTTTCTTTCCGGGACGAAAAGGTTAATTATTTACAAATAAGGAAAAATTTGTCCAAATTGGCAATTTAATTAAATTTTTAAAAATCTGTACGATATTTTGAACCACCCGTTTGAGCAGAAGCTTATTTTTTCTAACGTAGGTAAGACAAATTCTCTACTCCGAGATGAATATTAACTGAAATATTTCTTAGGAAGCACCCCTCGTTTTATTCACATTCGTACATCGTCTCAAAAATACTAATCAATAATCTTTGAGATGAGTTTCAAATATTGTTACTACATTTATTTTAAACAGTTTTATTTTTTATTTTATTTTATTAAAAAAACCAACAGTTTCACAATTGTTTATAATATATGACAAATAAGTGTTAATTTTAACCAATAATAGGTTTTCACTGACGTTTGGAGAAACAGTTTAAAAAGCTATGCGGATGGGATGGTGGGAAGGAGGGGAAAGGGATGGATCTATTAGTGTGTATGTGTAAATGTTATTTATTAATGAAAATGTTAGGTATGTAAAATTCACTGTATAAATTGTTAAAGGTATGTAAAGCGCGGTGAATGAATGTATTTTGTTTAGAGTTAGTGTTGCATTGAGGAATGTTTAATGCGTGGTTTTGTCTAGTTTGTCTGATGGGCACTCTTAATTGAATCCTTTCTAGTAATTCCGGGCAATCTATCTTAGAGGTAGCTATTTTTTGTAAAAACAGTACATCTGCCGAATTTCTTCGACTTTCCAATGGTGAAATCTTGAAGATCCCAGCTGACTCTTCGTGCAGCTCCGAAAATCAAGGTATCGTAGAAATCGGTTTTGCACTTTTTCAATCCTTTTTAAGTGAGAAATATACTAGGCTCTACATAGAAGGCTCTGGAAAAATGATTCCTCTCAGGGCCTAAGTCAATTTGGTTATGCTCTCTGGAGGGTATTTTTAGAAAAGTAAGGCAAGGAAGTTCTGGGAAGGCAAAGGTACGAGCGGTGGGTACAAATCTGGGGGTCAGTTTGTCCAGGAGTGACGGACGTAGAATCCATCCCTTCCACTGCAGTGCAAGGCTATGAGGTCAAAAGCTCTTCCTCAACCAGTCTCGAGTTCCGATCCAGCCTGCCACGCAGTTGGTGGGCAGATATATCCGCAAAGACCCAGACAAACCAGGAGATGAACCAGAGCAACTCTGCTAAGTCTACTCGAGATGATTTGTGGCCTGGAAGATAAAATAGGATAGATTATAACACAAAAAGCTGTGATAACATTTTGTTTTTTGAACTAGCGTTACATAGTTAATGCCCAAGAAATTGGTTACATAGTTAATGCCCAATTGTTACATAGTTAATGCCCAAGAAATACAGAAAAAAGGCTGTGGTAACCACTGAAGCGACCACACGAAATAAATGAATTTGCCTCGATTGTTCGAGATTTCCAGAAGATTATTATTTAAATTTTTCGCAAACATTAAAAAATCATACCATCGAATTTTAACATTGAGACATAAAAACTTAACATAATTCTATATAACCAATAAATTAACCTGCATGTTACTGTTTGTCATTATTTGTAAGATTTAGAAAAAAAATATAAAAAAATGTAATAAAGTTTATAACCGCGCAAATTCTGCGTGTTTGTTACTTTGAAACTCCGTGAGAGATACTTATTCGAGTGAACATAGAATATTTTAAATTTTTGTACGTTGTCTGTGGTATATTTGATAATGAAAGGTGCACATCTATGGAAAAGAGACTTAATTTTAACCGTAAACAGCTGATCACAAATTCTGCGTGAACAAAATATTTTAAAAATTTATTTTTAAGATCGTTCTAAAATAGTCTACGAGGTTAGGATTTGCGACATCTGTGGTCATAATAGATAAAACATTTTAATAGCTTCGTTTTAAGATAAACGGCCGGCCATGGAAATGTTTTAAATAATTACAATAAATGTTTTAAGAATGGTAGGAAAATGTGGTCCAATTTTGGACCGCTATCAATCGCGGAAAAATAAAAGTTGTTCATTTTTCGACCATAATCGCTTCAGTGGTTAGGATAGATTAGGCAAGATTAGGTTAGGGTTAAATTAGGTTAGGTTAGATTAGATTAAGATAGATCAGGTTAGGTTAGGTTAGGTTAGGTTAGGAAAGATTATATTACGCTTTTCCTTATTTTTTTTTCCTCTTTTTTTATATGTTCCGTTTTGTCTATGTTCTGTATTGTCACTGTTCTATTAAGTCACGTAACCCTAAAAAATATAATTTTTTAAAGTAATTCGTGTTTGTGCTGTTGGTAGAGCTTGTAAAAGTTCGAGTCGTTATAGCTTATAAAGCTAACGAGAAAACTTTTAACTGCCGACCGTTTAGTAGCCAAGTTCAGAGAAACTTTTACTCCAACTGATGGGAAGATGACTATCTATAAATTAGTGTAAATAATATGAAATTGGATTTGAAATACACCTGTTACTTATAAAGGTTTTCTCTAAAATACGTTTTTACGGAGGTCCAGACAGAGAAATCGATAACTTTAAAATAAGGGATCGATAAGCGTAACTGCCGAAGACCGATATTGACACGGAATGCATAATAAATTGATTACTTTACAATAGCGGATCGATAGGCGTAACTACCGACGATTTTATATCGTTTTATCAAGCACGGTTGCACCGTTGATAGTCGGACCGATATTGACAGGGAATACATAAGAAATCGATATACGCTGGCAACGTTAGGCAAAAAATACAAATAAATATATGTATACAATTTCGAATTGAAATACTAACTTTAATATACATTTGCACTTCGACCCTAAACGGGAGTTAATTAGTTATTGAGGTATCTAGTCATATTTCAACCACTTTACTTCTCCAAGATCGAACGGAATAAATTGATAGCGTTTTAAATGAATTATTTAAACCTTTGGATCGTTTACACCAATTCTTTCAGTTCAAGAGCTTCGTTTGGTCACTTCCATCCAATTAATAAGCCAGTTATTTTGCACACTGAACGACATTATTCAGAATGATGTGTTGATAAGCTGTCAATATTCATTATTTTTTAATGGTGTCGACGAATTTGCAAAACAACTGACTTATTCTTGAATGGAAGTGAACTAGCGAAGCTCTTGGAATTGAAAAAAATGTTTACGTGATCCGTAGACTAATTAATTTATCTAAGGTGAGAACAATTTATTCCAGTCGATCTTGAAGAAATTAAGTTGTTTAAATATGACTTAAGATCTCATTAACTAATTTACCCCCGTTTAGTGTCAAAAAATATATTCAAAGTGCCAATACAAATTAAAGTTTTCTTGCTCGTTATAGACTAGGTTAAGCCAAGCTTTCATAAATTGACAATCTCCCGTGAAACCGGGCCTGAGTGTGGACATGTTGACATTATTTTTGCCGACAAGGGTGTCGATGTTTTTGTACGAAAATATTTTTGTTGTAATTTTCGTTCCGCTCCAATGAAAATATTGGGCACTTTGGAGGGTGCTAGAAAAATACGCCTAAAATTCGTATATTTTGGTTAACCATCACACAGCACAATCTGTCTTTCTATAAACTCCTTGCTTCATTCGCATTCATCAACTAACTAACTAACCATCACACCGTTTCTCCGCAGGGGTAGGCAGAGAGGACGGAGGAAAAAATATTTCAAAAACATATTTTTAACATCGTTCTAAAATAGTCTACAAAGTTCGGATTTGCAACATCTACGGTCATAATAGATTCTACATTTCAATGGCTTGGTTTTAAGCCCAAAATAACACACGTTGGAGCAAGAAATATATATTTTTTGAATTTTGCCGAATCAAGGAGATAAAGCCCTTTCCCCCCCGCATTTGGGAATTTCATACGGTAATTAAAAAAAACTGCAGCACAAATTATTATTTTTCTGAAGCGTTTTTGAGCCTCTGAAAACAGCTTTTCAAATACGAGGTCGTTTCATTCATTTTGAATTTTTGAATTCATCCTTTTTGACTGACCTCTTTTCAAATTTAAAAACATGAAAAGCCTTTCAATTTTTTGAATGCATGAATCAAAGCAGAACTTTTACCATAAATTCCTTTTAAAGTGAAGTGAAAAGGTCACAAGATTATATTTAGAAATGAGATGAATACCGCACTAGTTCTGACTGCACAGAGTAAAAAAGTGGTTGGATACAAATACGCTCACACTGAACACAGAGAAAACTAAATATGTCACATCAAGCATAAATATAACTACATCTGGAAGGGGCACTGCATCTGCACTAGACTCAATCATAAAGGCACAGAAAGCTATTATAAAAATTATCCTTAGACTACCTTTAATTACAGACTCGAACTTAATATTTAATATTATGAATGTTTTTGACGTTCGGCAGGTATATGCAAAAACAATGCTCACTCATCTAAACACAAATATACAAATACTATGAAAAAAAATTAAACACTCGCTGTACTCGAAACAATGACACAGACTTACTACAAATTTCCATAACGCGTACTACTTTTGGCCAACAAAACTTCAGATACCTCGCAACAAGACTTTACAACATTCTTCCAGATAGAATAAAAAAATGTCATTATTAAAAAAATTTCAAGGATAACGTAAAAATTTGGATAAAAAACAATGATAGGTCCTTTACCGGCGCACTCACCCATCCAATCAACTGCGGTGCAAGGCGATGGGTTGAGAGATTCTGGCTGGAGAGATCAAAAGACCTCCTAAACCAGTCTCTCTCGATCCAGCTCGCCACGCAGCAGGTGAGGAGACACATCGGCCGCCATGACCTTGACGAACCTCACCCCATGATCTCGGTCACCCCTGCTAAGTCACCAAGCTAATCACTTGGTGTAACCTATGACAGAAGTGTTGGTTATCCAATAAATGGTTCCCGGGGCGGCGCAGCCGTACCGTCTCCCAAATTAAATGTTATTGCACCAATAAAAATAATACAAAATTTCACAAATAATAATTATAAAAATAAAATCTGTTTCTGAAAAAATTAGGAAATATACAGATTTAGGAAATGAGATTTAAAGAATTTGGCATTCTCGGACTATAAAAATATTACCATTTGTTATTTCGGCTACTGGCATTATACCTAGCTCTCGCATTCAAAATTTAGACTTATTAGTTTTGTCAAGGAATCTATATATAAAAATGCAAAAGTCAGTCATATTAAATACATGTAGGATTACGAAAGATTTTTTAAATATTTATATTGAGGGATCAGTAGGATTTATCGGTCCAGTTAGGAGTTCTATCGAGCCAACCCCTCTGATTTGAAAATATCTGGAGTCGGTGAATTATTTTCCCATTTGGTCTCTGGTAGGTTGACGTGTTGTTCTTGTATTGTTTTGTATTTATTATATAGTGCATTTGCATAGCGTGGATTGACTAGATGATCATTTGTGGAAAAGTGTGAGGAAGGGTTTAGTTTTTCCTGTGGGGAAGATTTAACCCGGACACAAGGTCGAAAAAAATAAGTAATAAAAGTATGTTTACCTGAAGTTATCTGCTAGGTATATATGTTTTTTGTTTCGGTTTGACTGTATATTTTATAAAAAATCGAAATATGCTTGCTAGGGGATGTATACACGAGTTGTCTGTGTATTGCTACATTAAGCATAGGAAATGTTTTAAACTTTCAAAATACGTTCTTTCCGTCCTCGCAAAGGTTTCTGGATTATTACAACCACACGACAATAGATCTGAAAAGTTTTTTAATCATTACAAAAACTCTTACAAAAATGTCACAATTTGGGAATGACATTTTGAAAACATTGGTTGTTTATTCAAAATTCAATTTTCGAATCTTCTTCTTCGTGTGCCCTATCTTCGGGTCCCCCCGACGTTAGCGATCACTCTGGAAAATGTCTCTCTACATTGTGCTGCCCGGAATAGCTCCTCCGCACTTCTAATGCCGGTCCACTCTCGTATATTTCGTAGCCAAGACATTTGTCTCCTACCAGGCCCTCGGCGACCTTCTATTTTTCCTTTCAATATTAATTGGAGCAAGTGATACTTTTCCTCTCAAAGTACGTGACCCAGATATGAAATTTTCCTGACTTTTATTGATGTGAGCAGTTCTCTATCTGCTTTAGCCCGCCTGAGAATTTCTATGTTAGTGATCATGTCGGTCCATGGAACCTTGAGCATTCTCCGGTGAAGCCACATCTCAAAAGCCTCTAACCTGTTCGTTGTATTTACTTTCAAGGTCTATGTCTCACATCCATACAGCAAGACTGACCTCACATAACACTTTAACATTCTCTGCCTTAATTTTAAATATTAAAAATTTCAGATACCTCGGCAGCATTCTCACGGAGACTCTTGACCCAGATGTAGAGGTTAAGTGCAGAATTGAGGCAGCAAGAACTGCATTCAATAAAATGAAATCGCTCTTCTGCAATGACAACCAAAATTTAAAATTTTCGAATAAACTCTTTAAATTAATGAATTTAATCGAAGTACTCACCTATGGTACAAACCAAAATTGAATGCTTTCAATCGAATCAATCAAATCAGGTTAGGTTAAATTCGATGGATTGTTCTTACAATTTACAAAAATGAACTTGTACACTTGTAAAAAAAAATGCATTAGGTGGCACGCGAGCTGTTCGAAAATCTGAATGCACCGGGACTGAATATATTAAACGCGTGAGAGGGAAGTGGATCGCGGGAGAGGGGTTTGCAGGAGAGGGGAGGGGATCGCGGGAGAGTGGTTCACGGGAGAGGGGAGAAGGAAGGTGGAGGGGGACTTTTTTTTACATTAACTCCACACAGGAGGCCTTGAAGAAAATAATTTCCCCCAGGGCTTATGTCATCTTTGAAGATGCTGTATGGAGGGTGTTTTTGAGGAGAGGAAGAAGTGAACATGGGTCTTGAAGAGACCCATGTTGTAGAAGGGAGCAAACACAGAGGCCGGCAAATCGTTCCACAGTCGAGCTGTTGAACTCAAGAACGAGTCGTAGAAACGATCCGTTCTCAAGTGACTAATGTCAATCGTGTACAAAAGTTGGGCGCGTGTTTGGCGTGTTTCCCGACTATGCACCGGTGCCGAAGGGGCCAATGACGCTAGTTCCTCGGAGCATCTTCCTGCGGGAGGGGAAGGGGTGACGGGAAGGGAGGGGGGAACTGTAAAGTTTTTTAATCATTACGGAACTTTAAAAAATGTACACTTTGACAATGCAATTAAAAAATTGCAATAAGTGGCACACGAGCTGTTTTAAAATCTGAATGTACCGAGACTGCATATATTGAACGCGTGAGAGAGGAGGGGATCGTGGGAGGGGGGTTCGCTGGAGAGGGGAGAAGAAAGGCGCGAAGGTGGAGTGGAGGCGGAAAGTGAACGAGAAGAATGAGAAAAGACACGCAAGGAAAAAAAAATTCTCTTTAATTGCCATTGCAACGCATACCAGAAACTCGCTAGTATATTATAAAATCAGATAGAGTCTCAAAACTCAGAAAAGTACTGCATCCTCGATGTGATTTTCCACTAAAAATGGCGCTATACAAATTATCCAATTATTATTTTTATTATTATGAGGCTGAATGCCATGAGTAGGAGTAGGAGACGGGGAAGAGGAGGGTGGGAAAGTACTTCCTATCGCGCAGGGTTCATTTTCCGATTAAATTCACTCAATTCTACTAAATGTATTTTAGACTAATCGAAACTGCAGAGCAACTGCATATAAATTGCTCTTCTAGTTGCTAATGAACGAGAACCTGTTTTACATATTATCCCGGAGTTGCTAGGGAGAGAAACAATTACTATTGACCACATTTAGTCAAAAATAATATTCATTAACGTAATAATGTCCACGTTTATCTCTCAGAGGTATTTTTAATGGAATAATTTATTAATAAGTTAATTCGGGAGGCGCTTGTGGGTACCGCCGCCCTGAGAACTATCATTTGAATAACCAACACATCTGACACAGGTCACAACAAGCGTCAAACTTCAGCCGTTGATTTAGCAGGTATTTTCGGGTTCATAGATAAAGGATTGTCTAGGTCTTTGCGGGGAATGCGTCTGCCCGCTTTATGTGTAGTGGGCCGGATCGGGAGAGACCGGTTGAGGGAGACCTAATCTATACATCTCCAGCCGGACCTCGACCCATTGACTTGCACTGCTGTTGTTGTTGTTTTTTTTTTATATGAATACCTCACAAGATTACCAACTGCTCCCGTCCTTAGCTAGTGAAACTATGGCATCCCCAATTAGAGTATATTGTGAGGCTGAAAGTAGTGGGTATTTAGATCTGGTCACCAAACACGGCTAAAGCATTTCAAACAAGGTTTCAATTCTGAATGGTGGTCTTACACCAGAGCGATACTAAAAGTATCTTCCACTCTGGAACGTGCCGCAAATAAACTTAATATTATTTTAAATGATTAAATTGTTAAATAACACAAATTAATCAAATGAAATATATAAGCCCACGCCGGGAATCGATCCCGCGTGCTTCGGATTGGGAATCAAGAGCTTTACCCCTAAACCACGGTCTAAGTAGGTACACCGTGTTTTCCCTAAACAGACTGCATATATAGTATATAAGTATGCCGGGGGGGCCAACTGTGAGGGGTAAAATGTTATAGAACCAGCCCAACCACATTCAATTCGATACAATATTATTATTATTTTCACAATTTTAAACCCACAAAATCCGTTGGACAATTTCCGGAGCGGAAGTGACATGGCCTCCATGTTGAATTTTATGCCAATTCACGTTGAATTTGTCCACATCCGGTATGAAAAAATAATGTCGACATTTCGAATGAAACTGGTTTTGTCACATGAATCTGGGACATTTTGGTGCGCGTTATGTCCGATATTTCGTAAAATAAACCGTTGGAGATTAACTAACTGCCCAACCCCACGGGTACTGTGCGTTTTTATTTCACAATTAAATCACTTAAAATAATTTAAACTATATTTGCGGCACGTTCCAGAGTGGAAGATGCCCTCAGTATAACCCTTGTGTAAAACCACCATTCAGAATTGAAACGTAGCCTGAAATGGCTTTAGCCGTGTTTGGTGACCAGATCTGAATAGCCAGATACCTACTTCCCCATCTTCCTCTTCCCCATATACACCCCTCCAAACTTTTGCCTCACAACATACCACAGTTGGGGATGCCACAGTCTCACTGGCTCCAGACGGGAGCAGATGGGACTTTAAAAAAAAGACAAAACTCACCCCGTGAACCCTCGCTTAGTCATTTTTATTTATTTATTTATTTATTTATTTATTTATTTATTTATTTATTTATTTATTTATTTATTTATTTATTTATTTATTTATTTATTTATTTATTTATTTATTTATTTATTTATTTATTTATTTATTTATTTATTTATTTATTTATTTATTTATTTATTTATTTATTTATTTATTTATTTATTTATTTATTTATTTATTTATTTATTTATTTATTTATTTATTTATTTATTTATTTATTTATTTATTTATTTATTTATTTATTTATTTATTTATTTATTTATCTATTTATTTATTTATTTATTTATTTAGTAAGATGTTTTTCATTTAAATACATTCATTTTGAAATGTTTTGACTGTCCGACTGAAAAACATGGGTGTTGCAACTCAGTAGTCCTTGGGTGGACTGAATAAGGTTGACTTTGAAAGTCCAAATTCGTTCACTGTCAGCCGTATTGTAAAATAACGCGCAAATGCATATTTTATTTTATTTTGTGAATATTGGGTGTTTATATCATTTTTTTTGCGATTATCATTAAAAAAAAAGAATTTGCTACGTTAATCGATAAAATTATATCCGAAAAAGGGTTTATAAGTAGGAGACTCTGCACCTGAAAGTGTTTTTTATGGACCTAATACTTTATTTTTTTCTAGGCTTATTTAAAGACTTATAAAAAAAATGACCGATGTTTTTAAGGGCCAAGATATGTTCTATATGCAGTATTTAATTGAAGCATCTATAATACTTCTAAACGATCAAATTTTCAAAACAAAAACACACGATTTTGTATGATTTTGCACTATTTCGAATGGCTTCATCTTAAGAAATAAAACTATTAATTTTTAATATACACATTGGTAAGATTATTTTATCTGGATTCTAAAACGATTTTTGTTTTTGCGAAATGATAAAAAATAACCAAAATAGAAGTGTATTTAAAATTTATCGGAATCATATCAAAATTGAAATACGTAGGAATAAAATTATTAATTTCACATATACACATTAAAAAGATTATTTTGTCTTTATTTAGAACATTTTTTTTTTGCAAAGTGATTAAAAGTAACCAATACAGAGGTATATTTACAATGTTTAATGTCGCTACCGCGACTGGACCCGTATAGGGTTTGGAAATACACTACTGGGAAGGTTAACATGTCCAGTTTTGAATCTGTTTCAGGAATTCCTCTCCATCTTATCGCGAGTGTCCCGCGGAAGCCGACAGGACAAACTGCAGTGGGTGTTCGCTTTGTATGACGTCGACGGAGACGGCCGAATCAGCAAGGCGGAAATGACCGAAGTAGTCGGGTCCATCTACGAGATGCTGGGGAGAGCCACGGCACCCACCGTACAGGACACCTCGGCCAGAGACCACGTGGACAGGATCTTCCACGTGAGTTATATTTTGGTACCTTTTGTTTTGACCCAGACCGAAACAACGTGTGTATTAATTTAGTAGGTAGGAATTAAAGTATATATATATATATAAACTAGCTGGGTTACCCGGTTTCGCTCAGGAGAACATTCGAGAGTGTTCTGGAATGTTCCACAATTTATTTTATTTATTTATAGCGGACCCGACAGACGTTGTCCTGTACACAACTGTCGGGACAAACTAAAATTGAAATATAATAGTATTGAATATTCGATACTGCGATGGTAGCGCAGTCTGCCGGATCCAATGTAAAACATTCCAAAATCAACAACTACTTAGAAATTAAAAAAATAATTAAAAGAACATTTTCCAGCGGACCAAATTGTGAATCTAAACCATTCTCGAATCCCCTTGAACCCACACAAAACATTTCATAAAAATCGGTCCAGCCGTTTAGGAGGAGTTCAGTGACATACACAGACGGAAGAAATATATATATTAAAATTTTATTTATTTTATCAGGTTCTCCATAAAACAGTTATACACCAGAATATTATGGGGAAGATTACAAAATTTAAAGAAAAAAAAATGTATGCGGGCAGTTTCACTATCTTGTGACGTATGTCAGAAGATAATTACTGAATTCTCTGTAGGTGACATTGAAGATGTCGATGCTCAATACAGATTCATTTAGCAGTTGAATTGCTCTGTTTAATGGCGCATTTTGATAGGAAGAAGTTCTCGCTTTCGGAGCATAAAAAATTGCGTGGGATCTCCCACGAGTGTACGCGTTAGGTACATTTAAGTTAATCTCCTTCAACATGGGCGGATTCCGTATAATGCCGGAGATAAGCTTAAAAAAAGGCTTACCCAAAAATATTTTTCCGGGCTTCTAATGTATTAAGATCAAGCATTCCTGTTAAAAACAACGATGGATACAGAAATGGTCAGTATGTATAATCCCTCATATACAGGTAACGCGTATAAATATAAATATTTTTTTACATCAGCTCCACTCGGGAGGCCCTGAGGAAAATAATCATCTTAGGGGATGCTGTGTGGAGGGTCTTTTTAAGGAAGAAAAGGAAAGGAAGTTATGGGAAAGAAAGGGGTATTAGGTGGGTAAAAATCTGGGGGTCAGTGTGTCCTGAAGTGACGGACGTATGAATCCATTCCTCCCACTGCGGTGCAAGGCGATGTTCGGAAATAATAAGACTGTAGAAGTCAAAGGGACTCCTTCAACCAGTCCCTCTCGATCCGACCCGCCACGCAGCAGGTGGGCAAACTTATCTACTGCCAAGACCTGGACAAACCTCACCACACGGGCACTCCTGTTAAGTCACCCGCCATAGCTTGCCACTATGTATTTTTTTTTTACAGTAACTCCACACAAGAGGCCCTGAGGAAAATAATTTCCCTCAGGGCCTATGTCATCTTTGAAGATGCTGTGTGGAGGGTGTTCTTGAGGAGAGGAAGGAGTGAACACGAGTCTTGAAGAGACCCATGTTGTAGGAGGAAGGAAATACAGAGGCCGGCAAATCGTTCCACAGCCGAGCTGTTGAACTCAAGACCGAGTCATAGAAACGACCCGTTCTCATGTGACTAATGTCAACCGTGTACAAATGTTGGGCGCGTGTTTGGCGTGTTTCCCGATTATGCACCGGTGCCGAGGGGATCAATGACGCTAGTTCCTCGGAGCATCTTCCATTGTAATACCGGTAGAACAAGGACAGCATTCCCACCTAACGCCTTTGCTCTAAAGATTGCTATCCGTTTGTTAAGTTGGGAGAATCTATCATACGGACCGCCCGTTTCTGCACAGAGTCGAGGTTTTTTTTTTTTTTAGGTATTTCGGGGCTCCAGACCAGAGGTGGCTGCCAAATTCAAACGTGGGACGCACTTGCGATTTGTACAGGGTTAGCAGCTGAGTACCTACTGTTATCCAACATCTCTGCCTACCTGCGTATGGCAGAGATGTTGGATATTTAATAAATGATGGTTCCCAGGCCGGCGGTACTCATACCCGCCTCCCAAAATGGAGACGAAATAACTTTCTTCCGTTCTGTACAAGGTCAAGAAGAATTTCATTTACAGAAACAACTCTATGGCAAATAACATAGAAAGTTTGTTAAAAAATTGGACACTTGCCAAAACATATATTCCAAATTGTTTTCATGTTAAGTACCAATTTATTGTGAAAACAGGATGTTTTCCATCAAATACGCCAACAATATTTATGTGCTGGGAAAATGGGCTGAATTTGGACGGTGGGGTGGGGTCGCAATTGTCTTGCAATTATGCTGTTTTTTTAATTTTTTGAAGTGAAAACTTCTTTAGCAAAGTTGTGATTTGAAACTCGATGAAATGGAAGCCAGTGACACTAAAAAAAGGCAAACACATATGTAAATCTATAGGATTTAGACTGCGAGAGAATGAGAAAGCAATAAAATGTGTATTTATCCAGTGGAGCGCTTTTTGCCACAATATGGCACTATTTCAAATACCTCGGAGTGTTTTGCTGCCAATTTAGGCAATTTTTTCTGTGTGATAGGCCGGATTTGGAGAGACTTGTTGAGGAAGGCCTTTTTACCTGTCCATTAAAACTCTCTCGACCCATTGACTTACACCGCAGTGGAGAGATGGATTCATACGTCCATCGCTCATGAACACACTGACCCCCAGATTTCTACCTATATAGATAGTTTACAACTGCTGACCTTGTTATATACAACTCTTACTATATACAGTAGTGAGTTCTGGCATCATGAAATTATGCAATGCTAACAGTTCATGCGATTGCGGTGAAACTTTGGGAATTTCTTGTATGTCTGCCAGCAATGTTTTTTATATATATAATGGTGAGCTCTGGCATTATGAAATTTTTATAAAATAAGTGCAATAGGTGACACGCGAGATGTTTGAAAACTGAATGGACCGGGAATGAATGTTTGAAATGCGGAGAGGGGAGTGGAACTCGGGAGGGGGGAGGAGAAATCGGGAGGGGGATTTGCGGGAGGGGGATGCAAATTCGAGGGGGGGAACTTGGGAGGGGGGAGGGGAACACGGGAAGGGGGAATAGGGCGAAGAGAGCGGGGAGAGGGAAGGCGGAGAAGGCTGAATGGGAACGCGAGAGGGGAAGGGGACGCAGGAGAGGGAGGGGAGGTGGAAGGGAAACGGGACTAATGGGAAAGGACACGCAGGGAGAAACAATTTCTTTGTTAACCTTTTCGTCCCGGAAAGAAAAAAATCACACTTCATCCGAAGGGGGGTCACTCGGGGACCCCAATTTGTTTTGCTTATTAAAGGGTGTTAATGACACAATTTTTGGAAATTTGTTTTGGTAATAATTAGAAAGAAGCATATTCATCTTATTTCAATAGTCATTATCTAAATCGTTTCATAAATAAAGTCATAATTAATATTCTAACGAATTTAGACCATAACGCGTATTTCTCCATAGAAAACAGAGAAGGCGGGCCGATATCCACCATAACGCTTTGTTTCCGAATATTGACTGGCGATTGGCGCGTAGCGGAAACGATCCAGACCGAATGATCTTTGACCGGCAAGCGAACATTATAGCATTGTAAAAAGAGCAAACTAGATGCGCAGTGTAAACAAACGGGATCTAGTCCTTTCCACTAACAACTCAGAAATTACTTGCTATCGCTTAGAATCGTCCCGATACTTCCAGCGGATTGATACGGGGTAACGCCCGAACGGAGGGGTAGGGGGGCGGGCTCGACAGATTCTCGACCGGAATTTGATATAAATGAATTAATATTAAGAAAAGTAGTAATGCGATATTAATTTTTTTAATGCAGATCGATAACCAAATAGTTTTTCTAGGATTACCCAAATTATTGAGTATGTGGTTTAAAAAACAACTTAGATACAGCGTAAAACTCTCGTTAGTGTAAGTGCGTTACCCTGGTCCGGTACGGAAGTGTTAAGTGGCATAGCAACGCATGCCGCGAACTCGCTAGTTTATTATATTTTATTTATTTTAATTCATCATATTACGAACAAATTGTCTGTCTGTCTGCTACAGCTGATAGACACAGACCAGGATGGATGCGTCTCGCTGGACGAGCTGAGCAGTTGGTGCAGTAGGGACGCGCGGATCATGCAGAGTTTCGACACGCTTGACACCATCTTGTGATCTTCAGTGCGCGCGACCCCTAGCGACGCGCGCAGGTACTATCTACATATATTATTTTATATATTTCCCGAGCACGGTCACGCTGTGACAGCCAAACCGATATTGATAATCCGAAAAATAATAAATCGATATACACTAGCAGTGGATTAACGTAAAAAATTAAAATACAAAAAATTTGTCAATTTTGAATTGAAATACTAACTTTAATACAATTGGCACTTTATATAAACTGGAGTTAATTAGTTAATGAGGTCTTCAGTCATGTTTGAATAACTTTAGTTTCTTCAAGCTCGAAAGCAAAAATTTTTTTCCGTCTTAAATAAATTAAATAAGTCTTTGGATTGCACGTACCATTTTTTTTTAATTCTAAGAGCTTCTTTAGTTCAGCTCCATTCATTAATAAGCAAATATTTCTGCATAACAAACGATATTATTAAAAAAAGGACTGTTTATTGACCCCTAGCACGGTCAAGCGTAAATGATTGTATCGATAACTTTTGGCAAATCCTCATCGTTCCCCTAGCATAACTGCAGAGCGCCAACGAATAGATAACAATTTACAGTGACTTTATGTTCTTCATATATTCGATGTCAGCTATTGTTTGTACGTTAGCGATCTGCAGTTGTCCTAGGGAACGATGAGAACAGACCATGAATGACGAATTTGTCAACATCGTATTGACGTAGGGTTTGTTTTATCGATGGGCCGTGCTAGACCTCGTCAAACGGTAGTGACAAGATAACAAAAGAAAAGAGAGTTTGTATTTAAAAAAGTGTTTAATATTTTCAGATTGCAATCCGAAGCTTCAGAAAACGACCACGAGATGGCAGCAGGTAGCTCCACTCCTCAGATTCTTCACATGTACTACAAGACCTATCGAGACGATTGGTGATGGACTCATTTACAATGGTTCCCAAGCACTTTCTTGTTATTGTTTCCTTGTATCATTAAGGTTGAATTATTTAAAACGTTTCCGCGACAAAACAGAACAGTGGTAGAATAGAACAGTGATTAAACAAAGCAGTAAAAAAACAGAATAATAACTAAACAGAACAGTGAAAACTAGACTAACTAAATAGCTAAATAGAACAATGAAAAACATGATAGATACAAAACAGAACAGATCACCAGAAAAACCTAACAGCGACAAAACAGAAAAAGACCAAACAAAAAAGTGTCAAAACAGAGCACTGACAAAACAGAACAAAAAACTAAACAGAACAGTAACAAATGAACAACGACGAAACACCACAGCGACAAAATAGAAAAGTGACAAAACAGAATAATAACAAAACAGAACTATCACTAAAACATAGAAAAGTGAATAAATAGAACAGTTGCAAAACAGAACTGCCAAAACAGTACAGTGACAAAACTGAACAGTGACAAAATAGCCAAAAAGACTAACGAAACAGAGCAACAACTAAATAAAATAACCGTGACTAAATAGAACAGTGAAAAAACAGAACAACGACAAAACACCACAGTGACAAAACAGAATAATGACAAAACAGAACAACAACTGAATAATAAGTAAGTGACTAAACAGAACAGTGGCAAAACAAAACAGTGACAAAACAGTACAGTGACAAAACAGAACAGTGACAAAACAACAAAACGGAATAAAGACTAACAAAAAAACTAAATAATATAACAGTGGCTAAATAGAACAGTGGCAAAACAGAACAGTTATACAACAGAGATAAATTATTAACTAAACCTTCGTCTTCAATAATTAAATATTACAATTTGAGGATTCACTCAATAATTTACTACCCCTTAAAAAATACCTTGAAATTTCTTCATTTGTATTAAAAAGTCAACATTTTGCCATTCGGTAATTCTTCCAATCACCCAATCAATATTAATTTAAAAAAAATAATAATTAGGATTTATCGGTCCAGTTAGGAGTTCTATCGAGCCGAACCCTCTGATATGAAAATATCTGGAGTCGGTGAATTATTTTCCCATTTGGTCTCTGGTAGGTTGACGTGTTGTTCTTGTATAGTTTTGAATTTATTATACTTATACAGTGCAATTACATAGCGTGGATTGACTAGATGATCATTTGTGGAAAAGTGTGTGGAAGGGTTAAGATTTCTGATTCCTGTGGGGAAGATTTAACCCGGACATAAAGTCTAAAGAACAATACATATATATATATATGTTTTCCATTTTTCTTATGAAAGAAATGAATTTAATTAAATAATGTCGATAATACAGTTTCCTTTAATAAATATTTAAAAAAAAACTTATATTATGATGTGCAGGTTTTCAATTTGAGAAGAGAAAGAAAATGGTATTTGATAAGGGGTGAAACAGTTTGCCGGTAGAATGGAAACTTAATATTCCTTAAGACTTGTATGCGGCGTAAGAAAGAACACGATGTAGGTACTTATTGTATATATGTATGTGCGAATGTGCAAATATATAAATGTGCGCGTATTATGTAAATGTTCAATGTTTTTAATCACACTAAAACACAAGTTAAAAAGTAATGATAAACACCTGATTTCCTAGATTCCATCATAAAGATTACGTGCATACGTCGACCCGCGGAGAGACTCAAACTCAACGGACATAAAATTACTCGTTCGCGTTTCGAGGTAGTGAGTATTTGCGATGGTGCCATACATCGCAAGCAGCTAAAATGGTTGTTTTTATTTTAATTCTAAAAAGTTTAGACACTCAATTACTCAAATACTCAATTAAAATAAAATAAAATTCAGAAAGAAGCCTCGAGTCTTATAATAAAGTTACGCGATAACTCAAATTATTAACTCTACGACGTTCTTAAAGGAATGGAAAGTGTATAAACGAATTTGTTAAAAGAATCAGTTAGAGATGTAAATGGTTGAGCACCCGAGCGCAAAGAGAGCAGAACAGTTAGTGGGGATGTTGATAAAATTAGTTAATGGCATTCTATCCTCGCTGCCTACAGCCAAATTGAAAATACGTCACACTTTTTCAAACTATCTACATAAATATCTTGCCTTTAAAAAAAACTGTTAAAATATTTTAAATCTTCTTCATTGTGATAAAAAATAATATATTATAATTGTCAATAATTGAAATTTAAATATTTCTTACTTAAAAAATTACCTTTTTTGTTATTAATGCAAAAATAGTACCTAATTGTAAATAAATGTAACTTATGTAATCTGTTCAAATAATCCAACAAAAATTAAATTTTTAACAAGAAAACTCTCTTTTTATAACTTTTGAAGGTTATTCCATCAATGTCATATATCGTTGAAGAAGAAGTTAACAATAATTATCTAAACAAAAATATGAAAGAGAACAAGACACACAAAAATAAATAAATATAATGGTTGCAACTGAGAATCGAACCAATTTGGGAGGCGGGAATGGGTACCGCCGCCCCGGGAACCTTTATTGGATAACCAACCTGCCATAGGTCGCCCCAAGTAGTTTGCTACGTTTGGTGATTTAGCAGGGGTGCCCGGGTTCATGGGATGAGGTTTGTCTAGGTCTTGGAGGCGGACGACCCAGACACACTGAACCCCAGATCCCCACCCACCCCTAAACCCTTTTCCTTCCCAGAAATAACAGGTAAAAGATTGAATGTTAAAATTTTTCCTTCCCAGAACTCTCCTCCCCTTCCCTCTCCTGAAAAAAACCCGCCACACAGCATCCCCAAAGATGACAGGGCCTTTTGTGTGGAGCTCATGTAAAAAAAAAAAAAGAACCCAACTAACCCAGTCTAACCGGGATGTGCGCGTTTACCAATTCCGCCATTGCCACCTTCAGTCAAACCGTCGCGTCGTATTTGTCAATCTCATATTTAAAATTTTATTATGAACTATATTATCTTATTAAGAAAATGATTACTTACTATGTTTGGTACAATTGTTGACTATTTTTTCATATAACTCTATTTCATTCAATGCATGTGGTGAGCCATGGTCCCAAGCTTCTTCATACCCTCGTCGAAGATTTATTCCACCAGCTCCTTCCTCTACTGCAGAACCTCTTTTTGCACCTGCTCTTCGATTGAAAATTTAATTCCACCTATGTCATCTTTGGGGATTCTGTGTGGAGGGTTTTTTAAGGAAAGGAAGGAGAGGAGAGTTCTG
Source organism: Glyphotaelius pellucidus (assembly GCA_936435175.1). NCBI lineage: Eukaryota > Metazoa > Arthropoda > Insecta > Trichoptera > Limnephilidae > Glyphotaelius > Glyphotaelius pellucidus. Next base: position 1,687,406 of record OW386565.1, read on the forward strand.
GGAAGGAAAAGGGTGTAGAGGGTGGGTAGGAATCTGGGGTTCAGTGTGTCCTGGTCATCCGCCTCCAAGACCTAGACAAACCTCACCCCATGAACCCGGGCACCTGTGCTAAATCACCAAACGTAGCGAACCACTTGGGGTGACCTATGGCAGAGGTGTTGGTTATCCAATAAAGGTTCCCGGGGCGGCGGTACCCATTCCCGCCTCCCAAAATGATGGTAAAATTATGGTTACAATACACTTACTTTCCGAAAATCCCTCGTATATTAGATATATTTAAAAATATTTGCAGCAGTGTCAAAATCCAGAGGGGAACTTGGAAAATTCGTTTGTATGCAACATTTTGAGGTAATTCTTTCAAATTGTTTAACCATGTTTCTACCTCGTTATTGACGTGATAACGTCTTATAAATCCATGAACGCCGACAGCACTCACGAAAAACTATGACTCATTGTCACATTGTCACGTTCCGCCTGAGCCGAGCGTGCAAAACAAGCGACAGAGAGGCACGGTCGGCCTAAGCGTTCGGTGAGAGCGCAAAACAAGCGATAGAGAGGCACGATCGGCCTAAGCGTTCGACTTGTGACTATAAAATTCTATGTAAACGTTTTTTATGACGTTATCACGTAAAATTATCGTTGTAAACCGACTTTACAGACAACCAAATTTTTAATTTTTTATGTTTTCATGAAGAATTCCTTGTAATTTCTTTAAATTATTGCAGAAAGATTTCCATAAGGTTACCTATAATTCTTTCACATAATAAATATTACAATTGAATTTTAATGTAATTATTTCAAATAGCTTTTCTATCTATCTTAATAACTTTAGTTAATAAAATTTATATTAATTTATTTGTAGTTCATACATATTATACAATAAAATTAGCATTTTATTTACTAAAACATATCCGGATAGTACAAACAAATATTATTTCCGAAGTTTTTGAAGTAAAACTTCTTTACACGCTTGACTTGGGGAGTAAGCTGGTGAATGCGTGACGAGAGCGTTACAAAAAGTGTGATCGGGCGAGGTGAACGAAGCATAAATAATTTTTACTTCAGTCGTGTGGTCTAAAGCACACTCGTTTTTTTTAAATAAGCTCCACACATTGGGCCTTGAGATAAATAATTTCCCCCTTGGCCTATGTCATCTTAGAGTATGCTGTGTGGGAATCCTTACATAAATTTTACATCTACTATTAAATATTATTTTTTATTTTATATTCTTGTTTATTTATTGATAAACGCCCTTTTTCAGGGCGTTTACATATGAAATATAATATTTATTTACATAACTGAACTGCCTCAGTAACAATATTTCATATTTGTTTAAAGATAAACTGAAGATGTCCACTGACTTGGTGTAATTGTTTCCCTCCATTAGTATTCTGGGTAAAGAGGAATACATATGGTTAGTCCCAGAATTTTTGCACTGAAATAAATCCTGACTTCTAGTATAACGTTGTGGTATCCGGAAGCTTATCAATTCAAGCAGTACCGGACTATCAACAAAATCATGTAGAATTTTATATAAAAATACCAAGTCAGTGAAAATTCTTCTGTCTGACAATTTGAACATATTCATATTTTTTAACAGCGTGTAGTTCAACATAATTGCTGGAATACCCATTTTAAAATTTAAAAAACGTAAGAATTTGTTTTGTATTCTTTCAAGAGCTTGTACATGTATATTATAATGTGGGTTCCAGACGGGAGAATCGTACTCAAGTTGACTTCTTACATTGGCAAAATATAACAGTTTATTACACTTTGTATTACTAAAATTTCTTGTGTTTCTTACGTAATTTACGAACCAAGTTAAACACATTTAACGTCTATTTTTAGTTAAAGTATTTTTTTACTGTGAAGAATAAAAGCAAACACAAGTTTTAATTTATTAAATTTTAAATTATAGTCAAATGTTAATCATTCAAATATTTGAAACATTGTATATGTCACTAGTAAGAAGTCATATCGAGTAAAATTCCAAAGTTTGTTTATTTGTTGGATAATTTACACAATATACCTCTCATTTTCCACTCACCTACAAGTTGCATATCTTTAATCATATTTCAACCTGTTACTGTGTGTACCTGTACGTTAATCATTCAAATATTTAAAACTCTAGTAAGAAGTCATATCGAGTATAATTCCATAGTTTGGTAATCATTATTGGTTACGCTATTTACACAATATACCTCTCATTTTACACACACCTACATTTATACATCATCAACCGCTGTACTTGGGAAATAATATTGTTGAATATTCCTAATCGACTCTGTGCAAAAACGGGCGGTCCGTTTGATAGATTCTCCTAACTTAACAAATGGACTGCAATCTTCAGAGCGCAGGCGTCAGGTGGGAATGCTGTCCTTGTTCTACCGGTCACTGATCCCCTCGGCACCGGTGCATAGTCGGGAAACACGCCAAACACGCGCTCAACATTTGTACACGGTTGACATTAGTCACATGAGAACGGGTCGTTTCTACGACTCGTTCTTGAGTTCAACAGCCCGGCTGTGGAACGATTTGCCGGCTTCTGTGTTTCCTCCCTCCAACAACATGGGTCTCTTCAAGACCCATGTTCACTCCTTCCTCTCCTCAACAGCACCCTCCACACAGCATCTTCAAAGATGACATAGGCCCTGAGGGAAATTATTTCCCTCAGGGCCTACACTTATATTTATACCTACATTTATATTTCTTAAGCCGCTAGTTATTTCAAAGACACATAATCGAAATCAAAATCTGTTACTAAAAATTCAGTGTTATTTCTTTCAAATAATAGATCATCAATTTAATAATTTTAAGAAGTATTAAATAAAAATGTTAGTTTTATGTAATTTAATGATATTTTCTCAAAAATTTTATAGTAGTTAAATTTCAAAGCTATTTATTATAACAACATATCATTACAAGTTCAAAATCAAATTATATTACGTTACTCGTAAAAGAATGTTATGTTTGGATCAAATCTATATAATCGATTTTCCCATTATTTTAATGGTAAGAATCCAAATTAAACACATTACAAATATATTAATAAAAATTTAAAATAGTGTAATTTAATTTTTAATTATTTTAATTACTATGATAAAATAATCAATGAATTATTTTTTAAATCCACATTATATTTTTTTATTATTTAGAATTTGACCTTAAAAGCCGATTCTTTTGTAATTTTGTATAAATTGTAATCTGCCAACCAATATAAAAGCGTTATTTCGACCCGTTACGTATTTGATCAAATTTTGATCAGCTTCCAAGCATTGTCACGCTTGCCAAATGATCAACGCTTGACCAAAAACTAAAACGTACCAAAAAACGTACTAAAAACGGACACCGTTCTAATGTCAAAAAAAGGGCGCCTATTATTGGCGCCGTCAAACGCTGATTCTCGGTCCGTTTAGGCTTTTGACCAAATTGCAAATGTTGTTATTATTATAAGCTGATAACAGTTTGATCGATAAATGAAATTGGTCAAGAATTGCAGCGTTTTACGGAAACCGTTCAAATGTCGAAAATTCAAAAAAGCATTTATCTTTGATTTGTTATACATGCATAAAAATTTTTAAAAAATCTTGCGTAAATCTTTTAAATTATAAGATAATAATTAATATTTTTTTCATACCTTAAATCTTCCAAAATTTCAAATTAATATTACTCCCTTTTATTAAATAATATTGCTACAAAATTAACAAATATTATGAAAAATGTTATCTATGAAAAATTCTTATGATAAAATGTTCTTGTTTGAAAATAATTCAATAAATTTTTAGGGACCCAAGTATTAACTAATATAAAAGTAATATAATTCAAGTAATTCAAGAAATATATTCAAATAATCTATGCATTATAACTCAAATTCTATATTCAATTGATCTATATATCATTACTCATAAAATATATTCAAATATTTATCATTATAACTCAAGTTATATATTCAAATACTCTACGTACATATTATAACTCAAGTTATATATTCATATGATCTATATAACATTATTCAAGTGATGTATTCAATTATTTTATGTATTATTACTCAAGTAATATATTCATGTGATGTATGTATTAAACTCAAGTAATATGTTCAAATATTCAATGAATTATCACTCAATATATTCACATGATATCGATCGTCCAGTTGATTAGTCAGACATCACCAAATACTAAGTTTTGAGATGACGAGGAAAGCAATATTCAAATGCTCACCATAAACCAAATATTATTTACACGTGCTGTGTTTTACATATTAAATATGGTAAAAAATAACAATGGGAAGCCTAACGATCCGATACATTTGTATGAAATTTTTAAATATCCTACTAGTAACCTAGAAAACATTTTGTTTAATTCAAAACAAATTTTTCTGCATAACAATTGATTGAGGATTGTACCAGATAGAAGGTACACTTTTACATATAACTGCATACCCAATTCAAATATCAATTTTTTGAGATATCAATTTGACGATCAATATTTGTTATGTATATGTACTCAAATAATATATTCGAACAATCAATATATTAAAACTCAAGTAATTTATTCAATTGATCTATGTGTAATAAGTCAAATAATATTTTCAAATATACTACGACACACTAATATAATGACTCAAGTAATATATTCAAATAATCTATGTATTCCAACTCAAGTAATATATTCCAATAAACTGTGTATTATAACTCAATAAATATATTCAAATATTCAATGTATTATAAATAGGCATCGCAGCGAATGTTGATGCAAACATAGTAACTATCTACTCACACAAATGCATTGCAAGCAGACAGCATTTTCAAACTTATTATTCGACTTACACAAAAGCATATTCCGAAAAAAAAGGACATACGAAAATGTTTCCAATATACAAATCGATCAACACAGGTAAACACTTATACACGGCGTCTTGAAACTCATAATAAAACTGGTGAATCTACTTCAAACAGACAACCAAGAAAAACTTTTTTTTTTATATATCTTTCAGTTTTTTTCCGAAAATTACTACTTAGGACTCAATTTATTCAAAATTGAAACTAAAATAAAAAAAAATTATATTTAATAATCAACTCTAAACGTGACGTAGATTCACCAGTTTTCCGCTTGTAGCACGAGTTTCTGAACACCCTTTATATGTCGATAAAAACAACAACAAAAAAAGAGTAAGCGCGACAAAAAGCTCTTTCTCAGTGACGCTTTGCAAGCAAATTGGAATATCGGAAGTGTATACATAAGCACCAATACACACAATCATATGTAACATTCGCATCAACCCTAATTGTGTGATATGTAAAAATGTGTGTGATAATGTAACGCTATACCGACAGATATGTATAATGTAAGTTAATTTAGTTCTCCTTTTAACCGCCAGTGGTGAAACTTACATAATATATCCAAATTTATATATAAATATAAGATTGATCATTCATTATATTATTATCTTGTCATTAATCTTGTAAAATAAATAATTATTAAGTATTTATGATTTGGCGTGTTTTTCTAACCTTTCCTTTACCAAGCTGGAAAATCTCCTTCCCATACCAAGTTGACACAGCAGTAATACCGTTGTAAGTATTGTGTTATTTTTTACACATTTCTCTGATGTTTTTGTTTGAAAATTGAGCCCTTGCCTGGAAGAATGTTGTACCTATCGAACAATATTCTAGTTCCGAGAAAATTTGAAAAAACGAAACCAGTTATGTTTCTTAAAATTATATATATTTTATTTATTTTTTTATATGAATACCGCACAAGAGTCCCAACTGCTCCCGTCTGGAGCCAGTGAGACTATGGCATCTTCAATTGGGGTGTGTTGTGAAGCTGAAGGTAATGGGGAAGAGTAAGGTGGGAAGTACCTGGCTGTTCAGATCTAGTCTAGATCTAGAGTTTAGATTTTGGGAGGCGGGAATGGGTACCGTCGCCCCGGGAACCTTTATTGGATAACCAACACCTCTGCCATAGGTCACCCCAAGTGGTTCGCTACGTTTAGAGATTTAGCAGGGGTGCCCGGGTTCATGGGGTGAGGTTTGTCTAGGTCTTGGAGGCGGATAACCAGGACACTAAACCCCAGATTCCTACCCACCCCTTAAACCCTTCTCCTCTCCTTCCTTTCCTAAAAAAAACCCCTCCACACAGCATCCCCAAGGATGATAGGCCCTGAGGGAAATTATTTTCATCAGGGCCTCCTGTGTGGAGCTCATGTAAAAAAAAAAATTAACCAAACACGGCTAAAGCCATTTCAAGCAACGTTTTGATTCTGAATGGTGGTCTTACACCAGGGCGATACTGAGAGTATCTTCCACCCTGGAACGTGCCGCAAATATACTATATATTATTTTAAATGAATGAATTGTGTTATAACACAAATTTATCCTATTAAATTTATTTGTCACTCAGGGATTCATTCCTTCGGAATGCGAGCCTTGCCGCTGGACTACGCCGGCCGTATTTAAAATACATAAAACATAAAATTCTAAAGAGTTTTAATTGAAAAGTTGTCTAAAAAGGCAATCAGATTAGAGTTAACTACCTACTAGAATTTACGCTGAATTTGTAGAATAATGTTGTATATGAACACTTTCACATACAACGTTATTCCACAAAACGTTTTTTTTTTTACTCTTCCTACCTTACAAAAAGCAACATGATCTACTAACATAAATATACATATGTCATTGATGTTTTTGAGCTTAAAAAGCAAAAAAACGATATCAATAAATGAAACCATTTACTTTTTTATAAGAAAAAATCTTTTTTTATAACTTTTGAAGGCCAGTTGGTCCCAGTTGCAACGATTGTCTTTTTTTGTGTCTTGTTCTCTTTCATATTTTCGTTTAGATAATTAGTGATATCTTCTTCTGCAATGAAACCATTTTCGTTTTAGATATTGTCTTTAGATCACATACAACAGTATTTCACAAAACTGTTTCAACGGCTAAAAAGGGAGAAAATAATATTTTTTTCTGGACAAATTCTATTTTCCTGCATTCTTCAGCTTTTTGGCTTTAAAGACTTTCTAGTTGAAGCCATGAGTCGTTCGTTTTTTCCATTTATTACCATGAATTGAACCATTCGCCGTGATTTTGATAAATGGCGTTATACAACATTATTCCACAAACCAAACTTTAAAAGGCTGCCACAGACCTAAAAAAATTTTCATTATCATTACTCAAACCTTTAAAAGATGCATATTAATGTGCCCAACATTATTCCATCAATAACTTAACATTGATAGTTTTGTTGGATACAACGTTATTCCGGGCAAAGGCTCTATTAATTTCGTAAGGGTCTTCTTGAGGAAAGAAATGAACATGGGCCTTGAAGAGACTTTGAAAAGCCCTCTGTATAGCGTGGTGTTTTCTGTTTCTTACACGGTTTAGATCATATTTCTTACCATGACGGAGACAGGTAAAGGAGAAACAGCCTTCTCACTATGAGACCTTTATGACATGTTCCCAAAAGCCAAAAAATCAGCCAGAGGGGTTAAAGTAACGCCTCTGAATCACTCCGGTCTATCGCCTTTATGCATTTTTTTTTGTCTTAAACGAATTGTCAGATATATAATAATTGTGTTATTTCCGCTTCTCAATTAAAGTGCAATAAATTAAATATTTCTCAACGTAGCCAAATACTAAAAACTTTTTTTGAAAGGTGATAAAATACGCTTTTAAATTGTACTGTTACAAATAAATATTAAAATTTGTAAATATTAAAATTAAAGATGCAAACATAAAAAAATGTAAAAAAGTCACTCATTTTTGTGTAAAAACAGTACTAAAATCATAGTTGACGTAAAAAACACTTATTTTATTTGACAAAAATATTATTAACAATAAAATAAAATACTTTTTTGTTTAAAACCACTTTATTAAAACCATCGAGATTTGTTAATTTATGAACCGACCGGTTTCGCTGTAATCAAGAATCTTCAGGGTACAAATTAATACTGTATTCATAAATTAATAAATCTCGGTGGTTTTAATAAAGTGGTTTTAAACAAAAAAGTATTTTATTTTATTAAATATGTCAAACCACAAAGTGAGTGCTTTCTACAATAATATATAATAAACAATTTTACAACCCTATTTTTTAACATTGCATACAAAAACATTTAATAAAAAATTAACTAAGTCTAACGGCACGAATGCGATTTGGCGTGTGAAAACTGTTTCTAGAAAATAAGTATTTTTTACTTTTATCTATGGACAACGTTGAATAGATTTTTTGACGGCCTCCGTGGTCCCGAGGTAAGACTCTGGACTCACAATCCGAAGGTCGCGGGTTCGAACCCGGCGTGCGCAAATAAATTTTATTTGATATTTGTGTTATTTCACAATTTATTCATTTAAAATAATATGTAGTATATTTGCGGCACGTTCCAGAGTGGAAGATACTATCAGTATCGCCCTGGTGTAAGACCACCATTCAGAATTGAAACGTTGCTTGAAAATGGCTTTAGCCGTGTTTAGTGACCAGATCTGAATAGCCAGGTACTTCCCCACCTTCCTCTTCCCTATCTCCTTCCCCTCCCCACTACCTTCAGCCTCACAACATACCCCGATTGGGGATGCCATAGTCTCACTGGCTCCAGACGGGAGCAGTTGGGACTCTTGTGCGGTATTAACTATAAAAAAAAAAAAAAGATATGTGTAGCGTGTTTTATTATAGATATTCTCCTTTCTGTTTTAGTAACTTTGTAACTAGAACAAAAACGGAGTGATAATGATTTCTGTGGGAACACACGCGTTAGCTTGAAAACAAGCTTATTGTACTTGACTGCTATTGTTATATTGTCGTGTAAACAAGCTTAGGGGTCGGAGTGGTTAACACCCTTTTTGTAGCTTTTCGAACTAAAGAAGAACTACAAATTTGTATTTGTGATTTTATGGTCAACTATTATGATGATCTTTGAAACCATTCAACCATACATTATTGAAAAATAAAAAAAATATATATATATATATATACTTTCAACGCACACATCGATGAAATAACAAGCGATGCAATGAGAATACAAGGTTTTATTTTGAGAATGGGGGCAAATTTTAAAAGTACGTCAACATTAAAACATCTGTATTGCTCGTTAGTACAAAGCAGATTAGAATACAATTCCACGGCATGGTCGCCATACTACAAAGTCCATTCTCAATCATTGGAAAAGGTACAAAACAAATTCCTTCGGAACATCAATTTTCAAATGAAAATTCCAATCGAATTTATAAATTATAATTACTTACGCTTTCTTAAATTATCAGATAGAAGAATGTTAATTGATTTATTATTTTTATACAAAATGATATAATCTTAAATTGACAGCCCTAATTTGTTGGAACTAATTTGCATTAACGTACCTGCCAGACAGATTCGTAGTAAAGATATTTTCAAATGCAATAATAAACTCAATACTAATTACTCTATTTACTCACCAATTCTAAGAATCCGTAAACTTACGAATAAATACTGCGAATTTATAGATATATTTAGTGTTGACAGTTTTGAATGCTTCAAAAGTCAATTAATCTCGATTTTATCTGCTAATAATTAACTTTTATTATTTTTTTTGTTCTTTTCATTAAATCTTTTCTCATCCAAACCTTACCAGTAAAATATATACTTATTATATTTTTTCTGTTCTATTTGCAGTAATAAACAGATATAATTGTTTGTTTGTACCCTAATACTAACTAGCTCTTATGCATTACACTTTTAGATCTTATTATTAATAATTTGTATACATATTTTAAGCTGAATTGTATTAGTTTGTATGTAAGTACAACTCGTTCTATTTCATTTCTTTTAATTTATGTTATAATATTTTTACCCAACGAGTTGATTGCATTCTTATTTATTCTGTTTTATCGATTATGTAACACATGTAATTAATATTGTGAATGTAAATCTCCTACTATTCATGTAAAAGCCCACTAGGAAGTAAATTAATAAATATAAATATTATTATGCATTACAAACAAAATTTTCAGTTATTTTTTTTGACAAGTCCAGATTTCCAACTCCGCCATCTTTTGCAGCTGTATATAAGGACGCTCAGAATTAACAAAGGCGGTAATAACAGGATGGCCGCCACGTCTAGCATCAGTATTGATAGTAGCCCCATGTCCGGTGGTGCCAGGTGTCCAGCTCCACGTGTCTTCACCACGTGTTCAGAATAGAAGTTAATCATCTCTCTTGGCGGCATTGGTCTGTCGAAGAATGACACCTGAATCTGCTTTGCGACCTTCTTGTAACTGAAATAATGGAGTTTTTCATTAGCACAGGCGCAAACCTTGATTGTCTTGAAAACTTTGAACAATTCGTGTTCAAAAACCCTGTGTTCAAGCTTTACCACGGGCGATGGAAAACATTCCTCTCCCGGGTGAAGCCAGAAATCAGGCGGGGGGGGAGGGGATTAGTTATTTTTTTTACAGGAGCTGCACCGAGCGGTTGGTAACCGATATAAATCGAATGAGATTTGGGGTTATGTCAACCGCGCGAGTCTAATACCTAATTATGACTTTAATAATAATAAAAATAATAGTAGTTTTACATGACAAAATTAAAAAAAATAACTTATATCATTGATGTCGCTATTCCGAATTCCTGTAATTCAAAAATCTTTTTCTGAAAAAATTAGAAAATATACAGATTTAGGAAATGAGATTAAAAGAATTTGGCATTCTCGGACTATAAAAATATTACCATTTGTTATTTCGGCTACTGGCATTATACCTAGCTCTCTCATTCAAAATTTAGGCTTATTAGATTTGTCAAAGAATCTTTAAATAAAAATGCAAAAATCAGTCATATTAAACACACAATACTTATACAATGCAATTACATCGCGTGGATTGACTAGATGATCATTTGTAGAAAAGTTTGTGGAAGGGTTAAGTTTTTCCTGTGGGGAAGATTTAACCCGGACATAAAATCTAGAGAACAATTAAAAAATAAAATGTTTTATTCCAGGATGTGGGGAGGATAGTGCAATCCCACACGTCCCATATGATTGTACATATATATATATAATTATATATATTTTAATACAACAGATTTTTTTTTAAATAATGAACTAAATAGGTACATAGAATAGGAAAAAATAAATAATAAATTAAAAAATAAATATCAAAATAAAATCAATTCTATGTAGGGCGTGGAATAGGGTGAGCTCGGGCCCAGCGCTCACTCAGGAGTGGGGTTTGGTGCTGGAACGCTGCGGTCACCACTGTATTGTCGGAAGCCATTAGCCGCATCCTGGCTCCAGTGACCCGATGTCTCATCAGACCGGCGAATCCGTGCAATCCTAGTTCAGTGAACATTGTCGACGCACTGCTATATCTTCTGAATCGAAATATAATTCTACACGCATCATTGTATTAACTTTAAATAGTAAATAAATACTGTCTCAATGGATGATTATTTCTTTCGTGAACTCACTTGTAAATAAAGTCTATTAATTTATAAATCGGTTTTAGAGACAAGGAAGAAATTGACCAATTTGAAAAGGTATTCTATTCAAAATATGATAAAGAAATTTCTAATAAAAATCGAGGTAGGTAGTTAGGTCTAACTTGAAATCTGCGTGTTCTCCTTTATACTTCTGCGTGTTCTTCTACAGTCGAGGAATCGAACACGGGACGCCCGAGTGGGACCCAAACGCGATGCTCACTCAACCTCTGACCAGTAGACTCAAAGCTGTAGAAATGAGATCCCTGAGACGTATGTGTGATAAAACCATGTAAGAAATACAGAGATCCGCAAAGAAAGTAAAGATGATGTAAGCGTATTAAGTACAATTAAGGGACCCTCGGATGGTTTGGACATTTAGAGTGAATGACACAAATTTGAATTTTAGAAGAAGTCGGGGTCGCCCGAGGAAGACACAGCGTGATCAAGCGAATCAGATACTCGTGTCGGGCCATGTCAAGAGTCAGATTAAGGCAGTATTCTAGCCTAAAAAAAATTTTTTTTTCTTCATATTTCCAAAGTATAAATTTTCAAAAATATCTCCCTAAAAAGATTTTTCGAAATTCGCACTATTTTCAAAGTAATAACCATTTTAATGTCATGTTTTAGACGGAATCTAACCAAAATCTAAGCAGAACAAAATTTTAAATGCATTTTTCTCCAAATCACTTTTTTCGAGACGGTTGACACGATATTTCAAGTTCTACAAAACCAATTTACTTGAAATTTGGTGTGAGCCTTTTCTATACATTCCTCTATGGCGGGAACTAGAACTTTATCAAAATTTTAATTTTTACTATTCTTAAAATTTTTTGAAAAACAAAAAAACTGGTTCAAAAACGTCTTTTTTATTTCAGACAGCCGCCATTTTGCGAAAAATTTTTTTTTTCACTTTTCCTTAGTTCGGGCCATAGCCGCATTTGTTTGGATTAAGAAATAAATTTTTTTTTAGTTTACTGGGAGGGTTGCAATCGTGTCAACCAGGGCGCCATTTTTTGAGACCCCCCACTTCAACACCCTGTAACTTGTTAAATTTATATATTTTTTAATAGATACTTTAATGTTTGATAAAAAAATAGTTGGTAAAAATATAATTGTTTTTTTTTTATTGCACCTGAAAAAAGACCTACAATTCACGCTTCTAGACTAGAATACCCCCTTAATAGAATAATACATATGAGACGATGTATGAATGTGAATGAAGCAAAGATTGTGTGCCGAGACCAAGCTGTCAGTCCTTTGGCGGTCAGTCCTCTGCCTGTAAAAAATGTGAGTACTGCATTATCATAAACGCAAACCTCACTGGGTTTTAGAATAGCCGTGGGAGGGTCAGATATCTTAGACTGGGAGATTTCTCATAGATGACACTCTTAGTTTGGGAGATTTCTCATAGATGACACTAGAAGCTAATAAAACTACTGTCGACAGTGCATGGATTGAGACTTGGATAAAGAGTTTTTTTGGCTGGACAGGTTTCTAGCTTCAATAAGCGAAGTTTTATTTCCTACTAGTGCCATCTATGAGTAACCTCTCAAACCATTGTCTAAGATATCTGACCCTCCCACGGCTATTCTAAAACCACATGAGATTTGCGTCTATGTATGTTAATGCAGTACTCACATTTTTACTTTACCTTGTTCTGAGATATGAGGTTCCAAAGTTTGCAGAAGATTTCTCATTATATATTACAGATTTCTGATTTTGAGGTTTAGTCTTGTTTTAGTTAAACATATTTTAAGGTGGAAATTCCAGTATAGAAAAAAAAATTCTTTAAATTTCCAAAGATTAAATATTCAAGAATAACTCTTTAAAAGGATTTTTTGAAATTCAAATTTTTTTTAAAGTTACAACCATTTTAATTTCGCGGTTTAGACAGAATCTAACCAAAATCTAAGTAGGACAAAATTTTTTACACCTTTTTCTCAAAAACCACTTTTATCGTGACCGTTGACACGATATCTCAAGTTCTACTAAACCAATTTACTTGAAATTAGGTGTGAGCCTTCTCCATACATTACTTTATCGCATGAATCAGAATTATAACAAAATTTTAATTTTTACTAATCCCAAAAAAATTCGGAAAGTCAAAAAAAACTGGAATAAATGTCTCTTTTTTTTAAGACAGCCGCCATTTTCCGAAAAATAATTTTTATGACTTCTCCGAGGTTCATGCCATAGCAGCATTTGTTTGGATTAAAAATAAATTTGTTTTTTTTTGCGGATAACTAGGAGGGTTGCAATCGTGTCAACCAGGGCGCGCCATATTTTTGAGACCCCCCCCTTCAACTCTCTGTAACTTTTAAATTTTAAAATTTTTTCTCTTGATATGTTTTATGTGTTCTTTAATATTTAATAAATATTCGGTAAAATAATGGCTTCAAAAATATTATTGTTTTCTTTTTATTGTACCTGAAAAAACACCTACAATTCATGCTTCTAGACTAGAATACCCCCTTAATGGAAAATTTTTATAGAGGACGCATATCTTACGTTCTAGAATAAACGTAAATGTGTAGATTGAATCATATGGCCACGTTCTTATTAAATATTTACCTTTAAAATATGTTAAGAGGGGGTAAGGTTTTAAAGGCGAATAAGGGCATATATATATATTTTTTTTTGTAGATATGAGTAATGTTCGTTTATTTATTTCATGTACACGTTATAGTATAACGTCTGAAGTGTCTTTGAAAAAATTTTTAAATAAAAATATCAATAAATAAGTCCGTGAGAGCGAGTCTCCGGAGGCGCCTCGAAAAAAGTTGTTATGCGGTGATCATCTCGATAACTCGAAAAAAAAGTCGAAATGCGCTTAAAATGCGTTTGGGTGAGATGTGCGGTTGTGCAGAGTGGAATTGTTATGTCTGTGTTTTAAAAATGACTGGCGAAGGACCTTGATTGTGTTTACTATCACTGCTTGAAAAAAAGGTAAAAATAATGGCATGGAAAGGAGAGGACTCACCGAAGAAAGAATTTGTAGGCTGGCCCTCGTCTGCTTTCTCTCCATCCAATATGCACACACAGTGTGATAGGCGCGAATTATTTTATTTTATAAAACACAGCGGAATTAGTTTAAAGGCGGAGCGGAGCACAAAATGGCTACATGATGTGTTGCGGCGGGCAGTTTATTACAGACTACTGAAATAAGGAAGGACGGGTAGGCAATGGATAGGTAGGAAAAAGGAATTCGCAACAATATTACTACCAAATCCCAAGCAGTGACAGTATGTATGTGTGCTATGTAGGTATGTATGTGTAGGTGCGTGTATGGGCCTAACCAGTTAATATGTTTCCTAAATAATCAGAGAGAGTTTTTATGTTCTGTCGATTTTTTTTGGCAGCATTTTTAAGTGAACAAAAAAAAATCGGCGAATTTAACTAACTAACTAACTAACCATCACGCCGTTTCCCCGCAGGGGTAGGCAGAGAGGACGGACCGCCAAACAACTCGATCTTGGCACACACTCCTTGCTTCGTTCACATTCATACATCGTCTCATACATGCTCTTCTGTTATTCTGACTCTTGACATCGCCCGACTCAAGTATCTGATTCACTTGGTCGTGCCATGTCTTCCTCGGGCGTCCCCGACTTCGTCTACCATTCACATTTGCGTCATATATTCTCCTTACACTCCTTTCCTCATTCATTCGCTCTACATGCCCAAACCATCTGAGCGTCCCTTTCTTAATCTTATTCATTACGCTTACATCAGCCTTGCATTCTTTGCGGATCTCCACATTTCTCACACGATCATACATGGTTTTACCACACATACGTCTCAGGGATCTCATTTCTACAGCATTCAGTCTACTTTCATCCTTTCTCTGCCAGTTCCATGCCTCACTGCCATACATCAGGGTAGGTACCAGCACTCCATTATGGACGGCTAGCTTCGCTTCTTTTGACAATTTTTTGTTGCTGCCAACGGCGTTCAGACCTCCATTAATGGAGTTACCGGCATTTACCCTTCTTTCGATATCTCTATCAGTCTTCCCATCTCTCGTAAACATACTTCCCAAATACACAAACTCATCCACCTGCTCCAAGTATTCGTCGTTCACAACTATGTTGCACATAGTTTTCGTACTCTCTCTTTCAAAACTTTAGACTTACTTACATTCATCATTAACTCATTCTTCATACATACTTCGTTCATCCTAGACACGAGCGACTGTAGATCTTCCATACTGTTAGAAATCAGCACTGCATCATCAGCATACAACAGGCAACATACTTCTAGAATTTGATAATATGAAATGGAAAAAAATGGTAAAAAAATAACTTTCCCTGACTTCTTGTTGATTTACGTGTAAAAATAGATCATAAAATTTCAAAAGAATCGTTCAAATAGATTTTGAGCTATTTTTTTATATGTTCACGAACTACAAAAAATTGTTTGCGAGACAATCGATATGGTAAAGTTTTTTTATACTTAAATCGAGCATGAGCCGGTCGCTTGAAACGCTGTATCTTCGTTAGTTTTGCTCCGATTTACTTTGACACAATACTCTCGAAATGTTGAACATTCAGTAAAAAATATTAAAACCTTAATAATTTTACCTTACCCCCCCCCCCCCTTAAACTAAAAAACTTTACACCAGATTGAACCTCAAAATCAGAAAATTTTAAATAGGTGATGAGAATTGAAAAAAAAATAATTTAAAAAAAATAAATAAAAAAATTCGTCTTTGCAAATTTTGAAATGTTGAGACCGAGTTAGAACCTAGGTAGCAAACCTACACTTCACCTCGTAAAAACGATTACGAGTATGTTATATAGCAGAATGGTATTTTGCTGGAAAACGGCTGTCTAAAACGGCTTAACCCGTCTAATCACAGGAGACCCAAGTTGTCCCAAAACATCATATGCCGTTATAATAACAGGAGACCCAGATTGTCCCAGAGCGACCGTGCATTATTAAAAGTTAGATATCTCTCTTCCTGTCATATAAACATTTGTGATTTCTTTTACGTTAGAGAGCGAAAGAAATGATGCTTCTTATTGTTTTAGAAATATACAAGCTGTATTGATTAGATATTTTACAAACCCGATCATAAGTGACGATTTTATTTTGCGCCAATTTGTGACGTAACAAACACTAAATTTAAAAATAAAATTGTATGAAAGTTGTAAAAAGTGAGGTGACAGTTTCATTACAAATTTTCCTATGAAAATGAATCTGTATTTAAAATTTTAAGTTTATTTAATTTAACGTATTTTTTTTAGGAATCCCCAGGTACGTATTTTAAGCCAATTTACATTTTCAATATAAAAATTTTAATGTTTAAAAACAAAAAAAAATTGATTTCTAATACACACATCAGAAAGATTATTTTATTTTAATTTTAGAACAATTTTTGTTTTTGCAAAAAAGTTACAAAATAACTAATAAAAAAGAACATTTAAAATGCATGGCAAGAATCGGGAATTTTGCACGCAAATCTTGACAGGCAAAAGTTCAAAGATATTATTTTCTCATTATTCGAAGGGTTAATACTACATTTTGTGTGTCATTCCCGGACTTGATATTTTTTGTTACTAAATAATGGACTTTTTTTTTCAATCTGCTTATTTATTTTTTTAATTGATGTAGGCATTCGACCATAAAAAATAAAAACATTGATACACCATACAACCCACTTTTAAAACTTCGATCTATGATTGTCGCATTAATAATGATTTTACACTATATTTTTAAATTGAAACATGTAAACAATACACACATCTGTAGAAGTACGGCCTCTTATTATCGTTATGATATCTGTGGATATCAACAATTAAATAAATACTTAATTTTGCACGAAATTTTAACACATTTCAAAGTTTTTTATCATTCCGGGAGAGGAGCCCCCGTGAGCGGTGGTGAAACTACACGCTCCATATTTCATAGCCAATATATTTCTAAAACGCCATCAAAATGTTCCATAAATGAGTCAAATACTACAATACCAATTCACTTCAAGTAATGCGATAATCTAAGGAAGCTACAATAACAGTTAGTACTCACAAATTCTCTTTTTTCATATAACTTTACCGCATTATATGTTTTCAACTGACAGACGCGTAAAAAAACAACATCCAACATGCGTTCTGTTTGCAACTTCACGCGTATTGTTGACCAGCGCGCTCGTTTTGCAAGTATGTGCGAGAATTTGTCTTTCTGAGTGAACGTTTTTTACGTACGCGGTGTTTGGTAATAAAACCAAAAATTATCGTCTCGTAATTAGATTCTTAGGTAAATATTTACTAAATAGGGACATGCTTTAAGCACTTTTTATTTAAAAAAAAAAACTTAATATCAGATAGATAATAATGGGAAGTAAGTATTCCAGTTTCCGAAATTGGAAAGTAATGAATTTTAATAGTTATTTCGTTAAAATTAAAATCGATTATTCACTTGGCGGCCATTATCATTATATAAGAAAACGCTTAATATACACTTTAAAAAAATTAGTAGGTAGATTTTAACTAGAACTAATTGATTCAGTAACCGGAAATTGGAAATAATGCATTTTAATGGTTATTTTGTTAACTTAAAGAATACAAAATGTAATTTTTTTTCAAGGACGCCATGTAATTAATTACAACGGCAAATACGCATTTTATGGTTTTAAGTGATAATAAGTCAAGTTTTCCACTGTTCCAACCTTACACGGTAAGGGGTATTAACATAAGGAGTAAACAAGTTTATTGCCGTTTTTTTATTTTTATCTTTAAAATTTCAAATGAAGTCAATAAAGTTTGTACATAGAGAAACAGACAAAAAAAAAACTTTTAAAGGAAAAATTAACAATAATATCGCTTTTCCGCGTATAAACACGTAACCATTAACACGTTGTCAAATCAAAGATATTTTATGATATGATATATATCTATGATTTCTTTTCTAGAAAATATAGTTTAAAAGACAATAAACGGCTGAATATTTAGAAGTTAAATTAAAAAAAAAACACCATAAAATCGACTAAAAATGTGAACCACGAGATTCCAAACGCCGTTTATAATGGCCGAAGGATATCGGCAAGGCAATGGGCCGAATCAGTCAACTTCATTTATAATAATTAAAATTTACCAACAAATCTTTATTTTTATATTGATCATGTACAAACTTGTGATTTACATGTGTCATATGTGTTTCTTAGAACCCCGTCAATTCGAAATCCACGGGACATCAAAAATAAAATTTTGAATTGACGAATTCCCACGTAATTGGAAATATAACGAAAAAAAAAATCGCCGAAAATTGAGTTCCTCGGTTGCAAATTCAAATACGGGTAGGTTCTCAGGAATAAATTCGTAATAATACGACTTATTCACATGTAAGTCGCCCTAATGTATTCGAAGTAAATTCATAAAAATACGATATTTTCCGTAAAATATTCCGCATAAATCAAATTTTCACGGCCGCGACCGTCGCGGCCATCTCGTTAAACTCATAAAAATGTGATATATTACCGCGTAAATCGAAATTTCGTTGCCGATTTCTGATGCAACCGGCTCTTCAAATTTAGATATTCGAAGAAAATTCGTAAAATTACGATACATTTCGCGTAAATCATACTTTGATGTATAAATCTAATAATAACGTGAGGGGAAGGGGACATGAGAGGGGGAATGGAGACGAAAGGCGAACGGAACGAATGGGAAAAGACACGCAGGGAGAAACAATTTTTTTATTAGTGGCATTTCAACGTATGCCGGGAACTAACTAAGTAATCTATTAATTTTGAAAAAGAAATTCGTTCAGCAAATAATGCGTAATGCGTAATTATATTTTGTCGATAAAATATGAAAAAACTGAACTAAACATATTTTTATTATGAAATAAATAAAATAATGTTAAGCCCATTAACAGTCCGGCCCTTCTCTGTAGATCACCCTCCCTCCACTAGCTGCCAATAACTTTTTTCGTCGGCGGAGTTTAGGACGAAATTTGTGTAGCGACGCGCGTACAATTTTCAACATTTCAAATTCAAGAAGGTACCTAAACTGCCATCTATTGAAGTAATCATAAAGCTATTCTTGCATTTTACGAATTGAATGAAGGGTATCATATCCCTTTAAGTTTTTCTATACCTACTAATATTATAAATGCGAAACTGCGTGTGTTTGTTTATTACGCTTTTACGCATAAACCAATAAACCGATTTTAAAAATTCTTTCACCAATAGAAAACTACATTAAATGCGAGTAATATAGGTTATATACAATGATTAGCTCTGGCGTTATGAAATTATAAATATCAATATGTTATATTTATTATACGTTTTCTGTCGCTAACAAAAGCAAGTTATTGCTAACGTGAGAAAACAAATCGTTGCCGTGGAAACGATGTTGATATATTTGCAGGAAATCGTTGTTCACATCTATCTATCTACATAAATAAATATGAATCTCCGAAATGTTTGTACCTACATACGCGCATGACTTCCGAATGACTGCACCAAATTGGATAATTCTTTTTTTTACTACTGGTGAGCTCTGGCATTATGAAAATTAGATGGCACGAGAGCTGTTTGAAAACTGAATGTACCGGGAAAGAATGTATGGAATGGGGAAGGGGTTGGGAGAAGAAGGGGGGGGGGGTAAGCCGCGGGTAAAACCTAGTCTAAAATAAATGGAAACTTCAAAAACTTTATGTTAGAACTACTCTTATAAGTATCTTCACAAATACAACACAGATGACTCTGA
The DNA here is from genome assembly GCA_936435175.1 of Glyphotaelius pellucidus. NCBI lineage: Eukaryota > Metazoa > Arthropoda > Insecta > Trichoptera > Limnephilidae > Glyphotaelius > Glyphotaelius pellucidus. The sequence continues at coordinate 1,707,565 of OW386565.1, forward strand.
TGATGATGAAAATTATTTTGGTTATAAAAATGAGTAAGCGAAATGGTTTTGCATTCAAAGGCAATTTTTTAAAACAATATCAGTTAAACCCTGTTCAACTGAGGCAACCAAATATTTTTGCAAACTCAAAATCATGGCCCAGAATTATTAAAACCTAACCACTGGAGCGATTATGGTCGAAAAATGGACCACTTTTATTTTTCTGCGATTAATAGCAATCCAAAATTCGACCACGTTTTTCTACCATTCGTAAAACATTTATTGTAATTATTTAAAAACTTTTCATGGCCAGTAATTTTTTTTAAAACGAAACTATTAAAATGATTTATCCATTACGATCATAGATGTTGCAAATCCGAACTTTGTAGACTAGTTTAGAACGATGTTAAAAATAAATTTTTAAAATATTTTTTTCACGCAGAATTTCTGATCAAAATTATGTCGCTTTTCCATAGATATGCAATACGCACCTTTCATTATTAAGTATACCTACCACAGACAACATAAAGAATTCGAAAATATTCTATGTCGACTCGATTAAGTACCTCTCACGGAATTTCAAAGTAACAAACATGCAGGATTCGCGTGGTTATAAATTTTACGATTTAAAAAAAAAATTATAAATTCAACAAATATGAGACAAACGGTAAAATACATGTTTATTTATTGGCTAAATAGAACTTTCAAAGTTTTTACGTCTCCGTGTTAAAATTCGAAGGCATGTTTTTTTAAAGCTGGTTCACACACAGCTATCAAATATAAAAAGATCCTAGCACGCCAAATAACGCTCTCCATACAATCCCTTCAGACCGTTCACACCTAAGCGTTTTTAAGCGCAGATCAATCATAGACAATACACATCTTAGACGTAACAGCTCCAGAGGCGATATACGAAAAGATAAGTCTCCTCCTCTCCGACTAAAACAGGAGAGGGGGTCATTGTAATTACGGAGCTGCCTAGACCCGTGGATGACAGATGTCAAGTTGACAGATTTCAGTACAAAAAATGTGCATTCCGTTGCCGCTCCCTAAATCAACCGACCCCCTCTCCTAGCACAATAAGAAATATTCGATAGCCTCGTGTGAAAGCACAAAAGATAAGCGCTCGCAATTCAACAGATATCTATCTGCTCGCAGATTTATAGCTGTGTGAACCAGCTTTTAATTTTAAAATACTGACCTGTCGTTATTTAAGACCTCCTGCACGGCCCATCGCACTGCCTCAGCTGTGAAGTTGGAAGCCTCCACCACTACCCCCTGACCGCGACTTCTTGCACCCTCCGCGTTGTGTCTCTGGTCACCGTACACTGGCAATATGACCAGCGGGACGCCCGCCCCACTTGCTTCCGTCAGACTCAGCATGCCACAGTGGGTGATGAACAGTTTCACTTTTGGATGAGCTGCAATTAAAAAAAAAGAAATGTAAGGCCTTAACCACATTCCCCCCTCTGAGCATTTTTTTAAATCCTCAAAGGAGTATTGGCACACTGCTAGTCAATCCAAGGGAGCCTGTTATGCCTCGACACAATTATCTGTTCTATCATAACTATGATTTCAACAATTCTCAAATTTAAAAAAAAAAATTAAAATTCCTATGAGATTTAGGCATTTTCCAACCCATCTCTCCAAAGACGTATTTTTTGTGGTCTAGAAGTGAAACTTTGGATAATTTTTGCTTTTTTTATCTCTAATTTGGAAAAGTAGCTTTAAAACACCTTTTTATTTTTTTTACATGAGCTCCACACAGGAGGCCCTGAGGAAAATAATTTCCCTCAGGGCCTTTGTCATCTTTGGGGATGCTGCGTGGAGGGTTTATTTTTAAGGAAAGGAAGGAAGGGAGAGTTCTGGGAAGGAAAAGGGTTTAAAGGGTGGGTAGGAATCTGAGGTTCAGTGTGTCCTGGTCATCCGCCTCCAAGACCTGGAACAAACCTCACCCCATGAACCCGGGCACCCCTGCTAAATCACCAAACGTAGTGAACCACTTGGGGTGACCTATGGCAGAGGTGTTGGTTATCCAGTAAAGGTTCCCGGGGCGGCGGTACCCATTCCTGCCTCCCAAATTAAATCCAATAAGGAAAGTATTTAAATAGGACGTATATTTACCCTTTTAGAACATACCTTAACATTACAAAACAAATAGAACCCTGTGCAACCAGCTAGAGCATAATAATTCATTGCACAAGGTTCTAATCACATTTCCCTAATGTAATTCCAAGCTAGGGCCAGGTCCTATATAAATATTTTCATTTAAAATATGATAAACTTAAATACTTTAACTAAAATTGTTAAATAGATTACGAAAATTCGTCTTTGGAAACGTAGAAACCTTAGAAAATGATTAGGAAACGTAGAAACCTTAGAAAATGATTAGGCGTAGTTAGAACCCTATCCAAATGAAGTGACGAACCATAATGCGCCTCTTTTTTAAGATCAACTGTCAGATACAAGAAAAATAGAGAGTGTAAGTGTAGTTAGAATCTTGTGCAATGAATTATTTTTGAAAATGCTTGATGTTAGAACTTTGGCATACATATATATATACGAAAATACAACACAGATATTTCAGAAAATTATTTTGGGTTTAAAAATCAGCAAAAGAAATGCTTTGGCATTCAAAGGTCATTTTTGAAAAAAAATGTCAATAGAACCCTATCCAAATGAGGTGACGATACGGAAAAATTGTTGGCATATTGCTAGTCAATCCAAGGAAGCCTGCTATGCCTCAAATCAACGCACTATTCAATCAAAACCACCGTTTCAACAATTCCCTAATTTTCCAAAAAATAAATTTCATCACTTATTCGAATGACATTTTCTATTACTTTTCACCTTTTTAAATACAGCTTCATGACTTCCTAGATTGTATTTTTGTGGTCTAGTAGTGGAGACATGAGATATATTTTTATAGTTTTCCTCTCTTCTATCAAGCCTTTCTAAAATTATCTCCCCTCCGTTCAATATCTCATCTCTTCTAAGTCGGAACTCGATTCCATACTTTTGTATTAAATTAAATTTGCCCATTTAAATAAAATAAGCAAGGGGGGGAGGAGCAACAACGAGTCTTATCTTTGTGGACCTTGGAAAGCTTCTGTCACTTCATACCTGTTGTATTTTACTGATGGCGTCTTTTGTCATGCAAATTTTTCTTGTGAAACGCAAATAGTTTACTTTGCTGAATAATAGCAAATAAATTTCTTTGACGAGTTTTCTCTCCGATGAACACTGAAAATTGTGTCATAAAATTTAATCTGAGCTCCATCGCCCTCTATTGAACTCTAACGCTTCGTCAGTGATCTCGGGTAATTTCTTTATCCTCGGATGGACAGCTTCTCCAGGTCAGCCTTAATGAATCCTATAAATCAGCATATCGGTAGATATTGGCTTCTTGTGTTTGAAAAACTGGATACAGCCTCTCATAAAACAATAGTACATTTGCACGAAGACTTGTGTATTGACTTCCCCGTATTCTAACCTTAACTTTTCTAAACTAAACAAACTTCAACCTAACGAACCCTTTTTCTTCTTCTTCAATGGCGCTACTGCCCATTTCGAGCCTTGGCCTCCTTCAAAATAAGCCTCCACCGCCCTCTGTCCTCGGCCGTCGTCTTCCAATCAGCAAAGTAGTTCCCTTGCACCCTTCCCGACATCATCCTCCGAGAAAGAATCCGGTGTCTTCCTCCCATCCTGTGTCTTCCTCCCATACAGGTGGTTGCAGGATATGCTGGATGCAATCACCCAGCGCTTGCCGCCTCGTGGACTGTCACCAACCTGTCCCATTGTCTTGTCTATATCTTATCATACTAACACACATTGTATCTTGTTTGTCCCGCTAAGCACTTGCATACTGCTTACTAACAACATATGCAGGGACACTGGAGATCTAGATTCGTTCTAAATTAAATGTTGCTACGTTCTTTCAAAAAAATTAGAGTACTTGCGAGAGCCCTGAAGGAGTAACCATCTGTTACTTGTACCAGGGCGGGTATGTGGTAGATAACCTCCAATGACCATCCTCCCATCTCAGCCTAGGTCTGCCCGCCTTCCGTTTACCTCCCGGGTGCCTATTAGAACCCTCTTCTCGTGTGCTTGGCATTCGGTGCACATGTCCGGCCCATCTTAATCTTTGGAGCCTTAAATGGATAAAGAGTCTGGGAGCTTGGTAAATATCATAAAGCTCATTATTGTGGAGGATTCTCCATGCCTCTCCCCTTAGCACCGTTTCTAAGATTCTTCGAAGTACCTTTCTAACGTTACCTAACTTAATTAAATCTAACCCAACGAAAACACTAGTCACCTAACCTTATCTTTTTCATATTCTCTATTGACACTGTTCTGATATATCCGGTTGTCTAGAACTGGAATAACAACATCGGCTGATTCATGGGTAATAGAAACTTGGAACATTGTTTACATTAACTCCACATGAAAAGTTAAGTTGAGCTTTTTTTAAGTCGCCGCTACCCGAATTTATACCAATTTTTTGCATATCTCCCTTGAACATTTGAAGTTTTTATGCTCTTAAAAAAATATGTTTTATTTTTAGAAAAAATCACAAAATATTCTCCGAAAATTTTTATTTTCACGTCTGTCTCTATTCTCTAAAAAATTCAGTGTTTCTTTGAACGTTGTTTTAGACAACCCCCACTAGATTTTCGCTCTTTTCCAAACAAGTCGTGTTTTATTAAACATTTTCACAATTTTCGCTACAATTTCATTGTTTTAAATATTGGGCGCTCTCTCCAACATTCGTAAATACATATCTCTCCATCTTCTTCTTTCCGCGCGAGGATGCGGCGCCTTAAGGAGAGGAAGGAGAAGATATGGTCTTGAATGACAAGGAAAGAGAAAGGGAACACAGAGGCAAATCGTTTAATAGCCAAGCGGTTGAATTCAAGAAGGAATCGTAAAAACGACCCGTTCTTGTATGATAATTTTCAAGTGTGTACAAATGATCGTTTGGCATATTTCTCAAATGTGCAGCGTGCACCGGTGTCGAAGAAATCAATGACGTTAGTCCTTTGGAGCACCTTCCATTGAACTACCGATAGAACAAGGGCAGCATTTCCACCTGTGCTTTTAATAATCCAATCCGTTCATAATTCCACTCAGTAATTTATATCATTTATTTATTTTACTAGCTGACCCGGTCACGCGTTGATGTGGCTAACTAAACACAACGCCATTTGTTAATTTGCATGCAAATCAAATCCTCACTGCCCGCTTGCCAGCCCGCTCACAGACGTTCTTATATATTTAAATCAATTTACACAAAACCTCGACAAATCATATAACTAAACCTACCTCACGAATCACTCTATATATTAGTGAAAACCGCATAAAAATTCGTTCAGTAGTTTTTGAGTTTATTGCCAACAGACAGATAAACAAACAGACACGCCGGAGGACTTTAATTTATAAAATGTAGAGATATAAAAATAACAACTGACCTAAAACACTTCCTTGTGGAAACCATTTCCTGATGATTACATTTGCTGGAACTGCGAGTTTCTCATCCAATTTCCACAAAACTGTTTGCTTCAGTTCCCCAAACGCCTTGAGGAGATCACTCTTTAGTTCCGTTGGTAGGCGAGACATGTTGAGGTTACCTCCCAGGCTGAAGAATATGGCACCTTCATCATTGCTATTTAAAATATCTCGAAGATCCTGGAAAGGTGATCAATGACTTAGAACAAAATGAAAAATTAATTTATTCTTTGGATAAGAATGACGCAAAATAAATCAAAAAAACTTTAAGGCAGGTTTAGCCTACACGTAACTATTGCTGTGACTGTTAATCTCAATGATTTACCCAACTTTAATTTTGATGGGAAACTTTCAAGTGCGTTTGAGATTCTTTGTGATTACAAGTTGACGTTTTAACGACTCAGGTATTTTGCCTTTGTGCAAGTTTTTGTCTTATACAAAATGTCAGATTTATTTTATTTTATTTATTAATCATTAACGCACTTATGGGCTTTTACATACATAGTTACATTTTTTATGATTAAGTGCATACTGGTGTGTTTAAATGACAGAGATAACATAACATAACAAGCGATGCAATGAGAAAACTAGGTTTTATTTTGAGAATGGGGGCAAATTTTAAAAGCATGTCAACATTAAAACATCTGTATTGCTCATTAGTACGAAGCAGATCAGAATACAATTCCTCCGTATGGTCACCATACTACAAAGTTCATTCTCAATCATTGGAAAAGATACAAAACAAATTCCTTCGGTACATCAATTTTAAAATGAAAATTCCAATTGAATTTATAAATTATAATTATTTCCGCGCTGAAACCAGACTTCTTAAATTATCAGATAGAAGAGTTTTAATTGATTTATTATTTTTATACAAAATTATAAAATCTTTCATTGACAGCCCTAATTTGTTGGAACTAATTTGCATTAACATACCTGCCAGACAAACCCGTAGCAATGATATTTTTAAATGCAACAATAAACTCAATACTAATTACTCTATTTACTCACCAATTCCAAGAATCCATAACCTTGCGAATAAATACTGCGAATTTACAGATATATTTAGTGTTGACAGTTTTGAATGTTTCAAAAGTCAATTAATCTCGATTTTATCTGCTAATAATTAACTTTTATTATTTTTTTGTTCTTATCATATAATTTTTTCTCATCCAAACTCTATCAATAAAATATACACTTATTTTATTATATTTTTTCTGTTCTATTTGTAGTAATAAACAGATATAATTGTTTGTTTATATCCTAATACTAACTAGCTCTTATTCATTACACTTTGTTTTATTTCCGGTCTTATTATTAATAATATTGGTTACGCCCGTACACGCACCTAAACTTATACATACCTACATAGCACACATACATACTGTCACTGCTTGGGATTTGGTAGTAATATTGTTGCGAATTCCTTTTTTTCCTACCTATCCATTGCCTACCCTATTCCTTATTCAGTAGTCTGTAATAAAACGCCCGCCGCAACAACTAGCCAATTTGTGCTCCGCTCCGCCTTTTAACTAATTCCGCTGTGTTTTATAAAATAAAATAATTCGCGCCTATCACTGTGTGTGCATATTGGATGGAGAGAAAGCAGACGAGGGCCAGCCTACAAATTCTTTCTTCGGTGAGTCCTTTCCTTTCCATGCCATTATTTTTACCTTTTTTTCAAGCAGTGATAGTAAACACAATCAAGGTCCTTCGCCAGTCATTTTTAAAACACAGACATAACAATTCTACTCTGCACAACCGCATATCTCACCCAAATATGTTTAAATATTTTAAGCTGAATTGTATTAGTTTATTTTGTAAGCACAATTCGTACTATTCCCTTTCTTTTAATTTATGTTATAATATCCCATAACTAACGAGTTGTTTGCTTTCTTATTTATTCCGTTTTCTTGATTTGTAATTCATGTAATTAATATTGTGTATATAAATTTACGTCTATTCATGTAAGAGCCCATTAGGGCGTTAGTAAATATAAATAAATAGGTATTACACATGGTACATAGAAGTAAAGATGGTAGGTAAAAAGTATAGCGTTATACAATAAGAGAGATAGATATAGTAAGATTTTAAACTCCAGGTGGCATAATACTGTATATAACAAACAATAACAATGTATGAGTTCCTAATATAAAATTTGTATGTGCTGAATATATAGCGAAGTTGATTTAAAACAAAAATACACACTACCGACGTGCACAGCACAAAAATTAATATTCAAAGCGATTCAATTTTGACCAAATTCATATCGTCAGAACTTCTGCACAGAATTCAATTTCAGAAAACAAACTAATTTATATAAATGTGTTTTGTCCGCCTCACAATAAGAAACTCCAGTTAAAAATATTATGGCTTTAAAAAAATATGTTAATTTAAACTAATAAACGCTGATTCTGAATATATAAGTTTTATTAAATAATATTTAACGTAGAGTTTTAAAAAAATATTAAAAAGTCCATTTTAAAACAGTTCATTAAAACACCCTGTCAAGTTGGTATTATTGAATTCGTGCGGCGTGACGTCACTGCTTCCATAAAACGCTCCAATGCTGAAATTCAAATGGCGGCGGTCGAACAGCTGATACCAGTTCCCTACGAAATTCATGCTTCGTTTTCCTTAATATTGATTTCGATTCGTAAAGCTAAAAAAATAATAATTTCAAGCAATTTTTATACCAATCTCCCGTAATATAAAAATAATATTGAATAATATAATATTGAAAAATATAATAAATTAATAATTACACCTAAATAACATTTTACTTATTGAATAGTTTCATCACTTCTTCCATACAAAATGACAACATCTGTTGAAAATAACTATAACTTTTGGCCAGATGACGTCACAGGGCCAGATGACGTCACGGTGGTTTTCGGGGGATCTTGAAAAATTAAAACTTTGACATTTATTTTAACTATTAAAACTAACTATAAAAATAAAAATAATATGCAGTTATTTAAGTTAGAAGGTCATTCATTCATTATTCATAAAAAAAAAATTAAAAAAAAATGGACTGGAGTTCTCTATTAAAGTACAATAAATGAAATATTTATACGGTACTAAAATCACAAATTGTGTATAAAGGAACACTTTTCCTGTCGTATAAATGTATAATAAAAGTTTTGGTCACCTTATTTGTATACCATTTCAAACAAAAATATTTAATAAAAAATTAACACTGTCTAACGGCGCGTATACGATTTGGCGCGTGAAAACTAAACCTACAAAATAAGTATTTTTTTATCTATTTCCATGGACAACGTTGAATGAAGATGTGTAGCGTATTTTATTATAAATATTGCGCTTTTGTTATATGGTTGTAACTAGAACAAAAACGGAGTTAAAACGATTTCTGTGGAAATACGCGTTAGCTTGAAAACAAGCTTATTGTACCTGACTGCTTTCGTTATATTGTCATGTGAACAAGTTGAATGGTCCTTGTTGTGACGTTATAGTAAAGGCATCAATGAATATTGAATTGGGCTAGATATCCTTACTAAGTAAGTAGGTTCTAAGTAATTCTAACGCTGCCGGCTTCAAGACTGCTATCAGGCCTTTGATAATGGTAGACACAATCGACGATAGATGGTACTCTTATGATAAAATACTTAACTGACGTCTTTGGAAATAAAGTAAAACTTCGTTCAATTAGCTATATTAGCCCTACGCTATGTTTGCTATGTATATTTACTATACACGTGGTTTTACTAGTTTTGATGACTTTGCAGGGGTGCCTGGATCCATGAAGTGAGGTTTTTCTGGATCTTGGCGGCGGAACAGTCTACTCACCGAGTGGCGGGCCGGATCAAAAAAGACTGGTTGAGGGAGGCCTTTTGACTTCTTCAGCTGGAATATCTCGTCTCATCGCCTTGCACCGCAGTTTGTGGGATGGATTCATACGTCTCTCACTCCTGGACACCCTGACTCACAGATTCCTATCCACCCATCATATGATACCATTTTCTTTACAAGAATTTCCTCTCCTTTCTTTCCATAAAAAGACTCTCCACACAGTATCCCCTAAATGACAAATTAATCCCTTAAGTAATATATTATTTTTAATTCGGCCTACTGGAAGGAGCTAATGTAAAAAAAATAATCGAAAAAAGAGATCTTAACCTTTTCGTCCCGGAAAAAAAATCACACACGACCCGAAGGGGGTCACTCGGGTCCCCCAATTTGTTTTGCTTTTTAAAGGGTGTTAATAACATTTTTTTTTTGTATTTTGTTTTTTGTTTTTTGTATTTTGTAATAATTAGAGGGAAGTATATTCATAATACTTCAGTAGTCGTTATGGAAATCGTTTGATAAATAAAGTAATAATTAATATTCTAATGAATTTACACCATAACGCGTATTTTTCCATACAAAAAAGAGAAGGTGGGCCGATTACTCTTTGTTTCCGAATCTCGACTGGCGATTGACGATTACAGCGTCCGCGTTCATGACAGTTTGTTGCACAGGGTGGAGGGGATAGGAACGGGGTAACGTCAGTCGATCTAACAGAGACGAAGTGGGGCGGGCGAGACAGATACTCCGCCGGAATTCGAAGGAAATTATTTAATATAAAAAAAGTAGTAATGCGATGTAAATTTTTTAAATGCAGATCGATAACCGAATATTCTTTCTAGAATTACATAAATTATTGAGTATGTGGTTTAAAAATAATTTAGACCCAGCGTAAAATTTTCGTTAGTGTAATTGCGTTCCCCCGGTTTGGTACGGAAGTGTTAATTACGATTGGTGCGCCATTCTACCGCCAGAGTGGCACTGCTTTCGCCACTGACTCTAAAAAGGAGAACCTCTCACCTCTGGCAGTGGCTTATCCTCGAGATGGAAACCAGCTATCTCCACGGAGTTCGGCAGCAATGGTCTGACTTCTCCTATGGACGGGTGTGTATTGAGAAACACCAAAGCCACCTTCTTGGGCAGTTCAGAAAAAGGGAAAACCATGGATTCGTCTGGGAAGTATTTTTGGTAGAGGTAGCGTTGCAGGGGTAGCATTAAAATTCTGAAAAATTAATGTTTCAAAACGATAACGTTACAATAATCTCAATAATCTCATTTTTCTCAAAAACCCAAATTTAAATTTAAATTTAAACGCTTTTCGCAGATTTTACGGTGCCTCGAGTAGAGAATATCTTCAAGAAAAATGCAATTATCCAAATTTACAAAGATAATATCATCAAAAAATTTGAAACCCACCAATCAAAAAGATATCAAGACAACATCAAAATAACAAAATTTAATACCAAACTAATGCAAAACAATTATATCTATTTAGGAATAAAGTATTTCAACAATCTTCCGATTGAAATAAAAAAAATCAAAGACATCGGCAAACACCATCGAGTAGCGAGTAAAGTTGACCACCTTTCAACTTTTTTCGTAGATTGTCCACAATCTGCTAGTTAGCAAGTAATACGATGACACTGAGCGAGTTTCCTAATAGATAATAAACTGAAAATCAAACTGAAGCTACACTTCATTAGGAATAATTAACTAAAAAATTACCTGCTTTTCCCTTTATTTCTAATTATCAATTCATCTCTATTTTATTTACATTTTTCGAATTTCTCTAAAGTGCACAATATTTTAGTATGTAACCATGTCCTATGTATGAACACCTTCACATATAGATGATCCAGAAGTTTCAATTGTTCCTATTATATACTTACCTATTGCATAATGTTATTCTATTTCTGTTATAATTAGTGTAACTCGCTCATCAAGCACAAGAACTAGCTTCTTCTTTGGTGAGATTGCAATTTTAAATAATTTCTGTACCGATATGTTATTTATATAACACCACTGTACACTTATGCATCTATTAAATTAAAAAAAAATTAAAAAATGTGGTAAGCAAGTAACACTTTCATGTTTTCAGCAAATTGTTGTTCTTGTCGTTGTTCATGTATGACAATGATAGACATTTAAAGAATGTGTGCATCCTGGCAAAATAAACGGTAGGACGCGGGCGAAGTTTTCGCATTTAAAAGTTTCGTCGAATTTCAAGGCCGACTAGAGGCTTGATTTTGAGGTGTCAAGTGATCAATCTGTAATAGATCGTTTGCAAATGACGGTGGTTGTTATTGTGCTTATTGTAACTGCTGATTTGTATGTTGTTTTATCACAAGCATACAAACAGAGTGATTAGACTATTTCATTTTATTAGCTGGGCATATTACACAAGGTCCACAGATAGTACACAACTGCTGACCTTTTACAAATTGCAAGTGCGTCTCACGATTGAATTTGGCAGCCATCTCTGGTCTGGAGCAACAAAATACCTGAAAAATCCTCGATTCTTTTGTCTAAAAACGGACAGTTCGTTTGATAGATCTCCTATCCTAATCAAAAGATATATGCGAACCTCAAGTATTCATTCTGTTTCTGATTGCCGTCGACTCAACTGCTCGCGAATCGCTCCAGTGTTCGCTTCCCACCTTCTGTTAAATAATATCTTATATTCAAGTGCAAATTAAATGGTCACAATATTGTTTAATAAATCTGCAAGTACGAAGTCTTGCTTATTTTATTTAATATATCAATAAACTAATCCAGAATTACAGCGACCAGATTGCTGTCCCTCAGGAATACGGTCCCTCTGAGCAAGTGCTTGAAACTGGTCTGACTAAATTTAAAATTATTAACAACAAAATTTTACCGATTTGTATCCCCGGGAGTAGCTCCCTGGCCGAGTGGATGAGATTGCAAAATCATTCCATTTCTCGCGTTCTTCAGCATCGGCTATTATATAAATTCCCTCTAGTGTTACTCTAGTAGCGACAAATTGAATTTTGTGCAAAGTTTTATTGTAAATAAATTTGACCGCATAATCACGAATTATTATTGCCAAAATTCTCCTTACACACGCTTCGCTGCTTACAGTGATAGGAAAGGCTGCGAAATGTCAATCCAAGGCAAGATTAAATAGACAATTCACCACAATCCAAAACCTTTTTCCTAAATTGGGTTATGTTAGTAAGAGTCAGGTTAGACTTCTCCACTCACTCACACAATATCTCATCCAAAATTGCAGGTTGCTGATTCTCTGGAACACGTTCCCCGCCATGTCCCTCTGAGCGACTGCTTGGAACTGGTATGGCTATGTTAGGTTAGGTGGGGTTAGGTTAGATTAGGAAAGTAAGAGTCAGATTAGACTTCTCCACTTACTGATACAGTATCTCATCCACAATCACCGAGACTGTGTTGGCAGCCCTCTGAAACACGCTCCTTGTCATGTCCCTCTGAGCAAAAGCTTGAAACTGGTGTGGCACGGTTGATGCCGCGGGGAAGTCGCCAGAAAGGCGTGCCAACCAATGCGGCTGTACCGTAGAAGAAGTAAGAATCACGGGACACGCGAAACGGACACCCAACCTGCAAAAGAAGTGCAGGAATGATTACAGTCAGCGAAACTTATAAACATAAAATACATATCTCACCACTCAATATAACAATTGCTGCCGTTTCGGTCACACCAAAGCTGCACGCAGATCCCCTCTCAAATGTTTTAAATGTGGAGAAAACCATACAGCTGAACAATGTTCTTCTCCTAAATGTTTCAACTGCTCAGGTGACAAAACTGTCTCTTTACACCTTTACAAAATTTTCCGTAGACTCAAAGAATATTTTTCGTTATTTAGTTATAAAAAATATTTGTTTCAGAATTTATTTGTTACCATTCCATTCAAACTCACAATAAAAGAATTATTATGAATTTAATCGCCTTTTCCAAAAAAATCGAGTAAATAAAATGACACTTTTGCATCTCAGAATTTACAAAGTTTTTTGAAAATGAACTCAATTAACTATGAATTTAATTGTCGTTATCAAAATTGAAACTTATTATTTGAAGATAATTTAGACCAGTGGTTCTTAACCTTTTTGGAGGTACTGAACCCCCTATCAGTTTCATATGCATTCACCGAACCCTTCTTAATTCACAAGGAGGGGGGACATAATTGGATAGGATATAGGATGGACTGTTGTCATGACTATAATAACCACAATATCGGGGAGGGGGGAGGCGCAAAGGGATAGGATGGGGCGGGATGGGATATGGAATAGTGACAATATTCTTCGTAATTTTGTTTTCGGGCTGTGTTCTGTTCCGCCGAACCCCTGAGACTGATTCCCCTGGGGTTCGATCGAACACAGGTCAAGAACCACTGATTTAGACAATTACAAATCACATTTACCTTAAATCAGAAAATTATTTTATTTTATTAATAAAAATGTGTAAATAATTCTTTTGTTTAAATTTTTGAGAGATTTTAGAGTTTAACTAACTCCATGGTCGAGGGATAAGGTTCTCGACTAGTAATTTACAGATCGAACTGGAACCGATATTAATAGGACAGTTGCAATACGCTCTTTTACGAGCATCGTAAGCACTTGTTGTCCCTCTTCCGCCAGTGACAAAAAATAGGCGTGAACTAAACAAAGGGCCGCCTTCCTCATCAATGGAAGCGTTTACAGATGCACGAATACTTTCATAACGAATCTGTTGGGAGGTGGGAACGGATACCGCCGCCCCGGAAACCTTTATTGGATAACCAACACCTCTCCCATAGGTCACCCCAAGTGGTTCGCTACGTTTGGTGATTGATTTAGCAGGGGTGCCCGGGTTCATGGGGTGAGGTTTATCTAGGTCTTGGAGGTGGATGGCCAAGATACACTGAACCCCAGATTCCTACCCACCCCTTATACCCTTCTCCTTCCCAGAACTCTCCTTTCCTTCCTTTTCTTAAAAAAACACTCCACACTGTATCCCCAAAGATGACATAGGCCCTGAGGGAAATTATTTTCTTCCTGTGTGGAGCTCATGTAAAAAAATAAAAATAACCAAGTTTTTAACGCTTCAACTCTCGCTGCGAATCCTATAGTATTTATATAATTGTAAGGTCACAATCACAGAAAAAAAAAACTTTTTATAAATTGGTTCAAAATGAATATTCTGGTTTATTTACACAAATCACTTATTCATGATGACTTTTCAATTTAGAAATCTGCATTGTCAACAAGTACACGACTCGGTCCCCACGTTTCTGTGGGATATATTCAATTTGCTTGCCAAATTATTAGGAAAGAACAGGATTCAAGAAGACCCGCCCCGGTCGGCACTTTTAGGGGGGCGGCAAAATTTCACAAAAAATAATGTTAATATCGTGTAGGAAACTTAGGTATATTTTTGTCGCACCTACAATTCAGACGGATTGAAATGGGTATGGAATTTTTCATTACTTATTCGAACGAAACCGGGGGATCTCCTTTCTTTAAATGAATTTATAATAATGTATAATTGATCACTCTAGCGACTGTCGACGCTGTCGGTAGTGAATTACAAGTATTCCCAGAATTTTGTTTTGCGCTTGGAATGTCTATGACTTATATTCAGTGAGAATGATTTAGAGAGATCCATGGGCGATGCTTCGACAATTTAAAAAAAGTTTCATGGATCATCATGTGTTCCGGTAGATCATCAAAACATCCATGTGTTCCAAGTAAAAAAATAGCAGGAAAACCATTTTTTGTTTTGGGTGTAGTATCGTTTAAAGGACTAGCGTGAAGATTCACTCTTGGGTTAAAACCAGTTTCATGTTCCAAATGATCTGTGAAAATTCCAGGAGCGGATTAATTTGCTGACGCATTTCGAAGAAAACCTTTGTAATATTTCGAGTGGAGTTAAAAATATGGTTTCAAACCATTCTTCAAATTTTTTTATTCGTAGGAAAACCATGCGCATATTATGAGAGTAATACAAATTAAAGCTGGGGACTCGCAAGCAGATTCAATCTTAATTTTAAACCAGTTTTGTTATCAGAATGTAAAATTCCAATTGCGAATTCATCCGCTGACACATTTCGAAGGATAACATTCTTTCATTTGAAGTGAATTTATAAAATTCTAGTTGCAGATAATGGATGTGCTGCCAGAATCAAAAAAATCCATTTTCATGTTCTGAGTGTAGTTTTTATTCGCCACATACAGACTTAACTTAAACCAGTTTTGGGTACAGAATGTAAAATTCTAGTTATTTGGATTCATCTGCTGATATATTTCGAAGGAAAACATTCTCTTTTTCAAAGTGCACAGGAAAATTTCCCCCCCCCCCCCATCCGCCCCCTCGGCGCTTGAAATTATCCGGTTGGAAAAACCCAAATAAGGGGGGGGGGGGGGGCAAAATTTTCCTCCGCCCCGGGCGGCAGATACCCACGCTACGCCACTGATGTTTCTTCAAATGAAAATAATGCATATTATTTCAGAATTAGCAAGGGAGAAATCTGCTTGACCATGTAGTGATTAGTTCACATAAACGAAGCTAGGTTTCAGCTAAGTACCGAACCAAAGAATACAGAGTTTTTATTGCACAGAGGGCAATGGAAGCTGAATTAAAGACAAAACCCGAATTAAAGAACATTTTACAAACTGGGTGAATGAAAAAGGTGAATTGTCGAATGTAGCATCACACTTATTAGAAAACAAACACTCGTTTGATGAAGACAGAGACGTTAAAGTCCTCCACACTTGTAATAAAGGTGGTAGTTAATAGACTAGAATCTTTATAAATTACCCGCTTTCCCTAAAAAATAGACCCTACCTTTGTAATGAATTAACAATTAAAATCATTTGCTAGGTCTCCACTTTTGTATCCATTGTAATTTTCATAATAATTTAGAAATTGAAATATGTATTTAGTTAATATAATGACCATTCCTACTCCAATGTAATCACGTATCCCTTCAAAAAGCAACAAAAAAATCCCATACATCCTAAAAATAATACCGATTTGACAGTAAAATTAGGTCATTAATAATTCATATTACTTGTTAGGTTTCACCTGAAAAATATTGAAATGAGCTACAAACCCAAGGTAATTAGCATACTGGAATTACCTAAATATTTTGAAATTTGACAGTCTAAAACGACTTCGTAACAAATATAATTAATAAAATTGATTGAAATCCTTGTAGACCCCCCTCTGCCCCTCCCCCATATGTTATGTATATAAACGGTAGACTAAGAATAATTTGTACCAGTCTGAAGATGGCTCTAACGAGCTGAAACCGGTTACGGTCAATAAAAGTAAAGTGGTAAAGGGTTTTATATTATTTGTTTTTATTATAATATATGACAATGTAAGATTATCTGCCCTGATGATGGACACTGTAACGCTGTCCGAAACGTTGGCTAAAGAAGGAGGTAACGAAACACGGCATAACACCCCAAAAATCATAACAAAAATACTTTTTGGCCGTGAAAACCTAAAAACATACCTGACAATGTAAAATGTTTATTGCTTTTAACAGAAATAATCCATACTAATATTATAAATGCGAAACTGCTCGAGTTTGTTTATGACGCTTTCACGCGTAAAACTATACAACGATTTGAAAAATTCTTTCACCAATAGAAAGCTAAATTATATGCAAAGACTATAGGCTGTAAATGATGGTAAACTCTGGCGTTATGAAATTATAAATATTTATTTAAGGAACATAAACCGTCATAGTAATATAATAAACATGAGAGGATGATAAAAAAACAGACCAATTGTAAATGTTCACAGATAGGTATTTAGAAACAAGTTTAACTAAATGTAAATTAGAATATTTAAGAAAAATTAAGAAAAAAAAACAGAACTAATAATAGGGAAAAAAAAAAATAATAGTACAAATCTGAATTCAACAAATGATAAACCAATACACAACAATAAAATAAGTGTGATTGTAACTGAAATAGACTGCAAAATAGGTATTTGGTTTGGGATGCGTAAGGGGAGGAGTGGGATAAGGGAAAGTTAAGGGAAAGTTGCCACGCAAGTAATATAAAAATATTAGATACATTTAATTGAATAGTCATGAATATGAGTTATTCGCACCTAGAATGTTATACAGTGAAGTTCTGTAGCGACAGTAACTGGCAGTAAATACATCAGCACGTGTGTCTATATGAATATTTGATATATCTATATGAATATGAATATATTATATTTGTTATACGTTTTCTGTCGCTAACAAAAGCGGGTTTTTGCTAACGTCAGAAAAAAATCGCTTCCATGGAAACGATATTGATATATGGGGTGGGTTCTAAGCTGGTAGGTACTCCGGCCCCTGGTCGGCTACTGCTCCAGAAAATTCAAATATTAGAATATGTTTTGTTTTTTTTTAACAAGCTTCTGTTTTGGAATAAATGTCAGATCAGAGTTCCTGCATTAATAATATAATTCGTAACGATTATAAAGACTGAATAATAAATAGTGTAATTTTTTTATTATGTTAACAAACTTCCAAATATTTAAATAAAAATAAACATTCGAAATGTTTGTAAGCGCATAAATTCCGAACGAATGACCAAAATTGGATAATTATTTTTTTCTTTGAGCTATAGCATTATGTAATTTAGGTGGCAGGCGAGATGCTTGAAAACTGAATGTAAGGGAATGAATATATGGAATGCCGGAGGGAGTGGGGGTTGGGGGGATAATTGATACGTAATACCGTGCGAGCGAAGCCGCGGGGAAAAGCTGGTAACAAATATATGACTCACCCAATGAAATGTTGGCTCACAAGGTCCTCAAAAATCACCAAGTCAAAAGTTCTTTTTTTGTCAGTCAACATATCCACAAAATCTGAATTGGCGAAAACCAGATCTGTGACGTATTTCGTCGTATACAACCATCCTAATGATATTATGAAGTGACCATAGTTTGAAATTTCAAATCCGTTGTGATTAGCTGAAAAAAAAAACAAAATTTGAAAATATTTATTTGTTTATTTATTTCAACGCCATTTTACATTCAAGGGTTTCATGATACAGTAGTACCCCCCTGTGTACATCATGTATATCATGTATATCAGTATTTTAATAATAACGAAAATATAATAGTTATACAATATTTAGTAATTTATTTATTTATTTATTTATTTAAACGCCCATAGGGCTTTTACATAAAGTGCAGTACATGTTTTTGGTAAAGTATAGGAAATAACAAAATATAATATAAACATAATATAACTGTAAGAAAAAAAAGATAACATAAGATATAAGAAACAAAACATAGATAACACTAGATATGACACAAAGCAGGTAAAATAGAATATATGATCACGTAAATTAATGTGAGATAGTTATTTTAATTATAAAGAGAAATAAGAAATGATTGGCATTATTTATGTTTATAATTAGCAATCTTTGTTATACATATTTGGTACGTGTTTATCGAAACATAGCTACAATAATATATCGATAAAGGTGCTATATAGTGCATGATATTTATAGCTTTATTTTAAATGTTCTGATATACTGAGTTTAAATTTAGAAATCGATTGATGTCGATAAACGTCAATTGAAGTATATTTATTTCCGAGTATATGAAGTCTTTGTATTGGAGAGTTTTCAAAATAATTATTAGTAGAATTGGTAACAAAGTAAAGTGCATTAGAACGGGTATCACGCGTGGGTACTCTCAAATTAATTTTACAAGTTAAATCGAGGGCGTCCAGTCTGCCATTCGCAATATTAAAAAGGCAAACTAAATCGCTCACTACACGCCTTGACGTTAAATCGCTTATATTGAGTAATTCCATTAGATATACATAATTTAGTTCTTCGATAGGTATTCCGAGTTTATAATTAATAAATCTTAAAAACTTATGCTGTACTCTTTCAATTTTTTGTTGGTGTGTCTTATATAATGGAGCCCAAATGGTTGAATTATATTCTAAATATAATTCAACCATTACATATGTATAATATACATACTAGGTTTATATAAGAACTGATATAAAACAATATGATGTATGTGTGATAAAGGCTAGTAAATAGGTATGTGATACAATTATGTGTTACAACAAAAAAAATATATAAAATTGTTTCTCCATGCGTGTCCTTTCCCATTCATCCCGTTCCTCATCCGCCTTCCCTTCCTCTCCCACGTCCGATTCTTCTCACGCGTTCCCACTCCGCCTTCCCTCTACCCACTCCCCTCTCCCGTTTCTCCCGTCCCGCGAACCCCCCTCTAGTTCCCCTCCCTACTCCTGAATTACATACATTCAGTCCCAGTAAATTCACTTTTCAAACAGCTCGCGTGCCACTTATTGCATTTTTTAATACAAAATTCATAATGACAGAGCTCCCAGTATATACAGAAACCATTTCGGGCATCGAATTCCCAAATTTTCATCGCAATCGTGTGAATGCATAATTTAATGATACCAGAGCTCACTACTATATATAGAAACCATTGCGGTCATGCGCACACCCAATCCCCAAAGTTTCATCGCAATCGGATGAATGGTTTGGCAACGCATAGACATCTCAAACACCCCCAAACACATTTTGATTTTATATACAAAGATATTTTTTTTTTTAAATTTCAATAGCTTCTAGTTTATTAAGGTGTAGACCTATCCCATTTCTACGCAGAACATCCATATCCGAAGAATTCTTGAAGGAGCGATTTTTATCTATTACCTGTGTTGAATTTTGAGAAACCTACACTGTTTAGGAAACTCAAGTTGTCCAAAAAGCAGTGGCGGCTCGAGCTCTTATTTGGTGGTCGGGCTCGACATTTTTAACGTACTGTATCGTAGTCTCACCACTCTTAGAACATAATATTAAAATTCTCAAAAAAAAAATTGATGGTATAAACATGCTAATCGGATATCTGAACACAAAATAAAATAAAATGTCTATTTATCAATTTACAATATGGTTAAATAAAAATAAAGCTTTATATTGCAAGATTATTATCGAACTTAATTTGAACGCGAGCGTTTCCCGTTCAGTAGGGATCCAAAGCATTGTCCCCGCGGTATTTGAATTCACATACGAGTGCGCATGCGCGGTTCCATACGATCGCGAAACAACGCAAGGAATGAACCATATCGCCTATGTGGAGAGTTTGGAGTGTCCCCCTTGTGCGCAGTGGATTCTGCGCACGGATTTACCCGCCGTTCTCATGCGCCGTACATTGTTCGCTGTACGCGCGTAGGGTCTTATAAAAATCATCCGGAATTTTTGTTTTTGTTTTTTATTTCTGCAAATGTTTATTATGTTTGAAGTGTTTCGTGACGCCGTGGGTGCCGGTGCGTGTGTTTGTTCTGTTTTGACCAGGTAGCTAGCAGAGATTCTACGGTACAGAATTTCGCACAATCTTAGTATCCACACAGGCGAACGCTGACAATAACCGCCAGTCGATTGAAGAGCGGACCCATCGTGACATCTCTCGCAGTGTCAATTTATTGTAAATTTATCGTAATTCGCGCATGGAGCAAAACTATCGTCTTCTTATCGTTGCTCCATGTTTTTCATCGATTCGTAACAATATCGGGTGCCTGTGGATTATAATTTCAGTGAACATCGCAGTGTCTGTCTCCCAAAAGAACGAGCAATACCAAGGAAGAAGTCCCCATTGTCCCCCTGTAAAGAACCGCCACTGCCAAAAAGTAATATGCTTAAATCATTTCCCTCTGTGGAGTAAAAACTAAAAAACATTAGGTTCGATGCTTAGCTGAAACCTACTGCCAGTTACGTTAATTAAATACTTTGTAATCAAACAGACCTCTCTCTCTCTCAATCGGTAATATGTTGTTTTTTTTTTATTTATTTTTTTATTTCTAATACGCCGGCAGTTGGTTTTTTGCTTAAGTTTTAGTTATTTAAAACCTATTGGTTAACAATACAAAAAGTTTCCTTATGTTTCTGCAGGTAGTTTTTACATTTCGCGGCAAAATGATTTTTGCGTATTTATTTTTAAAATTTTTTATTTCAGTACATAAAACAGGCTTGCCCAAAAATTTATATACATGGATGATTTAAATATAGTTTATAACAAAAATAATTAGCTTAATATGCAAAAGTGATTGACAAACAAGAATGAATAAAAGGTAGAATACAAAAGTATCACCAACAATGTATTATTGACACCTGTGCTGATGGGACAATGATTTAGTAAACAATATTGCCTGTCTTTGAATAAAAGGCTTCATCACAATATCAGCTTTATATGATTGATGGTAAAATATTTTTTTGAAGTGTTTGAATGGGTCATTAAAAATATCAATTTCATTATTAGAGCAGTGTATAATGTTATAATTTCTTAATGTTCGTGGTGTAGGGGAGAAATATCCTGAATTTGTGTGATAGGTAGATATGTAGAAAATATCTTGCACAACACATATTATTCAAATCACGGGATTTGATCCCGCGACCTTGGGATTGCGAGACAAGAGCCTTACCGCTAGACCACGCCGGCCGCCATCGCCTTTGTTTCTATTTTCTGAATATTTTGGATACTTACATCTCATAGTGGCCAGTTCTGGAACTAATATTTCTTCATAGTTAGAAAAATTCTGTCTCCCTGTTGGATACCCCGTTATAATTGTCACCTGAAAAATAAAACTTTTTATTTACATTAGCTCCGCACGTAAGACGAAAATGAAAGATGAAAATAATTTCAACCACGGCCCATGTCTTCTTAGGGGATTTTGTGTGGATGACCTGCTTAGTTGGTTATATACAGATAGAATTTTCTAGAAATCGATTTTTCTATTAATATAATGTTCATATAATTAAGTATACAAAAAAATCTCAAGTCAATCCGGCGATTATTTTCGAAGTTACACGCACATTTGTAAAGACGTGTCAGAGCATTTCAAAGTAGGGGGCAAACTTTAAACGCGTTTTTCTCAAAACTGTGTTTTTAAAGTCGGTGACCAAGATTACTCGGAAACGGCTGAACCGTTCAATCTCAAATTTTAACACAAGCTTTTTAAGTACATTTTACACTTATTAATCGATGTTCTCAACGATAAATACATATATTTTTATAAACAATATTAGTCCAAATTGTTGGTAAAAAGTAAATTTTTTTTGAGAAGCCGCCATTTTGTAAAAAAAAATTATTTTGCTCTGTCCTTCGATTTATTAGAGCAATATATATTATTATAATGAAATCCGTTTGTTTTTTTCATTTTAAATGATCCAGTCCAGAGATATGGTGGTCCCCGCAAGATGCCTTTTTTGAGAGAAGCTTCTGGAGATCAGCTGTAGCAGCTTTCAAAATTATTATTTTTACAAATGAAAATTCTTAAAATACTGTTGAAAGTTACCATAATATGTGTACAAATTTTAATTTTAATAAATTTAAAAATCTTCTCAGGAAAAATTCTTGAAAAATCCCTTTTTTTGAGCCTCCTGACTGTAAATTACCCCTTAAGGAAAAGAAGGAAAGGAATTTCGAGGCAGAAAAAAGTATAAGGGGTTGGTAGGAATCTGAGGGTCAGCGTCTCTCGAAGGAACGGACAATGAATCCATCCCTACCACTGCGGTGCAAGGTGATGTTCCAAGAGAGCTCTGCCGGAGAGGTCCAAAGGTCTCCCTCAACGGCCGACGTAGTCCAGCGGTCAGGCTCTTGACTCGCACTCCGAAGGTCGCGGGATCGAATCCCGGCGTGGCAAATAAATTTAATTTGATTAATTTGTGTTATTTCACAATTTATTCATTTAAACATAATATATAGTATATTTGCGGCACGTTCCAGCGGAAGATACTCTCAGCGTCGGCCTGGTGTAAGACCACCATTCAGAATTAAAAAGTTGCTTGAAATTGCTTTAGCCGTGTTTAGTGACTAGATCTGATTAGTCAGGTACTTCCCACCTTCCTCTTTCCCATCTACTTCCCCTCCCCACTACCTTCAGCCTCACAACATACCCCATTTAGGGATGCTATAGTCTCACTGGCTCCAGACGGGTGCAGTTGGGACTCTTGTGCGGTATTCATATAAAAATTTAAAAAAACAGTCTCTCCCAATCCAACCTGCCATGCAGCTGGCCAGCGTTCACCGTCGAGACCCGGACAAACCTCACCCCATGAATCCGAACACCCCTGCTAGGTCACCAAATGTAGCGAACAACTTGGGATGACCTATTGCAGGGGTCATTCAATTAATGGCAGGTTTGCTTCTGTTCTACTCAAATGTTCATTATTCATTTACCTCATGTCCATTGCTATGTAAAATATCCGCCTTTGACTTCATGAGAACAAAATGACTTCTTGTAGGAGATGGACACAGCAATAAGATTTTATATCCTATTGAAGTGTCTATGTGTATACAAGACAGCAGTACTAATATTGTAACGAATTGCATGAAGTTCACCATTTTTCTGTAAACAAAAATGTCTCTTAATGTCTCTTAAGTGTTTAATGATTTTTCTAAAATTATTTAAATATATATAAGCCATCGATATGCTTGGTGTAACTCTAAGTGGCCAGCTCAGGTGCGGGGGCTCCAGCGAAGCCAGAGTTAAATTAGTCTCTCATAAGCTGGGCATACTGTACAGGGCCCGCAGATACTTTAATAGTACACAACTGCTTACCCTGTACAAATCGCAATCGCATTCTTGGCGTTGTCAAGGATCTCTTGCAAATCCTGTTAAAATATAGATAATTGTTAATTGCTTGACAATGTATGGTACAACTGCTAACCCTGTACAAATCGCAAGTGCGCCCCACGGTTGAATTTGACAGCCATCTCTGGTTTCGAGCCCCTAAATACATAAAAAAAAACCTCAACTCAGTGCAAAAGAGGGCGGTCCGTTTGATAGATTCTCCTAATTTAACAAACGGATTGCAATCTTTAGATCACAGACGGCAGGTGGGAATGCTGTCTTTGTTCTTTTTGAGGGCTCCATACAGGAGCAGTTGGGACTCTTGTGCGGTATTTCATATAAAAAAAAATCAAAATTTATGTTTTAATTTTTATTCTTGCGGAAACTTCGCTGGTTTATGCAACCTTCTAATATGTAATTGTCTTAATATAATATGTAAAACTGTTTGTTTCCTCAATAAACTTAAATAAAATAAAAATAAAAAACTTACTTATAAAAAAAAATAAGAAAATGTGTACAAAATATATGTCAAGACTGCGTTATCCTCTCTGAGGAGATATGTCTGATAGTTCGTTTGATAACGAGCGATGTTTTTGTTTCATACGAGTAATCAATGATTTTACAAAGTTGAAAATATCTTAAATTTAACTTACCAGTATAAAAATTCTTTTAACAAATAAATAATGGATAACAAATCGTCATTAAAATTGTAAAACAAAGGCATTGCCTATTTAAGTTTTCATCGAAGACTGACGTACTAAGAATACTGAACCCAACAAGATAACATATTATTTAGATCACCGATAAGGTATTTGTTAAAATAAACCAAATGTTATCTTTATCTCGACGGGCTTATCAAAGATGGCTTCAAACAGGGCCGCCTTAGGAAAAGCTAAGTTTTTTATATTAACCTTTTCGTTCCGGAACGAAAAAAATCACACCCCAATTTGTTTTGAATATTAAAGGGTGTTAATGACATATTTTTTTTGTAATTTGTTATGATAATAATTAGAGGGAAGTATAATCATCGTAATTCAGTAGTCATTTTCAAAATCGTTTCATAAATAAAGTCATAACTAATATTCTAATGAATTTAGAACATAACGTGTATTTTTCCATAGAAAACAGAGAAGGCGGGCCGATAGCCAACATAACACCTTGTTTCCGAATCTCGACTGGCGATTGGCGTTCACCGGAAACGACTCAGACCGAATGATCTTTGACCGGTAAGCGAACATTATAGCATTGTAAAAAGAGCAAACGAGATGCGCAGTGTAAACGAACGCGATCTAGTCCTTTCCACTAACAACTTAGAAATTACTTGCTATTGCTTAGAATTATCCCGATACATTCAGCAGATAGGGACGGGGTTCAACAGAGGGGAAGGGGGGCGGGTGGCACAGATTATTCACCGGAATTTGTTATAAACTATTTAATTTTAAGAAAAGTAGTAATGCGATATTATTTTTTTTAATGCAAATCGATAACCAAATAGTTTTTCTAAGATTACTCAAATTATTGAGTACGTGGTTTGAAAAACAACATAGATACAGCGTAAAACTCTCGTTAGTGTAGGTGCGTTCCCCCGGTCCGGTAAGGAAGTGTTAATATGGATTCTAAGTACCTACACATACATACATTAGTATCCACTGATTGTATGCAAGTGTTGAAAGTAGTTTTTGAGCGTCGGGATTACCAAGGTTGAAAGAATTGGTTCCAGAGGCTGAGGAGCTGGTGGAGGATGTTTGACCTGCGCTCCGTCTTCTCATCAGACGAGTGTATATTAATACTTAACCATGAGGAATAGTCAGGCTCCTGGAGGTCGCGGTACTTTCAGGCCGCGATCCTGTGTTCAAAGATTATACTGGATGATGACACTGTACTCTTATTTGAGTGATTTAACATTTATTTAAGATTTTAATAATTTACACAATTAGTGTTCACGTATGAAACGGGTAGAGAGGTACAAAACGCGAACGGGCGGTTGAATCGAGTGCTCGGAACGAAATGATTTGCACGGTCATTCTCGGAGCGGTGCCGAGATATTTTCAGAGAGGTGGCGGTGATGCCACACGTAAAATGAATGTAAGTGATGCCCATACAAGTAATCTTATGTAAGTATAAATATGCCCATTCAAATGTTTAAGTATATACTGTATGGCCTAAAAGTATGTTGCCGGGGTTATAATCTATCTTCTATGTATTTTAAACCTTTATTTATTTATTTTATCAGGTTCTCCATAAAACAGTTATACACCAGAATATTATGGGGAAGATTACAAAATTTAAAGAAAAAAAAATGTATGCGGGCAGTTTCACTATCTTGTGACGTATGTCAGAAGATAATTACTGAATTCTCTGTAGGTGACATTGAAGATGTCGATGTTTAATACAGATTCATTTGGCAGTTGAATTGCTCTGTTTAATGGCGCATTTTGATAGGAAGAAGTTCTCGCTTTTGGAGCATTAAAAAGTGCGTGGATCTCCCACGAGTGTACGCGTTGGGTACATATAAGTTAATCTTCTTCAACATGGGTGGATTCAGTATAATGCCGGAGATTAGCTTAAAAAAGTGCTTAACCAAAAATATTTTTCGGCGGGCTTCTAATGTGGTAAGATCGAGCATTCCTGATATAAACAACGATGGATACAGGAATGGGTAGTATGTATATTCCCTCATATACAGGTAACGCATAAACTTTTTTTGAACTCTTTCTATTTCTAGGATATGGTTTTGTTCAGAGGGAGCCCAAAAAATAGAGCTATATTCCAAAATGCTGCGGACAAGTGCTTCTATGTTCTCTGTATTGCAATTCCATTAGTAATTGATCTCGCATTACGAAGAACAAATCCAAGCATTTTGTTAGCGCGGGAGACAATGTCAGATGTGTGGGATTTGAAAGAGAGATTTGCTTAAAAAATCACGCCAAGGTCTCGAATCTCGTTTTTGCGTTTAATATAATTTTATTATTGTTGTATGGGAATAGAAATGTGTCTTTGGATCTTGTAAATGTAACGACACTGCATTTCTGGATGCTGAAGGGTAAGTTATTCAATTCCGACCATTTGACAAGAGAATCAAGATCATTCTGCAGAAGAGTGGAATCGATATGACTTTTAATTGCTCTGAAAAGTTTGATATCGTTAGCGAAGAGGAGATATTTTGAGCGGTTAATGGTCTTGCCTATATCATTAATGAATAAAAGAAAGAGGAGGGGTCCTAGATTTGATCCCTGGGGAATCCCAGAGTTAGTTTTGTATTGGTGTGAAAGCTGGTGTCCGTAACTGACACACTGACGGCGATTGTGTAAGTAGCTGGCTACGAAAGCGAGAAAATCCTGAGAGAATCCGCCGTCGTTTAATTTTTTTAATACAGTATCATGCTCGACTTTGTCAAATGCTTTGTATTGTATACCATAAAAATAAACGAATGTTTAAACACCAACATCTGCAACTGCCCTCCTCTAGAAAAAACAGAACAAATAACGTATCTAGGAATATCGTAATTGACCATAACCTTAAATGGACACATCATATCAAACAAATCACAAATAAACTCCTCAAAACAATACACATTTTCTTAAACATAAGAAACATATATAAAGTAAAACAAATGAAAAAAATATATTTTGCACTTTGTCAATCAATAATAGAATATGGAATAATTGCCTGGGGAGGAGCAACAAACTCAGCTATCGATCACTTAGAAATAGCGCAGAGAACAATCTTAAAGGTAATACTTAAAAAACATAGACTAACTGATAGAGACCATATATTCAACAGTTGTGACATACTAGATATACGCCAATTATATGTCAGAACACTACTAAATAAAAATTTTGACCAAAACAACGAATTTAAACAATTCAAAAATATCACTAACAGACCAGTTAGAAAATCCTACAAAGACGACATAAAAACTCCGACGGTAAATACAAGCTTTAGACAAAGACACTATAAATACCACGGTTTAAAAGCATTCAACAGTCTTACACTTAAAAATAAAATGGAAGAAAACAAAATTAAATTCAACTCAAAATTACAAAATGGATAAAAGAATAAAAAAGACAAAATTACCAAAATTTCATAACAAAATAAGAATAAAACAAATACACGTTACACACAAAACCAATACAAAACGTACATCACTGACAAACACACAACAGTCTTATCTACCGATTTTAATTTTATTTAATGAAATAATTAATTTTACCTTCATTAGATACCTTTATTTTTATTTTAAATTAAGATTTTTCCCAGCATTATATTAATATATTTTTTTAATGTGATTTTTTTTTACAGTTAGTACCGCACAAGAGTGCCAACTGCTCCTGTCTGGAGCCAGTGAGACTATGGCATCCCCAATCGGGGTTTGTTGTGAGGCTGAGGATGGGCGTACGCTGAGACATCGGTCGCGCAGAATGTTCAGCGAAAGATAGTTTTGGTTTTTTGTGTTGTATGAAGCGACATACGCTGAGACGTGCATGTTTCTCATACATTCCACAACTGCGCTGAACATGCTGCGCGACTGATGTCTCAGCATACGCCCATCCTGAAGGTTGTGGGGAGGGGAAGGAGATAGGGAAGAGGAAAGTGGGAAAGTACCTGGCTATTCAGATCTGGTCACTAAACACGGCTAAAGTCATCTCAAGCAACGTTTCAATTCTGAATGGTGGTCTTACACCAGGGCGATACTGATAGTATCTTCCACTCTGGAACGTGCCACAAATATACTATATATTATTTTAAATGAATAAATTGTGAAATAACACAAATTAATCAAATAAAATTTATTTGCGCACGCCGGGTTCGAACCCGCAACCTTCGAATTGTGAGTCGAGAGTCTTACTTCGGGACCACGGAGGCCGTCAAGTATCGTATAGTGCGGGGGTCACCAAATGGCGGACCACGGTCCGGATCCGGACCGCCGACCTATTTTTGTGGGGGAGGCGGGGTGGAAGAGGGGGAGGGGGGAAGGGGGGGGGGGTTTAGGCTTTTTCCCTTCCGGACCGCGACGGTCATGTTATTTTAACAAACGGACCCCTTGTGAAAGTAATTGGTGACCCCGTGTGTACATTTTTGTTTTTTAAAATCGAGGCCTCGAATGTACCCCTTGCTGGAATGTACTTGAAATGTTAAATATTGTATCAAATAAGTAATAAATTGAAGTTAGGTACTTGAAATGTTATTTTTCTATACCAATTTTTAAAATTGTTGTTTCTCGTTATATATGCGCTAGTGTTATATTAATATTGTAAAATTGACTTCCTGACAAACTACTTTGGAAGTTTAGCGGGTACTTAAAAAAAAGGATTTATTTTTTGCTCTCATCATTTGGGCATATTAGCTTCTCAGTACATTTCTGTGTAATTTGAGTAAAGCTAAACTAATATAACAACACTGTTATCTTTTAAAGCAAATACAAAATAATCATGTCAAATTCTTCACTTTTCTTGTCAAGTCTGTAATCAGCAAAATTACTGTAGATCAGGGTCTTCCAAACTTTTTCCGCAACGGAACCCTTTGCAAACCCGTAAATTTTAATGGAACACTTGGCTTATTTTAAAGATTGGACAATTTCTTTTAGCAAAAAAATAATATAAATACATATTAATAATATTTATAATAATGGTCTTTTTTCCAGGATGTAGGGAGGTGAGTGCAATCCCACACATCCCATATAGAGTATAAAGTACATACGTTATTATAAGACATCAGATTACATGCACTAACAAAGTGCCAAAATATGCATGCAAATATGCACTAAAAAGCCGCGATATGCCCAAAATATGCACAATGAAAAATCAAAAAATCATTTTAATTTTTATATATTTTAATTAAAGACGGTACAAAAACAGCGAAATATTATTAAAATTATGGATATTTTTGGTGACAATATACGTAAAATTAAGTATTTGTCCAAATTTTGGAGCGCAAATTTGTGACGTTTATCACCCAGTACATCTATTTGTACGCCGAAAACTCTCGACCACTCTACGTCAACTGACGTCATTGGACAAAATTTAAAATTTGGCGCCAATTCGGAGATACCTGTTTAGGCAGGGTATGACCTGTGCTGTTGATGTAGGCATCATGTTCTGCATGTTTTCAAGACTCGGGTTCTTAAAATAATAATTTAAAATTAAAGCGTCTACTTTTTACGAATATTTTCTGATATTGGAACTTTTTACGAATATTTTCTGATATTCGCATGTGCGCCCCACGGTTGAATTTGGCAGCCACCTCTGGTCTGGAGCTCCAAAATACTTGAAAAATACCCTCGACTCTGTGCAAAAACGGGCGGTCCGTTTGATAGATTCTCCCATCTTAACAAAAGGGTTGCAATCTTTAGAGCACAGGCGTCGGGTGGGAATGCTATCCATGTTCTACCGGTATTTCAATGGAAGATGCTCTGAGGAACTAGTGTCATTGATCCCTTCGGCACCGGTGCATAGTCGGGAGACACGCCAAAAGCGCGCCCAACATATGTACACGGTTGACATTTGTCACATGAGAACGGGTCGTTTTTTCAACTCGTTCTTGAGTTCAACAGCTCGGCTATGGAACAATTTGCCGGCATCTGTGTTTCCTCCCTCCTACAACATGGGTCTCTTCAAGACCAATGTTCATTCCTTCCTCTCCTCAAAAAGACCCTCCACACAGCATCCCAGATGACATAGGCCCTGAGGGGAATTATTTTCCTCAAGGCCTCCTGTGTGGAGTTAATGTAAAAAAAAAAAAAAAAATTGGATTAGGAAGGGCGTTGGCGAGTTGGGTCATTGTTTCCAGGATTTCTATTGATTTAAATAAACGAAGGTTTTTTGTTTCCAATTTTTTCTATGGCATCTGGTAACTTGTGGAAACGTGTTGAGATGGGGGCAATATTTTTTTTAATGGATGCGTCTTCAAATACTAGCTTGCTTGACTGAATTGCAATGCCCCCAGAACTGTCAAATTGACCAAATACTTGTTTTACAGCCTCAAAATTTTCAGCATTGAACAACATCTCCTTTAGCCAAGTACCCCATCAAGTTATTGTAGATTCTGGCGGCAATGATAGATTTGGCAATTGCTCTTCTTTGTAAGACTGCACACGCGACGGTGCTTTTAAAAACACTTTTTTGTAGAGGAAATCTATTTGTCAACATTCCCATACTCTTGCCTTATCTCTTCTTCAAGGCGATGAAACCGGTGAGCTAAGCAGGTAATGTGCCGTAAATTTGGAAAAAAAAGTTTGCAGGGCTTGGCCAGCTTTCACAATGAAAGGCGCGGCATCAGAAACAAATGTGTACCTCCCGCCGCCACTAAAGAAATATGCACGATTGGGGAAAAAGGCTAAAATATGCAATAACACCGTAATTAGAGAGATATATGCATTTGCTTGAGCAAATATGCAAATGCATAAAATCCGATGTCTAGTTATTATGAATAAATAGACGGCCTCCGTGGTCCCGAGGTAAGACTCTGGACTCACAATCCGAAGGTCGCGGGTTCGAACCCGGCGTGCGCAAATAAATTTTATTTGATATTTGTGTTATTTCACAATTTATTTATTTAAAATAATATAAAGTATATTTGCGGCACGTTCCAGAGTGGAAGATACTCTCAGTATCGCCCTGGTGTAAGACCACCATTCAGAATTGAAACGTTGCTTGAAAATGGCTTTAGCCGTGTTTAGTGACCAGATCTGAATAGCCAGGTACTTCCCCACCTTCCTCTTCCCTATCTCCTTCCCCTCCCCACTACCTTCAGCCTCACAACATACCCCAATTGGGGATGCCATAGTCTCGCTGGCTCCAGACGGGAGCAGTTGGGACTCTTGTGCGGTATTAACTGTAAAAAAATAAATAAATAAATAAATAAAAAAAAAAAAAAAAACAGTAAAACAGAGAAGCATCATAAGATAATAAGAATTCATATAAAATATAATAAAATCTTAAATTGGGTTCTTGTTGGTCCATCGGATATGAGATTGTGGAAGCCAGTGTCTTTCTCCAATATTCTTCTATGCTATTTTGAAATGTTTTATAACTTTTTTTTTTTGACCGAGAATTGAATCTTGCTACCCAGTGATTGGAATCAACCACGCTACCAACTGGGCTAAATCCCGAGTCCATAAGACCGACGTCTATATCGTATACTAAGTTCTTTTAATTTCGAACAATCCGGAGGTCGCGTGTTCAACCGACTCACAAAAGCAAATTTTATTTGATTAATTTGTGTTTTTTCACAATTTTAATATATCAGAAGCAAGTTCCACAGCGAAAGATACTCTCAGTATCGCCCTGGTGTAAGAACACCAATCGCAATTGAAATCTTACTTGAGATGGCTTCAGCCGTGTTTGGTGATTAGATCTGAATAGCCAGGTTCTTTCCCTCCATCCCTACCTTCCTATTCCCTGTCTCCCTCCCTCCTTACATCCTTCAGCCTCACAACATGCCCCAATTGGGGAAGTCGTAGTCTCACTGGCTCCAGACGGTTGGGAGCGGATGTACTCTCTTGCGGTATTCACATTAATGCTTGCTCGATCCTGGAGTCAGACAGGCTTCTATGACGAGAATGTTTCTGGAGTGGTTTATCCTTCCCCTCAGTCCTGCAATCCTTGTTCTTAATAAAGCTTTGAATCCTGAAACTCTCCCTTTTGTAAACATTGAAGAGGCACTACTGTACCTGGGAAGTCTGAACATTAAACGATACGCATTGTTATATTGCACCCAAAGCCAGCCAGGTACATTTTCCACACCTCCTTCCCCTCCTCAATACCTTCAGCCTAACAACATACTAAAATTGGGGATGCCATGGTCTCACTGGCTCCAGACGGTTGAGAGAAGTTGGGCCTCTTGAGTAGTATTCGGATAAAAAAGTTATATTATATCTATTTTTTGTAATTTTGCGCTGGTGTTTAGTGTATAATTAGACTTAATACTTGAAATGGCTTTAGCCGTGTTTGGTGACTAGTGGATTTGATTGATGCAAATTCGCAGATGGCGTTGGTTATAAAGTTTTGGTAATGGCGTTGTGTTTGGTTAGCCACAGCAATGTGTGGCTGGGTCTACTAGTTATAAATAAATTAATCTAGATAGTTGGTAAATAACGAATGAAAAATGAGCAGACGCATGAAAAATTACGAAATCTGACATTGCTCGTCAAAATTAACCCAGAACGTTTTTTTGACAAATTATAAAAATATTAGAAATAATAAATTATAAAATATTATAGAATTAGAAAATAATTTTGCGATTAAAAATATAATGTTATAGATCTTGGCTTAAAGAAGAAGATGGAGAGATATGTAATTACGAATGTTGGACAGAGCACGCTAATATTTTAAGTGATAAAATTGAAGCGAAAATTGCGAAAAAGCTTAATTAAACATGACTCGTTTAAAATAGAGCAAAAATCTCGTGGAAGGTATCTTAAGTATCATTTAAAGAAACATTGTGAATTTTTTTACAAATATAACTTGTAAAATAATAGAAATAGACTTGTTTTAAATAATTTTCGGAGCATACTTTGCGATTTTTTTCTATCGAGGTAATTTCATATAATTTGCGTTTCGGTGTAGAACGTATCTAGATATTATCTTCAAAAATAACATTTATTTTTTTAAGAGCTTAAAAACTTCAAATGTTTAAGGGAGATATGTAAGAAATGTCGAAATTCAAATAGCGGCGGCTCAAATATTTTACGAAATGAACGGTATCTAAATCCTCATCGCTCGAAGAAAGCTCGAACTCCGTGCTGATTGGTCAATGTACCAAATTATTTCAGGTATAGACAACAAGATATGGCTGTTCGGTGTAAGTATAATTTTATTTGATAGGGTTTTTTATTCTGAAAAAAACTCATAATATGATATTTTTTATGTTGTTGATGCCTAATGTTTGTTTAAGTTTAATGTTATTTGTTAATGCTAACACCACTTAGTGAAATTTGTAAGATTTGATTATAAGGACAAGAGTCATAGATATTTTTTATGATTTTATATATTTTCATGTCATCAGCAAATAATAATGTGTTAACATCAGAGAATATGAAAGTGAAATCATTCAAAAATAGAATAAATAATAATGGACCAAGATGCGAACCCTGGAGAACGCCGCTAGTAGCTTCAAATATGTAACACCAGTGTTGTTTAATATAGAGAGTGCATTTTTTGATAAATAATTCAAAAGTGAAGCATAATAACTTACCATTTAATTAAAGGGAACTAAGCAAAACATACCAGTAAGGGATGGAAGGCGTAAAAATAAATGAAACCACTATTACCTTTGTCGGTGCTGTACGAAACCATGGAATAATGGTGGAGGGTAGATTGAGTTATGCGGAACACATTAAAAAGAGGTCACAGTGGTGCTATTCGAAAAAATACGTCAGATTATTACCTATAGTCTTGTTCTCTCAGTGTCGGACTATGTAGACAAAGTGTGTAGGCACAGTGTGCAAAACAAATAAATTCTAACGTGTCCAAAATGCGTGTCACCGATGTTGACACAATGTCCCGAGACACGAGCGTATCTCGCCTGACCTCCATCGGCATCGGATCCGATAGAGTTCAAATATACAATTTGATGCATTCGAAGGTTCCTACCCTTTTGTTTACATTGGTCCCTCATGCACACAGTACACGCCAAAGGGATCATTTAATAACTCTCCCCAGACATAAAACTGCTGTATTTGAGGATAATTTCTACTATTCATCATCGGGACTTTGGAATGAAATAGCACTGTCTTTTCGATTATCGACATCTTTGCAGTGCTTCCAGCTCTGAAGCGAATGGCTTCTGACTGCACAACTACTAAATTAATTGATTAAATTTGAATTGTGATTTACCTGATTCGATATATTTTTAATTTTTATTATTTATATTAAGCAAAATTATTTGTATTAAATAAGAGTTGTGATTTCATTTTTTATGTAAGATAATTTAATTGAATTTCTTTCATTTAATTCAATTATTAATTTTGTGCTTTATATTAAAGGCACTGCTGTAAACCATCTACATTCAAGAAGAAATCCTGATTGTACAGCTGAGCAGCAACTTTTTTTGTCAAAATAATCAACCATATAAAGTAGAATTGTAATAACTCTATTGATGAGCAAATGTTTTTATTTTTATTAATTGTGATAAGAAAAAAATCCGAAACCCGACCAAAAAACGATTGGATATCTTCCGATGTTTGTTAGGAAAAAGGGGGATAACCACGCCGAGCGCCAGTGTTAGGCCCCTAGTTTAGAGTGTAATTCAGGGTAAACAAGCCCATGTCCGGAGTCAAACATCAAGGAAAGGGTTCTATTGTGACTAGCTCAGTTGGCAAGAACATAATCTCCTTAAGGGCGGTGACTTCGGCCGCAGCATTAGTCTACGGGCGTCTATGATGACGCCGCCAGGGTATTTCGGGTAACTTCTCAGCCATTAAAAAGACAGGAGGGTTTAACTTACATAGTTTATTTAGTACACAGGGGGCAAGCATATTATAGCAATTACAACAGGGCTAGTTCAAGATAGCTACAAAGGTCCTAAGTTATATTAATGATCTCTCTCTATGGCGTCAGTCTCGGTGGACACGCGAAAAGGCATTTAACAGCACGGTAAACAGGGAGTACATAATGGTCAGGCTCACTGTGGAGCGGCAGGCGGCAGTCCAGTCAGGTCTCCACGCAAGGTGATGCAATCGGAGCTCGCGTCTGTTGCACATTTCAATGCCAATCATGGCGGCGGCGTGGCCGCGTGGGGCGGACCGTCCACGATCGTACGAGTTACAGAACCAGCGGGCGGGATAAGAATGGCCGGCCGCTCGTTGCACGGCGCAATCGGTGGCTCGCGGAACCCAGCCGGGCCGGATGCGCGTAGGAAAAATGTGTTTACCGCCATCTGTCGAAAGCGTTACCTAACATTTTTTATGTAAAATTAAAAAAAAAAGAGATAATTTATGTAAACGTTGGAAAAATGCTCCAACAAACACATATTACGAGAAAGAATATAAATATTTGAGAAATGTATTAAATAAATTATTAGTTAAAATAAAATGTTCTTATTTTAATGATAAATTCAAAAACTATTTTCAAGACTCAAAAAAAAAACATGGCTGGAATGCAATAGAATTTTGGGAAATAAATGTAAAAATGACAGTGATTTATTTATTTAATATCAACGGTATAAATATAAGCACACGTATCACAAAATCATAGGAAACATATTAGAAACAGTAAATAAAAATTATAACATAATTGTGGCGTTTGAAAGAGAAATGACACCAGAGATGCGATAACATACAAAAATCTAGAGTACAAATTAAACTAATATTGATTGAAAAGATTTGATAGAATAGCCCTCTTGCAGTTAAATAGATCTGCCACATCAGCATATCTATTAGTAACTTCATGTAATCTAGGTACAAGCGAGTGTTTCGTATTCTCAGTCCGGTTAAAGTAGCATTTAAACAGGATTTTAGATGAAAATGCTTCTAAAAATCTGATGAAAGTACGAACAAAAGAAAGTTTAATTAATGCTTAGTTCACACTGAGCTATATATCTGCGAGCAGATATTTGTTGATTCGCGAGCGCTTATCTTTTGCGCTTAAAAACGCTTAGGTGTGAACGGTCTGAAGGGATTTTGTGAAGAGCGTTATTTGGCGTGCTATGATCTTTTATATTTGATAGCGTAATGTGAACCAGCTTTAATGGTTTTGTTGATTATTTCTCTGAAAGTGTTTACAATATGTTACATAAGTGCAACCATAAGACAACTGAATTTGAACCAGAAAAGATGCCTCAAAGCATGTACCTACCTGGGGCAACAGCGGCGGATATAGAAAGTATTGTTAGACAAATGAAGAGTTCTTCTCCAGGAATTGGATGTCAGGATGAAAGATAAACCTTTTCGTCCCGGAACGAAAAAAATCCTACATGACCCGAAGGGGGGTCACTCGGGGACCCCAATTTATTTTGCTTATTAAAGGGTGTTAATGACAATTTTTTTTGTAATTTGTTATGATAATAATTAGAGGGAAGTATATTCATCGTATTTCAGTAGTCATTTTAAAAATCGTTTGATAAATAAAGTCATAATTAATATTCAAATGAATTTAGACTATAGCGTGTATTTTTCCATAGAAAACAGAGAAGGCGGGCCGATAGCGAACATAACACCTTGTTTCCGAATCTCGACTGGCGATTGGCGATTGGCGTTCACCGGAAGCGACTCAGACCGAATGATCTTTGACCGGCAAGCGAACATTATAGCATTGTAAAAAGAGCAAACGAGATGCGCAGTGTAAACGAATGCGATCAAGTCCTTTCCACTAACAACTTAGAAATTACTTGCTATCGCTTAGAATTATCTCGATACATTCAGCAGATAGGGACGGGGTACGCCCGAACAGAGGGGTAGGGGGGCGGGTGGCACAGATTATTCGCCGGAATTTGTTAAAAACTATTTAATTTTCAGAAAAGCAGTAATGCGATATTAATTTTTTTAATGCAAATCGATAACCAAATAGTTTTTCTAAGATTACCCAAATTATTGAGTATGTGGTTTAAAAAACAACTTAGATACAGCGTAAAACTCTCGTTAGTGTAAGTGCGTTCCCCCGGTCCGGTAAGGAAGTATTAAAAAACATATTTTAATCTTAGGTCCAATTAAAACCCATTTCATAAACAGAATCTTATTTCAAGCAAAAATCCCCGAAGACTTAAAATGCAGTATTATAAGGGAGGTGACCACACTGTTTTGGGTAACTACAGACCAATTAGTATATTGCCATCTCTAGAAAAAATTCTTGAAAAATACATTCAAATAAAATTAATGAAATATTTTGAAGATTTTTCAATAATAGATACTAATCAATACGGTTTTCAAAAAAAAAGAGTACAGAATTGTTGCTTCAAAGATTCGCCAACATCATAAATAATGAATTAAACTGTAAAAAACATACATTAGTCTTATTTATAGATTATTCAAAAGCTTTGGATACTATTGATCATGGTAAATTACTTAAAATACTAGAAATTATAGGGATAAGAGGAAATTTACTAAAGCTTTTTGAAAATTACTTAAACAACCTATGCATGAAATTAAAACTCTTAAACTCTTTAAGAAAAAAAAAGACATTTTTTTCCGGCATTCCTCAAGGTTCCATATTAGGTCCAATTCTGAATATTATACATGTATCTTTTATTAAATTAATTTTTACACATGTAAAGCACTTCGAGTATGCGGATGATACTGCTTTAGTGATTTGCAAATTTGTATAGACCTTTTACAAAAAGACTACATTGAACTCTTAAAATGGTCTCATGACTCTGGCTTAATCATAAATGCCAAAAAACTAAATTGTTACACATAAGATCCCCTAATATTAAGGTTTATATTACACCTGAAATAAAGACACATAAATCAGATTGCTTACACGATGGCATTCCTGCAATGTTTCAAAGTGAAAATATGAAACTGATTAAAGAAATGTTCTTTTAATTTAATGACAAACAAATACCTTTGTGTAACACCACTATATATTCAAGTACTAGCCCCCTAGTCGCAGATATATTTTTAAACAATTTTGAAGAAAAAATTTTTAATAGTCGTGCTTTATTATTAAAATGTTTATTTTTGGAAAAGATATGTAGATGACGTTTTTTGTATATGGACTGGAACTAATAGGCAATTAAATATTTTCTTAAATTTCATTAATAAACTCCACAAAAAAATTAAATTTACCCTAGAAATTGGAAAAAATTGCAGTTTAAATTTTTTGGATTTAAGTATTTCTATTGTCAATAATAAATTTGAATTTAACATTTTTCGTAAAGACACATATACAAATATCATTATACATGAAACTTCTAATCATCCATTTTCACAAAAATTAGCAGCGTTTCATACCTTACTAAGTAGACTAATTAATGTTCCCCTATCTTTAATAAATTTTAAAACAGAATTAAATACAATTAAACAAATTGCAATAAATAACGGTTATTCTACACAATTAATAGATAATATGTTAAACAAAAAATATAAGAAAAAGTTTAGATCTTTTGTTTATCCACACGTAGTTGACAAGAATAATAATTGGAGAAAAATTGTATTTTTAAATAATAACACTTCAAATTTGATAATTAAAAACATGCCAGATAATATCCAATCAGCTTTTTACGCCAATAACAAATTAAAAAATGATATATTAAATAACAAGGACAAAGGTGTGTTTTTGAACAAATCTGGGGTTTATAAATTAATTTGTAATGATTGTAACTTTTTTTATATTGGGAAGACTTCTAGAAATTTTAACAATAGAGTTAAGGAACATCTAAGATGTTTAAATAATAATAATTATTCAGAATTTGCAAACCATATTTTGGAAACAGGTCATTCTTTTGATATTAATAAAGGTTTAAAAATTTTACACACTAACACAACGGGTATACAATTAGATAATTTAGAAATTTTAGAAATTAGAAAAAGTGTTAATAGTAAATTAAATATTATAAATAACCAAACGTTTTTTAAAAATAGCCATCTTTTAAATTTATTTTCGTATTAATACTTATATTTATAATAATTTATTTTGTTATTTAGACTTCTTGTTTTCTTTTTAAAAGATTTTTTATTATGTAAATGTAATTTTTACCCATTCTAAAATAATTTTTATATTTTATTTTATATAATTGTTTTTTATGATATATTTTAGGTAATTAATCACCTCTCCTATCTAATATTTTGTCTATGTTCTAATTAGTCTATACTTGTTTGTCTTTTGTTATTTTTTATTGACTTATTATCCTGACGAAGAAAACATAGTTTTCGAAACATGTTGATATTGTTAATAAAATAGTGGTGTTACACAAAGGTATTTGTTTGTCATTAAATTAATGATGACGCCACAAAGTAAATATGCCTATTTTGAAGAAATAAAGAAATGTTCATTTAGGTGTTATTATTGATTGCTTTTTCAAGTGAGATTTACAAATAAACAAAGTTTGTGCACGACTAAGATCAATTGTAGGCAGATTGTATTAACTAAAAAAAAAATTGTTCGTTTCTGCACATTTCGAATAATTTATTTATCTCTAGCTGAATCTGTTTTAAGGTATGGAGTAACAGCTTGGAGATTTTCCTGTAAAACAAATATTGACCATGTTCAATCAGTGCAAAATTCATTGCTTAAATTATTAGCTGAAAAAAATTTATACAAAGAAAGGCATAATATTTCATACTTTTATCAGAGTCTCAAAATTCTTTCAGTGAGAGCAATTATGTGGTACAAAATTATATTTCAGCACATAAATAATCCTTTATAATTAATGTAGTACCATATTATGAAT
The DNA here is from genome assembly GCA_936435175.1 of Glyphotaelius pellucidus. Lineage (NCBI taxonomy): Eukaryota > Metazoa > Arthropoda > Insecta > Trichoptera > Limnephilidae > Glyphotaelius > Glyphotaelius pellucidus. The sequence goes on from OW386565.1 coordinate 1,747,791, forward strand.
ACGAACCAAATTCGTTTTTAGAAAATGAATTTTATAAAATATATTATGATAAAACTATACTAACAGAACGATTCGTCATAATAGACCCGATATAGTTTTACATATCGGGTCTATTATACTATACAAAATTAAAAAAATAACTTATATCATTGATGTCGCTATTCCAAATTCTCGTAATATTCAAAAATCTGTTTCTGAAAAAATTAGAAAATATACAGATTTAGGAAATGAGATTAAAAGAATTTGGCATTCTCGGACTATAAAAATATTACCATTTGTTATTTCGGCTACTGGCATTATACCTAGCTCTCTCATTAAAAATTTAGGCTTATTAGATTTATCAAAGAATCTTTATATAAAGATGCAAACATCAGTCATATTAAATACATGTAGGATTACGAAAGATTTTTTAAATATTTATATTGAGGGATCAGTAGGATTTATCGGTTCAGTTAGGAGTTCTATTGAGCCGAACCCTCTGATATGAAAATATCTGGAGTCGGTGAAGTATTTTCCAATATGGTCTCTGGTAGGTTGACGTGTTGTTCTTGTATAGTTTTGAATTTATTATGCTTATACAATGCAATTACATCGCGTGGATTGACTAGATGAAAATTTGTGGAAAAGTGTGTGGAAGGATTAAATTTTTCCTGTGGGGAAGATTTAACCCGGACATAAAGTCTAGAGAACAAAATAAAAAATAAACAAGCTGGAACACAACCACAATTCTCGCTTTAACTTTAATAAAGGACTAAATGTACCTAAGAAAACAAATAAATATGGAAAAATAACGTTAAATTACATGATTCCCAGTTGTTTAAACGTGTTACCTGTAGAAATTAAAAAATGTGCCCAAAACAAACTATTGGTGAACTTACTGAAGACTTGGCTTACTGAAAGAATTAATTTGTATTAGCTTACAATGACATATTATTATTATTAAGATTTTAAAATTGTTATTTATGTTTTTCATATTCTTATTATTATATTGTAGGTACTCAGTGTAGGCTGGTGTTTAAATGAAGAACAACGAGGTTGCGTGATAAAAAAAACCTTTAATGAGTTCCCACAATAATTATAATTTGTAATCACACAAACACGGTCAGCGCAACAGTCTTACGATATTAAATAGTACTAACGAAGTTACACACTGGGTCAAGGTTGATTGCGGATAGAAGAGGCGACTGCTTTGGTGAGTTGAACGAACACTGGTACCTTCGCTGTTGTTGGGCGCGTTTTATATGGCCAGACGAGTGGAGTATTAGTAGTAAATCATCACTCGGCTAGTTGCTCGAAAGCGCTGGAACTGTGCATTGCAAGCGTACAATGGTTCGTACCTTTTCTGGAATGCGTGAGAGGTAGGTAGGTCCGCGGCTCTGTTTCGATGAACTAGGTACCTACTGCTCAGTCGCGTACCGTCCATGCCAGACGGCTGACGGGAGCTCTAGTAATTTCGCTTGCATATATTTGAACACAGGCGCCGCTTCTGGAAACATCGATACGTTTCGGGGGCAATCCAAAGCGTGACGTAACAAAGGCTGGTTGCTACAATATTAGTGATATTTTTCTTTTCTCTAAATATTTCTGTAAAATTTTAAATTTTTATTTTATAAAATTGTAAGAATGTAACTATCAACTCATTATAATAAGATTTTTAAATGTAAAGAACCCGTTAGACTAACTGATAAAAAGCAGTCTATCGGGACTTTTTGTCTTATATTTGTAAAGTGTGTAAAATAAATTAAAAAAAAACTTTTAACCACCCATTAGAATCAAACCGAAAATCGTTAGTTTCGAGCAAGTCTTATCTGTAAGTGACTTTTTGAAGATGAATTCACACGACTGAACAAAAAAAAGGCCTCGCCCAAGAGTCTCTTCGAGAAAATTAGTTATGTACGAAACTTAAAAAAAAATTACTACGCTATGATATTGCCTATTGTTAGCGCCAGTTATTATGGGGCGCCGATTTTGTGTTTATTGGGAATTAAAATTCTTTCCAATGGCAATTATTGTTGGCCCTCCCTCTCCTTTCCCCCGCTCCCGTTCCCGCCTGCGAGTAGTTGACAATAATCCGGTCAAGTGTATCAATAAAACAATTGCCATTTTAAAACAATAGAAATAGTCGAAATTATTAACCCTCTGGCTGATCTGGTCCAATCTAGCCTGGATGTTTAATTTAAGGAACCAGCGCACATTTTTACATTACCATTTACGCACGCGTTTCATTGCTCAAGTTATCGTGCGTCGTTTGAGAGAAATTGTAGGTCATCTACGAAAATTAATAATATTCTTCGTTCCATCATAATTAACAAACACACTGTCAACATGCCGGATGAATCGACGGTCACCGAAATTGAACGCGAGATCAAATTATTAGAAGCGAGGCAGAATTCACATTTAACAAGGATTCAGAGAATATATGATAGTATAAAAGGTTTGAAATCATCTAATTCAAAAAACATAATTTGTGCTAAAGCAGCATTACTATTAGAGACTAGAAAGGAGTTTATTCAATGAGTAAATAAAATTAATGATTTGAAACTTCAAATAAATTCAGAATTTGTTCCAAACTTTCAAATGGAGCAATCCTTTGACGATTTATATTCTATAATCCAGTTGACTGCAAAACAAACAGGTGACAATACAATTGAGTTAGCTGACACGCATTCAAAATTAGATAAACCGAATCGCAATGTGAAGTTACTGAAATTAACTTTGCCTTCATTTGATGGAGATATAATGGGATGGAGAATTTTTTATGACACCTTTAAGAAGGTTATTCGCGAAAACAAAGAACTTTCTGATGCGGAAAAAAATCAGTATTTAATAAGTACTTTGTCGGGAAGGGCGTTAAATATTTGTGCTGGAATTCCAACCACAGCAGAAAATTACCAAGTTATATGGGATGCCTTAATAGAAAAATACGAAGATACCCGGGCGAACGCGATTTATTATTTTGATAAAATTTTGGACATAAAACCAATAACAGTACCAACTGCATTTAATTTAGAAGATTTCATAGACCAATTCCATTCCTCGATTTCAGCATTGCAACAATTACAAATTCCAAATTTATTACAATGTTTCTTCCTTCATATAGGGACCCAAAAACTAGAAATCGTCGGTCAGAAAATCGGAGACACCTACATACCACGAATTCATAACATTCTTGCGGGAACAAACCAAGATACTACATAGAACCTCTACATTACCAGATTGGAAATCGCAAGAACACGTGAAGAAAAATTTACACCAAAAACAATATAGCCACGCATTTCTCAGTTTAACGAGTAACAAAATAAAACAGTCTAACTGCGCTGTATGTCACCTTTCGGACCACACATTGATTTATAAATGCCCAACATTTTTAAAAGCGTCTCCTAAAGGTAGGTTTTAAATATCGAAAAAACAAAAACTCTGTCGAAATTGTCTAAGTAAAATACACTCTACCAACACATGTAAATCGGAAAATCGGTGCAGATATTGTAATCAAAACCATAACTCTTTATTGCAATTTGATGACACTTCACCCAATTTTTCTCATAATGTTGAGCGTGATTTAAATCCCGAACGCAAACTGAAAATCAGTCAGATGATGTAACACTAAGTACTTTCAATAATGTCGATGCAAACGTTTTTTCTCCAAATCAAAACGTATTATTAGGTACTGCATCTATTAGTGTTCTTGATTCCAGGAATAATTATCAGAAAATGCGCGTTTTAGTCGATAGTGCATCACAAAATGATTTTACAACCGAGTGTTGCAAACGCCTTGGCTTGCCTTTATTCACAGATCGCAATCGTACAACCATTAAAGGTATTGGGGATATTTCTCAACGCATTAAAGGAATGACTAATTTAAAGTTTGAGTCTCGTTATAATAATAAAACATCTTTCTCCATTCGACCTTTGGTCGTGGATCGCATCGCAACCCAATTGTCGGCATCTTCTATAGATATGAATGCATTGTCTTACATAAAGGAACTGCCACTCGCCGATGACAAATTTCACATCCCAGCGGTCGTCGATGCAATCATTGGTGCCAATATATTTGGCCAAATCCTACTACCTGGCAAGGTAAAGGGCACTCAGTCATTACCGAGTGCAATCGAGACCAGTTTAGGGTACGTACTAGTAGGAAACGCACCTACTCTCAAGAAAAAAAAATGTAACTCATAATAGCTTCTCTCAATCAAAGTAATGCAACTCGCAACTAAAACAACGTTTCTCGTAAACTGAGTTTACACAGGCATTTTTAATATCATTTTTCCTGCAACTTAAGTTTATTCTTATAGTACTTAATGATTATTTAGTTAAGTTTAATTAAACGTACATCTACCTATTATTGCTATCGTTCTTATCGATTTTAATTTATTATTTTCTTTTCATAATACTTGCAATAGTGATACGCATTAACGTGACGAGCAATGAGCCCCGATGACGTAAATGTTCTTGACGCATCTATTTTTATTTTTATTATTATTATTTACTATTTTTACTTTCTTTGTTCCTTCCGTTGCTATTCGCATTGTTGGTTTGTTTTGACCATTCTGTCAAGGGCGGGGGTATGTTAGCGCCAGTTGTTATGGGGCGCTGATTTTGTGTTTATTGGCAATTAAAATTCTTCCCAATGGCAATTATTGTTGGCCCTCCCTCTCCTTTCCCCCGCTCCCGTTCCCGCCTGCGAGTAGTTGACAATAATCCGGTCAAGTGTAACGACGCAGTGAAAGCAATACGCATGTTTGTTGTTATTACTACGCACAATATATTAATCGCATCATAAAAGTGTTGCGCAAGAAGAGGCGCACTCATCCCTTCCAACTGTATCCTGTAAGTACCTTGAAATCAATAAAATAATTGCCATTTTAAAACAATAGAAATAGTCGAAATTATTAACCCTCTGGCTGATACACCTATTATTTTTCAAATATTTCTTTTAAAGAGTCAAATAACTGCAGTTAAAATATGAAAAACTTTTGTCTTCACTCATAATCAGAACGTGTCGTTAGGTGGCTTTTTAAGAACGTAATATGAGGAAGGTTCTTCATCAATCAATGGATTCATCAGACAATGCAATAGTTGCACTCGGAACACGAAAAAGGTTTTAACCTACTGTAAGTCAGCATGTGGACCGTCAGACTGCCATTTTGATAACATGAATGGTTGCACTTGGAGCATGAAAAAGGTTTTTCTCCACTGTGAGTTAGCTTGTGGCTCGTCAGACCGCTTTTTTGAGAACATGAATAGTTGCACTCGGAACATAAAAAGGGTTTTTCTCCACTGTGAGTCCGCATATGGCGCGTCAGACTGCCTTTATGAGAACGTGAATAGTAGCACTCAGGATTCGAAAAAGGGTTTTTTTCCAATGTGAGTCAGCATATGTCTCTTTAAAGCTCCCTTGCGAGAACATGAATGGTTGCACTTGGAACATGAAAAAGGTTTCTCTCCACTGTGAGTTAGCTTGTGGCTCGTCAGACCGCTTTTTGAGAACATGAATAGTTGCACTCGGAACATAAAAAGGGTTTTTCTCCACTGTGAGTCCGCATATGGCGCGTCAGACTGCCCTTATGAGAAAATGAATAGTTGCACTCGGAACATAAAAAGGGGTTTTTCTCCACTGTGAGTCCGCATATGGCGCGTCAGACTGCCCTTATGAGAAAATGAATATTTGCAGACGAAACATGAAAAGGGTTTTTCTCCACTGTGAGTCAGTTTGTGACTCGTCAGATGGTTTTTTTGAAAACATGAATAGTTGCACTCAGAACATGAAAAAGGTTTTCCTCCACTGTGATTCAGCATGTGGCGCGTCAGATTCCTTTTCCGAGAAAATGAATAGCTGCACTCGGAACATGAAAACGGTTTTACACTGTGAGTCAGCATATGGCTCGTCAAATTGCACTTAAGAGAACATGAGTTATTGCACTCGGAACATAAAAACGGTTTTTCTCTATTGTGAGTCAGCATGTGCTTCTTTAAATTTCCCTTGCGAGAAGATGAGTAGTTGCACTCGGAACATGAAAAAGGTCTTTCTCCACTGTGAGTCAGCATGTGTTTCTTTAAATCTGCCTTACGAGAACATGAATAGTTGCACTCGGAACATAAAAAGGGTTTTTCTCCTCCGTGAGTCAGCATGTGTTTCTTTACATTTCCCTTATGAGAAGATGAGTAGTTGCACTCGGAACATGAAAAAGGTCTTTCTCCACTGTGAGTCAGCATGTGTTTCTTTAAATCTGCCTTACGAGAAAATGAATAGTTGCACTCGGAACATGAAAAAGATTTTTTTCCACTATGGATACAGAAGTGCCTTTCTAAAAGCGTTCTTTGAGAGCAGGAGTAGTTACAACGGGAGCAAGAGAGTAGTTTTTTCACATGATGGGTCTTCATATCTGTCAACAAAATAAAAAATATATATATCGATAATGAAGTCTACATAAGACTTATTACTATCGCTAAACGTAGATAAAAAAATTAAGGACGGTAAATTCGTTTCAACGTTAAAATATTATGTTTTGTTAAATCTTAGAATGAAAATCGGTTTTACCTGCTGTCTGATTAATTCTTCCAATGCGTTCCAAACATTCATTTTTAACATCCGGCAGGTCGATGTCAATTTCCATATTAGGAAATCCCCCTTCATCTTCTTCTCGGGGTACTGGTTCTGTCTTGATGGAAACTGTCTTCCCTTTAATGCTACCTGGAAAGTCAAGACAACAATACGTACATTGATCACTCATAAACAACATGATTATCTTATATTTACGTACAAAAAATTAAGCACATACTTTAACCAGTGATTCCAGACATTATTTGGAGTTAAATATAATGTAGTTGAAATTTTGATCAGAGTTGACTTTTTGATTCCTGTTTTTTCCAAAATCACATTTTTAAAACAATATTTCTATCTCGTCACTGATCACTCAACCGAGTAATCATCAAATGCCTCACCCCGACCCTAACAGTCCAAAATCTACTGATCTTAAATGTTTTTAGTTGAAAAAAAAAACATCGGAAATGTCACCGGTGACCAAAATTTCATTCACATTTTTTTAAATTTATTTATTTAACGCCCAGAGGGCTTTTACATGATTTGTAGTGTAATTTTAATTTGACAGATGCTTTGAAACTAAGGAATTAATGCAAATAAAACTACATTAGATAAAAGTCATACAACAAGTCATACAAACACATAAACATAAACAGAAAAATACAGCTATTTTATTGGTTTACAAGATGTGTTTAGTGAAATAATTTTTTTAGATGATCCACAAAACTCGCCAAGTTGATATTGAAAATGTCAACATCACCCAAGTACTTATTCCCCAATGCTCGCTCAATGTTATTAATGTGAATTTTGTAGGTTGGGGACCAAACTACTGAGTTATATTCGATTAGGCTTCTAACTAGAGATACGTTTATTAGTTTTATGGCTTGTAAGGAATTAAAGTTTTTATAATACGAAGCCTAGTGTTTTCATACCTTTGTTCACAATTTGATGGATATGATTGGCGAAACTTAGTTTTCATCCAAAATAATTCCCAGATCTCTCATTTCTGTAACTCTTTCTAAAGCTGTATTATTGACGGAATACTCCAAATAATGTCAGGAATAACTGGTGGATGTAATGTATGTTCCTTAACACTCTCTAAATAAATATGTTAAGAAAAACACTTCAAATAAAAGAAATTACGAATAAATGTTAATAGTTGATTAAGCATGAAAAAGCAGAAATTTGGAAAAGAGATTTCAATGTCAATTTAATAAATTCAAGAAATGATCCTATATGTCAACTTCAAGGAATGATGCTTCAAAAATGATAAATTGAGTTCATTCACTACTTAGTTTGCTTGTTTTTAGACAATGGAATGATGTCTTCTTCAATCATAAATGTATTTTTAGTACGTAATAAAATCAGGAACTTAATGTGAGCAATATAAGTATGTGTAGTATGGCAGTTATTTGCAAAGATACATTTTAAGACAATTCCCAAATTAACTATGTACGGCAAGAGAGGACGTTGTGAGAAAGATTAGCATAAATGCGGTCTACACGACATTACAAAACGAACATGGAATCCAAACAGGTGCGGTTCTAGACTTTTCTTTCAATCTTAGCTCTCAACAGAGCTAAGATTGAAAGAAAAACGACATTTTTGATGACATCGTAACTGAAAAACATTTTCTTTTTTATTTTAAAACATCATTTTTAGTATGAAGATTTTCAGTCTGGGTGGGCTAAGCAAATAAAAAATCATTATACGAAATATTGAAATATAATTTTCTTTTACATAATCTCCATGACACAGCTTTACACCAACAAAATATTATAGAGATTACATATATTATGTTTTGTTTCGTAGTGCTTAAAAAAACGAAGTATTGAATTTCTTAAGTCTACACTTACACCGTTTACATGTAGACGTAGAGTAAATGGAAGACGTGGTGACCATGGCATTAACACCAACATTACAGATTATAGAGCAGTTCCGCTGAGCCGTTCAGGGTGCAATCTGCAGATGAAACCATCCTCCGACAGGATAGATCATCGGAAAAAAATAGTAGCTTACCTCCACTTCTGTCGATCCTTTCCACATTGACGGAACTTTCTGTTTTCATGTCCAGATAGTCAATATCTATTTCAGAGTAAGCCTCACATTCTTGAGTATGTTCCTCTGCCGCTAGAGTCACCGGTTCACACTTGTGTTCTGTCTCCTTTTTGACAATCCCATACTGCAATATTGCATCACAATGGGATGTTGAACTTCCTTCTTCGGGGATTGTCTTTGGTTCAGACTTTATCAATGCGAAATCCGAGGTCAAGAGATCCATTTTAGGTAAACGGATTTCTGAATCTGATGTTTGCAAGATATTCTGGAAAAATAAAACCATCATTTTCATATCGTACACATTAACTGAACTGCCGCGAACGTCAAACTAAGTCAACGTAATTTGAAGTTTTGCATAGGTAATCAATGTGTATTTGAATATTTGCAAAAATGATCGAAAAAGTTTTGCAAACTGATTGCTTGAAGTATAATGTTATCAAGTATGAGGAGCTCTAATGTTCACGTACAACAGCTAAAGAAGGCTTTTAAAACGCAAATAATTCATCTAAAAAAAAAACAAAAGTTTGAAAAGTAAGTTTGTTGTCTTTAGACAATCTGGTAGAGGAAATCATTACGGTTTAATGAAATAAATGCTTGAGAGACATTAAGCATTTGACTTGCCGCTTCTATTGGTAGATTACAATAAAATTATAATTGAGATCACGCGAACTTGAGATGACAGGTGGGTGCCATAAGGCATAAAATAAAAGCATAGACTAAAAAATTAATTCGCTGAAAAACTGTTTTGAAAAAAGAGGTCGCTAAAATCGTTTTCTAAACGGCAACACCACAGGCTGGTGAAAACAATGTAAATAAAAAATGAATTATCGAGGGCGGGGGAGTACATGTCCGCTCTTACCTTGAAACTCTAATAAAATCCAATTTCTTTTAGATGAAGTTGAAATGTAAAAATTAATAAATTTTTATATCACGCCATCTCTCGCTCTGTACCAGAAGCTCAAACTTAATACAACACGTGTTATTGTATTCGTTGGTAACTAGTTTATCTTGCAAATTTGTTTTTTTTTTTTACATGAGCTCCACACAGGAGGCCCTGAGGAAAATAATTTTCCTCACTCACTGTAAAAAAAAACACGGCAACATTGCCACCCAATGTTGCCGCTTAAAACGATTGCAGTGCCCTCTTTTTTCAAAAATATCCAATACGTCTTATGTTTTATTTTAGTCTATGCAACACTGAACCTACCTGTCATGTCATCAATTACAATTTATTGCAGCTATCACACATTCGAAAGGGTAAGTCAAATTAATGTCCCGTTAACAATTATTTCATTACATCGCGCCGTATTGATTCCCTCAACTAGACCTCCAGTAAGCGATCGGTTGTTTTGACGGGACGCGAGAGTTCTCCGATTTGTAATAAGTATTCTTCGGAAAGAATATCCAGTGAAAATGTCAAATCTCAAACTAAGGTTTAAACTAAATTACAAACTTTATGTTTTGAGGCGAATTCTTTAATATGTTTGAAGCCTTTTAGATAGTCAAAGTACGTAGAAAACTTGAGCTTCTCCATACAAGTTTACACTGTATTTCATGCTACCAAAATATTGCAAAACATCTTTCATCTTTTTTGCCTATACTTATATACACCAGGGGGCATTTGGATGTTTGTAGTATTACCCGTGGACCGCACATAGATATGAAACACAGTTGTCACGCGTACGTCCGTTTTTCGTTTTTAAGCCGTTACTCTTCAGACCGCCGCACAGTGGTCCCAAGTCCTATTCTAGCAAGACAAAAAAATTTCAACGATGTTTTTATTTATATACAAAATCATACTTACAGCGTAAAAACAGTCCATAGTATTATGTTCGCATCGATAAAAAAATTAAAACAATACGCGCGACTTGTGGCAACGCTGTAAATACGACACTTCGAATGTGCCAGGCGGCCTCCATGCGGCCCGTCTCTTTCGGGTGTTCACGCTGTTCAGTCGTTAGCGGTGTTATTTGAAATCGGAGAGAAACTACGTCGAAAGAAAAATTGAAGTCCATGGTAAGTTCTTTCAAATTTATTTAAGTATTAAATAATTTGAATATTTCTTATTATTCATTTACTTTTATTATTCATTAAAAAATCGTGAAAACATTATCAATATTTACAATTAATTGCCAAAGTTTAATTAAACTTTCAAAATCGTGTACCAATTTGCACCTCCAAATTAAACAATTTTCGTATAGAACCATTATTTATTTATATTTTCTTATAAAATTTATCTGCTCTTACTTGCTCTTTTGACTTTTACAGAGCCTCTACCCTTGATCTATATTTTGGATATTTTGGAGATGTTAGAAGAAAAAGGCGCATCAAAGTCGAGTTATGCTGTTATGGCTTTAATTCTTTTAATATTTCATAGAAAATGGTCGAAGAAATACTCTAAAATTAATGTAAAAAAAACGGAAATGGCTTAATACAGTTTGTTTACTTCCAGTAGTCACGTGTAGTGATGGACTACATGGTAAGGCAGAAAAATAATTTGGTTTACGATTGTTGAAAAGTAAAACACGAAAAATTAAATGTCTTCTGAATTCTCGGATTCTAAAAGAACTCTTTCATGCTACTTAAGTCAGCTTGAAGTCAGATGGAAAACAGCAAGCTGTAATATCCAAAATAACCACAATATCGAAAACATCCCAATGTCTTATCAAGTGATGAATTAAAATTAATGTTGATTTCGGAAGTACCAGCGAAGAAACTGCAGAGGTCTGTTGCAGTTCCGCATAGGAACATTATCATTTAACAAAAGTGACTCGACCATAAACAGATGTCAATCGGTTTTATTTCTTAATTTTATTAAAAATAATATTTTTCAGTAATTACTTAAAATACACAGATTGTTATGACTTTTTTAATCATTGTACTACACGCAATTTAAGTGTATTTTATTTTACTTTAAAAATTCTGTAACAATGGTCGAAATAAATGTAAATTTTTTTTATTATATTTTTTATCCTATTGTGACCTTTTTGCATCACATTCTGTGGAGAAATATTTTTGTCTAGCTAGAATGGAATTTGGGACCACTGTGCGCCATCCCGGCATGTTTGGAGTTTAAGACATTGCATTGCACACCCGCCAGGACGACGCGGTTTGAGGCCAATAGGTCAACACCTCATTTTATACCGATTCATTATATCACATGTGACGAGTTTTCTTCCAATAAAAAAACATTTACCCAAATTCTGCAACTAGAAATTTACAACTACTCTAGAAAATCGAGAATGGTTTTCCTTGAATTGCATCAGTAAAGAATTTCGCATCTCGAATGTTTACGTAATCTTTAGAACACGAGGCAGGTTTTAACTAAAATATTGATTCTGCATCTTAGTCCACAAACTTAATTAATAGTTTATTTTTTATATTTTATCAATTGTTTTATCGTGAATTAAAACTACACTCAGATCATGAAAATGGTTTTGCAACTAGAATTTTGTAGCTGCGCTTTGAATAAGAGAATAGTTTCCTTGAAATGTGTCAGCAGATGAATCCACAAATGGGATTTAATTGTTACATTGTGAACACAAAAAAACTTGTTAGTGAATCTGTATGCGTTTGAATAAGTATTACTCTTATAATATGCGTAGGATTTTTCAACGATTAACGTATTTTTCAGCATAAGGTTTGAAACAAAAATTTTCACTCCACAAAAAACATTGGAATGGATTTGTTCGAAATGCCTCAGCATATTAATCCGCTTCTGGAATTTTGACATATCATTCAGAACATGAAACTGGTTTTAACTTTAGGGTGAATCTCCATGCAAGGCCCCAGCTTTAATCGATACTACACCCAGAACAAGTAAATGGCTTTCCTCCGATTTCTGCACTAGCAACACATGGATGGTTTTCTTTGAAATGTGTCAGCAGATGAATAATCCGCAACAGGAATTTGCATTATGAACACAAGAGTGGTTTTAACATAGGATTGAATCTGCGTAGGGATCCACCGGTCTATAAGCTAAAATTACATTGTACTCAGATCATCTGAATGGTTTTCGTGCATTTTACAACAAATTAATTGACTGCAATAAAATTCTCATAATTTTATGTATTAAATATTTATACGAAATAATTAATATGGAATGATTTTTTATTTGCCTTTTTTTATGGCAGAACTGTGGCAATATATAAATAAATAACTTTTTTTCCTTCGTGAATAGAGTTGTCATCAATAAAATTATGTTTTTTCAATATTTATTTCCCTTATCGTATAATAATAAGAAATTATAATAAAACTAAAAAAAGGATGTTGGATCACATGTATTTGGTCTTACCTGATTTCTAGAAATATTCATTATACAGGTGGATAAAGCACACACCGTCAGCTATGTTATAATTTTTTCTGGGTGAAAACCGTTCTCGCTTTCTGAATGTAATTTTTTTATGGTGCTTTCAGCAGGCTGCACTACGGGTACTCGCGGGCCGCACCAAAAGCTTCTTATGTTAAGATATGATAAAGATGATTTTATTTTTCTAGAACTTCTTGCAAAAGCCAGATTCAGAAATCTGTTAACCTAAAATGGATCTTATGACCTTGGATTTTGGCAGCATAAAGTCTGAACCGGAGATGTTTCCCAAAGAAGGAAGTTCAACACCTTATTGTGATGCTATATTGCAGTACGGGATTGTCAAACAGGAGACAGAAGACCAGTGTGAACCTGTAACTCTAGCGGCAGAGGAACATGCGCAAGAATGTGGCGCTTACTCTGAAATAGATATTGACTATCCGGACATTAAAAAGGAATGCTCCGTTCATCTGGAAAGGATCGACATAAGTCCAGGTAAGCCACTTACTATTTTCCGATGCCCTCTCCTGTCGGAAGATGTTTTCACATGCAGACTGTTTCCCAGAACAACTAAGAAGAACTGCCCTAAAACCTTTAGTTGGTGCTGATCTTGTCAAAGCATGTTCCACTATTGGGACGCGGTAGTCGGTGCGCATGTACCGGATTTTGTAGTTTGCAATTACAGAGTATGTTAATGTACGATACATAAAAAATGTTACTTTCTAGCAAAATCATTCCCAAAAAATTCTTTAATATTTTATTCATTATCGTATCGTCATAGTTTTGGGTGAAATCTGAGTTTCGAACCCTTTCAGAGGATATTTCATACATCAATTGTTGTTTATCTGTAACCCCCAGTGTAATTAATAATTTTATTTTTCAGACTTTGTTTCGTCGACAGGAGAGAAACCTTTCTCGTGTCCGAAATGTGTTTACAGGTGCAGTGACGGAAGCGCTATGGTTCGTCATATAAGAACCCACACTGAAGAGAAACCTTTATCGTGCTCGGAATGTACATACAGGTGCAATCGGAAAAACGGCATGGTTTATCACATTAGAACCCACACAGGAGAGAAACCATTCTCGTGCCCGAAATGTACCTATAAGTGTATTCGGAAAAGTACCTTAGTTTTTCATATAAGAACCCACAATGGAGATAAACCATTTTCGTGCTCGGAATGTGCATATAGGTGCCATCGGAAAAGTGATTTAATTCTTCACATTAGAACCCACGCAGGAGATAAACTATTCTCGTGCTCGGAATGTACGTACAAGTGCCGTTATAAACATAATTTGGTTTGTCATATCAGAACACACACAGGAGAGAAACCATTCTCGTGCTCGGAATGTACGTACAAGTGCCTTTATAAACATAATTTGGTTTATCATATTAGAACCCACACAGGAAAGAAACCATCATTCTCGTGCTCGGAATGTACATACAGGTGCTTTTATAAAAGTAACTTGGTTCGTCATGTGAGAACCCACGCTGGAAAGAAACCATTTTCGTGCCCGGAATGTACGTATAGGTGCTATTATAAAGGTAATTTGGTTCGTCATATGAGAACCCACGCTGGAGAGAAACCATCTTTGTGACCAAAAAGCACCAACGGTGTAACCAGGCATTTTAGATGATTTTCATTTAAATTGAATTAAGATTGAATTAATGACTGTAAATTAAATAAATAAATTAATCTCGAGGCATGTTTATTTTTTTTTTTTTTTAATTTATTAAGGAGAAAATATAGATACAGATGTTAATTGACAAGAATATACAAGACAACAACTAGAGAACTCACCTGCATCCAAACTATTTCTCACGAATTGACTTTAACAGCAGATAAAAACAGTCCAGTCCGATATTACTACGAAAAACTAAAAGCTTATATGTAAAACATTAAATGTCACTCGTGGTCTCTACAAGCTTGGCGTACTGAGTGTACATTTGAGTCGCATACCAAATGCTGCAAAATTCTGAGAAAGTGGCTATTCCGTGTGTTAATTATTATTTGGGGAGGACTCTTACGCAGAATCAATCTTTAGTTTAAACTGCCTTCTGTTCTAAACACAGTGTAAAATTTCGAGATGCGAAATCCTATTACATGGATACCATTCTCGATTTCCGAGAGCAATTTTAAATTTGTAGTAGAATTTATAAACATGATTTTTATTGGAAGAGTACTTGTCGCATGTGATAATAAAAAAAAAATCGGCATTAAATAAGGTCGTAAAAAAATACAGGATTTCTACAATACCCCCAGGCGCTTGAAAATCTGCGGTTGAAGTACCCATCTAAGGGGGCGGCGATATTTTTCTCGGCCCTGGGCAGCTGACACCCACGCTACGCCACTGCTTAATCATAACAAACCAATTCCAATTTAGTAAGTTTTACCTCTTTAATTAGTCACTACTACACATTTAAATCACAAAAAGTTAATAAAAGTACATCTAGAACATATTAAACTAGAATTGACCGGAAAGAAGCAAAGAAGACGCCGGCGCACAGTGGATTATTTAACGATTCTAGCGGGAAACAATTATTTTATGGTTTTAAATAAAAGCTTATGCATTTTTTTGTGAAAATCATGTTATTTGGCATTTTATTTGAAACCTTCGATACATGTTACGTCCATATCAAGGGGGTATTCTAGTCTAGAAGCCCAAATTTCTGGCGTTTTTTAAAGGTCGATTAAAAAAAAACATTAATATTTTTTGTTAAAATTTCTTTATAATATATTTATTTTTATTTTGAGGAAACACAATTTTTAATTAAATATATATATATATACCTATTTCACGAAGTTACACGCTGTTGAACAAGAGGGGGGAGGGAGAAAGAACGAGTCCATCTTGTCACGATTCCAACCGTTCTGGTCATTTTAAAAATAAAAAAGGTTCATGCTTTATAAGTACAAATTTCATTATGGTAGATACCAGGAACAATTTTAAAAAAAAAATTCTCGCAAAATGGCGCTACTCAAAATAAAATTACGTTTTTCAGTTATTTTTTAATTTTTCCGAAATGAATATTTTTAATTTTTTGTTGGTTCTTACCTTAAAAGGATACATAAAAAAAAACATGCTCAATTTCAAGAATGTTAATGCGCCTTTCGGAGTATAAGATGAAATTTTTAATTTTCATTCTTGTAGCTCGTGTTGAAGAATATGTAATGGCTTTCAATACCTTTGCTGCATTTTTTTCCCGATGATTTCAATTAAATTTCTGTTGCAAAAAAAATTTCCTCCAAAGAACGATCTTTAATTATTAACAAACTAGCTTTTCCCCGCGGCTTCGCTCGCATGGTATTACGGGAAATTACTGTAGCGGTTGAACTTATCAATAAGCCCCCTTCACCCTCACCCCCACCCCCACCCCCTCCATTCCATACATTCATTTACTTACATTCAGTTTTCAAACATCTAGCCTGCCACCTAAATTTCACAAAGAAAAAAAGAATTATCCAATTTTGTTCATTCGTTCGGAATTTATGCGCTTACAAACATTTCGGATGTTTATTTTTAATTAAATATTTGGAAGTTTGTTAATATAATACAAAATTACACTATTTATTATTCAGTCTTTATAATCGTTACGAATTATATTTTTAATGTAGAAACTCTTATCTGACATTTATTCCAGCTTGTCCAAAAAAAAAAAAAAACATATTCTAATATTTGAATTTTCTGGGGCAGTAGCTGACCAGGGGGCTGAGTACCTACCAGCTTAGAGCCCACAAATATATCAACATCGTTTCCATGGGAATGATTTTTTTCTGACATTTTCAATTAATTCGCTTTTGTTAGCGACAGAAAACGTATAACAAATATAATATATTAATATTTATAATTTCATAACGCCAGAGCTTACCATCATATACAAAATATAGTCTGCGCATATAATTTAGCTTTCTATTGGTGAATGAATTTTTAAAGACTTTTTATTGGTTAATGCCTGAAAAAGTCATAAACAAACTCGAGCAGTTTCGCATTTATAATATTAGTATTATTATTAACAAATATAATTTTTGTCGTTTAAATTTTTCGCTACTGATTTCAAGAGCTTTTGCCGGTCGCCCGGCCGACTTGGCTAGTTCTGACTGGTAACTAGAGCTGGGTAGTTCGATGTTTTTGATAATATTTCATCTAGCAGCCTTTAAGTATGTTTGCGCAGAAAATATTTCTCTACATATTTACAACTCTTCCATCGCGTGGGGAATTCAAGTGTAAATGAAGTTATAGCTTGCGCGGCCGCTGAATTCATAATCGATGTTTTTTTTTTAAACTAAACTTCCGGATGACGTAATCCTGTAATATTCTTCGGGATCTACATGAATTCGGATGCAAAAAGTTTTTCTCCTGTAAAAAGTTGAACAGCTTTCTGTGGACAATTTTATTAATAGATGACTCCCTAAAAAAAGAGAGTTTTGTTAAAGAGTTGGTTCGATTTGGCTCAGAAACAGTGTTTTTATAGTTCAAAACTAACACACAATCAATAAAATGTGCATGAAACAACACACCAATTTGAAAAAGATTGTTTATAAATCTCTTTAAAAAAAACACAATTTTGTGACCATTCAAAACAATACACACTTAATATATTGACCTCTTTCCATAGTGTGTTGATCCAGTAAGAAGTTATTAGACAAAGTTGACCCACCATTAACACCATATAACTTGGCTATGAATACATCTGTATTTAGCAACATTGTTACACAAGTTACCAAGGTTGTTAGTTTGCAAGTAGAAATATTTGATGCACTTTTCATAAAATTTTCAAAATTTGTAGGAGAATCGCTTGCAAATTAACATTTGTTGATATATAACACTTTGTTGATCTATTGCTTGTTAATCAACATACTTTGTTGATCTACATAATCACATAACTTTTATTTTTTTTGTTTAATTATTTATTTATTAATAAACGCCCTTTTTCTAACTATGCTATATATGTAAATATAGCATAGTTAGAAAAATACATATTTATTGTACATAACTGAACTGCCTCAATAACAATATTTTATATTTATTCAAAGATAAATTGAAGATGTCCACTGACCTGGTATAATTGTTTCCCTCCATTAGTATTCTGGGCAAAAAGGAATACATATGGTAGTTAGTCCCAGAATTTTTGCACTGAAATAAATCCTGACTTCTAGTTAATACTAGAAGTCAGGATTTAACATAAGACAGGACTTCCGAATTCCACTTCGTAATCGAAGTGGAATTCGGAAGCTTATCAATTCAAGTAATACCGGACTATCAACTAAATCATTTAGAATTTTATATAAAAATACTAAGTCAGTGAAAATTCTTCTGTCTGACAATTTAAGCATATTCATATCGTTTAAAATAGTGTTGTAGTTTAACATAATTGCTGGAATAGGTACCCATTTTAAAATTTACAAAACGTAAGAATTTCAGCTTGTACATGCATATTAGAATGAGGATTCCAGACAGGAGAATTGTACTCAAGTTGGCTTCTAACATAAGCAAAATATAAGTTTAATACACTTTATATTGTTAAAGTTTCTAGTTAGCCTAGTTATAAACCCCAACATTTTTAAGCCCTTATTACAGATTTCTGTTATGTGGTTAACAAATGAAAGATTTGATTGAAAAGTGATGCCCAAGTCTTTAATTTGAATTAATGTCTCAAGAGCATTGTTATCAATATTGTAATTAAAGATCACTGAATTTTTTATTCGAGAAAATCTAACTATTTGACATTTTGATATATTTAAATAAAGTCTATTTTTCTTACACCAAATTAACAATTTGTTGATATTATCTTGAAGAATGTTGCAATGATAAATATTTTCAATAATTATGTACCTATGGGCCCGTATATCAGTTTCTGTTGTCCCAAAGCTCGGCTTTGACGCAAAGTGAGGCTTAAGCCGGGCTTTGCACGTAATCCGTATATCAGTCGTAAACCTAGAGTTGGCCAATTTTAAACGTTAAGTCTATGATATTAATAGAGGATTTCTATGCCGAACCAATCTATTTTTTTAATATCTATGGACTCTATGGTAAGTTTCAAACGTCAAGTGTCAATGCTTTTTGTCAATGATCGAGACGAAGGTCCGACAGTCATCACATTCGTCGTGCCTTTTGTATGGACAAAGCTTCTACACTATTGAACCATAAATGTGACAATAATTTACGGTTTTTTTTATTTTTATTTCGTGTAAATGACGTCAAAAACAAAAGCTTAAAAAAGGTACTACATACAGGTAAACCTAAAAACTATTTTAAAAATGATATGTCTGATATTTTAAAACTATTCCTTTATTAAAGGGGGGGGGGGGGGGGAAGGTTTGAAAAACATTTTTTTTCTAAATGTACAACATGTCGAGAGTATTGTGTCAAAATTTCAAGTAAATCAGAGCAAAACTAACGAAGATACATTTTAAGCGACCGGTTCTCTTGCTCAATTCAAGTATATTTCGAGTAAAAAAACTTTAAATCGATTTTCTCGCAAATAAATTTTTAAAGTTCGCGAACATTATAACTCAAAATTTACTTGACCGATCTTTTTGAAATTTTGTACACTTTTTTTAACACATCAATCAACAGGTAGTGACGAAGAGTTTTTTTTACATTTTTTTCCCTTTTAAAATAACAAATTCACGGAAAATTTGAGCGAAAATCGCATTTTTTGACTTCAAAATGCTGCAAAAAAAAGATGAAAAAAAACCGCTATGTCACTACCTGGGAAAACATATCACCTTTTTAATTAATTTCATTTTTTGTTTCAAATGATCCGTTGTCTAGTTAAGATGTTCACCGCATAATACCTTCTTTTCGAGGCGCCTCCGGAGGTTCGCTCGCACGGACTTATTTATTAATATTTTTAAATTATTATTTTTTTAAATACTTCAGATGTCATACTCTAAATACGTGTTACGTGTTTATAAAAGAAATAAGCCAACATTATTCATATCTCTTAAAAAAATCATGAAACAATGCCTTTTTTCGCCTTTAAAACCTTAAGCCCCCCCCCTTAAGTAGCTATAGATATATTTAGATTCACACAAGAATACACAAACATATTTTTAAGGTGTTGATAGATATGTTATCCTCCTACTCTACAATTTTGTAATAACTATTACTACCAACTCTGTATGTAAGTACAACTTGTATAAACATATGAATTTTTGTCTTATTTAATTAATCTATTCCATGGTAATCTGCATTTAAGAAAATGTAACTAATTTTTTAATAATCTGTTCTTTTTAATGGCGAACAATCTCTACACGCAGATTCATTTTTTATATATTTTTTAATTACACACTATTACCAGCTCTGTTCTGTTCACTTTTACCCATTGGCTACAAACCCCGGCAGCCTGCCGGGTTAGGGAAGGTCCACCAAAAAAACGGAAAACGAGAACGACAGCGACATTTTTGAATCAAATTTTAAATGCCGAACGCTCCTAGGTAATTCATCATTCATTTCGTAGAATTGGCAAAAAAATGTTTCTTATGTTTATTCCCTGATATTTGTGTTCCAAGTTTTGTTAGCAGCCAGACGCCATTTAATTTCCTTCAAAATTGTGAGTGGTTCTAGACTTTTAACGGTGACCCTGCACGTCCCTGATTGCTTTGGAGACTATCATACGAAATTATTTTATTAGTTATTAGTATAAATGTACGTAAAAAAACAAAAATCATCCGATGTAAGAATATTTTTTTTTTTTTTTAATTTTATAAATAAAAATGTAAATAAAAACTTTCGAAAAAAGAGAAGGTTATATTTGTTTCCTTTTTTACACATATTTTAAAAATTTTATTTTTTTTATTTTCTTTACCTTCATCCAATATGTAAATAAATTAATTCATTTGAATATATGGTTCAAAAGTTACCATGGTTTTAGTACACCAATCCAGGTTGTAAATTTTTGGTAAAAAATTAATTATGTTACCAAAGGGTTAAGAAACTTTTCTCTAATTACATATAAATTTATCTTCTCTCAATTGCTGTATTTGTTGATATTAGTTTGTCTTTTTCGTGTATCCATAAAAAAAAAAATAATTTTGGAAAAAATCTGTTTTTTGAATGGTGAAGAATGATAATAATATACGTAAACTGCGGTGTTAAGAACTGGCTGAAGTCGCACCTGGACAACCGCTTACAAACCGTAAAAGTGGGGAAAAACCAATCTAAATATGCAACCCTTTCATCTGGAGTTCCCCAGGGGTCTGTTCTGGGCCCACTTCTCTTCATCCTCTTCACAAATGATGTCGCTAAAATTATCGAATCATTTGGTCTTCTATCCCACTGCTACGCTGATGACCAGCAAGTTTACTTTTACTGCTTACCAGAGGAAATAGACAGTCTTAAAAATCGCATAACTGAGTGTCTAGAAGCAATCACTCGGAGTCCGATTCGAGCCGCGGTCAACAGTGGTTGTGTGTACCTTACCTATTGCTTAGTGCCGTTCGCCCGTTCCCGTGCCTCATACAGATAAGAGATTATTGTTACATTTTATTTAATTCTGTTTATCGTATACTTATTTGTTTGCATTCCTACTTACGGCTAATCCGTTTTTGTTTGTACAGTCAATGAAATAGACTGCGTATTATTTTTTCAGTTTAATTTTTAAAAGTTAAGTTTTTTTTTATACAATGGAGGAAGACGAAGATAGACCTCCCGACCCAGGATCGATATTAGATTTTTCTGATTCGGAATCTAACACTAGCCAGGCTTCTATTACGCTTCCATCTCGTAAACGACGACCATCGCATAGCCTTCACATCCCATCGAAAGTTAAATCTATACCGCCGATTCAACAAACCTCGACCTCTAACGACCTTAACCCCAATAGTAACACCCAGACAAGTACTTTAGCTAGCGATAATACAAAAAGTACTGACTTACTTTATCCTGCTTCCGCTTCCGGTCCTTTTATCGTAATTGTTCAGAGAACTGAACAAGGAAAACTTATTCATCCTTTAGATTTTGGAAAATTCTTATTTGACTCAAAAAATAATAACCTTGGTATTGTTAATGGTTCAATTAAACCGGAAGGGCGATATAAATTATCTATCGAGTTTAATACTGCCGCTTCCGCAAATGGATTTGTAAAAAAAATTGACTCGCTCTCAAAACATAAATATAAATCGTTCATCCCGTCATTTAACCTTACGAGAATGGGTCTTGTTCGAGGAATTCCCACGGATATCCCAGAGGCTGAAATTGTTGATGCTTTGAATAATTCCCAAGGAACCCCGAAAGTAATAAAAGCACGTCGACTGAACTACAAGGATTCTACTGATGGAAACAAGATCTGGAAACCTTCCCAATCTGTTGTTGTTACATTTGAGGGACAATCCCTTCCGTCTCGTGTGTTTATTTATTATACCTCGCTTCCCGTCGAAGTTTATAAATTTCCAACTGTTCAATGCTTCAATTGCTGCCGGTTTGGACATACAAAATCCGTATGCCGCTCCCCTCCACGTTGTTACTTTTGCGGAGAAAATCACCCATTTGATCAATGTCCAAAATCTTCCAATAATCCCATTTGCATTAACTGTTCGGGTGCACATACCGCGGTCAGTCTAGCCTGTCCGGAATTGACAAGACAGAGGAACATAAAACATAAAATGGCTACCGACAACATTTCGTACTTCCAGGCCTCAAAGTTATTCTCTCCTGCGAAAAAATCTTTCGCAGAGATGACATCGTCCTCAGCTCCTTTCCAATCAACCACCTTTTTAAATTCAACGTCATCTTCTCACAGAGAAATCATTCTCAAGCCAGTCAAACCCAACCCAAAATATACTCCTTACCTTGATAAAAAACAATTGAATAATATTTTGACCAGCCCGAATGGGAATGCCAAATCTCGGACCCCCAATGGGTGTGCCATTAATAGTAATACATCCCCTCCTGCTCTCCCCGAAATATTGAATAATAATTCTTTTATACAAACTTTAATTACCCTTTTAATTTCTATCCTTACAAACAACAATACTGTACCGTCCAACGCTGCCGATTACATTAAATCTTTATTATCTTGCCTCCCCAATGACTTCGAAACTGAACAAAATTCTTCAGTGGAACAGTAGAAGCCTCTTCGCTAACAAATCTGACCTAATTCAATTACTCGACGAACACGACGTTTCAGTGGCCGCCATTTCTGAAACGTGGTTAAAACCCTCCTTTCACTTAAGAATTCCGGGTTATTATTGTCTCAGACACGACAGACCGGATGGTAAAGGCGGCACGGCTCTGATAATCCATAATTCTATCCCGTTTAAACAAATTAATATACATACTCCCTCCGACGATATCCAGATAATAGCAGCTGTCTTATCTGATATCACAATATTATCAATATATATTCCTCCCTCTACCACTTTTATTGAAAATGAATGGGCACCAATCTTAACCCAGATTTGTTCCCCTTTTATGATCCTAGGAGATTTTAATGCACATTCCCCTTCTTGGGGTAGCAAAATAACAAATCGTTCTGGCCGCAATCTTTTAGATTTTATTGATACCCATAACCTATGTTTTTTAAATGACGGATCTCCAACCAGATTCGCCCCCCCTCATCAACGGAAAAGTGCTGTTGATTTATCTCTTTGTTCATATTCGTTAGCATCTAAATGCTCTTGGGACATCCTAAACGATCCCCTCTCTAGTGATCATTTTCCAATTATAATCCGATTCCAACATCAATCTAACACTTATCCTCCACCAGTTAAAAATATTCTCAAATTTAGAATAAATGATGCGAATTGGTGCACCTTCTCTTCTGAACTAGATAACCTTATTAATTTCAGATTGCAATGATTCGATTTAACATCAGATTGCAATGTGAGACGTTTCCCTCTATGGTTATAAATGCAGCAGAAAAATCCATCCCGAAACGCAATGCGAACATTAAAATAAAACACTCTAATCCGTGGTGGGACGAGGAATGCACTCGCTCCGTCAACTCTCGTAAAAAAGCAATTTCATCTTTTCGTAAGTGTATGACACTAGAAAATTTTTTATCAGTTAAAAAAGCCCAGGCAGAAACCAAACGAATTTTGAAAAATAAAAAACGCGCTGGATGGCGGAAGTTCTGTGAGAACCTGTCTCCGGAAACTCCCCAATCTTCAGTTTGCTCTAGCTTAAAAAAATTCGGATCATCGTATTCTTCGCCGAGTACCAAGCATATATCAGAAGAAATTCTTATAGGATTTGCGGATAAAATAGCCCCCCCATCAGTGGCCGGATGTGAAGAAATGCCTTCTATTAAGCCATATCCATCTCACTCTAACTGGCTAGACGCTCCTTTCTCCATTGATGAGATGAAACTAGTAATAAGAACCCTTTCTGACTCTGCTCCGGGTCCCGATGGAATACTTAATAGTTTCATTAAATCATTTTCTGATATGGCGGTTGAATATTTCTTATCTCTTATTAATAATATGTTTGAAACAGGACTAATTCCGGATGATTGGAAAACTCAAAAAATCATTCCCATTTTAAAACCTGGAAAAAATCCATCTGAAATTTCGTCTTATCGGCCTATTGCTCTTTCATCATGTTTGATGAAAGTAGCGGAGCGTTTGATGAAGAACAGATTAGAGTGGTTTGTTGAAAGTCAAGATATTATCTCACCAAATCAGTTTGGTTTTCGGAAAAAGAAATCTACAATGGATAATTTAAGTTTGTTCACAACTGATATCCGAGTTTCCCAATCCCTAAATTCTTATACATTGGCCACATTCCTTGACCTTTCATCAGCTTACGATGATGTTTTACTGAATGTTTTGAAAGAAAAGCTAATTAAAAAACAAATCCCCCCGAAATTAGTCCAATTTATTATTAATTTACTCTCAGATAGGTCCATTATTATTGAGTCTTCCTCTAAATGCTTAAGGCGCAAACTATGGAGAGGTTTGCCCCAGGGTTCTGTTATTAGTCCTCTGTTGTTTAATATTTATATAAGCGACCTAGACTCAGTAATTCCTTTTTCTATCAAGCGTCTTTACTTTGCGGATGATATCCTTATATATTTGTTACATAAAAATATTATTCTTGCAGCTAAGGAAATGAATTTGGCTTTACAATATATTAAAAGCTGGTTGTCAATAAATGGGATGAATCTGGCGGCATCTAAAACAAGGGTCGTGGCTTTCACGCGCAAAAGAAAAATTCCCCAATTCTCAATTTCTTTTGATAATGTGCCTCTACAAACCGCTACTCAAATCAAATTCCTTGGTCTTCTTTTGAACCATAAACTTTCCTGGCTTCCACACATTCAGATAATTTCTACAAAGTGTGAAAAGGGACTTAATATGATGCGAGCAGTTTCCAGAGTATGGTGGGGATCTCACCCTACCACTCTTAAATTAATGTATAATTCCCTAGTTCGGAGCCACTTGGATTATGGCTCATTCCTTTTTGACCCACTCCCTAAATATCTAGATAAGAAAATGGAAAGAATTCAATCAAAAGCCCTCAGAATGATTATTGGAGCTATGAAGTCTTCTCCAATTAATGCTCTTCAGGTGGAATGTGTGGAGCCTCCATTATATTTCAGAAGGCAATTCCTTGCCAATAAATATATTTTCAAGGCTTTATCGTTATCACATCATCCTATTAAACAAAGTCTTAATAGGTTAAGTGTTAATTTGAATTCTAACAAAAGATTGAGAGAAAAACAATGTTTTCCTCTCTTAATTAAAAGTTTTCATCTCTATAATTCTCTATCATCTTCCCTCCAATATCTTCAAGAAGTTCCCAATCTTCCTATATACAATATTCCATTTAAGGCAATCACTTTTATGCCAAACACAATAACATCAGTCTTTCAGAAGAATATTTTATCTTCCCCAAATAAATTTCAAAATGTGGATGATTGTTTTAAAAGCATAGTGGCTTCGAAATTCCCTGGATTTTCCATCCTTTTCACGGATGGTTCCAAATTTGAAAATAAAAGATGTGGAGCATCTATATATAGTCCAGAATTCAACATCAATCTCACTTATAAATTACCGAAAGAAGCTTCCATATTTACAGCCGAATGCTTTGCAATTGAACAAGCGCTAAATCAAATCCAGGTTCTCAACATTCATCGAACCTTACTATGTACTGATTCGCTAAGTGCTCTAACTAAAATTAGGTCAAATATTTTACGTTATCCGGAAGACAATATTATATGTAAAATAAAAAATCTTCTCAATTCTCTTAGTGAATCTGGGTTTGAGACGATATTGGCCTGGGTCCCTGCCCATTTGGGTATCGAGGGTAATGAGATGGCCGATTTTCTCGCCAAATCTGGTTCAGATTCCGGAACTATCCCACTAAATTTTAGAATTCCTATATCCGATGTCTTTCCGATTCTTAAATCTAATATGACTCGTGCCTGGGAAGAAAATTGGGCAGTCTCCAAAATAAGAACTGGATCTTTCTATGCGGGAATTCAAAACCATATCCCTGCTAAGCCATGGTTCCACGATAAAAAACTTTCAAAACGATTCATTTCATGTATCTCGAGAATGAGAATTGGCCACTGTTCAATTGCATCTCACTTGTCTAGAATTAGAGTTTTAGATGATCCGTTCTGCCAGTGCGGTGTGGAAGAGGAAACCCTCGACCACGTTTTCTTTAACTGTAAAAACCATTCATCTTTCAAGAACATATACCGCCGGCTTATTAAAATCACACACCAGTCCCCCCTTAACATTTCATACCTTTTATCTCTTAACAATTCTCGTGTTCATACAGCTTTATGTAAGTTTATTAACCTGAATGAATTCAATATTTGATTTGTTTTAGTGATCTAAATGAGTCCAATATTTAATTTGTTTTATTATTTTCCCATTAGATTAACCGAAATTTCTTATCCATTTTAAATATTACCGGCACAAAGCACTCTCTCCAGGGTGAATTGCCTTAAACCAAAAAAAAAAAAAAAAGCAATCACTCGCTGGATGACCTCAAATAGATTGAAATTAAATCCTGCAAAGACTGAGTTTCTCTGGACCGCCACAAACAGACGTCAGCGTAACATTGTTAATTCCCCAATAACTATTTCAGGAAGTGATATCACTCCAAAGGCATGCATAAAACTACTGGGTGTCAATCTGGACGCTGATTTTTCCCTTAAAACTCAAGTGAACAGAACCGTAAGTACGGGGTTCTTTCAATTAAGGCAAATTAAAGCAGTACGGAGAAACTTAACAACAGAGGCGACTAAATTACTTGTCAATTCGTACGTTGTTTCACGTCTGGATTATTGCAACGGAATATATGCTAGTCTCCCAAAATATCATATTAACAAATTACAATCCGTGTTCAACGCTGCGGCAAGACTTATCACCGGCGTATCTAAATATTCCTATATTTCTGAGCATCTCAAAAACCTTCACTGGCTCAAGTGTCCCGAAAGAATCCAGTTCAAGCTCTGCTGGATGATATTTAAGTCCCTTAACGGAATGGCTCCGGCTTACTTATCGGAAATGTGTATTCCAGAAAATTCCAATCCTCGACAATTAACCCTCAGGTCAGCAGCAACATCAGCTATCGGAAGGTTGAAGGAACCAAAACGCACACCAGATACTTAATTCGGTGAGCGTGCTTTCGGAGTGTCAGGACCTAAAGCCTGGAATGCACTGCCACACGAGTTAAGAATGATCACAGATTCAGCGGAATTTAGAGCTAAACTCAAAACTCATCTTTTCAGACAGTCTTATCCATAAGTTAAAAAAACCTTTCACCTTCGCCTTCACGGCCCACGGCGTTGTAAATAACTAATTGTGTAAAATATAACCAAATACTTATATTAATCTTTTGTAAAGGTCATTTTATGAAAATTTCCAGTCCCAGAGAGCTCTAAAATCACTAGTCTTTCAAAATAAATACTAATTCAATTTTGGCATTAATCTTCTTATAAATGTGAAAGCAACAGTGATGGGGGTAGCAAAGGTAAATTCATGCAATGTCCAGTGTTTTCAATATATTGTCCTCCACGTGCAAAGTCGTATCATCCCCAAGCATAAACTTTCTAAAAAAGTGTGTTTATCGGAAGTGACCTGCCAGGTAAGTATGGCTCTGTATCTTTTTGTAAATAATAAAATTAGATAGATTCTAAGATATTAAAAAAAAAAAAATTTTTAAAGCGCCCTTGAGGTGATTTTTCACAAAAACGGCGCTCTACAAATTGTCCAATTATTATTATTATTATTATGTAGGTTCCTGTTTTGTCTGCGATTGTCTCTTCAATGTAATTTTTATTTTTGTTAGAAAAATGTAAAAAATTTAAAAAACTGATTATGAACCTAATTTTTTAAATATGTAACTAACTTAAAGAAATGGACAAGATCACCCTCAATGGGTGAAAGCCAAATAAATAATTAAAAAAATAAAATTCCGAACGAATAATCGAAAATTCATGCGATTATTTTGTTATTCCTGTATCGGTTAAGCCAGCACTAGTTGCCATCACATCTATGGAATATTTTGTCTATGACATCACTTAACTCATCTGTCATCAATTATTATCGTAATCATTCAAATTCCAGAAGTCGAATCGTTAAGTCAAAGTAATATTCCGTGAGCATTTATTTAAGTCCTCCGCAATGATCCCTGAGCGTTGACTATTTAAAGCGAAAAATGCGGTTTTTAGTTGAGTTCTACGTTCTCCATTATAAATATACCTCTGAAAGAACATAAACGTTCTGCGACATTAACAAATCTCAATCTAACAAGTGCAACATGGTAAACTTTGGTATTTTTAAACGCTTTATTTTTGTGATTGAAATCTGGTAGACGGCAACAGTACGCAGTAATAATAGATAAAATTAAACTTCATTCTAACAAATCGGTTCTAACTTCATTCAACCAAAATCATCATCGTTTATTTTTGCACACATATATTTACACGTTTAATATCTTTACAAAACTTCAAATTACATTGACCCCATAGACATATGAATATTGGTAGAGGAGAACAGACAGGAGAGGGGTACAAACCATTATTGCGGGACACGAAGGGGGAAGATGACTGTGATGATATGTGATTTGTCAATAAATCAATTTGACAGTATAAAGGCATATCGCATTATAATATCACCATTTAGTTCTCGAAAGTAAAATCTGCTTTTGAATGAATATACCCTTTTAAATGGGAGCGCGAATTGCTCGCCACGTAATGAATAAATTTGCGAAGTCCAAATACGGCAAAGTAAAGTTCGCCTGTTTTCACAGTCTAATATTTTGTTGCCGTAGGTATTTAGTTCAGACACTTTACAAATGTTTCATAATTTACTTACCCGCACTTAAAAAACGCCTTAAATAAGCTTAAAATAAAGTAAAATAATGCTTACCCATTGAATATAATACGACAATTGGATTTATTCTCTTTTTACTTCCATTTTTACACGTTTTCATTGAACAAGCCACCATTTTTAATTAATTAATTTATTAATTAATTAATTTATTTAATACTTATGTATAATTCGCAAATCCACTTTGTGCATTTATTAAATGTATTTTTTCTGTGACGGTACTATTTATCGCTGCGTTAATTTTGCTGAATTCTTGAAAAACTTGCTTTAGAACAATTTATTCATGATCAAGTTAATAATAAAATCAACATAATAAATACCTACACGTTCCTCAATAACTACTTTTAAAGTACCTTTAGCACTCTTCTGTTTTACCATTATTAAACTATGTAAACTTATTAACTCCTTTGTACAATTTTCATGATAACGAAACTACATACCTATGTACATATTAAACCTACTTGTATCCTTAATGTAAAGTCTATTATGTTATATACTTCATGCTTACAATTATACTCCTGAATAACATGTGTAACTTTAATAATGTGATACTGTAAAAGCCATCAAGGCGTGTATGAATAAATAAAATAAAAATAAAAAAAAATTTTGCCGTTTTATTTCGTAAAATGTGCCGATGAGAGCTCAGCGCTGGTTCGCACAAGAATGATGACGTAACATTTTCTAGATTCGCTCGAGGCCACTCGCCAGCCGGCTCCAAATGAAAAGGGTATGGCAGGGGGAAATAATACGCTTTAATCACTTAGGGCAGGTCTACGACTATTCATATGTCCAAGAATGAACCAGTTTGATGATCATAGTAGTGTTGCCGTAGAGTGCCTTATTAAAATGTTTTTTTTCCAGAATATCTTGCAAACATCTAAATGGAAAGCTGTTTACCGGAAATGGATCCTATGACCTCGGATTTCGTTGTCATAATGTCTGAACCGGAGACAATCCCGGAAGAAAGAAATTCAACACCCCATTGTGATGAAATATTGCAGTACGGGATTGTCAAACAGGAGACAGAAGACAAGTGCGAACCGGTGACTCTAGCGGCAGAGGAACATGCACAAGAATGTAGCGCCTACTCTGAAATAGATATTGACTATACGGACATTAAAAAGGAATGTTCCGATCATCTGAAAAGGATCGACATAAGTCGAGGTTAGCTACTAACTTTTCTTATTTCATCTTCTCTCAGAGGATGGTTTCCCTGCAGACTGCATCGCGGAACAGCTCAGCGGATCTGCACTCCAACCTGGTGGTGTGAATGCCATGGTCACCACGTCTTTTACTTATTATCCCCTAGGTGTAAACTGCGTCTAAATCCACATTTTAAGTATTTCTTGCGTATTTTCCAGACAGGTGCTCTTTTGAGGTGTCAAATAAAAAAAATTAAAAGGTTCACTCTTGGTTCTGATCTAAATATTTTTTTTGTTCTTTCAAAAGGTGTTCAAAACCGCCCTTGAAGAAAACTGACCACCTGCTCAAATTGAAATCAAAGAAAACTAAACATACCAAAATATGACAAAGGAAACAAATTAGTTTCTCATTCGTAAATATATCTTTTCGTTTTATCATTTCATCACGATTTTGTATGAAAATTTTGTAGAAATTCAACTTTTGAAATATTATTTTTCTGTCAAATTCGTCGATGCCATTCATATTTAAAATTTTGTTTTTCAGAATTCGTTTCGTCAAAATCATCTGTTATTGGCTCGAGACTCCAGAAAGCCACACAATTGGTAAAAACACGAATTAAATCGTTTTCCTGCCCTACTTGTATCTACAGGTGTAATAATAAAACCATTTTAGCTGAACGTATTAGAACCCACACTGGAGAGAAGCCATTATCATGCTCAGAATGTACCTACAGGTGCAGTCGGAAAAGCCACATGGTTCTTCATATTATAACCCACACTAGAGAGAAACCATTCTCATGTCCGAAATGCACTTACAGGAGCAGTACCAAAAGCGTTATGGTTTGTCATGTTAGAACCCATACTGGAGAGAAACCATTCTCTTGCCCGAAATGCACTTATAGATGCGGTAACAAAAGCACTATGGTTGTTCATATTAGAACCCACACTGGAGAGAAACCTTTCTCATGCTCCGATGTACGCACAGATGCAGTCGGAAAAGTCAAATAGTTCTTCATATTAAAACCCACACCGGGGAGAAACCATTCTCGTGTTTGCAATGCACATTCAGGTGCAGTACAAAAAGCTACATGGTTACTCATGTTACAACCCAACACGGAGAGAAACAATTCTCGTGCCCTAAATGCACTTTCAGGTGCAATTACAAAAGCGTTATAGTTAATCACATGAAAACACACAGGGGAGAGAAGTCATTATCTTGCTCGGTATGTTCGTACAGGTGCAGTTCAAAAAGCCATATGGTTCTTCACATTAGAAGCCACACTGGAGAGAAACTACTCTCATGCTCGGAATGTACATACAGATGCAATCAGGAAACCCAAATGGTTCTTCATATTAGAACACATACCTACTGGAGAGAAACCATTCTCGTGCTCGGAATGTACATATAAGTGCAGTCGGAAAAGCGCTATGATTCGTCATATTAGAACCCACACTGGACAGAAACTATTCTGGTGCTCGGTGTGTACGTACGGGTGCAGTTGTAAAAAGAATTTGGTAAATCATATTAGAACTCATAATGGAGAGAAACCATTCTCATGTCCAAAATGCACTTACAGAAGCAGTACCAAAAGCGGTATGGTTCATCATATTAGAACCCACACTGAAGAGAAACCATTTTCATGCCCGAAATGCACTTACAGGTGCCGGGGCAAAAGCGCTATGGTTAGTCATACTAGTGTCCACACTGGAGAGAAACCATTCACGTGCCCAGAATGCACTTACAAGTGCCGTGAAAAAAATGCTTTGCTTTATCATGTTAGAAACCACACTCGAGAGAAACCATTCTCATGCCCGAAATGCACTTACACGTGCAGAATGAATAGCATTATGGTTAATCATTTAATAACTCACACTGGAGAGAAACCGTTCCCTTGCTCGGAATGTACGTTCAGGTGCAATCGGAAGTGTAGTTTAGTTCGTCATATTTTAACTCACAATAAAGAGAAACCTTTATCGTGTCCGGAATGCACCTTCAGGTGCAGTATTAAAGGCAATATGATTCGTCATATTAGAATCCATACTAGATAGACGCCATTCTCGTGCTCAAAATGCACTTATCAGTGCAACAAAAAAAGTGAATTTGTAAAACATAAAACCCACACTGGAGAGAAACCGTTTTCTTGCCCAGAATGCACATTTCAGAGCTTTCAAAAAACTAATTTGGTTCATCATATAAGAACCCGCACTGGAGAGAAACCATTCTCATGCTCAGAATGTACGTACAGGTGCAGTACTAAAAGCCGTTTGGTTCGTCACGCTAGAACTCACCCTGGAGAGAAACCGTTATCATGTTATTAATGCAACAATCATTAAAAAATCGATATGGTTAAATTAATTTGAACCTAAGCTGAAAAGAAACCATGATCGTGCAGAAAATACACTTATAAGTGTTGTCACAAAAATATTTCGTATAATAGATCGTGCAAACAGTTTACAAATCCTAAAGCAATGATGGCTATGTATAATTGCATTATAAAATCTAAAATTGAGTACGCCTCTGCTGTATGGGCCCCATACCGGAAAAAATACATTGAAAAATTGGAACAGATCCAAAAAAAGTTTCTGAGATACCTGTATATGAGAATGCATGGAGAGTACCCGCAATTCATGCATCATGAAGATCTGCTTACAGAAACGCATTGCCAAAGTCTCCATTCGAGGAGGAGTGGGGCCCTTGCAGTAACGGCGTACAAAATAATAAATAATTTAATAGATAGTCCATGCCTCCTGGAATGCTACAAGTTGTTTGTGCCAAACAACTACAGTCAGGGACGGTACCATGAACTTCTGTGTATACCACATAGCAGAACGGACGTACTGGCTCGGCATAGCATGACACGAGGTATGGTGCTATTAAACAACGCTTCCAAAACTATTGATATATTTAACTGTAGCCTCGAAGAATTTAAGAGGTATTTAAGCGCGACAGATTACCCGCTATATGTATAAATCTTCTTTCTACTATTCTATTTCTACTATTTATCTATAAATGTGTAGTTTGTCTCACATGTGTATTGTAAATGGACACACAGTCTGTAATACAAAAAAAAAAAAAAAAATTTTGATTATTGAGATTAGAATCAAAACTGAAGAGAAACCGTTATCGTGTTCGTAATTTACTACCTGTACTGTCAAAAGTTTCTCATGTTTTTATTAATATAACGCTTAGCGCTTGAACTCATTTTTGAACTCTTAATGAGAAAAGCCATATTTGTTTAAAAATAATTAGTAATATAAGCTTCTAGTGTCAGTTTTATTTCAAGGTTGAGTTTTTGTTTACTAAATGATTTTAATATTATTTATTTATTTATTTATTTCAAAAACATACGGCACAACATGTGCCATTAACATAAATTATATTATATATGTATTATAAAACAATAACAAAACGAAAGTAACAACATAAATTGAAGTTAAATATAAAAACAAAAGGTAAAAAAAGGAGTTGAGGTAGTAAGCAGTAAGTAAAAAGTAAGATAGATAAATGAAAGTATAGAGTAAAAGCATAAAGTTATAAAATATAAAGTATAATGAAAAGTTACAGATTGAGATAGAAAGTTAAAAGGTAGGAAATAAAAAGTGTAAAGTTATAAATATTAAAAAAAAAGTGTAACAAGTAAAGAGTAAGAAATGCTCTTAGGAGCCAAAAATTGAAGATAATATAAATTAAATTTACCAAATATAAAAGGTATCACTGATTATGATATGTTTCTAGTCATAGATATTGGGAACGCTCATACAATTGCGTATACATACATCTGTTTACAAAGTTAATAATAGCGAGTGCGTACTGGTAGGACTTGATTAATGATTATATTATGATTACGTCGTAGTAATAGCATATTTTTTTTTTTTTTTTTAGTTAATACCGCACAAGAGTCCCAACTGCTCCCGTCTGGAGCCAGTGAGACTATGGCATCCCTAATCGGGGTATGTTGTGAGGCTGAAGGTAGTGGGGAGGTGAAGGAGATAGGGGTGGTAGGTGGGGAAGTACCTGGCTATTCAGATCTGGTCACTAAACACGGCTAAAGCCATTTTCAAGCAACGTTTCAATTCTGAATGGTGGTCTTACACCAGGGCGATACTGATAGTATCTTCCACTCTGGAACGTGCCGCAAATATACTACATATTATTTTAAATGAATAAATTGTGAAATAACACATATCAAATAAAATTTATTTGCGCACGCCGGGTTCGAACCCGCGACCTTCGGATTGTGAGTCCAGAGTCTTACCTCGGGACCACGGAGGCCGTCGGCATATGATATGTTTCTATGTTTTTCATTCGTTTATATTGAATTGTTCAATAATTTTGAAGAAATTGGTGATCTTCTATAACATGGAATTAAGCGCCCTTGGGGTGATTTTTCACAACAGTTACGCTCTAGAAATTATCTAATCACTATTATTACTAAAACATTCACGAATCACGACTTTTTTATTTGAATTCTTTTGAACAGTAAAATGTTCGGAACTTTCCAATGGTCTGGCTCTGGCGGTAGGGGGCGTGGAATAAGGCAGTTACTCGAAATCACATGGTGTTTTGATGAACGGTAAAAAAATATTACCCTTTTTCGAATTACCCGGTCTCACAGACATAAAGTCACCAGTGGCGTTTTAAACCTTTAGAGCTGGTTCACATTACGCTATCAAATATATAAGATCATAGCACGCCAAATAACGCTCTCCATACAATCCTTTCAGACCGTTCACACCTAAGCGTTTTTAAGCGCAGATCAATCATAGGCAATACACATCCAGACGTAACCGCTCCAGACGCGATATCCCAGAAGATAACTCTCCCCTTCTCCGACTAAAACAGGAGAGGGGGTCATTGTAATTACGGAGCTGCCTAGACCCGTGGATGACAGATGTCAAGTTGAGATTTCAAGTTGACAGATGTCAAGTTGACAGATTTCAGTACAAAAAATATGCGTTCCGTTGCCGCTCCCTAATTCGACTGACCCCCTCTCCTACCACAGGCAGAAATATTTGATAGCCTCGTGTGAAAGGACAAAAGATAAGAGTTCGCGAATCAACAGATATCTGCTGGCAGATTTATAGCGTAATGTGAACTAAGCATTAGGTGTAAACGGTCTGAAGGGATTGAATGAAGAGCGTTATTTGGCGTGATATGATATTTTATATTTGATAGCTGTGTGTGAACCAGCTTTAAATGTCAAAACTATGTATGTCTTGAGCGCATAGTACCTACTTTCTCGAGTTGTTTGGCTGTTGAAAATGAGTGATTTTAGTACCTAGTTATTTTAATTTTTTGGTAGAAGTATTGCCATTTATGTTTTTTTTATTTATGTTTCAAATGTCATACAACTGACGAAGATTGATTTTGTCATTTAATATTTAAGATTGTTGGGAAATCTTTTAGTTTAAATAAATTTTGTTAAAATATCTCATATTTTTAATTTTTAATGCACCTAAAGATTTTGTTTTTGTATTAATAAAAGATAATTGATCAATTAATCAATCGATTTGTATTAATAAAAAATAATTGGAATACCTAAATTTTATTGACAGAAAAAGATCTTATTTTATAAACTTTCCAATGAAAAGTAGCATGAACAATAAATTATTGAAAAACTGTTAAAAAAACCGGTTCGTGAGACCGGGGTCACCAACAATGTAAGTCAAATTCACGTCACTAGTGGCGGGTTAACAATGTAATATGTTATTAATCTTTATTTATTCTATTACTGCAGGAGACGTGCTATGCGCTATGTTTGTCTCACTAGGAGCTCCTGTGTTGAGATCGCGTAATATAACTAAAGTACAAATAACACAACAATGTGACGTTTAAAATTAAAAACATTCAGCATATTGTCATTGGAAATGCATACTTTATTTTATTTATTTATATAACAGAACAATACCTTACAAAATGATGCTTTGTCTGTCCAACTGGGAAGGTTTCCCGTTTCAGGACAGCCAAATTGCACAATTTATTCATAATATTCTAAATAAAGGAATGGTTTCTGCCTTTGAAAGTATCGCAAGGATGTGATTCTTACAAGGTCATTTTGGAAAACATTCATGTTTAAATTTGGACAAACGAATGGTTTATATCAAGAGATCGCAATGATGAGATGCTTTCAAGGTCATTTTGAAGAACATTATAGTTGCGTTATTAAAATTATAGCATGCACTATAATTTTTAAAATATTTACTAAGTACTAGAAATTAAACATTTATAGATCATAATATCTGACAATGACATATGAATTCCCAATGTATTCATGACTATTAAATTGTTATAGAGAATAAACCAGTTTAAGTAGACTTGTCTTATAGGCAAATTTGAAAAGGCAACATTGAGAACTCAGATTTACTCAGATACTAATAATTTGATTTTGATAAAATTTTGATGTGAGGTCTGTCCTGACTGATGTTCCACGATTTTTATTTCAAATAATTTTTACTCTAATGGCCTAATGGCCAGTGGAAACGCATTATAAAGCTTTGTTGCAAAGTATCCTGAGTGTATTTGGTCAAAAATTGTGCGAAAGGGATAAGACCCAAAAGATTTTGACTTATGGGTCTAGTACCTCGGGCAGTTCGGTCATTTTCAAGAGCATTTCTGTGTTTAAGAAGACGAAGAGCTGGAGTGGAAACATAAAAAAGGTTTTTCTCCACTGTGAGTCCGCTTGTGGCTCAACAGATCTCCCTTTAGAGAACATGAATAATTGCACTCGGAACATTTAAAAGGTTTTTTTCTAGTATGAGTAAGCATGTGGTTCGTCAGATTTCCCTTTAAAGAACATGAATAGTTACATTCGTAACATGAAAAACGTTTTTCTTTACTGTGAGTCAGCATATGCGTTGTCAGATGGCTCTTTTGAGAACATAAATAGTTACACTTAGAACATGAAAACGGTTTTTCTCGACTGTGAGTCAGCGTGTGGCTCGTTAGATGGCTCTTTCGAGAACATGAATAGTTGCACTCAGAACATGAAAAAGGTTTTTCTCCACTGTGAGTCAGCATGTGGTCCGTCAGATTGCTCTTACGAGAACATGAATAGTTGCACTCGGAACATGAAAACGATTTTTCTCCACTGTGAGTCAGCTGGTGGCTTGTTAGATGGCTTTTTCGAGAACATGAATAGTTGCATTCAGAACATGAAAAACGTTTTGCTCTACTGTGAATCAGCATGTGCCTCGTCAGTTGGCTCTTTTGAGAACATACATAGTTACACTCAGAACATGAAAACGGTTCTCGATTGTGAGTCAGCGTGTGGCTCGTTAGATGGCTCTTTCGAGAACATGAATAGTTGCATTCAGAACATGAAAAACGTTTTTCTTTACTGTGAGTCATCAGGTGCGTCGTCAGATGGCTCTTTTGAGAACATAAATAATTGCACTTAGAACATGAAAACGGTTTTTCCCGACTGTGAGTCAGCGTGTGGCTCGTTAGATGGCTTTTTCGAGAACATGAATAGTTGCACTCAGAGCATGAAAAAGGTTTTTCTCCACTGTGAGTAAGCTTGTGGTCTGCCAGATTGCTCTTTCGAGAACATGAATAGTTGCACTCGGAACATGAAAACGATTTTTTTCCACCATGAGTAAGCATGTGGCTCGTCAAATGGTGTTTTAAAGAACATGAATAGGTGCACTCGGAACACGAATAAGGTTTATCTCCACTGTGAGTCAGCATGTGCCTCGTCAAACTGCTCTTATGAGAACTAGAGAAGTTGCATTTGTCGCATGAAAAAGGTTTTTGTCCACTGTGAATAAGCATGTGTTTCTTAAAATCTCCCTCCCGAGAACACGAATAGTTGCAGGCGGAACATGAAAAGGTGTTTTTTCCAGTATAGATACACAAGTGCTTTTCTAAATTCGTCTTCTGAGAGCAGGAGTAGTTGCAGCGAGAGCAAGAGAGTCGTTTTTCCACATGATGGGTCTTCAGATCTGTCAACGAATTAAAAAAGAACACCGATTAGTAGGAAGGCTCAATAAGAATTATTACAAACACTTAATTTAGATAAATAAATTCAAGGACAATAAATTTCATATAATCGTTTAAAAAATAGGAAAGCATGAATTGTTAATTCTTACAATGAAAATCGTTATACCTGCTGTCTGGTTAATTCTTCCAAAGCTTTCTGAGCATTCTTTTTTATCATCCGGCAGGTCAATGTCAATTTCCATAAAAGAAAAACCACCTTTATCTTCTTCACGGGGTCCTGGTTCCGCCTTAATGGAAACAGTCTCCATATTAACATTACCTAAAAAAGCAAAACAATTATATGTACATTGTTTTGTATATAATATTCACATATACTCAAAAAAATGTCATATCTAGTCACTCGGCGAGTAACCGCCCAACCCCTTACTTGAACCTTACTGACCAAAACCTAAAGAAATATTATGTTTTTAGTAAAAAAAGAAATGTCACAGGAGAACCAAATTTCATTTTGGTACATTTTTTGCTCCAAATCATGTCAAAAATTACTGGTTTAAGTAATTTAAGTTCATACCTTAGCATTCAGCATACACGTACTAAAAACTTTTAATTAAACAATTTACGATTAAAGATACCATTGATTAACCCTAAAACCCATACATATGGAAAATAGTATTTGAGGTCAATTTAAGAAATAACAATGTTCCCAGACGTCGGCTTCAATGAATAATGCTTCAAGTAGGAAAAATCTAGCTCTCGGGCAAATTCAGTACGTAGTTTGGTTGTTTTTAGTCAACGGAAAAATGTTTACCTTATTTAAAATGTATGTATTTTTAATGCATGTAAAGGAAATGAATTTGCTTTCAATTCGAATCCTTTAGTGTCAGTTATCATAGAGTGCAATTATCAATTTTCACTTGTTTTTTTATTCTATTATTTGATTGTAAAATATCAGTGAGTTTATTAGAAGAAACCATTCACTGGAAAGTGTTATAAATAAACATAAATGTCGTTTCTTTGTTAAAAAACTTAGCTTAACTTTATTTATAAATTAATAGGAAATAAATCTCCAGATATTGTTTGCATAATAAAACATGTAGTTTATAAAGTGTCCCAAATAAGATACGGTGAATCTTGAGGACTCGGGAACAAACACCCGTATTCAGAGTCGACACATTAGTTCAAGAAGTCTTCCTTTCCTTTAAAGAACGTAGTTTTACACCCGTATTCAGAATCGATACTTTAGTTCAAGAAGTCTTCCTTTCCTTTAAAGAACGTAGTTTTATTTTCAGAGACACTATTAACGTCGGTGTGACGTCACTTAATAAGGAAGCCACCTTCCTTAAGATTTCTAAAATATTTGTATTCAGAGATAGCTCTACGAAAGTCTCTATGGAACTGCGCATGCGCACTATTGCTTCCTTTGGATTAGAACTGTCAAAACTCATGGTTGGTAAGAGGGGTACCTTTGCCTTTCAAATTAGGTGATTTGTTCCCAATTGTTGCTGTTGAAGACATAAAACAGTGGAAATGGATGTTATCGTGGAAATGGTCAACGAATTTTTTAACTTCGCCACTCATAACACACGATTTTAACAGCCCAAGGTTCGTAGAAAATGCTTTTAACACGCATTTTCTATGAAGCTTGCGACAGCCAATTTAAAGAACGATTTCGGCTAGAAAAGATAACAGCGATGTATCTAGTAATTCCTCTCTTATTTCCATATTACAATTTAATAAATAATATGGCGGTATATTGCGTATAGTAGTTAAAAACATTGTTTTTAATTAGGCAATTAACAATCTCGAATTTATTGTCGAAATGCGATGCGAAACGAATGAACCAACGGAGCATAAATAAACCAATACGCAGACTTTTGACAGGCCGGTGTTATTTTTAACTTTTGAGTTTTTGAATTTTAAACACACAGCATGTCACAAAACGGGGTATGTTGTTCCAATAGAAGCGGGACATCGACAATTTTCAGGTGACGTCACAACATTTTTTCGGCGTAGACATAAGTTTTAACCTTAGTAAAGAAAGTTCAAAGTGTGGACTCTGCATAACAGTGTTGGAGGTAAGGACGGTTCTTTCCTTTACTAAGGTAAGGTCGAGCCTTTACTTAGACAAAATTTAAGTTAATGTGAGCAGTATAAGTGTTGTAGTATGGCAGTTGCATGCAAATCAACATTTAAAGAAAAATACCAAATAAACATATGCACGGCAAGAGAGAACGTTGTGAACAATGCAAGTATTTGTGTTGTCTACACGACATTTTAAAACGGACACGGAATCAGAACAGGGGCGGTTATAGACTTTTCGTGATTTGTAGGGCAAATATTGAATAATACATTATGAATGTTGATGAAGCTGAAAATGATTTTTTTATTATTTTTAAGATTCCATTTTTTTTTTTACATGAGCACCACACAGGAGGCCCTGAGGAAAATAATTTTCCTCAGGGCCTATGTCATCTTTGGGGATGCTGTGTGGAGGGTTTTTTAAGGATAGGAAGGGAAGGAGAGTTCTGGGAAGGAAAAGGGTTTAACGGGTGGGTAGGAATCTGGGGTTCAGCGTGCCCTGGTCATCCGCGTCCAAGACCTAGACAAACCTCACCCCATGAACCCGGGCACCCCGGCTAGATCACCAAACGTAGCGAACTACTTGGAATGACCTATGGCAGAGGTGTTGGTTATCCAATAAAGGTTCCCGGGGCGGCGGTACCCATTCCCGCCTCCCAAATTATTATTATTTTGGAGGAAGATTTTCAGTTTCGGGAGGAGCCCCCTAAATTAAAAATTTTTCGTACAAAAAATTGAAAAAAAAAAAAAAATCATTTTTAGCTACAATATCTATAATGTGGTTTATTTTTTCAATCCTAGCAGTCTAGATCACTAAAAAGTCACTTACCGCCGGTGACTCAGAACATCCATTTAAAATTTGACATCCAACATTTATCAAAAATTAATTCCAACAGATGTCAAGAAAATGTTTCCAAAGTGTATATATTATGCAAAACTAACCGGCTGTCTGAGAACTATTCGCAAATTGCAAACTTTCCTTCTTTACGTCTGGGGGGTCGAAATTTATATCCGTATACGACATTTCACCTCCGCCTTCTTCCTGGGCCCCGGGTTCCTTCTTGATGGAAACAGTATCAGGATTTAGTAGATCCATCGCACTGCTGTGGTAGCGTTTGGTAATTGGTTCAAGCCCGAAAAAATAAACCTGAAACAGAACATAGTTGTAACGGGACTATAATTCGAGTAAGCTTTGAATATTTGTATTTGCGAAAACATTGAATTAGTATGCGTAGCTTTGAAGTTAATATTTGGAAACGGTTAAGAGGATCGTCATCAATCGAGGGATAACCGAATTTATACAATACTAGCTTTTCCCCGCGGCTTCGCTCGCATGGTATTACGGGAAATTACTGTAGCACTTGCACTTATCAATTATCCCCCCTCTCCCCCACCCCCACTCCCTCCCACATTCCATACATTCATTCCATTACATTTAGTTTTTAAACATCTCGCCTGCCATCTAAATTTCATAATGCTTATAGCTCAAAGAAAAAAATAAATATCCAATTTTGTTCATTCGTTCGGAATTTATGCGCTTACAAACATTTCGGATGTTTATTTGTATTTAAATATTCGGAAGTATGTAAATATAATAAAAAATTACACTATTTATTATTCAGTCTTTATAATCGTTACGGATAGGAACTCTCATCTGACATTTATTCCAAAACAGAAGCTTGTCCAAAAAAATAAAACATATTCTAATATTTGAATTTTCTGAAGCAGTAGCCGACCAGGGGGCTGAGTACCTACCAGCCTAGAGCCCACAAATAAATCAACATCGTTTCCATGGAAAGGAACGTTTCCATGGACGTTAGCAAAAACTCGCTTTTGTTAGCGACGGAAAACGTATAATAAATATAATTTCATAACGCCAGAGCTTACCGTCATATACAGCCTATAGTCTTCGCATATAATTTAGCTTTCTATTGGTGATAGAATTTTTAAAATCGTTTTATCGTTTTACGCGTGAAAGCGTCATAAACAAACTCGAGCAGTTTCGCATTTATAATATTAGAATGGATTCTCTAAACATACACCGGTATTACATTTCATTGAATTTGACATTCCGCTTTCAACAGAATAACGGAAATCCATATTTTTGTAATGCGAATATTTGTATCAAAGCAATTTAAAACGCCGTAATCTGCCAATTTTTGCGACGCATTTCCAAAAACCCGCCGTGCCAATGTTGTCTGTAGTATTGTACACGATAACTGACTTGAATAACACGCGACATGAGTAAAAATGATAATATGATAATAAATAACTATATTTGTATGAATGACGGAGTTCTGGAATTAGTAGAAGTATATATATGTAAGCAATAAACCCTAGACTATTGCTGTCTCACTATGATACCACTCAAGTCAAAGGAGCAAATTAATTATTCCACAGAAACGTAAATCTAACAATAAGTAGACGTCAAAATGAAAGTTGAAACGTTTCTCAAACCAAATGGATTCCCTAACTTAGGTGTTCTGATTGGCTTAAGTTAAGCTAGGTCTCGTTAGACACTACGCAGTTTGAGCATGTTGTAGTTTTAATTAGTATTAAAAAATAACACCAATCAAAGAACATTGGTCGCTCAGTTTTATTTGGAATAACGGTCGCTACCAAAATGAATATTGTGATTGATAATTAAGTATTTGTACTTACCAATTACTATCGCAAGTATGGGATTATAAAATTAACAGCGTGGGTTAAACAGACTT
Source organism: Glyphotaelius pellucidus (assembly GCA_936435175.1). NCBI lineage: Eukaryota > Metazoa > Arthropoda > Insecta > Trichoptera > Limnephilidae > Glyphotaelius > Glyphotaelius pellucidus. The sequence continues at coordinate 1,790,865 of OW386565.1, forward strand.
TGTAAATGGGATGAAACGACTGACGATGAAAATAGCAAGTGTCAATAAAATTTATAGGCTATGCATAGACAATAATGAAGGTCATAGACAATTACTATAATTTCAATGAACATGGCCTTTTCGGTTTGAAATAATTTCATTCAAATAAAATAATATCTAGTGTAATATTATAGGGCTAGCAGATACTTCAACCTCTTGACTTGGAAGTCGGTGACCTTGAGAAAGAATTTCTTACAAAAATGAAAAAACATAGTTTCCCTACTGATATTAATGTTTCAAAGACCCAATCATGTCTGATTACGTCTAAAAGGGATCGAAATGATAATCTAGTCTCCTTTAACGGAAGCAATCTTCCGAACAGGACCTCCATCTATGTGCTTGGTGTAACTCTAAGTGACCAGCTCAGTTACGGGGGCTCCATCGAAGCCAGAGTTAAGTTAGCCTCTCAGAAACTGGGTGTACTGTTTTCAATGGAGTCCCAGAGACCTACCGGGTAAATTAAGGGTTAACCTTTAATTGTCTCAGAGGAGCCCCTTCTTCAATTTCTCAGAATAAACACCTTCCCCGCGCGCGCCATCCCCGCGCGTCTCAAAAGCTTCAGTTTTAGTTGTGTTTGGTGTTTGGACCAAGAAGGGAGAAATTCGTGTCGTCCAGCACTTATCACGTGAGTATTAATCATTTAAAATCTGATCAGGGTCTGCGAGACCCGCTGACTATAATTTCCTTACAAATATACTCGGGTCTGTGTGACCTGCCTACTACAATTCTCTTACATTTTAATATAATAAACTTTTTAATTTGCTCTAGATTTTGAAAAGTTGGACCTACAAATCGTAAAAGATGTAGATTTAGCCCATCAAAGCTCTCTAGAAAGACCACACATGCCTGTATTAACTGCGAAAAGCCAGTTTGTTTTCAGTGTTCCAAGCCTCTATGTTCTGAGTGCCAGTAATGTTACATGAGTTTGATCCCTTTCATTTGTATTATATAATACAAACAAAAGGTTATTTTAAATAATTTTGTGTGTTGGTAACAAATAACTCTGCATTATGACAGAAACCGTTAAATCATTGGTGAACAAGCGCGGTAAATAAAAGGCACAATTGAAACGTTTTAAAAATCATCTACAATGTGACATAGGACATAGTTACTTGACTAGAAACTGAAATAAGGTTTTGAGATTATTTAATCTCACATAGAAGAATTCGACCATAATTCGGATGTAGAAGAAAGGCAGCGTGAGTCCTTTGATCGTTTTGAGATTATTTAATCTCACATAGAAGAATTCGACCATAATTTGGATGTAGAAGAAAGCCAGCGTGAGTCCTTTGATCGTTTTGAGATTATTTAATCTCACATAGAAGAATTCGACCATAATTCGGATGTAGAAGAAAGGCAGCGTGAGTCCTTTGATCGTTTTGAGATTATTTAATCTCACATAGAAGAATTCGACCATAATTCGGATGTAGAAGAAAGGCAGCGTGAGTCCTTTGATCGTTTTGAGATTATTTAATCTCACATAGAAGAATTCGACCATAATTTGGATGTAGAAGAAAGCCAGCGTGAGTCCTTTGATCGTTTTGAGATTATTTAATCTCACATAGAAGAATTCGACCATAATTCGGATGTAGAAGAAAGGCAGCGTGAGTCCTTTGATTGTTTTGAGATTATTTAATCTCATATAGAAGAATTCGACCATAATTCGGATGTAGAAGAAAGCCAGCGTGAGTCCTTTGATCGTTTTGAGATTATTTAATCTCACATAGAAGAATTCGACCATAATTCGGATGTAGAAGAAAGGCAGCGTGAGTCCTTTGATCGTTTTGAGATTATTTAATCTCACATAGAAGAATTCGACCATAATTTGGATGTAGAAGAAAGCCAGCGTGAGTCCTTTGATCGTTTTGAGATTATTTAATCTCACATAGAAGAATTCGACCATAATTCGGATGTAGAAGAAAGGCAGCGTGAGTCCTTTGATTGTTTTGAGATTATTTAATCTCATATAGAAGAATTCGACCATAATTCGGATGTAGAAGAAAGCCAGCGTGAGTCCTTTGATCGTTTTGAGATTATTTAATCTCACATAGAAGAATTCGACCATAATTCGGATGTAGAAGAAAGGCAGCGTGAGTCCTTTGATCGTTTTGAGATTATTTAATCTCACATAGAAGAATTCGACCATAATTTGGATGTAGAAGAAAGCCAGCGTGAGTCCTTTGATCGTTTTGAGATTATTTAATCTCACATAGAAGAATTCGACCATAATTCGGATGTAGAAGAAAGGCAGCGTGAGTCCTTTGATTGTTTTGAGATTATTTAATCTCATATAGAAGAATTCGACCATAATTCGGATGTAGAAGAAAGCCAGCGTGAGTCCTTTGATCGTTTTGAGATTATTTAATCTCACATAGAAGAATTCGACCATAATTTGGATGTAGAAGAAAGCCAGCGTGAGTCCTTTGATCGTTTTGAGATTATTTAATCTCACATAGAAGAATTCGACCATAATTCGGATGTAGAAGAAAGGCAGCGTGAGTCCTTTGATTGTTTTGAGATTATTTAATCTCATATAGAAGAATTCGACCATAATTCGGATGTAGAAGAAAGCCAGCGTGAGTCCTTTGATCGTTTTGAGATTATTTAATCTCACATAGAAGAATTCGACCATAATTCGGATGTAGAAGAAAGCCAGCGTGAGTCCTTTGATCGTTTTGAGATTATTTAATCTCACATAGAAGAATTCGACCATAATTCGGATGTAGAAGAAAGGCAGCGTGAGTCCTTTGATCGTTTTGAGATTATTTAATCTCACATAGAAGAATTCGACCATAATTTGGATGTAGAAGAAAGACAGCGTGAGTCCTTTGAATTGCTGAATTATGAATAAGTGACGTTGGCAAAAAATTCCATAAAAATGTTGAAAATGCTGATGATTTTTACAATATTAGAATCAAATTATTTACTTTTTCACTCCCAGAATTTAACTCTATACTACTACTCTTGTTGCGACGTACAAAGAAACTACTCATACGCCTGCGAGGCGCATCATATTGACTAATGATTTTATTCAAAAACTATAAGTATGATTGATATGTATTGATTGTTTCTATAATTTTGTATATTACTAAAAGAAAATAACACAATTTAATATTATATTTTTTCGTAAGAAGCAATTACTTTGTGGTTAGACATTATATTTAAAAGAATTAAAACACTTTGTATTTAAACCACGAATTTATTATTTTATATATCTAGAGTTTTCGAGCCGTCCACGAAACAGTCGAATTTATGCGCTGCCATACCATTGACCCAATTGCGATGAAACTTATATATGATAGGCTATATGTAATGGTAAGCTCTGGCTTAAGAAATTTGTATAAATGAAAATGTGTGTAATTCATATATTTTAGCAGCAGGGAGGAAAGGCAGGAGGAGGGGAACGGGGGAGGTGGAGTTCGCAGGAGGAGTGACAAGAGAGGGGTAAAACGGTGAAAGTGGTAGGGGAACGCGGGAGGGGAAGAGGACTCGGAAAGTGAACGGGGGGTGAATGGGAAAGGACATGCAGGGAGAATCAATTTATTTATTTGAATGGCATTGCAACGCATGCCGGGTACCAGCTACATAAAAAGACTGATTACGATAAATACAATTTTTTTTCATGTTTAAGAGAAAGGTTGACATTTATTTGATTAAACATTTAGGTAGAAAATTAATTATGCTGTTGTACTATTTTATTGCTTTTAAATTATTTTAACAAGCAAATTATTTAACCATTGTTCTACCGGTATTAAAATGGAACTAGCGTCGTTGACCCTTTCGGCACCGGTGCATAGTCGGGAAACACGCCAAATGCGCGCCCAACATATGTACACGGTTCAAATTTGTCACGTGAGAATGGGTCGTTTTTAAGTTCAACAGTTTGGATGTGGAACGATTTTCCGACCTCTGTGTTTTCTTCCTCCTACAATCTTCCTCCTGTCAAAAAGACCCTCTACACAGCACCCCCGAAGGTGACATAGGATTTGAGGGAAATTATTTTCCTCAGGGGCCTCATGAGTGGAATTAAGGTGATTGTCAAAAGAATTCATTACTCTTTCATAGATGGCGCGCGTATAATTGTTTTATGGAAAAACGCTTTTTACAAGTCATGCAATATTAAGATTAATTAATAGTTTGCGACCGTACATACGCAATATGAATAAATAATTTTGTCAATAAAAAAACAAATCTTTCAAGAAAGGCTAAAAAATACAATATCGCATCGGTGATTCAATCCAATATTGTATTTGGCCTTTCTAGAAAGATTTGAATTTTTTTATTGTCAAAACTATCAATTCATTTTGCGTATGTACGGGCGCAAACAATTAATTATTCTTAATATTTTAAAGCATTACATGTAAAAGCGTTTTTTTCTATAAAATTATTATACGCGCCATTCAGGTAAGACTAGAATATGAATATGTAGTTCATATTCTACTCTTTCATAGATGGCGCGGGTATAATTATTTTATGGAAAAACGATTTTTAGAAGTTATGCTTTAAAATATTAAGAATAATTAATTATTCGCGCCCGCACATACGCAATATGAATAAATAGTTTTGTCAATAAAAAAACTCAAATCTTTCAAGAGAGGCTGACAAATACAATATTACATCGGTGATTCAATCCAATATTGTATTTGTCAGCCTCTCTTGAAAGATTTGAGTTTTTTTATTGACCAAACTATTTATTCATATTCATATTGCGTATGTACGAGCGCGAACAATTAATTATTCTTATTATTTTAAAGCATAACTTCTAAAAAGCGTTTTTCCGTAAAATAATTATACTCGCGCCATCTATGAAAGAGTAGAATACAAATTCTTTTGACAATGACCTTAATAATAATTAATTGTTTGCGCCCGTACATACGCAAAATGAATACATAGTTTTGTCCATAAAATAACTCTTTTTAAAATCACTTTAATATAAATACAATGGAAGTGTATTGTAAATTTAAAAAAAAATTGTAAATTTTTTTAAAAAGAAAGACAAACATTCCCGGGTCACGAATAACCCAACAATGTTTGAAAATCTCCTACTACCACCACAGAAAGCCGAAAATGTTGCTTGTGTTGTGATGGAGGACCTAGCCAGCCGAGGAATCGAACACGGGACGTGCTGGTGGGACCCAAACGCGATGCCCACTGAACCACTGGCCAGAAATCTGTAATTAAGATATAAAACAACTCATTAAGCAACCTAACAATGCGTAGTGGATGATCTTTCACAAATACATTTTATCATTATTTTTAGCCTGAGAAACAATCAACTTAAAGTACACAGTAAATTAAATGAGTGTGACTTAATTTTTCTGTCAATATCCATTTTTCATGATCCGAGAGTGCATTACTTTTTTTTAAGGGGGTATTCTAGTCTAGAAAAAAAAAACAATTTTTTTTTCTTCATATTTCTAAAGTTTAAATATTCAAAAGTATCTCCTTAAAAGGATTTTTCGAAATCCGCCTTATTTTAAAAGTTATAACCATTTTAATATCACGGTTTAGATGGAATCTAACCAAAATCTAAACAGAACAAAATTTTAAACGCATTTTTTCCACTCCACTTTTTTCGAGATGGTTGACACGATATCTCAAGTTCTACTTAACCAATTTATTTGAAATTTGGTGTGAGCCTTCTCTATACATGTCTCTTTGGCGGGATCAAGAACTATAAGAAAATTTCAATTTTTACTATGTTTAAAAAATTTGGAAAGTCAAAAAAACTGGTACAAAAACGTCTTTTTTATTTCAGACAGCCGCCATTTCGCAAAAAAATAATTTACTTTTCCTTAGTTCGGGCCATAGCCTCATTTGTTTGAATTAAGAAATATATATTTTTTTTTTTAGATTACTGGGAGGGTTGCAACCGTGTCAACCAGGGCGCGCCATTTTTTTGAGACCCCCCACTTCAACACCCTGTAACTTTTTTAATTAAAAATTTTTTCGTTCGAATCTTTTTTAAAGGATTCTTCAATGTTTAAAAAATATCTGATAAAATAATAGTTGGTAAAAATATTATTAGTTTTATTTTAATTGCTCCCGAAAAACACCCACAATTCGTGCTTCTAGACTAGAATACCCCCTTAAACAACTTCTTGCTACAGTCCTACTCACACATCGTCTCGTACATACCCTTCGTTTTTTTACATTAAATCCACACAAGAAGCTCCGAGGAAAATAATTTCCCTCTGGGGGGCTTATGTCATCTTTGGAGATGCTGTGTGGAGGGTCTTTTCTAGGAGATAAAGGAGTGTTGTAGAAGATAGGAAACACAGAGGCTGGCAAATCATTCTACAGACGAGCTGTTGAACTCAAGAACGAGTCGTAGAAGCGAACCATTCTCATGTGATAAACATCAACTGTGTACATATGTTGGGCGCGCATTTAGCGCGCCAACATATGTACACATCATATGTACGCGCCAACATATACTATTCACTGGTGCCAAAGGGATAAATGACGCTAGTTTCTCGGAGCATCTTTCATTGTAATACCGGTAGAACATCGACAGCATACCTACCTGACGCCGGAGCTCTAAAGATTGCAATTATCAAACAGACCACCCGTTTCTGCAGAGTTTTTTTCATAAATTTTGGGGCTCCAGACTAGAGATGGTTGCCAAATTAAACAGTGGGGTGCACTTGCGACTTGTAAGGATCAGCGGTTGTGTACTATTGAAGTATCTGCAGTCCCTATACAGTATGCCCAGCTTCTGACAGGCCAGCTTGACCCTGGCTTCGATGGAGCCCCCGAGCCTGAGCTACACCAAGCATTATCAATGGAAATATCCTTCTGTTATTTTGACTCAACCATGCTATCTATTCGGTTCACTTGTTCTGACATGTCTTCCTCGGGCGTCCTTGACTTCTTCTACCATTCACATTCGCATCATATGCTTGTTCTCAATACACTCCTTTCTTTGTTCATCCGCTCTACATGCCCAAACCATCTAAGCATTTGTTTCTTAATCTTGCTCGTTCTGCTACACCAGCCTTGTATTCTTTGCGGATCTTCATATATTTCACTTGGTCGTCACGGTTTTACCACACATATCTCATTCAGTAGTCTAAATAACGGTGACAACTCGGAATGAAACCAACTCAGAACCATTTCAGATAAGTAATTCAGAGTGATATAAAATAAACATAAGAAATTGGTTAAATAGGTTATGTTAAGTTAGGGTTATCGGCAAATTTAAAATGATTTTTTTCATAGAATGACTTTTCAAGGAGGTGTTGAGTTTACTTTATTCTCAGTTGGCATGGAACCCTAAATAACATCATAAATGAAATAAATAAATTTCAGTCATATTTCATGATGCCAGAGCATAACGTTGGAGAGTTTTCAACGGGACATAAAACAGATTGTAGATCCTTCGCCTCCGGGATCTCGTTTCTACAGCATTCAGTAAACTTTCATTCTTCTTTTGCTAGTGCCACGCCTCACTACTATACTTCAGGGTTGTTTTAAGCGCTCCATTGTGGAGAGTGTAAAACATAATAATATTAACTTGACTTACTGTACTTTCCATACTGGGTTCACCGTTAATTATGTTTTAAAAGTGTCAAAAACTCAATACAATTTAAAAAAATGTCTCTTTTCAGAAACACATTCTTGTCGCACTGAAGGATTTTCGTTTTGATATGTAAATATTTGGGTAGATTAGGTTATATTCTTCCACACGGACTTTCATCTGTCACTAATCACATCACCGATGGCCAAATGTTCACTGAATGTTGTGTCGTCGTCACAGATTCATCTCGATTTTTCAAGTTAATGTCATGGTTCGACATCTCCCAGGCTCTCTCATTTCTCTAAAACAAGAAATAAAAAAAACACTTCCTGTATATTACTTAATATACGCTTTGAATAGTGTTTGACATTGTGTAAAATACTATTACAAATGTAGCGACGTATGTTAAACGAGTTTACGTAATGCAATATTTACGTCATTGATTGTTTATCTCTATAGATATTACTATAAAAAATGTGGGTGAATATTTCCCTAATAGGGACACGCTCAATATGCACTTTTCATTACAAAAACACTTAACATTAGTTAGATAATAATGGGAAGTAAGTATTTCAGTTTTCAAAATAATGAATTTTAATAGTTATTTCGTTATGTCAAAGTTTTAAGGTTAGTTTTTTTTCTTCTCTTATTTAATCCAAAATATCAACACATGACCCTAAAATAGGTTCTTAGTTTGGGTTTGATTAAAAAAGGAAAAAAATATCAAAACATGGCATGAAGAAAATATGTGAAATTGTCTGTTTTTTAATGAAATATCTACTAAAATGCATTAGTTTCCAATTCCGGAAAATGAAATACTTACTTTTCATGATTATCTAACTGATGAAATAAAAATTCTATATTGTGTATATTAAGTGTGTCCAGTTAAATATTTACCAAAATGTGAATAAACGTTACCTATATATTTGATTTATCCAACAATGGTTTCAAACTGTGGACATAATCACAATATCTTCAAACTAAAACCTTAGCGCCTCCGTACATGGAGCTACTTACAAACTATTCGAGCCTGATGCGCGTAGCACGCACACCGCTCGTGGGTACCCGCCATACAATTTTGCTGGTGTTCGTACACGGCGCTGCGCGACGGATGTCAGGTTGAAGTCGGTAGCGCGCTAACGACGGTGCTGGTAGCGCGCTACGCGTTGTAGCATTCGTGTCTGCTACTTTCGTTTGACGTTTGACAGAAATGGCGTCTGAACATGAAAGTAATGTTAGATTTGTTCTGGAAGTGAATAAAAATGCGTGTTTACATAACTTTACATTACCAGAATACGCAGGAAAGGATTTAGTGAAGAAGGCATAGATTAATGTTGGAAAAAAAGTCATTTGACATCGTTCGACATCGTGTTAACTCCACGGCTGCACGTGAAAAATGATCAAGTTCAGTATAATTCGGGTAGTGCCGTGTACGGAAACCAGCTTTAAAAAGTAGTACATCTGCAGGGTACTTGTGGTTGTGTCAGAATCACGTAGTTTGTAAGTATCTCCATGAACGGAGGGCCTTACACAACGGATAGAAACAGATTCATCTCCATTTTTTCAAGTTAAAGTCATGGTTTGACATCTCCAAGGCTCTTTCATTTCTCTAAAACAAGAAATAAAAAACATTGCCTGTATATAACTTTATAATATGCTTTGAATAGTGTTTAACATAGTGTAAAGTACTATGAAAAATAGTCATGTAGCGACGAAATAAAAAATAATTAGGGGTTAGGTTACTGACTCCCAAAACATAACAAATGGTATTCATCATAATATTAAACATAATATTTACTGTAAAAATGTGAATAAACGTTACCTTGTTTTATTCAATGATGATTATAAACTCTGATCACAATATTTTGTGCCGTAAATCTTTATACAACGTATATTTCGTAAGAATCTGAAAAACAACACAAGCATTATTATAGGTTATACGCCGACAATTGAAAAGTGTAAAACCATATCACACATATTATTTACTGTAAAAACATGAAAAAAACATTACATTGATGTTTTATTGAACGGTGACCAAAAACTGAGTCAAGTCTTGAAGATAATCACGATATTTTTTTATCATAAAACACGTGCATTTCGTAAAGAATTTGTAAAACAACACTGCAATTAATGGCGGTGAAGTGCCGAGAATTGTAATAGTTTAAAATGATAGTTTATATCATATTAAATGTAATATTAACTGTAAAAATGTGTTGAAACGTTACCTTGATGTTTTATTTAACAATAATTAAGGATTGAGAACCGAATCAATAAGGATTTCAATAAGAATTCTTTATCATAATATCAACAACGCGTAAACGTCACTGGAAAACTGTTCGAATGGCTGAAAATCTACGACTACCTGCAACGTTGCCAAACCTCCATCACCACGGCAGCTAAATAAATGTTGGCATTGGTCAACCACATACCAAACGCACGATATAGTCACATTGAGTACTTGCCTTGTTTCCTCCGCTATGCATTCGGTAACGCTGTCTGGCGCTCTCTCCACAGGCAACCGACACTTTATAAAAGTCTGATACACATTACACATACAATATGGTACGATATAAAACACGATATGATTCGGTACGAGATGAAGATATATGAACCGTAAATATGCGCGAGCGATGCGCATAATACGAACGCTGACTTAGCACACTGCCGATACGTTATTGTTGCGCCGGGCGGTAGATTTGACGTCATGTACTCATGTGCGCGTCCAACGACACATGGAACGCTAGTCGGCCCTCAGCAAGCAGAAAACACATCGACAACCATTGAGCGTTACGGCACACCGGCCATAGCACGTTACTCCACATTTCCCCTAAAGAGGATCAAAATATTGAGAATGGCATGGGTCAAGCACCAGTTTCAAACCATTCCACCTTCGGAGAAGCCGAAAAATAATTTTACTATCAACAGCAGTGGTGAACGTTAGGGACAGTAATGGAACTTTTCACTCAGCCAGAGTATTGTTAGATAATGGTTCCCAGGTGAATTACATAACTGAACGATTTGCTAAAAATTAAACCCAAAATGTAAGTCATTAAATATGCCGGTCTCTGGAATACATAACATTATCACAAATATAAAGAAGAGCCTCTCATCTGAATTGTCATCAACGATCTCGAATTATTCAAAACTTGTAACTTGCTTGGTATTACAGGAAATTACCAGCAAGTTTCCGCAGACCTCCTTTCCAAAAGGAGAGGCAAACATACCACTAGGATTAAAATTGGCCGATCCTGATTTTTCCACTCCCGGTCGCGTATTTCCAAACCCTATACCGGTTCAGTCGCGGTACATTTTCAAGATCAAAATTTCAATATTAAGAAATAAAATTATTAATTTCTAATATACACATTGGAAAGATTATTTTATCTTAATTCTAGAACAATTTTCGTTTTTGCAAAGTGATAAAAAATAACCAATAAAGAGATGTATTTACAATATATGGGAATAATATCAAAATTTAAAAAGGTACTAATAAATAAAATTATTAATTTGTAATACACATCTTGGAAAGATTATTTTATCTACATTGTAGGACTTTTTTTTTTGCAAATCGATCAAAAGTAACCAATACAGAGGTGTATTTAAAATTTAAAATGTCGCTGCCGCGACTGAACCTGTATAGGGTTTGGAAATACGCCTCCCGGTCATGTGGATAAATTAATCGGCTCCGAACTGTTTTGGGAAATGCTGACCACGGATCAATTAAGATTAGGAACTTACTGTACATATAAAACACAAATATATATTATAATCATTTTATTAATTTAAAGGAAATAATATGTAAGGTTTTAAGAAAGTTACAGAAACAAGAGGTATTTATAGTAGTAACTATATAAAGGGAGGAAGCGGATAAACTGGACCTACGCTGCAACCCACTGAACTTGGATGGATGTTATCCGGGCCGGTTAGAATATGCGCTACCAAAAAGGGGCCAGAATCATCCTCATGTCGTCATGTCACATATATTTAAATATGATTCACGCAAAAGGCATGTGAAAAGAGTTTCACGTCCACCCACAAGAGGGATAATAAAAGGGCGTTTTGAAGTGAATTTACCATTCCGACCTTGTGTAGATCAAATAGATAATGTCTTGCCTATGGCAGAAAAAAGATTTATAAACTTGGAAAAGAAAATATCTCCTGATACAGATGTTTGGATTTTTGATAGCTTAATACCAAAGCAATTAGGAACGTTTTATAGATGGCCAGAACTTATTTTAAAATATTTCAAATGCATTATTTGTTCTCTTCCAACAAAACAAATGAATAGACCTTTTTTCATACCTTTATAAAAGTAAATTTTTCACAGCGTCTCTTTTGTGTGTTACCTCGCTTTGAGAACAACCATTTTTGGTGTGATATAATTTGTCCGTTGATTTGAGATTCACATTGTTGTCGGTGGTGATTTGTTAATTTAAAAACAGTACAATAAATCGATGGATATTAGAAAACTTATTTTTCTTTGCCGTAGTCCTAAATTTTTACAACAGATTTGAAACTTCAAAACATTACACAATTATGGAGGAATATGAAAACTAGGTCATATAACAAAATTTTAACCAATTTGTAATGAAGAAAAATCTTTTTATTTACCATATCATGCAATCATAAAGGAAGCCAGCAGCACTACCAAACTAAGAGGGGTGTTTGACGGCTTCGCAAAAACCTCCAGCGGGATATTAATAAATTATGCGTTAATGGTTGGTCCGATATTACAAAATCATTTATACACTGTTACATTGGATTTAATACTATGAATACTTACGATTTGGAGGTTAGGTGTATCAGGCGTAGCTCAGATTTGAGACACTATCTCAGCGCCGTGGGGAAAGGATTTTACCTTGATAACTGGGGTGTATTATAAATCAAATATCGAGTTTCTTGAGCAACAAAAAGAGGGTATATTGAACTTGTTATGATACAATTTTACAAACAATGTTTGAGAAGCTTACCCCCATAACAGACCATACTGAAATAATCTAGCTAGCAAGACGTCGCGAACGAAGCGGGATTATCTCTCGGGAAGGGATCCATGCGGTCCTCTGGGCGGTAGGTCGGCCTATGCAGGGCCAGCTCTCCGGATGGCGTTGTCTGACATACAATCCTGGTCCCGAAGAACGCCCGTACAGGGCTGATGAAGGACAGCAGGCACCAGCCATGCAAAAGTGCGGTTTCCACAACGGGGACTCGCCTAAAATACTCTCCGCATCCGATGTTTTGCTTTGCGAAGATTGATTCTATTTATCAACGGCTTCGAAGCGAGTGAGGATTAGGTCGGATCGTCACGATTATAGAATTTAAAATATTCTTGCCGGTCAACACCGGAAGCACGCGTTTTATTATGTCGCTGCACTTAAAATAAGCTTTCGCGCAATCCGTTTTCCACAACATAGATTCGCGAGCGTAACTTGGTTATTATCTATATCCAGGTATGGGGATTTAGTAATTCGAATTCACGATCGACACCGCACAATTCATTTCAAATTTAAACAAGGCACTCTGTGACGTCCCGTCAAGGTCTGTTGCCCGGTGCAGGCTCTGACAGGAAGTGGCTACCTTGCGCAAGAAACTGGTTGTTGCCCGTGTAATAACCCATAGACAATCGAGTGATTAAAAAAAAAAATTAAGACCGTACCTACGTACGGTTTGGTAGGAAAGTCATTTTAGGTATAAATAATTTTCATAACAACACCCATTTGTTGAATTTTACAAGACATCAAGTGGTACGAAAGCTGATTTAGAAAAAATGTACAGGCAGGTCAAAATTAGAGAGGAGGACCGCGTTATTCAAAAACTACTTTGGCGAACATCACCAGAGGAGGAAATGGGCCACTTCAAGTTAAATACTATAACTGATGGCCTGGGACCGTCATCCTTCCTACTGGGTATGAAAAACGCACACTTGTATCCTAGGCTTGTCTCATTTTAGAGAAAGATTTTTAAATGGATGATTTAATTACAGGAGGAGACAATGTGGAAACCTGTTATTTGTTAAAACTGCAATTACTTTCCAATGTGAATTGGCATGTTCTTAAGAAAATGGCGGTTTAATTCTTTTGATTTGTCATCGGAGGCTAGTCAGGCCGCTGATATGGTAATTTAGGACAAACCAGAAGGAGAGAAAATTCTAGGCTTAGTTTGGAAAAGCGAAAAAGATGCATTTTTTATATCACGTAGAACTGGCGTGCGCAAATAAATTTTATTTGATTAATTTGTGTTATTTCACAATTTATTAATTTAAAATAAAATATAGTATATTTGCGGCACGTTCCAGAGTGGAAGATACTATCAGTATCGCCCTGGTGTAAGACCACCATTCAGAATTGAAACGTTGCTTGAAATGGCTTTAGCCGTGTTTAGTGACCAGATCTGAATAGCCAGGTACTTCCCCACCTTCCTCTTCCCTATCTCCTTCCCCTCCCCACTACCTGCAGCCTCACAACATACCCCAATTGGGGATGCCATAGTCTCACTGGCTCCAGACGGGAGCAGTTGGGACTCTTGTGCGGTATTAACTGTAAAAAAAAAAAAAAAAAACTACCGTCACGCCCTGTTTATAACAGAAGGATTATTTTATCACTGATTGCTATCATATTCGACTTGCAAGGTTTACTTGGTCCAATAACCTTGAATGCTAAAATTATCAATCAAAAATTATGGCAACAAAAGATGTCTTGAGATGAAGAAATACCTGTAGAAGATAATTCTGAAGTATTGGTCTATAATGTCAAAAAATACTTAAAAATTGCATTGTGTGCTTCAAATGCAATCCAAAACAAGTCAGTAAATAATGTCTGATCTCCCAGAGGATAGAGTGTCACCATGTAGACTGTTCTCTGTTACGGGACTGGATTACGCAGGGCCGATCTTAATCAAATCTGGAATCAGCAGAAGATCCAATTCGGTCAAGTAGTATTTTTATTTGTTTATCTTTTTGGCTACCAAGGCAGTTCATTTTGAAGTAGTGACGTCCCTTACTACAGATGCATTTCTTAATTGTTTAAAGCGTTTCATTTGTTGACACGGAAAAGCTTTAAATTGTATTCTGATAACGCAACTACTTTTGTTGGAGCGAATAATGAATTGAAAAATATGTAGGTATAGGTAATTTAAATGTCTAATTACTAAGCTAACATGTCTATTCAATGGATCTTCATACCACCTTAAGGTCCTCATCAAGGAGGTTTTTGGGAATCGATCAAATAAAAGTGTGAAATATCACGCAAGAAGAGTGGAAAACATTTCTTCATTAACATATAAAGAAATGTGTACTTATATTATTTTACCAAATAGAGTCCTGCATAAATTCTAGGCCTATAATTCCACTATCCAACGATCTACTCGACGTATTCCCACTTACTCCAAGTCACTTTCTGGTTGATGATAACCTGTCGGCTGTAGCTGAATCTGACCTACAACAAATTCCTACAGACTTAATAATTTCCAAAAATTAAGCCAGCTTATTCAGAGTTTCTGGTCAAAATGAAGAAATTATTATCTGGGAGAGCTGCAGCGAAGGGCGAAATGGACGGAGGGGAAACACCGATAACTAAGGACTGGGGACCTGGTCATCATCAACGTCACGACAACGCTCCACCAAATTTGTGGAGGATGTGACGTGTTATCGCCACTCACCCTGGGCAAGAAGGAATAAAGTTGAAAAGCAGCAAGGGTCTATTAAAAGGCCAATTACCAAATTCTAATAATCGACGATGCTACCAAATCTTAGAAGACTTGGATCAAAAATAAGCTACCACATCTTAGAAAAGCAGTAACAAAAAAAAGGTATCTTTACCAGAGCCAAGGAAATAATAGAAGCCATCATCCTGGAAGACGAAGACTGCAGAGGCCATCGATCAAGGATCAAGACGATGATTTTTATTTATTTATTGTTATAAATTTAAAAAAATGCATCTTTTAATGATTTAATTAAAGTTATTACTTTTATTACTTACTATTCAACAATCAATGTGTTATGACAAATTAGCTTTCTTTTTATTTTTAAGGTCATAATTTAATATCTTTGTTATTTTTCTAATTTTATGAGAAAATCATCAAATCAATTTTAACTTGAATAGGGTTCTAAAAAGGAACTTTCATATATTTTCAGCCTTCTTTGTCGGGTTGCTATGGTTAAAATCGATAATGCCATTGATAGATAGGTACCTTTATTTTATATCGTAGTGGCCAGCTTAGGTACGTGGGCTCCGTCGAAGAAAGAGTTAAGTTGGTCTCAGAAAACTTTTTTGCATGTTTGTTCGCATACACAAATTGCACAAAAAAATTACAAAAAAAGTAAATCCAGGAATGTTATGTAGTAAAAATAAAAAAAATTGTCAAAAGATAACGTAAGAATAAAAAGTTTAATATTCAGTTTGGAAACATTTATTATTTTTAAAACACGTAATAACATATTCAAATGTGATTCAAAACTCTACATTTATAAGGAAAAAAAAAATATTTTGCGATGCGATTCTGAATAAATTTCAAGAAATCGAAAGTATAGCCATTTCGTCAAGCCAAAACCAACCAGTTTCGAGCAAATCTGTGATTGATTATGAAAGATGAATTCAAATGAATGACCAAAAAAAAGGAAATCGACCAGGAGAAATATACATATTCGAGAAAATGCTCAATTTTAGAAGGAACAAAAAAAACTTTTTTATCCACATGATTCTTCAAATATTTTTTGAAAAAACTGCCTGTGGTCGGAAAATGAAAAAGGTTTGTGTCATCCGTGAAAAAGAGTTTGTTTCTTAAAATCTTCCTTTCAAGAATATGAAAAATTGGAAGTGAAGCAGGAAAAGGGTTTTTTTCAACTGTGAATGAGCATGTGTCTCGTCAGACTGCTCTTATGCGAACATGAATAGTTGCACTTGGAACATGAAAAAGGTTTATCTCCACTGTGAGTCATCTTGTGGCTCGTCAGATGGCTTTTTCGAAAACATGAATAGTTGCACTCGGGACATGAAAACGGTTTTATGCCGCTATGATTAAGCATGTGTATCTTTAAATTTCCTTTACGAGAACAAGAAAAATTGCAAACGGAACATGAAAACGATTTTTCTCCACTGTGAGTGATAATGTGTCTCGTTAAATAGCTCTTTTGAGAACATGAATAGGTGCACTCAGAGCAAGAAAAAGGTTTTTCTCCACTGTGAGTCAGCATGTGACTCTTTAAATCTCCCTTGCGAGAACATGAATAGTTGCACTCGGAACATAAAAAAGGTTTTTTTCCTCCGTGAGTCAGCATGTGTTTCATTAAATCCCCTCTACGAGAACATGAATAATTGCAGCTAGAACATGAAAAGGGTTTTTCTCCACTGTGAGTCAGCATGTGACTCGTCAAATAGCTCTTTTGAGTACATGAATAGTTGCACTCGGAACATGAAAAAGGTTTCTCTCCACTGTGAGTCATCATGTGCCACGTGAGATGGCACTTTCGAGAACACGAATAGTTGCACTGAGAACATAAATAAGGTTTTTCTCCACTGTGGGTCAGCATGTGGATCGTCATACGGCACTTTTGAGAACATGAGTAGTTGCACTTGGAACATGAAAAGGGTTTTTCTCCACAGTGAACCAGCATGTGCCTCGTCAGATAGCGTTTTAAAAAACACGAATAGTTGCACTCAGAACATGCGAAAGGTTTTTCTCTACTGTGAGTCAACATGTGACTCGTCAAACGACTCTTTTGAGAACATGAATAGTTGCATTCGGAGCATAAATAAGGTTTTTCTCCACTGTGAGTGAGCATATGTCTCGACAAACGGCTGTTTTGATAACATGAATAGTTGCAATCAGAACATGAAAATGTCTTTTCCCCAGTGTGAGTCAGCATGTGGCTCGTCAGATTACTCTTATAAGAACATGAATAGTTGCACTCGGAACATGAAAAAGGTTTTTCTCCACTGTGAGTCAGCATATGGCTCATCAGGTGGCTCTTTTGAGAAAAGGAATAGTTGCAAGCTGAACATGAAAAGGGTTTTTCTCTACTGTGGGTCAACATATGTATCGTCAGATACCTCTTTTGAGAACATGAATAGTTGCACTCGGAACATGAAAACGGTTTTTCTTCACTGTGAGTCAACATGTGCTTCGTTAAATTGCTCTTTTGAGAACAGGAATGGTTGCACTCGGAACATGAAAATGGTTTTTCCCCACTGTGAGTCAGCACGTGTTTCTTTAAATCTCGCTTATGAGAACATGAATAGTTGCAGCCGGAACATGAAAAGGGTTTTTCTACAGTGTGGGTACTCAAGTTACTTTCTAAATTCCTGTTATAAGAGCAGGAGTCGTTAAAACGAGAGCAAGAAAGTTGTTTTTTCATGTGACGGGTCTTCAGATCTGTCAAAGAATTGAGAAAGAATAACGATAAGGAAGGATTCATTAGAGTAATTACTATCACTACATTTAGATAAAAAAATTCAGAATTAAAGGTCGAAAATTTTTATAATAAAAAGATATACGGAATTGTCAAATCTTACAATGAAATTCGGTTTTACCTGATGTCTGGTTAATTCTTCCAAGGCGTTCCAAACCATCCTTTTTAACGTCGGGCAGGTTGGTGTTAATTGTTTTATAAGGAAATCCCCCTTCTTTTTGGGGTCCAAGTCCTGCCTTTATGGTAACAGTCTCCACATTAATGCTACCTGGAAAACCAAAAAGGCAATACGTAGATAGATCATTCATATACATTACTTTTTCATTATATTATTATATTCACAAAAACAAACCATTTACATGCACGTAAAAATACAAACGAACAGGGTGTTAAGCCGTTAAGGGACGTTATTTACTTACTTTAAACCAGTGATTCAGACATTATTTGGAGTAATAAATTAATGTAGTTCGCCGGTGAATTTTTTCAATTTTTTTTTTAAATCTTCCATATGTCGTAACTGGTCACTCAGCCAGGTAACCGCTGAACTTCTAGCCCGACCTTAACTGTCTTTTATGGTTTGAGTTGACCAAAAAAAATTAACAAAAATATTTCTGTAAAAATTTCATTTTTACTTCAAATAATATCAGGATTCACCGGTTAACGTAAACAAAACACGTTTCTTATCACCTATAATATATATTGTATAAAAAAGAATTAAAGACCAGTTTATGAAATAAGAATAATCCCAGATGTCGGCTTCAAGAAATGATTTATTATAGAAGGAAAAACCTCAGTTCAATTCAATTCGGTACGTTATTTGATTGTTTTCTGTCAATGGAACAATGATTTCTTCTATAAAAAGCATGGGTTTTTAAATAATTAAACATATACGTTGTGACGTAAGATACGTTTATAATAAGATTATTTGAAAGTTTAAGAATCAGACACATATGTTAAAGAATGTTGTAGTATAGCAGTTTACTGAAAAGATACATCCATACTATAATATAATAAATGCAAAACTGCTCGAGTTTGTTTGCAACGCTTTCACGCATTAACAAATAAAAATACTTTAAAAATTCTTTCACCAATAGAAAGCTAAATTATATGCGAAGACCATAGGCTGTATATGATGGTAAGCTCTGGCGTTATGAAATTATAATTATTATTATATTGTATTTGTTATACGTTTTCTGTCGCTAACAAAAGCGAGTTTTGGCTAACGTCAGAAAAAAAATCGTTTCCATGGAAACGATGTTTATATATTTGTGGGCTCTTTGCTGGTAGGTTCTCAGCCCTCTACCTACTGGTCGGTTACTGCTCCAGAAAATTCAAATATTAGAATATGTTTTGTTTTTTTGGGACAAGCTTTATGTTTTGGAATAAATGTCAGATGAGAGTTCCTACATTAGAAATATAATTCGTTACGATTTTAAAGACTAAAACATAACATGAATAGTGTAATTTTTTATTATATTTACAAACATCCAAATATTTCAATAAAAATAAATATCAGAAATGTTTGTAAGCGCATAAATTCCGAACGACTGCACCAAATTGGATAATACTTTTTTTCTTTGAGCATTATGAAATTTAGGTGACAGGTGAGATGTTTGAAAACTGAATGTAAGGGAATGAATGTATGGAATGCGGGAGGGTGAGGGGGTGGGGGTGAGGGGGGATTATTGATAAGTGCAAGCGCTACAGTAATTTCTCATTATACCATGCGAGCGATGCCGCGAGGAAAAGCTAGTTTAAAGATAAATATAAAATAACCTTATGTATGGCAAGAGATGACGTAGTAATCAAGAAGAGCATATGTGCTGTTAACGCGTCATTTCAAAACGGACCTGGAATTCGAACAGAGGCGGTTCTAAACTTACGTTATTAAGAATGCTTTTATTGAAAAAGTCGTCAATTTTTATGTTGTCGTAGCTGAAAATGAATTTATATTTATTTTTAATTCATAATTTTTTTTGTGTGAAGATATTCGTCTGGTTAGGCTCACCACTCCTAAATGAGAAATCTTCATACAAGAATTAAAATATTGAAAACAAAAAGAATCCTAGTCTCCATGAAATAGTTTTACATCAATATAATATAAGTGGCTCACCTTGATTTATTTCGATCCTTTCGAGATGAACGGAACATTCCTTTTTAATGTCCGGATAGTTAATTTCTATTTCAGAGTAAGCGCCATATTCTTGCACATGTTCCTCTGCCGCTAGATTCACCGGTTCACACTGGTCTTCTGTCTCCTGTTTGACAATCCCGTACTGCAATATTGCATCGCAGTGGGTTGTTGAACTCCCTTCTTCGGGGATCGTCTCCGGTTCAGAATTTATTGCAACGAAATCCGAGGTCAAGAGATCCATTTCAGGGAAACAGATTTATCAAAATCTGATTAATTTTAAGTTTTGCATAGGTAATCAATGTGTTTAAGGATAAATTTTAAAACGATCGAAGAAGGTTTGGAAATTCATAGTATGAATTATAATGTTATCTAGTATGAGGAGCTTTAATTTCCCACGTACGATAGCTGTAAATACACAAATAATTTATCTAAAAGTACCACAGGCTTGTAATGTTAGTTTGTTGTCTTTAGACAATCTGATTTAGAGGAAATCATTACGGTGTAGTGAAATCAATGGTTGTCGGACATTAATCATTTGACTTAACGCTTTGATTGGGGGATTACAATAAAATTATAATATATGAGGTTATACAAACCCAGCTCTAGGCACACGTAATCACATAATGCGATGACGCATGACTGATAGGTAAAGTGTTGCCATAAAGCAAAAATAAGATATAGATTCACCATAATTCTCAGAAAAAAGAAGGCGCTGAAATCGTTTTCTCATCGGCAACACCAATGGTTGGTAAAAGAGAATAGTAGTACCCTTTACATGCAGATTTCGGAACGGGACGTGCCCCGCGCCACTTCAGGCCGCCATGCAGAAAAGTAAAGATCGAAAGTAAGATAACGGTTTACAGCGCAGTTCATTGTGAGACTTTTCTGCGTGGCGGCCTGAAGTGGCGCGGGGCACGTCCCGCTCCGAACTCTGTGTGTAAAGGGTACTATTCCGAAACAATCAATAGTGGTTTGTCGCAAGCACGTAGTTTTTGTTTGTGGCAAGCATTTTGACAGTCTACATAGGAAGCTTGTGGCTTGTCGCAAGCATTGTGCAATAATCTATTTGCTGGCGGCGAGCTTGATGCGAATTCATATTTTTTGGCGTAGACAATCTACAGACTTATATCATTTTAAAATTATTTATTTGGCTTTCACTCATAAAGGGCGATTTCTCGAAATTAATAACATTTTAAAAACAATCGCAGAATTATAAAAAGAAACCTATGTACATTAATATTTAGCGTTCTTCATTAATTTCTGCAAGTATTTTTTTTGTTTTCTTATTGTTTAATAATAATGTTACTGCTTTTAATAATACTTGCAGAATTTCATAATTCTGCAAGAATTGAATTTAATAGCAGTAACATTATTAAAGAAACAAGAAACAAAAAATACTTATTATGAAATTCCGCAAGTATTTTTTTGTTTCTTGTTTCTTTAATAATGTTACTGCTATTAAATTCAATTCTTGTTTTTGTTTAGGACTTGTGAACATCTGGGAAATGGGGAATAAATAATTTTAGTTACTTTATCAATAAATGTTATATTTATCAAAACATTTATGCATTATTTGGAAAAAATGCATGTTATCATTTGGTGCTGTAGCCTGTAATACGCTTTGTAAATGCTCATGAATAAAACGGGATCTCATTTGATGGGATTTGTACCATTCTGGACACCAAATTCGTTTCTTTTTATTCAAAACAATGCTTACGCAATAGCTAAGAATGCTTTGTCTCTGTTAGATTCCATTTTATTCTAGCTGCACAAAATTTACTGTTAACCAAAAATAAACCATTGCACTCATCTGTCAACTGTCGAAAAACACACGAAGGCATAGACAAATGTTTGACAGAACGCTTTGAGACCATCAAATGGCTTGGCGGCAAGCACATAAATTTAATGTCGGTTATTAGCTATGGATGCTTGCCATAACGGCTTGAAGCGCGCTTCAAGCCGATGTGACAAGCCTTATTATATGACTAGATGTGATTTCTTTCGAGAGGCATTTGAACATTTTACTCCTTTGTCTTGTTTCATTATTTGTCAGATCAGGATGTTTAATATAAAACACTATGACTTTGCAAGACAGACTTTATTGACTATGTGATTACACTGTTGACATTATTTTGAGAGTGGCATAGACGACAATTATCTTACGGGTAGTTCACTAGTGATGTGCAACACAACAAAGTCATGACTGATGTGCAACACATGCAGTCTATGCCTTACTGTCATTTTCGATAGTCGAAAGTGATTTTGGTGCGAATTGGAATCTAGTTAAGAAAAGCATTATTTGTTTTATTATATATTTTTATTTTTATTTTATTTTATTTTAAATGTACATTTACAGTTCAAAACCAATTACAAACATACATTTTATTATAAAGTAATACAATATAAAGTAATAAGTACAAACATACATTTTATTATAAAGTAATAATGGCGTTTTGAAATTTTTTAATATTTAGTTGAAAAATATCGATTTCAGGGGACAGGGAATTAAGTAATAGAATCATTTTTCCGAGCGGCATTACTAATGGTAAGTTAGTTCTGCATCTCGGAACAACAAAAGTTCTGTGTCTGCGCGCTCTTGTGAAGTTGTCGGGGACATAAAACTCAAATTTTTGTATTATATCGGGAATACAAATATTACCGTTTAAAAGTTTATATGCTGTTGTCAGCAAAGCAGTTTTCCTTCTATCGGCGAGGCTATTAATACCCAGCATGCCGGACAAAAAGGCTGATGGATATAGCCAGGGATAATATCCGAAGTCTCTAAGATATAAATATCTCAGAAACTTCTTTTGTACTCTCTCTATCATTTGAGAGTAAGTGAAATCCATTGGTCCCCATACTACTGAACCCCATACTATTGACGTTTTAACATTGTTTAATTATATTTGCATTAATTTTAAAGAAAAAGAAGATCGATTTCTACAAATTAAACACGAAAACAATGAATTCTTATTTTTTAATAATTTTATCTAATTTATATAATTGTTTAACATCGACAAAACACAATATATGACATTTTCCAAACGCAAACATAATATACCTAACGACTGCCCTAAACCAATCATTCACTCATGTCTACTCAATTCGCATACTTCCGAAACCACACTTAATATTCATTGCACTTGTTCTGCCCTTAACCCGGCGTTCGCACAGTTGGGTCAATTTGACCCATGCCATTTTAAAATTAGCTTATTTCTTTAAAAAAATTGTGCGACGTTGCCATACTTTTCAGTAGCTGGAGCTAACAATCTCCCCTCCCCGTGGGCTTTCGCTGTTTAGTGGTTTAGTGGCCGCAACGGTGGATAGACGTGGCTAAAAACGAAAAAGGAAAATATGACCCAACCATACACTTCGTGTCGTAATTTCGGGACATGAATTAGTCTTACATATTATCATGCAAATTTTTTTTTTTTTACAGTTAATACCGCACAAGAGTCTCAACTGCTCCCGTCTGGAGCCAGTGAGACTATGGCATCTCCAATCGGGGTATGTTGTGAGGCTGAAGGTAGTGGGGAGGAGAAGGAGATAGGGAAGAGGAAGGTGGGAAAGTACCTGGCTATTCAGATCTGGTCACTAAACACGGCTAAAGCCATTTCAAGCAACGTTTCAATTTTGAATGGTGGTCTTACACCAGGGCGATACTGATAGTATCATCCACTCTGGAACGTGCCGCAAATATAGTACAAATTATTTTAAATGAATAAATTGTGAAATAACACAAATTAATCAAATAAAATTTATTTGCGCACGCCGGGTTCGAACCCGCGACCTTCGGATTGTGAGTCTGGAGGCAAATTATGACATTTAAGATTAACTCATGGGACTGGTGTATTATTCTCAATCCTACTATAGATCTCATTCATGTGAATGATATTAGTTCACATTTTGAGAAAAAAGTTTATGTTTTATTTAAATTTTATTAAGACAGAGATTGTCTATTTTGCTAAAATTTTACTATACTTGTATAAAAATGTCATTAACAGATAGTTTTATATGAAGTTGTTATATTTTACCCAAAATCTCGCAAACAATATAGTTATTTTATCAAATTATTGCAATATGTTATTAAATTTCTTTTAAATATTGAAATCATAGCGAGTTTTTTATTCGGGTCTCCTAGACCCAACCCTATTATCGATGTTACATATTTTGACTGTGCTGACGCCGGGTTAAATCATCAAAGGTAGTTAAATATTTGGGGATACTCATCGACAACCAACTACGTTGGGAAGCCCATATTAATGACACAGTAAAAAACTCGCGAGGGAATTTACTGTTATAAGAGTTTTATTATGTAAGGGGCCAATTGCTTGATATAACGTTAGTTTGGGTGACATTTGCTACGCTCAAAATACAAGGGGGTGAATAGATAGGTATATCTAGCATCAGGTTCTTTACCACAAACTTCACGGATTCTCCGAGCGCCAAAAATCTGCGGTTGCAGATTTATGTTCGTGGTAGGTAGAGCATACACTCCAACTCAAGGCGGGGCATGAAATGAGGTCTCCAGTTTATTAGGGTATTTGAAATAAACATAGGTTTCACTTTGTAAATTAAAATATGACGTGTATTGTACCGAAAGCAAATGATAACAAGTAACAGAGTGACTCACCCCGAGGACCGAATGCAATCTAACCTAACTAACATTCCCTGCACTTCCTAGTCGATCCGCATCTCATCACAACGGGATGGCTAGGATTAGCCTGATGACCAGCCTGATCGTCATCCTTCAGTCTCCTCCGCGGCAAGGCAGGACCTCCTTCATGTAATGTGGATCTCCGGAGACGAACTGATCGTCAACCGAATTAGGGCCAATTGGAATTCCCTTCCAGCGAGGGTACGGGGCGCGCCAGGGAGCACGAGGGGACTTCCGAGGTATTACGGCTCGCGTGGATCTTCTTATCACCCAGCGGAGCGCATGTCCGGGGTATTTCGTGCAATAACGGAATCGACCTTACAGTCGACATTCGGCAGGTGCCCGCAAGCGTGATCGGTTCGATGCAATTAAATAACCGATCGCCATGATATCTTGCGATGAATCATCCGGATCCGCGGATGAGCTACATCGGCACATTAAACTTGGTTGCACAGTGATTTCTCGATATTCGAGTAGGATGGAACTTTAGTAACACCGGCACCCGTTTGTTTTTTCAAAACATTACGTCCCTTTTATATATTCACAATAAAATGCTAATTGACTGTCCCAGCTATGATGTTGCCCAATCATCATCGAAGCGAGAGTGAGTCTTCCTCTTTTCTTTTGCCGGAACCGGAAACTAACGCCACCTGTCCTCGGTGTTGCCCGTCCCCTCGTTGAAAAAAAACCATAGTCACCAATTAAACGGGTACTTAATAGTTCGTGCTGCTACGGATCAATGTTATAAAGCAGTGTTCATAAATGAAAAATTTAATGTTATAAAGCAGTGTTCATATTTTAAAAATAAAAAATATAACAATTTTAACACTGCTTCATAACAATACCCCCCGCGCCACACAAATGTTTGCCCTCAAACATGTATCTTCTAACTAATATATTCCTAAGCTATTCTGGTTAGTCCTCAGGGTGTTCTAAAAAATAAATTATAAAATTTGCATAAATAAAATGTGAATCATCAAATGTGGTAGGCACACCATGTTATACATACGATTGATTATAGCAAAATCTAATAAAGAGAGAAAAAAAATAGAAATAAAGAAGAATGAGTTCATTATGATTCCAATCGCACCCATGTTGTCTGGCAATATGGTGGGTTCACAATGCAGTCATTCAAATCAACACTTAAAATTAGAGAAACTTAATCTAAAGTACAAGGTGAACTAATGTTCCGTGAACGGGGTCTGCAAACACCCACAGCATTGAGAATACTGGGTGAAGAACAATTGACTTTATGTCTTGGACTGCCGTTAACGTTACATCTACAGCATAAACATAATTAATTATGTAAGTATAAACACTAATCAGTGGACAACACATCCTTAACTTAAAATAAACCTTTGTGTCCAGCACATTAATTATACACAACCATACGCATTAATGCATCATTGACCCATAATAGGGTTTTAGAAAGCCATTTAGGCAACACTTTAGGGAGGCAAGCCAACCCTCACTTTTCACTGAGTCTACTTCTCCATTGGAGATAAAAACACACTTCGAAGAAATTCTATCTACTCTACCTGACCTCGTTATTGGGTAAGTTTTTCGAAAAGAATTTATACAATAAGACAAAATAATCAACCTTGGAAAGCATTATTTCGTAATAGTAGAAAAAACTTTTAACCTTTACACGCACGCAGGTGTGTAAGGTGGCTTAATCTAGTGAAACTGTCAACAACCAATCTTATAGATGTGGTGCCATTAGTAATAATATACATCCATTGTTGTAAATGGTGCAATCGGTAATAATATTTTTATGTTGATATTGTATAAGAAAATCATATTTGATTATCCTTAGATGTAAACAACCATCGCTTATGAATGGTGTCAAAAATTAACAACCATTGCCAATAAATGGTGGCAAATGTAAGTCAACAACCAATGCTAATGAATGGTGCCAAATGTAATGTGTACAAACCTCTGCTAGAGGATGCAATTGGTAAGGTAACATGTTTGTTAAAGACAAAATATTGAGGTTACCCATAATCCTATCAATATATAAAAGCAGATTGTTGTGCGCCGCTCAAGACGCTTATTCATAAATAACAAAATATTATCCCGAACAAGGGAAAAATGATAATGAGAAAGAGAGAGAAAAAAAAAAAATTTTAATAATAACTTGTATGGTAATAACCAATTTATAAAATTTTTGTATCAAAATGAATTGAGGCAATTAGTACGAGTAGTATCTTCACAGGCACTGTGTAAGATGTTTGAGTATACTTGTAACATAAAATTAACACTTAAGAATGAAAATTTGAAACTTGGAACATAAAGAAATGATGGGCTATCATTTCTGTATGTTCTGGTTATAGTTTCATCGGGCTTATAATATAACAAATATGAATAGGTCATAATAAAATATGCTTGGAATACAGGAGGATATATTTCTAATATCGTCATATATTCCAAGTTAACATAAACTTAAAAGTAAATAACACGAAAAGTACCATGTTTAAATTTTAACTATGCATATGTTTTCCATGTACAAGCATTTCACAGATTCAAATACAAGGGTGTATTCAGAATTAAAGTTTCAAATCAACTCGAGTGTTGTACTAGAGTCGAGAGGAAAAAAAAAAAAATATATATATACATATATCTACCTATATGTATATCTATTATTAGAAAGCGTTGAAATGTAAGTTATTTAAAATTCGGCTTACTGACAACAAAAGAAAACTGGCCACAACAATTCGGTTGATCAGGCCGGATTGAAGTGTCCGAGCATTTTACCATTGATAATAAATGTGGTCCCTGTAAGGATGGCCAGACCTCACAAGGCACTGATGATAATAGGACTATACGGGAATGTTGTCCAATTTAACGATGTCCTTTACGTGAAAGTCACCGGTTTCCTTACCATTTAAGTCGGCAAGTGTATATATTAAATCTGATTTTTTCTTTACTATTACATTTTTAACAAAACGTGGAGCTAACTTCTGTGCGAAGTAATTTAATGCATTAGATTGGACGAAGTTCCTACGCCACACTACGTCTCCAACCTGGTAAGTAACGTGTTTTCTACGTAGATTATAGTGATTAGCTCCCTTTTGGTAAGCCTTAAGAAGTGCGTTTGATACTTGTTCGTAAACCGTGGACAATTCTTTTAACTTATGTGCATAAACCTTTTGATGAGTGGAATCATGCGTATTGGACTCATTATCCGCTATCGGGTAACGATGCAAATCTCCATCCAATATTTGTTCTCTACCGTGCATTAGAAAATAAGGCGTGAAACCTGTAGCACAGTTAACAGTATTGTTCATGGCTGATTGCACTTGAGGAAGAAATTTTGACCAAGTTCGGTGATCAGATTCTACCAAAATGGATAGTGCCGTACCTAATGTTTGGTTGTATCTTTCTACAACATTATTTTGGGGAGTGTATAAAGAATTATAAAAGGGGGGAGATATGTTATAGTTTTTTAAAAGTTCTTTAAATTCTTTAGATATGAATTGTGGTCCGTTGTCACAGACAATGGTACGTGGTACGCCATGTATGAGAAAAATGTTTTCTTCTAAGTTTTTAATAATGCTTTTCGCGGTGCCTTTGCGCAGCGGGAACAACCAAGTAAACTTAGAGAATACATCGACACATGACAATATAACCGTGAAACCCGCATAACTTCTAGGCAGAGGACCTACTAAATCCAGAGATAGCATTTGCATCGGTCTCGTGACCTTTTTCGGGTTCACCGACATACCGTTGGGCGCGGCTGTACTAATTTTGTGTGCTTTACAAATAGAACATTGATTAATAAACTGTTTTACCTCTTTGTACATGTTTGGCCAGTAGTATCGGAGTTGTAACTTTTTGTACGTCTTAAAGACACCAGGGTGACAAGATCGAGTTGACTCATGTGACTCAGATACTATCTTTGTTCTATGTTCCTGAGGAATTACTTTTTTCCAAGCTGTGTCGTCTTGTAAAGCTAACTTAGTCTTAGTATGACGATACAATTCGTTATCTTTTATCTGGAAGTTTAGAAACCTTTGTGGGAATTCCTGACAACCCTTCCAAATATTTGAGTACCATTTATCATTAGTTGAATTTGAATCTATACTCGAAATTTTAGCAAGATCCATTCGCGAAAGGACATCTGGTACGATGTGTTGAGTACCCTTGCGGTGGATAACATCAAAAGAAAATTGTGAGAGTCGAGAGCTCCAACGCGCGAGACGACCACTAGGGTTCGACAATGACCCTAACCATTTTAAACTAGAGTGATCCGTGACGACTGTGAAATGCGCACCTTCTATGTACGGTCTAAAATGTGTAACGGAATCTAACACTGCTAAAAGTTCTCGTTCTGTAATACCGTAATTTCTTTCGTGTGTGTTCAAACATCGCGAATAATAAGCAATCGGATGCTCTGTACCCTCCAATATTTGAATTAAAACTCCGCCTATTCCAACCGAACTCGCGTCGCAGTGTATTGAAAATGGTTTAGTGAAGTCAGGACAGCTAAGGACCGGGGCTGTCGTAAGTGCTTGTTTTAGATCATTAAATGCATTTTCAGCTTCTTGTGTCCAAATGAATTTACTTACACCATTTTTTGAACCAGTGAGTTTTGATAGAGGTGCGGCTATGCTAGAAAATCCTTTTATAAAACGTCTAAAATAACCGCAAAGTCCAAGGAAAGCACGGATTCCTTTTGCGTTTTTGGGGACTGGAAATTCTTTTATACATTCTATTTTAACCGGATCAGTGCGAAGACCTTTGGAATCTACCATATACCCTAGGTATTTGAGCTCGGCTTTACAGAACTCAGATTTTTTTAAGTTAATGGTGAGACCTGCGTCTCGTAGCCGTTCGTAAACTTTTGTTAACAGTTTAAAGTGTGACTCTAAATCTTCTGACACTAAGATTAAATCATCTAAATAACAAAAGGCATTTTCATCGAATTCAGGCCCAAAAAGAGCATCCGCCAGTCTTTGGAGCTCACTGGGTGCGTTTTTTAGCCCGAACGGCATCCGAGTGAATTCGAAGAGTCCTCGACCTGGGACAACAAATGCTGTTTTCTCACACGAGTCTTTATCCAAAGCAATCTGCCAAAAAGCTTTACTAAGGTCTATTGAAGAGACAAATCTGGCACCACGAAGTTTGTCAAGAATGCGAGAAATGTATGGGAGCGGGTACGAATCCCGAGTAGTGACATTATTAATTTTCCTAGAATCAAGACAAAATCTACCAGTGCCATCCTTTTTTGTAACTATTAGGACTGGACTAGACCATGGAGAGCGTGAAGGACGAATGACTCCTAATTTGAGCATTTCGTCTACTTCCTTATCTAATTGCTTCTGTCTTGCCGGAGAAAGAGGGTAGTACCTCTGTTTAATCGGAGGCCCTGTAGTATGAATTTTATGTTTGACTAAATGAGTTAAACCTAACCCTTTTTTTTCATATGAAATGGATTCAAATTTTTTTATTATTTTTAAAAGATTTCTATTTTCTGAGGGAGACAAGGATGAGGCTGGTCGAATTGCCCTTACCTCATTAATTTGTCCTGTCTTTTGTGGGTTGGGCGCCATTGAAAACAGTTCCGGTGCGATTTGGAACTGTCTCCAAAAGTTTACTCCCAAAATATAATTTGGGGATAACGAAGGAATGACGTAGAAAATAATGTTTTTTGTTATTAAATTATACGTCACCGGCAACGTCATTGTTCCTAACACTTTTTGTTTCGTACCGTCGGCTGTTGAAACATTAAAGTCAATTTTTATTAAATTAATACCCATCTTTAAAAAATATTTGTATGTGTCTCCTCCTATACACGAAAGTGAAGCTCCACTATCAAGTAGTGCTCTGCAATGTTTATTTTTAATACAAATATTGGCGTACGGGCGATTATCTCCTTCGATCTCAGAATCCCGTGGTAGTGGGCCCACTACGTCAGAATCCGAGACCGAAAGAAACTCTCTAACCAGTCGGAGCCAACTCTGCCACTCACGCTTCCCCTGCGCAAGAGAAGGTGCATGTCTAGAGCGGCTCCGTCCTAGTTTTCCGATTCCTTATGTGTATTATGTTTATTTATAGAATTTATTTTGGAGGCGGAACTGTCGGAAGCTTTCTTCCTACAGTCTGATTTTGTGTGACCTATTTTTTTGCAATAGCTGCAGACAATCTTTCTGTCCGAAGGGACCTTAGAAGGATGGCATATCTCCTTATTTTTATTATCATTAGAATTATAAGATGAATTTTTTTGAAAGTGTGTAGAAGAAGTATGATCGTTGTTCACATTAGAATTATGAACAAAACGACCCTGGCTATTAGAAGTGTAAACCGGTTTAGATTGAAAGTGTTTTGATTGATTATTAAAATTATTCGGAAGAGAGTGATTGCTGGCAAATCTATTATTGGAATATGTATGAGGTTGTTGATTATTATATTTAGTATTGTAATGTTTATTACCAGCATAAATTTTGCCTGTATAAGAGGGGGAAGGTGAAGGTTGCTTTTCTATTTCAGGAATTGAGAATGATTCTAATTTATTTGTAGCATTTACTAGTTCCTCAAAATTGTTTGCTCAAAATTACTCCCAAAATATAATTTGGGGATAACGAAGGAATGACGTAGAAAATAATGTTTTTTGTTATTAAATTATACGTCACCGGCAACGTCATTGTTCCTAACACTTTTTGTTTCGTACCGTCGGCTGTTGAAACATTAAAGTCAATTTTTATTAAATTAATACCCATCTTTAAAAAATATTTGTATGTGTCTCCTCCTATACACGAAAGTGAAGCTCCACTATCAAGTAGTGCTCTGCAATGTTTATTTTTAATACAAATATTGGCGTACGGGCGATTATCTCCTTCGATCTCAGAATCCCGTGGTAGTGGGCCCACTACGTCAGAATCCGAGACCGAAAGAAACTCTCTAACCAGTCGGAGCCAACTCTGCCACTCACGCTTCCCCTGCGCAAGAGAAGGTGCATGTCTAGAGCGGCTCCGTCCTAGTTTTCCGATTCCTTATGTGTATTATGTTTATTTATAGAATTTATTTTGGAGGCGGAACTGTCGGAAGCTTTCTTCCTACAGTCTGATTTTGTGTGACCTATTTTTTTGCAATAGCTGCAGACAATCTTTCTGTCCGAAGGGACCTTAGAAGGATGGCATATCTCCTTATTTTTATTA
Source organism: Glyphotaelius pellucidus (assembly GCA_936435175.1). Lineage (NCBI taxonomy): Eukaryota > Metazoa > Arthropoda > Insecta > Trichoptera > Limnephilidae > Glyphotaelius > Glyphotaelius pellucidus. The sequence goes on from OW386565.1 coordinate 1,822,773, forward strand.
TCATTAGAATTATAAGATGAATTTTTTTGAAAGTGTGTAGAAGAAGTATGATCGTTGTTCACATTAGAATTATGAACAAAACGACCCTGGCTATTAGAAGTGTAAACCGGTTTAGATTGAAAGTGTTTTGATTGATTATTAAAATTATTCGGAAGAGAGTGATTGCTGGCAAATCTATTATTGGAATATGTATGAGGTTGTTGATTATTATATTTAGTATTGTAATGTTTATTACCAGCATAAATTTTGCCTGTATAAGAGGGGGAAGGTGAAGGTTGCTTTTCTATTTCAGGAATTGAGAATGATTCTAATTTATTTGTAGCATTTACTAGTTCCTCAAAATTGTTAAAGTCCCTAGACGCAAGCAAATTAACATACATGGGGAGCAAAGCTCGCATGCATAATTGGAGTAATTCAATATCTGGTAATTTAGAATCGAGCATGTTATTCTGAGCCCTCATTCTTAAGGTGAACTCAAAAGCAGTCATACCGGTAGGTTGCTTCATGTTAAATAACTCCTTTTTAAGTGATAATTGTTTATGTTCCCCTTCAAATTGTTTTATTAATAGTGTCTTCAGACCATCCCAAGTTAGTTCGGGGGTATAAATGGATCTAAACCATAATAAAGCCAAGCCCTCTAAAATATCCGGAAAACATTTTACTATATTCGAATGTAGAACGTTTCTTGTCCTGCATTTCTCGTCGATGTGTAGAATAAATTCTCGAACACAAGTTGACCCATTAAATTTGATATCCCAATTATTGATCGTGTTTGTTGGAGGATGTGATTCGTTATAAATAATTTTAGTATATTTAATGACTTTGGAACTTGAGTCACTGTCTTCGTCCGTGTTCGATGTTTCCTCATGTTGTTCCGTGATTTTCGTAACTTTTATGATTTTATTATGCCTTCTGGCTTGAGTACGCATTTCCTCTAAGGTGTTTGCCGGTATTAGATTTCTTGTAGTTAAATCCATAGATAAATCTTCTTTCGATTTGCCATTAATATTCTCGATAGGCCCTGACATCGTGAATTTTTATTCGTAGAACGGAAAAAGAGAAAAAAAAAAAAATTTTTTTTTTTAAATTTATAAATTTTTCACAACCCTGATCTTGTTTGAAAATTATTCTAACTTTTTTTTTTTAAATTATAAATTGTGGCAACCTTGTTTTTTAAAATTATTTCAATAAATGTTTGTAAAGTATAGCTGTTATAACTAATAAAAACAATTATTATAACATAATATTTCGGGGCAAATGAAATAAAATGCTAGAACGTTTTTCACTTAGCAAAGAATTTAACATGAAATTGAAAGGTAAACAATAGAAAACATAAACATTATTTTGACAGAACTGTCACGTTAAGAATGTAAACAACATTATTTATGAAATGTCTGATTGAAATTTGAAAATGTCAACAATGTATTATTTTGACAGGTAACAGCTGTTGCTTTGGTAATAGCTGATGTTATTTGGAAAGAAATCATGGATGTTTTGATTATAAACAATTACTCTCAATTATAAATCTCAGCAGTACGAATTGTTATTGCAACAAATGTCAGAAACATAAATATGTAAATCCTTTTCTAGAAGAATTACGTATAAGTGATCGCGGTAAATCATCATTGATTTGTTAATATAAGACTGTAAAAGTTGATAAACTTTGTATGGTGACATTTAGAAACAATAACAAGAATTATATTTCGTTGCAAAATACTTGCACATGGATAACATTTTTAACATTGACGTTATGTTAAATTCCAAATACCCAGGTAAAACAAATCGAGCCCAAAACACGTTGAGTGCGCCATTGTTGCGAGGGAATTTACTGTTATAAGAGTTTTATTATGTAAGGGGCCAATTGCTTGATATAACGTTAGTTTGGGTGACATTTGCTACGCTCAAAATACAAGGGGGTGAATAGATAGGTATATCTAGCATCAGGTTCTTTACCACAAACTTCACGGATTCTCCGAGCGCCAAAAATCTGCGGTTGCAGATTTATGTTCGTGGTAGGTAGAGCATACACTCCAACTCAAGGCGGGGCATGAAATGAGGTCTCCAGTTTATTAGGGTATTTGAAATAAACATAGGTTTCACTTTGTAAATTAAAATATGACGTGTATTGTACCGAAAGCAAATGATAACAAGTAACAGAGTGACTCACCCCGAGGACCGAATGCAATCTAACCTAACTAACATTCCCTGCACTTCCTAGTCGATCCGCATCTCATCACAACGGGATGGCTAGGATTAGCCTGATGACCAGCCTGATCGTCATCCTTCAGTCTCCTCCGCGGCAAGGCAGGACCTCCTTCATGTAATGTGGATCTCCGGAGACGAACTGATCGTCAACCGAATTAGGGCCAATTGGAATTCCCTTCCAGCGAGGGTACGGGGCGCGCCAGGGAGCACGAGGGGACTTCCGAGGTATTACGGCTCGCGTGGATCTTCTTATCACCCAGCGGAGCGCATGTCCGGGGTATTTCGTGCAATAACGGAATCGACCTTACAGTCGACATTCGGCAGGTGCCCGCAAGCGTGATCGGTTCGATGCAATTAAATAACCGATCGCCATGATATCTTGCGATGAATCATCCGGATCCGCGGATGAGCTACATCGGCACATTAAACTTGGTTGCACAGTGATTTCTCGATATTCGAGTAGGATGGAACTTTAGTAACACCGGCACCCGTTTGTTTTTTCAAAACATTACGTCCCTTTTATATATTCACAATAAAATGCTAATTGACTGTCCCAGCTATGATGTTGTCCAATCATCATCGAAGCGAGAGTGAGTCTTCCTCTTTTCTTTTGCCGGAACCGGAAACTAACGCCCCCTGTCCTCGGTGTTGCCCGTCCCCTCGTTGAAAAAAAACCATAGTCACCAATTAAACGGGTACTTAATAGTTCGTGCTGCTACGGATCAATGTTATAAAGCAGTGTTCATAAATGAAAAATTTAATGTTATAAAGCAGTGTTCATATTTTAAAAATAAAAAAGATAATAATTTTAACACTGCTTCATAACAAAACTCTGCCATATATTCTGCTTCCTTAGGTCTATCTTAGATTTACAGACTCTAAGAAGTGTATACTTTGCCCTTTTTCAATCCATAGCAACATATGGTATTGTGGGATGGGGTGGTTGTGCTGAATTCATAATCAATTCAATTATTAAAGTTCAAAAACTAATATTGAGAATTATTTTCAAATGCCAACCTACCCATCCCTCAAATGAACTTTTTGTTAAAATAAAGGTCTTGGATATTCGACAGATATGTACCAAGATAAGCTTATGTTATATATGGGAAAAAAACCTACTATTGGCTCCACAACATCAAGTACACATCCGTTTTTCATCAAACCTGGGTTGCGTGGTACCAAAAACTAAAACCTCATTCGCTCAAAGACAATTTTGGTTCATCGCTCCTAAAATATATAATGCATTGAGTACCGAAATAAAGTCAAATAATTCAAAATCCCTTTTTAAAGCCCGTAAAAATCATTGGATATTTGAAAAGGGAAGAGATTTCTTCAAACAATACTTAAGATCTTAACATTATTTACAAAAAAAAAAAATTACGTAATAAAGAAAAAAATTAAATTACTTACTCTAACATATCTTTTTTCCAATTTCTTTCGTAGAACGAATTTCAAAAGTGACTATAAACATGCACTCGTGTAGTAAAATACTTGCTGATTTCAATTTTTATTTTTATTTCAATCTTGTTAACCTTCCCCATACTAAGCATTCAAAAATTCCGCGTGCACCGAACCGGGGGATCGAAAGCCCCCGCTCGAATTTGTACAAATCGCAAAATATAGTGTGTTTTAAGAGACGTCTTGCCAACCATTTGGCTTGGCGGGAAGTGTGACCGGAGCTAACAGTCTCTGAAGCCGTTAGAAGCCAGCGCTTTCTAAACAGTGGGATATATTTATAAATAAATATAATTTATAAACAATTGCAGTTTTAACTGTTCTCTATTTTTCATTTAAACTTACAAGTATTTCGATAAATTTAAAAGTAAAGTATTGTTAACATAAAAACGATAATTTCCATAGACATATTTTGACATAGATATATAGCTTTTGCAAATAATCTTAAAATAAATTTCACATTCAGAGATTTCAGCTTGTCTGTATACTTGTAAATTTGTCAAATGAAAACATATAAACATATTTATGGGTTCGAGTCCCAGTTGCGACCATTGTTTTTTTCTGTTTTTCTGTGTCTTGTTTTCTTTCATATTTTCATTTAGATTATAAGTGTTATCTTCTTCTTCAATGATATATTACGTTGATGGGAATAACCTTCAAAAGTTATTAAAAGAGAGTTTTTCTCATAAAAAATTGAATATTTATGAGACTTAGAAATTGCATTCTTAGACCAGAAACCCTAAAATATAGTGTTATGCATATTGTTATGTTCAATAAAAAAAACACGCAAGAGTGTATTATACTACCTCCATTCTGAAAGAAGCCGAAATCGACATACTAGCGGTGAAATGCTCCAAAGATAAAATGACCAACACAAAAGTAGATTAAAATTAAAACCTAATAATAATGAAATAAAAATGTGAAGCGTAATATTCAATTCATGCAATCTTTGATAAAAGTTAGTCCCCTTTTACTAAGCAATGATGTACTTGGGTAGTCAAAAGGAATAAAGAATTATTTGACTTTTAAAGGATTGTTAAGACTAGTATAATTTGAACTAAATTATCTCAGGGCGTCATTGATTCTCTGCAATATTGAACATTTACGACTTTTTTTATTTTATTGTCGGCGTAGCGGCTTTGTTAGATTTTTTCATTATCCCTTCGGGTGGGATTATTACCTTCTGGGGGATGGTTTGCATTGCATTGGGTTTACAGAATCCTTGGTTTTTGTTACATTTCTATACAGCACTATTGTTTTCATCTTTACTTTTAGCAGTTGGTTATTTCTGGTTTCTATTATTAGGTTATTCTAGGTTATTCGTGTCTACCCTCCGGATTGTTTTCAGAGTGTATTTTATAGTTACTTTGTATTTTAGTTTATGACTAACAAGGAAGGAGACAAGAAAAAGGAAGATGGGAAAGCATCTGGCTATTCAGATATGGTTAACATCAACGGCTAAAGTCATTTAAAGCAACGTTTCAATTCTGAGTGGTGGTCTTACATCAGGGCGATACTGAGAGTAACTTCCGCTCTGGAACGTGCCATAAATATAATACATATTATTTTAAATGCGGAATATTTGCGGAGGCCGTCAATATTTTTTACAACAACCAGTTTTTATATTAATATTTCTATTAAAATTAATCATATAAACACAACTTTAAATGGAGTAGGTACTACAAATTAAACTTGAAAAACTATAAACGATGATGAGTAAAATTTGCTATTTTAATTGAATTGTAATATAATTAATACAACTTGTAACATAAATAAATTTAATGTGTTGATTAAATTACTAACTTAATTTGTTACTAAATATGTTACTTAAACTACTTAAATGAATTGCATAAGTTAATAACTGTACACTGTACCTACACAATCTGTAAACTTCATCCGCCATAACACAGGGACATCCCTAGCATGGCGGATGAATTAACACAATTTTTTGTTCATTGTATCAACTTCTTTTATTAAATAAATAAATAAATAAATAAAAATAAATAAAAAAAAATATGTAATTTTTTTTTTAAAGAAACTTCACGTTTTACTTTATAATAAATGTTTTAGAACCCCAGAATACAAACACGTGTGCAACCCAAAAAAGGTCAAAACTGACCGACCGTCCGGACCGTCTTCATCAAAATGAAGGAAATCCGAGCAAAAAATGCAAGTTATAACTAGCGGCAAGTGCCCAATACTGTATAACTGTCGCTTCTTCGCCTCTGTGATACGGGCTATCCCACATGTTGGTAAGAGTGAAACAAATAATATGACAAAATAACGTAAAGAGATGACTTGCAGAATGGTAACGAAATACACACAATATTTATGCGCGTAAATGCGATTTGCACTAATTTTCGTGAAAAACAATATTTTTCAATGTGACCCGCTATCAATATTGGAAAACTAAAAATGGCAAAATTTCACATTACGTGAACCTAAAGTTCGGGTGAAACTATACAATTATAATTTTATTGTAATCGGCCAATCGAAGCGGTAAGTCAAACGAGCATTTATTTCATATCACCGTAATGATTTCCACAACCAGATTGTCTAAAGACAACAAACTAACATTTCAAACTTTGGTTTTCCTTTTGATGAATTATCTGTGCATTTAAAGCCATAAATAGCTACAATTAGTAGAAAATTAGAGCTCCTCATACTAGATTACATATATATCATTCATGCTATCAATTTGCAAAAGTTCTTCAATCGTTTTTGCATATATCCATAAAGACATTGATTACCTATGCAAAACTTCAAATTACGTTGACTCAGTTTGGCGTTCGCGGCAGTTCAGTTGAGGGGTACGATAAGATGGTGTTTCTTTTCCAGAATATCTTGCAAACAATCAGATGCAGAAATCTGTTTACCTAAAATGGATCACTTGAGCTCGGATTTCGTTGTAATAAAGTCTGAACCAAAGACAATATTCGATGAAGGGAGTTCAACATCCCACTGTGATGCAATATTGCAGTATGGGATTATCAAACAGGAGACAGTTGACAAGTGTGAACCGGTGACAGATAAACACGCGCAAGAATGTAGCGCAATAGATATTGACTATCCAGATATTAAAAAGGAATGTACCGTCCATCTGGAAAGGGTGGACATAAGCCAAGGTAATTTACTAATATATCGGCGATAAATTATTTCATGGAGACTACGAAATTTTAATTTTTAATTTCGATTTTTTTATGAAGATTTTATATTTGGAGGAGACTGACCCTTGCCAGGCTGAAAATTTTCAAACAAAAAAATGATATTTTGAAACAATAAACAAAAAATTTCAGCTTAGGACTCTTAATAACGAAAAGTCTAGAAACGCTCGTGTTCGGATTGCATGTCCGTTTTGAAATGTCATGTAGACAGCACGTGTGCTTGCCTTATTCAAAACGTCCTCTCTTGCCATACAAACATTTGGTATTAATCTTAATATATATGTCTTCTGTTCGTGTGTATGCCACTGGACTCCTCCTAAACGGCTGGACCGATTTTGATGAAATTTTTTGTGTGTGTTCAAGGGGATTCTAGAATGGTTTAGATTCACAATTTGGTCCACTGGAAAATGTTCTTTTAATTAGTTTTTATTTCTAAGGAGTTGTTGATTTTGGAATGTTTTACATTGGATCCGGCAGACTGCGCCACCATCGCAGTATCGAATATTCAATATTATTCTATTTTAATTTTAGTTTGTCCCGTACACCGTGTACAGGACAACGTCTGTCCGCTATAAATAAATAAAATAAATTGTGGAACATTCCAGAACCACTCTCGAATGTTGTCCTAAGCGAAACCGGGTAACCCAGCTAGCCATACTACAACACTTTCTCCTTTTTCAAAAATAATGTTTATTCTTAAAGTTTCAAATAATCTTATTTGGGACATGATAAAAGAAATGTGTTTTATTATTTAAAAGAATAATGCATAAATTTTCATAGAAGAAAACATCATTCCATTGACTAAATACAATCAAACGACAAGTCGATAACTTGGATCATTCTCATTTCTTTAATTTATCAAGGGTAATTTGTTCGTAAATAGGTTTTTTTATACATATAATATATTGAATGTTAAGGTAAGTGCTTTATTTATTTCAAAATATTAAGGAAAGTACATGACCTACTTCAAAAAGCGACACACAGGAGGCCCTGAGAGAACTTCTTTGAGGATACTGTGTGGAGGGTGTTTTTTGAGGAGAGGAAGAAGTGAACATGGGGCTTGAAGAAACCCATGTTGTAGGAGGGAGGAAACACAGAGGCCGGCAAATCATTCCGCAGCCGAGCTGTTGAACTCAAGAACGAGTCGTAGAAACGACCCGTTCTCATGTGACGAATGTCAACCGTGTACAAATGTTGAGCGCGCGTTTGGCGTGTTTCCCGACTATGCACCGGTGCCGGGGGGATCAATGACCCTAGTTCCTCGTAGCATCTTCCATCGTAATACCGGTAGAACAAGGCCAGCATTCCCACCTGGCTCTAAAGATTGCAATCCGTTTGTTAAATTAGGTGAATCTATCAAACGGACCGCACGTTTCTGCACAGAGTCAAGGGTTTTTTCAGTTATTTTGGGGCTCCAGACCAGAGGTGGCTGATTATTTATGGAAAATTATTTTTATTAAAAAATGAAATTTTTGCCCCCGGTTGCATTTTGATGATTTTTTTATACAACTTTGAACTTAAAAGATCAGTTGGTTTTGTACAGTTAGGGTTGAGGTAAGGGGTTACGCAGTTATTCGGCTGAGTGACCAGTAACGATATGTGAAAAATAAAAAAAATAAAAATAATTAAAGTAAGAGACACCGGAGACCAAAATTTGATTTGTTTTTTTTTTTTTAACATACATATATACAAATCATTATTATAATATAATATCAAAAAATATTGTTGTGTATGAGAAATCAATGTACACATTGTTGTTTTGTTTTTCCAGTTTTTTTCATTAATGAGGAGACTGTTATCATTAAGGCGGAACTTGGACCTCGAGAAGAAGATGAAAGAGGATATCCTTATGTGGAAATTGACATTGACCGGCCGGATGTTAAAAAGGAATGCTTGGAACGCTTTGGAAGATTTAACCAGACAGCAGGTAGATCCGAATTTTATTGTAAGATTTCACAATTTATGCTATTCTATCTTTATTTATTTATTTATTTAAGAAACATTAACAGTCTTAGTAATACAATAAACATAAGAGGATGATAAAAAAACAGACCAATTATTAATGTTCACAGATAGGTATTTAGAAACAAGACTAACTGAATATAAACTAGAATATTTAAAAAAATAATAAGAGTACAAATGTGAATTCAACAAATGGTAAACTAATACACAACATTAAAATAAGTGTGATTATAACTGAAATAGACTGCAAAATAGGGATTTGGGTTGGGAAGGGTAAGGGGAGGAGAGGGATAAGGGAAAGTTGCCAAGTAATATAAAAATATTAGATACAATTAATTCATGTGTTATTCGCACCTAAAATGTTATACAGTGAAGTTCTGTAGCGACAATAACTAGCAGTAAATACGTCAGCTCGTGTGTCTATATTTGCAAATTTGTTGTTATGGTAGTTACATGTCCTTTGTATAAATTTATTTTGATTGGAATTGGTGTTACATCTATCAATATAGAAAAGGGTATTTTGTCTACTATATCGAATGGACGTGTGGAAATTTATTTTGTTTAGCAAATCCGGGCAGTCAACTTTTGAGTTAATAATTTTGTACAGGAGCATCTGATCAGCGACAAGCCTCCTGTTGAATAGTTTTGTGATTCGAAAATGTTTCTCGATTTCGTCGTAAGAGTTGTATATGTTGAATGATTTAAAATTGAGGAATTTGAGAAATCGCTCCTGAACTCTTTCTAACCTGTTAACATAAACAATATAGCGCGGGTTCCAAACCTGTGAACAGTATTCCAGGTGAGGACGAACATGTGAATTGTAGAGAATCAGATAAGTCTTAGTGTTTTTGAAAAATTTGCATGTTCTCAGTACGAAACCCAAACTTTTTGTTGCTTTAGTGACAATGTTAATCTTTAAACGTTTTTTCGAAATTAACTATCCTTAATTTATTTATCTACACGTAGTGATAGTGATTAGTCTTATGGCGTTTATATCAACGTTATTCTTTTCAATTCCTTGACATCTGAAGACGCATCATGTTGACAAACGATTTGCTCACTCCCATCGTAACTACTCCTGTTCTCATAAGACGAATTTTGAAAAACACTTTTGTTTCCATACTGGAAAAAAACCATTTTCATGTTCCGAGTGCAACTATTCATGTTCTCGCAATGGAAATTTAAAGCGACACATGCTGACTCACAGTGGAGAAAAACCTTTTTCATGTTCCGCGTGCAACTATTCATGTTATCAAAAAGGAGATTTAAAGAGACACTTGCTGACTCAGAGTGGAGAAAAACCTTTTTCATGTTCTGAGTGCACCTATTCATGCTCCCATAAGAGCAATCTGACCAGCCACATAATGACTCACAATGTAGAAAAATCTTTTTCATGTTCCGAGTGCAACTACTCAAGTTTTCTAAAAAGCTATCTGATGAAACACATGCTGACTCACAGTGGAAAAAAACCTTTTTCTTGTTCCGAGTGCAACTATTCAAGTTCTCGCAAGGGAGATTTAAAGAGACACTTGCTGACTCACTGTGGAAAAAACCTTTTTCTTATTTCGAGTGCAACTATTCATGATCTCGCGAGGGTATTAAAGAGAGACACGTTGGCTCACAGTGGGGAAGAATTTTTTTCATATTCTGAGTGCATTTATTCAAGTTTTCGGATCAGCCATCTGACGAGGCACATGCTGACTCACAGTATGGAAAATTCTTTTTCATGTTTCGAGTGCAACTCTCTCTCTATTCTCTCAAAAGGAAGATTTGAAGAAAAACACGCTGGTTCATGGATGAAAAACATATTTTTTGTGTACCGACTACAGCTATTCGTCTTCTTTAAATAGATATTTAAAGAAGCAGAAACGCTTTCACTGCGGACGATAAACTTTTTCCTCCAAAATTTTGCATCTTCTTGAAGAGACCTCTTTGGTAAGACGCTTTCTTTGTTCGTTTATTTAAATTATTTTCAAACATCAAACTTCATCGAAATTAGCATCCTTATGATTGGTTAAAATGGCAAAACCTTAACATTTGTTGAAATTTATTCTGATTTGCATGGTAAAAGTTTTTTTTTTGTCTTATAAATCTTAGAATTTTGTATTGTATTTTATAAAATTTATGACGTTTTTAAATATGATTCATTTTTCAAAAATGAATATAAATCTAGTTAATTTTGTAATATTGTTTGATGGCATTTTTAATATAATGACATTACACTTCTGAATTAACTTTTCAAGAGCTTTTTGTTTATACGAAAAAGCAGGCCAAAAAATCTGAGGAGCCAACTCAATTCTGGTTTCGACGGAGTCCCTGTACCTGAGCTGGTTCACTTAGAGTTAAACCGAGCAAATCAATTGAAGGCTTGTTCGGAAGATTGCTTCCGTTGAAAGTTACTTGATTTTCGTTTGTCAAACGACTATACCTAATTGGATAATTTTTTTTTTGTTTTCGTTATTTTCAAGACGAGGTTCGTATAAAAGAAAAATTAAATCTCATAATATGAAAAGTGAGTGAGTTAATGAGACAGAAGACTGTGAGAAGTGTTCAATATATTAACAAAGGTTTGTGTAAAATAAAATTTAAAAAAAAGTCAAAAAGAATTTTTTTTTAAATCTTCATAATTTGAAAAGTGAGTGAGTGATTGAGACCGAAGACTGTGAGAGATATTCAATACATTAGCAAAACATTGACAGATTGACTTTCATGTATTCAGCCAGCAGTTGATAAATTCAAACAGACACGCGTGATAATGTCAAACTTTCCATACGGTGAAATTAATTAACTATAGCTGTACAACAATTACCGTTCTTCTGCGGGTTCTATCAAGATTGACAATATGTTGAAATTAATTCGTGTACAACAATAAAGAACTCCAGTGAAAAATATTATGGTTTTAAAAAAATATGTTTATATAGACATAGACCAATAAACACTGATTCTGAATATAAAAGTTTTATTAAATAATATCAAACGTAGAGTTAAAAAAAATATATGAAAAAGTCCATTTTAAAACGTGTCATTAAAACGCTTTGAAATTGGTATTATTGGATTTTTAGTGCCGACGTCACCGCGTCCATAATTCTCCATTCACCTGGTCATATTGTATTGAAATGTATGAGGAGCCATTCAACATTTCGTGTTATTGGTTTAAAGAGATTTGGACATATAATAGTTCTTGCTTTTATTGAAACATTATTTAGGTCTAAATAATTCTGTATCAAAAATAGATTATCACTATAAGTTTATCTTTATTATTTAAAATATTAAAAAAACTTAAAACTGTACAAAAACAATCGTAATGCTTCCGCAACCATCCAATTCTGAATTCCAGAAGTGGCGGACGTCGAACAGCTGTTCGGCCACTACAGGCCACCGCGCAGAAAAGTTAAGACCGAAAGTAAGATAACGGGTTACAGCGTAGTTCACTGTGAGACTTTTCTGCGCGGCGGCCTGAAGTGGCGCGGGGCGCTTTCCTTTCTGAACCTACCGTGTGGGGGAGACTATATGCCTACATATAATATTAATAAAGCAGATCGTGGAACATTAATAATTTTTTTTTTTTTTTTTTCAAAATTCGCAAATTCACTTTGTGGCATCATTATTTAATTTAATGAAAACAAATAACTTTGTGTACACCACTATTTAATTAACAACATCAACATGTTTCGAAAACTATGTTTTCTTCGTCAGGATAATAAGTTAATAAAAGAAAACATAGTTTAAACATAGTTACGAAGAAAACATAGTTTTTGAAACATGTTGATATTGTTAATTAAATAGTGGTGTATGTTTCGTTGATTATTGGACTTGGGATGTTAATATATTAAACACTTAAATGAATTTACAAGACAGACTTTATTGACTGGGTGTTTACGCCATTGACATTACTTTGAGACTGTTATAGACGACAATTATCTTAAGGTTGGTTGCTAGTGATGTGACAGTGTACACAAAGTTATTTGTTTTCATTAATAAACTGTTTATCAGGCGCAGTCACAGGTGTATTATTATTGCATTTGGTACAATATAATAACGGTAGCAATGAGATGTTGACATTTTACCGAATGCTTTTCTATATTAAAAGCAGTTAATCTTGAATAAAAAACGCCTCGACTTCTGACACTTCCATTGATTTTCCATACAAAATGATAACACCTGTTGAAGATAATCAAAACTTTTGGTCATGATGACGTCACACGATTCACACCAGATTCGGTGGTTTTTGGGCGATCTTCAAAAATAAAAACTTTGATAATTATTTAAACCATGGGCCGGCAACCTGCGGCCCGAGTTAACTTTTGATGAGTATCTTCTTACACCAGACACGTTAAATAATAATTGATGAACTTATTTTATTTATTTAAGAACAATAATCAGTACATGTGAGTTATTACAATTTTGTTTGGAGAATCTAGCAACAATAGGGACGTGTAGTCCCTTTAATGATAAGTTGAAGATTAGCCCTCGTCAGCAGTCGGTTGTCTCTTTTATGGGAGCAGACGTCCGGGGTCCATGGTACCTGATAACGTTTATTAGTAGGTTCGTCAGATTAGATGCAGAACCGGGTGCGTGGTTCGTTCAGTGTTATCTTCGGGTCGGTCGGTTGCTTGATTAGGTGACACACCCCCCCTTATATTCGAACTCCTCTTCTTCTTGATGAGGGGTTTGATGTTTTTCCTTGGAGTAAGTAACTGGAATATCTTCTTGGTTTACAGTTTGTCCTTTTGCGATGGTTTTTTTTTGGATGTTGCAATCTTGGCTGCTGATTAATACCGATGTGTAAATAGTCGTCTCTTGGTGTTCATGACAGTTTATATGAATAGTTGATGGAATTTTCCTGAAGGTGTACATTATATTTTGTGCGATGAGGCGGCTGTATTCGTCGGGGCAGTCAATGTTTCTTAGCGTGCAGTTTTTCTCGTTTAGTGAATCCGCTAATTTCTTGGTGCAGTCGTCTAAGGTTATAATCTCCTTGTGGCATGTACTCATGGTGTCGATCATCTCTTGACATCTGTCAGCTAAAAATACATCTTTTCCATTCTTCGAAATTCGTCTTGGGAGGGATGCTGGTATAAGGCATATCGGAAGATTTGGAAATAATGGGTAAAATATCATAGTAACCATAAAATAGCTCTTCAACTAGAGTCAGCTATAATGAAGTGCAATTTTCTCTCTGATCGAACTAATTTTACTCGTGGTAAGCGCTGGCGCAAGTTAAAGTTCTCTGACGGCACTTGTCGCCTATTTAAATTTTTAATAGCGTCTAAGAACACCTTGGGTTTTAATATACTGTAATGGTACATATTATGTGAGGCAAATAACATGGCTTCCGTTAAGCGGTCTAACAGTTCTGTTATCGTTTCTGCCTGATAAATAAAATGAACGAGCAACATGTCATTCCTATCTTCATAATGGTCGCGACTAATTTGTGCCCATAAAACAATTTGGTTATCGGAAATATTTTTGAGTTTAGTGCAATAGTTTTCCTTTATACGAGAGGTCAGAGATATCCTATGATTTAATTTTAATTTTATCTTTCAACATTAATTTTATCTTTTAACTCGCTTGTCGTTATCGTCTAAATTACCAATAAGGGCCTTGATAATAGACCCTAGACCCTTAATGAGTCCTCACTTCATTCGATTACTTAAATTATTCAATCAATATTTATCTGTTGCTGCTTATGACTTTTGTTTACACGAGCTAGGACTTTATTTTTTAATTTTATTTCGACCTTTGTAGATCATTTCTTGTAAAGTTTTACGATCCCTAGCGTGTTGGGTAACATAATCTTGAGTGATAGTGGATTCTAATGGTGCCAAAGCACGGTGTCTATTATATTTAATTTGTTGACATATTATGCATGTCTTGAGATATTCCGTAATTTTGTGGCGCATTTGTGAAAAGTAATATTTTCTTTTTATTTTTGTCAAAAGAGGTTCTAATCCTAAGTGTCGCTGATTTTCTACATGAGTTAAACGTATTATATTTTTATCACAACATTGCTCTATAAATTGGACGAACGTATTACTTGCATTATCTGGAGGTATGTACCAGACATGGTTCGTTCCGTTTTCTTTATTTTGTAATTTTCGTGATGCGGTCACCGCGGTTTTGATAAATATTCTATTCATTCTAGGAGTAGGGTGTTCATGCCTAATTGGAATACCTGATTCATTTTCGTCGATATTGCTTCGCAAAGTATCAACTACATTTCGGGAGCACGTTGCAACTTCTACCATCATAGAGCTGGTGGTTGCTTCATTCATATTAATCTCAACTCGGGAGAGCGCATCTGTTACATAATTAGTGAAATTCTTTTTATGTTTAATGGATAGATCGTATTCTTGAACTTGTAAATCTATTTTATCGCTCTTTTTATGGGGGCGGCGATAAGCCTGGTGATAGACCGGCGCTTCTGTTAAAGGAGTTATCTTAAGTTCGTCTCCGGGTGCACGGTTCCCTATCAGTTTTGTTGACAACAAATCTCGATTTTTATTTAAAATATTATCTGAGTCGTTCGCTTCTTTCATATGAAAGAGCTTTATAATTTTGTTTGGCGTACGCAGCGTTTTATTTTTTAACACTAGAGTTGCTTCCATTAAACTTAACATGTCTATACCTAGTAAAACGTTATAATTACTTGAAAAATCGAAAACGTGAAAGCGCATTTCATTTTCATTTTCACCAAAGACTTTTTTCCAGAAAGGGGTTATAACGGTTCCTTCGTGGCTAGTCCTTTGGTGTGCTGTTTGTACCGTAAAAGATTCCTTTACGTATTCACAGTCAAAAAATAGTTTATTATACAAATCGCGAGTCATGAATGATTTCGTGCTGCCGGTATCTATTAATATTTTAATTCCTAGGGGTGCTTTAACAAACGGCAGACCAAAATTTATATTGTGTAAATGAATTATGGGGGTGCAGTTTCTGCTTCTTCCTCGTGAAAATCCTCAGGACATTCAGTGTGGAACAACTCTTGAGCCATGCGACCATTTCCTAAATCAATGATCGGTCCTCCATCTGGGTGACGGTGAGATGCAGTCCGCATGCTAACATCCTCACGTCTGTTATAATTATTACGCGGCACAAATGTCATTTGGCTGTTATTATGTGGGAGCGGTACAAAATTATTATCTTTTTTACCAAAGTTAGATTCATTATAAGGTTGACGCGGCACATACGAATTGTTTTGTCCGTGTGTAAATTTTTTGTTAAAGCTATTATTATTTTGCCAAACGCGGTTTCCCCGTGGCTCTCTATTGATTATAGACGGACGTTGCATTCCGGACACAAAATTATTGTTTTTTAATGCCTCCGTACCGGAAGGGCGTTGCGTTATCTTATCGAGTTCGCCATGTGCGACTAAAGTTCGAATTTCGTAGCACAAGGTATCAAAATCTTTATTTAGATTCGCACACTTGATGTGCGTTGGTAACATATTTAATAATGTATTACGTGCCGTATCTTGATATGCAGCAAATATCATCGGTGCATTAGTTGCACCGACTGACTCAGTTATTTTTATTTTTATTATAAATAATATCTTCTTGACCTCATGTATAACGGTCAAGAAATGTCGGTTTCCCTTTTGGAAATTAATAAGTTCCGTTTGCCATAACGAAATTGTCTTATTATCACCACATTCTTTTTGTAAGATTTCAAATATATTTTCTACGGTAATATCATTGTCTTGCATTAAAATTACTTGAAGGGCTTTACCTTTCAGCTTTGAAATAATTTTTTCTATGTTCTCCGGCGTTTTACCATTTCTCGATAAAAAGCCTTTAGCTGACTTTATAAAAAAATACAGCTCATCTTGAGACCCATGGTACTCAAAGATGGAGTCCGAGCATGACGCGGAAATTGACTGACTTAGTAGTGCCATTTTTAAATTAATTTGTTTAATTTAATTTAATTCAATAGTGCGAAAAAAAAATCGAATTACCTAGTACTACAAATATAACTTGCTCTTGGATGAGAAAGAAAATATACACTGTCCTTGTGGATAAGGAAGGGTAAGGATCTATCGGGCTATGGGATAGACGAAAATTTGAAAAAGTGTACTCACATGTATATTATCAACGTCTTCTTCGTGGTATATTGATGATGTTAACGATTTGCGGGTTCGAGACTTCCACGGGATGAAGTAATATCAGCCAGAACTTCTTAGCCAGATCCAGGTATCGGGAACGCTTGGGATAGTTCTAGAAGCCTCCTTTGTTGGGCGCCAGTTAACTTTTGATGAGTATCTTCTTACACCAGACACGTTAAATAATAATTGATGAACTTATTTTATTTATTTAAGAACAATAATCAGTACATGTGAGTTATTACAATTTTGTTTGGAGAATCTAGCAACAATAGGGACGTGTAGTCCCTTTAATGATAAGTTGAAGATTAGCCCTCGTCAGCAGTCGGTTGTCTCTTTTATGGGAGCAGACGTCCGGGGTCCATGGTACCTGATAACGTTTATTAGTAGGTTCGTCAGATTAGATGCAGAACCGGGTGCGTGGTTCGTTCAGTGTTATCTTCGGGTCGGTCGGTTGCTTGATTAGGTGACACCCGCGAGGCATCTTGGTGCGGCCCGCGAGGCATCTTGGTGCGGCTCGCAAGATTCTCGCCGCAACGCACCCGAAGGACGATATCATACACAACGGAAACGTAAAAGGGAGCAATAAAAGGAGCGAAGTGAAGGGATAGCGATGGGGGAGCGATTTACAAATCAATGTGATAGGTTTGCAAAGTGATACCACCCTTAAAATGGCTTTTAAAGAAAAAACTTGGTGGATTACTTATGAGGGTTTGCCTTCTGAAAATTACAAGGAGTTAAAATGGTTTGCTGAGCAAATAATTACCATGTTTGGTAGTACATAAATTTGTGATCAAGCTTTTTCAATTCTGAATTATCGAGAAAACAAACACTGTTTCGGTTATCGTATTCACATTTAGACGCAATATTACGCGACTCTTCTTTAAAAATGCAAGCTAATATAAGAAAACTTGCAAGTCACATACAACTACAAAAAACTCATTGATTTTATTATCTGCAATAAATGTCGTAAAAATATAAAATAAGCGTTTTATTTTTAAAACCAAAATATTTGTACACAAAAATTCATCTTAAAAATACCTTTCACACGGATGCCGTGTGGAAGGTCTTTTTAAGGTAGGGAAGATTAGGTGAAGATTATTACAGAAGTTCTGTGAAGGAAAAAGGTATGACGGGTGGGTAGGAATCTGGGTGTCAGTGTGTCCAGGAGTGATGCACGTATGAATCAATCCTTACAACTGCAGTGCAAGGCGATGAGTCGAGAGAGTCCCGCTGGAAAGGTCAAAAGGCCTCCCTCAACCGGTCTCTCTCGATCCGGCCCGCCACGCAGCAAGTGGACAGATGCATCCACCGCCAAGACCTGAACATATCTCACTCCATGAATCCGGGCTCCCCTGCTAAGTCACAAAATATCAGGTATACTGAAATGACATGTTGCCCAAGTGCGGCCCGCACTAATCCCCACATACAATATTTGGCCCTTTTACAACTAAAGGTTGCCGACCCATGATTTAAACTATTAAAACTAACTACTTATAAAACTCAAAATAAATATGTAGTTATTTAAGTTAGAAGGTCATTCATTATTCATAAAAAAAAAATGAAAAATTGGACTGGAGTTCCTTATTACGGCTTCTTTTGCAAAAGCAAAACAGTGTTTCGTTTATTTTGGTGTGTGTTGTACTGTGTGTTTGACTTGTTTGTACTGAATGTATGTATGTTCCTCTGCGAGTTCCATGCCTCACTGCCATACATCAGAGTAGGTAACAGGACTCCATTGTGGACTGCTAGCTTCGCTTCTTTTGACAGTTTTTTATTAGCGCCAACGGCATTTAGTCCTCCATTAATGGAGTTACCGTCATTTACCCTTCTTTCGATATCTCTATCAGCCTTCCCATCTCTCGTAAACATACTACCCAGATACACAAACTCATCCACCTGCTCCAAGTATTCATCGTTCACAACTATATCACACACTGTTTTCGTATTTTCTCTTTCAAACACCATGACTTTAGACTTACTAACATTCATCATTAACTCATTCTTCATACATACTTCGTTCATCCTAGACACTAGAGACTGTAAATCTTCCATAGTGTTAGAAATCAGCACCGCATCATCAGCGTTCAACAGACAACATACTTTCAGATTACTCAATTTCGCACCCAATCCCAACTCTTTCAATTCTTGCATACAATTATCCATGTATAGATTGAATAACCATGGTGACATTAAGCAGCCTTGCTTAACACCTTTTGTGATGTCAAACCATCCCGTAAAACCACCGTTCTCCCTAACACACGCAACGCTTCCCTCGTACAGAGACGCAATTGCCTGTATGAGATTTGTATAAATAACCTTTCCTTTTAACACTTCCGTACCGGACCAGGGCAACGCACTTACACTAGCGAGAGTTTTACGCTGTATCTAAGTTGTTTTTTAAACCACATACTCAATAATTTAGGTAATCCTAGAAAAAATATTTGGTTATCGATCTGCATTAAAAAAATTAATATCGCATCACTACTTTTCTTAAAATTAAATAGTTTATAACAAATTCTGGCCAATAATCTGTGCCACCCGCCCCCCTTCCCCTCTGTTCGGGCGTACCCCGTCCCTATCTGCTGAATGTATCGGGATAATTCTAAGCGATAGCAAGTAATTTCTAAGTTGTTAGTGGAAAGGACTAGATCGCGTTCGTTTACACCGCGCATCTCGTTTGCTCTTTTTACAATGCTATAATGTTCGCTTGACGGTCAAAGATCATTCGGTCTGAGTCGTTTCCGGTGAACGCCAATCGCCAGTCGAGATTCGGAAACAAGGTGTAATGCTGGCTATCGGCCCGCCTTCTCTGTTTTCTATGGAAAAATACACGCTTTGGTCTAAATTCATTAGAATATTAATTATGACTTTATTTATCAAACGATTTTTAAAATGACTACTGAAATACGATGAATATACTTCCCTCTAATTATTATCATAACAAATTACAAAAAAATATGTCATTAACACCCTTTAATAAGCAAAACAAATTGGGGTCCCTGAGTGACCCCCCTTCGGGTCATGTGTGATTTTTTTCGTTCCGGGACGAAAAGGTTAAAAAGACAGTCTCCACATTTACGTTCGTTTTGCATAAAAACAGGTTTACGTGATAGGTGGCCTTGTCAAGAAAGGTCCGTTTCGAATAAAAAAAGATTTTCGTGTTAAGTGACCTCGCCGTGCCAAATTTGTTTTTCCGATTAATAACCAAACTCCGTTAAAAAGGTTTTTTTACCATGTAAATGTCCAAACTGACAAAAAATAGATTTTCGTGGAAAACGACATTGACGAGCAAAATTTTTTTTTTGATAAATAACCGTTCCATTGAAAAAAAACTGTTTCCATGTAGTGAGACAATTATTTTATCTCAGTTTTTCAATACTTTTTTCGACGAACTTTTGAAAGGAACAGTGGGACAACATCAATATCTCAGTTTAGCTCTGAGTGACCGAAAATTTCAACACTGAGATTTTACTTGTAACACGGGCTTTTTTTTTCTACAAAATATTTTAGTAATGCATCATGTGGAGCTCACAATTTTACACCGAACTGCATACTTATCTCAAAAGTGGTTTTTTCGAACTATTGCTTTAAGATGAAGTTTTACGTAAAATCCTATTTAGATACTATTTAGTTTCATCTTTACGAGTTAGTTTACATTATGAACATCGAAAAATATGCTATGGATAAATTGAAGCTTTTACTATCTTTTCTATGTATTGAAATAACAATAAAAAATATTAACATGACAAAAAATATAAGCGTTAACCATAAAAAAAAATGTTTTTTCTTGACTTAACTAATATAAGAAACAATTTTTAAAAGATACTCCTTTACGGCTTAGTCTATTTTTGTGGTTTTGTATGTTCTAACTTTTTTTCATTCTTACAAAATTATGCACAAAATAAATAAAAACCACTCTTTAGCTTGCCTCGTGCAAATATATCTTGGAATCTTTATACATAAAAATGTTAAATGGAAAGATCATGTCAATTTCACTGTGGAAAGAATAAGAAAACTTATTTATGTTTTCTATAACATACGAAACATTTTAAACAAGAAAATTATCTATTATGCATTAATTCAGTCCTTATTACAGTACGGAATTATTGGTTGGGGAGGGGCCTTTAAGATTTCCTTTTTTTTTTTTTTTTGGTTTTAGGCAATTCACCCTGGAGAGAGTGCTTTGTGCCGGTAATATTTAAAATGGATAAGAAATTTCGGTTAATCTAATGGGAAAATAATAAAACAAATTAAATATTGGACTCATTTAGATCACTAAAACAAATTAAATATTGAATTCATTCAGGTTAATAAACTTACATAAAGCTGTATGAACACGAGAATTGTTAAGAGATAAAAGGTATGAAATGTTAAGGGGGGACTGGTGTGTGATTTTAATAAGCCGGCGGTATATGTTCTTGAAAGATGAATGGTTTTTACAGTTAAAGAAAACGTGGTCGAGGGTTTCCTCTTCCACACCGCACTGGCAGAACGGATCATCTAAAACTCTAATTCTAGACAAGTGAGATGCAATTGAACAGTGGCCAATTCTCATTCTCGAGATACATGAAATGAATCGTTTTGAAAGTTTTTTACCGTGAAACCATGGCTTAGCAGGGATATGGTTTTGAATTCCCGCATAGAAAGATCCAGTTCTTATTTTGGAGACTGCCCAATTTTCTTCCCAGGCACGAGTCATATTGGATTTAAGAATCGGAAAGACATCGGATATAGGAATTCTAAAATTTAGTGGGATAGTTCCGGAATCTGAACCAGATTTGGCGAGAAAATCGGCCATCTCATTACCCTCGATACCCAAATGGGCAGGGACCCAGGCCAATATCGTCTCAAACCCAGATTCACTAAGAGAATTGAGAAGATTTTTTATTTTACATATAATATTGTCTTCCGGATAACGTAAAATATTTGACCTAATTTTAGTTAGAGCACTTAGCGAATCAGTACATAATAAGGCTCGATGAATGTTGAGAACCTGGATTTGATTTAGCGCTTGTTCAATTGCAAAGCATTCGGCTGTAAATATGGAAGCTTCTTTCGGTAATTTATAAGTGAGATTGATGTTGAATTCTGGACTATATATAGATGCTCCACATCTTTTATTTTCAAATTTGGAACCATCCGTGAAAAGGATGGAAAATCCAGGGAATTTCGAAGCCACTATGCTTTTAAAACAATCATCCACATTTTGAAATTTATTTGGGGAAGATAAAATATTCTTCCGAAAGACTGATGTTATTGTGTTCGGCATAAAAGTGATTGCTTTAAATGGAATATTGTATATAGGAAGATTGGGAACTTCTTGAAGATATTGGAGGGAAGATGATAGAGAATTATAGAGATGAAAACTTTTAATTAAGAGAGGAAAACATTGTTTTTCTCTCAATCTTTTGTTAGAATTCAAATTAACACTTAACCTATTAAGACTTTGTTTAATAGGATGATGTGATAACGATAAAGCCTTGAAAATATATTTATTGGCAAGGAATTGCCTTCTGAAATATAATGGAGGCTCCACACATTCCACCTGCAGCGCATTAATTGGAGAAGACTTCATAGCTCCAATAATCATTCGGAGGGCTTTTGATTGAATTCTTTCCATTTTCTTATCTAGATATTTAGGGAGTGGGTCAAAAAGGAATGAGCCATAATCCAAGTGGCTCCGAACTAAGGAATTATACGTTAATTTAAGAGTGGTAGGATGAGATCCCCACCATACTCTGGAAACTGCTCGCATCATATTAAGTCCCTTTTCACACTTTGTAGAAATTATCTGAATGTGTGGAAGCCAGGAAAGTTTATGGTTCAAAAGAAGACCAAGGAATTTGATTTGAGTAGCGGTTTGTAGAGGCACATTATCAAAAGAAATTGAGAATTGGGGAATTTTTCTTTTGCGCGTGAAAGCCAGGACCCTTGTTTTAGATGCCGCCAGATTCATCCCATTTATTGACAACCAGCTTTTAATATATTGTAAAGCTAAATTCATTTCCTTAGCTGCAAGAATAATATTTTTATGTAACAAATATATAAGGATATCATCCGCAAAGTAAAGACGCTTGATAGAAAAAGGAATTACTGAGTCTAGGTCGCTTATATAAATATTAAACAACAGAGGACTAATAACAGAACCCTGGGGCAAACCTCTCCATAGTTTGCGCCTTAAGCATTTAGAGGAAGACTCAATAATAATGGACCTATCTGAGAGCAAATTAATAATAAATTGGACTAATTTCGGGGGGATTTGTTTTTTAATTAGCTTTTCTTTCAAAACATTCAGTAAAACATCATCGTAAGCTGATGAAAGGTCAAGGAATGTGGCCAATGTATAAGAATTTAGAGATTGGGAAACTCGGATATCAGTTGTGAACAAACTTAAATTATCCATTGTAGATTTCTTTTTCCGAAAACCATACTGATTTGGTGAGATAATATCTTGACTTTCAACAAACCACTCTAATCTGTTCTTCATCAAACGCTCCGCTACTTTCATCAAACATGATGAAAGAGCAATAGGCCGATAAGACGAAATTTCAGATGGATTTTTTCCAGGTTTTAAAATGGGAATGATTTTTTGAGTTTTCCAATCATCCGGAATTAGTCCTGTTTCAAACATATTATTAATAAGAGATAAGAAATATTCAACCGCCATATCAGAAAATGATTTAATGAAACTATTAAGTATTCTATCGGGACCCGGAGCAGAGTCAGAAAGGGTTCTTATTACTAGTTTCATCTCATCAATGGAGAAAGGAGCATCTAGCCAGTTAGAGTGAGATGGATATGGCTTAATAGAAGGCATTTCTTCACATCCGGCCACTGATGGGGGGGCTATTTTATCCGCAAATCCTATAAGAATTTCTTCTGATATATGCTTGGTTCTCGGCGGAGAATACGATGATCCGAATTTTTTTAAGCTAGACCAAACTGAAGATTGGGGAGTTTCCGGAGACAGGTTCTCACAGAACTTCCGCCATCCAGCGCGTTTTTTATTTTTCAAAATTCGTTTGGTTTCTGCCTGGGCTTTTTTAACTGATAAAAAATTTTCTAGTGACATACACTTACGAAAAGAGGAAATTGCTTTTTTACGAGAGTTGACGGAGCGAGTGCATTCCTCGTCCCACCACGGAGTAGAGTGTTTTATTTTAATGTTCGCATTGCGTTTCGGGATGGATTTTTCTGCTGCATTTATAACCATAGAGGGAAACGTCTCACATTGCAATCTGATGTCTCCCGGGGACGATTTTTTTTTAAAATTAATAAGGTTATCTAGTTCAGAAGAGAAGGTGCACCAATTCGCATCATTTATTCTAAATTTGAGAATATTTTTAACTGGTGGAGGATAAGTGTTAGATTGATGTTGGAATCGGATTATAATTGGAAAATGATCACTAGAGAGGGGATCGTTTAGGATGTCCCAAGAGCATTTAGATGCTAACGAATATGAACAAAGAGATAAATCAACAGCACTTTTCCGTTGATGAGGGGGGGTGAATCTGGTTGGAGATCCGTCATTTAAAAAACATAAGTTATGGGTATCAATAAAATCTAAAAGATTGCGGCCAGAACGATTTGTTATTTTGCTACCCCAAGAAGGGGAATGTGCATTAACATCTCCAAGGATCATAAAAGGGGAACAAATCTGGGTTAAGATTGGTGCCCATTCATTTTCAATAAAAGTGGTAGAGGGAGGAATATATATTGATAATATTGTGATATCAGATAAGACAGCTGCTATTATCTGAATATCGTCGGAGGGAGTATGTATATTAATTTGTTTAAACGGGATAGAATTATGGATTATCAGAGCCGTGCCGCCTTTACCATCCGGTCTGTCGTGTCTGAGACAATAATAACCCGGAATTCTTAAGTGAAAGGAGGGTTTTAACCACGTTTCAGAAATGGCGGCCACTGAAACGTCGTGTTCGTCGAGTAATTGAATTAGGTCAGATTTGTTAGCGAAGAGGCTTCTACTGTTCCACTGAAGAATTTTGTTCAGTTTCGAAGTCATTGGGGAGGCAAGATAATAAAGATTTAATGTAATCGGCAGCGTTGGACGGTACAGTATTGTAGTTTGTAAGGATAGAAATTAAAAGGGTAATTAAAGTTTGTATAAAAGAATTATTATTCAATATTTCGGGGAGAGCAGGAGGGGATGTATTATTATTAATGGCACACCCATTGGGGGTCCGAGATTTGGCATTCCCATTCGGGCTGGTCAAAATATTATTCAATTGTTTTTTATCAAGGTAAGGAGTATATTTTGGGTTGGGTTTGACTGGCTTGAGAATGGTTTCTCTGTGAGAAGATGACGTTGAATTTAAAAAGGTGGTTGATTGGAAAGGAGCTGAGGACGATGTCATCTCTGCGAATGATTTTTTAACTTTGAGGCCTGGAAGTACGAAATGTTGTCGGTAGCCATTTTATGTTTTATGTTCCTCTGTCTTGTCAATTCCGGACAGACTAGACTGACCGCGGTATGTGCACCCGAACAGTTAATGCAAATGGGATCATTGGAAGATTTTGGACATTGATCAAATGGGTGACCTTCTCCGCAAAAGTAACAACGTGGAGGGGAGCGGCATACGGATTTTGTATGTCCAAACCGGCAGCAATTGAAGCATTGAACAGTTGGAAATTTATAAACTTCGACGGGAAGCGAGGTATAATAAATAAACACACGAGACAGAAGGGATTGTCCCTCAAATGTAACAACAACAGATTGGGAAGGTTTCCATAAGTAGAATCCTTGTAGTTCAGTCGACGTGCTTTTATTACTTTCGGGGTTCCTTGGGAATTATTCAAAGCATCAACAATTTCAGCCTCTGGGATCTCCGTGGGAATTCCTCGAACAAGACCCATTCTCGTAAGGTTAAATGACGGGATGAACGATTTATATTTATGGTTTGAGAGCGAGTCAATTTTTTTTACAAATCCATTTGTATTAAACTCGATAGATAATTTATATCGCCCTTCCGGTTTAATTGAACCGTTAACAATACCAAGGTTATTATTTTTTGAGTCGAATAAGAATTTTCCAAAATCTAAAGGATGAATAAGTTTTCTTTGTTCAGTTCTCTGAACAATTACGATAAAAGGACCGGAAGCGGAAGCATGATAAAGTAAGTCAGTACTTTTTGTATTATCGCTAGCTAAAGTACTTGTCTGGGTGTTACTATTGGGGTTAAGGTCGTTAGAGGTCGAGGTTTGTTGAATCGGCGGTATAGATTTAACTTTCGATGGGATGTAAAGGCTATGCGATGGTCGTCGTTTACGAGATGGAAGCGTAATAGAAGCCTGGCTAGTGTTAGATTCCGAATCAGAAAAATCTAATATCGATCCTGGGTCGGGAGGTCTATCTTCGTCTTCCTCCATTATATAAAAAAAAAACTTAACTTTTAAAAATTAAACTGAAAAAATAATACGCAGTCTATTTCATTGACTGTACAAACAAAAACGGATTAGCCGTAAGTAGGAATGCAAACAAATAAGTATACGATAAACAGAATTAAATAAAATGTAACAATAATCTCTTATCTGTATGAGGCACGGGAACGGGCGAACGGCACTAAGCAATAGGTAAGGTACACACAACCACTGTTGACCGCGGCTCGAATCGGACTCCTAAGATTTCCTTACAGCCTATAATGACAATTCAAATAATAATTATAAAAATCATTCTTAGGAAACCACACGACTTCCCTACTTTAGAGATATTTCGGGAATTTAATGTACCATCTATCACAGAATTGTGTAAGAGAAACGCATTATATCAAATCTATAAAGAATATTTTATCAAAAAAACTCACCCCTCGGATAGAATAAGCAATAGATATAAAACTAATGGCTTTATAGCTTTATGGCTATGCTTAGAACGACCACGGCTCAACACCACTATTTATATTTAGGTGTGAGTTGGTACAATTGGTTGGACGGCCTCCGTGGTCCCGAGGCAAGACTCTCGACTCACAATCCGAAGGTCGCGGGTTCGAACCCGGCGTGCGCAAATAAATTTTATTTGATTAATTTGTGTCATTTCACAATTTATTCATTTAAAATAATATATGATGTATTTGCGGCACGTTCCAGAGTGGAAGATACTAATAGTATCGCCCTGGTGTAAGACCACCATTCAGAATTGAAACGTTGCTTGAAATGGCTTTAGCCGTGTTTAGTGACCAGATCTGAATAGCCAGGTACTTCCCCACCTACCTCTTCCCTATCTCCTTCCCCCCCCCACTACCTTCAGCCTCACAACATACCCCAATTGGGGATGCCATAGTCTCACTGGCTCCAGACGGGAGCAGTTGGGACTCTTGTGCGGTATTTCATGTAAAAAAAAATATATATATATTATTATCCAAAAACATAAGGAGCGTAACAGAAATATTGAAATATAAACAATTTAAAAAGCAAATTAAGTCCTTGAAGTTGGACAATCTGTAATATCTAATAAAAAAATGTATTATATATATATTTCTATAAGTCTTTGATCATTGTGTACATACTTATTAGAACATTATTTTTTTGCATGTAAATAAATACTCCTCCCATAAACACGAGCTAGAGCTCAACTTATGGCGTAGTAGAATCATAGAATGATTTTTTATGTAAACCAAAGTAATAATTTTGTAAAGTGTATGTTCAAGAGTTGAAATAAAATAAATAAATAAAATTATTTAAATATTTTACATTAAAACATGATAATCTAAATACTTTAATAATTTTTTTTAAATAAATTACGAACTTTGGAAATTTTGAAACCTTAAAAAATGGTAAGGCGTAGTAAGAACACTAGCCAAATGAAGTGAAGAACCATAATGCACCTCGTAATAACATCAACTGTCAGATACAAACAAAATACAGAGTGTAAGTTATGTTTGAACCTTGTAAAATAAATGATTAGTTAATATTCTTGATGTAAGAACTTCTTCATACACGTATCTACGATAAGTAAAATTTACAAAATTTTAAGAAACCCCCGACACAAAAAAGAGTTGATAACCTTGAAATGCCTGAACAGATTTTCATGAATTGTAGCTAAGAACCATCTCGATTACATCAACTTTCAACAAAAAAACTGCATCATAATCGGTCCATTCGTTTAGGAGCTACGATGCCACAGACAGACAGACAGACAGACACACAGACACGTAAAACTTATAACACCGCTCCTTGGGTCGGGGGTTAAAAATACAACAAGATGCCTCGTATACTCATAAGTATATCGATTTTGGTTGTACGGTCGTGTCTCCTCTGCATACTTACTAGAAGAAATACTTTTTCAGGGATCAATTGTGCGAGGGATCAACTGTCCGCAGGAACAAAGGTATCAGAGGGACCTTCAGTTAGCACACACCTTCTTGATGACAGTCTCACCAACTGCAACTAGTGTGGAAGCAGAGAGAGCAGAGGCTGCGGTGCACTAAAATCCATGGCGTCACATATGGGTGACAGGACTCTCCATAATCTAAGTTGTTTATAATTTTTCTTTCTCGGAATCTTTTAAAATATAATTCTTATTATCTCACCTTTTCAATATTTTTTTATGATATTACTATAACCAAAGATGATTGATATGAAAAGTTCTCCTCAATGATATACTATGTCATTTTTTTAATGTCCTTTTCTAATTATGTACTAGAAAGAAAGATCGTTGATACAAAATGATAAAAAGTGTTGACATTATGTCAATTTAAACGCCCTTTAATAAAATCCTGTAGGATCCCGATTTGAAAAATTGTACGAGATTTGAAAACCCTACTAATAACAAGAACAATAAAAGGAAGGGGTTGGATTTGGACAAAATAACTTAAGTCTGGAGAAATAAAATCTTTCACTTTATTTTTAATTTAAAACAAACTGGTTCATTACAATAATAGTGTTACAACTAGAATACATATTACTTTTGTGCAAAATTTATTAAAATTTCTTATTTTTATTGTACATCGCTCAAATAATCGCTAAATTAAAATTTTCACGTAAATAACAAGTATTCATAATGACATTAATATCAGAATTTAAAAATAACGTAATAATAAATCAATTATTATTTGTTAGGAGGACAAAAGTTAGGAAGAATTAGATTGCCCTATTTACTAAATAAAATTCTACACTGTTGTGATATGGTCTAATTCTCTAAATGATCTTTCACCATGCCATTGCGATACTAACAGTATCTGCCGCTCTACTGGCACAAAATGATCGAGGTTTACATTTATTGATAAACAATACATTATTTTTATTATTTACAAACTACAAAACAATAAAGACTTCCAAACAAGACAGAAAGAAACATCTAACTAAATAAATGAACAAAATAAAAATATAAAATAGTTATCTTTATAAAGGAATCCAAATTCATGGCTTAGTTCATAGTGACATTAAAAATGTACCGAAATTCAGAAAATTAGAATAAAAATGTAAAAATTACTCAATAAACCCAAATTTTAATTATACACGGTTTCCGGAAACTCAGCGGGAAACTGGAGAATCTACATCACATTTGGAATCGATTTTTTGGTATAACTTTTTTGATTTGAGCTTTCGTTTTCGAGTAAATTGAGTCGGAAGTTGATATTTTTATTGGTCAAATTATTGTAAATTATTAGTGACGATCACAGTGCTTAAGTAATAAAAAGCATTATTTTGAAATCTCCCATCATTAAAAATAAAATAGTCGGCTGCTCAAAGGTTAAATCACAGCTGACTGTTATGTTATGTTAAGTATGTTCACGCATTCTTTTTCCTCGGTTCAATAAACACGAGAGAACAGACGAACTATAGTGTACAAGAAATGTCACCGCTCCGCACCGTACTGAATAGGGGATCCCTGGATTTTTTTACGGCAGATTAGTTTAGTTTACGCCGGTTCACTGTTGACATCTTTTATTTAAACAATCCTTTCGTTAATTGTAAACTTTAAATCAAAGTGTGTGTTTGTGAATTACTTTTGTGTTATTTTCATATTTCAACAATAGTGCTTGATTTATTATTGTGGAATATTCCACGCAGAATATTATGATTTGTTAAATGTGTTTTTTGTGATGTAGTTTTTGGAATGGAAACGGAACATTGCTACATAATGTAAGTGGGTACCTATCTGTGCTATCAATTTATCTCACAAGATTTGTTCAAATGGGTCCAGTATGAAGTCAAATAGCGAGTATTATTGAGCGAGTTCGTATTAGTTTCAAGTAATTACCTATTGGCCGCTGCCCTTTGCAAAATGGTGGGCTGCTACGCAACAAAGTAAATACGCTAATTAACTATATTTAATGCTTAAAAGAAGTCGGTTCCTCACTGCGGTTTTCGTCGGTTCCTCACTGCGGTTTTCGTATGAAAAAGCTGAGGATTCGGCATCGGGATGTACTCCAAGTCTTACGAGGGCTTGATGTTAATAAAGCTAGTGGGCCTGACGGAATACCTGCCCTGGTATTGAAGAGGTGCGCTGCAGAAATAGCTCCAATTTTGACGAAGCTTTTCAAAATGTCCCTGAAGTCTGGGTCTGTGCCCTCTGGTTGGAAAAAAGCGATCATTCACCCTATTCCAAAGAAAGGTGACCGCTCTAACCCGGCCAACTACCGCCCCATAGCGATCACATCTGTTCTGTCAAAAGTGATGGAACGTGTGGTCAACGACAAACTACTCACATACCTCGAGAAGAACAAAATTATTAACGACCGTCAATACGGATTCCGGCGGAACCGCTCGTGCGGTGATCTTCTCGCGTATGTGACACATGTTTGGGGGCGGTGCCTGGAACGCTTTGGTGAGACCCAAACCGTTGCACTGGATATTTTCAAGGCCTTTGACCGGGTTTGGCACCGAGGGCTTGTCAACAAACTGCCTTCTTAGGGACTTCCCGCTTCCTTGTGTACGTGGATTGCCGACTTTTTGAGGGAGAGGTCGATTCAGGCGGTTGCTGATGGTTTCACCTCTTCCTCGCATTCGATAAATGCTGGCGTCCCACAGGGATCGGTTCTGTCTCCGACTTTGTTTCTGTTGCACATCAATGACCTCTTGACATGTGCACCGATTCATTGTTACGCGGATGACAGTACAGTCCATGATAGCTTTTTGTTTGACAAGCCTCCAAAGGGCTCACAAATCCCAATGGCTCGGAGGGCTTTGAAACAAAGAATGGACGGTTACCTCGAGAGTGTTTTCTCTTGGGGTAAGAATAACCTCGTCGAATTTAATGTTTCAAAGACCCAATCATGTCTGATTACGTCTAAAAGGGATCGGAATGATAATCTAGTCTCCTTCAACGGAAGCAATCTCCCGAACAGGCCTTCCATTGATATGCTTGGTGTAACTCTAAGTGACCAGCTCAGGTACGGGGGCTCCATCGAGGCCAGAGTTAAGTTAGCCTCTCAGAAACTGGGCGTACTGTACAGGGCCCGCAGATATTTTAATAGTACACAACTGCTAACCCTGTACAAATCGCAAGTGCGCCCCACGGTTGAATTTGGCAGCCACCTCTGGTCTGGAGTCCCAAAATACCTGAAAAAAACCCTCGACTCTGTGCAGAAACGGGCGGTCCGTTTGATAGATTCTCCTAACTTAACAAATGGACTGCAATCTTTAGAGCACAGGCGTCAGGTGGGAATGCTGTCCTTGTTCTACCGGTATTACAATGGAAGATGCTCCGAGGAACTAGCGTCACTGATCCCCTCGGCACCGGTCCATAGTCGGGAAACACGCCAAACACGCGCTCAACATTTGTACACGGTTGACATTAGTCACATGAGAACGGGTCGTTTCTACGACTCGTTCTTGAGTTCAACAGCCCGGCTGTGGAACGATTTGCCGGCTTCTGTGTTTCCTCCCTCCTACAATATGGGTCTCTTCAAGACCCATGTTCACTCCTTCCTCTCCTCAACAGCACCCTCCACACAGCATCTTCAAAGATGACATAGGCCCTGAGGGAAATAATTTCCCTCAGGGCCTCCTGTGTGGAGTTAATATAAAAAAAAAAAAAAAAAAAGTGAAATTTTAGAAGAGGTGGAAGAATAAATTAGGAATGTGAAAATAAACAAACTCTGGACAGGAAAAGAGATTAACAGTAGCATAAATAAATAATTTTAGAGTTGCATCTTTGCTCCAATGTCAAAATATTTCCACTTTAAAAATGCCGAAAATTTTTAATTTTTAAAATTTTAATTGTAAAAATGCTTAAATTGAAAATCTTTATGTTTATTTGGGTTCTCTATATGATTTGGATTCACCAGTTTTCCGCTTGTACTACGAGTTTTCGGACACCTTGTATACAAAAAGGATCTGATAGATGTAAAAAATAAATTAAGTTTAAAAAAAGTGCAGCAAATTCATAATTAATAATTCCCCTCGGGGTGTTCCCTAATTTCTAATGTAGAAAAACTAAAAAACATTCCTATATCTACAATTATTGATTTGTTTCTGTAAATTTTTGACAAATGATATCACTTTTGTGTGAACATTGAACAATCCAGTTACAATAACTCAGAACACAGAATAGTGTCCTACATAAAAATACAAAAACTCATTAAAGGGTACATAATCAAACATAGGTACTTATTGAGGTTGTCTGTGATGTCTGTTACTGCGTGAAATATGATTCGATAAACTCAAATTTGCTTTGAATTTAAGTGTCATTTCCAAAATAGACAATGCTTGTTATGAAGAATTCAGTACTATAGGAGATTTAAAGTATCTGATCAAAGTAGGTATAATATTTTAACAGAATAATATTGTTTTAATTAATTTAATAAATTAAATTGCCGGCAACCCGGAAATTTACTAGATAAAATATTCTTTTAATGCTAAGAAGTTACTCGCCTCACTAGACGATGTCTGTTCTGAGACGGGTAATGTTACAAAAAATGTTAAATATTATTAAAAATTAAAAAAGAGTATTTAAAATTTACATAAAATAAACATGAAAATACAAAGTGTAAAAATGAGACAAAAGTATATAAATATCTCTCCAAACGATTAATATGTATACATCTTTATTAATACTATATTTTACTTGACAAATGGAACTGATTGGACAAATATTTTTAATATCCCACGATTTTTCACGACCTCAGAGCCACATCACACTCTCCACCCAGGGGATGTAGGAGGTCAGGCGGACAGAGGGAAGTTAGGGCCACACCACACTCTCCACCCAGGTGATGTAGGAGGTTAGGCGGACAGAGGAAAGTTAGGGCCACACCACACTCTCCACCCAGGGGATGTAGGAGGTCAGGCGGACAGAGGGAAGTTAGGGCCACACCATACTCTCCACCCAGGGGATGTAAGAGGTCAGGCGGACAGAGGGAAGTTAGGGCCACACCACACTTTCCACCCAGGGGATGCAGGAGGTCAGGTGGACAGAGGAAAGTTAGGGCCATACCACACTCTCCACCCAGGGGATGTAGGAGGTCAGATGGGCAGAGGGAGCTCAGGGCCACCTCACACTCTCCATCCAGAGGATGTAGGAGGTCAGGTAGATAGAGGGAGCTCAGGGCCACACCACACTCTCCACCCAGGGGACAGGAGGTCAGACGGGCAGAGGGAACTCAGGACCACTCTCCACCCAGGGATGTAGGAAGACAGGCGGAAAGAGGGAGCTCAGGGCCACACCACACTCTCCACCCAGGGGATGTAGGAGGACAGGTGGACAGAGGGATCTCAAGGCCACACCACACTCTCCACCCAGGGTACGAAGGAGGACACGCGGAGGTAGAGTTCCTTACAGGTAGAACCCTCTGTCGTGTCATTCAAGACGAGCCCCACCAGCAGCTGTGTGCACCCATCAGCCACCCTGTGCCCATTGCTGGCCGTGAGGAAGTGCTGCGGGAGGCCCTGTAATGCGCACATTAGAGTCAGTCAATGCGGAAAGTAAGCAATGGCTATGTGCAGTGTGCAGCTCTTGGCTGCATGGCACAAGAGCCCTTGTCATAGCCATGGGACTACACCAATACACAAACTAGCCATCAAATAACCATCTACTAAGGGACAGGTGTTTCTATCATCTTAGGATGGGTTGTTTCAAAAAATTTGACGAATTCGTCAAATATTTGACGTTAACTTTCACGTTCTGTGGAAGTTCTATTCAAGTTCTGTGATGATTTCAGTTTTGTGAAGCAGCTGGCCTATGATGATAAAAAAACAGAACTCGAAAAGAACTTACACAGAACCTGAAAATTAACTTCAAATATTTGATGAACTCATCAAATTTTTTGAAACAACCCGTCCTTAGCGTCTGTTAGTGATGTTGTTAGACGTGACGGTTAAACCAACTAGGCCTTTTTACACTATTTTACATCAATCAATCATTACAAATTACAAACTTCACTTTAATAAATTCATGTGTGCATTTGATAAAACAAAGGTTTTATTAAAAATATATAAACACAAAGAAAATATCACAATATGAAACTATTTATTTTAATATGGTACCGATAAATCAAAATAAAACGACCCTCGCTTTTGTAATGGCGTTTTTATCGTGGTTATATTTCGGGGTAAGAGGGGACTACAGGTGGGTGTCCGAAACTAATAAAATCGGTGTGCACAAATATATTCAAATGTACGCCCTTTTTAAAATAGGTTAGATGTAAAAAATAAATAAATTCTAATACATGGCGTTCAGAAAGTAGTACAAACGGGACACTTGTAAATCCACATCAGATAAATAGAGGCACCAAACTAAATACTATTTCTCAGTTTGAGCATTTAACTATATTTTTTTCGGCAACTGAAGGGTTATAAAACTTTAGGAGCCGGGTCTACGTTTCAATGCATTTTAAAACAGCTGGTGTTAACCCCCTGGTGACCGATTTTTTTTAAATTTTACCCGAAAGATTCAATCTTTGGAGTTTGAAAAATGAAAAACGAAATGAAGAAATGTGGTTCCATAAAATCAATTCAAAAGTGATGTAGATCACAAATTTCCCGGTTGTACCACGATTTTCCGGACTCCCTGTAAAAAATAGTAGATACCTTCCTAGTGAAAACATTCATTAACGTTACAATTAAAAACTAAATTTACTAATAGTGAATTTCCGTCATTAAAAAAAGATTTGAACATTTTTCTTTACGTGAATATCGCACGAGTCCCAATTGATTCCTGGCATCCCCAATTGTGATGTTGTGAAGCTGAAGGTAGTTGGAAGGGGAAAGAGATAAGGAGAGGAAGGTGGGGGAGTACCTTGCAATTCAGATCTAGTCACCAAACACGGCAAAAGCCTTTCAAGGAACGTTTTAATTCATAATGGTGGTCTTAAACCAGGGCGATACTGAGAATGTATTTCACTCTTCAATACTTTGTATATATCTTTATTATTTGAAAGGCGGGTATGGGTACCGCTGCCACAGAAACCATTTATTGGATGACCAATGATGTGACCAATGACCTGCCGTAGGTCACCCAAGGTGGTTCGCTGTGTTTGGTGACTTAGCAGGGGTTTCCGGATTCACGGGGTGAGGTTTGTCTAGGCATGGCGGCAAAAGCGTTTACCAGGAGCGACTGGTTGAGGGAGACCATTTTATGTCTCCAGCCGGACTCTTTTGGTCCTTGTACCGCAGTGGGAGGGATGGATTCATAACCCTGTTGCTCGTGGACACACTGAACCCCAGATACCCACCCACCCCTCTAATCTTGTCCCTTCACAGAATTTCCTCTCTTTCCTTTCCATAAAAAGACCCTCCACACAGCATCCCCAAAGATGACACAGACCCTGAGAGAAACTGTAATCCTCAGGGCCTTCTGTGTGGAGCTAATGTAAAAAAAAAGAAAAAGTTAATCAAATTAAATTTAATTTAATGAACACGTGACATCCGGATTGCTAGTCAAGAGCAACTATTGCAACTAAATGATCAAATACAACAAGATATCGTTAAACAATTTATGTTATTAGAAAGGTAATGCGAAATAGTATTATTTTGTTTTAAGTATTTAATTTAATAAGAAATGGGAATTATTGGGATATTGAAATAGAATAAATGAATGATTTAACAAAATACAGAATATACCCATCGAGCAGTGCATTGAATTAATTAATAGTTGCGCCATTGTTACTTACACAGAAATCCACTTCACTGGTGGTGGCACACAGGTGACTGCCCGGAGAAAACTCTCTGCTACACAATTCTTCTGTCAGGAGGGTCGCTGAGTCCTGTAACAATATATACACAGGAACAATAACAACTAATTATTATAGGTATTATGAGTTTAATTTTGTACCTAAGACATGCTGGAGGACAAACATTACATTCATACATACAAAACATGCTTTAAGTACGAACACCGCACAAGGGTCCCAACTGTTCAAAGCCAGGGGGACTATAACAATAAAAGTTTTTGAAAGCAATCGGAAACTTTTTTTTAAAATTCCATACAGAAGGCCTGAGGAAAATATTTCCCCTCAGGGCCTTAATCATCTTTGAGGATGCTGTGTGGAGGGTTTTTGAGGAAAGGAAAGAGAAGAAATTCTAGGAAGGACAAGGATATTAGGGGTGGGTAGGAATCTGGGGGTCAGTGTGTGCAGGAGTGACAGACGGATGAATCAATCCTCCCACTGCAGTGAAAGGCGATTTTCCAAGTGATTACGGCTGGAAAAGTCAAAGGGGCTCCCTCAACCGTTCTCTCCCGATCTGGCCTGCCTTGCAGCTAATTGGCAAACGCTTCCACCGCAAGTGAAAAACCTCATCCCGTGAACCCGGGCACCCCTGCTAAGACCCCAAATGAAGCGAAACACACGGGTGAACTATGGCCGAGGTATTGATTATCCAATAAATGGTTCCCGGGGCGGCGGTACCCATATTCATTTTTTTCAGGGCTTCACAGGTGGGACACTTCAACACCTTATTTCAGTATTTGAGTACCTCATTCAATTTGGGAGGCTGGAATGGGTACCGCCGCCCGGGGAACCTTTATTGAATAATCAACACTTCTGCCATAGGTCACCCCAAGTGGTTCGCTACGTTTGGTGATTTAGCAGGGGTGCCCGGGTTCACGGGGTGAGGTTTGTCTAGGTCTTGGAGGCGGATGACCAGGACACACTGAACCCCAGATTCCTACCCACACCTTAAACTCTTTTCTTTCCCAGAACTCTCCTCTCTTCCTTTTCCTTAAAAAAATACCCTCCACACAGCATTCCCAAAGATGACATAGGCCCTGAGGGAAATTATTTTTCTCAGGGCCTCCTGTGTGGAGCTGTGGAGAAAAAAACTCATTCTGAAATGGTGTCCTACCCAACACTTATCACTAATCACTAGATTCATATTTCATTCAGCAAATAGCTCGGAGTGGACAGGAAATTTTATAATATTGAACCAATGATGGTAAACTCACCTTATTACCCAACCAGTCCCACCTAGAGAGTGTCAGTCCTCCCACAGAGTCCTGCGCCGTGTGCAGACAGACAGGGCGATACCTCCTTCTGAAGCGGATCCTGAAACACCACCACAGAGTTACCCTACCATTACCATACCCATCGACAAACTGCTTAAAAGTAGTTTATTGGGACTTTTCTTTTTTCTGCATATTTTATTTTTTTGTTGTAATATTTTATTACTTTGTATTTATAATAAATGAACAAAAGAAAAAAAAAATTATATTATTTAATAAAGGTAGTTAGGTAGGTAGGTCACTACTGCCCGGAGCCAGGGGAACTATGGCATCCGCTATTTGCGATATATTATGAAGGGATTGAGGGAGGGGAAATAGTTGTAGAGGAAGGTGGAGTTGTAACTGATTTTTTTTTTACATTTACTCCCCACAGGAGGCCCTGAGGAAAATAATTTCTTCAGGGCCTATGTCATCTGATATGCTGTGTGGTCTTGAAGAGACCCGTGTTCTAGAAAGGAGGAAACATGGAGGCCAGTAAATTGTTCCAGAGCCGAGCTGTTGAACACAAGAACAAGTGAAGAAGCGACCCGTTCTCAAGTGACAAATGTCAACCGCGTTCATGTGTTGGGCACGCGTTTAGCGTGTTTCTCGACTATGCACCGGTGCCGAAGGGATCAATGACGCTAGGTCCTTGGAGCGTCTTCCATTGAAATACCGGTAGAACATGGATAGCTTTCCCACCCGATGCCTGTGCTCTAAAGATTTCAATCCGTTTTTTAAGTTAGG
The DNA here is from genome assembly GCA_936435175.1 of Glyphotaelius pellucidus. NCBI lineage: Eukaryota > Metazoa > Arthropoda > Insecta > Trichoptera > Limnephilidae > Glyphotaelius > Glyphotaelius pellucidus. The sequence goes on from OW386565.1 coordinate 1,860,784, forward strand.
ATAAGCTTTCAAACGGACTGCCCGTTTCTGCACAGAGTCGAGGGTTTTTTTTTCAGGTGTTTTGGGGCTCCAGACCAGAGGTGACTGCCAAATTCAACCGTGGAGCGCAATTGTGATTTTTACATTTGTGTACGATTAAAGTGTCTGCGGACACTGTACAGAACGCCCATTATTCCAGCTCAGTGCGGCTATTCATACCTGATCATCAACCAAGGCTAAAGCCATTTCAAATAATGTTTCTATTCTGAATAATTTTCTTTCCTATCTTAACAAATGGGTTGCAATCTTTAGAGCACAGGCGTCAGGTGGGAATGCTATATTTTTTGTGTAAACGACATATTTATTTAACCATTACATGGACAAATTATCTCTTACGCCGATGATACAGTGCTTATAATAAAAGAAAAAAACATGGGAAAATATTAATTTAAAAGCCATGGAAGACACTCAAAAAGTATGGTTTGACAATAACCTCCTATCGTGATAAAATATATATAGCAGTGATAAAATATATGGCATCCCTTTCGAAATAAACCAGTACTTTTTTTAAATGTACCATTTTTAAGATAAAAAAATAAAAAAAAGTAAAAAAAAAAGTTCTACCGGTATTTCAATGTAAGATGCTCCGAGGAAAAAGCGTCATTGATCCCCTCGGCACCGGTGGATAGTTGGGAAATACGCCAAACGCGCGCCCAACATATGTACACGATTGACATTTGTCACATGAAAACGGGTCGCTTCTTCGACTTGTTCTTGAGTTCAACAGCTCTCCTTTGGAACGGTTTGCCGGCCTCTGTGTTTCCTCCTTCCTACAAAATGGGTCTCTTTAAGACCATTGTTCATTCATTCCTCTCCTCAAAGACCCTCCACAGCATCTCAGATGACATAGGGCCTCCTGTGTGGAGAGGCATTACTGAGTAATGCTACTGCTCTGAAACGTTTTGTAAAATTAACATATTTTGGTAAATACAGGGTGTAGCAACACTTCCCGGAGGAGGAGTAAAAAATTTTAATGTCATTTGGTTGTCCGAAGATTTATTTTTCAATTAAAAATGACTACTATAAAATCTACTTTTTATACTCCAAATATGCTCAGGAATCGCTTCTTAAACTCCTTCGCTCCTTGCTGTTACACCCTGTATAGGCTTGTGTAATATTTATCAACCAAAAAAATGCTCACATCGAGTTTCAAACCCGCGAGCTCTACCACGGAGGTCATCAAATTAAGACGTAAATTGATAAGTAATTTGTTATTGATGTTTGATGCTTACGGCCTGTCCATCTCCACAAGAAGTAAATCATTAGTTCCTACAGTGGTCTCTGGGATGTAGTGGGGATGGCGCACTGTCCTGCTGACGGTGAACACCACCTCTGGAGGGGGGGTGATATTCCGAGCAGCCCCCCTGCAACCAATCAACATTCAATCAACAGAATTATTAACATTTTATTGGAATTAGTAACAGACCACGGTTTACACAACAATAATTTGCCCTTTGCAAAAACATTATTGTATTTTCAATAAGAAATTGTCATTAAAATGTTTAGTTAGTTTTGCGTTGTTTTATTTTTTTTTTTTTTTTACATGAACTCCACTGCCCTGAGGCCATAGGCCACTGCCATAGGCCCTGAGAAAAACAATTTCCCCCAGGGCCTATGCCATCTTTGGGGATGCTGTGTGGAGGGGTTTTTTAAGGAAAGGAAGGAGATGAGAGTTCAGGGAAGGAAAAGAGTTTAAGGGGTGGGTAGGAATCTGGGATTCAGTCTGTCCTGGTCATTCGCCTCCAAGACCTAGAAAAACCTCACCCCATGAACCCGGGCACCCCTGCTAAATCACCAAACGTAGCAAACACTTGGGGTGACCTATGGCAGAGGTGTTGGTTATCCAATAATGCATGATTTATATAGTCATCGATTATAACAACTTCCTCTCCTGCTTCGTCCCCAACTTTCTATTTTACTCTCATTAAATTGGGCCGTTGAAAAATATGAGACAACATTTTCTAAGGTTCATTAATTACTTACAAACATAACACTCTAATTGCAAATGTGAATATTATTTCATGATAACTTACTGAAGACAACTTAAATTAACAGAAATGTCTAACAGACAATTATTGTATTATTTAGATATTTTTTTTAATGTGAAAGCCGCAAAAGAGTCCCAACTGCTCCTATTTGGAACCCACTAAGAGAATATCACCCCGATTGGGGTATGTTGTGAGGCTGAAAGGCTGGAAAGGAGATGGGGAAGAGGAAGGTGGGGAAGTTCTTGCCTATTCAGATCTGGTCACCTAACTCTGCTTATGCTATTTCAAGCCATGTAACAATTCTGAATGGTGGGCACCAGGGCTTACACCAGGGCGATACTGAGAGTATCTTTCACTCTGGAACCAGTCTCAAACATACTCCATTTTATTTTTAAATTAATAAATCATAAAAAAACACAAATAATCTGCAATTTGGGAAGCGGGTATGGGTACCGCCGCACGGTGGTTCCCTTAGAACAATCTAGCTAGACAAAAAGATTTCAACGATGTTTTTATTTATGTACAAAAACATACTCACAACATAGAATCAGTCCATAGCATTATTTTCGTATCGATAAAAAAATTAAAACAATACGTGCTACACGTGGCAACGATGTAAACACGACACTTTGAATGTGCCAGTCGGCCTCCCTGCGGCCCATCTCTTTCGAGTGTACGCGCTGTTCGGTCGTTAGTGGTGTTATTGAAAATCGGAGAGAATTTATAAGAAGAGAAAAATCAAAGTTTATAGTATGTTCTTTCAAATTTATTTAAGTACAGGGTGGGGCAGAGAGGAGTTACTAGTTTCAAAAAATTAATGAAGGCCCCCCAGACCGAGTAAAGCGACAAGGTGGGTGCCGTTAGGTCGGGGAAATGATGCCGTTTTTTTATGATGTTTTGAAAATGATATCATCTGGCGTAGCGGCCTTAGCGAGCAATATTGAGCCTTTCAGCCACTCTTTTTTCATTATTCTTTATTCGTAAAAATATCATAGGTATACAGTTTTATAAGTTTTTCGACTACCACACTAGGCACATGCCCGTATTATGGTAGTCTAAGAATGTATATATAATTATTTAAATTTAATTATTGCTAGTTCGTTTTAATATATATTTAGTTATTTTCTCTATTTATTTAAGCTATTGTTCTGTATTCAGTTGGGTTTATGTATGATTAGTGTGTGGTACTGAGACACGGTTTGTATAAAGAAAAAAATAAATTTGAAGAAATGAATATAAAAGATACAGATGGTATGCATAAAGGTAAATATACATGGAAATAATGTATTACAATAGAAGAGAAAGTTTTTAAATCGTAGGTAGCGTAACATGGTAATATAATTTTACAGGTGACGGTCTGATTGACTGCGATTAATAAATAATAAGTGACTAAGGGCATGATACAGATATATAAACATGAATAAGTTTGAACATTGCAGATAAACAGAAGGAATAGAAAAAATATATGCAGTTGCTCCCATGCGGAGATCCTTATATATAAAAATATGGTACATAAAATATTAATCAGGTATTTCTAAAATAATGGTAAACTTGAGTAAGTTTGTCGATATGCATTTGTTTCCAAGTGTATGAAGGTGAGAACAGGTGCGTGTATGTGGTTGTTTATTCCAGAGTTATTGTTGCAGTAAAATATATTTTGTCTTGTTGGTCGATCGGTACCTTGGATTCGATGAGATGCAGGAGTTCACAACAGTTTAATTCAGAATACATAATTTTAAACAGAAGAGTTAAGTAATTTGATTTTCTTCTATTTTCTAGGGGACACAATTTAAGCTTATGTGGTAAAAGTACAGTTGATGTATTGAGTAGGAGTGTGTAATTTGAGGTTAATAAATTCTGTAATTATAATTCTAACAAGCTGCATACTAGTGATAGTTAAATGGTTTTATAACTACCAACGAATCGAAGTCTTTGATTGTTCTGATTATAAATCCCAGTGTCTTCACAATTTAAAGAAGTTGATGATAGAGCAAATTAAGTTAATTTAATGATGTCAGGCATTCTTTAAAATAGTTTCTTCCCTTTATAAATAACCAGTTCTGGAGACTTGTGATATAACGATCGTCAGTTTTCGAATTCCTGATATCAATACTCAGGGAATTGAACATTTTGGGGGCAATGTAAGAAAACTGCCGCTGAGCGAAGGCTGTTTTCGTTGGAGGAATTATGCATTTAAGTTGGGATGAGTACCTGGTGTGAATTTTTTGTTGTGTCTTTTCCATCAAATCCTTTTTCCATATGTATATGAGAATCGTCTTTATGTATAATTGTCGAATGTCTAATACTGTGAATTTTTTAAAAAGTGGTTCTGATGGGTGCGATGGTTTACATTTGAATATTATCCTAAGCAAAAGTTTTTGTATCAAGACCATGGGATGAAGAATTGATATTGCACAACCTCCCCATCCTACAATACCGTATGTAGCAATTGATTGAAAAAGTGCAAAGTAAACACATCTTAGTGTTTGTAGGTTAAGGATAGATCTGAGAGAGTAGAAGATGTAACATAATTTACGAAGCCTTTTTGTTGTACAATTGATGTGTGCCTCCCAACGCATTTGATCGTCAATAATAACCCCTAAGTATTTAATTTCATTTGATGTTTTAAGATAATCGCATGAGCAATTTTTGTGAAGTGATGTCGGCGTGTTAGGATTCTGTGAACATGAATGTATGGTAAGCTTATGGCAGTTTTGGAGGAGATTTGATTTTCGTATGGAGAAAAGTAGGTATTTTGTTTTATCTATATTAAGAGTGAGAAGGTTAGAATCTAACCAGTTTTTTACTACGTTCATGCCATAATTTGCTTTCTCAAAGGTTGAACTCAAATTTTCGTCTTCAAATACGATAACTGTGTCATCAGCGAAAGATATAATAGTACCACCAGTATTCAGATTGCATAACGTGTTTATGTATATTAGAAAAAGAAGTGGGCCTAATACACTGCCTTGGGGCACGCCATATGTGATAGGTAAACTTGTACTTCTATACTTTTTAGCAGAGTTGATAATTGTTGATTGGGACCTGTTTGTTAGATAGCTTTCAAACCATTTAAGGGGAATATCTTTTATTCCTATCTGCAGGAGTTTTTTTAGAAGTATGCGGTGAGATACAGTATCAAAGGCTTTAGCTAGATCCAAGAAAACAGCGAGGGGTTTGCGACTTTTATCAAGGCTGTCAGAAATTAATTTAGTGAAATTTGCAATTGCATCTGAGGCACTATGACCTTTGCGGAAGCCGTATTGATTTTTCGACAGGATTTTATTGTCTTCGAGAAACTTGTAAAGTCTTCGTTTAACTGTTATTTCAATTATTTTTGAAATCGGACTCAGCAAGGATATTGGTCTGTAGTTATTCACAGAGGATCTGTCCCCGGATTTAAAGACAGGAATAATAGTTGAATGTTTTAGAGTGCTTGGGAAAAGGCCAGTTCGAAAACTTAGATTTGTGATATGTGCAAGGGGCTTAGTGATGATTGTTTTGAGGTGTTTAATTAGTTTAGTTGATATATTGTCAATTCCCGTAGAGCGTGTATTTTTGAGTGAGGTGATGATTTCAGCAATTTCTTGCTCTGTTGTTAGAGTGAGATAAAAAGGTTTACAACTCAGATTATCGAGATAGATATTATTTGCAAGGCTATCTTCAGATATTCTGTTTCTATTTAGGATTTTAGTTGCTAGGTCTGTTCCGATTGTAGAGAAGAATTGGTTGAAATGATTTGATATGGTTTCTGGGTTTTCATTTGCATTTAACGTTTTATCTGCGATGGTGATCTTGTTTATGGGTGAGGTCAGTTTTTCTGTATAGCATATCTCTTTGACAATATTCCAGATTTGTTTATTATCACTAGCAGCTTCATCTATCTGTTTCCTATAATACTCTTCTCTGGCCGTACAGGCTATTTTTTTACAAGTATTCCTGTATCGTTTATAGAATAAGAGAGATTCGTAGTCTGTAGGATTATTTTTACAATATTTGTGAAGTTTGTCCCGCTTACGTATACAGTGTAAAATGCCATTTGTTATCCAAGGTTTTAGTTTAGTTTTATGTCTTCTTTGGTGGTCGTTTGTATTGGATGTGGCATTTACCAGATTTTTATGAAGGATGTCGATGAGAGATTCACAAGCTAAGTTCGGGTCACTAAGATTATAGAAATTTGACCAGTTTTCCTTGGAAACCTGTTTGAAGAGAGTGTCATATGAAATTTTGTTTAGTTGTATAGTAGATGCTGGTGATTTTGGTATTTTATGGGAAATGGATGTGATAGTGGCGTAGTGATCTGTAACAGTACATTGATATATTAAAGATGTAATATTTAATTTGCATTTGGCAAAAACGTGGTCTATGCAACTGGCGGATAACTCTGTTACACGAGTGGGGGCTGTAATGGCTGGGAGAAATCCTCGCAGAGTTAGTAGATTTATGTATTCATTTGCCTGGGGATGCATTGTATTTATAATATTAATATTAAGGTCACCAATAATAAGGACATTTTCACGATCTTTAATACATAACAGAAACTCATTAAGTGCGTTTAGAAATGGTGTTATGTTAGATATGCTCGGTGATCGGTATATAGATAGTATAGTAATGCTGTTTTCTATTACGAGTTTGAGAAAATTTGAGTTAGTTATTGTGACTTCCTGTACAGAGTGTTGTATATGATTTTTTATGTATATAATAACGCCATCGTTTTGTGATTGGTTATTCTGGGTGCTGTATTGATTATAATTTTTCATGTTTTTTGGAATGTAGTTATCTTTGATCCAGCATTCGCTCAAGATAAGCAAGTCAAAGTCTGAGTCAAGTTCTGTAAGAAGTACCATTAATTCAGTAAAATTTTTGTTCATACTTCTGATATTCATGGCAAATATTTTTAGGTTTGATTGTGTTAGGGTTTTTCGAACTTCTGTAGAACTATTTGTTTCGATACATGGAATCTGCGACATGCTGTCCAAAATATTTGTTATGCTATCTTCCATTTTTTTAAATTAGTAAAGTACACAAAGTAAAGTATATAGAGTGTTATTTTAATATATTGTCCAGCTGTATCTGCCATTGATATTGTTTGTAATAAAAACAGAGTTACATGCATAAAATATATAAATGGATTAGTCACATCGCTTAGAATAACACTGAGAGGTTCTGCATGTTTATGTAATAGGTTAAAATTAAAATTAAATGTAGTGATGATAACAAAATTAGTGTTCAAAGATAATATCGTTAGGCTTGAAATGTTTGGTAATAGTTTACTATTGTTTATAATAAAGAATCTAAAAAAAATTGAAAATATATAAAAGAAATGTAAAAATATGTAAAAGTAATATAAAAATATATAAAAGTAATATAAAAATATAGAAAAGTAATATAATAATATAAAAAGGTAGATTACGTAGCTAAGCAAGCTTTGTTCACACATTAATGGGTGAGGGAGACAAAAGGTGTTTATTTTTGTCATTAATAATAATGACAGGTGTTCCAACGTCTTTCCGTACGTACACTTGGCCACCCCTGGTCCATGCAAATTTAAAAGAGTTTTCACGTGTAGCCTTTCGAGCAAGAAACCACAGGTGTTTTGCATGAAATGTCAAGTGCTCGGATATGTATATCAGAGAACTAGGTCCTGACATTCCGATGAGGGTAGTGTTAAGTGTGTCTTCCCGATTGGTAACTTGTTTGTTGAATTTTTTAATGCTGTTCAGGAAATCGTCACGGTCCATGTGGGTTTTAAATTTGACTATGATAGGTCTGGGTTGATTTTTTGTCACTTTTTGAGTGATGCGATACGCTGCGTCGATATTGTTATCTTCGTTTGAGTTTGTGGTTTTTTTTATATTAAACATAATATTTTTCAGGTTTTCCCCGTTGATTTCTGGGATCCCCCTAATTTCCACATTTTTTGATTTGTTCTGTCTGTCGATTTGTTCCATTTGGGTTTCCATGGCTTCAACTCTCGCTTCGAGGTCAGAGTTCTTTTTTTCTAGAGCATTATTTTTATCCTCGAGGTCGTGGACGCGCAATAGAATATCCTCATATTGTTTCGTCATGACAGCGAGTGTTGCAAGGATTTGAGTATTTTGCTCCAGAAGTTTAGAAAGCAACTCGCTTTCCAAGGGTGTAGTACCGCTGGCTTTTACATGTGTAGTAGTAAGACACTGTTTGCATTTGATTTGAGCGCGGCGTTCTTTGCTGAGACGACGGTAGGAGCTCTCAGCGACTCCACCGCATTGGAGATGAAATGTCCCTTTGCACAAGGTGCAAACAAAGACTGACTCGGCCGCTACATTCGGGTCTGAGCAAGCATTGCAGCACATCTTACGGAATTCCAGCGATAACGTCCTCAATCGCTTCCTTCAGAGCTTCAAGGGTTCGAGGCAAAAGATTTTTAACCTCAGCTTTGACGTATCCCCACAGAAAAAAGTCACTCGGGTTCAAATCGGGGGAGTGAGGGGGCCATGGAATATCCTCCCTGCAAAGAGATCAGGTGACCTGGAAAGGGCTATTGCAAGATTTCACGTAAACGATGGACAGCATGGGCCATGGCTTCATCTAGTTGAAACCAGAAGGCTTCTGTATCGTGTTCCACACCATGCTCTTTCATTTTGGGACGCTTCATGTTCTCCAACATCTCACAACAGCGAGACAAAGTCACGATAATGATTAATCCTTTGTTGCTGGTGCACAAAACAGCGCCGAGGGATACAGCAGTTAAGATTGCAATGCAAGCGTCTCTACATTTCACAAAATCTTGTGGGCCCAATTCCCGTACACGCATCATCTTGAAGAAGTACAGGTGGAAGGTCTGAGTGTAAGATTCGCCATACAATTCAAGACGATATTCCAAGCGCAGGGGCATGTTTTTGCGCTGATCGGGTTGGAGACTCTTTAATTGACGCTCTTACTGCTGCAATGTTTTCAGGTATTGGCACACTTTTAGGTCGCCCAACTGGTATTTAAGGATCTGCAGTTCTTGTCCACCTTACATAATTGATCCATTTTCGAATGGTTTTAGGATCAGGAACACTTTCATTACCGTTTCATTCGTTTTCCCCGTTTTTAAAGAACGTCTCCACAACAAAGCCCCGTTACTTACTTGACCACGACATGGTCTGTACCATAAACGGCATCCTTTCCCCGACCTAATGCCATCCGTTTCGCCCCTTTGCTCGGTCTAGGGGGCCTTCAGTGATTTTTTTGAAACTAGTAACTCCTCTCTGCCCCACCCTGTATTTAATAATTTGCTTCTTCCATATTACTTTTATTAGTCATTAAAAAATCGTAAAACCATTATCAATATTTACAATTATTGCCAAAGTTTGATTAGATTTTCAAAATCGTGTACCAATTTGTACCTCCAAACTAAACCATTTTCATATTAAACCATTCTTTATCTATATTTTCTTATAGAATTTGTCTGCTCTTACGTGCTCTTTTGACTTTTAGAGAGCCTCTACCCTTGATCATCTACATTTTTGATATTTTGGAGATGTTGTAAGAAAAAGGTGCATTAAAGCCGAGTTGTGCTGCAACACGGAAAAATTTTGGTTGAGAAAAACAATTTTTTAGGTCTCAAAAAAAATTTACTAAAGAAAAATTGCTTCATTTCTATAAATACGTCATAGAAAATGTTAAAAAAGAATGTCGCTTTATTTCTATCAATATTTCATAGGAAATGGTCAAAGATATACTCTAAAATTCATGTAAAAAAAAAACTAAAATGGCTTAATACAGTTTTTTTTCTTCCGGTTGTTACGTGTGATGATGGACTACGCGGTTTTCAAACAAATCTGAATTCAAGCATTTTTCGCACAGACTGAGACATTGCGTTGAAAAGTAAAATAAGAAAATTTAAATGTCCTCTGAATTCTCGAAGTCAGTTCTTTCATGCTGCTTAAAATGAAGGAGATGGACAAACGTAACGAGATGAAGACACCAACAAATCAACAAAACGGCGATAAACATGTGGGTAATCCAATAATTAACATTAACCCAAGACCGGCATCTTACGTAGACGCCTGCAAAACTAATGCACGCGAGTCAACTAACACTATCAGCGCCCCGGATAATACGCATACGAAGAATACACGAGCAACCACAACTACCGCCAATACGGCAAACGTCGATGTAAACAAGCAGGTGGGCCGAACGCAGGTCGCAATCAACGACCACCGACCAGAGCGGTTTCAAAACCGTCGTGCTTAAGAAACGCATTCACAATATGAGAGGCAAAGCGCAATCTATCGTACTAAAATCTGCGGATATAATCGCATCAGTATATGTATCGAGGTTTGCGATTAATTCAACAGAGAATGACGTAACTAAATACCTAAAAGATAACGGCTTAGATGAGTTCAGAATAGAACAAATTAAGCCTTTCCACCCAACTCCATTTAATTCATTCAAACTTGCGATTAAAGCTAACGAATTAAAAAAAATACTTAGTAGAAGAACTGTGGCCGGAGGGAATTGTTTTCCGAAGATTCATAGAATCGCGCATACCTACTAAACATCAAAATGACAAGTAATAACTTAAGAATAATATCCGTGAACTGCAGATCGGTTCGCAGCTCTGAAAAATTTATTCATGATCTCTGCGAATTGAACGATATTATAGTAGTCCAAGAAACATGGTTACTTCCTACAGATATTGACTTCCTATCTCATATTCACCCCGATTTTAACAGCTTGGGAACATGTGAACATTGCCGATGGCCCAATCCTTGGACGACCGCACGGTGGAGTGGGGATAATCTACAGACAAAACTTAAGGGTTACCGCAATCCCAATACATAACTGTCGGATCGCCGGAATTGAGGTGAGTTTGACAACTGAAACATTAAGCATTTTTACAATCTATATGCCAACCTGTACATCTGATAACTTTGAGGAATATTCCAACTGCCTCGCTTCCCTACAAACAATAATTGACGATACAGATTATTTAAATACAATTATTATCGGACTTCAACGCCCATCCCGATTCACTCTTTGGAATGGAACTATTATCTTTTTGTCAAGAATTTGAATACACATGTGCAGACATCGAAATTTTACCTGTAGATTCTTACACATATATCAGTGACGCACACAGTACCACCAGGTGGTTAGACCATTGTCTAGTTACAAAAAATATTTTGAAGCAAATTGTCGGTATGAAAATACACTACGATATAGATTGGACAGATCACCGCCCTCTCGAGCTAATCTTACAAACGGGAGGGATAGAAAAAATGGAAGTATTTAATTCTGTATTGAGAGATCCAGCGTTATGGAATCCGAATAATATACGGGAAATCGGACAATATAACTCATGCTCGCAAAGCTGTCTCGTCAAAATCAGGTCAAAAAATACATTTCCTGAGGACGGTGGCAACCCTGTACGCAACAAAATAAAATACCTCTATGGGAGTATAGTAGAAGCCCTACGAAGAAGTGCCATATCTGTATTTACGAAGTGTATAACCCAAAAACATAAGCAAGTATGTGGGTGGAATGAATTTGTAGCGGACAAATACGACGAATCTAGGCAAGCGATGCACACATGGCTAATTAACGGGAGACCGCGCGAGGGTCCTGTTGCAGAGGATAGAAGAGCAAAACGTGCTGCCTTTAAAACAGCACTTAAACAATGCCAAAAGAACTCGACTCAACTTCAGATGGATAAAATAGCAGGAGATTTAGATAATCGGGACTTCAAAAAATTTTGGAACAAGTCTAATAAACTGTTAAACTTGCGCTGTAAAATCTCGTGCAACATAAACGGAGAGACGAATCAGGAAGTAATTGCAAACATTTTTAAAGAACACTTCGCAACTACCACGCCGATTATCGATTCAAACGAAACGCATTTGACTGCTTATGATGATATCGGTCCCATCGTCACAACTAACACGATAACATCGGCTATTAGTAACATGAAATTTGGAACGTTTGCGGGGCACGACGGTTTAAGCATCGAACACGTCAAACATGCAGGGGCAGCGATTATCGAAATACTGGCAACACTGTTCACCGATATTATAAAGAGTGGCTATCTACCTAAAGACATGACAAAAACAATTATCATACCGATAATAAAATCGAAACTGACAGATATAACTCTACAGGAAAACTACAGACCAATATCCATCGCCACGGCCATCGTAGAATATTTGAACGAGTACTCTTGGACCAAGTCGGATCCCACATGAAAACAAAAGACAATCAGATGGGTTTCAAGAGAGAGTGCTCTACGGACTCGGCTATATATTGCGTAAAACGGACGTTGGAATACTACAGGAAGAAGAAAACAACTACCTTTGCATGCTTTCTGGACCTTAGTAAGGCTTTCGATCGTGTTTCCCACCCCTTATTATGGAAAAAACTAAAGGAAAGAGGTATACCATGGAAAGTGGTAAAAATTCTCGAAACTTGGCATCGTCAACAGGAAAACCTTGTAAAGGGAAAGATGGATTTTCAGAACCTTATTACCTGAAAAGCGGGGTCAGACAGGGAGGATGTATGTCCCAGTACTGTTTAACATGTACATGGATGAACTAACCCACAGGTTAAACAATGCTGGAGTGGGCTGCCACATAGGAGGAGAATGTGTCAACAATATGAGCTACGCAGACGATATGGTTTTGATGGCACCGTCAATAAGGGGATTACGAATCCTCCTGAAGATATGTGAAGAATTCGCACACGAAACCAACATGATTTACAATGCGAAAAAGACAGCACTGTTGGTCATAAAACACGGGGAAGGCCCAAAAAATATTCCACCCGTCTTTCTGAACGGTGAGCTTCTGAAAATAATAAAATCTACAAAGTATCTAGGACATGTCATCAATAACAAATTAACGGATGATGAAGACATCGACAGGCAGAGGAGAGTACTTAGCATAAAATGCAATATGCTCAGCAGAAGATTTCGGCTTTGCAGCCCACGGGTAAAAAGGACGCTCTTCCTAGCCTTTTGTACCACCCTGTACACGTGCGAGCTCTGGGCAAATTTCAAAAAAAGGACCATGGAAAGGCTTCGGGTGCAATATAATAATGCATACCGTCTAATGTTCGGACTTCCCAGGTACTGTAGTGCCTCTTCAATGTTCACAGAAGGGAGAGTTCCAGGATTCGAAGCTCTATTAAGAACAAGGATTGCAGGACTGAGGGGAAGGATAAGCCACTCCAGTAATATCCTCATCATGGAAGCCCGTCTGATTCCAGGATCGAGCATAGATGAATATTGGAGAAAAACACTGGCTCCTACAATCTGAGATCTGATGGAACAACAAGAACCTGATTAAAGACTTAACTATATTTTTTGTGAATAGTGTATCTAATGATGCTTCTCTTTTTTTATTATTTATTTTGTTAACTTTTATCTTTTTATTTAGTCATAATAACATATGTAATTATACCCTATATGGGATGTGTGGGATTGCACTCCCCTCCCCACATCCTGGAATAAAGACCATAAGGTCTTAAGCTGACTTAATAATAATAATAATATTATTATTATTATTAAGTCAGCTTGAGGTCAGATGGAAAACGGGAAGCTGTAATATCCAAAATAACCACAACATCGAAAACATCCCAATGTCTTATCTAGTGATGACTTAAAATTATTGTCGATTTAGGAAGTAGGTACCAACGAAGAAACTGCTGAGGTCTTTTGACAGTGCCACATAAGAATATTATCATTTAACAAAAGTGATGATAGTGACTCGACCATAAACAAATATCATAAAGTTTTATTCTTATATTTCGCCACAAATAATATTTTTAACTAATTACTTAAAATAAACAGATTGTTATTGACTTATTTGAATCATTGTACTACACGTATTTTTTTATCATATTGTGACCCTTTTGCATCACATTCCGTGGAAAAATATTTTTATATATGGCCTGCCATGAAGGTGGTGGGCAATCGCATCCGCCACCAATACCCGGACAAAACTCACTCCATGAACCCGGGCACCCCTAATAAGTGACCAAACGTAACGAACCACTAAGGGTGACCTATGGCAGAGATTTTGGTTATCCAATAAATGGTTCCCGGGGCGGCGGTACCCATCCGCCTCCCTAATTTGTAATTGTTTGGTGACTAGATCTGAAAAGCCAAGTTCATTCCCACCTTCCTCTTCCCTTTCTCCTTTCCTTCCCCACTTGCCTTCATCCTTACAACATATCCCAATTGAGGATGCCATAGTCTGTCTGGCTCCAGAGGGGAGCAGATCGGACTTTTGTATGGTAACTTCAAACTACTAATGGAACTTACCCCAGCACATAGCCCCAGTCTGATTCTGTGGTAAGGAGCCAGCGCTCACTTACCAGGTAAACTGCTGTCATGCTGTCCCTTGACACAAATCCCTGGAAAACACACAATATTAAATAATTACTATGTTGTAATAATATTATATTATATTAAAATGTTTAAATTATCATTAATAATAATAATTTGATTTTTTTAAATATTTATATTGAGGGATCGGTAGGATTTATCGGTTCAGTTAGGAGTTCTATCGAGCCGAACCCTCTGATATGAAAATATCTGGAGTCGGTGAAGTATTTTCTCATATGGTCTCTGGTAGGTTGACGTGTTGTTCTTGTATAGTTTTGTATTTAGTATACTTATACAATGCAATTACATCGCGTGAATTGACTAGATTAGCATTTGTGAAAAAGTGTGTGGAAGGAATAAGTTTTTCCTGTGAGGAAGATTTAACCCGGACATAAAATCTAGAGAACAAATATTTTTTTTTGTTACAAATTAAAAGTCATTTTTTAAAAACTAGAACAGACCCGTGAAATATCACGGGATAGTCATAGAGGCTCTATTGCGTACTTAATATCTCGTCGAAACGTCTCCCATTATTATCACTTAAGTAGAAGTATATGGGGACCGGATTCGGTAGATAACAATTTTTCGGGGTTAGAGCCATGGGAGCCTTGGAGGTCACATTGGAATAAAGGGAAGTAAAAAAGTGAAACTACATCAATGGGTTTGTACTGAAATCGCGACAAAACAATTTAAAAAATTGCAACAGAAATAATTTTCTGTTTATTTATTTTTTTATTTATTATATTACATTATGTATAATTAAATAGCAAAATAACATAATAACATAATAATATATTTCAAGATAACTGTAAATATTAAAAATAAAAAAATGTTAAATGTTAAAAACATAATTTCAATTTGGGAGGCGGGTATGGGTACCGCCACCCCGGGAACCATTTATTGAATAACCAACATCTCTGCCGTAAGTCACCTCAAGTGGTTATCTACTAGGGTGGGTCACGACTGTATGGGGAAAAAAATCTTGTTTTGATTTGTCTAATAGTGATAAAGAGGTTGTTACGATACGCACTTCAAGTATTATGACGTCACAGTCCAGCAATTGGTCGCGGCGCGGAGAGTGTATTCCGCCATCCCCCCTCGCAAGAAAGCACATACCGCACCCCTCTCCACCATTCCGGCAGAAACCCGCCGACCATCGCCCGAGAAGCTGCGCCCTGCGCAGTGCGCTCTCTAACTTCCCGCGTGATCGCCGTTTACAATGGCGATCCGTTAGAGCCCGAATTCAACAGTAAAACACGAGGTCGCGAGCATGACCTTCTCCGCGTGGAGATTACCGCTGCCTGGTAGAGAATTGGAACTACCTGAGCTGACCCTAGCCTGCTGCCCCGGCTTCCTGCCCCAGACCCCCAGCTGTGAGTTGAACCTCGATTTCCCTCTTAATTAATGTGTCCCATAGCAATACTCGGTTGAAACGACCACATTCCCGGAGAGATTTGAGAGACCCCTTCGTTAGAAAACACCTAGCTAGGCATTGTTGTAGATTTGTGACTGATAATTATGTTTTGTTAGATGTTGTAATTGTGTATACCAGACAATACAGATATGTTTCACCCAATTACCTCTTTCATTTGATGAAATCACGTGGGCGGGCTTTGGCAATTACCTATGTACCATTTACCCCTAGTTACCTACGACCTTGACGAGGAGAGGACTCCTGCCTGCCGACGACTGAGCTAACCGAGAGCAAAAGGTAGGTGGCCTCTCCCCCCCCCCCCTTGGGACCGCTTCAAGATGTTGAATGGAGATATAAAATCACATAATTTAAAAAAATATATTTGGATATCATCTTCTTCCTCCGGATTGATTTTGAAATTTAAAAAAAAGAGAAAAACCTACCCTTGTTAAATCTTAAAAACGTTGTGTTGTGTTATGTATGTATGTTAGATAAACCATTAAAAATGATTTTTTTTAATAAAACACGAAAAAGAGGGAAAATTTTAATTTGTTTATTATAAAATATATTTGATTATAATTCAAATTATCTCAAGGCAGTGTATTCAAATACCAGCAAAATCCTTCTTACTCTCAAATTTCGGCATTATTTTGTGAAACTCAATCTTGAGGCTTTTTGTAAATGATTTCGTCAAAATTTACTACATTTGCTCTGGAAGATTACAAAAAATATGGTTTGGTAAAAAAAAAAATTTTTAAATAAAATTTAAAAAAATATATTAAAATTTTCAAAACTTTGAAGTGAATCCGGAGAAAGAAGATCGTATCAGAAAATTAAAAAAAAATTTAAACACGTCGTTTGAACCCATTTAGCACCCTTTTATCGCTTTTAGAATTAATATATAGAATTAATAACTAATAATTAATAATTAATAACATTTTTTGTTAAATGACCCACCTCATTATCTACGTTTAGTGACTTAGTAGGGGTGCCCGGTTTCATGGGGTGAGGTTTCTCCAGGTCTTGGCGGCTGATGCGTCTGCCTACCTGCCGTGTGTGTGGTGGGCAGGATAGAGAGAGGCTGGTTGAGGGAGGTCTTTTATTCTCTCCAGCCGGGATCTCTCGACCCATCGCCTTGCACCACCTTTACACGATGGATTGACACACTGACCTCCAGATTTTGCATGAAATCTAAATAAAATAAATAAATCTAAATATCTAAATAAAATAAATAAATCTAAATACCTCCGGCATTTTGCCAATAGATTTAGAAATTAGGGAAGTTTTGACAAAGAAGTGTCTGAAAAGAGGAAGACCTGTAAACCACCTTGGTATTGAATTAATACCTGGTGGAGCAGTGCCTCTCCCTGAACTTCTAAAGATGATGAGAAAAAGAACGCTGAGTGAATGGCAGATGAGATGGGATAGATCGAATATGGGAAGATGGACCTTCTCCTTCTTTCCATCAGTTAAAATCAGAATGGAAGGGGCATATCTTTTAATGGACCACCACATCACCCAATTGCTTTCTGGGCATGGAGAGTTTAGAGGTAGACTTCACAGACTGACTCTATCATCCCATCCCAATTGCGCTTGTGGTGATACTGACCAAACAGCCGAGCACATTTTGTGGCACTGTGAGATTTTGACGGATGCTCGAGATGAAATGATTGATGGTTTGCAGGTTATTACGAGACCTGTTTGGAATACAGATCTCGTTTCGAATAAGGTAAACTTTGAGTGCCTGAGGAAATTCACGAAAGTCTGGGTTGAGAGATGGCCTGTTCTTAGAGTCGCTGACTAGCTGTAAAATTACTTAGGTACCAGGTGTATTTTGCTTTTGAATCCACGGACACTCTTTATGATTCCTTTACTGCTTGGATTTATTTGTTATGTAATATGTATTTTGTGTTTCTGTTATTTGTTATTTTATTATTAGTTATTTGTTATATTTTTCAATTGTATTTTACATATTTGCGTTATGTTTATTCTTTATTTATATATAAATATATAATAGTTAATTGTATACAATAGTTAATTCTTTTGCAATATTTTATTTATCTATTTTGTTCACTATATTTTCAAAAAAATTATATAGTTGTCTTGCGATTTGTTCTATTAATAATTACTTTAATACCTGTTACTTAGGTCATGTTCCTTGTTTTGTTATATTTGTCTTTAACTTTTTCATTGTTTTACTGGATGAACTGAACTCCAACTTTTATTTTTTATTATTTTATTTCCCTATCCCCGTATGGGGGTGTGATGGACCTCGTTCCTGCTTCATATTTACTTACATTATCTGTTTTGCAGGTCCCTCTCAAATCTTTGCGCCTCCCCCAATGACATGTGTAGGCTTGAGGCTTGATCAGGCGACCTTGACTGTCCTTTGTCCTGCCTCCGACTACTCAATGCTGAATTTTCTTTTAGTCTTCGGGTATTTTACCCCAAATATTCAGTTAACATTCTTTGAGGCTTCACTGAGTGGTTGGCTAAGGGACACGGAAGCTAAGTGTGGTTTATGGTCAGACCGAATGCCATTCACATTTTTTGTTGGTTCTTGCCTAATGATTTGAGAATTATTGTATTTTTTATGTTCTCCATTTTATACAGGTGCTTGCAGGTTTTTTTTTACACGATGCAATGCCGCCTCACGGAGTCTCATGAATGAGTTTATTTTTTTTTCTCATTTTGCCCTGTTTAATTCATATTTGCTTTACTAACATATTTTTGCATTTTGTTTCCTGTTAAGCACTTGCATACTGCTTACTAACAACGTATGCAGGGACACTGGAGGTCTAGATTCGTTCAAAAATAAATAAATGTAGCTTCGTTTAACAAAAAAAAATTAGTATCTTGCGAGAGCCTTGAAGGAGTAACCATATGTTACTTATACCAGGGCGGGTATGTGGTGGATAACCTCCAATGACCTCCAGATTCCTACCCTCCTCTCATACCTATATCCTCCCCAGAACTACCTCTTCTTCTTTTCCTTAAAAAATCCTTCCACACAGCATTCCCTAAGATGACATAGGCCCTAAGGGAAATTATTTTCTTCAGGCCTCCTGTGTGGAGCTAATGTAGAAAAAAAAATATTTTCTCAATTTGCCAAACAAACTCAGTGACACTTTAATTCAAAGCAAAAGTTCATTGAACCGGAGTTACAGACATACAGGGTCACGGCAGAAACTAGAATAAAATTTCCCCAGAGCGTGTATTAAGCAATAAATGAACTTTAAAAATATTCGGATTGCTAGTCGGGAGCCTTGCCACTCGACCACGGAGGCCATCAAAGCTATCAATCTATGAATAACTGTTACAAGCTTAGTGTGCAAAGTTATGGGTGGATGAGATGTATCCTCCATCACCGCACAAGGAACGTTTACAGCTTCCAATATAGAAATAGTGAGAAATAAAATATTGTTTATTTTGTAACAAGGAACCGGCTGTCTGTCTTAAAAAAAGAATCTGGATATTTCGTATCCATGATTCTTGTAGCTATGGATGACAGCCTTGTTAATATATGACTGAAGCCTGAACAAAGAAATGATAACCTCGGGTGGGAATATATATTTCTATAGGCATCCGTCTGTCTCCCCGTCACAGACATCCTTATTAACAAATCCCTTCCCTCAACCTCTTCCTAAACCTCCCTTCCTCACTTAATCCGGGCCTTTTCCTTAACCCTTCTCACAATGCCTCCCAACCAGCCGCTGATATAGTTCCCTTAAAATTCCCCCATACAAACGAGATAAGCACAATATATACATGCATTAAAGCAAGGCTGCCCAACCCCCGTGAACGAATTATGAGTGGCCCGCGTGAACCATTTTCAAAATAACCGCCAATTTGAAAAAAGTCGTTAAACAAACAATCTTCCTTGTTCGAAGTGCATTGGAGGTTATCCACCACTAACCCGCCCTAGTTTAAGTAACAGATGGTTACTCCTTCAAGGCTCTCTCAAGATTCTATTTTTTTTTTGTAAAAAGGAAGCAACATTTATTTTTAAAACGAATCTAGACCTTCGATTGTTAGTAAGAAATAAAAATGTATGCCTGCTTACATTTGCAGTAATTAGCAAGATAAAAACAAATCATAGATGTGTTCGCCTGTTGGTTCAGCATCTAGTAAGAGTAAAATAATAAAGAAAAATAAAAATATTTACAGGTGTAAGTATGATTAAAACCAAAGAAAATATATAAAAAGAAAGATGTCGGGGGCAATTTGTTCCACTATCGCGGGGCAGTCCCAGCGAGATTGAGCGGGCGAGCGGCCTAGCCGCAACGTGCCCAAATATCCGCGTCTTAGCCGGTTTCTCAAGACTACCCTTGAAGAAGTTTTTGTGGAGGGGAGGGATGGGGGGGGGGATACTCTCAAAGACTGTTGTGGATTCATGTGTTTTTTCCTTTGAAACATTTCGAAGGAAAATTTTCTCTTATTCAAAGTGCAGTTATAAAATTTTTGTTGCAGACTATATATGTGCTGCCAGAATCAAAGAAAATCAATTTTCATGTTCTGAGTGTAGTTTTAATTCGCCGCATACATATTTAATTTAAATCAGTTTTGTTTTTAGAATAAAACAATAAATTTTATAACAAGTTGCAGATTCATCGTGTACCGAGTAAAGCTTTACATTTGACAATTTTAGTTGCATACCAAATGCAGCAAAATTCTGAGAAATTGACTATTCCGTGGGTCCTTATTTAGGGACCCTTACTCACAATCAATCTTAAAGTTTAAACCTGCCTTGTGTTCTAAACACGGTGTAAAAATTCGAGATGCGAAATCCTTTTGCATGGATACCATTCTCTATTTCCGAAAGCAGTTATAAATTTTTGGTAGAATTTATAAAAATAATTTTTATTGAAAGAATACGCATCACGTGTGATTATAAAAATAGGCACAGAATGAGGTCGTAATAAAAAAAAACAGGATTTCCACAAATCCCCCCCTCCCCCTCCGGCTCTTAAAAATCTGCGGTTGAAGTACCCAAATAAGACTGCGTCCGTAGTGAGTGGCCCGCCAGTGATTTTCAAATCGTCAATTTCGCCACTCTGTTAAAAAGGTTGGGCAGCCTTGCACTAAAGTGATTAAAGTGTGATCTATGTGTATTTGATCTCACTTCGGGCAAACCAGCAAAACATTTCTATCTCTTAAATGGTGTTTACAGTAGTGTTTCACAAATTCATTACCTTTTTAATAATATTCTGTTTTTACTTGATTTTGTTTGGTATTTTGTGCAAATTAAGATGTTCTATGTTTTAAAAATTAAACATTTAAAAGTGCAGCATGGTGTATTATACTATGAGGTGTGTAGATGCAAAGGCAGCAATCTCCAAAATATCGAAAAAAAAGTTATGAATGCAGTTCCATAGAGATTTAAATTGTGCACCTAATAAATTTAATTCTTAGTTAGAAAGTCACCTTCCTCCCATCAAAATCCGACTTTGAAAATACCTATTAAAAGCAAAGACAGCAATCTCCACGTCCCTTCAAAAGCAAGCACAACATTCTCCATTTCGGCCAATCAAATTCGTAGGATGTGACCAGAAGACATTCCATACTAAAATAGCAGTTGATGACAGTTTTTCAAGGTGTGATTTTGATGTTTTAAAGTGTGTTCCGAACAAATATTTTCAATAATTATTGAAGATGGATAGTCATCCGACTCCAGTATTCTCAAAAAAGCCCGGAAGCCTATTATTAAGGCAGAAAATAGGAAACGAAATGTCGCAAAAATATTGAGAATTCGTAGTTGTCATGTTACATGTTGGCTTTAAGGACAGCATTATAACTGCCAAAAATTTTAAGAATACCTATTTAATTTTTTTGATATAATAAATTATTAACTAAGGACGGGTTGTTTCAAAAAATTTGATGGATTCATCAAATATTTGAAGTTAATTACAACAAACATTCCAACACTACACTCTATTACAATTGCGACGTACACCAACACAACACAAGAAATCACAACAAACTTCTTATATCAAAAATCAAATCAACAAAATATGGACTAAGATCCCTAGAATACATAGCTCACACAAAATATAATCAACTACCCAACGAGATCAAACGTGCAAGTCAATGTAAAAAGACCCAAACTAACATGCTCAAACTTCATCTTATTAATGACTATCTGAAATAATAATGTTGTGTATGTCCCCATCATATGTCCATTTAATACATACAGCTATATGTTTCATGTAATGCGTATCATTCCCGCAATGAGTTTATTAACTCCTGGGAGTACAATGCTTTATATAATTTACTATATTCTGTATTGTATACTTTTCATAAATAAATAAATAATTTTCACGTTTTGTGTAAGTTCTATTCAAGTTGTGATTATTTCAGTATTGTGAAGCAACTGTCCTAAACTATATAATAACAGAACTTGAAAAGAACTTACAGAGAACGTGAAAATCAACTTAAAATATTTGATGAATCCATCAAATTTTTTGAAACAACCCATCCTAACAAAATTTTAAAATTGACAAACGTATTTTTAAAATTTATTTCACAAGTATTCCCATAAGGTTATGCCATATGCTGTTTTGCTCAAATAT
This sequence comes from Glyphotaelius pellucidus, assembly GCA_936435175.1. Classification (NCBI taxonomy): domain Eukaryota; kingdom Metazoa; phylum Arthropoda; class Insecta; order Trichoptera; family Limnephilidae; genus Glyphotaelius; species Glyphotaelius pellucidus. The sequence goes on from OW386565.1 coordinate 1,883,143, forward strand.
TTACAAAAAAATATTTCATTTTGGGAGGCGGTAATGGGTACTGCCGCTTCGGGAACCATTTATTGGATAACTAAAACCTCTGCCGTAGTTCACCCCAAATGCTCCATTTGGTGACTTAGCAGGGGTGACCAGGTTCATAGAGTGAGGTTTGTATAGGTCTGGGCGGCGGATGTGTCTGCCCACCTACTGCGTGGCGGGCAGGATCGATAAAGTCTGATTGAAAGAGGACTTCTGACCTCTCCAGCCGGACTCTCTTGACCCATCAGTTGCACAGCAGTAGAAAGGATAGATTCACACGTCACTCCTTAACAATTGGGGAGGCGGGAATGGGTACCGCCGCCCCGGGAACCTTTTTTGGATAACCAACACCTCTGCCATAGGTCACCCCAAGTGGTTCGCTACGTTTGGTGATTTAGCAGGGGTGCCCGGGTTCATGGGGTGAGGTTGGTCTAGGTCTTGGAGGCAGATGACCAGGACACACTGAACCCCAGATTCCTACCCACCCCTTAAACCCTTTTCCTTCCCAGAACTCCCCTCCCTTTCCTTAAAAAAAAACCTTCACACAACATCCCCAAAGGTGACATAGGCCCTGAGGAAAATTATTTTCCTCAGAGCCTCCTGTGTGGAGGAGCTCATGTAAAAAAAATAAAAAAAAACACTGACCCCCAGATTCCTACCCACTCTTCATTCCTTTTTCCTTCCTATAACTTCCTCTCCTTCCTTTCCTTAAAAAGACCCTCCATACAGCATCCCCTAAGATGACATAGGCTTTGAGGGAAACTATTTTCCTCAGGGCCTCATGCATGGAGCTAATTTAAAAAAAAAATTAATTTATTTATTTTATTTATTTATTATATTACATTATATACAATTAAATAGCAAAATAACATAATAAAATAATAATATATTTCAAGATAACTGTAAATATTAAAAATGTTTACAAGTGTTATTGAAAAAGTGTATTAATTATTCAGAATATTAAATACCACCTTTTTCTTTATCTTTGTTCTACACATAATAATAACTATTATCTAGAATAAACTTTTGTCTCTATACCATATTTTTTAAAAGTTTAATTTTATTCAATTAACCCTTATTGAGTTATGAAGAATCCCTTGAAGCCAATCAACATAAAACAAAGATGGCGGTTTTTTGAAAAGTTTAGTAGCAAACACAGCAATATCCAATGCTGTATAAAGCAAAAGCAGCAATATCCAATACTTAGTAGCAAAGGCAGCAATCTCCAGATTAAAAAGTTTTTTTTAAATCTTTTTATGTACTTGCATTAATCAGAATCCGAGGTTGCCAATAATCCTTGATATGAAAATAATATTTTATGTAATTTTTTCAGCTTCTCACGAAATTCCATTTAATATTTACAAGTTTTTTGCCTTTTTCTCAAAAACACTAAAGTGGGAGATTGCTGCCTTTGCATCTACACACCTCATATCAAATAAATAAATATTTACCTTCTTCACAAATTCAAACAAAAGAAATACACATGTTAAACTTGGATTTTTAAAATCATTAAAATAATTTGATTACCTACTTTATAGCATGTCTGGTATGATTCAGGCTTGGCTTATCAGTTCCAATTTAAAAAAATTAATAGTTGTATCGAACGTGTTATGAAAATACCACTCTTCATATCGTGAATTATTAATGAATCGTGATGAATCACGGGGTCAGAAATTCTGACCCCGTTCTGACTCAGAATGCCTTGGTAGGGCCACTCTGTGCGATACAGCGCCCGCGGATGCGATACGATAATCCGTCTAATTTTACCAAATAACAGTATAACACAAGTCAGAAGTACTCACGGAAGATATGTTTCTTCATTGGTCATTCCTCGTTATTTGGTAGACAGATACTACTTCTTTAGAGCCATCCGTAACATCCTCAACATAAACGGCATTAAGAAAGTGTACTACGCTTTATGTCAATCACAAATAGAGTACGGGATAACTGGATGGGGATCTGCCTTGAGCACTCACATGGACCGGCTCAATATAGCCCAAAAAGGAGTACTAAAGACAATTTTGAAATTACCGGTTAGAACTCCGACAGAAGAATTGTTTCAAAGCATTCAAGTCTACAACATACAAAAACTTTATGCAAAAAATATTTTATAAAATATAAACTAAGGGAAAATGAACTATCAAACATACTGAAGACCATGTAAAGACAACTGGATACTAAAAACAAATGTGGAAAAACTACAGGCTGTCTCAGAACAGGAAACCCTAGTGAGGAGGACTGTGAAAAAAAAAACTTTATAATTCCTTAATATAATACAATTTATAGATACATTATGTACAAATTTTGCTTTAGATTCTAACAAATAATAACAAATAATAACAAAAATAAATAAAATAAATAAATAAAAAATACAACACCTGGAGCGCAGCCCGTGCGATTACTAACAACCAGCGTCCACCGAAGCCTACATTCTCCGATGCAATGGCATTCCATCTCACAATACGCGAAGGAAGATGCCCGTTCAGCATAGATGCTTTAGTAACCAGATACTCTCTCATTACAATATATATTCTACAGTAACCGTGCCACGGAACTTCAACAGCTGTCAAGGCGAGAAAAGATCTCTATCAAGACATTGCAATAGTCGGGCGTCTGTGTGTGCCGGCGCTTATTATTTACAGTCTTTGGGAAGGCAAAAGACCTAGAGGTCTCGAACAATAGTTTAGGTATGCGCAGGAATACTGCATACAACACATCAAGCACATACATACATCACATCACGCACGTCATCACAGACAACACCGAAACTAGTAAGTTTAATATTGTTCGCTTAAAACAAACTGTTATTTCTCTCATGCCTGTTGTCACAACATTATATATGATTGTCTTTCAACGATATTATATATTTATTATTTGTATAAGAAATTGACTCACAAAGCGCTGGATCTCCGAGTCACTGGCTTTAGTAAGGGGGAGCACCTTGTACCGTGGGTTGTGTTGCTGAGGCTTGGGTCCGCAGAGGTCCCCCCTACTCCCGTCCTGCCGGCACGGGTACAGCTTCTCGGGGAGGTCTACGCAGTCTGCAAACAACGAGAATACATTATTTTTTATGTCGATCGTTCAGTTGATTATTCAGACATCTCCAAATACTAAGTTTTTAGATAATGAGGAATGCAATATACAAAAGTTAACCATAAATCAAATACTATTTACACGTGACTGTGTTTTACATACTAACTTGCCATAAAATAACATCGGGAGGCATAACGGCCCTTTACAATAGTTTTACATTTTAAAATTTCCTACTAAATACCTACCTAGAATTTTTTTTTTGTTTATTTCGCTACAAGTTTTCCTGCATCATAATTGATTTGATGGTGTTTACGGGTAATCTGATTATTGTACCAGATAGAGGGTACACTTTTACAGAACTGAATATTCAACTCAAATTTCGATTATTCGGAAATTTCTGACTAATCAACTGAACGATCGATACATGCATTTAGCAGCGTACCGCGTTGTCGATAAAGCAGTGCTTTACGGTTAGAATATAAACGTCAATTTAAATTTAACAGTAAGAATGTAAACGTAGCTTTTAGTTCGGGTCTGAATCTTGCAATCACACATAAAGAAAACAGCCAATACAAATATGCGTTAAGAAAGTGAAAAAATGTTTTTAGTTCTTGATACATTTATGATACTCGTGTCAGTAGCGTAGCGTGGGTGTCAGCCGCCCGGGGCGGAGGAAAATTTTGCCGCCCCCCTATATAGGTATTTCAACCGCCGATTTTCAAGCGCCGGGGGGCAGGGGTTTTTGGGAGAAGAATTCTTTTTTTTTGTAACGATCTTTTATAATTGAGTTTTTATGACCGAGTTTTATAACTGCTCCCGGAAATCAAGAATGGTATCCATGTAATAGGATTTCGCATCTCGAATTTTTACATTGTGTTTATAACATAAGGCATGTTTAAACTTAAGATCGATTTTGCGTTAAAGTCCCAAAATAATAGTTACACATGGAACAGTCAATTTAAAAAAATTGGAAGCATATGGCTTGCAACTCGAATGTAAAGCTTGACTCGGTTAACTATATGAATCTGCAACTTGTTATTTAATTTATCGTTACATTAAATAAATCTCTACGGGGTGAATAAAGACTACATTCAGCACAAAAAAATGGTTTATCTTTGATTTTGGTAGCACATCCATATTAGTCTGCAATTAAAATTTTATCACTGCACTTCAAATGAGAGAAGTTTTTCCTTCAAAATGTGTCGGGAGATGATTCCACAACTGAAATTTTACATTCTGAATACAAAACTGGTTTAAAATAAATCTGTATGCAGTTAAAACTACACTCAGAACATGAAAATGGTTTCTCTTAGATTTTTATAACTGAACTTCGAATAAGAGAATGTTTTCTTTCAAAATGTGTTAGCAGATGAATCCACAACTGGAATTTTTCATTCTGAACACAAAACTGTTTTTAAATTAAGAGTGAATCTGCTTGCGATTCCCTAGCTTTAATTAGAAGTACTTTCACAATAAACGTTTGGTTTTCCTACGAATAACGAATTTCGAAGAATGATTAGAAACAATTTTTTTAACTTCACTCGAATTTTAAGAACAATTTTCTTCGAAATGCGTTAGCAGATTAATTCGCTACTGGAATTTTGACAGATCATTCGGAACATGAAAATGGTTTTAACCTAAAAGTGAATCTGCACGCGGGTCCTCAGCTTTTATTGATATTGCACCCAGGACACGAAAATGGTTTTCCTTATATTTTTGCACGTGGAATACATGTATGGTTTGATGATCCATCGCAACACATGATCCATGAAATATTTTTAGAACTGTCAAAACATCGCCCACGGACCTCTCTCAATCATTCTCACTGAATATAAGTCATAAACAGTCAAAGCGCAAAATAAAATACGAAGAATTCTCGCAAGTCACTACAGACGGTGTTGCAAGTCGCTACAGTGATCAAGATGTTATATTTATATATTCATTTAAGGCCACACTTTCCGGCGCAAAAAGAAAAAGATGAAGAGATATGCAATTACGAATGTTGGACAGAGCGCGCTAATATTTTCAATGATAAAATTGAAGCGAAAATTATGAAAATGCTTAATAAAACATGACTCGTTTAATATAGAGCAAAAATCTCGTGGAACGTATCTGATGTATCATTTAAAGAAACATTGTGAATTTTTTCACAAATATAACTTGTAAAATAAAAGAAATAGACTTGTTTTAAATAATTTTCGGAGCATTCTTTGCGATTTTTTTTCTATCGAGAGAATTTTATATAATTTGCGTTTCGGCGTGGAACGTATCTAGATATTATTTTCACAAAAAACATTATTTTTTTAAAGAGCTATAAAACGGATGGCGGCGGCTTAAAGAAAGGGAATTCCCCGGTTTCGTCACATAAATATTGAGAAATTCCGTGATCTTTTCAATCGGTTCGAATCATAAAACCGAAACCGTTGAAATTCTTATAACATATTTTTATTTAATTTTATTAAATAAATATTATTGTTCTCTAGATTTTATGTCCGGGTTAAATCTTCCTCACAGGAAAAACTTAATCCTTCCACACACTTTTCCACAAATGCTAATCTAGTCAATTCACGCGATGTAATTGCATTGTATAAGTATACTAAATACAAAACTATACAAGAACAACACGTCAACCTACCAGAGACCATATGGGAAAATACTTCACCGACTCCAGATATTTTCATATCAGAGGGTTCGGCTCGATAGAACTCCTAACTGAACCGATAAATCCTACCGATCCCTCAATATAAATATTTAAAAAATCTTTCGTAATCCTACATGTATTTAATATGACTGATTTTTGCATTTTTATATAAAGATTCTTTGACAAATCTAATAAGCCTAAATTTTTAATTAGAGAGCTAGGTATAATGCCAGTAGCCAAAATAACAAATGGTAATATTTTTATAGTCCGAGAATGCCAAATTCTTTTAACCTTTTCGTCCCGGAACGAAAAAAATCACACATGACCCGAAGGGGGGTCACTCGGGGACCCCAATTTGTTTTGCATATTAAAGGGTATTAATGACATATTTTTTTGTAATTTGTTATGATAATAATTAGAGGGAAGTATAATCATCGTATTTCAGTAGTTATTTTCAAAATCGTTTCATAAATAAAGTCATAATTAATATTCTAATGAATTTAGACCATAATGTTTATTTTTCCATAGAAAACAGAGAAGGCGGGCCGATAGCCAGCGTAACACCTTGTTTCCGAATCTCGACTGGCGATTGGCGTTCACCGGAAACGACTCAGACCGAATGATCTTTGACCGGCAAGCGAACATTATAGCATTGTAAAAAGAGCAAACGAGATGCGCAGTGTAAACGAACGCGAATTAGTCCTTTCCACTAACAACTTAGAAATTACTTGCTATCGCTTAGAATTATCCCGATACATTCAGCAGATAGGAACGGGGTACGCCCGAATAGAGGGGAAGGGGGGCGGGTGGCACAGATTATTCGCCAGAATTTGTTATAAACTATTTAATTTTAAGAAAAGTAGTAATGCGATATTAATTTTTTTAATACAAATCGATAACCAAATAGTTTTTCTAAGATTACTCAAATTATTGAGTACGTGGTTTAAAAAACAACATAGATACAGCGTAAAACTCTCGTTAGTGTAGGTGCGTTCCCCCGGTCCGGTAAGGAAGTGTTAATCTCATTTCCTAAATCTGTATATTTTTTAATTTTTTCAGAAACAGATTTTTGAATATTACAGGAATTAGGAATAGCGACATCAATGATATAAGTTATTTTTTTTGATTTTGTCATGTAAAACTATATCGGGTCTATTATGACGAATCGTTCTGTCTGTTAGTATAGTTTTATAATAATATATTTTATAAAATTCATTTTCTAAAAACGATCTTGGTTCGTATTCATAATATGGTACTACATTACGGCAGTCAATCAATTTATGTTTAGTTACCAAACTTTGATGAATTATTTTTAAAACCTGATTGTGTCTAAAAGTATATTCTGAAGGCGCTAATATAGAACATCCCGATATAATATGTTCTATAGTTTCCGGAAAAGCCAAACATTTTCTACATAAATCATCAATTTGATTTCTATCTTTGATTATATATTTCCTATAATTTTTAGTATTAATGACTCTATCCTGAATGGCAAGCATAAATCCTTCTATTTCTGCGCTCAATCCTCCAATACTCAACCATTTGTTTGACGAAAGTTTGTCAACATACGTTTGGTTGAGATAATTGAAGTGTTTGGCGTGAATAATTTTATTTGACCAGGAACCTAATAATTCCTGGTTGGTATTTAAAAAAATGTTGGCATTATCGTCGTATAAATTTAAAGGTGTAATGTTTCTATCTGCCTTGCAAATTATTTTGTGCATTTCTGAACTATTAGCTTTCCTATGGAAAAAAATTCTTAGCATTTCTACCTGATTGTATTTCAAAGAAGTTATTTTGACTATACCTCTACCTCCTAAATTTCTAGGTTAATTAATTCGTTCTATAGCTGAATTTGGATGATGTATTGGACCATTTAATTATGCCAAATGAGTACGTTAATAAAGGAATAAATATTATAATTTATTGAGAAATTTTGCCGCACTTAAAGAGTGCCGCCCGGGGAGGGCCGCCCCCCCCCCCCCCCCCCCCCCCCCCCCGCCGTAGATATAAAAAAAAATGGCGGACCTGCGAATTTTATTTTCGATTTTTTATGGAAAATTTTCAACATTCATAAAAATAGAAGGGGGGCCTTTATAAAACAATCCCTATCTGTGTCATAGTCAGGGCCGGATTAAACGTGCCCCCGGTGCGGGGGGCATCATTCGGCTTTGCCGCCCCGGGCCTCTAAAGGGGTTAGTTCGTAAGTCCGTAGTAATATGACCGAATCGGATAGGGTCACATTAGCTCAGTAGTAGAGCTCCGTCCCGGCAAGGCAAAGGTCCTGGGTTCGATTCTCAAATATGATCTTATCTTTTTTCTGATTTTTCTGTTTCAGATTTTCGATAAAGTGTCGCTAAGTCTTCATTAATTGAATAATACAATTTGTGGTTTTACTCATTAACTAAAAATAAAAATAAATAGTTAATGGTTAAATGCTGAATTTTGGGTCAAAGAAGAATTTTAAAGTTTATAATAAATAAGGATTATGGCAAAATGTTTAATACAAACTGAAAAAGCGCTATTCACTCTTCCTGACACTGTTTACATCGTATTATATTTCTCACTGAAGTCAAAAATAGAAAGCAAAACTTCAATGAGATTGTGTCAGGCTGGGAGACTATCTCCCCAAAAGACTACGGCTGTTTGTCGTCTGTGAAGAATACCTTATTGGCCAAGTTATAATATAGTTATTTGTAAAAAACAATGTTAGCGTGAAGGATGTGCTGCAAATACAAATGTATAAATGTGCCTGTGTAAATGCAATCGGGATGGGCGAATGTCTTCCAGAGCGAACACAATAAGGAAATAGAATTGTCACTTATTCTCTGTGAGCCTTCGGACATACAGTCTTCCCTCAAATGCTTTCAACAAATTATATTATCTAGGCACGAAGTCATCTCAAACGTGTACATTATTATTAGTGTCAAAACAAATGCGGTGCAATGCAACTTACAGTCGTGCGCCTTCGAGCCCGTCTTCCGCCGTCCGACAACTGAGGATGGCGGAGGCGCGCAGCCCTCCACGCAGCAGATCTTGTCGGAAGGTGAGCAGTTCTGGGAAAAGAGACACTCTTGAATTATAATACTTCTATTTGACCACCTGAGCGTCCACGCGAAATAAATAAATTTGCCTCGATAGCTCGAGATTATCCAGAAGATCATTTATTAAATTTTTCGCCAACATTAAAAAAAAACAAACCTTCAAATTTCAACAAAGAGGCATAAAAACTTATGAAAGCACTATATAACCAATGAATCAACTTGCATTTTGCCGTTTATCTCATATATGTACGACGTATAAAAAAAATATAAGAAAATCTTAAAGTACCTTTACAACCGCACGAATCCTGCGCGCTTGTTACTTTGAAAATGCTGTGAGGGGTACTTATTATGTGTTATCTGTGGTATACTTGATAATTAAATGTGCATATCTATGGAAAAAGGACTAAATTTTATCCGTCAACAGCTGATCGAAAATTCTGCGTTGAAAAAAAATATTTAAGAAATTTATTTTTAACATCGTTCTAAAATAGTCTACGAAGTTCGGATTTGCGACATCTATGGTTATAATAGATGAAGCATTTCAAAAGCTTCGTTTTAAAAGAAATGGCTGGCCATGGAAATGTTTACAATAATTACAATAAATGTTTTACGAATGGTAGGAAAAAGCGGTCCAATTTTGGACCGCTATCAATCGCAGAAAAATAAAAATGGTCCATTTTTCACTATAATCGCTCCAGTGGTTAAAAATCAACATTTTATTTTAGCTTTGTAACTTTTAATCAGTTTTGCTGAGTTGGATTATTTACCCTTTACAACGGAAATGTGTTGGGGGTACAGTCTACAGTTGAGATCAACTACCTTCGGAAGTCGTCTTTTTGTTGGAAGTGAATTGATTGTGTCAATGCAAGAATTTGTATGAATACAAAGTTCATTGAGTGTACCAAGGCATCATGAATATGCACTATTCCTGTATAAATTAGTTACCAATAATATTCAATGTCCAGAGTTGCTAAATAAGATTCAATTCAATGATCCTGGGCGTTCAACACGTTCTTCTGCCCTGTTCAGGGTTCCTTGACAGTTGATCTGCTGACAATAGAGAATTCCAGTCCTTTTTTTAATTTTTTTTTTATGAATAATGACCTTCTAACTTAAATAACTGCATATTTATTTTTATAGTTAGTTTTAATAGTTAAAATAAATGTCAAAGTTTTAATTTTTCAAGATCCCCCGAAAACGACCGTGACGTCATCTGGCCCTGTAACGTCATCTGGCCAAAAGTTTTAGTTATTTTCAACAGATGTTGTCATTTTTTATGGAAGAAGTGATGAAACTATTCAATAAGTAAAACGTTATTTAGGTGTAATTATTTATTTATTATATTATATTTATTATTTTATTATATTTTTCAACATTATTACGGGAGATTGGTATAAAAATTGTTTGAAATTATTATTTTTATAGCTTTACGAATCGAAATCAATATTAAGGAAACCGAAGCATGAATTTCGTATGGAACTGGAATCAGCTGTTCGACGGCCGCCATTTTGAATTTCAGCATTGGAGCGTTTTATGGAAGCGGTGACGTCACGCCTCACAAATTCAATAATACCAACTTGACAGGGTGTTTTATTGAACTGTTTTAAAATGGACTTCTTAATATTTTTTTAAAAACTCAACGAAATATTATTTAATAAAACTTATATATTCAGAATCAGCGTTTATTGGTCTATATGAACATATTTTTTTAAAGCCATAATATTTTTCACTGGAGTTCCTTTTGGACCCCGGCGTACTTATATACAATATGCAGTCGGTTTAGGGAAAATACTGTATACCTAATTACACAAAATATAACGAAGTGACCCCGAATGGATGTGCAGAGAGGATGCGCCGCCGAATAACAAAGCATGAAACATATTTTCATTCAAATGCAGCAATGAAAAATATACTTGTCTACAATACATTAAAATACTAAATCTACGCACGAAAACCAGCGAATCAGTACAAAAAACTGTAAATAAATTCGTTTCATATTCATACCAACGTAATATTAATTTTCGCAGGCGGTTATGGATACCGCCGCCCCAGGAATTATTAATTGGATAACCAACACCTCTGCCACAGGTCACCCAAGTGGTTCGCTACCTTTGGCAACTTAGCAGAGGTGTCCGGGTTCATAGGGTGAGGTTTGTCAAGGTCTGGGCGGCCAATGTGTCTGCCCACCAACTGCGTGGCAGGCCGGATCGAAAAAGACTGGTCGAAAAGGTGTTTTGACCTCTCCAACCAGAATCCCTCGATCCATCGCCTTGCATCGCATTTGAAGGAATGGATTCATACGTCCGTCACTCCTAGACACATTGACCCCCAGATTTATACCCACCCCTCATACCTTTTTCCTTCCCAGATCTTCCTCTTTTGCCTTTCCTAAAAAAACCCTACACACAGCATCCCCTACAATGACAGAGGCCCTGAAGGAAATTATTTTCCTCGGGGCCTCAAAATGACCCCTGAGGCACACCGGAAGTGATGATTTTCCAGATGGAAGAAAATTCACCCACCGTCACAGCCTGGGACCTGTTTGTCACGTATGAAGATAACCAACGAAGGAGATCTCCATGAATACCATGATTAGCAAGTTTTTTAAGAAATTTATAAATATTATAAGATTTGTAGCAACAGAGCGACCAATGATGGGATACCATCTGGCCCAGCTCCCTTGCTGGAATCGAGCCGTTTTAAATATTTAGATACAAGGTCAGCATCGATAAAAATTGATCCCATCGCACAAACCTGCTCTACAGAGTCATCGCAGGAAGTCCCCAGAGATAATAATATAGATCTCATAATGCTCTACCGTTGTTTATCTTTAATTACCCACTACAAATTACTGAGAGCGACAATATGCTATCAAGAGGATGGTGAATTGAGCCCTTTGTCTAATACTAATAATGTATAAGTGAAGTTACTTATTGTATGTGTGCGTGTGAGCATTGGTGTTCCCGGAGCTGGCACCTAATGGATCCATCGCCTGACTTATTCTAACGTGGGGGAATTGTCCGAACTAGCGGTCACTCACACACAACTAAAGTGGTTACTTATCTGGTAACATTATATTATACCTGCGGTGGAATTCCACGGGCAGCCTCTCCTCTTGCTCTCGGACAGGCGGAGAACTCCCGACATACTCCGGTAGACCCCTTCACTCTGCAGCCATCTGCAAGGAGCCAAACGTACAACTGTCATTAAGAGGTTTGCACTTAAATAATGGATTCATAAAGGAATTTATAGGGACAGGTATTTCCAAGTTGCTACCCTAGCTTGTGCCGTGCTGTAGCTGCAAGTATACTTCAGTTGTTGGTAAGGTACACAGATATTATTAAAGAAATTTATAGCTACAGATACATCATAGTTTATTATTATTGGGCGTCAAGGAGAGCGTAATTCCAAAATAAACATTGGAGATTATCAAACTTTTGAATCTCTGGGGTGTTGCATTTCTACAACAGGAGCGACTTTCACTCTGATCACTATCTACCGACCAGGGTAAATTATTTGAAACTAGCCTATGTGTAGTCTGTAAGGATAATGTGAATACATATTTGGGATTTCTATGATTTAAATGCCTATAAGACAGAAAAAAGCACGGGGTCGGTGACCGACCAACACGTTACGTTAGGTTTGGCATCTTGGCCTGTCGAGAATTATTCACATGAACCAGTCAAACCAAAATGCAATAAAGTTTCATTCTAAGATCTTCAGAGCACAAATTACTGAAAGAAAATTGAAAATATGTCAGATTCAAATTTAACATTTAATCAGAAATATCGACTTTGCCATAGCACCACAAATATCACCGATTTGTAATTCAGTGGCCAAACGCGTCAGGTTCACATCCGGGCATCGGAGTTCGATCCTCTGCAAGCAGTCTTCCATTAAGGCGGCGCTTTCCCGATCAAAAAGAAGAAGATGGAGAGATATGTAATTACGAATGTTGGACAGAGCGCGCTAATATTTTAAATGATAAAATTGAAGCGAAAATTGTGAAAATGCTTAATAAAACATGACTCTTTTAAAATAGAGCCAAAATCTTGTGGTAGGTATCTTAACCTTTAACTGGTGACATGGTTTTTGTGTAACATAACTGGTGACGAACGGCCTGAGAGGCCGCTGCCTTATCCGGTCTATAGCAAGAAAATTAGGTAATGTAGCTTAAACCAGTCTTTAAAAACAGCTTAATAACATATCAAACGATAAAATAAAACTAATCAATAAACTTTAAATGTAATTTTTAATGGAGAACTTGTTTTTACAACGTATGTAGTAACTAAAATAAAATAAAACTAGAGATGAGATCAGTAATCACAAACAAAAAAAAATTAAATCGACATATTACAACAAAAATACTTATTTTCCTTATATTTAAGATACTAATCAAAAAATAAATAAATAATGCTCTAATCACTGGTATCATTCTACAAAACTGGCAATGGTCGAACTTTGGTTATTTTTATTGGCAGTCGGGGCATAATTGTTTGGCACATTGCAAGCACACATGCTTTAAGCACAAATTACATTGGTAATTAGATTTGCGACGACAAACTAATAAACTCGGACCACAAAGGTTTTCCGTGTTTTTGGCCTATCATTGGAGTTTTGTGGTTCAGGTGACAAATCAGAACCTAAAATACGCCCTAAGTTGGCTCGTTAATTGCGTGGAATGCGAGTATTATAAACTCTGCGCTGCATGTTTTGTAATACCGCGTTTCTGGCCAATATTTTTATGATTTTTCCTCTATCAATAGCATTGGTACCCTACACCTCTTTTTGGAGGAGCGGAATTATTCATTGCAAGTAATAACTGTAAAAATACTGAAAGAACAAAATATCAAATTGACTTTAAAAAGTAACGCAAGTGGTGACATGGGGTCTGAAAGACCGCTGCCGAACTGTACATCGATGTGGCGTGGAAGCAACTAAAGTCGAAGCTACTCAGGCGTCGGAACATAGCGAGCGCGGGGAAGGGGGTGAAATGACGTCTCACTGACGCTGCTCGGCCTGTGAGACCGTTTGTCACCAGTTAAAGGTTACGTATCATTTAAAGAAACATTGTGAATTTTTTTACAAATGTAACTTGTAAAATAATAGAAATAGACATGTTTTTAATAATTTTCAGAACATGCTTTGCGATTTTTTTCTATCGAGAGAATTTCATATAATTTGCGCTTCGGCGTTTTTACAGTTAAAACCGCACAAGAGTCCCAACTGCTCCCGTCTGGAGCCAGTGAGACTATGGCATCCCCAATCGGGGTATGTTGTGTGGCTGAAGGTAGTGGGGAGGGGAAGGAGATAGGGAAGAGGACGGTGGGGAAGTACCTGGCTATTCAGATCTGGTCACTAAACACGGCTTAAGCCATTTCAAGCAACGTTTCAATTCTGAATGGTGGTCTTACACCAGGGCGATACTGATAGTATCTTCCACTCTGGAACGTGCCGCAAATATACTATTTATTATTTTAAATGAATAAATTGTGAAATAACACAAATTAATCAAATAAAATTTATTTGCGCACGCCGGGTTCGAACCCGCGACCTCCGGATTGTGAGTCGAGAGTCTTGCCTCGGGACCACGGAGGCCGTCAAAGTCTAGTCTAGTCTAGTTAGTTAATTATATTTTGTCAATTCTGTAAAGAGGCTTTTTCAGATCTAGTCACTAAATATAACTAAGTCATTTCAAGCAATGTTCAATTCTGAATGGTGGTCTCACCAGGGCGATACTGAGAGTATCACTCTAGAGCGAGGCACAATGATATTATGTATTGATTTACTTTAATTATGAGAAAAACCAATATAAATTGAATACATTTTTATTATGACGAAGGGTGTAAACAATGTTTCAATCAATATACTGTTTTTCCAATGTAACTATGCAACTCTAATATTAATTTAATTTGTAAAAGCCTATTAGGGCTTAAATAAATAAATAAATCATTAATTTGTTACATCAATTATTTTCCTCCCCATTTTTTTCGATATCCAGCTTTTAGAAATAAAATAATAATTATGGTTTTATTTTGCCAAAAGACACTCCTACAAAAGGTTTGATATATACGGTTTTATCATCATCATCATTTTACGTGGTCATGAGAGACCCTGTGTGCATTGACCATTATGTCGCTTGTCAATGACATTTTTGTCGAAAATTGACAAATGGCGACATGATTTCATCAACTTTCAAACTATCACGCTGAAATATTGGCAATGTGTATATCTATGATATATGTTTTATTTTAAACCTTGTTTCTTGTTTTATCACGTAATATAAAAACAAGGATAAAAATTTCTAGTTCTAAATCACAATCGTTCAAAAAGAAGCACAATGATTTTAATATTGTGAAAAAGGTAATCTGTATAATTCATCAAATGATTCAAATAAACCAAACACGGCAATTATTCTCATCGTTAATTGTAGGCAATTGATGTATCTTCCTAATGTAATGCCAGTTTTTTGTGTTAAATTTATTAAATAGTATAATTTAGTGAATTCAATTTTGACATCGTCACGCACTAAAATTCTAAAATAATTTTCGAAGTAAACTTTTAATCGGACATTAGCATGTAAAAAAATCGTTTTCTAGTTTATTTTTGCATCTGTGGTTATCGAACAGGCCATAGAGAACATAGAAACATAGAAAATATTCAAAATAGATATTTAAAACTGCCACTGGCGGCGATTTCAAATCACTACAACACAAATTTTGCGCATTTATAAAGTTAAAGATTTTTTAATTATTTATCTATCAATTCTAAAAATATAAGAAAATTAGTAAAATATAGGTAAATTCATTGGCTATGTAGAACTGTAATCAGTTTTTATGTCTCCATATTAAAATTCGGAGGTATGATTTTTTTTAATGTGGGCGGAAAATTTTCAAAATCGTCACAAAAAAACAGCGAGCAATCGGAGGGAAAAATGTTTTATCGCGCGATCGCTCCAGTGGCTAAATGGCTTATCTGAGATGGTTCTGAGTTGGTTTCATTCCGAGTTGTCCGGTCACCGAAAGCCATATGGATATGTAAGTGAGTGGCCAGGAAGGGAATGAGAAGTGGATGCTAATAGTTGCGGCATATAACAGTATGTTCAAAAGTAAACAGCAACAGAACTGTAGAAATATTCACATTTTTCAAAAAGAGACTAACGGCCACAACTTCAAACAAAAAAACATAAACTTGATATATAAAAATGAATGTTTCTTTGTTTGTCCCTTATGCGTTCCTAAACCGTTCATCCGATTGCGATGAAACTTTGATGATTTGATGTGCGCTTACTCGGGTTGGTTTGAATATAAATTAGTGAGCTCTGGCGTTATGATTTTTTTTCTATACTTTTCATCTAATTGCATTGCAACTTTGATGAAGGTTTCTATGTGTATACCGGTGAGCTCTGGCGTTATTAAATTTGTACAAAAACGTTGCAATAGGTGGCGCGCGAGTCGTTTGAAAAATGAGTGAATTTTAAAAATAGAAGGGGAACGGAGACGATCGGGAAAGGACATGCAGGAAGAAACCATGCCTTTATTTAAGTGGCATTGCAACGCATGCCGAAAACTTACTAGTTAGTTATATATTGCAATTTCAACGTTTTCACATAAAATTAGTTTTACCTCGGGGAAGATTGTCATCCATTTGTGTGGTCAGCCACTCTCGATGTTTGGATATATTTGTGTAGAGGGCGAAAACGTTAGCCAGGCAGGGATCACTAAGGTTGCGGGACGGCGGCGCGTTGCTCAGAACACCGCGCAGGAACCAGCGCTGGGCACCTGCACTTGTGTTTAGCGGAAATACCAGCCCGCCCCCGCTGTCTCCCTGGCACACAGCTGTTCCTGAAAGGGAATGAAACATGTTGGTTATCCAATCGACGGTTTCCTGGGCAGCAGTACCCATGCCCCTTCCCCTTCCCCTCACGTACGTAGCTGCAGATACGTGTGGCAAGTACGCTGTACTCAAATCACTGTCCTATCTCCCCACACGGTAACGGCGTTGTAATAGCAAAACAGCGTACCTGCGTTGAGGTTGTTCTAAAAGAATGCTGTACTTGAAGCTGTAATTGCAGAACATTACAGCTTAAGTACGGCATTCTGTTATCGTTAATTCTTTGGGAAGTAACCACGATAAACAAATTAAGTTAACTCACGGCTATTCCAGGAAGTGTTGTTTTCATTTATATATTTACTAGCTTTTCCCCGCGGCTTCGCTCGCATGGTATTACGGGAAATTACTGTAGCGCTTGCACTTATCAATTATCTCCCCCCCCCCCCAACCCCCATCCCCTCCCGCATTTCATATATTCATTCCGTTACATTCAGTTTTCAAACATCTCGCCTACCACCTAAATTTCATAATGCTATAGCTCAAAGAAAAAAAGAATTACTTTTCCAATATTGTTCATCCGTTCGGAATTTATGCGCTTACAAACATTTCAGATGTTTATTTTTATTTAAATATTTGGATGTTCGTAAATATTTATCATTCAGTCTTTATAATCGTTACGAATAATATTTTTAATATAAGAACACTCATCTGACATTTATTCCAAGCTTGTCCAAAAAAAAAAACGAATTCTAATATTTGAATGTTCTGCAGTAGTAGCTCAGTAGACTGAGTAACCTACCAGCTTAGAGCCCAAAAATATATCAACATTGTTTCTATGGAAAAGATTTTTTTTTGACGTTAGCAAGAACTCGCTTTTGTTAGCGACAGAAAACGTATAACAAATACAATATATTAATATTTATAATTTCATAACGCCAGAGCTTACCATCGTATACAACCTGTAGTCTGCGCATATAATTTAGCTTTCTATTCGTGAAAGAATTATTAAAGTCTTTATATTGTGTTAGGCGTGAAAAGGTCATAAACAAACTCGAGCAGTTTCGCATTTATAATATTAGTATGGATACTGGTTATTCAATTACAAAAACTTAGTTTATACACAAATAGGTTTTTTTTTCAATTCTCCTAAAAAGCTACATATGCTTTAAGTAGATATTGTAACTTTATAAAAAATACAAAAGTGTACTAAAAAAACTCACCCCAATGAAAAATATTACAGAAAAGGCAAAAGACATGAGAGGCACAAAAAAGATACTAGAGACCCAAGAGACACCAGGGATACGAGAGACACGAGAGACACAAGAGACACAAGAGACACAAGAGACACCAGAGTAACGAGAGACACAAGAGACCCAAGAGACACCAGGGATACGAGAGACACCAGAGTAACGAGAGACACAAGAGACACCAGGGATACGAGAGACACGAGAGACACAAGAGACACAAGAGACACAAGAGATACCAGAGTAACGAGAGACACAAGAGACACCAGGGACACAAGAGACACAAGAGACACCAGAGTAACGAGAGACACAAGAGACACCAGGGACACAAGAGACACAAGAGACACCAGAGTAACGAGAGACACAAGAGACACCAGGGACACGAGAGACACGAGAGACAGGAGAGACACGAGAGACACAAAAAAGACAAAAGTCATAATTACGTCATTAGAAATTTTTCAGATTTTTTTCTAAATTTGTATACATTTTCGAATAAAACGACTACATAGCACACTCTATTTTATTATCAAGTCAACTTATTTGGGTCGGAGGGCTAAAATAGGCGACATGTGTTTTTTTTTAATAGGCGATTGACCCTAAAATTTGTGATTCGTGTAACATGATTTGTATAATTTTTAAAATGTTTTCAGGTGAAACAAGATATGGCGTCTTCAACAATAGGAATTGGGTACATTTATTTAAATATTGCTAAGACATAATGTGGGATTGAGATGGATGTGATTTAGTTTATTTTAACATATTAGATCAGTCACTGCCTTTTAATTTAATTTTATATGTCATCGATGTCACATCACTATGTTATGTTGCACATCACTAGCACATAACTACCCGTAGGATAATTGTCGTCTGTCAGTCTCAAAGTAATGTCAATGGTGTAAACACCCAGTCAATAAAGTATATCTTGTAAAGTCTTAAAATGTTTAATATATTAACATCCTCAGTCCAACAAACAACGAAATATGGTGTCAGAAGTTGGATGTTAATAGTCATAAAATAAAATAATAAAAATTATACGTCAAATACAAGATGTCAAAGGAAACAACAAAGTCGTACGTACAACATGATTTCAGTGCATTATCAAATCTAAACGTATTGTCAAATAAACAAAATAATGTTGGAATATGGAAAAATTGGTGGCAAAATTATGAAATATATTTGATGGCATCATATTTAGAAGATGTTCCAGAAAAAAGGAAAATTGCAATACTTCTTCACAGCATTGGATCCAAAGGTATGGAAATTTTCAAGTCATTCAACATGAATATTGAAACCATTTTAAAAGAACTCAAGAAAAAGTTTGATGATTACTTTGCACCTCACAAAAATGTAACAATGCTGAGGAATTCATTTTTTACTCGGAAACAAAAGGATTCTGAAGATATCAATAACTTTTTACTGGACCTCGAAAATTTAAGTCTAGATTGTGAATTCCGCAATCTGCGAGAATCTCTAGTAAGAGATATATTTATTGCGAATATGTGTACAAATTTGAATCACATCCGTCAACGTCTACTACAAGATTCTACATTGTCATTGCAAAAAACGGTAGAAATCACAAAAACTATCTTAATGTAACAATGCGATGCTGAGAAAATTAATCAACGAGCACATCCAAAAAACATTCTTCAGATAAGTCATCATAAAAACACGTCAAGAAATCAAATGCAAGTCAAGTCAAGTCCAAGAGGGTCAACTCCAAAAGGATCTTCAAGTCGTCATAGTTCACCGTCAACGTCGTTAGAAATGTTGTTAGACAAAGTCGTACGTACAACAAAGTTAGAAATTTAAAGTCATCAAAATCCAAAGATGACACTGCTAATTGCACTGAGGATTATTTTATTTCAACAATAAGAAATTTAAATAATAACCATTATTCAAGTCAAGCATGGCACATAGATATAATAATTAAAAATGAAATATTAGACTGTATTTTGGATACAGGGGTTGATATTAATGCCAAGTCATTGTCAAACATTAAAAAATTAAATTTACGTAATAAAATTTTACAAAAAGATTATACAAAAGTGTCAGGTTTTGGAGGTGATAAAATACCTATTATTGGTCATCGTGATCTTGAATGTCAAATTAATGGAAATGTCATAAATAGTATAATATTTTTTGTTACAAATGTAGAATGTCGATCAGTCTTGGGTCTACCAACCATAAAAAAACTTGGAATTATAAAAAGAATATTTAATGTCCAATATAATCGTAACACCATATTAACTGAATATAACGACATATTTCAGGGTCTCGGATGTCTACCACCTGTCGTTCATCTCAAACTTCGCCAAGATGCTGTTCCGTGCGTCGATCCTCCTAGAAAGGTTCCGTTTGCTTTACAAAAAAGCCTTCGTGAAGAATTGGATTGCATGGACAAGATGAAGGTCATTGAAAAAGTTACCAAACCTTCTTCTTGGGTAAATTCTGTCGTCATAACTGTCAAAGAGTCAGGTAAATTGAGAATTTGTCTTGATCCTAGAAGATTAAACAAGTGCATAATGAGAGAATATTTTCCATTAAAAAATATAGATGAAATCAGATCAAAACTTATAGGTGCAGCTTATTTTTCACATTTAGATGCTTATTCTGGTTTCTGGTCAATTAAATTAGATGAAGAAAGTAGTAATCTATGTACTTTTCAAACTCCATTTGGAAGGTACAGGTATTGTAAGACTACCGTTTGGAATAAATGCAACAACAGAAATTTTCTATAGGATTATAATAGATTTATTTGGGGACCTGGAAGGTATTTTAATTTTTGTAGATGATTTCTTGATTTATGAAGAAACTGAAGAAATTCATAATATAAGATTAAGAAAAGTCTTGGAAAGAGCTAGAGAAGTTAATTAAAAATTAAATAAGTCAAAATGTAAATTTTTAGTCAAGGAAGTATGTTTTTTAGGTTATATTTTTAGTAAAGAAGGTGTAAAAGTAGACAAAGAGAAAGTCAAAGCTATTTTAGAAATGCCGTCTCCTAAAAATGTTAAAGATTTACAAAGATTTTTGGGAATGGTAAATTATTAAGGTCCGTTTATTGAAAATTTGTCTGATAAATCACAAATTTTAAGAAATTTATTAAAAAATAATGTAGCATGGTCATGGGACGAGAATTGTGAAAGATATTTTAATATTTTGAAGGCAACTATTTCAAATGTAACAGTTTTAAGTCATTTTGATCCAAAAATACCGTTAACCTTGTCAGTAGATGCATCAAAATCAGCTATAGGTGTAGTCATTATGCAAAATAATCGTCCAATTGCATATAATTCCAAAACAATGACTCAGTCGCAAGAAAATATTGAAAAAGAGTTATTTGCCATACAATTCGGTTGTAATAAATTTCATCAATATGTTTGTGGTAACAGAGTGACAGTGCAGACTGATCACAAACCCCTGGTCTATTTATTTAAAAAAACCTTTGCATGATGTACCTGCTAGATTGCAATGTATGATGTAAGCACTTCAGTCTTATGATTTAAATGTCATACATGTCCCAAGTAAAGAAATGTATATATCGGATACTTTGTCTAGAGCTGCTCTGAAAGATCATTATATACCCGATTATGAGTCAGATTTACACTGTCATGTAAATTCAATCTATACGAACTTAGCTATTAGCGAAGAATATCGTAAAAATTTGAGTAAAGCTACCTTATTGGATGAAACTATGCAAAAATTTAAAAAAAAATTATTTTGAAGGATGGCCAAACAGTGAAGATAAAGTTCATTGTGCTTTAAAATGTTATTATAATATTCAAGACGAAATTCATGTTATGAATGAGTTAATATTTAAGGGTAATAAATTAGTAATACCTCAGTCTATGAGAAAAAAAATGTTAAATAAAATACATGAAAGACATCAAGGAATAAACAAATGTCTTAGATTAGCTAGAGATACTTTATTTTGGCCTAATATTTCTGTAGATATAAAAAATTTAATCGACCAATGTCAAATATGTAATAAATTTTAAGTCTCTAATCAGAAGGAACCACTGATAAATTACAAAAGAAATAAGTTTCCTGGCAACAAGTAGGTATTGATTTAATGTATTATGATAATCAAACGTACCTTATTGTAACAGATTATTATTCAAAGTTTACAGAAACTGCTTTTCTAAATGATAATTCCACTGCAAAAAATGTAATAATTCATTTAAAATCTATTTTTGCACGTCATGGAATACCAATGTCTTAAGTGTCTGATGGTGGTCCACCTTTTCAATCTATTGAATTTAAATCATTTTTATATGATTGGGACATAGAACATGTAGTTACAAGTTCATATCATTCACAGTCTAATGGTCAGGCAGAGAGTTCTGTTAAAATTATAAAAAATATTCTAAAAAAGTCTAAAGAAACAAATACAGATCCATATATAGCTTTATTACATTACAGAAACACGCCTAAAGCTAATTTACCGTCACCTGCTCAATTATTAATGTCTAGTACTTTGGGAATGAACATTCCTTTAACTCAAATTAAATTAAAACCGTAGGTTGTAAGATTTTCCGATTACAAAAAGTGTATTGAGAAAAATTATGCAAAAAATTCCAAATATTATAATGTAAAAGCCAAACCTATGTCTTTATTAAAAAAGGTGATCATGTTTATTTTAAGAAAAACCCCAAAAGTCATTGGTTACCAGCTGTAGTCAAAGAAATATTAAAATGTAATAGGTCCTATATTATTGAAGATAATTATGATAACACGTATAGAAGAAATAGGATACATTTAAAATATAAATATACTGATATTCATAATGACCATCTGTCCACGCGATCTAATCCAGCACTTGAAGAGGCAGAAGCTGGAGATGAGGGACAGGTGGAAGAAAATAATATTAACAACCCTTACATTACCAGATATGGTAGAGTTGTCAAACAACCGGAAAGGTATAATGTCTAATGTCAAAATATTTAAAATTTTATTTTGTTGTATAAATTAATTATGTCAATTGTATTATATAAATTATACATGTAAATTTCATTAAATAAATTAAGAAAGGGGATGTCACATCACTATGTTATGTTGCAGATAACTATCCGTAGGATAATTGTCGTCTGTCAGTCTCAAAGTAATGTCAATGGTGTAAACACCCAGTCAATAAAGTCTATCTTGTAAAGTCTTAAAGTGTTTAATATATTAACATCCTCAGTCCAACAAACAACGAAATAATCGACAATACATTCTATCCATTTTAGGTGGCACTTACGCACACACGCGCGTTTCTCTGAAATTGTAGGAAATTATGGCGCAACTAGGTTTTTCCAACTAGTTTTAGGACCGCTGAGTAAACTCGAAACTGTTTCACTGCACAATTAAAATGGATTATTTTAGAATAAAAAACTTTGTTTTTCTTTTACGTGAGCTCCACACAGGAGGCCCCGAGGAAAATAATTTCCCTTAGGGCCTATGTCATCTTTGAGGATGCTGTGTGGAGGGTTTTTTTAAGGAGAGGAAGGAGAGGAGAGTTCTGGGATGGAAAAGGATAAAAGGGGTGGGTAGGAATCTGGGTTTCAGTGTGTCCTGGTCATCCACCTCCAAGATCTAGAGCAATCTCACCCCATGAACCCGGGCACCCCTGTTAAATCACCAAACGTAGCGAACCACTTGGAGTGACCTATGGCAGAGGTGTTGGTTATCCAATAAAGGTTCCCGGGGCGGCGGTACCCATTCCCGCCTCCCAAATTGTTATACGTTTAGATGTTTTTAAAACTGATTCTACATTGTTTTCATATTTGTTGTAATGTGGATTCCAAATAGTGATTCTATATTCAAGTTTATTTCTAGTTCAGGCAGACATGGTGACTTAGCGGGGGTGCCCGGGTTCGTGGGGAGAGGGGAGGGAGAGGAGAGAGAGGTTTGTCCAGGTATTGATGGCAGACGCGTTTGCTCACTGGTTTGCGTGGCGGATCAAATCGGGAGAAATGAAAAGAATGGGAGACCTTTTGACCTCTTCAGCCGGAGTCTCTCCACTCATCGTCTTGCAGTGCAGTGGGAGGGATGGATTCATACGTCCGTTACTCCTAAACGCATTGACCCCCAGATTACTATTCACCCCTCAAACATTTTTCCTTTTCAGAACTTCCGCTCCTTCCTTTCTTAAAAAGACTCACCACACAGATTCCCCAAAGATGACGCCTTGAGGAGAATTATTTTTCGCAGAGTCTCTTGTGCTGAGCTAACGTAAAAAAAGAAAAAAAGGATGTTATTGATAATGGCATTATTCATGGCGTTACCGTTAGTGAACCCCGCGCATATCTTGTCTGATATAAAGAATCTCCGGAAATCATACGGCAGCTTGTCCAGGCACCTCTCACGCGCCACCACCGGGACTCCCAGGAAGTTGAGGCTGTCCGAGTAGTCGCCCGTCTCCGTGAGCCCCCATCCCGCCACCTGCAATCATCACAATCACAATCATTCGCATTTGGACAAAACAAGATATTGCTTACCCTGTATAAATCTCAGGTACCCCGACATTTGAATGTGGGAGCCACCACCAGGCTTGAGACCTAAATAACTGATAAACCTACTCGATTCGGTGCTAAGCAGCTGATTGACAGTGGAGGTTATCCACCACATACCCGCCCTGGTATAAGTAACAGATGGTTACTCCTTCAAGGCTCTCGCAAGGACTTTTTTTATAAACGAAGCTGCATTTAATTTAGAACGAACCTAGACCTCCAGTGTCCCTGCATACGTTGTTAGTACAGGTTGGTTAGGACCTGTATGGGAGGAAGACACAGTACATTGGAGGTTATCCACCACATACCCGCCCTGGTATAAGTAACAGATGGTTACTCCTTCAAGGCTCTCGCAAGATACTAATTTTTTTTTGTTAAACGAAGCTACATTTATTTATTTTTGAACGAATCTAGACCTCCAGTGTCCCTGCATACGTTGTTAGTAAGCAGTATGCAAGTGCTTAACAGGAAAAACAAAAGAGTCAGGACAAAAGGCAGGACAAAGGACAGTCAAGGTCGCCTGATCAAGCCTCAAGCCTACACATGTCATTGGGGGAGGCGCAAAGATTTGTATTGCACAAAGATACAGTACACAAAAAATAAGGGCATGGCAAACGGGTGGCAGTCCTCTCCAATCAATTGGCAGTTCCAGCAAGAATGCACAAGACGTTCGGTCTAGCCGTAAACCACACTCAGCTTCCGCGCCCCTTAGCCAGTTCCTCGGTGATGCCTCAAAGAAAAGTGAATGTGAGATTGCCCGACGAACCTAGGAAATTCAGCGTCGAGTAAAGTGTCTGATTGACAGTCCGTTGTAAACAGACCGATTGCCATATCTAATGCACAGACGTAAAGTAATAATGATGAGTCTGTTCTACAGGTACTTTAATGGAGCCATCAGCATTGATTCCCAGCACCTTGAAGAGTAGGAGAGAGAAAACACAGAAGCCAACATATCGTTCCTGCTCGTTCTAACTCAAAAACGAGTTGTTGAAACGACCCGTTCTCATGTGACAATATCTTTCACCTTAATTCATTAATAAGCCGGTTATTTTGCAAAACGAATGACTTTATTAAAAAAGTTGTGTATGTTGACCACTTATCTGACACTAACGAGGCCACCATAAAATTGGCGGCTATTGTCAACCGACTGACGGAATCATATGTTGACCGTGCTCACAAATATCACCAGTAAATATAGACAATAATAATAGATGACGAATTTCGTCAATATCGTATTGATATAGGGCTTAATCGATCGACCGTGCTAAACTTCAGGAGGTCTTGCATGAAACTAAATATCCCTGCGATATTGACCAAATCTTTCCAAAAAAATTTATTTCATCTTAATTTTTTTTAAATTTGATTAAAATTAAATTTGATAATTTTATTATCAAGTTCTGCAAATATTTTAGTATCTATTAAGATAATCGCAATTAATAACGGCTACGAGGCAAATAACATTGAAAAAAAAATACTAAACAAGAAATACAATTTTTTTTTGTATGGATACCGCGTAAGAGTCCCAACTGGTTCCGTCTGGAGCCAGTGAGACATACCCCCAATTGGGGTATGTCGTGAGGCTGAAGTAGTAGGGAGGGGAAGGAGATGGGGAAGAGGAAGGCGGGGATTTACCTGGCTATAATAATAATAATAATAATAGGTCTTTATTCCAGGATGTGGGGAGGGGAGTGCAATCCCACACATCCCATATAGGGTATAATTACATATGTTATTATGACTAAATAAAAAGATAAAAGTTAACAAAATAAATAAAAAAAAGAGAAGCATCATTACTATTCACAAAAAATATAGTAAAGTCTTTAATCAGGTTCTTGTTGTTCCATCGGATCTCAGATTGCTATTCAGATCTGGTCACCAAACACGGCTAAGGCCTTTTCAAACAACGTTTCGATTCTGAATGGTGGTCTTACTTGAGAGTATCTTCCACTCTGTACCGTGCCGCAGATATATTATATATTATTTTAAATGAATTAATTGTGAAATAACACAAATTTATCAAATAAAACTTATTTGCCACGCCGGGACTCGATCCCGTGACCTTCGGATTGCGAGTCAAGAGCCTTACCGCTAGACCACGCCGGCCGTCAAAATAAAATAAAATTAATGTTATATATCCGAAACAAAACAAAAAATTACCAAAAATTTCTTGTCTCGAATTTCTCGGCCCAATATCTTTAAAAATTACAAAAGATATTAAAAAATGTGTTTTACATATAGCTTTTAGAACCAATAATAATATAGGAACAAGCCTTAAAAACTCAAAAACGTAAAAATCCTGAACTCGATAACGGTGGCGTATATGAATTAAAATGTGACCACGCCGACTGTAATGCTACTTACATCGGACAAACAGGCAGAGCATTCTCTACTAGATTCAAACAACGTATACGATGTTATAATAATAAAAACACTTCTTCACAATTCGCAGAACATCTCTTAGTGAATAATCACGTTCCCTTTTAAAAACAATAAGCCTTTATCATTACATATAGAAATAAAGGGACTTAGATTAAATTTGCATGAACAATTAGAAATCGATAACCGAACGAATAAACAAATAATTTTGTGTACACCACTGTATAATTAACAATATCGACATGTTTCAAAAACTATGTTTTCTTCGTAAGGATAATAAGTTGATATACAAATAACAAAAGACAAATAAGAACATAGACAAAATATTAGAAAGGAGAGGTGATTAAATACTTAAAATATCATAAAAACAATTATATAAAATAAAACATAAAAATTATTGTGGTATGGGTAAAAAATTACATTACGTAATAAAAAATCTTTTAAAACAAAACAGGAAGTCTAAATAACAAAATAAATTATTGAAAATATAAGTTTTAATACGAAAATAAATTTCAAAGATGGCTATTTTTAAAAAACGTTTGGTTATTTATAATATTTAATTTACTAATAATACTTTTCCCAATTTCTAAAATTTCTAAATTATCTAATTCTATACCCGTTGTGTTAGTGTGTTAAATTTTTAAACCTTTATTAATTTCAAAAAAAGACATTCTAAAATGTGGTTGGCAAATTCTGAATAATTATTATTATTTAAATATTTTAGATGTTCCTCAACTCTAATGTTAAAAATTCCAGAATTCTTCCCAATATAAAAAAGTTACAAGCATTCATCAGCAACACTTCATCAGGAATAATTAATTAAATAATTACCTGTTTTTCTCTTTCTTTCTATTTATTGGCAATCTATATTTATTTCTATTTAATTTAGATTTTTCTAATTTCTCTAAAGTGCACAATATTTGAGTACGTAACTATATCCCATTGTATGTACATCTTCACATATAGATGATCCAGAAGTTTCAATTGTTCCCTTATATACCTATTGCATAATGTCATTCTATTTCTGTCATAATTAGTGTAACTCGCTCATCAAGCACAAGAACTAGCTTCTTCTTTGGTGAGAACCAATATGTAATTTATACCCACTGTAAAAAAAAAAAAAATAAAAAATAAAAAAAAATAAAAAAAAATAAATAAAAAAAATAAATAAAAAAAAAAAAATTTAAATCAGTTTATAAACCCCAGATATGTTAAAAAAAAAACATTTTTCCTTGTTATTTAATATATAATTTTTAAAATTTGTTATTTGCGTAAAAAGCTGATATTATCTGGCATGTTTTAAATTATAAAATTTTAGTTTTTGAAACATGTCGATAAGGTTAATTATATAGTGGTGTACACAAAGTTATTTGTTTTCGTTAATTTTCAAATTTAATTTTAATGAAATAAAAAAAATAATGGAGTTCTACGAATTAAAGACAAAAACAATTAACCCTTCATCTGTGTTAAGTTACCAATATGTGCAAGAATGGTCAATGATTGTTTACAGATAAATCAACCGATGATTGATAAATATTAGGGCGGCCTCCGCACTGTCAGATAAGTTTTAGTTAAATATCAATATACACTTTTTTTAAATAATGTTGTTCGTTATGCAAAATTACTGACAATAGGTAGATATTACTGACAATAATGTTCGTTTTGCAAATTTAATGAACGAATTGAACTAACAAAACTCTTAAAATTGAAATAAGACGTATACACGATTCGTAGACCTGAATAATGCAATGTTCTTTCAGAAACGAACATGGTGGATATATGACTAATGACATCATTAACTAATTGATTCCAGTATCAAAAATTAAATGTAGACTGTCAATACATAGTTAGGTTAGTGTTTTACTTCAACATTGCCAATTTAAGAATAATTAAAAAAAAACTGATTTATTTTTATTATTTAATTTTTATGAGTAAAACCTCAAATTGTAACATTTAATTAAATGAAGACACTATGAGCGAAACCCAATCGAAAATCTGGAAACAGAAAAATCAGATAAAGATATTGGCACCTCTGGGACTCGAACCCAGGACCTCTCTACTTTCCGGGCGAGTGCTCTGTCCACTGAGTTAAGGTGTCGATATCCAATTCGGTCACTTCGACTAAGAACCGCCCGTATTATCTTCATTTTCTTAACGCATATTTTATTGGCTGCCATCTTTACGTATGATTGCAAGATTCAAACCTGAACTAAATGCAATCTCGGTGGTGTCTAGATAAATTTTGATCCATTTTTTATTTAATATGCGATATCTGTTGACTTATTCTGATTTTTCTGTTTCCAGATTTTCGATTAAATTTCGCTCATAGTGTCTTCATTTGATTTATTTTTATTAATGCTATTGCTTGGCGGCTGGTCTTTCAGAAAGTACGTCATCAGTAGTAGATTAATGGGGATGTCGCCTTGCCAGTTGCCGACAAGTCTTCTATTCTGGGTGATACTGAGACTCTCCACACTTATTAAATAAGATAATTACCTTGCCCACAGAGCCGCCCGGGCTGGTCAGGTTGCTGTACAGGTCTATGTCTTCCAGCCCCAGGCAGACAGCGCGCACCGTGTCGGAGTATGTGAAGCTTGTCGTTAGATGGATAATGGAGATGTCGTCTTCAAAATTTCGCGTACTTGCTCCGTACTCCTCTCCTAAACGAACTTCGCTCACCTGCAACGTTATTTTTATATGATAAACGGCCTACTCATTATCAGATTTGCAGAACTGTTTACAGGACTTCACGCAGGGCTTTGCAAGTTGGATCATTTGAAGGCAAAACCGCCATCCGAATTATTATTATTCCCTTCATCGGGTCATCGGAATATTGAAAAATCGGTTAGCAATTCAATATGCTATTATATATGCATTCCTTCAAATTGGATGGTGAGTCGATCTTGTAATTGTAGAGCCCGAATATTACAACACCTCGGGTTTCACCGACAGATCCTAAAATTTTATCAAAAAATCGTAAATCGAAAGATCAAATTCTTCATTTTTAATCATCTTTACCTTACAAACTCAATGATGTATAAAAGTTAACAAGCGGCTCCGAAAATATTGAAATAGAAGATGATATGCTTTGATGTCTGCCCGACTTTCGGCGAAACTACGATCTAATAACCCTAGTTTTAATTGATTTTTGGAAGGTTTGTAGTAGTATTGGTTAGTAACAATATAGTTTGAATACGAAAGGAAATTGTTAATTTAGTTGATTTTTTTAAGATGTGCTAAAAATATTAGCAAATCTTCAAAATTAATGGTAAAAATATCAGCGACACCAGGAAGCAAAGTCCCACCCAGTAAAAATATCAGCGACACCAGGAAGCAAAGTCCCACCCAGTAAAAATATCAGTGACACCAGGAAGCAAAGTCCCACCCAGTAAAAATATCAGCGACACCAGGAAGCAAAGTCCCACCCAGTTAAAATATCAGCGACACCAGGAAGCAAAGTCCCACCCAGTAAAAATATCAGCGACACCAGGAAGCAAAGTCCCACCCAGTAAAAACTGCCAATAGCCAAACTCCTTATATTGAAATATTTTTGATTGGCCCTTAATAATTCAGGGATGACAGTTATCAAATGGTCATTCAGCGCAATTCTGTTTTTTTGACAGTTGAAAAGTTTTCGTCGATTTCAGCTTTTGAACAAATTTATCTGTTTCCTTTATATTTACCCAATTTTCAAAATTCGCACAAAAGCCAAACGTTACAAATAGAATAAAGGGGGGAAATAGGTGTAGAGACCAAAAAAAACTTTTTTTCTGCCATAAATCGATAGGAAAACTACCTATACAAAAATATATTCTGAAAATTTAAAACCAAAATTTTAGGCCGTTTACAAGTTAAAGGTAAACGAGTGTCGAACTACTACTAATTTACTGCCACTCTTTTTTCCAACGCGTTTTTCTCAAAACTCCTTTTTGCGAATTTGTGTAACCTCTAGCTCCAACAGTTTTTGATGAATCGTTATGAAACTCAGCATAGTTAATTATTTTTATTGCAAAAAAACGTACAAAAAATAATGGTAAAAAATCATCTAAAATTTTCACTTAAAAAAAATATATTAATTCTCGATTTTTTACGAGGAGTGAGGTTCAAATAGAAGAAACCCTTATAAAAATTTTAAAAAATTGATTTTAAGTGAAAATTGTGACTTTTTTATGAATATCGCATGAGTCCCAACTGCTCCCGTCTGGAGCCAGTGAGAATATGGCATCCCCAATTAAGGTATGTTGTGAGGTTGAAGGTAGTGGGGAGGGGAAGGAGATAGGGGAGAGGAAGGTGGGGAAGTACCTGGCTATTCAGATCTGGTCACCAAACATTTCAAGCAACGTTTCAATTCTGAATGGTGGTCTTACCTCAGGACGATACTGAGAGTATCTTCCACACTGTAATACTTCATCCATCTCTCTTTTATTTCTTCTCATTCGTCAACATTTTTCCAGCTTTCGATTTTATCACTTTCAGACTTCCGTTCTCTGGGCCACTCCGTGACCTTTTGATCTCCTTCCAGAACAATTTAATGTTTCCTTGGAAATGATTCGTCATTTTTATTCCCTCTTCCTCTTCCAGGCGTTTCTTTCGTTCTTTCACTCCAACACTTACTCTTTTTTTGCATCCCTTATATACTTCTTTCGCTCGATCTCTCTTTGCTAGAAACACTGCCAGCCGCTATCAGACATAACTATGCTTTCTTTTTCTGTGAGACCAGTGCTTTAATGTCGTCATCCCACCACGCGCACTTATTCCATAGACATCTCTAGCAGATTCACAAAGGCTCACCTTTATGTGGTTCTAAGTTTCATCAATGCTTAGACCATTCATTTCCTTTTCATTCAACCACATCTCTGCACACTTCTCATACTCACTTCTGATATTAGTTTTGCAGTTTTTCTACTTTGACCCTGGTTGGAGTTGATAACGTTGTCACTTTAGAGCGCCAGCCGCGAAAGATGTTTCTCTTGACATCACCAGAAAGTGGCCAGTTTCAACCTCAGCCCCTCTGAAAACTCTTGTGTCCTCGGTCTCAAACTAAAGTCAATTTCTACAAAATCGATCAATGATCTTTCATTTCCTCTTTCCCATGTGTATTGTTGGATGTATTTATGATCGAAGAAAGTATTTGATACAAACAGGTTCCACTCTAAACATACTTCAAGTATTTTAGGTATTCCTCCGCAATAATTATATATTGGATTAAACAATTACAACACTTAATATCCCTTCGGCACCGGTGCATTGTCGGGAAACACACCAAACGCGTGCTCAACATATGTACACGGTTGACATCTGTCACATGAGAACGGATCGCTTCTTCGACTCGCTCTTGTGTTCAACTGCTCGGCTGTTGAACAATTTGCCGGCCTCTGTATTTCCTCCTTCCTACAACATGGGTCTCTTCAAGATCAATGTTCATTCTTTCCTCTCCTCAAAATAACCCTCTACACAGCATCTCAGATGACATAGGCCCTGAGGGAAATTGTTTTCCTCAGGGCCTCCTGTGTGGAGTTAATGTAAAATAAAAAAATACTGAGTGCGCGGCACCGGAGTGCGAGGAAGTTTTAAAGACCATAGGAGGAGGGTTAATGCACGTTCGTGACGAAGCAAAACCTGACGTACGGACGTTAGGAAAAATAGAAACTAGGCCCCAAGGTTTTAATTCCCGCTTAGAATTAGCCGCCTGTTTTGTTTCTGTTAAAAAAAAAACATCGCTGAAATGCGTGTTTTATTTTACGATTATATATATTTGAAGTTTTACCGTAAATAACAATCAAATTTAATTTCCATGTTGTACAATAAAACCACTACAGAAAACCGTTACTTCAGAAGGAGATTTTGAACTTTAGAACAGTTTTTATAGGTCTGATAGTTTATTTTTTTTCTGGCCGTATGAAGAGTCTAACAAAAAAACTGTATTATTTTAAAGGCAAATATGTGTATGACTTGCAGTACTAACCAAAGCATCTAAAATATTTGCAAGTCATCTGATTTTTAATTTTGCATTACTTAGCAGTACACCACCTTCACTCACACCATTACTTAACAGGCCATCACCTTCACTCGCACAATTACTTAATTAACAGTCCATCACCTTTACTCGCACCATTACTTAACATTCCATCACCTTCACTCGCACCATTAATTAACATTCCATCACCTTCACTCGCACCATTACTTAACATTCCATCACCTTCACTCGCACCATTACTTAACATTCCATCACCTTCACTCGCACCATTACTTAACATTCCATCACCTTCACTCGCACCATTACTTAACATTCCATCACCTTCACTCGCACCATTACTTAACATTCCATCACCTTCACTCGCACCAGTGATATGGATAAGTTGTGGTTTTCACATTTCGCATAGAAAAATGGAAAGGAATTAATTCAGCTGTGGGGAAATAGCTTTTTAACAATAAAGGTATAATTTAAATTTAGCTTAAAAAGAGGAACAAACCTCCGACTGCTGTCTGCCTATCTCTGTAGAATTCCAGGAAGAAAGGCGGACTCCTCCAACTACTCGATAGTCCGCCACGTGGACCTGGTGGCTGTGAGCACGGTCGGAGAAGCAGTGTGCGGCTACAAAACAAAACGAGCTTTTAATGGACTTGTGTGGGGATCTAGCATAGTCTATTTCAAGGTCTAGATTTTCGGAAGTTAATTGGTACTACCAATTCAAATTCAAAGTCGTTAAATTTCTTTTCTTATGTCTGATTCAATAATGCTTCAAAGATGGTCAAATTTCACATTGCTTACACGGAAGTACATGAAGAATCGTTCCTCATCAGATTCTGGTTCCTTTTCTTACTAGAGTAGAACTCTCCAAACTTTGTCTTTGTTTATTGATTTTGTGAATCCAAAGGATTCTTCTAACATTTCTTATATTTTCTTTTTTACGAAAATATTAATTTTAAAATAATTATCTTTGTTACTCGTCCTCAAATCATTTTCAGAATGACGGGACATGACAAAGTAACGATTTGCATATGCTGATAACTGAAACACTTAAACTAATCCTAAAAAATAATCGTCAAATCAACTGACGCGCCTGCGCGCTACATACATAACAATGGAGACTACTACTTGTCACGTGGTCACACGAGTTGCGTGCTTAGACAAGTATGCGCGTCGACCTGGGAACGTAATATTGCATACATTCGGTGCCTGAATACACATGGTGGTATGTACCCAGTCCCGTACTCAGAGGCCCAGGCACCCAGGCCCTAGGCACTCCCGGAGTGGGGGCTACTCTGCGACTCATTTTCAGGATCACTGGACATGACAAAGTTACGAATTGCATCTGCTGATAACTGAAACACTTAAACTAATCCTAACAAATAAACCTCAAATCAACTGACGCACCTGCTCGCCACATACATAACAATGGAGACTACTACTTGTCACGTAATCACACGCGTTGCATGCTTAAGACAAGTATGCGCGTCGATCTGGGAAAATAATATTGCATACATTGGGTGCCTGGGCCTAGTGTGGTATGTACCCAGTCCCAGGGGCCCAAACACTCCCAGAGTCGTCATCCCTCCTGGGGGTGGGAGCGACTATGCGACTTCAACGCTGTGTATTCATTGTTTTTGTATCATTGAAGAAGAAGATAACACTGATAATCTAAATGAAAATATGAAAGAAAACAAGACACAGAAAAATTGAAAAAGACAATGGTCGCAACTGGGACTCGAACCCAGACCTCTCGTCTTCTTCTTCAATAATATATTACGTTGATGGGAATAACCTTCAAAAGTTATAAAAAGAGAGTTTTTCTCATAAAAAAATCGAATTGTTTTTGTATTTAATTAGTAGAACTCCATTTAGTTCTTAAAATTTTATTTCAATAAAATAAAACCATCTTATTATCAATTTCTGCAAGTATTTATGTACTTATTTTTGTTACAACTGTTTCGGCTTACCTTTGTAAGCCAAAACAGTTGTACCAATTTTTTTTACTAAGATGCTTGCAGAACTTAATAATAACATTATTATTTTTATTTAAATTACATTTTTCAACGCTGTGTCCTCGATGTATTTCTACTATATTGGCACAACCGAAGTACAGGCCCTAGGAAATGTGTTGAAAATTACTTTCCAAGTTCAGTGTCTTCAATTTGTACCATCTTGGCACCTGGCCGGGGCCCCTTCCGAAGTGGGAGCCCTACGATTAAAATATTTGTCATAAAAGGGTTCCTGGCCGCCCAGAAGTTGGAGCCCTAAGCCCGAGCCTTGCGGCCCTTGCGAGCCTCTAGCGAAAGTGCGGCCCTGTCCGTACTTTGATTCATTAATGAATCTCTCGCTACTGAGAATTTCTGTAAAGATCCACCCTACTGAACCAACCCTTGCCGATGTTTGCAAATTAAGTAACTTTTAAACGTTAATAGCCTTACTAAAAAACCTCGTGAAAATTTAGTTCAATTGGTAAATGGCCGCGGATGTGAAAACATTACTAATTAAATTGTTGATGGAAAGATATATACATGGCTTACGCAGCCTGAGAGGGTAGTTTATCCATTATAAACGGCTGTTTTGTTAATGATTTCTGAACAAATTTTGGAATTTTTCCAAAGTATTTTGAATGTTTTATATATTTCTTATTTTTAAAGATGGCGTAAAAACAAATACCATTTTAAAAACTAGATCAAATTACCTTTTGTATTTGTGTATTTATATACTTTGAAATATACTTTAGTTTTAAAAAAATGCCATATTTTAAGCATCCAACACTGAAAAAAATTGAAAAAAAAATTCTTGCCAAAACATTTGTGATCAAAATGTAGAGAAATTTAAAATAAATCAAAATTTAAAAAACACAGTCCTTTTATTTAATGAATTTGAAGGGAAATGTCACCTCACTTTTTCCTCGTACGTAGAAAAAAAAAATAAAAAAATTTAAAAACTGTCGAAGTTTGCCAAAAATATAACCTAAAAATAAACCGACATTTCAAGCGGATTTCTTGCATCTCTAAAAGACGTAAATTTCTTTGATACGTCTACTTTCTACTATACTTTCTCCTTGCTGTTTACGGAACTCCAAAAAAATGATTGTATAGACAAGTATAGATATTTAAGTTTTGTAAAAAATACTCGGAACAAGAAACAAGTACAACTAT
This sequence comes from Glyphotaelius pellucidus, assembly GCA_936435175.1. Taxonomy (NCBI): domain Eukaryota; kingdom Metazoa; phylum Arthropoda; class Insecta; order Trichoptera; family Limnephilidae; genus Glyphotaelius; species Glyphotaelius pellucidus. The sequence continues at coordinate 1,918,955 of OW386565.1, forward strand.
CTTGTCTTCCTCCAACGTCTGCTTCTGCTCATCAACACTGGTATCGTATTTACTAACAAGTTTAGGTATGGCTAGGCAATCAACTGAACCAAGAAGACTGGGGTTGGAAAATAACAAATAGTATTTTGGAACCGATTCAAACTTTACTCCCGCCTGCTCCGGAAAAACTCTTTAACACTATTTTTTGCAATTGCAAAAAAGTTTGTAGTGCTAAGTGTGGCTGTAAAAAATATATGTTTATTTTGTTCAGGGCTAGTCTTGCTCTAATGATGAATTGAATACAACAGACAAGGATTCATGTGATGTCAATGAAGAAACAGCTGATTCGTCTTCATTTGAACTATTTATAAACATCCAGCAAGAAAACGAAGAAATCGAAGAAGACATGACTGTAGAATAATAATCCTGAAGTATCCTACAATGCAGCAAACAGAACAATCGCTCACTTCACTTCGCGGCGCGGCGGTGTCATGTCAATCTTGTTAGTTTTCTTGGTGTTTTTCAACAATCGATAACCATTAGTTTATTTTTATTATAAAGAATATGAAATCACAATCTCTTAAAATGGATGACACCAGACAAACTATCAATTTTTTAGAGAAATTGGAAGAGTGGATTATGAGAGCTGGTAAGTTTGTCATATTATTATTTCTAAATAATTAATATTATGGCGGCATTGGTAAATATTTACCTAATAGGGATACGCTTTTTGCACTTTTTATAACAAAAACACTTAACATCAGTTCGATAATAATGGGAAGTAAGTATTTAAGTGTCCGGAATTGAAAAATAATGAATTTTAATAGTTATTTTGTTAAAATTGAACGATTAGGCACCTACTCGCTTGGACGCCATTGTATTGTCATTGATGTCTTATTTATTCCAAAACATTAACACATGACCCTAAAATAGGTCCTGAGGTTCTTAATTTGGTTAGGTTTAAATAAAAAAGGAAAAAAAAACCAGCCTTAACTATTTTAATATTATTATGTCAAAACATTGGCGAGAAGAAAATATGTTAAATTATCTGTTTATTTTTAATGAAATATCTGCTAAAATGCATTATTTTCCAATTTCGAAAACTAAAATACTTACTTCTCATTATTATCTAACCGATGTTAAGTATTTTTGAAAAAAAAAGTGCATATTAAGCGTGTCCCTATTAGGGAAATATTTACTATTTTCCCTCTTTAGTTGACAGTTTTATTTTTTTGGTTTTATTAACAACATAAAGTACTTTTTAATATTTCAAAACTGACTTGTCAAAATCCTGCACTACAAGGCCAAAATGTAAAAAATAGTTTGCGCTGAAGTGGAATTACTACCGAATCAGTCAAATCTAATTAAACTCTCCAATATGTGATGACTATAATTATGTAAGTGTATTATACGATATAGGATATTATTTGTTTAGACGCGTTTCAAAGTAAAATACTTAGTGAAAGTATTTAAGGCTCTGAAAGTACTGAATAAGACAGGAGTGCTTCGACCACATCATTTCCGAATATTTCTGAATGTCTTTTGTTTACAGATTGAAGGCTTTTCAAAGAAAAAATAATTAATTCATTGTTATAATAGAGAACTCCAGTCCAATTTTTTTTTTTTTATGAATAATGACCTTCTAACTTAAATAACTGCATATTAATTTTTATTTTCATAGTTAGTTTTAATAGTTAAAATTAATGTCAAAGTTTTAATTTTTCAAGATCCCCCGAAAATCACCGTGACATCATCTGCCTTGTGACGTCGTCTGCCCAAAAGTTTTAGTTATTTTCAACAGACGTTGTCATTTTGTATGGAAGAAGTGATGAAACTATTCAATAAGTAAAACGTTATTTAGGTGTAATTATTTATTTATTATATTATATTTTTATATTTTTCAATATTATTACTGGAGATTGGTATAAAAATTGTTTGAAATTATTATTTTTTTAGTTTTACGAATCGAAATCAATATTAAGGAAACCGAAGCATGAATTTCGTATGGAACTGGAATCAGATGTTCGACTTCCGCCATTTTGAATTTCAGCATTGGAGCGTTTTATGGATGCGGTGACGTCACGCCTCACAAATTCCTTAATACCAACTTGACAGGATGTTTTAATGAACTGTTTTAAAATGGACTTTTTAATATTTTTTTTTAAAACTCTACGTTAAATATTATTAAATAAAACTTATATATTCAGAATCAGCGTTTACTGGTCTATATGAACTTTTTTTTTAAAGCCATAATATTTTTCACTGGAGTTCTCTATTGTTCCTTTTTAATTAACATTTGTATTTATTTATTGATATTTTGGAAAAAACCACAGAATGTCTTTTGTTTACAGATGCTGGACATTAAACAGAGAAGACAAAATCCTGCATTTTGTAAACACAAGTTTTCAAAACCAGTTGGCGCTGGACGTGAAATTACTACCGTATTACTACAGTCAATCTAATTAAATACTTCTGTGTGATAGCTTTAGTTATGTAAGTGTATTTATTATACGATAGCTTTAGTTATGTAAGTGTATTTATTATACGATAGCTTTAGTTATGTAAGTGTATTTATTATACGATAGCTTTAGTTATGTAAGTGTATTTATTATACGATATGTTTTTTTTAGGTTCTGGAAAAACTTAATAAAACGGGAGAGACAAGCCTTGCTTCAGGAAGGAACGCAGGTGGATTTTTGAGTTTGGCTCAGCCTACAGAGCTAACAGGTTGTTAATCAGGCATGCATTAGAGAACAACTAGCATCCAGAGAAGTACATATTATTTTTAATTTGTTGTACATTATTATTTAATGATAGATTAATAGGAAACTTTGACAGTTCTCGTACGAAAATCTATTAGGCCGCCGTTTCCTGATAATTCACGTGTAAGAACTGTAATCCCGAATTTAACCAGAATTACGAATAAAACGACAAGAATTCGGAATGAATTCGTAAAACATTTTTTTCCGTGTGCCTCAGAACTCACCGCTTATGACCAGATTTCTCCGCACCAAACTGCCGCCGCATATCTGCTTGTACTGGTTGTCTTCTTTCCGGTGGAAGATGGCCACGTGCCAGGGGAACTGATTTGCTTTCACTCCTCCTAGTGCCCCCCTCACGAGGGGCGCTGAAGCAACCGCTTCCAATCCGCACTCTGGAAATATAAAACCATCATCATCATCCATTGTAGGCTCAATCTTGAGTCTGAGTCCTTACGCTCGTGGAGAAACCGAAACCAAACTAAAACTGATTGTCGTCTTCCCGGTGGAAGATGGCCACGTGCCAGGGGAACTGATTCACTTTCACACCTTCTAGTCCCTCTCTCACGAGGGGCGTTGAAGTAACCGCTTCCAATACACACTCTGGAAAAATTAAGTCATCATCACACCTCAAGCAGCACTCTCGTGGTACTGGAATCATACTGTGTAAATTAAATATGTACCTTCTCCACTTTGCTCAAAGCTTTACTCGTTATTGTAGTCTCTCAATTAAGAGTAGAAAATATTAAAAATGGCGCTACAAAATGTGTAGGCTTGCCAGCCAATTGGTGTTGCCACACCAATCTAACTGTTAAATATTATTTTAAAGCGCAATGACAATGTATATAAAAAACACTGTAAATCGCATTTTAAAAAACAGTTTTTTTTGTTCTTAAGCAAAAAATAAATAAAAGAAACACCGTTGTTAAGGTACCTACTTAAACACAAATTTGATTAAGTGGCGATTCACAAAGTGATCTGCTTTCATTTAATGATTTTTATTGCGTTGAATTTAACAATAGGTAGAAAGGAAGTATTACTAATGGTGAGTTTAGTTAAACTACTTTTAGATCTGAATAAGTTAAATATATACAGATCTAAAAATTGAAGACTTGATCTAAGACCCGGGCAACTCTAGGGAGGCAACTTAAGGGGGTATTCATACTTCCATACTAATATTATAAATGCGAAACTGCTCGAGTTTGTTTATGACCTTTTCACTCATATCACAATATAAAGACTTTAATAATTCTTTCACCAATATAAAGCTAAATTATATGCGCAAACTACAGGTTGTATATGATGGTAAGCTCTGGGGTTATGAAATTATAAATATTAATATATTATATTTGATATACGTTTTCTGTCGCTAACAAAAGCGAGTTTTTGCTAACGTCAGAAAAAAATCTTTTCCATGGAAACAATGTTGATATATTTTTGGGCTCTATGCTGGTAGGTACTCAGTCTACTGGTCAGCTACTACTGCAGAAAATTCAAATATTAGAATTCTTTTTTTTTTGGACAAGCTTAGAATAAATGTCAGATGAGAGTTCCTATAAAAATATAATTCGTAACGATTATAAAGACTGAATGATAAATAGATTATTTTTTATTATATTAACGAACTTCCAAATATTTAAATAAAAATAAACATCCGAAATGTTTGTAAGCGCATAAATTCCGAACGAATGAACAAAATTGGATAAGTAATTATTTTTTTCTTTGAGCTATAGCATTATGAAATTTAGGTGGTAGGCGAGATGTTTGAAAACTGAATGTAAGGGAATGAATATATGGAATGCGGGAGGGGATGGGGGTGGGGTGGGGGGGAGATAATTGATAAGTGCAAGCGCTACAGTAATTTCCCGTAATACCATGCGAGCGAAGCCGCGGGGAAAAGCTAGTTGTAGTCTATAAAACAATGTTATTTTGATAGTTAAGATATTCAAAAATATATCCTTAAAAGTATTTTTCGAAATTTAAAAAGTTAAATCCATTTAAGTGTCGCGGTATAGATGAAATCTAATTAAATCTAAAAAAGGCCATAACTATAAAGGCATTTTTCTCGAAACTACTTTTTCGAGACGGTTGACATGATATCTTAAGTTCTACTGAACCAATTTACTTGAATTTTGAAGTGAGCCTTCTCTATACATTACTCTATCACACTTACTAAAACAATTCGGAAAAGTAAAAAAAAAATCCGGTAAAAAAAGTCTTTATTTCAGACAGCCGCCATTTCGGGAATTTTTTTTTAACTTTTCCTTAGAACTTTTTTAAACTTTTTCTTAGGCTAGAGCAACATTTTTTTGGATAAAGGATTAATTTGTTTTTTTTTTTCTTATTACTAGGAGGGTTGCAATCGTATCAACCAAGGTACGCCATTTTTTTTAGATAACTTCAACACCTTGTAACTTTTTTTATTTAAATTTTCTTAGTTTGATTTTTTTTTGTATTTTTAATGTTTAATAAATATTTGGTAAAATAATGGCTTCTAAATTTTTTTTTTTTTTTTTTTTTTATTTAATATAGATATATAAGTTTACAGTGGGTTAATATAAATTACATATTGGTTCAGAAATTCTTTAAAATTGCAGTCTCACCAAAGAAGAAGCTAGTTCTTGTGCTTGATGAGCGAGTTACACTAATTATGACAGAAATAGAATGACATTATGCAATAGGTTAGTATATAAGGGAACAATTGAAACTTCTGGATTATCTATATGTGAAGATGTACATACAATGGGATATAGTTACATACTAAAATATTGTGCACTTTAGAGAAATTAGAAAAATCTAAATTAAATAGAAATAAATATAGATTGCCAATAAATAGAAAGAAAGAGAAAAACAGGTAATTATTTAATTAATTATTCCTGATGAAGTGTTGCTTCAGTTTGAGTTTCAGTTTATTGATGTCTTTGATTTTTTTTATTTCAATCGGAAGATTGTTGAAATACTTTATTCCTAAATAGATGTAATTGTTTTGCATTAGTTTGGTATTAAATTTTGGTATTTTGATGTTGTCTTGATATCTTTTTGATTGGTGGGTTTCAAATTTTTTGACGATATTATCTTTGTAAATTTGGATAATTGCATTTTTCTTGAAGATATTCTCTACTCGAGGCACCGTGAAATCTGCGAAAAGCGTTTCTGTTGGATATGTGGAGGGTTTCTTTAGGATTACTTTAATGATTAGCTTCTGGATCACTTTGATCGGGGTAAGAATATTGTTGTATGAACCCCCCCATCCAATAATTCCATATTGAATTAATGACTGGATTAGTGCATAGTATACTCTTTTTAGATTGTTGGGTTTTAAAATATTTCTTAATCTTATGAATACATATATACACTTTCTGATACGCTTAACCAATTCACAGATATGGCTCTTCCACTTCATATGTTGTTCTATTATCACTCCGAGATATTTAATTTCTGATACTGATTTCAACGTTGAACAGCCTTGGATACATGTGATTTTATTGCATTTGTTATTGTGGATAATTATTTTAGTGTTGGGGAGTGTTTTTAGTTTGTTAATTGAGAAGTGTATGTAGTATGTTTTGTTAGTGTTCAATGAAAGGAGATTTGTATCAAACCAATGTTTTAAGGTGTTCATGCTATTATTTGCTTGTTCGTTTACTAAAATCCAGTCGATCCCATTCACTATGATAGCTGTGTCGTCGGCATATGATATTATGTCTGCGTTAAGTGGTAGTTTGAAAATATCATTGACATAAATTATAAATAGTAGGGGACCTAGCACAGTGCCTTGAGGTATCCCGAAATTGCTTGTTAGTGGTAGACTTAGGGAGTTATTTATCTTGACTACTTGGTATCGTTCAAATAGATAGCTTTTTATCCATTTTAGAGCTTTATCGTTTATCCCAACACAGTTTAATTTTTCAATAAGTTTATCATGAGAAATACTATCGAAAGCTTTTTTAAGATCTATGAAGATTCCAAGGCATTTCAAAGATTTGTCTAATGTGTTCTGAATAATGTTCGATAATTTGGCAATCGCATCTTGGGTACTTCTATTTTTCATAAATCCATATTGGTTGTCGTGAATTATGTTATTTTTGTTAATAAATTCAGTCAATCTTAATTATTATTTGTTTTTTAATTGCAACTTTGAAAAATACTTACAATGCGTGCTTCTAGACTAGAATACCCCCTTAAGCTAGTATTAAATAAATATAAGCAATTTCTGGACTGCACTTTATATTTTATTACAATATCATTACTCTTTATTATGTTGACCCGAAATTGCGAAAGTATACTAAACATATATGCAAGTACCATTTCACACAGATTCTAGCGAAATCTACAAAGCATTAGAAGTCATGTCAATAAGACAACTTTATGCCAAATCTGCTATAATATACCTTGTCCAAAACAAACAACACATTCCAATTCAACCAAAAACCATAACAAAAACCAGGTCCTCAACAAATAAAACACTGAACATACCGATAACCCACACCACACATGGACAAAGACACTTTCAGTATTATGCAACCAAACTTTTTAATTGCATGCCCATTACTTTGAAACAAATACTATCTGCAAATACATCTACAAACATTCATAAAAAATATATCACTGACTGGATTAAAAATCAAGATATTAACTTTATACAAAACATTATTATTCCCAACCAAACGTAACAAAACTATAAAAAGTATAAAATTAAATAAACCTAAAAATTAAGTAGTTTTTCAAGTATCCAACAACTATACATACACTTACAATTTATATATGTGTGTACATATATGTATGTGTATGTGAATGTGTATGCGTATGTATACGTATGTATATATATATTTGTATGCATGTGTGCAGGTAAATGTATTTTTATGGAGGTGTATGTATGTGTATGTTTATATATATATATATATTTTTTATATTCCTCTAATATATTTAAATACTTTTTTTTGCTCTTCTAAATAACCAATGTAAAATAAATATTAAAATTTGAAAAAAAAAATTCATATAAAACTTTCTATTACAACACATAAATACTTGTCATACATAAACATAAATAAACACGTAAACACCTCAGCACAGGTTCTCCTAGTGAGGTGTTCACGGAACATACAACAATACCTATCCACAGTTTCACCTTCACAAACCTACCTTACACCCAACAATAAAATTACAAAATATATTATGTAAAAATATTTTCGAAATTGATCTATAGGTAAATACTGTAATATATAGAAATAAATGAATAAATAAATAAATTCTAACTTTGAGATCAGTGGGTATCTATATTGCAATGAAAAAAAGAATTTACATAAATACATTTTCAATTTTTTTGCAATAATGTGGGTTACACAGCTTTACATTTCCACCATGAGTTAAATTTTTAGTATTTCCATTTGAACAACAATGCCGCCCTCCTATGTTTTCTACTCTTAATTGATAATTTGTATATTAATTATTATATTTATAGTTCATAATTATAATAGAGTACGGAGGTTACACACGTGCTAAACAAAAACACAAAGTTACAAACTAAGTAAAATTGAAAATGACGTTGTTAGCCCAGTCAATGAACGCATTGAACTGGAACATTCTAGAGGAAAGCTGAATTTTTGCAGGTGGATAGTACTTCTTATGTGAAGAATTTTCCAAAAAAGTCCCTACCCCTCCCCCGCTTGCTTCCTCCCCTGTCCCCTCTCAAACTTTGCAAATTTAGAGTTCTACGAAATCCATTATATCTCTTAAACTATTATATGCATCTGAAAAAAATTTTCACTGTTAAACTTCTTAAAAAGCTGTTTAAAAATAAGTTTTATGTTTGTCTTTGTTATCTATTACAGTTTGGCAAATAATAATGACATTGTCGCAAAAAAAAATTTTTTTTTCGTAAAATTTTGATTTAAAAGTGAATATTTTTCTTATCCGGGGGAACACGCAAAAATATTTCAAATAATTTATTTGCCAAATTTAATAAGCTTAAAAACGATATATAATATTGCTTACCTTTATTCTTAATACCGGTCAAAATCCGATTCGATAGCAGGGCGGCACGGCGTTCTTGGCGGTCGGGCCTACCCCGCTGTGCTTGCAGATGACCGATTTGAGCTTAGGTAGGTATTTATAGTTTTAAATTGAAACACCGAGTACTTTTTAATTGATTCACGATATTAAAACGCTTTAACACTAAATTGTATAGTAATAGTAGTAATGGAGGCTTTCTTACCTTTCTTTAAAAAAACGCCTTCAAATAAAGGTGGATGCGAAGCTAGTTCAAACTCAAAGTAGGATTTGAGCTTTGCAGGACTGTCACATACGCATAATATTCTATTGAATATCTGCTTAGGATTGATTATAACTTCTTTGTTTCTAATTTTGTCAGATTTATTACTGGCTTGAGTATCAATCATATCCGATCTGTGTAGTTTTAGAAAAACTTTGCCCTGCCATTTTCTTCATAGCTTTGAACCCTACCTCATAATCATCGTCATATGTTTTAGTTGAGTCTGATACTGATCTCGAAGAAATGCAAATTAATTCACCCGACTTTCGAGCAAAAGGATTGTGTGTCACCAGTATGAATTACGAAGTCTTGGTTATCCCGTAACTGGCTCTCCCTAAGCTCAACATAATGCTCACTTTTCTTGTAACTTAAACCCAAGAAATTATGAAAAGCTTCACTGATTGAAAGGAATAATGGAGCTCCTAATATCCATTTACTGAGAAATCCCACACCCTTGCGTAAGTGCTCCTACTGTTTTTAATGACTTCATCAAAGATTGTTCATGTCAAAGCACATATCAGTCCAAACTCCTGAGCAAAACATATTGTTAAGTAAAAACATATTGTAATTATAAATATTAATTAACATATTGTAAATAAAAAACATATTGCTGTCCGACTTGTCGCTTTGATTGTGTTTTAAGTGTCGGTGAAATGTTTATAATTTATTGCAACTGATTCGTCTTCACAAGCTAATTCATGTGACATCTCCTTGTTCACAATATTTCTTTTATTTCACGAGGAAAAAGTGTATCATGAGAGTCATTGCAAATTATTTTGACGATTGCAGCACCTGTAAGAGCATAGGCTCTTACAGCTCTTGCATAAGCGTGTCCTTTTATCATGTGTATCACTGTGGGACCTCCGTACACAGTTTTCCATAAATCTTCGAGCCCACTTTCTTTCGTGATTTAATACATCCCAAATATGACATTTACAAATGAAACTTCCTAGCCGTACAATAATTTTTGAAATTTCAGATGATCCATCAGCCCCCGCAACCATTTCAATGGGTTTGAGAAAAAGCGGTTGGTCAAAGTTACAATGTCACACAATCGTTTATAAACCCGTTCCAGCTAACTTTTGAATGCACAATGCTAATTTGATGTCACTTAACCACAAATAATTGGTTGGAGATACAAAAGATAATGAATCGGCATGCTCTTTTCTGAAAGATATACATTCACTGACATCGTTGATGGTTACATCTTTCAAGCCGCTCTTTTTTCTCTTCGCGTAACAAGGTTGAAGGATATTTTCTTGATTAACGAAATTTCCATTTCATCACTGAAGACGAAGTACATCTAGACTTGTAAAATTAGAGGCTGGATTGATGCTCATTGCACTTTATTCTTCCCACGGCATGAAATGTTTTTATATTAACGTCGGCATTTTCGAACACAAATTGTGTGAATGTATCATCTTCGATTGTAGGAGGCCCAGGGGGCCTAGTCTCTATCTTTCACAACGTCCGTACGGCAGGTTTAGCTACGTCACAAACGCATATTAACCCTCCTCCTATCGTGCTAAAACTTCCTCGCGCTTCGGTACCGTACACTCAGTAAATATGTATATGTGTTGTTATTGTTTAATCCAACATATAAATGTATTGCGAAGGAATACCTAAAATATGAACTCTATTTTTAGTATATTTACAGTAATTATAGACCGTTTCCGCTTAGTTGACAGCACCCGCTACTGAAGGTTAAACCACAAACGTGCTGGTTTGTTAAACCGAAAGATAGAGAGTAGGCCCCCAGCTCTTATTACAGATCTTCGGTATCTGTCACCTTCATGACACGACGAACAAATGCCCAATGACGACAACACTTCTATTAAATTCTTAGATCCGTACATTCTCTGTAGAAAACACAAACTTGTCTGAATTGATGACAAAAAGACCTTGGCCTTGCAGATGCTATTATGGCGTGATTAATTACTAAACGTCTTCTCGTAACATCAGGTCCATTATCATACAATCTCTTCTTGGTTACAGTTAACGTGAACAGATTCAGAGTTTCAGGAACTAAATCATCACCCCCACGACTGATTTCCGGAACATCAGGATAGCTTTCACAATCATGTGGCATTTTTTTAAATATCTTTTCTGATTATTTCTGCGGCAGCAAGTACAATTCTTAAACATTCCAGATTTGCATTCTTATCTTTGTTTCTGTACCAGTCGCCTAGTATCTTATAACTTGAGTGAGACATGCACATGACAGTTTTTCTGCCAAAAATACACGTATACATAAAATCTTGAAAATAGTCAATTACTTGTTTTTTAGGAAATGTATATGGGTACGGAAGATCACTGCCACAAATGTATTTTACTATTTTCCCTAATTTCTCTAATATAAACTGACATTCGTCAGTATTTTCTAAAAAACTACAGAGTTTAAGAAAATTTATAGCTGAATTAACATATTAAGGTGTTCCTATATACTGAGTTGGTTTACTTTTACAGAACTTCTTGTAGCAAATGCCATGATAGCGAGCTTCTGCTACGACCAAATCAAACACACCTAAAAGTTTAGATTTTATTTTTGCACCCCATTTGTCATCTATTATATTACAATGTTTCCCCTATTTCTGGTCTTAACACCAAATGTATTTGTTAACGATATTTATGAGATAGTTTAAGATCAAACGCTGTTTTTTATTATCACAAATAATACTCACAAATAGTTCTCCGTGAAATTAAATGTATTTTCTAAATGCCTTAGGAATGGCTGAGGTGTACCTACTGGTCAATAGGCTACAATTAACATTTGTAAAAGCTTTAATATTGCTAGGCTTATTATACATTTTTCTACAATCTACGTGCACAGTTGGTTACGCTACCTAAAGTGGTTAATTTAACATAATTATAATCTCTTTCAATACTTTCGTTAATTAGCATTTGTAACCCTTTCTTTACTTTAACAAAATTTCCTGGAAGGTATTTTTTTTTACATAAAATACACAATAAGTTCTCTTCAGAAATTTTCAGTGTTTTTTTTTAATATTTATTAATTGTTAATTAATTTTTTCTCAATATTTTAACCTGATGAAGGAGGGAGAACGCACAAAAAACTTGATACACGGCTTGGCGCAACCACGTCAAAATATAACCACAAAACCGACACACACCTTAACCTTAAGACATATCTTTTTTTTTAACATATGAGATCAAACTGACCATATTTATTTATTTTTTCGTTTGTTTCAACTTGATAAAACAGTAAGTAGCGACGCGACAAGAACGACATGTCGCTTGGCCTCGCCACTCCGTGTTACGGCCAGCCCGCGCACGCCGTTGCCTTTGTCCACTATTTTCGATAGAAATAAAAGATGTAAGTAAACATTAGTATGCATGGTTTTAAAGCTTATTAAATTTGACAACTTATTTGTAAAAACTATTTTTTCATATTTTCTCAGACAAAAAAAGTATTCAACTTCAAAAAATAATTTTGCAAAAAAAATAATTTTTTAACAACAATCTCATTATTATTGGCCAAACTAATGCAGATATTAAAAAAAGTTTTATTATAAAATTTTTAGGCAGTTTTATAAAAAATTCAACGACGAAATTTTTTTTCGGATATATCTTTTAGTTTACGAGATATAATCGCTTTAGTAGAACCCCACCCACCCACCCACATTTTAATGTTTGGGAGGGCACAGGGGAGGAAGCAAGCGGGGAGGGGTGGGGACTTTTTTGAAAAATACTCTACATAAGATGTACTATCCACCTGCAAAAATTCAGCTCTCCCCTAGCATGTTCCAGTTAGGGCCTGTTTTTTGTCTAGATTGACTGGGCTATGTGTATAGTATACAAACATGCCGTTGTCTTACAAACTCAAGATCGAATGTGACAAATAAGAAACAGTAATATGATTTCAGTAACTTCTTAATTCAAAATTTATTCATGTTTGATAAAGATAGACATTCAAAGAATGTGTGTGTATGAACGATATACATATAGGACCGGTACTACATTCTACTTCAAGGATGTGACTGAAATGCCGAGATATGCTTACTTGCTTACACCAATATGAATACGGAATACTGTATGAGACGACCTACTATCCTAGGTTGTCCTCCTTAAACTTAATTATTGCTATCTCTCTTTCTCTAGTGTCGCTAAAAATTTTCGGAATACAATCGATATAATTGTATTTTTAATAAAAAAAATTAATTATTTGTTTTTATTTACGAGTGAAATTACGACCGGTCAATGGCTGAGTTGGCATCGGTCACGTGGTCGATTTCTCGGCTGGCTAAATCCTCCATCACGAGACAAGCAACATTTTCCGCTTCCTGTGGTGGCAGTAGGAGATTTTCAAATATTGTCAGGTTATTCGTGACTCGGGAATGTTTGTATTAAAAAAAAAACCCTAGGCTTTTACGAGTATTTAGGATTTAATGGAAACATTTTCTCACCACACACGAGAACATTTTGGATTTGACAAACAAAATGTACAACGAATATATGCCAAAAACATATTATTGAAACTATTCAAAAATACTAAATCCTCTACTAGACCGTATCCATGACACTAGATCGAATACAAATGACAAAAACATTCCGTGTTATAAAACCGCATTTCGACAAATAAACTGCACTTCTATGAAACAAAGTTGTTATACCTATAGTTATCTGACATTTGCAGTGCATTATGCAGTCAGTACTCTGACGTAAGCTCCTTGACATTTATAAATACATTATCTAGTGACCTGGTGACCTTTTGTCCGTACTGGAAAACTCTATGACTTGTCAATATACTTATTTTCCTCGCCAAAGTTTTTCATAAAATTGAAAACAATCATAAAAAAACAATCATTTACCCATCAAGAGGGGGAGCGGTACTCTGAAACAAAGTTGGGCGTAGCCTTGTACATAATTTTTATAAAATAACCAGCGAGTTCCAGCAATGCCGTTAAAATAAAGAAATTATTTCTCGCGCGCTACTTATTGTAAATTTTATATACGAATTTCATTACGCCAAAGCTCACCAGTGTACACAGAAATCTTTGCGGGAATACGCTCAACAATTCACCAAATTTTTATCGCAATCGGATGAATAGTTCTATTTTTGAAACTGATAATATATGGTGGAATTCCATTATAATATATTATAATACAAACAAATATATAACTTTTTACACTTTAATTTTATTGACCGTAACCGGTATTCATATTATTAACCATTCCTACTCCAATGTCAACATCCCTTCAAAATCCTTTCAAAAAGCAATAAAAAATCCCATGCATCGTAAAATATAATAACGATTCGACAATAAAATTGGGTCATTAATAATTCATATTACTTGTAAGGTTTTTTCCCTGAACAATGTTGAAGTGAGCTACAAACCCAAGGTAATTAGCCCACTGGAATTACCAAAATATTTAGAAATTCGATAGTCTTAAACGACTTAGTAACAAATGTAATTAATATATTTGATTAAAATCCTTTAGACCACCCCGCTTCCCCTCCCTCATATGTTGTGTATATAAACAGTAAACTAAGAATAATTTGTACCATTCTGAAGATGGTTCTAGCGAGCTGAAACCGGTTACGGTCAATAAAATTAAAGTGGAAAAAAGTTTTTTTTTTTTTTAAATTATAATATACGGATGAATAGTAAAGGAAATCATTTCATAATGCCAGAGCTCACTATTTTACATAGAAATCTTCACGGGCATGCGCACATCACACCCGCAATCCGATGAATGGTTTAGGAGCGCATAGCATACATACAAACAAAGAAACATTGGTTTTTATACATTAATATTTTAGCAAGTTTGTTTACTCGCGGTGTTTTTTTCATATATGTTTATGTATTAGATTGGTTTACAGATTGTTCATCTATTATCCAATAATAACAAAATGAAAAGCGTACAATATGAACGAATAAACTGTAGAAATGAACAAACAGAATCCCAGATAATGGCAGGTACCTAGCTACTAATAATTAGCTAGGCTTAATTATATAGGGAGGCGGAAAAATTGCAGTAAAACGTAATCAGTAATATTATGAGTTTTTTTAATGTGAATACCGCACAAGAGTCTCAACTGGTCCCAACCATGTAGAGCCTGAAAAACTATGGCATTACTAATAGGGGTATGTTATGAAGCCGAACGGAAGATGGAATGGGGAGGGGAAGGATGTAGAAGAGGAAGGTGGAAAAGTTCCAGGCTAATCAGATCTGGTCTCCAAACACGGCCAAAGCCAATTAAAAAGCGTTTCAATTCTAAATGGTGATCTTACACCGGAGTGATACTGATAGTTTCTTCCATTCTGGAACGTGCCGCAAATATACACGGTGTCTGGAAACTCGTGGTACAAGCGGGAAACTGGTCAATCCATATCACTTTTGGAGTCGATTTGTCGTGTAACTTTTTTGATTTGAGCTTTCGTTTTCGAGTAAATCGGGTCCGAAGGTCAAATTTGAAAAAATTGGTCACTTTTTTTTTTTTTTTACATGAGCTCCACACAGGAGGCCCTGAGGAAAATAATTTCCCACAGGGCCTATGTCATCTTTGGAGATGCTGTGTGGAGGGTTTTTTTTTATGGAAAGGAAGGGGAAAGGAGTTTAAGGAGTGGGTAGAAAGGAGAGGGGTTTAAGGGGTGGGTAGGAATCTGGGGTTCAGTGTGTCCTGGCCATCCACCTTCGAGACCTAGACAAACTTCACCCCATGAACCCGGGCACCCCTGCTAAATCGCCAAACGTAGCGAACCACTTGGGGTGACCTATGGCAGAGGTGTTGGTTATCCTATAAAGGTTCCCGGGGTGGCGGTACCCATTCCCGCCTCCCGAATTAAACTAGAAGGTAAGTATCATTTTTTTTATGTCTTTTAAAGTGCGTCGAAGGGTAAACAGGATAAAAAGTTTTTTAACCCTTTAGTTGCCGAAAAAAAATTTTAAAAGTAAAATAATAATTTAAAAATCGGAATGCTCAGATCGATGGGGGGTCATGATTTTGGGTTCTCTACATCTACATGATGTCGATTCACTAGTTTTCCGCTGGTACTACAAGTTTCCGGACACCTTGTAGTCTAAATCGTCAAATAACACAATTTAATCAAATACGTATCAAACATAAACACATCCCTGATGAATGTGAGGCTATGTTCAGAAGTAGTTATGTATCAATGTTTGTAATTTATAAATTCGGGGCTATTTGATTTTAAATAAAATTTTGTGCAAGTGTTATTTTGTCTTGTGAGGCTGATATTAGTTTCAAGATAGGAAGCGGTCATATTACCTTTTCTAAGAAACTAAAGGCTCGTGAAAATGCCAAATTAATTATTTTGAAAAAATGTTTTTATGCAAAACCATTTTCTTAGTTTTTACCTTGTATCTCATTAATAGTTGTTTGTATACTTTATTTTTATTGTTCTCTAGACTTTATGTCCGGGTTAAGTCTTCCTCACAGGAAAAATTTAACCCTTCCACACACTTTTCCACAAATGATCATCTAGTCAATCCACGCGATGTAATTGCATTGTATAAGTATAATAAATTCAAAACTATACAAGAACAACACGTCAACCTACCAGAGACCATATGGGAAAATACTTCACCGACTCCAGATATTTTCATATCAGAGGGTTCGGCTCAATAGAACTCCTAACTGAACCGATAAATCCTACTGATCCCTCAATATAAATATTTAAAAAATCTTTCGTAATCCTACATGTGTTTAATATGACTGATTTTTGCATCTTTATATAAAGATTCTTTGATAAATCTAATAAGCCTAAATTTTTAATTAGAGAGCTAGGTATAATGCCAGTAGCCGAAATATCAAATGGTAATATTTTTATAGTCCGAGAATGCCAAATTCTTTTAACACTTCCTTACCGGACCGGGGGAACGCACTTACACTAACGAGAGTTTTACGCTGTATCTAAGTTGTTTTTTAAACCACACACTCAAAAATTTGAGTAATCTTAGAAAAACTATTTGGTTATCGATTTGCATTTAAAAAATTAATATCGCATTACTACTTTTCTTAAAATTAAATAGTTTATAACAAATTCCGGCGAATAATCTGTGCCACCCGCCCCCCTTCCCCTCTGTTCGGGCGTACCCCGTCCCTATCTGCTGAATGTATCGGGATAATTCTAAGCGATAGCAAGTAATTTCTATGTTGTTAGTGAAAAGGACTAGATCGCGTTCGTTTACACTGCGCATCTCGTTTGCTCTTTTTACAATGCTATAATGTTCGCTTGCCGGTCAAAGATCATTCGGTCTGAGACGTTTCCGGTGAACGCCAATCATCAGTCGAGATTCGGAAACAAGGTGCTATGTTGGCTGTCGGTCTTCTTTGTTTTCTATGGAAAAATACACGTTATGGTCCAAAATATTAATTTTGACTTTATTTATCAAACGATTATGAAAATGACTACTGAAATACGATGAATATTCTTCCCTCTAATTATTATCATAACAAATTACAAAAAAATATGTCATTAACACCCTTTAATAAGCAAAACAAATTGGGGTCCCCGAGTGACCCCCCTTCGGGTCATGTGTGATTTTTTTCGTTCCGGGACGAAAAGGTTAATCTCATTTCCAAAATCTGTATATTTTCTAATTTTTTCAGAAACAGATTTTTGAATATACTTTGTATACTTTAAAGTTACGTTATATTATTTCAATATTTTTTTTTTCTTTTTATTAAAAAAAAAATTGTTTTCAAATTAATTATTTGAAAAAATGTTTTTATGAAAAACCATTTTCTTAGTTTTTACCCTGTATCTCATTAATAGGTGTTTGTATACTTTAAAGTCACATTATATTTTATTTTAGTTTAATTTTTAAGTCCCCGCATTCCGAATTTCTCCTGAATCTCTACCATTTTCCTTTAGTTTTAAAGCTCTTAAATATTAATGTATTTTGAAGATAATATCTATGCATTTGCCGGGCAGAAACGGTAATTATACTAAATTGCTTCCATGGATAAAAATCGCGTAGTATGCTCGGAAAATTATTGAAATCACATTTTGTTCTACAATACATGTTACAAGTACGAAAAAACCTTTAGAAATATGAAGTTATTGAATTAGTTATGAATATCGAAATACTCACAATTCGAAGAGATTTTTGACCTTTTTAAATAAGTCACGCATATTTTTGCACTTTAATATAAGGCATTCGTATTTTATTAATTAATCAAACCATCTTCTTTTGAACCTCGGATCCTTTAAACACATTTCGCACCTAGTTATGAATGAAATTAATAAAAAACGGTTTTTTAAAAATCATTCTGAAGATTCAATATCATCATCTGAATGTTATTTCTCCTATCAAAGTTTAGTGGCATTCCTCATAGAGATGGGTAAGTTCTGCATTTTGCCGTAGGACTCCGAGACATGGTTCCTTTTAAAAGAACTCGAGTTCAAGGAGTGGGTCCCGGGTCCGAGTTCTTTGGTGCGGACTGCGGATTGAGCACTGGGTGCTGTTGCTGCGGCGCACCGAGCCGAGACGCACGGGTTCATTTTGGCGAAGATTAACGAAATCCATTCGTGCCGTGTCCAGCCTACAGGGCGACGATTAATGCAAGGCGTAACGGCTGTATAATTCCCAAGGAATGACAATTTTAGCACACGCGTAAGCAGTAATAAATCAAATAAAGTCATGAAATTTCTCAATTATTATTCTAATTTAGTGGTGATCATGCTTATCTCCTCACGGACTTGAACAAAGGATATTATTTTTAAATGTTTAGATAAGGCCGAAAATCCATTAACTTAACTAATCGTTTGCAAACGTCTCACATTTCAAGAGGCGTGATAAGTATTAATAGTGTAATACGATATTATGGCATCACATTTACAGGATACAGAAACGATAATGATTTTATCAAAAAATATTAACGTCGATCGTCTTAAAAATTTGAGAAGTTGTTATCTCTGGTACAATACATATTAATTTGACTCGGGACGTCCGATATATGTATTAGGAATAAAGCATCATTTTACATCACCTACAATATTGGCGTGTTCTTTAAATACAATAGAATTGAATATCAACACATTTTTCTAAAATAACTTTAATCAATTATTTTTAAAAACTGGTAAGACATTATTTTTGGGGTATTATGCCGTGTTGCATCACCTCTTTCTTTAGCCAACGTTTTGAACGGCGTTACAGTGTCCATCATCCAAAATGATGTGTGCCACACGTCTGTCCAAAGAAGAAGATAGCGCAACACGGCATAATACCCCAAAAATAAATCACTATTATACTTTTGGCTGTGAAAATCACATCAAATGTAAGACCATGTTACAAAACGGAGAAAAACTGTATGGAGTAATGCACAATATTACGAAGGAAATTCTTAGATAATTTGCCTAAAAAGCCTACTGGTTAGAAATTATTACACATTTTGTAAATTTTCAGATTATTATTTTGATTCCTTTTAAAATTATTTTTTATCGTATAAAATGCATATTTACCATGTATATATTTTTTTAAATGCATATTTAATATATTTTTTTTTAAATGGGTCAAAATAATAATCTGCATATTTACAAAACGCGTTATAATCTCTAACCGTTGTTAAAATTTATGTGTAATCTATTTTCATTTCATCAATGTTTTGTGTTACTATGTATTGTTTGTGTATATTGAAATATATACCATGCTCGTACTTATTTATTGTTTAATTTTGTATCCCAATGAGGCTTACGCTAAGCGAAACCGGTTTGTCATGAGAATAAAATTCCGTGATTTTGAACAAAGTTATTGTTTTATTTCATTATATTAAAAAGTTATGATTTGTACTGAATGGGCAAGAATTTGCTTGAATCAAGAAGTGTATGCCGTGATAGAGTTATTTGTCATTCATTTATTCTCTGCCTACTCCTGTGGAAAAACGGCGGCGGCGTGGTAGATGAATAATTAGTCTGTTACGCAATAACTCAGAAATGACCGTTGTAATTCAGAATTGACCTACGTCATAATCGAATTATAATTAAATTCAATTTTATTTTATAACATTACGTTCTTATTTATTCTTATCAATTTTAATTTGTAGAACTCCATTTAAACAGTTTATACATTTTCGTAGGTCGGGGTCGTAGTTCGGGGTCGTAGGTGGGAGGCATTTGGATTCCCCGTTCGGTTCCAAATTCCGAGTTTGAGTTCCGGCTTCGAGTTTCGGTCCAGTCCAGTTTGAACGCAGGGTTTGAAAAGAAAAAGAACTCAAACGCGCGACCTGCAGTACCTGCACCCGACTCGCGACTAGCTCGGACCGAGACGCACAAGCCGGCGAACCCGGGCCTGGAGTGCGAGTGGCTCGGTCTGCCGCGACTACCGCCAAGTTCCGGGCTTGGGTCCGATTCGGATTCCCGCCCCGGTCCGGGTCCGAGTTCCGCGTTCGGGCCCGAGTCCGCGCTCCGTTGCGGGTTCGAGCAAGTTCGAGTCCGGGACAGGGTTCTCTGAGAGTAGTCGATTTGAAAAAGGAGTGGGAGTGGGAACCACTTCCCGCAAAGGACTCAAGTTCAAGAACCCATTCCGGCTGGACCTACTCATCGCTAATTCCTTATGCAGGTGCAGGACGCGCAGTGGGGTTTCTTTCTCTCAACGTTTCCCAAGTAGCTAATGTCTTGTCATCAACACGAGCAAGATAAGCGCTCTCCGCTAGAAATGTACGAAAAGTAGTCATTCGGCACCTAGGTAATCAGGTTATCACTCACAATTAATCATGTATTCAAAGTGCCTACTATTCACAACAAAAAGTTATCTGTTCTTTTGATATGATTACCTTTCATAGATACTTGAGTACCGATTACTCGGTACTTCTACATATCGATAAAAACGTTCCAATGCAATCACAATGTACCTTGCTATTTGATTTAACACAGTCCTATTAATTAATACTTAGTATCCAAATTTTTTTGACAATAGGTATCTAATTTTCTAACGGTCTACAAATAATAAATTTTTGTTTTTTTTTTGTTACGACCGTAAAACGTGTATGTTTTGTGATAATAATTTTAAAATTAATTTTTTCTCCTTCAAATATAAGATTTAAATTTCTGATGAGTTTATTAAAAAAAACCATACAAGTTTGATTGACTGATATAATGTAGATCATAGATTCTCAACCTTTTTTTGCCCACCGCCTCCTTCGGGTATATTTTTTTTCTAAACAGCTACTGTTACGATCATACTTACTTATGATATAGAGAAGTTTTTTATTAACATTGAAAAGACACTGAATTTATAACTTATCTAATGAGAAAGTTGAATTTGATGCGTTTTATGAAGTTTCTTTATATTAGGCTCGATTTTACCTTAAAACTAACGTAGGTCATTTTATCCAATTTAATGTAGGTAGATCTGAATTTAATAGAATATTTCAGATCAATTTTTACCCACTTCCCGAACTATCGAAATCGTAAATTTTCGCACAGGTGATACAAATTATTACAATACACACAATAACAAAAATTAACCAACATTAAAGTTTAATTTGCTTTTTTAGTAGATGGTAAGCATGTTTTGTTTGTCTTTTTAGACCATATTTTTTACCTGCCAACGCCCCCCTGGGCCATCTCAACGCCCCCCAATTTTCTCTGGGTCTTCTACCGCCCCCCTGAAGGTCTCAAACGCCCAAAAGGGGGCGTTATCGCCCACGTTGAGAACCACTGATGTAGATGAATGAGTTGGTTTGCAGAAATTGCCGCCAAGTAATAAGCCCGCTTCTAATATGTATTATATAGTACCACAGATATAATATGTGATAATATTTGAGAGTAAGCAAATAATAAATAAAATGCGGAAAAAAACTGCCACCAGAAAAAATATAGTTTTATTGTTCAACAAAACTCTTCGAAACATTTAAAGTACCTACCCATAAATATCTTACCAATATTATCCGTAGAATCCAATAATTCATAATCGCAGTAATACATATAAGTTAACGAAATAATCGAACGGCAAAATGTCACAAATAAGTATTTGTGTATCTTATGAAAGTATCCGTCGGTACCCGGAACCGAATGTAGTACGTAACGTAAAATATAATCAACGTATCGACAGTATTTAATAGTAGATACCACTATCCGTTAGCCATGTTATCAAACTCATCAAAGTATCCGCTAACATTATATAGTGCCAATTAAGTACTTTATGTGAAAGTACCGACAGTGAACACTAGCTCTTTGCTCAACTGAACTTTGAACCCTGAATAGTTCGCACAGCGCGGGACTAGGTGACATTGATGTCACATCTCAATGTCGGGTTGCCCGCCAGACTAGATAAATATGAAGCGAGACAAGCCCGTGGCAGGGGTCAGAGAGACGTGCGCAGTTGTCAAGGTCAACAAGTTACGAGGAAAGCTTGCATCCCACACCTTTTTAAAATCGCGCGTTATTACGGGAGAGAATTTGGGTACCGCCGCACTAGGAATTGTTTATTGGATAACCAATACCTCTGCCTTAGTTCACCCCGAGAGGTTTGCTACGTTTGGTGACTTAGAAAGGGTGCTGTAACTTCTTCCCAATCCTCCTCTTTTCCATCTTAATTTCTTCCCAGCCATACAATATTCCCTGATTTGGGATGCATATTCTCTCTTCACAAGAAAAATTAAATGGATTATGACAATGCTGTTAATTTATTTAACATTGTAGTGAACTAAAGCTTGTTCACACACAGCTATAAAATATAAAGATACACAAACACGCCAAATAACGCTCTCCATACAATCCCTTCAGACCGTTCACACCTAAGCGGTTTAAGCGCGGATCAACCATAGACAATACCCATCTTATGACGGAACCGCTCCAGAGGCGATATGCTAAAAGATATGCGCTTCCCCCTCAGAGGGGGTCATTTTTATTGCGGAGCTGCCCAGACCGGTGGATGACAGATGTCAAGTTGACAGATTTCAATACAAAAAATGTGCATTCCATCGCAGTTCAACAGATTTGTGCTCGCAGTTTTATAGCTGTGTGTGAACGAGCTTTTATGCATTCAGTTCTGTAAAGTAAACACTTATCTATGTGCATAATATATTAATAGGCGACCTTTTGACCGTTCTGACGTCAATATTATACAACATTTTCCTCATCTTATAATTTATTTAATGAAACCTTCAAGCGTCCTTTCTAAAATACAAGGTTTAGCGTAACCTAATAAACCATTGAAATATTAAGGCAAAGTTTGTGTAAGCCCTTTGTTCCCTGAATTAAGGGGGCTCTCATATATTTGTTGTAAATAATTTGCTATTTGTAGCTTGAAAATCATTCCAAATTTTCTTGGAATTTTCTGAAAACTCCTTATAAGGAAAATTCCTCCGGTACATTTTTATACAGTCACGTCAGTTAATTATTTACTACTAAGTAGTTAACAATGTTAGATAATGAAATAATTGGTTTACAATGTGAAAAATGCTTTTCCTCGTTCTGACTTCTCGAAAAATAACTTGATTAAGCACGTGACGACTCAACGTAAAACATTTTCTCCGTTTGAAATTCGTTTTTTCAAGGTGTTTTTCTTTAATTCTTTTGAACCATTATTTCGCACCTCATTATCAAGCAAATTAATTATTTTTAATTTGGAAGGCGGATTTTCCCGGGAACCATTTATTGGATAACCAATACATCTGCCACAGGTCACCCCAAGTACGGTTCGCTACGTTTGGTGACTTAGCGGGGTTGCCTTTTTCTAATAAAGATTCTCCACACAGCGTCCCATAAGAAAACATAGGCTCCGAGAGAAGTTATTTTCCGCAGGACCTCCTGCCTGGAGCTAATCCATACTAATATTATAAATGCGAAACTGCTCGAGTTTGTTTATGACCTTTTCACGCATAACACAATATAAAGACTTTAAAAATTCATTCACCAATAGAAAGCTAAATTATATGCGCAGACTATATTTTGTATATGATGGTAAGCTCTGGCGTAATGAAATTATAAATATTAATATATTATATTTGTTATACGTTTTCTGTCGCTAACTAAAGCAAATTTTTGCTAACCGTTTGCGTTTCCGTGGAAACGATCGCTACTGCTTCAGAAAATTCAAATATTAGAATATGTTTTATTTTTTTGGACAAGCTTCTGTTTTGGAATAAATGTCAGTTCCTACATTAAAAATATAATTCGTAACGATTATAAAAACTGAATAAATGAACTGAATAAATAGTGTAATTTTTTATTATATTCACAAACTTTCAAATATTTAATTAAAAATAAACATCCGAAATGTTTGTAAGCGCATAAATTCCGAATGAACAAAATTGGATAAGTAATTCTTTTTTTCTTTGAGCTATAGCATTATGAAATTTAGGTGGTAGGCGCGATGTTTGAAAACTGAATGTAAGGGAATGAATATATGGAATGCGGGAGGGGATGGGGGTGGGGTGGGGGGGGGAGAGAATTGATAAGTGCAAGCGCTACAGTAATTTCCCGTAATACCATGCGAGCGAAGCCGCGGGGAAAAGCTAGTGTAAAATATTTAAAAAAAAAGGTTTATTTATAATTATTCTGAAGACTAGTGATATCATCTACATTATATTTCTATTTTAACATTGAATCGTACGTACAGCGGTGAGTGACTAGGTCTGGTGACATTGGGGTCATATCTCTATCTTCAGTTGACCGGCAAAACAGTACAATAATGAAATACAGTACGTGCACAGTCAGGTCATGCGCAATTGATTCTACACTTGAAGGTTAGCAACTAGGTGACCTTTTCTATATTGCAACTTATGTAAGTACAAGGAAAATGGCTAGGAAAAGGCATCCATTAAAATAACAAAGAGTACAGACAAGCGAGGGTACCACATATCTAGCTATGGGTAATAGTATGTTTTTAGGTTTTCACGACCAAAAAGTATTTTTGTTATTGTTTTTGGGGTGTTCAGCTTTTTCAAATTTTTTCTAACACCAGCTCGTAGAGAAATAGAGCTGGCAGCACGGTATCGCTTCGACACACATAAGTAAACACTCTCACCAATATCATTTGCTCATCTGGCCTGATGATGGACACTGTAACGCTGTCCGAAACGTTGGCTAAAGAAGGAGGTAGCGAAACATGGCATAACACCCCAAAAACAATAACAAAAATGGTTAATACAGTTTAACATGAGATTATATTTATTCCGTAGAAACTAAATTTGTAAATTTTCATCTTAGCAAGTTTATTTTTGTGGAAGTAATTTTTTATGATGAAGTTAATAATACTCGTAGGAATTCTCAAGGACCTTTGAATGCTCTGAAAGTGAGGAGTTCTGCTTATTAGCGTCTTATAGGGCAAATCAACAGTCACAGAATAAATACAATTGTGCTGCTCCCAGCTCCTATGACATTTTGCTCTATTTCCTATCAACCTTTCCTAGTTGTACCAACGTAAAGTAAAGTAATAATGTCACCCTCACTTTCTGCGTGTTCATATATACATTAATCTTCAGTTAGCTTTTTAATTTTAATATTTGTTTTTGACACTACTTGTTTATTATATATACACTAGCTTTTCCCCGCGGCTCCGCTCGCATGGTATTACGGGAAATTACTGTAGCGCTTGCACTTATCAATTATCTCCCCTCCCCCCCCACCCCCACCCCCTCCCGCATTCTATACATTCATACCCTTACTTTCAGTTTTCAAACAACTCGCCTGCCACCTAAATTTTATAATGCTATAGCTCAAAGAAAAAAAGAATTATCCAATTTTGTTCATTTGTTCGGAATTTATGCGCTTACAAACATTTCTGATAATTATTTTTATTTAAATATTTGGAAGTTTGTAAGTATATTAAAAATTACACTCTTTATTATTCAGTCTTTATAGTCGTTACGAATTATATTTTTAATGTAGGAACTCTCATCTGACATTTATTCCAAAACAGAAGCTTGTCAAAAAAAACAAAACATATTCTAATATTTGAATTTTCTGGAGCAGTAGCCGACCAGGGGGCTGAGTACCTACCAGCACAGAGCCCACAAATATATCAACATCGTTCCCGTTTTTTTCTGACGTTAGCAAAAACTCACTTTTGTTAGCGACAGAAAAAGTATAACAAATATTATATATTAATATTTATAATTTCATAACGCCAGAGCTTATCATCATATACACCCTATAGTCTTCGCATATAATTTAGCTTTCTATTGGTGAAAGAATTTCTAAAGTCTTTTTTTTTGGTTAATGCGTGAGAGCGTAGCAAACAAATTCGAGCAGTTTCGCATTTATAATTTTAGTATGTACTAGCTGGTACCCGGCATGCGTTGCCATGCCATTTAACAAATAAATTGTTTTCTCCTGCGTGTTCTTTCCCATTCGTCCCGTTCCCCTTCCGCCTCCCCTTCCTCTCCCGCGTCCTCTTCCCCTCTCGCGTTCCCACTCCGCCTCTTCCACCTTCCCTCTCCTACCCCTTTCCCCATCCCACGAACCCCCCTCCCAAGCTCCCCTCCCCCCTCCCAGGTTCCTCCTCCCAGATTCCCCTCCCCCTCCCGGGTTTCCCTCCTCCCCCTCCCGCGAACCCCCTACCCGAGTCCCCCTCCCGCATTTCATACATTCTTTCCCGGTACATTCAGTTTTCAAACAGCTCGCATGCCACCTTTTGCGTATTTCATAATGCCAGAGCTCACCAGTAATAAAATCCAATTTGGTGCAGTCGTTCGGAAGTCATGCGCGTAAATACATTTCGGCGATTCATTTTTTAGAGATAAATATTAACTACGATGCCTGAATTAAAAAATATATGTCAACACGGCAACGATTTGTTTTGCTTTTCTTCTACGTTAGCAATAACTCGCCATTTTCGACAGAAAACGTAAAATAAATATAATACATATATTAATAATTATAATTTCGCAACGCCAGAACTTACCATAATATATAGCCTATATTACTCGCATATAATGTAGCTTTCTATTGGTGAAAAAATTTCTAAGATCGGTTTATTAGTTTATGCGTGAAAGCGTAACAAACAAACACACGCAGTTTTGCATTCATAATATTATAGTATAGATTTAGAATTTTAGGGTAGGTACTTTCTATTACATAATTCAATTTACCAAATTCTGACACAGGCATTTAAATACAATAGCGAGTTCCCGGCATATGCTATGCCACTTAATAAAGAAAAAAATTCGCTCTACTAACCCTTTCCCATTCGTCCCAGATGATTCCAGAACTCACTATACACGTATAGAAACCATCGCGGGCTTGCACACATCAAATCCCCAAAGTTTTATCGCAATCGGATGAACGGTTAGCAATGTATGATAGCGATACCAAAACTCACTATCGAATATAGAAACCATCGCGGGCATGCGCACATCAATTCCCCAAAGTTTCATCGCAATCGGATGAACGGTTTAGCAACGCAAAACATCTCACACACATAGACAGAAACAAACACATTTTCTATAGATCAGTAATTTTAATATCAAAAATGTCAGTTAAGCATTTTTAATTTTTTTTAAAGTTAACAACACGGGCATGTGCCTAGCATGGTGGTCGAAAAATTCTAAAATTTATGTAACCAACAATTCAATGAATAAAGAAAACTTAAAAAAAAAAAAAAAAAAAACATTAAAAAATTTTGTAATTAAAAAATGTTTTTGTAATTTCTAATAATACCATTTATTTAAGCGTATTTCATCACCTTTCAAAACCAGTATTTAGTTTTTGGAAACGTTTACAAATATTCCATTAATTTGAATTTTTATTGCAAAGTCGATATATATCGAAACATTTATACCTTTTGACAAAATACGCCAAATTTTTGAGGGTTTAAGCTTTGAGCTTTAAGCTTTGAGATTCAAGCTTTGAGCTTTAAAATTTATGAAGGGTTAAGCTTTGAGCTTTAACCTTAAGCTTTGAGCTTTAAGCTTTGAGCTTCAAACTTTGACCTTTAAACTTTGAGCTTTAAGTTTTGAGCTGTAAGCTTTGAGATTTAAGCCTTGAGCTTTAAGCTTTGAGCTTTAAGCTTTGAATTTAAGTTTTGAGCTTTAAGTTTTGAGATTAAAGCTTTGAGTTTCAAGCTTTGAGCTTTAAGCTTTAAGCTTTAAGTTTTGAGCGTAAAGTTTTGAGCTTAAAGCTTTGAGCTTCAAGCTTTGAGCTTTGAGCTTTAAGCTTTGAAATTTGTGCTCCGAGCTTCAAGTTTTGAGCTTAAAGCTTTGAGTTTAAAGCTTTGAGCTTAAAACTTTGAGATTTGAGCTTTAAGTTTTGAGCTTTAAGCTCCGAGCTTCAAGCTTTGAGCTTTAAGCTTTGAGCTTTTAGCGTTAAGCTTTGAGCTTTAAGCTTTGAGATTAAAGCCTTGAGTTTCAAGCTTTGAGCTTAAAGCTTTGAGCTTCAAGCTCCGAGCTTCAAGCTTTGAGCTTAAAGCTTTGAGCTTTTAGCTTTTAGTTAAGCTTTGAGCTTTAAGCTTTGAGTTTAAAGCCTTGAGTTTCAAGCTTTGAGCTTTGAGCTTTAAGCTTTGAGTTTTAAGCTTTAAGCTTTTAGCATTAAGCCCTATGCTTTGCGCAAAGCTCAAAGCTAAAAGCCGAAAGCATAACGCTCAAACATTAAACTTAAAGCTTAAAGCTCAATCTTAAAGATCAAGCTTTAAGCAAGGTTCAAAATTTAAAGGCCAAAGTTTAAGCTTAATATCAAAGCTCTAAACTTACGTTCAAAGCTTAAAGCTTAAATTCAAAGCAAAAAGCTTAAAAATAAAGTTCAAAGCTCAAAGTTAAAGCTCAAAACAAAAATCTCAAAGCACAAAGCTTAAAGCTCAAAGCTCAAAGTTAAAGCTCAAAACTCAAATCTCACATCACAAAGCTCAATACTCAAAATTCAATATCAAATCTTAAAGTTCAAAGCTTAAAGCTCAACACGTAAAGCTTAACGTTGAATGCATAAAGTTCAAGGCTTAAAGCTCAAAAATCAAAGCTCAAGGCTTAAAGCTAAAACTCAAAGCACAAAGCACGGCTTGCGTTGCAATGCAAAGAAATCAATTGATTCTCCTTGAATATCCTTTCCCGTGCGTCCCCGTTCACCTCCCGAGTCCCCTTCCCCTTTCGCGTTTCCCTTCTACCTTCCCCGCCTTCCCATCCCTCGTCTTCCCACCCACGTACCCCACCTCCCCCGTTCCCCTCCCCCTCCCTGCCTTTCCTCCTTGCCGCTAAAATATATGAAATACCCACATTTTCATTAATTCAAATTTAATAACGCCAGAACTTACCATTATAAATAGCCTTTATCCTTTGCGGGTGTGCGCACAACAAATCACCAAAGTTTCATCGCAATCGGATGAACGGTATGGCAGCGCATAAAATACGAACAAACAAATTTTGATTTTTATATAAGATAGGAAAGATTTGATTGTTTGTTGGTGTCCTCCCGTACGGCCCGTACCCCAATGACGCTTATATCAATACTTACACTTTTAAACTCGTGATATCTTTCAAATGCGATGTCCGAATTGAATAATTCGAAAAGTTATATAAAGGCATTGAAGCAGTCTCGAATATAAAATAATTTATTTTGATAAGAATTAATACCAAGATACAAATAAAGAGTCTTTTCTAGCGGCTGCATTCCAATTAAATTTTTAAAATAAAAGAACACTTATTGTGGCATAACTATAATAGTTAGACATATGCTGTCGCGACATTTTTTGTAGATAATGATGTGTTCTGCAAAGTCGTAGTACATTATTTTATTCTATAATCAATAGTTTTTGCAGCGCACGCGATGTAAAGAATATTTTAGGTCATTTTTTTACACCTTGGGTTACATTATTGGAGTTTTAGTAAGGATCCCTAATTTAAAAAAAAATATAATATAGCCTATGTTACCCGGGAATAGTGTAGCTTCCCAACGGTGAAAGAATTTTTCAAATCGGTTCAGTAGTTTCGGAGCCTATTCGATGCAAACAAACAAACAAACAAACAAACAAACAAACAATCAAATCCTTCCTCTTTATAATATTAGTATAGATAATAAGATAATAATATTCCTGCTTTTTGCTGCTAGGCACTGCAAACGGCCATGTGCTAAAGTTCAAGCAAGCATCCAATTTGGTAAGGTTCACAGCTCATTTCTTCGATTTTTATATAGGCCTTTCGAAAAATAATATCAAGTGGAAACAAGGCCAGCGGGACCAAAAAAAACAGTGAAAAGCATTTTTTTCTATTTTTATATTCGTAAAACGTTTTGTTTGGTAAGTCATTTATGTTTTGATTTTGTTATTTGAAGTTTGGAAACTTTTGATAATGGAAAAATTTTTCTTTTCTTTTTTTTTAAAGAAATACAAACGTTCTCGGATAACGAATAACCCAACAATGTTTGAAAATCTCCTACTACCACCACAGTAAGCCGAAAATGTTGCTTGAGGCATGACGGAGGACTTAGCCAGCCGAGAAATCGAACACGCGAGGCCCGGGTGGGACTCAAACGCGATGTCCGCTAAACCACTGACCGGTCAAGAATAAATTTGTTAAGAATAAATTTCTTCTGAGAAAATCGGAAAATTTGTGCGGAATTATTTTTTAAGACATTCATATTTTTGATATAACGGGAAGTTTGGTAATTATCCATTTAGGGAAATACTTAATTTTCTGAAAAAAAAAAATCTTAGAAAATTGGAAAAACAAAAAATTAACTTTGAAAATTGGTCGGAAAATGGGCAGGGGGATTATTTTAAAAACATCTATCTTTTTGATTTTATTTTGGTAACTTATGAAATTTTTTCAGGTTGGCAAATTTTTGATCCCGGAAAAAAGTATTTCTTCCGGAAAAAATTGGGAAGTTGCAAAAAACTAGAATATTGGCTGGGAAATTGGGTAAGGAAATTGTATAAAACTGAGTTTTTAGTATTCTTTTTTGACATCAGAAAATTGGGTCAGGAAATTGTATAAAACTTGATTTTTTTAGTATTCTTTTTGACATCAGAAAATTGAATAACACTGAGGTATTCTAAGTATTTAAAATATTATTTTTGACATTTTTCATCGGCGATGCTTGTGTTAATAAATGAATTGCATGGTTATTAATAAGGTAATTGTTGCAATTCATTTAAATTTCAACTTATTTATTTGGAATTTCGAATAATTATTCAAGAATACGAAATTTGTAATATAATTTACTCAAGGACTTTAATTCTGAAAGAAGTTTCAACAAAATATTTCATCCAAACTTTGAGTGAAAGTCACAAAAAGAGTCTTCTGCATTTAAATACATTATTCTTATTTATCCACAATATATTAGAATTCTTACAGCAACAATATAAAGAATCGAATAAAATCAAGATTTGATAATATTTAAATGAGTACTTACCCTCCTCAAACTGATCTGCATTACATAATAATATCGTGCACAATAAAAAAATATGTTGGTTTAAAAACATTTTAGCTGTTGGATTGTTCGTCACACTTCACTTGACTTTACTGAATAACCAGTTCAAGGATCCGACAGCGCTTAAATACTGGAAAGACGGAGCAGTGGTGCGCAACCTATGGTTTGAGAGCCACTTTACTTCATACAGGTGGCTCTGGCTCATACGTTTTTTGAATATGCTGTATGAGAGATCTTTTTGAGGAAAGAAATAAGTTAACCAAGGTCTTATAAATAGAGGGGGAAACACAAAGGCCGGTAAATTATTCCACACTTGCATTTGTATGAAAACGAAATGACGAGTTTTAGAATTGACTTGTTCTCCAAAAAATGTAAGCAAAATATACACTTTAACTACTTCATTCATTCTGCTAAAAAGAAATCTCTCAATTTAGTCAATATGTATAATTCCACACCTCTGGAAAACGATTTCTTGTTATATATTCCAACTTGATTTAAATTACACAACTTACGAAATTACTATATTTAAGTGAAGAAGTTTTATTTTTTCTTTTTTGGAGATAGATAGTTTATAATTTATCATTTCTTCAAAATAGGCATATTTACTTTGTGGCGTCATCATTAATTTAATGAAAAACAAATTACTTTGTGTAACACCACTATTTAATTAACAATAAATAAAAAAAAATAAAAAAAATCAACATGTTTCGAAAACAATGTTTTCTTCGTCAGGATAATAAGTTAATAAAAAATAACGAAAGACAAACAAGTATAGACTAATTAGAACATAGACAAAATATTAGAAAGGAGAGGTGATTAATTACATAAAATATATCACCTGCCTGACCCCACAGACTCTGAACCCAACAACTCAAAATAATACCACAAAATTTTAAACTACTGACTACGTTAACCTAAAAAATTGTCTAGAAAATCAAACGTGGGAACATCTAAAAAGAATTAATACGACAGAAGAAGCCTGGAATTACTTTAAAGCATACCTTCAAACGCTCATCACTCAAAACACCACTACAACAGTCAACTCTATCACGCACCGTAAAAAAAGACTTAAAAAATGGATCACTAAAAGCATACTAAATAGCATAAAAAAACGGGACAAACTGCACAAACAAGTCAAACGCAACCCAAATGATACTTTTCTTTACTCTTTCTATAAAAGGTACAGAAATATTTGTTCTCTAATTATACGGAAAGCCAAAGAATTATATTACAAAAACAAACTGATAACTGCAAACTTTGACCCGAAAAGCGTTTGGTCAATTCTGAGAGAAAGCACCCACACACAAAAAAACAATGATGATAAAATCAAAAATTTAGTTATCAACGACGAAGAAGTCGACTTTCACAAAAATCCTACTCTCATTCTTAATTACATAAACAGACATTACACAAATATCGGAGCTAGCCTAGCCGAAAATATAAAAAAAATGTCGACTGGAATCGAAAATCAAGATCTTCGAAACAATATGACTCAGTGCTCTAATATAAACAATGATAGAAATTTCAAATTAAATAAAGTAACACTGGAAGACACCAAACAAATAATACAATCCCTAAAGGATAACACTACATCGGGACCTGACGGAATAGACTCGAAAACAATAATAACACTAAGCCAACAACTGCTTATACCACTAACATACGTGATAAATCTTAGTCTCAAAGAAGGAATTTTCCCGAGCATTCTAAAAAAAGGTATGGTTATTCCAATTTATAAATCAGGACCAAAAAATAATGTTAATAACTATAGACCCATTACATTATTAAACACTTTGTCAAAAATTCTCGAAAAGGCAATAAAAGTACAGCTACAACATTATCTGGAAAACAGGCAAATACTCTCAGTAAACCAATACGGCTTTAGAAAAAATAGGAACACAGAAAACGCAATTGCCACCGTAACCGAGTTTATTACACATAACCTAGATGCTAAAAAAAAGTAATATCAATTTATTTAGACTTATGTAAAGCATTTGACACAATTTCTCACGAAAAACTTTTCAAAAAACTAAAGAACGGTGTTAGTGGCATAGAACTAGACTTACTGAAAAGCTTCATGTCGGGTAGAATGCAACAAGTTAAAATTAACAACATGTCAAGCGAGCCACTTCTATCGAGATATGGAGTACCACAGGGAAGCGTTCTTGGTCCCTTAATGTTCCTTATTTACATTAACGACCTATGTGACATTGATATCGATGGTCAAATCGTAACATTTGCTGACGATACAGTACTTCTCTGCCAGGCAGAAACATGGAATGAGGTATATACAAAGGCCTAAAATAATTTATCGGTGGTCAAAAATTGGCTAAACAACAACATTCTTACCCTTAACACAACAAAAAACAATTATATTATACACAGAATCACACAAAGAGGCCAACCTCCACCGCACACAGACCTTATCTTACATAACTGTGGTCAAACTTCTCGTACATGTCAATGCGAGCGAATTGAAAGGGTTAATCAGACTAAATACCTTGGAGTCATAATAGATGCCAACTTACGCTGGACTGACCACATATCTTACATCACAAACAAACTGAAACGAGTCATGCATCTCATAAAGTCAATTAAAAACATATTTCCAAGAACAATCCTCAGAACCATATTCTTTTCACTTTGTCAATCCATTATCTCTTATGGCATACTGGCTTGGGGAAGTGCAACGAATACAACAATTGACCCAATAGAAAAAATTCAAAAGGCAACAATCAAACTTATCCTCCAAGTTCCTCGCTACACAAGCTCAAATGTAATTTACGAAACACTAGACGTCATGACAATAAGACAACTGTATGCCAAATCTGTTCTACTTTACTTCTTCCAACATAAACTCCACGTTCCAATGCAAACCCAATTATCAATTAAAACCAGGGCCTCTACAAATAAAACACTAAATATACCGATAGCTCATACCTCACACGGGCAAAGAAACTTTAAGTACTACGCAACCAAACTATATAACTGCATGCCCACCACACTGAAGCAACTACTAACTACAAATTCATCTACCATAGTTCTCAAAAAACACATAAAAGACTGGATCAAACAACAAGGTATTCAATTTACTCAAAAAATTATAACACCTAACCAAACATAACCCATCCCAAATATAAAAAAAATATAATTAAATAAACTTTGTTTCGAGACAGAAAATATTACCACAATATCCGTGATTATACCATTGGCGCGTGATCCATAGAAAAATATATCTACCGTTTATCAAGACAATTATTTATCTTACTCATAATCTAGATTCTAAGAACAACTGTATATATAGATCCCCACCGAAACTAATCTTTTAATTTATGTGTAGGATACTGCCGCCATGGGTCGACCCACAGTGCCCTTCTTGACAATATCAAGGAGGTTACAGTGTTTCTACTTAGGTCGACAGAATAGCACTTAATCCCAAACATGGGAACACCTCAGCACAGGTTCGCCTAGTGAGGTGTTCACAAAACACTACGACTAACCTATTTACATACAGTTACGGATCTTTATCATGTTTTTTTTTCTTATTAATAACCTATTATCTATGTAAACTATGTAATTATTTGTAAAGTGTATGTACAAGAATAGAAATAAATAAATAAAAAAAAAATCATAAAAAACAATTATATAAAATAAAATATAAAAATTATTTTAGAATGGGTAAAAAATTACATTAACATAATACAAAATCTTTTAAAAACAAAACAAGAAGTCTAAATAACAAAATAAATTATTATAAATATAAGTATTAATACGAAAATAAATTTAAAAGATGGCTATTTTTAAGAAACGTTTGGTTATTTATAATATTTAATTTACTATTAACACTTTTTCTAATTTCTAAAATTTCTAAATTATCTTATTGTATAACCGTTGGTTAGTGTGTAAAATTTTTAAACCTTTATTAATATCAAAAGAATGACCTGTTTCCAAAATGTGGTTTACAAATTCTGAATAATAATTATTATTTAAACATCTTAGATGTTCCTTAACTCTAATGTTAAAATTTCTAGAAGTCTTCCCAATATAAAAAAAAGTTACAATCATTACAAATTAATTTATAAACCCCAGATTTGTTCAAAAACACACCTTTGTCCTTGTTATTTAATATATAATTTTTTAATTTGTTATTGGCGTAAAAAGCTGGTTGGATATTATCTGGCATGTTTTTAATTATCAAATTTGAAGTGTTATTATTTAAAAATACAATTTTTCTCTAATTATTATTCTTGTCAACTACGTGTGGATAAACAAAAGATCTAAAAAACTTTTTCTTATATTTTTTGTTTAACATATTATCTATTAATTGTGTAGTATAACCGTTATTTATTGCAATTTGTTTAATTGTATTTAATTCTGTTTTAAAATTTCTTAAAGATAAGGGAACATTAATTAGTCTACTTAGTAAGGTATGAAAAGCTGCTGATTTTTGTGAAAATGGATGATTAGAAGTTTCATGTATAATGACATCTGTATATGGGTCTTTACGAAAAATGTTAAATTCAAATTTATTATTGACAATAGAAATACTTAAATCCAAAAAATTTAAACTGCAATTTTTTCCAGTTTCTAGGGTAAATTTAATTTTTTTGTGGAGTTTATTAATGAAATTTAAGAAAATATTTAATTGCCTATTAGTTCCAGTCCATATACAAAAAACGTCATCTACATATCTTTTCCAAAAATAAACATATTTTAATAATAAAGCACGACTAATAATAATTTTATAATTTATCAGTTTAAAATAATTTGCACAAGTTACTCATTTAATTAGATTATATTTTGCAAGATGCACTACACACTATTCATTACATTCCTTTATAAATACATGTATTTCTTCATAGTTCTTCAGACTTTCAGGCATTTCGTCATACATCTTTAGTCCTCTAAACCTATATTATAGGCAGTTCTTTGACAATAAAAAAGGTATCTGTGATTTTCTCATTTGCGGAAATCTAACACTTTATATTTTTGGTTTCATAATTATAACCTCCATGAAAACTTATGCAAAATTTCATATTGTATTTTGGCTTTTAGTAACTTTATGGCCAAAATTATCACATTAAATTGCTGTATCTTTATTTTTTAGCTCCTCTCTCATTTGATTAGCCCTCGCATAACTTACCTTTCCCAACATACATCTCACAGCTCCGTTCTGTAAGTATATGTTCATGTTCATATAATTTCTTGCTGTTCAAGTTTCTTTCAGTGGCCAAATATTACACCTGGGAGCAGTAATCTAAATGTGAACAAAATAGTTTTAAAAATAAGCTCTGTCGTGTTTCCAATTAGTGGTTTTCTTAGTCTTGTAAGAATTCATTTTTAGTTTTGAAGAAATTGCTAAAAAAATAAACAGAGACCCCAACTGACTGACTCACTTTCTTACGACTTCTATTAAAAGGTGGTGAAATAATAATCTATAATTGCGTTGTTGACCAATTATTCATTTTTATGCCACCGTCAGTGGCGGTCCGTGAGTTTTCAGTGAGTTAGGGGGCTACGACGGGGAAAATACGACGATGTTGATGTTGTTGTAGCTGAAAATGTTTTTTTTTTTTTAATTTCAATATTTTTTTGAAGATTTTCAGGATTCTTACAGATTATGGTTGCACCGCATGGACCGCCACTGCTACCTGTGTATTTGCTAACATCGTTTTTTTCCTGTATTTTGATAACTATTTATTCATAAATAATTATTAGTGTTATATGAGTGAGTGGGTTCAATTTTAGGAACATAATTATTTAAGACATTTGTAGAAGGTATAAAGCACTTAAGTGTGATTTAATATGGGAAATGCGTCCCGCGGAATGCTATAGTTCGACCCCTGAATGCGCATTACACAATGCACCGCCACCTCGAGATCGAAGGTCATCAACACGCGATAATATATTACTCGAGGAAAACAGAATCGTTTATTATTCAATGCAATTCAATTCAATTTTATTATTTCAAAAACATTACTAAAATTTACATTTAATGCGTTTAATTCATTTCTAATAGTATAACATTGAGCAGCTAGGCATTCAAACTATACAAGAATTAATAGATCTTGCCTTTTAAAGGCAGCTCCACTGACGCTAAATATTTCGATATCCGAATTTATTCTGTTTAACAGTAAATAGCTCTCCCGACCGGCATGACCATTGGCAAGTTAGTCCTGCAGGCGTTTAATAAATCGTGGTCTATCTCTCTCTCTCTCTCTCTCTCTCTCCCTCGGCATGCGCAGATACATTATACGTTTGCATTAAAATCTTTCTCAATTGAAGGCATTTCTGTTGTTTATTATCTTTTTTTTTTTTATATATGAAATACCGCACAAGAGTCCCAACTGCTCCCGTCTGGAGCCAGTGAGACTATGGCATCCCCAATTGGGGTATGTTGTGAGGCTGAAGGTAGTGGGGAGGGGAAGGAGATAGGGAAGAGGAAGGTGGGGAAGTACCTGGCTATTCAGATCTGGTCACTAAACACGGCTAAAGCCATTTCAAGCAACGTTTCAATTCTGAATGGTGGTCTTACACCAGGGCGATACTGATAGTATCTTCCACTCTGGAACGTGCCGCAAATATACTATATATTATTTTAAATGAATAAAGTGTGAAATAACGCAAATTAATCAAATAAAATTTATTTGCGCACGCCGGGTTCGAACCCACGACCTTAGGATTGTGAGTCGAGAGTCTTGCCTCGGGACCACGGAGGCCGTCATATATTTCTCTATTTCTGTTCAATATAATATAAAACAATTTACGTTATGTGACTGCTGCAACCGACAAAACAGGTTTAGAAGTTAACCATAGTTGAAACGAGTCAGCGAGATTGGAATTTTCCAGAACAAATTATTATGGAAACTGCTAAATTATGCATCGTGCAATTCCTAGTTATGCATTATAATTGTGAGTTCTGTCTGGTGTTATGAAATCTGCATAAAATTTTTACATAAGTGGCGTGCGAGATGTTTGAAAAATGTATGTTTTTTATATAATTTAGCGGCAGGGAGGGAAGGAGAGAGGGGGAGAGAAGGGAGGCGAATGGGAAAGGACAGAGGGGGAGAGGTGACTTAAACAATCCTATTCAAAAAAATAGTTTTTACGTTTTAAATCAACAATTTGGATAGACAATGTTTTTTTTTGTTTTTCGGTCTGGTGCATACACAAATAAATCAGAAGGTTTACCGACGCGTGAGCAGTTCACATACCGTTGTGAGAAGCACGGAATTTAAAAATTTACCTCCTGCTATCCCTTGCCGCTACTACGTCTCCTCTGCAATCGCTCCTCTGCCCCTTCCTCGTCTCCACCCCTCCGTCACCCCTCCTCTGTGTGTGCTTTACCATCCATCCCCGTTCCCGTCCCTGTGCCCTACCCGCGTCCCCAATTCCTTCCGCGTTCCCCTTCCACCTTCCATCCCTCCCGCGAACCACCCTCCCGAATTTCCTTCCCCCTCCTGCATTCTTCTCCCCTCCCGCGCTCCCCTTTCATCTTGTGATTTTAGCTCTAATAACAAATGAACAGAATTAAATAAAACAAAATGTTGAGAAACTTCCCGACGTGACGGTTCACCGGTGCCGAAGGAATCAGTGACCTAGTTGAGCAGCTTTCATTGAAATACCGGTATAAAAATAACAGATCTCTCACCCTACACATGTGCTCTAAAGATTGCAATCCTTTTCTTCATGATAATCTATCAAACGGACCGCCCGTTTCTGCACAAAGTCTAGAATTTATTTCATGTAATTTGGGACTCAAGATCGGAGGTGGCTGCCAAATTCAATCGTGAGGCGCACTCGCGATTTATTCAGGGTCAGCAGTTGTGCATTATCTGCAGTACCCGCGGGCCCTGTACAGCACGCGCTTCTGAGATGCTAACTTTTCTATAGACCCCCCACATTCTCTGTTCAAGCAATAATTTTGTTTGCGCTTTGATTTAGATTGATCCACTGTGAAGAGGACACTATAATCTACCTTAAGTTTCTTGTCATCTGATCGCCGCGCAGCCAAGCCTCAAAAAAAGTTATACCTAACATTTATTTTTATTTTTAACCCAATGTAATAATTACAATAATAATTAAACTTAATGTAATAATAGACAATATTAGCGAAACTCAAGCAAAAATCTAGAAACAGAAAAATGAGAATAAAAATAAAAAATAAATATTTTTCCTTTTTTTTTTTTTTGGTTTAAGGCAATTCACCCTGGAGAGAGTGCTTTGTGCCGGTAATAT
Organism: Glyphotaelius pellucidus; assembly: GCA_936435175.1. NCBI lineage: Eukaryota > Metazoa > Arthropoda > Insecta > Trichoptera > Limnephilidae > Glyphotaelius > Glyphotaelius pellucidus. The sequence goes on from OW386565.1 coordinate 1,958,491, forward strand.
ATTTTTCCTTTACAGAAAAGTCAAAAGATGTCGCATGATAAAAATAAAATGCTAAAAAAATTATACAGACACCATATTTTTTATTATTTATTATTATTATTTTTAATACAAGTATTAGTCCCACAAAGCTGTCACACGACGGCTTGTCTGTGGGTTCTACTAAATAATATAAATATATTTTTTTTAATTATTAATATTTGTAAATAAAATATTATATATAAAATAATGTATCTCAATGTACCTACCTAAATACAAATTGCTAAGGCAGGTACGTTGAGATGTTCAGAGATACATTGATTCGTCAATTATCAGCCAACTAGTGTTATTACCAGCTTGGTGTTATTGGGGCAGGGTCTCTCACTAATCTGAGACTTAAAAAATGTATAAAATTTATTGAAAATCTCTGGTATTAAGTATTTAAGCGTTCGGCTTCCATACTTATTTGTTATTCTTGGAGTTAAGAGGCCCTTATTTTCATAGCTTTTCTAGATAGCGTTGTTCAGATTTGAATCTTGCAATCATAGATAAAGACAGCCTCCAATAAAATATGCATTAAGAAAATGAAGATTATGTTGATAGTTCTTAGCGAAGTATGGTACAGTTAAAAATTAACAAATCGGATAGAGACACCTTAACTCAGTTGGAAGAACTGTGGCCCGGTAAGCCGAAGGTCCTGGGTTTGTTCAATAATGAATCACAACAACACGCACTATGTGTTTTTGTTGTTGTGAAAATCCATAAAATGAGATTCTCAATGTTAACTAAAATGTTAACAATATTTTGTATTTGAGTACCCCATAAGAGTCCCATCTGCTTCCGACCATCTGGAGCCAGTGAGACAAGGGCATCCGCAATTGGGGTATGTTGCGAGGCTTAGAGTGGTGAGGAGGGAAAGAAACCTAGAACATGAAAGGTGGGGCTATTCAGATCTGGGTAGCTATTCTCCAAGCTATCGTCGCTCGCAATCGCCGTCGAAAGTACTTACATTGGTCGACGTTGGTTATTTTTGAGCCTGGTCGACGGAACATTCCCAGACGCAAAACGCCAAAAGTCATTCGACACAACGACGAGTGGAGTAGACCAGTCGTAGCTGGCGCAAAGCGAGTAAAGGCCCGTCTATAATAGGAATAAGCGATAAGAATAGGCCGGTGCCGTAATCCGTAATCCGTAATATTTTAGATGGTCGTTTATAATTGGAATAGTAATAGAATAGAATATGCCCACAGAAGTGACTATGCCGCTGACACTTGTCTATGTCAACTGTCAACCGGGAGATTACATTAGATTATAGAAGATAATTATTACTATATATTAGATCTCTTTCGTCTTCAGCTAAATTTCGTCTTCAATATAAATAAAATTTGGTAAAATATCTATTAACTCCGCGTAAATATTTGTTCACAAAATTATAATTCAACTAAACTTAATGGTAGATACCATAGAGTATTGATCGAAAATACATAAATCTCTACATATATCTAAGCTTTCTGTAATCCGTAACCGTAAAAGATAAAGTTGAACCATCTTTTTGGCTATGGAAAAAAAAAGATTATTGCCATCTATTATAAACGGATACACAGGTTTCCAATCTTCCAACTTCTACGGCCTAGAGCTTATCGAATACGGATTACAGACTATTCCTATTATAATCGGGCATCGTTGCTCGGGAATAGCTACCCTGGTCGCCAAACATCTACACATCAATAACTATCTGAAAATAATTCAAAAGAAGTAATATATACGTATATTTTTTAAAGAGGCTTAAATGACTCTAGAAACCTTCAAGGCCAATGTTAAAAATATCATTTAGCATCACCATACCTCTTGTCATACTGTGATGATTAAGGTGGTCCAAGCCCTCATAGTAAAAAAAAAATTCAAATATAGGTGTCGCCATCCTCTTGATTTGTTACACGTACCATTTCTATTATGTGTAATAAATTTCAGCCCCCTTTCTTATATACAAGGGGGTGCTCATCGAATTAGAAGATTCTGACAAAAGTTCAGGATTTTCAGTAAAACACGTAATTTAAGGTTTATTAATATTACAAGTATTTTAATCAAATACGTATACTAAGTATTTAAATGTGAAGCAAATTTGGAAACAAAGCAATAATTTACATAATATTAGTCACAATCTTTCAAAACTATGTTTGTTAACTATTTTTGGATGTTTCAGTAGAAACGATTTTTCTGTTTTGTTCAACGATGTGAAGTAAAAATTGCTTTTCTTCCCCATTCTATAACGTGTTGTAATCTTCTGATAGTTTAACACCTCTCTCTTTTGAGGCAGCTTTTGCCTTGAAGGTAATCAACATTGTCATTCCAAGTCTCAAGAGATAATCGCAAGAAAGAGTCCTTCATATCGAGAACTAAGTTATTTGTGTTGAAAAACTTCTAGAACTTATTTTTTGAACAATGGCCTGTTTCTCAGCATCAGACAGCTTGTCATAAAGTAAAGCAAATGCAACTAGTTCATCTGACGAATATCATAAGTGACGCTCTAAGATACCCCTAGCTGCTATACTGATTTCGGAATCAATGACTTCGTACAATTTTAAGCTTTTCCAAATCGGAAGTCATTTACTAGCTTTATTAGCTCTTCGTAATCATCACGAACTTGATTTCCCCCAGATAGAGCGGTTGTAAGACTTTTAAGAGTATTTTCAGCAAACTGTTCTGCGTTCTTATTGAGGTCAAGACAATCGTAGTGCTTCTTCGATAATGTTTCCCAAATATCGCTGAATGTTTTGAAAAGTGGGATTTGAGGAGAGTTTGATGGCCCAAAACACAGAATAAATATTTTTGAAAGCATTATTTGATTTACGCGATGACGACAAGCAAGCCACAAAAGATCACGTCATGTCTTTTCTTCTAAATAAGTGCAAGCTCCCTTTTTGGCAACGGTGTTAGAAGAAATAGTGTCAAAACTCATAGCCCGGACTTTATTTGTTACATTCCACTGTTACATTGTGTCAAAAACAGCATCAGATATTTGTTCCTCCGTTCCCGCAGTAATTTTAGGTACTCCTAATAGTTTTTCACAACCATTACCGTCTTCTGCAATTTTTATCAAATTCAAAGCGCTTGGCAAGTGCCTGGGCAATATAAAAAAGTTTGTCAAGTTCTTTTGTAAACAAATACTCTCTTTTTCTTTGTGCTTCAGAATTTTTTCCTCTAATTTTCTTCAAAAGCAGCCAGTTCTTATGAAACTGTATCAGTTTTCAATGCAGTTGTTTTGTTGTCTTTTTTTTTTTTTTTTATATATTAACTCCACACAGGAGGCCCTGAGGGAAATAATTTCCCTCAGGGCCTATGTCATCTTTGAAGATGCTGTGTGGAGGGTGCTGTTGAGGAGAGGAAGGAGTGAACATGGGTCTTGAAGAGACCCATATTGTAGGAGGGAGGAAACACAGAAGCCGGCAAATCGTTCCACAGCCGGGCTGTTGAACTCAAGAACGAGTCGTAGAAACGACCCGTTCTCATGTGACTAATGTCAACCGTGTACAAATGTTGAGCGCGTGTTTGGCGTGTTTCCCGACTATGCACCGGTGCCGAGGGGATCAGTGACGCTAGTTCCTCGGAGCATCTTCCATTGTAATACCGGTAGAACAAGGACAGCATTCCCACCTGACGCCTGTGCTCTAAAGATTGCAGTCCATTTGTTAAGTTAGGAGAATCTATCAAACGGACCGCCCGTTTCTGCACAGAGTCGAGGGTTTTTTTCAGGTATTTTGGGACTCCAGACCAGAGGTGGCTGCCAAATTCAACCGTGGGGCGTGTCTGGTCGGAATACTAGATTTACTCCATACTTCTATAAGTTCTTGAATAAGTACATGCGCAAAATCTTTCACATTTTTGGATTCATTTAGTATGTGGTGATAACGAAAAACTTGCCGAAGAGTAGGAAGTTGGTTAAGCCTCATCCATGGCTCAATATCTCAAACCCCAAGTAGAAAAATTTCGTATTTTTTTCGATTAGATGAACACATTTTATTACACTGATTCACTTCACAGTTTACTAAATAAGTATCAAAACTGTTTAAATTTGTCTATAAAACTCTTCATTGGTTTATTTTAAAAAAAAAAATTTTTATAAGTTTAACACGCGAAACTGTCATGTAACAAAAAGTAAAAATTAAGCATTTTACAAAAAAAATTCAAAAACAACACTCGATTGAGCACCCCTTTTTGATTGTGCTATCTCGCTGAAATTTTACTATGTTATTACAATGAATACATGTAACAAATTCACGGGATGGCCAAATGAAAAATATAAAAAAAAATTTTTTGGACCACCTTAGTGCTGAGCCAGAACGTCTGTTTTGCCGTGGTGATTACAGAGCAAATCGTGGTGTCGACCCTGGCGGAATTTGTTCAGTACGAATAGTTTATAGCATTCCAAGAGGTATGGGCTGCCAATTTAATAGTTTACAATAATTTTAAAAGCTGTCCCATTCCAGACTGGAGACTTTCGTAGCGCGTTTCAGAGAGCAAATCCACGTGATGCATAAATTGCTGCGGTATTCACCATGCATTCTCAAGCAAAGATAACTTAGAATTTTTTTTTAATTTGTTCCAATAAATCTGTGTATGTTTGCTGTTATGGGGCCCAAACAGCAGAAGCGTATTCTTAAGTTGATCGTATAATGCAGTTGAACATCAATGTCATTGTTTCGGGCTTTGAAAATTGTTTAATTCTTTATCACAAATCCAAGAAGTTTGTAACACGATGATGTCAACTCCACTACATGATCTGAAAAAGTAAGTTTGGGATCAAAAAACTCCGAGATCCCATATGGATTTTACTGATGACAATATTTTTTCATCATTTAGTTTACAATAAAATTTAATCGGGTTTTTGGAACGCGTGTACGTCGTAATTACACGTTTTTTTAACATTAAAGAAAAGTTTAAGCCCATGAAGATATTGCGTTTAAATCAAGTTGTAATTAAATTTCTTACTTAATACCTAACATCTCCGGATACACAGTTTGTTTACAATACAAATAATAACTCTTATATACAAAACGATGGCGCAGTTGCATTGAAAAAGTTGTTTTCCCTGACATAAACTACTTAAGGTGATCCCATAGTCCTTGAAAAATTCGAAATCGTCTGTTTTGCGAGGGATTATAAAATACTTGAGAAAACTTGACAACCAATAATAGACAAGGGGCGTCAGGCTCATAAATCCCGAGTTCCGCCCTCCAATACACTGTGGTAAAATTTGTGAAAAATATGAACATTATAATTATATTGAATACTTATTTATGATTATCAAAATACACGGTAAAATTAACAAATCATGGGCCTAATTTGTAGAACAAGTAACTTTCATTTATCAAATTTTACAAGAGGCAGAAAAGACTGTTTTTTAAACCCATGAACCAAGATGAACCGCTCTCCTTCGCACGGAATAGACTAGGTTATAAAACATTTGAACGTACTTAAGATTTGTATAGTTTATTAATCAAAAATGTTTAATAATTTTGAATTTTTAAATTTTTTTTTTAAATATAATTTTTTAGGTATTTATTAATATGCAATTTACAGTTATTTTAATTAATAAATATGTGTAGGTGTGTGCAACTTTATATGTACGTATGTCTATAAATATAAACATGTGCATAGATGTTTATATATGGATTTGTATTTTATACATATTTTTTCATTCTAAATAATCAGTGTATGCGATAATAAAATGTATAAAAAAAAAAAAAAATTAAATAACTAATTTTCTACAACACACATAAATACTTGTCCCACTTAATCATAAGCATGTCAACACCTCAGCACAGGTTCTCCTAGTGAGGTGTTCACGAAACATACAATATTACCCACACACAGTTTTACCTTCTCAAACCTACCTTACACCCAACATAATACTTAAAAAAAAAAAAATCTTTTTGTTTACTGCTACTGAAAATTAACGTTTTTTTGTACTCCTTTGTAAACCTCTGTAATCAATTGTAAAATTGTGTATTCAAGAATAGACATAGATAAATAAATAATAAAATAAAAATAAAAGACTCCACCTTCCAATAAAATTAAAAACGCAATAATTAACACACAAGAAACATTTCACTTAGAGGAGTAGATCGCCAGCGGTCGAAGGTATTTACTGTCTGTTACTGACGACCTATAAAGTTCGCAATAGGTGACAAAAAACGCACACAAACAAAAGGTCATTTTCAACTGTCAAACAAACAAATAATAATCTCAAAAAGGTATATCCCAAGGGCTCGAACAAGATAAAATCGTGCGAACGCATAACTGACCCTTTGACTAATGGTTGCGTTTTAGAAGAGAAATATTATTACTTAATATTATCTTGTTCAAACCCTACTTTCGCTAGAACCAAAGTTTCGGAATATTTCCGAAGAATCCCGAAGATCTTCGGGTGGCCGTGCGGCGCGCGGTTAGTCGTTTTTTAGATACGTTTAGTACAGAGATGGGCAAACTTTTTAACGAAATGGCCAGATAAATCAAAAAATTATCTAGGCGGGCCGGAAAACAATTTAATAAAATAATTTTTTAAAAGTGATATACTTTATTTTTTAATTTTTACATCAAACATAATATTAAGTATGTTATATGCTACAAAGGCAAAAAGTAACAAAAATTAATTATTCTTTAGAAGAGTATGAAGGCGTATGTGACAGATGAAACTGTGACTGAGCTTCTAAAAGTTTTTCATAATCTGGTAGAAACTGGGATGAGCTGATTCGCAGTGGTGGTCAGTCAATCGGTTTCTAACGCTGTTTTTGCGAAGCTTCATAGTAAAAAACACCTGTTCACAGATGTAGGAAGATGCAAACATCGCAATTATCTTCTGAGCGTGAAATTTCAGGTTTGGGAAACTTGATTTTGACAGGGCCTTGTAGAACTCAATTTTGGATACGTTGAGAAACAGTTGCTTCAATTCAGTGTTACATTGCAACTCAATCAGTTCGAGCTGCAATTCTGATTTGTCTGATTCACAATCTATATTAAATGGCGTGCTAAAAATGTCCAGATCCTGTTCTATAACTTTGAAGTCTTGGAATCTTCGTTCAAATTCTTCCTTAAGACATTTCACGCTTTTCTCATAGTTCTTAAGTTGGTCCTCCCTAACTGCAATAGTTTTTAGTCTTGGAAAATGAGTTAAGTCTTTCTTGACTAGTTGTTTGGAAAATAGATTCAATTGCATTTTGAAATACCTGATATGATCCCAAATATCACTGATTAATTGATTTCTTCCTTGGAGTTTAAGTTTAAATTTATTGATGTATCTGAGATCTGTAAAAATGCAAAGTCTGAAAGCCATACAATATCTTCCATATGTTCACATTCGTCCATTCATTTTTCTTCCATGAAAGAGTCGTCTTTTAAATCCCAAACTCGTCCGAAAACTCGTCAATTGGTAAATTGTGGTAGGGTTATTCAAAACAATGTCGCGGGCCGGATTGACTAGCCTGAAGGGCCGGACTTGGCCCGCGGGCCGTACTTTGCCCATGACTGGTTTAGTACGACATATTTCGACGTTTTGGGATTTTTTACTACGAGCTTCATTCAAGCTACGGGGCGCTTTGTTCTGGCGCGCGGATTGGTATGTACCTACCTCGGTTCCTCGGTTCCTCGTTCCTAGCCGCCGTATTAGGGGGCGGGCGGGCGGGCGGGCGGGAACACTGCGTTTATTTGGCCGCAAAACATTGTTAGATAGGTAATTAATTGTGATTATATTTAAAGATTGTGCTCAATTTTATAATTAAACACATTACATAGAAATACAAAGAGCCGAAATAAGGTAAATTGTTGTTCAATTTTGTTGGCGGTTCAGCGCACCATTGAACGTTTGCGCCAGCCGCGCCTGCACAAGAGTCTCAACTTCTGCTATTTGGAGTCGGTGAGACTATGGCATCCCCAATTGGGGTATGTTGTGAGGCTGAAGGTAGCGAGGAAGAGAAAGAGATTGGGAAGAGGAAGGTGGGGAAGTACCTCACTATTCAGATCTGGTCACTAAGCAACGTATCAATTTCGAATGTTGGTCTTACACCAGGGCGATACTGAGAGTATCTTCCATTCCGGAACATGCCATAAATATACCATAATATATTATATTTAATTATTTGAACCCGCAACTATCGGATCGCTAGACGAGAGCCTTTCCCCTCAAACACGGAGGCCGTCAAATACATTTGACCAGGAGGCCTACAATTATATTTGAACTGCTAATAAATTGGATTGTTTAAAATTCTTCTGAACAATTTGCATTTATTTAAAAATAAAAATATTGGAAATAACAATTTTCAACAAAAATATTCACCAACAGCTTGGCGGTTAACAACTGAACGGGAAAGCTTCGGACTGTAATTTAGGTATTAATAAACAAAAAAATATATTTAGTCATTCCCCGAAAGTAAGAACTTGGCAATAAAAGTTAATTAATTAAAGTTAATACGTTTCTCTTCTACGGAGATTTGATGTGCATAGTTAGATTTATGCCAGTGTTAACAACGTTAAAATAATTAAGTTCATTAATATTACGTCGGAATTTTAAAAATCGTGTTTTTTTAAATAAAAATAATATAACTTATTCAAAATATGAATCGAGTACTTCAAGGAAGTCGTTTTATACGGAAAATGAAACGAATTTATTATTAAATTGTTAACCATGTATTGAAATTTGCTCACTGTGCGGTACTGTTGTCACTGTTTAATACTCAAAATCGCGCCAGATTTAAAATTGTAAATGTCAAATCATAGGCAAAGTTATTGCCTACTTCGAACGACATTTGGCAACAGAATTATATATATTTTTTTCAAATACGAGTATTATTATATAAATAAAGTAAATTATAAAGTGGTTAACCGGTTCATTCAAACATCTACATATATAATTAGGAAATTTAAAAATCGATAGTACGTAAACTCGAATAACATTTTAAACAAACCAGGAACAGAATATAGTGAACGTTGTGTTATGGAACAAGGAACATAATATTGTCAGCGTTGTGTTATGGAACATGAAACAGAATATTGTAAGCGTTGTGATATGGAACAAGGAACATAAAAAGGAGAACGTTGTGTTATGAAACAAGAAACAGAATATTGTGAGCGTTGTTTTATGGAACAAGGAACAGAATATTGTGCACGTTGTGTTGTGGAAGCTCGTCATGAGTACCTTTCGATGGTTACTTAAGAATACTAGATACAGAATGCTAACATTTTATAACTACAACAAAACAGCACAACTTCATATTCTAACGACAAAGTTCTTATTTATTTATTTTTTTTATTTATTTTATTTTAGGGAAATCAACAGTTTACAGCTTGCTTAATTTATACATGTTTAATTTACCTATCTGATAAACCAATTACAGATTTCTTCATTATACTATTACATTATGTATCTAAAAAATAAAAAGTAATCTTACAATAGCTAAGAGAAATTACATTATTACAACAAGAGGCAGTACATAATATAAGTCGTTACATAATATATCATACAGTTTTGTACTTATTTAATACATTTTTAATAGATTTTTTATATTTGTTTTCATCACAATTGAAGACATCTATCTCAGAGAGAATATTATTATACGTTTAACACAGTCTTATAAGGCAAGCATTTTTATTTGAATTTGTATTGCAGTGTTTTTCTATAAAAATATTACATGAACGTGTGTGCCGTGTAGGTACTTTGAAATCAATTCTGTTCAATAATTCAGGGCAGTCTGTAATATTGTTTACAATTTTAAATAGCAACATTGCATCTGAGAATTGTCTACGTACACTCAATGTATCAATTTCGAAAAATTTTGTTGCATCCAAGTAATTATTAAATCGATTGTGTGATTTATAATAAATGTATTTTATGATTTTTTTCTGAATTGATTCAATTTTGTTTATATGTAATGCATAAAATGGGGACCACACAGTTGACGCAAACTCTAGATGGCTTCGTACATATGCAAAGTATAGTTGTTTGATAATTACAATGTTTGTGAATTCTTTTGTATTTCTTGCGATGAAACCAAGCATTTATCAGATATTAGTGGCGCCAGGAGACAATGCTTTTACTCAATTAAGGCTAGGTATTATTATTTATTTTATTAAATAGAATATTTTATTTGCATACTTATATTATTTCTCTTTGAACGAAAATATTTTTTTTATTACGTGGAGGAGTTTTATTTTGACTGGAATACTAGCGCAGACCTGAGAATATAATATATATTGTCAACCCTTAGATCAGCAACATCATCAGCTATAGGCAGACTAATGGAACCTAAACGCAAGCCAAATACAAAGTTTGGAGATCGCGCTTTTGGAGTATCTGGGCCTAAGGCTTGGAATAAACTCCCTCCGGAACTAAGATGCATAACAAGCCCAACAGAATTTAGGTCCAAATTAAAAACCTACCTTTTTGGGCTCTCATATCCTTAATTTAAATAAGCCTATCTGAGAGTATCATACTTTTATTTTCTATGATATGTCTTAATTACACTTTTCTAATTAATTTTCTAATTACTTGAATCTTTGCACATCAATCTGTCTCGTTACGAATCACATTTAGGAAGATCAAATCCTTGTACTACTGTACCGCCCACTATAAAATGTTGCTTTTGATTTCCAAAATACACTCATCAAAGAATGTATTTTATACTAATATTAAAATATATTTCAGGATTAAACACATATAACAAGTGTACACAATAATGTCCTCTGCGTGCGAACTATATCTAAATTTCTTAATAGACAATAAGTGTTAATTTCAAGCGACCTCACAGGTAAGTATGGACCTGTATACATTTTTAAGAAGCATCGCGTTCATTGGTCGAGACATTGTACATATATTTTCTTATGAACCGGTGGATGCAATTTTTAGCCATTAGTTGTTTTAATTGTTTGTCTAGTTTGTAGTTTTTCTAGATTTTAGAAATGTATTGTTAGTTTGTGCAGCGCCCTTGAGGTGATTTTTCACAAAAACGGCGCTATATAAATCATCCAATTATTATTATTATTATTATTGTGATTGTAGAATTTATGCAGATGTAAGTTTTTATTACGTGGAGGAGTTTCATTTTGACTGGAATACTAGCGCAGACCTGAGAATATAATATATATTGTGATTGTAGAATTTATGCAAATGTAAGTTTTTTTTTAGGAGAGGAAAAATTCCCTTTAGGGCCTTTGTCATCTTTTGAGATGCTGTGTGGCGGGTCTTTTTAGGGAAATGAAGGAGAGGAAGTTCTGGGAAGGAAAAAGATTTGAGTGATGGGGAGGAATCTGGTCAATGAGTCCAGGAGTGACAGACGTGCAAATCCATCCCTCCCACTACGGTGCAAGACGATGGGTAGAAAATTCGGCTCGAGATTTCAGACCGTCTCAATCAACCAGTCTCTCCCAATCCGGCCCTTCACTTGGTAGGTAGGAAAACGCACCCGCCGCCAAGACCTCACCCCATGAACCCGGGCAACCCTGGTTCTGGTTTAAGTGGCGAACCACATGGGGTGACCTAAGACAGGGTTGTTGGCTGTCCAATAAATGGTTCCCGGGGCAGCGGTACCCAAACTCGCCTTCCAAATTGTGTTTATTTAGATTAAGCAAAAGATTAAGGACAATTGCTGCAGAATAATTACGAAATTCCAGTTTTGAAAATGACACTTTAACTCAAAACAAATCCGAGTTTATTGGACCTGACTCAAATCAGTCACAGACAGACTCACAACCTAAATAAGTGTCTATTTGATTTTTGATGATGAATGAATAATGGCGGGTGAGATTTTTTAGAGAATATTTAAGAAATATATAATTTAGAATAGAAACAATGTTCGACCCCTGATATTGAGAGACGGGGTCAAAGTTGATGAACACGAGAGGAATTGTTGCTGGGGGAAAGTAATATTAGCAATTCATCCGCTGCAAACAGATATAATCATTTTAAGACGCAATCATCTTAATCAGGTATTAATGAGGTATTATGCCGTGTTGCGATACCTCTTTCTTGAGCCAAGGTTTCGGACAGCGTTAAAGTGTTCATCATCGATTACATTGATCATGACAGGATGGTGTAAACTGTAACTGGCTTTCCAATACGTTGGCTTAAGAAGGAAGTAACGCAACACGGCATAATACCCCAAAAATAAATCACAATATAGTTCACTTTACAGACAGTTTAAACATACATTTTTTTACATTAGCTGCATACAGGAGGTCCTGAGAAAAATAATTTCCATCAGGGCCTAACTTTGGGGATGCTGTGTGGAGGGGTTTTGTAAGGAAAAGAATGAGAGGAAGTTCTGGGAAGGAAAAAGGTCTGAGAAATTGGTAGGAATCTGGGGATATGCGTGATCCAGAGTGATGGACGTGTGAAACCATCCCTCCCCTTGTGGAGCAAGGCGATGGGTCGAGAGAGTCCGGATGGAGAAATCAAAACGTCTCCTTCAACCAGTCTCACCCAATCTGGCCTACCACGCAGTAGGTGTGCAAACGCATCCGCCGCCAAGACCCAGACAAACCTCTCCCATGTACCCGAGTACCCCTGCTAAGTCACTAAACGTAGCGAATCACTTGGGGGTAACCTATGGCAGGAGTGTTGGTTATCCAATAAATGGTTTCCGGGGCGGCGGTACCCAAACCCGCCTCAAAAAAAAATTTTGTACATTGATCATTAAAGGATGACGGACACTGTAAAGCTGTCCGAAACGTTGGTTAAAGAAGGAGGTAGCGCAACACGGCATAATACCCCAAAAATAAATCACGATAAGTTACACTTAGATAATTAACAAAAGACGTATAAGAGTGAGTGAAATGAGAATGCAGTGGCGCACCAAGGATTTAGTCCCGAGTCATAATTTAAATTAAAATCTTTTATTTTAGGGACATTATTTGGGAGCAGAGTATTTAGCGTTATTTTCTTGAAAACCCCACAAGAGTCCCAACTGCAAGTGTACGCCACAAACAACATTTTCAATTTGGTTCCGCCGCCCCGGGAACCATTTATTGGATAACCAACACCTCTGACATAGGTCACCTCGAGTGTTTCGCTACGTTTGGTGACTTAGCAGCGTGCCCGGGTTCATGGGGGTGAAGTTCCTCCGGAGATGTATCTGCCGACCAGCTGCAGGTCTGTGGCGGGCCGGATCGGGAGAGACTGGTTGAGGCAGACCTTTTGACCTCTCCAGCCGGACCCTCTCGACATCCCTATGTAAATATTTATTTATTTATTAAGGGGGTTTTCTAGTCTAGGAAAAAAAAAAAAAATTTCGAAATTCGCATTATTTTAAAAGTTATAACCATTTTAATATCGCGGTTTAGACGGAATCTAAGCAAAATCTAAATAGACCAAAATTTTAAACCCATTTTTCTCCGAACCACTTTTTTCGAGGTGGTTGACTGACACGATATCTCAAGTTCTACTAAACTAATTTACTTGAAAATTGGTGTGAGCCTTCTCAATACATTCCTCTATGGCGGGAACTAGAATTATAACAAAATTTCAAGTTTTACTATTTTTAAAAAATTTGGAAAGTCAAAAAAACTGTTAGAAAAAGGTCTTTTTTATTTCAGACAGCCGCCATTTTGCGATTTTTTTTTTTACTTTTCCTTAGTTTGGGCCATAGCCGCAGGGCCATGGCGCGCCATTTTTTTGAGACCCCCCACTTCAACACCCTGTAACTTTCTAAATTTTCAATTTTTTAGTTTTACTCTTTTTTTATGGATTTTTTAATGTTTAATAAATATTTCATAAAATAGAAGTTTGTAAAAATATTATTGTTTTTTTTTGTTGCACCTGAAAAAACATCTACAATTCATGCCTCTAGACTAGAATACCCCTTTAAACGCCCGTAGGGCTTTTACATATAGTGCAGTACATGTTTTTGATAAAATATAGGAAATAACATAAAATATAAGAAACAAAATAAAGATAACATAAGACATAAGAAACAAAATATAGATAACACCAAATATTAGAGTTGACACAAAGCAGGTAAAATAGAATATATGGCAAGCAAATTAATGTGAGATAGTTATTTTAATTATAAAGAGAAATACGAAAAGATTGTCATTATTCATGTTTATAATTGGCAATATTTATTATACATATTTGGTACGATATGAACGTCTGTCACTCCTAGAAAAATTAACCCTCTGATTTCTACCCACCCCCATACCCTTTTCCTTCTCATAACTTCCTCTCCTTCATTTCCTCAAAGGACCTTCACAGTTCCCGAAGGCTCTGAGGGAAAATATTTTCCTCAGGCCCTCCTGGGTGGAGCTAACCTTTAAAAAACCTCTCCCGTGAAAGTATTTATCTTTAAAACATTTTTCTTGAAACTCTAAATTTTCAAACTCTCATTCCGGCACTGCTAAGGGGCGATGTTTGAATAGTGTACCTTCCCCTGCTGGAGTGCTATTTCTCAGTCCGGCCCTGTTGGTCGGGTATGGGGCTAAAAGAGGCGACTTAAACTTATACTCCGGACTATGTTTGAATAGTGTACCTTCCCCTACTGGAGTGCTATTTCTCAGTCCGGCCCTGTTGGTCGGGTATGGGGCTAAAAGAGGCGACTTAAACTTATACTCCGGACTATGTTTGAATAGTGTACCTTCCCCTACTGGAGTGCTATTTCTCAGTCCGGCCCTGTTGGTCGGGTATGGGGCTAAAAGAGGCGACTTAAACTTATACTCCGGACTATGTTTGAATAGTGTACCTTCCCCTACTGGAGTGCTATTTCTCAGTCCGGCCCTGTTGGTCGGGTATGGGGCTAAAAGAGGCGACTTAAACTTATACTCCGGACTATGTTTGAATAGTGTACCTTCCCCTGCTGGAGTGCTATTTCTCAGTCCGGCCCTGTTGGTCGGGTATGGGGCTAAAAGAGGCGACTTAAACTTATACTCCGGACTATGTTTGAATAGTGTACCTTCCCCTGCTGGAGTGCTATTTCTCAGTCCGGCCCTGTTGGTCGGGTATGGGGCTAAAAGAGGCGACTTAAACTTATACTCCGGACTATGTTTGAATAGTGTACCTTCCCCTGCTGGAGTGCTATTTCTCAGTCCGGCCCTGTTGGTCGGGTATGGGGCTAAAAGAGGCGACTTAAACTTATACTCCGGACTATGTTTGAATAGTGTACCTTCCCCTGCTGGAGTGCTATTTCTCAGTCCGGCCCTGTTGGTCGGGTATGGGGCTAAAAGAGGCGACTTAAACTTATACTCCGGACTATGCAAGAAAAACAATCCTTCTAAATATTCCACAGTTTCTAGAGTTCGTTAGGTTATCTTTATGAATTCTATTTTATTTTTCATCGTATAAATGCAAAAAGAAGGATAAAGTCATATTATTGCCTTCAAAACAATATATTCAAATGAATTTCAATGACAACAGGTCAAAACAATATGACTGATTAATGAGAACGGCGCAATTAATTGACCCAAGTGCGCTTTTCCGTAGGTAGCTTAACCCCTCAGACTAATTTGGTCGCTTCTCGGAACAATTCATACAGATATGATATAAGCGATGTTAGAAAGAGAAAACACCGGCCTTTACATTCCAATCGAAAAGTTAACCGCAAAAGTTGAATGTACATACAATGAAACTTAAATGAAACCAAAGTTTTGGATCCATTTGAATAGAATATTAGGAATCTGGAAATTTTTTAATTAATTAATTTTACTTGGCATTTTATTTATTACTTTTACAAGGCATTTTATTAATAACTTTTACATGGCATTTTATTAATTACTTTTACATGGCATTTTATTAATTACTTTTACATGGCATTTTATTAATTAATTTTACATGGCATTTTATTAATTACTTTTACATGGCATTTTATTTATTACTTTTACATGGCAAATAATTAATTACTTTAACGAGGCATTTTATTCATTACTTTTACATAGCATTTACTGGCCAAGTCCTCCATCACAACACAAGCAGCATTTTCGGCTTTCTGTGGTGGTAGTAGGAGATTTTCAAACAGTGTAAAGTTATTCGGAACTCGGGAATGTTTGCCTTTCTTAAAAAAAAAATAAAAATATTAATATCTTTTACATGGGATTTTAATAATTACTTTAACATGGCAATTTATTTATAACTTTTACATGGCAATTTATTTATAACTTTTACATGGCAATTTATTTATAACTTTTACTTGGCATTTTATTAATTACTTTTACATGGCAATTTATTTATAACTTTTACATGGCAATTTATTTATAACTTTTACATGGCAATTTATTTATAACTTTTACATGGCAATTTATTAATTACTTTACATGGCAATTTATTTATAACTTTTACTTGGCATTTTATTAATTACTTTTTCATGTCAATTTATTAATAACTTTTACATTGAAATTTATTAATTACTTTTACATGGCATTTTATTAATTACTTTTTTTATTACTTTTGACAAACAGTGAGATGACAATATCGTTTATTTTTATCTTTATCGCTTACGATACATTTGTCTTATAAAATAAGTTTTTGTGTTACTTTTTTTCGATAACAGTAATATTAGTTAGAAAAAACGTAAGGTCAGACATTTATAAAACGTTTTGCGTACTTAAAAAATGTTCACACTTCAAAAATTATATATTTATTCCGATTTATAAAATTTTAAGATATATGTTTCACCTTTTAAAACAGTTTTCAGTTTCCGGATATGTTCGGAAATATTCCATTTATTGGATTTTGACACTTTGACAAAATATGGTCGAAGCCTGAGGGGTTAGTCAAGTGAATCTTCGTATGGATATCGCCCCTGGGGAATATCATTATAACAATTTAAAAATTTCTGTACATATTTCTTAAATTATTTAATATTGCTTAATTTTTAATGACAAAAAACATCTAAATGTGCACAACAACATAAACATTCTAAACACTTCAGTTGGAAAAATAGTAAATAAGGAAAAAACAATCAGTTGTATGTTTGACCAGATTCTGAAACACAACTGGAAACACCACTTAGGAAATAAGCTGAAATGTTTTGCTGTGTGTCGGTGTCTCCGACAGTCAAAAGTCTGGTCAAATTGATCTCACTTCGGGTGAAAACATTTTAAAAAGTAGGAGAAAATCACTCAACCGATTTAACCCACCATATCACAAGTGACCAAAATTGCCCTGAAACATCATTTATCATATGCCATTATAATAACAGGAGACCGAGCATTATTAAAAGTTAGATATCTCTCTTCCTGTCATGTGAACATTTGTGTTTTTTTATGTTTGAAAGCGAAAGAAATAATGCTTCTCACGTTAGGAATAAACGTGCTATGTTGTGCAGATATTTTACAAACCCGATCACAAGTGACGGTTTTATTTCGCGCCAATTTGTGACGTAACACACATTTAATGTTTAAATAAAATTATATTTATTTATTTTTATTTATTTATTTTGAACAAAAATACATACACATTATAAGAAAAACTTTTACTGCCCAAAATAGGAGATTTCCCGTTTTAAGACAGTCAAATTGCATGGTTTAGTTCATATTAGGTAGTTACGTGTTGTTTTTTGTAGAACTTAATCCATACTAATATGATAAATGCGAAACTGCTCGAGTTTGTTTGCTACGCTTTCACGCATTAACCAAAAAAAAAACTTTAAAAATTATTTCACCAATAGAAAGCTTAATTATATGCAAATTATAGGCTTTTTATTATGGTAAGCTCTGGCGTTATGAAATTATAAAAATTAATATTATATTTGTTATACGTTTTCTGTCGCTAACAAAAGCTAGTTTTTACTAACGTCAGAAAAAAAAAAATCGTTTGCATGGAAACGATGTTGATATATTTGTGGGCTCTATGCTGGTAGGTACTCAGCCCCCTACCTACTGGTCGGCTACTGCTCCAGAAAATTCAAATATTAGAATAGGTTTTGTTTTTTTTTGGACAAACTTATGTTTAGGAATAAATGTCAGATGAGAGTTCCTACATTAAAAATATAATTCGTAACGATTATAAAGATTGAATAATAAAAAGTGCCATTTTTTATTATATTTACAAACTTCGAAATATTTTAATAAAAAAAAACACCCGAAATGTTTGTAAGCGCATAAATTCCGAACGAATGAACAAAATTGGATAATTATTTTTTTCTTTGAGTTATAGCAATATTAGGTGGCAGGCGAGATGTTTGAAAACTGAATGTAAGGGAATGAATGTATGGAATGCGGGAGGGGGTGGGGTGGGGGGGAGGGGGTATAATTGATAAGTGTAAGCGCTACATTTATGTCCCGTAATACCATGCGAGCGAAGCCGAGGGGAAAAGCTAGTATAAAATAAATGAGGGCACAACTGCCGATTACATTTGTGTTACATTCACAGTCAAGTACAAGGTTATAAAAGCCATAAGACATTAAATATAATATTAGTAGGGAAAAGCTACTGAGAATAGTAACAAGGCATTAAAAATGAAAATGATAATATATTACAGCTTTATAGAAAAAAAATAAATAAACTCATTGGTTTGTGAAACAGAAAAATAAAAAATAAATATATCTTCGATATATTTCCTATCTGAAAGTTCAATTTTGTTTTTAAAAAAATATACGATAGGTTTGAGTGAAGGTAATCTCTTTTCTAAAAATTTTATTTTTCATTAAATAATTTCGTAATCTATCTAATGCTTTCTTTAAAAAAATATGAATATTAATATGAGTGTGCTAAAAAGTGAAGTGGGTGACAGTTTGATTACCAATTTTCTTTTTAAGAAAGGGAATCTGTATTTAAAATTTAAAAGTTTTTCTATGAAGTACGTTTATTCGATAACTCGCAGGTATGTATTTTTAATAAAATTTACATTTCCAATACCAAAATTTTAATATTTAGGAACAAACATGTTGATATCTATTAAACACATCGGAAAGATTATTTTATCAGAACTATTTCTGTTTTTGCAAAAGAGTAAAAAGATTAACAATAAAAAGAAACATTTAAATGCATCGGAAGAACAAACATGCACTTGACAGGCAAAAGTTTATAGATATTATTTTCTTATTAAACAAACAGTTAATGAAAAGACAGTAAAACTGTTTAATTCTTTGATACCTGTTTGACCTGCACCACTTTGTTTTAAAGTTAGCCATCGAAAATGGTTTTGGATTTGTGCGAAAGATGAAATAAGATCAAGTCCAGGGTGTACTACACCTCTTTAAGATCATTATGTTTTTAACTTTCAATTATTTGTCTTGCAAATTTCGTCGTTTGCAGTTCTCACACATCCCAAGAATTAATCGCACCCCAACGATTAATCGTGTACCGGCACCCAGACGGTTAAAATAGTGCTTACGAGGGGCGGCTAAAAAGTTTTGAGCCTAAGTACCTATGATCATCACTAATGAGTAGCGCTGCACGCCACTAATTGAGGGTATTCTAAATAATATAAATACCAAGTTTCATGTCATTAGCGTCATTACATTTTTAGTAATTGAACCTTAAACATCACCATGTATGACTCATCAGTGCTTTCTACGAAATTGGAGTACAAAGCTGTCACAAAATTCCTCACAAAGAAAAATAAAACGCCGACGGAAATATTTGAAGAGATGTCTGCAGTTTATGGGGAGTCAGCACCTTCATTTGCCACCGTAAAACGTTGGAGCCGTGAATTCAAACATGGCAGGAAGTCGCTTGAAGATGATCCCAGGTCGGGACGCCCAAACACCGCCGTTACCGAAGAAAACATTAAAAAAGTGAAAAAAGTTGTTCTGGAAGATCGCGAATCAAGTTGTGGCAGTTTGCTGAAGCCATAGGCATAAGCAAAGAACGAATCGGTGACATTTTGCATAATCATTTGCACATGAAAAGGGTGTTGCGCGATGGGTGCCGAAAATGCTCACGCCGCTTGACAAGCAGCGTCGCGTCACAACTTTGGAAGAGTTTTTGGACATCTGTGGCGACAAACCTGATGATGTTTTTTCTCGCCTTGTTACTGTCGATGAAACATGGATTAGACAATACGATCCGGAGTCAAAACAAGAATCAATTCAGTGGATAGAAGAGGGAGAAAAGCCGCCAGCCACGGAAATTCAAAGTGGAAAGATCGGCATCCAAGCTCATGGCCACTGTTTTTTGGGATTGTGAAGGAATTTTGTTCATCGTCTACCGTCTTAAAAATATTACAATAAACAACGACTATTATGCCGCATTATTGACAAAGGTTCGTCAAGTGATTGTCGAGAAAAGGAGAGGCAAACTGGCAAAAGGAGTCCTGTTTTTGCAAGACAATGCGCCCGTCCACACTGCCAGAGTTGCGAGGCGTGCCCTCGCCGAAACAGGATTTGAAGAAATAAACCACCCACCCTTCAGTCAAAACCTGGCCCTTAGCGATTATTTCCTTTTTTCCAATTTGAAAAAGGACCTCCGAGGACAGAGATTTTCAAGTGCCGAGGAAATGAAGGCGGCCGTAAATGAAAATTTTGAAGGCAAAGACGGCGAATATTTTTTTACCGGGCTAAAAGCTTTTTTTAATAAATGTAGGAAGTGCATTGAATTAAAGGGAGATTATATTGAAAAATAAATTTTTTATACATTTCTTTCAGCATTTTTAATACCTTAGGCTCAAAACTTTTCAGCCGCCCCTCGTATTTTCAGAATATTCATGTTTAACATCTCGTGAATGCACCGACATATTTATGTCTATAACAAGCTTATTATCTTCGTGAAAACATGTTTTGTAAATAATTTCTAAGTAGCGTAATGTGTAATGTTAGAAAATCCCCATCTTTGTAACCCCGCACCAGAGATAAAGCATTGTTAGAAAATCCCCATCTTTGTAACCCCGCACCAGAGATAAAGCATTGTTAGAAAATCCCCATCTTTGTAACCCCGCACCAGAGATAAAGCATTGTTTTTCAAAACGGTCACCTTCTTCGAAGTCATTGCGTCATTGTAGTAAAATGTCACCTCAAGGTGATCCCATCCATGAACTCTATTAAAAATAGTGCCCTACTTGTATCTGCTGAGACAATTATTGTTCAATAACTATTCACTGCTCTCTCATTTATTTGTTTAAACACGAATATTTTTTTTTTACATTAACTCCACACTGGAGGCCCTGAGGAAAATAATTTCCCTCAGGGCCTATGTCATCTTTGAAGATGCTGTGTGGAGGGTGTTTTTGAGTAGAGGAAGGAATGAACATTGGTCTTGAAGAGACCCATGTTGTAGGAGGGAGGAAACACAGATGCCGGCAAATCGTTCCATAGCCGAGCTGTTGAACTCAAGAACGAGTCGAAAGAACGACCCGTTCTCATGTGACAAATGTCGACCGTGTACATATGTTGGGCGCACGTTTGGCGTGTCTCCCGACTGTGCACCGGTGCCGAAGGGATCAATGACGCTAGTTCCTCGGAACATCTTCCATTTAAATACCGGTAGAACATGGATAGCATCCCCACCCGACGCCTGTGCTCCAAAGATTGCAATCCATTCGTTAAGATGGGAGAATCTATCAAACGGACCGCCCGTTTCAGCACAGAGTCGAGGGTATTTTTCAATTGTTTTGGAGCTCCAAACCAGAGGTGGCTGCCAAATTCAACCGTGGGGTACACTTGCAATTTGTACAGGGTAAGCAGTTGTGTACTATTAAAGTATCTGCGGGCCCTGTACAGTACGCCAAGTTTTTGAGCCCATACCTGAGCTGGTCACTTATAGTTACACCAAGCATATCAATGGAAGGTCTGTTCGGAAGATTGCTTCCGTTGAAGGAGACTAGATTTTCATTTCGATCCCTTTTAGTCGTAATCAGACATGAGGGAGGTCTTTGACCTTTCCAGCCAGAATCCCCCCACCCTTCGCCTTGCACTCCTGGAAACACTGACCCCCAGATTCCTACCCACACCTAATACCTGTTTCCTTCCCAGAACTTATATGGAACTTATGGAACCTATGTAGAACTAATGCGTAAACAAGAAATAAATTAAACTTATTTATTTGGAAAAACTTATATTATAGAAATGGTTTGCTGTTCTCTAAAATGTTATTCTGTTATTTATGTTGTTAGGGTAGGAATCTGGGAGTCAGTACATCTAGAAGTGACGTGTGAATCCATCCCTCTCACTGCGGTGCAACGCTCTGGGTCGAGTGAGTCCGGCTGGAGATGTCAAAGAGTCTCCCTCAACCAGCCCACAGCTGGCGGGCAGACGCATCCTCCGCCAAGATCTGGACAAACCCCCTCACTAAACCCGGGCACCCTTGCTAAGTCCATATGCAGATACCCAATGATTGGTTCCCGAGGCGGCGGTGATCATATCTCAAATTGTATCAGTAACAATACAGAAGCACACCATCGACATTTAATGCATTATCAGCCTCAGGGTGAAAGGTCACTTATTTACAGAACATATCAGTTATTGATGAATCTTATTATTTGTGTCGAGAATTCCTTTGGTTGTTTGGCGATGTTGAGTTGTTTAATGCTGATAGAGAAATGGTGATAATTTTCCGCCACGCTTCTGAAAATCCAGGGCCGCCGTCAGTATGCAAAAATCAAAAATGCCACAACTACTAGTTGTGAATATCTAGTTATTTGTAAAAAATAACGTTTGTTTGCTTGCGTGTTTTTTTGTTTGTCCGTTATGTATTGGGACATTAAACATAGGAAATGTTTGAAACCTTCAAAATTACTTCTTTCCACCTTCGCCAAGGTTTCTGGATTTATACAACCACACGACAATAAATATCTGAACATTCTTTTAACCATTACAAAAACTCTTACGAACCTGTCAACCATGTCACAGTTTGAGAATGACATTTTACAAACCATCCATTGTGCTTAATCCAAATATAAATTTCGACTAAACTAAATTAATTAATTTAATTGAAGTACTGACTTGATTTTTTTACATGAGCTGTACACAGGAGGCATCTTTGGGGAAGCTGTGTGGAGGTTTTTTTTAGGAAAAAAAAGAGAGGAGAGTTCTGGGAAGGAAAAGGGTTTAAGGGGTGGGTAGGAATCTGGGGTTCAGTGTTTCCTGGTCATCCGCCTCCAAGACCTAGACAAACCTCACTCCGTAACTCGGGCATCTCTGCTAAATCACCAAACATAGCGAACCACTTGGGGTGACCTATATCAGAGTTGCTGGTTATCCAATAAAAGTTCCCGGGGCGGCGGTACCCTTTCCCGCCTCCCAAATTCTCCCAGAAGTCGAATATTTTGAATCTTATCAAGAATCAAATGTATTTTAAATAGATACCCATTCTAGATGAATACCAAAATCGATTGATTGTTAATATGTAACAATGAATATTTCTTTGTTTGTCCTTTATGCATTCCTTAACCGTTGTCCGACTGCGACGAAATTTTGGTTATTCGATGTGCGCATACCCCTGATAGTTTATATGGATAAAAGTGAGCTCTGGCGTTATGAAATTATTTCTTATATTATTCATCCGATTATGATGAAATTTTGTTGTGCACCGCCCAGGTAGAGGAGAGAAAGAAGGCGGGAAGAGGCAGGAAGGTAACGCGAGAGAGGGAGAACCGTGATGAATGTGAGAAGTCACACAGGGATAAACTATTTCTCCATTTAAGTGGCTGGGAACGCATGCCGGGAACTTGCTAGTCTATACAAATTGTAACGGACGCATTGTCCTTACAAGACTGTAATAGAGCCTTTATAACGCTTTCCTTTTGGTGATGTTTGTTGCTACGGGCTGACGTCCTTCATTTAGTGCTCAGGAAATGGCGGTACCTACTGGCTTTTTTTAAATGTTTTTATTTCTCCATAAACTTTATTGCATATAGTATTTTAATTGAAGAATCCGGCTAAGAATGCAATTCCGATGCTGCGCCGTACGCAAAACCGTTTTTGTATAAGAAGTTTGTATACAAATATACTTTTGTAATAGAACCGAATTAAAGCAATGCCAAAAAATTGGTGCCACGAACGTTAAAAATTTGAATGATTAACGTCGCCTGGCAGGTGAAGGTACTTTTGATTTGTAATTTTGTGTACCTCTCCGGATAAGGATATTGAATAATATATAATAATATGATTATTATTATAACTGGCAGTTGTGAATTATAGTACCACGCCGCTACTACTTACGATATCATTGCCTGTTGCAGTGACTTGCTATCACTGGATCACAGTGGATCCAAGGAACTGTCTATTTTTGGAATCAGTTCCTATCGTTCAATTATAAAATGCCTACCAACAAAATCCTGGGGAGCGGGTTTTTAACTGTTAGTTTCATATACTCTCCTGGGAAAGCAGATGTTTGTGCTTATGAGAGGACAATTTATGTTTTATTTTACAACTGTAAGAAAAGTTACAGAGTGAATTAAATATTATTCATTTTCAATATGGATTTCTAATCTACAAATATATTTTACATGGCAGAAGACAACATATTAATAAGAAGAGATATGATATTTGAGAAATAAATCGTGTAAGATAATATATAAAAGTTGTATTATTGCTTATGCTACTTATTATATCACCATTTGACGTGGAGGGGAAGTATGTGGCGGTTACGCCACATTTCACTTCAGCTACCTGAACATTGTATGTGCAAGCACTGGTAACCATTAACAACGTATCAACACCAGTCAATAAATAAACGAGCTTCAACACAGACGTTTCATTATTATTACTTTGTTTATATTTTGACTCTGCACAAGTTAATTATATGTATTCACCTGTATATCAAAAAAAAAATAGAAATAAAGATACGTTGTATATAATATATGTAGATGTGCCTTGTCTCTACCTGATTCTGGAGCCTGGCAGTGTCCTCCTAAGTGAGCCGGCTACTCTTGAAGTCTATTGGCAGCAGAAGATCTTCAGGCAGAGGTTCAGCTTAAGAAGAGAGCGGGTCCAGGGAAGTCTGTCAGGGGTAGAAGCAGTATTAAGTGATTAGAAACAAGAGCCGCCCCTGTGTGCCGCGTGCATTGTACATGGAGGGTCCTGCGCCCCTGTCTACATCTTGCAATGCAGTATTAAGTGATTAGCAACATGAGCCGCCCCTGAGATCGGCCGCCCCTGTGTGCTGCGTGCATTTTACATGGAGGGTCCTGCGCCCCTATCTACATCTTGCAATGCAGTATTAAGTGATTAGCAACATGAGCCGCCCCTGAGATCGGCCGCCCCTGTGTGCTGCGTGCATTTTACATGGAGGGTCCTGCGCCCCTATCTACATCTTGCAATGCAGTATTAAGTGATTAGCAACATGAGCCGCCCCTGAGATCGGCCGCCCTTGTGTGCCGCGTGCATTGTACATGGAGGGTGCTGCAAGATGTAGCAGGGCGAAGTTTAACGTAACATCACTATTTTAGATTAAATCTTTACAACGAATCGGCTCACATTATGAATACCAATAATATTCGTTAGATAAAATGAAGGTTTTCCTATAATTTCCCTTGAGCAAATTTCTATAAAGTTATTACACAACAATTTATTTGGAATCTTTTATTTATTTATTTATTTAAACGCCCATAGGGCTTTTACATATAGTGCAGTACATGTTTTTGGAAAAATATAAGAAATAACATAATATAATATAAACATAATATAAATATAAGAAACAAAATAAAGATAACATAAGATATAAGATATACAAAATATAGATAACACCAAATATAATAGTTGACACAAAGCAGGTAACATAGAATATACGGTAAGTAAATTAATGTGAGATTGTTATTTTAATTATAGAGGGAAATACGATAGGATTGTCAATATTTATGTTTGTAATTAGCAAACTTTTTTAAAGTATTTATTACGTGTTTATCGAAACATAGCTACCATAGTATTTCGATTAAGGTGCTTTATAGTGCATGATATTAATAGATTTATTTTAATGGTTCTAATACACTGAGTTTAAATTTTGACATCGATTGACGACGATAAACGTCTATAGAGGAATATTTATTTCCGAGTATGTGAAGTCTTTGCAGAGGAGAGTTAACAAAATAATTACTAGCAGAATTTGTTACAAGGTAAATCGCATTAGAGCGAGTATCGCGCGTGGGTATTCTCAAATTAATTTTACTGATTAAATCAAGGGCGTCCAGTCTGCCATTCGAAATATTAAAAAGACAAACTAAATCGCTCGCTATGCGCCTTGACGCTAAATCGCTTATATTAAGTAATTCCATTAAATATACATAATTTAGATTTTCGACAGGTATACCGAGTTTATAATTAATAAATCTTAAGAACTTATGCTGTACTCTTTCAATTCTTAGTTGGTGTGTCTTATATAATGGAGCCCAGATGGTTGAATTGTATTCTAAATTTGATCTCACCAGCCCAGTGTACAGCAATTTAAACGAATTTAGTGATTTAAATTCTTTAACCGTCCTCAGGATGAACCCCAGACTTTTCATGGCCTTGTTAGTTATTACATTAATGTGAGGAACAAAAGTTAATTTACTATCAAATACAATACCGAGGTCCTTGATTTGATCTACTCTTTTCAGGAAAATGTTGTTGACGCTATATTGAAAATTAATGGGATTTTTGATTCGCGCAAAAGTAATTGTTTGGCATTTTTCAATATTGAGGAACAGTTCATTAAGGGCGCACCACTCTTGTAACCTCACTAGATTTGATTGTAATATACAGCAGTCGTTAAGATTCGTAATTGTTTTATTATTTTAAGGTCATCCGCAAATAAGAGTATCATAACTCCTTCAAAGATGGTAGTTACGTCATTTATAAATAAGGAAAATAACACTGGGCCCAGATGTGACCCCTGTGGAAATCCGGTGAATATTTTGAACTGATTTGAAAAGTGTGAATTTAGTTTGACTGATATTTTTTTTCTGTGTAGATAACTTTCAAACCATTTCAAAATATTCCCCGTTATTCCTAAGGATCTTAATTTATGTATGAGAATTTTGTGTGAGACTTTGTCGAAAGCCTTACTAAAGTCGGTGTACACTACGTCAGTTTGAAGATGATTGTGCATACTATTAAACAATTTTTCCTGATAGATCATGAGATTCGTAAGAGTAGACCTGTTTGCCATGAAACCGTGTTGTAGATGTGATATAACTTTATTAATCTCAGGCGAAAGTTTAGAGAGCAGTGCAGATTCGAATATTTTAGGGATTGTCGACTGAATACATATGGGTCTATAGTTAGATACATCAGATTTATCACCTTTCTTAAAAATAGGAGACACAAAGCTTGTTTTCCACTTTTCCGGAAAGGTGCCAGTTTTTATAGACAAGTTAAAGATTTTAGTAAGAGGATAAGTTAAAACTGATAAGCATTTCGATAAAAAGATTGGAGGAATGTTATCAGGGCCAGCCGATTTGTTTAGGACGAGAGATTTTAATTTGGTTCTAATGTCGCTTTCTTCAAATTTGCACTGATTGAAGTCGATCAGGTTATAATTGGATGTTGTGGCATTGATCAATGGGGAGTTGTTTGTTGATTCATAGACTTTGCTGAAGAATTCGGCAAACAGATTAACAACTTCTTGGGGATTATCGGCCATTTTGCTATCTAAATACATGTTAGAGGGAATACCGGAGTCGTTGTTATTAAGCATTTTTGAAAATTTATAAATGTTCTGAGGGTTGGCAAGAGCCAATTGGTGGTAGTGGGCCTGACGGAACTTTATAAATGTTCTGAGGGTTGGCAAGAGCCAATTGGTGGTAGTGGGCCTGACGGAACTAGTGGGCCTGACGGAATACCTGCCCTGGTATTGAAGAGGTGCGCTGCAGAAATAGCTCCAATTTTGACGAAGCTTTTCAAAATGTCCCTGAAGTCTGGGTCTGTGCCCTCTGGTTGGAAAAAAGCGATCATTCACCCTATTCCAAAGAAAGGTGACCGCTCTAACCCGGCCAACTACCGCCCCATAGCGATCACATCTGTTCTGTCAAAAGTGATGGAACGTGTGGTCAACGACAAACTACTCACATACCTCGAGAAGAACAAAATTATTAACGACCGTCAATACGGATTCCGGCGGAACCGCTCGTGCGGTGATCTTCTCGCGTATGTGACACATGTTTGGGGGCGGTGCCTGGAACGCTTTGGTGAGACCCAAACCGTTGCACTGGATATTTCCAAGGCCTTTGACCGGGTTTGGCACCGAGGGCTTGTCAACAAACTGCCTTCTTACGGACTTCCCGCTTCCTTGTGTACGTGGATTGCCGACTTTTTGAGGGAGAGGTCGATTCAGGCGGTTGCTGATGGTTTCACCTCTTCCTCGCATTCGATAAATGCTGGCGTCCCACAGGGATCGGTTCTGTCTCCGACTTTGTTTCTGTTGCACATCAATGACCTCTTGACATGTGCACCGATTCATTGTTACGCGGATGACAGTACAGTCCATGATAGCTTTTTGTTTGACAAGCCTCCAAAGGGCTCACAAATCCCAATGGCTCGGAGGGCTTTGAAACAAAGAATGGACGGTTACCTCGAGAGTGTTTTCTCTTGGGGTAAGAATAACCTCGTCGAATTTAATGTTTCAAAGACCCAATCATGTCTGATTACGTCTAAAAGGGATCGGAATGATAATCTAGTCTCCTTCAACGGAAGCAATCTCCCGAACAGGCCTTCCATTGATATGCTTGGTGTAACTCTAAGTGACCAGCTCAGGTACGGGGGCTCCATCGAGGCCAGAGTTAAGTTAGCCTCTCAGAAACTGAGCGTACTGTACAGGGCCCGCAGATACTTTAATAGTACACAACTGCTAACCCTGTACAAATCGCAAGTGCGCCCCACGGTTGAATTTGGCAGCCACCTCTGGTCTGGAGTCCCAAAATACCTGAAAAAAACCCTCGACTCTGTGCAGAAACGGGCGGTCCGTTTGATAGATTCTCCTAACTTAACAAATGGACTGCAATCTTTAGAGCACAGGCGTCAGGTGGGAATGCTGTCCTTGTTCTACCGGTATTACAATGGAAGATGCTCCGAGGAACTAGCGTCACTGATCCCCTCGGCACCGGTGCATAGTCGGGAAACACGCCAAACACGCGCTCAACATTTGTACACGGTTGACATTAGTCACATGAGAACGGGTCGTTTCTACGACTCGTTCTTGAGTTCAACAGCCCGGCTGTGGAACGATTTGCCGACTTCTGTGTTTCCTCCCTCCTACAATATGGGTCTCTTCAAGACCCATGTTCACTCCTTCCTCTCCTCAACAGCACCCTCCACACAGCATCTTCAAAGATGACATAGGCCCTGAGGGAAATTATTTCCCTCAGGGCCTCCTGTGTGGAGTTGACATAAAAAAAAAAAAAAAAAAAAAAATTGTTCACAGTTGTCAATGCACTTTTTATAACATAACATGGACATATTTTTGGCGGTCTTTCCGAGTTCACAAAATTTTGCGTAATCTTTGGGATCGCGTGATGATTTATAAATTTTATGAGCAATTTTTTTGTCTCTAATTGTTTTAATGAGATCGTTACTGAACCATTTTGGGTAGCTATGAACATTAATTTTTGAAATGGGTACAAACAAATCAATAGAATTATTATGAATTAAGTAAAATTTATCAACCATTTCATTGATGTTTTCTTCAAAGTCTAAAAAGTTCCAGTCAGTTGAAGATAAAAGATTTGTGATTTGGTTATAACCAGCTTTGAAGAAATTCAATTTTGTTGATGCAGATGGATTTTTTCTTGTTATAGAACTGTTGCATTCAATAGTAAGAGGAGGGTGGTATTTGTCGATTGGGAGGATAGATTCGGTAGATGCGGATACTTGAACAAATAAGGAATTGGAAAATACTAAGTCAAGAAGGCGAGAATTAATATTGTATACATAGTTTAACTGCCGTAGATTTAGAAAATTTGACATCTCGATAATCTCATGAGAACCGTGGTTGATGTTGTCGGTGCAAGAAGTTTTACTGTTGTCTATGTCCCATGTGACATTTGGCAGATTATAGTCACCTGTCAATATCATGGTTGAGCCAGGAAATTTTCTTCGGATTGTTTCGATTTCAAGGTAGTGGTCTTTATATGAGCGGAAGATACTATCAGTATCGCCCTGGTGTAAGACCACCATTCAGAATTGAAACGTTGCTTGAAATGGCTTTTGCCGTGTTTAGTGACCAGATCTGAATAGCCAGGTACTTCCCCACCTTCCTCTTCCCTATCTCCTTCCCCTCCCTATTACCTTCAGCCTCACAACATACCCCGATTGGTTATGCCATAGTCTCACTGGCTCCAGACGGGAGCAGTTGGGACTCTTGTGCGGTATTAACTGTAAAAAAAAAATATATATCTGGGCGTCGGAAGATGAAGGAATGTAGATACAGCCGATAATAATTTTTTCTTTTTTGGTGGAGACTATGATGAATATTTGTTCTAGTTGTGTATATATGCACTTGAGTTTTCTTGAGCTAAGTTTATTACTTATGGATACCAACACACCTCCTCCTCTAATTTTATTGATTTCGGTTCTATCTTTTCTGTACACTGTATGATTAAAGAAACCTAATTCTGATGTGTCAATGTTTTTGTTCAGCCATGTCTCAGTGAAAGCGTAAGAGTCGTGGTTCAAAGTAGGTAAGTTTGATTTCAGGTCCTGTAATTTTGTTCGTAGTCCTCGTACATTTTGATAATATAAAGAAATTTTACTGTTTAGTTTTTCAAACAAAATTGTTGTATTTCGTACCTCTGTAGAGCGCGCGTTTGGCGTGTTTCCCGACTATGCACCGGTGCCGAAGGGATCAACGATGCTGGTTCCTCGTATTGTAATACCGGTCAACTAAGGACAGCATAACTACCTGACGCCTGTACTCTAGCTTGGGAGGCGGGTATGGGTATCGCCGCCCCGGGAACCGTTTATTGGATAACCAACACCCTGCCATAGTTGTTGAGCAGGGGTGACTGGGTTCGCGCAATGGGGTTTGTTTAGGTCTGGGCGGCGAATGCGTTTGCCCAGCTACTGCGTGGTGGGCCGGAGAGACTGCGGGCTGGGAGAGACTGGTTGAGGGAGAACTAACCTAGACCGCACCCCTCCGACAACCTGACGCTCATCTTTCTTATAGGGTCTTCTAAAACTTTCTCTTCTCTCCTACATATACTTCTTCGAGGAAAAATCGGGGAGCCGGCTAAAGGGCGTGGACTTCGGGTTCCGTCAGCGGTTGAGCCAATAGCCATGCACATTTTCATTGGGACTGCCGGGTGGTTTGTGGAAAACCTACTCCGACTATTTTTTATCCATCTTACTTTCTCTCTGTTATACAATTGTAAATACTTCCCGTATTCCAGGCTTCCTCAACCAGGTGCAGCTCTTATTTTTCTTTTTATTTTTACTTACATCATTATCTTCATAAATTTAAGTTTATGGATTTCAGAAGAAATATTCCACGGGCTGCCAATTTTTTTTTTTTTTTTTGTATTATGTTAATCGAAGTACTTGCATACTGCTTAATAACCCCGTATGCATGGACATTGGAGGATCTAGAGTCGATCAAATAAATGTAGCTTCGTTCAATAAAAAAAATAGAGGCTTGACTTGTGCGGTGAAGGAGGAAACCATATGTTTCCTTATAACGCCGTGGGAAAGTGGTGGGGTCCCCTCCAATAACCTAGACCTCTCCAGCCGGACTTTCTCGACCTTGCACCGCAGTGGGAGGGATAGATTCATACGTCCGTCACTCCTAGACATATTGTCCTCCCAATATCTACCCACACCTCATACCTTTTTCATTACCAGAACTTAATCTCTTCCTTTCCCTAAAAATATTCCGCATAGCGTCCCAAAAGATGACATAGGTTTTCCTCAGGACCTCCTGTGTGCTGTGTGCTGTGTGCTGTGTGGAGCTAATGTAAAAAAGACTACACTTTCAGTGATGTATTAAGTCCGGACCACCATACATTTGTTATTCGGTTTTAGGTTCATGGTTTTACCACACATCCGCCTCAAGGCTCTCATTCCTAAAGCATTCAGCCCACTTTCATTTCCATCCTTTCTTGTGCCAGATTCATCAGAACTCCATTGTAGGCCGTTGTCTATGTACTAAACAATCTAGCGTAGTGACATCTATTGAATTCAACGGAAAGTTAGGAAGTAATAAAATGATGTTGGCAGCAAGCAGCTGTATTACAATAAGTTGTATTGAAGTTCAGTCAATAGTTTCGTCATTTCGCCAATAGATGGCAGTTATAAAGTGTTTACTGGAACAGTAAACTGTTATCACACCAATTTTTAAGACTGGTGATAAACATGACGTTAAAAACTACCGACCAATTTCCCAACTTCCTATATTAAGCAAGGTTCTTGAAAAAATTGTCTTTGATCAATTGTACTCGACTATTTCGACAATCATTTCGCCGAATCAGCACGGATTTATGAAAGGTAGGTCTTCAACATCCAACCTCGCCCTTTTCGTTAACTTCTTGCATAGCAAGATGGATGATAAGGAGCAGGATGATACTATGTATACAGACTTTTCGAAAGCCTTTGACCGCGTAATTCACTCAATTCTTTTAAAAAAAACTCATCCTACTCGGTATACATGGTGACTTGTTTAGATGGATTAAGTCCTATATTAGTAATCGCAATCAGGTAATATTAATCAACGGTGTCTTTTCAAAATTTATAGCGGTAATATCTGGAGTCCCGCAAGGTTCCCACCTAGGTCCGCTCTTGTTCAACATCTATATAAACGATATTGGATCATGTTTTCAAAATTCCAAATATGTACTTTACGCTGACGACATGAAAATATACAAAGTTGTGCATTCTCTCTCTGACTGTGAAGCGTTACAAAGTGATCTAGATAGGCTTTGCAAGTATTGCAAAGTTAACTGTTTAGATATCAATGTTTCCAAATGTCACACTATGACATTCACCAGAAATAAACATATATTTAAGTATTCTTATTCACTCAATAATGAACCTGTCATCTCTAAAACGGAATGTAAAGATCTTGGCGTTTACCTTGACAGAAAACTTATATTTAATAAGCACATTGACTCGATCGTTAACAGGTCATATAAAATGCTTGGTTTTGTTCTTCGAATAAGTAAAGTGTTCAGTAACCCGCGTACAATAGTATTGTTATATTTTGCATTAGTCAGATGTACACTGGAATTTGCCTCGCCAATTTGGAACCCGCAGTACAAAGTATACATAGATAGCATAGAACAAATTCAAAACAAATTTATAAAATATCTAATCCTCAAATTCAACAATAAATTCGACTGCACATTTCAAACTTTGCAACAAAGACGAGCAATAGCTGACTTGACATTCATACACAAAATTTTAAATAATAACATTGACTGTACTGAACTTCTTTCCCTAGTTAATTTTACTATACCAGAAAGACGCACACGCCATACAGAACTATTTCACACGCTCAATTACAAGACAAATGCAGCAGCTAATTCGCCAATCAATCGTGCTCTTCATACGTTTAATACTATCTGTCTAAATTCTAACATCGACATTTTCTTCGATTCACTGCCCAAATTTAAAAAGAGCATCATGTCAATGATATAAATTGTTCAATGCGCATACATACATACATACTCACACATACACACATACTCACACATACACACACACACCCACCCACTACGCACATCACCCGGTAATTTACTTAATATCATAGACACTACAAAGAAACATGTCATAGGTACCCATCATGAAATGTACTTAATAATTGTAAATTGTTTCACCATTGTAACTAATGTACTGTTTGTTTCTGTTTATCAATAAAATAAAAAATAAATAAACACACAGATGTTATCAGTGACTAGAGAATTATACATTATACTAGTCCCAGGCAGAGCTCGTACACGCATTGCCGACGATCTTCCAAAAAGTTGTTCATAAAAATCTTCCTTCTCACTAGTCTTGCATAAAATATTATAGTCTTGCATATTGTAGGTATGTACAATGTACATATTATTATTATTGCTGTTGTGGAGTGAGAATAGATTTCTGACTCTGAATACTTCATGTTTGAAATTTAGTAAGCAGGTTATTATAGTTTATATTGTGTTTTTATATCCTTTTTTTTAATAATTTTCATATTTTTTTATATTTTTGTTAAGTTCTTACGGGTACAGGACCCTTACTTTTTTGTTTTACTTTTTAATTATAATTTTAATTATGTGAAAATCTGTCATTGGATATTATGTATATTATTTATGTTATTATTATAAGTGTAAAATACCTGTTGATTTTCCATAATAAATAAAATAAAATAAAAAACCAAAAGAAAGAAGATAGGTACTAGCACGTCGAATGTCTTTAATCATATTCCTATAGTAATAAGAACAAGCCAATTGTGCTCAGCAGCCTTAGTCCTGGAACATAAGGAGCTTCGGTTGTGTCATGGAACCATAATAAGGGACACAGTCGGGAAATACGCCAAACGCGAACCCAACATTTACACAGGGCTGAATCCCCCCAACATTGGAGGTTATCCACCACATGCCCGCCCTGATATAAGTAACAGGTTGCTCCTTCAGGGCTAGAGCAAGAACTCTATTTTTTTTAAAGAACGAAGCTACATTTAATTTAGAACGAATCAAACGAAGACCTCCAGTGTCCCTGCGTACATTGTTAGTAAGCAGTATGCAAGTATGACCCCCCAACACTTGATCGGGCGGACAGTTGATCCTTCGGACAGTTGATCCCCTAAAAGATTATTTCTTCAAGTAAGTATGCAAAGCGGATATACAGCCGTACAACCAAAGTCTATGTACTTACATCTGCAGGCATTTTGACTGAAAATCCGCTGTAAAAATATTTTTCTAACAATAATTTCGACTCTCCGTAGGAGCATGCGGTGAAAAAATACGACAAACTTATACGTGCAGTCGGCTTAGCGAAAAACCGCTAAAAGTTCCTGCTTGCATATAATATAACTTTTTTATCCGACACAAGAGGCACAATTTCTCCCAACCGTCTGGAGCCAGTGAGGCTATGGCATCCCCAATTTTGGTATGTTGTAAGGCTGATGGTGGAGGGGGGTGAAAACGTACCTGGCTTTTCAGATCTAGTCACCAAACACAGCTTAAGCTATTTCAAGTAATAAATCTTGTACCTATAAACTTACACTATACACAAAAAATGCAAAAAATTGTATGAGATTACTTCTTTTATCCGAAAACAACTCAAGAGTCTTAGACTTCGTAAAAATATTTTTACAGCGGATTTTAAGTCAAGATGCCTGCAGATATAAGTATATCGACTTTGGTTATACGGCCGTCTAACCACTTTGCATAGGTAGTTACTTAAGAGATTCTATTTTAGGGGATCAATTATCCGAGGGATCAACTGTCCACCGGAACCGACGGATCAGAGGGACCTTCAGTTAGCACACCCCTTCTTGATTACAGTCTCACCAACTGCAACTAGTGTGGAAGCAGAGAGGCTGCGGTGCACTAAAGTCCATTGCGTTACATATGGGTAGGGTTGCCATCTCTAAAATTTGGCAACCAGGACAAGGCGCGTGAAAACCCCGGATTTTAGAGCCCAGAACCCGGACACGTCAACAGGTTTTTTTAAACATAGTCAGTGTAATAAAAAATAGTTTAAAATGTCATACATCACCTTTTTATTTATTTTCAGACCTAAAAATTAAATTTAGTCATCTTTTATCATCATTGTAAATGTACCTAACAAAACAGAATGTTAGAGTTTGTTACAAATTGTTTTAATAATCAGTTAGAATTTTTTTATTCTTAAAATAAAACACAAATTATTAATATACTCTGTTATGAAAACAAAATCTTATTGAAATATTTAACCAAACCAAATTCAATTAAATTTTTAAACAAAAATCTTTAAAGTTCTGAGACCATTTTAGTATTCTGTCCTATAATTTTTGAGTTTACTCTTTTAACTCAATAATAATAATCTTCTTTAAATTTTTATCAGCAGCCATTTTTTATACGACAAAATATCTCTTAACATAAAATGAACTAAATCCAGTCTTCTTAAATCTTAAGCAACAAAACTAAGCCTTTTTAAAGTTTAGACTTACTGTAATGAAAGTTACATTATTAATTTTTTAAAACATAAAATAACCAAAAACTGTACTCGTTTATATCACCTTAAAGTTTTAATCAACAGCCATATTGTAAATTTCTTTTACGTGATAAAAAACAATCACAACTTTAACTATAAAAATGAAAAGAAATTATTGCACTCCTAAGTATATTATTTGATTATCTATTTATTAAAGCTTTTTCCTCGGCCTCTTGCCTTTTGTACTTTTCAGTATTTTTTGTATTCATCACTCTTACCGATAGCTTTTAGAATATCTTCCCTTTTTAAAAGGAATTTGTAAAAATCAATGCAGCTGTATTCTTGGAAATTGAATTTAATTTTAATTACTGACGAGATTGTTTCTACGCTTAGTGAATTACTTTCTTTTGTCCATTGTTGTGTAATTAATGAGAATATTCTCTCCACGTTGGCCTTATGAGCCGGAATGCAAAAAAAACACTGTGCAATTTTCAGCAATTCCGAATATAAATTCGTTTCTGGTGTTTTAAAAAATTGTACCCAAGGTTGATTTGGATTTAAAAGCTTATCTTGTTTAGTTAGATTTTAGCTAAAAGCCTTTAAGCCACTCGTCAATTAATTTTGCGTCGTCAATATCTATGTTCTTGTCTTTTAAATAAAGGACAGTGTCTTCAGCGGCCCAAGACTTAAATTTTTAAACCCGGACTACAAATGAAACCCCGCCCGGACGCTCCACAGATGCCCTCTACACTAGGACGAATCCGGGGAAACCCGGACGGATAGGGACACGATATCGAATAAAAAGTATCGATACTGTACTCGTGAGTAGTATCGGAAAAAAAGTATCGTACTCGTAAAAGTATTGAGACAAAAGTATCGATACTTCAAGAATCGAATACATTTCATGGGGCTTGTTTTACAGGGGGGTTGATGTAGTTAGCCCGATACGGGCCGCTTAGCCAAATTTTTAAAGGTATCGATACTTGCCAAAAAGTACTCATTGAGTAAAAGTATGGAATACAAAGTATCGAGTACAAAAGTATCGGTAACGAAAGAAAAGTACTCGATACCGCAAAGTATCGATACTTTTTTCGTGTCCAGGACTTTTTTTCGTGTCCTTATGGGTGGCAGGACTCTTCACAATCTTATGGGTGGCAGGACTCTTCACAATCTATGTTTTTTTATAATTTTTCTTTCTCGAAGTCTTTTAAAATATAATTCTTATTATGTTGTCTTTTCAATACCTTATTATGATATTGCTATTACCAAAGATGATTGATGCGAAAAGTCCTCTTAAACGATACACTTTGTCAGTTTTTTAAATAATATACTAATAAGAAAGATCGTTGATAATAAATGATAAAAAATGTTGAGATTTTGTCAATTTCATAGCCCTTAGCTAAAATCTTAGCGAAATCCTGATTTGAAAAATGTGCAGGATTTGAATACCCTAATAATAATAACAACAAAAGGAAGGAATTGGATTTGGACAAAATAACTTAATTCTGGAGAAATAAAATGTGTCACTTTATTTTTAGTTTAAAACAAACTGGTTCATTACAATAATAGTGTTACAACTAGAACACATACTACTTTTGTGCAAAATTTATTAAATTTCTTATTGTTAGGTATTGTACATTGCTCAAATAATCACTAAATTAAAATTTTCACCTAATTAACAAGTACCTATTCATAATGACATAAATATCAGGATTTAAAAAAAACATAATAATGAATCAATTATTATTTGTTAGGAGGACAAAAGTTAGGAAGAACTAGATTGCCCTATTTACTAAATAAAATTTTAAACTGTTGTGATATGGTCTAATTCTCTATATGATCTTTCACCATGGCGATACTAACAGTATCTGCCACCCTACTGGCACAAAACGGTCAAGATTTACATTTACTGATAAACAATAAATTATTTTTATTATTTACAAACTAAAACACAATAAAGACTTTCATACAAGACAGAAAGAAAACATCTAACTAAATAAATTAACAAAACAAAAATATAAAATAGTTTACTGTATACAGGAATCCAAATAAGTGGCTTAGTTCATAGTGACATTAAAAGTGTACCAAAATTAAGAAAATTTTAATAAAAATGTAAAAATTACGTAAAAAACCCAAATTTGAATTTTGATGGATCTGTGAAATGTAATAAATAAATAAAATTTAAAAAATGTGCAGCGAATTCATAATAAATAAATCACCTCGGGGTGTTCCCTAATTTCTAATGTAAAAAAACTTTAATACATTCCTATATCTACTTTTTTTTTTTTTTTTTTTATTGTTATCAAGTTTAATTTGTAGAACTCCATTTTAATTTTTTTATTTCTTTTATATATTTAATAATATTATTATTCAATTTATAAAAACAGTTTATTTATAAACAAGTTCTGCTAGGTAATTATTTTTACACGTGACAGCTGTTTCGCCTTCTGAAGGCAGTGACAGTTGACAGTTTGATAATGCCTTCAGAAGGCGAAACAGCTGTCACGTGTAAAAATAATTACCTAGCAGAACTTGTTTATAAATAAACTGTTTTTATAAATTGAATAATAATATTATTAAATATATAAAAGAAATAAAAAAAATCCTATATCTACATTTATTCATTTATTTCTGCTGGTTTTTGACAAATGATATCACTTTTGTGTGAACATTGAACAATCCAGTTACAATAACTCAGAACACAGAATAGTGTCCTACATAAAAATACAAAAACTCATTAAAGGGTACAAAATCAAACATAGGTACTTATTGAGGTTGTCTGCGATGTCTGTTACTGCGTGAAATATGATTCGATAAATTCAAATTTGCTTTGAATTTAAGTGTCATTTCCAAAATGGACAATGCTTGTTATGAATAATTCAGTACTATAGAAGATTTAAAGAATCTGCCCAAAGTAAATATTTTAACAGAAATATGTTGTTTTTATTAATTTAATAAATTAAATTGCCGGCAACCCGGACATTCACTAGATTAAATATTCTGTTAATGCAAAGAAGTGACTCACCTCACTAGACGATGTCTGTTCTGAGACGGGTAATGTTACAAAAAATTGAAAATATTATAAAAAAATTAAAAAAGAGTAGGTACATAAAATAAACATGAAAATACAAAGTGTAAAAATGAGACAAAAGTATATAAATATCACTCCGAAGGATTAATATGTATACATCTTTATTAATACTATAGTTTAATTTTCAAATGCCTCAGCGCCACACCACACTCTCCACCCAGGGGATGTAGGAGGACAAGCGGAGGAACAGTTCCTTGCAGGTGGAACCCTCTCCCTTGCCAACCAAGGTGAGCCCCACCAGCAGCTGTGTGCAGCCACCAGCCATCCTGTGCCCATTGCTGGCGGTGAGGAAGTTCCAAGGGTGGCCCTGCAATGCGCACATTAGAGTCAGTCAATGCGGAAAGTAAGCAATGCCTATGTGCAGTGTGCAGCTCTTGGCTGCACGGCACAAGAGCCCTTGTCATAGCCATGGGACTTCACCAATACACCAACTAGCCATCAAATAACCATCTACTAAGGGACAGGTGTTTCTATCTTCTTAGCGTCTGTTAGTGATGTTGTCAGACGTGACGGTTAAACCAACTAGGCCTAATTACAGTATTTTACATCAAACAATCATTACAAACTACAAACGCCATTTTAATAAATTCATGTGTGCATTTCATAAAACAAAAGTTTTAATAAAAATATATAATCAAAAGAAAATATCACAATATGAAACTATTGTAATACGAAACGATAAACGTACTGTATCGTGGTGATATTTCGGGGTAAGAGAGGACTACTGGAGGGTATCCGAAACTAATAAAATCGGTGTGCACAAATATATTCAAATGTACGCTGTTTTAAAAATAGATTAGATGTCAAAAATAAAAATATTCTAATACACGGCGTTCAGAAACTCATAGTACAAACGGGACACTTTTAAATCAAATAGACAAATAGAGGCACCAAACTGAATACTATTTCTAAGTTTGAGCATTTAGTTATATTTTTTCGGCAACTGAAGGGTTATAAAACTTTAGGAGCCGATTCTACGCTTTAATGCATTTTAAAACAGCTGGTATTAACCCCGTAGTGAACGGTTTTTTTAAAATTTGACCAAAGAGATTCCATATTTGAACTTTGGAAAATGAAAAGCCAAATGAAGAAATGAGGTTCCATAAAATCCATTCTAAAGTTATGTAGATCATCAATATCCAGGTTTTACAACGATTTTCCAGACACTATGTATAAAAAGAATTGATACTTTTCTAATGAAAACATTCATTAACATTACAATTAAAAACCAAATTTACTAATACTGAATTTCCGTCATTAAAAAAAGATTTGAACATTTTTCTAATGTGAATATCGCACAAGAGTCCCAACTGATCCCTGGCATCCCCAATTGTGATATGTTGTGAGGCTGAAGGTAGTGGGAAGGAGAAAGAGATATTTCAATTCTGAATGGTGGTCTTAAACCAGGGCGATACTGAGAATATATTTCACTCTTCAATACTTTGTACTTATCTTTATTATTTGAAAGGCGGGTATGGGTACCGCCGCCACAGAAACCATTTATTGGATAACCAATACACCTGCCATAGGTCATCCAAGGTGGTTCGCTGTGTTTGGTGACTTAGCAGTGGTTTCCGGATTCACGGGGCGAGGTTTGTCTAGGCATGGCGGCAAAAGCGTTTACCGGGAGCGACTGGTTGAGGGAGACCATTTTATGTCTCCAGCCGGACTCTTTTGGTCCTTGAGGGATGGATTCATACCCCTGTTGCTCGTGGACACACTGAACCCCAGATTCCTACCCACCCCTCTTACCTTGTCCCTTCACAGAATTTCCTCTCCTTCCTTTCCCTAAAAAAGACTCTCCACACAGCATCCACAAAGATGACACAGGCCCTGAGAGAAACTGTATTCCTCAGGGCCTTCTGTGTGGAGCTAATGTAAAAAAAATGTTAAAAGTTAATCAAATTAAATTAAATGTAATGAATTTGAACACGTGACATCCGGATTGCTAGTCGAGAACAACTGTTGCAACTAAATGAACCAATACAACAAGATCTCGTTGAACTATTTATGTTATTAGAAAAGTAATGCGAAATAATGTTATTTAATTTAATAAGAAATGGGAATTATTGGGATATTGAAATAGAATAAATGAATGATTTAACAAAACACAGAATATACCCATCGAGCAGTGCATTGAATTAATTAATAGTTGCGCCATTGTTACTTACACAGAACCCATGACTGCTGCTGATGGTGGCACACAGGTGCCTGTCCGTCACTCCGCCCGGTGCGCCTTCACTGCCAGGAGGGAACTTGCGGCGACACTCTTCTTCTGACAGGAGGGTCGCTGGCTCCTGTAACAATATATACACAGGAACAATAACAACTAATTATTAAAGGTATTTTGAATTTACTTTCGTACTTAAAACATGCTGGAGGACAAACATTACATTCATACATATAAAATGTGCTTTAAGTACGCCTCGCCGCACAAGGGTCCCAACTGTTCAGAGCCAGTGGGACTATAACAATAAAAGTTTTTGAAAGCATTCAAATATTTTTTTTAACATTCCACACAGAAGGTCTGAGGAAAATATTTTCCCTCAGGGCCTTGATCATCTTTGGGGATGCTGTGTGGAGAGTTTTTGAGGAAAGGAAAGAGAAGAAATTCTAGGAAGGACAAGGATATTAGGGGTGGGTAGGAATCTGGGGGTCAGTGTGTGCAGGAGTGACAGGCGTATCAATCCATCCCTCCCAATGCGGTGAAAGGCGACGTTCCAAGTGAGCACGGCTGAAAAAGTCAAAGGGACTCCCTCAACCGTTCTCTCCCGATCCGGCCTGCCATGCAGCTAATGGGTAGACCCTTCCAACGCCAAGTGAAAAACCTCACCCGTGAATCCGGGCACCCCTGCTAAGTCACCGAACGTGGCGTACCACTTGGCGTGACCTACGGCAGAGGTATTGGTTATCCAATAAATGGTTCCCGGGGCGGCTGTACCCATACCTGATTCCCAAATTGAACAAAACATTTAAACTTTAAAATAATTTTAAAAATTCATAATATCGCTATTATCATTTTGAATTGCCTATTACCAAATTTTCAAAATTTGGGGACTTAGCAGAGGTGCCCGGGTTCATGGGATGAGGTTTTTTACTTGGCAGTGGATGCGTCTGCCCATCAGCTGCTTGGCAGGCCGGATCGGGAGAGACTGGTTGAGGGAGATCTTTTGACCTCTCCAGCGGGACTCTCTCGAGACCACAGTGGTAAGGATAGATTCATACGTCCGTCACTCTTTGATACACCGACCCCAGATTCCTACCCACCCCACATACCTTTTTTCCTTCTCAGAACTTCTTCTCCTTCTTTTCCCTAAAAAGGAATGAATTTTCCCCTGATAGTCGCAATTGGAGTCCCTACATGGGTGGATTATTATATTCACAAAGACACGGAAAAAGCACCGCAGGCGAAACATTTTCTAGTTGGGAGGAAAAACCAATAAATCCTTTACATTTTTATTTTTAGTAAAGTCAATTCCCGACAATATTTAGACGGAAATCCTTTAGCATTTTCTTAAATT
The DNA here is from genome assembly GCA_936435175.1 of Glyphotaelius pellucidus. Lineage (NCBI taxonomy): Eukaryota > Metazoa > Arthropoda > Insecta > Trichoptera > Limnephilidae > Glyphotaelius > Glyphotaelius pellucidus. Next base: position 2,001,010 of record OW386565.1, read on the forward strand.
GAAATCTCTTTGTATCGTTTAAAATGGAAACCTTAAAAGTATATCAGATTCCCACCAGCAACAGGCGTTGTGAGTTCCATCATCTGATAACTCCACCAGTCCTTCATCGTATAATATAAATGTACAAAATAAATACCTTACAAATATATTACACAGTTTAAGAGGCAAATCCACTGCAGATAACATATAATACACAATATGACACACAGTACTCGGTACTAATAACATTCATTCACCTCACAACTCACAATTTGGGAGGCGGGTATGGTTACCGCCACCCCGGGAACCATTTCTTAGATAACCAACACCTCTGCCATAGGTCACCCTAAGTGGTAAGCTACGTTTGATGACTTAGCAGGGTGCCCGGGTTCATAGGGTGAGGTTTGTCCAGGTCTTAGCGGCGGATGCGTCTGCTAACCCGCTGCATGGCAGGCCAGATCAAGAGACTAATTGAGGAAGGCCTTTTGACCTTTCCAGCCAGACTCTTGACTCATCGCCTTGCACCGCGATTAGAGGGATGGATTGATACGTTCGTCACCCCTGGATACATTGCCCCCCAGATTCCTACCCACCCCTCATACTTTTTTCCTTCCCAGAACTTCCTATCCTTTCCTTCCTTAAAAATACTCTCCACACAGCATCCCCTAAGATGACATACGATGATTGAGTACATCATTCAATTTGGGAGGCGGAATGGGTATCGCCGCCCCGGGAACCATTATTGGATAACCAACACGTCTGTCATAGGTTATCCCAAGTGGTTCGCTACGTTTGGTGATTTAGCAGGGGTGCCCGGGTTCATGGGGTGAGGTTTGTCTAGGTCTTGGAGGCGGATGACCAGGACACACTGAACCCCAGATTCCTACCCACCCCTTAAACCCTTTTCCTTCCCAGAACTCTCCTCTCCTCCTTTTCCTCCTTAACCCTCCACACAGCATTCTCAAAGATGACATAGGCCCTGAGTGGAGCTCATGTAAAAAAAAAAAACTCCTACTGAAATGGTGTCCTGCCCAACACTAATCGCTAGCTTCATATTTCATTCAGCAAATAGCTCGGAGTGGACAGGAAATGTTATAATATTGGACCAATGATGGTTAACTCACCCCATTACCCCTCCAGCCCCGCCTAGTGAGTGTCAGTCCTCCCACAGAGTCCTGCGCCGTGTGCAGACAGACAGGCCGATAGCTCCTACTGAAGGGGACCCTGAAACACCACCACAGAGTTACTCTATCATTCATTATATTATTTAATATAGGCAGTTAGGTAGGTAGGTCACTACTGCCCGGAGCCAGGGGAACTATGGCATCCACTATTTGCGATATATTATGAAGGGATTGATGGAGGGGAAATAGTTGAAGAGGAAGGTGGAGTATTAACTGAGTTTTTTTTTTAAATTAACTCCACACAGGAGGCCCTGAGGAAAATAATTTCCTCAGGGCCTACGTCATTTGAGAAGGTGTGTAGGGTCTTTTGAGGAGAGGAAAGAATGAACATTGGTCTTGAAGAGACCCATATTGTAGGAGGGAGGAAACATGGAGGCTGGTAAATCGTTCCAGAGCCGAGTTCGTGAACACAAGAACGAGTCGTAGAAGCGACCCGTTCTCAAGTGACAAATGTCAACCGCGTTCATGTGTTGGGCACGCGTTTGGCGTGTTTCTCGACTATGCACCAATGCCGAGGGGATCAATGACGCTAGGTCCTCGGAGCATCTTCCATTGAAATACCGGTAGAATAAGTTGGGATAAGCTATCAAACGGACAGCCTGTTTCTGCACAGAGTCGAGGGTTTTTTCAGGTGTTTTGGGGCTCCAGACCAGAGGTGACTGCCAAATTCAACTTGTGATTTGTACAGTTGTGTAATGTTAGGAAACAACGTCATTGATGAACCGGCAACTACGCCAAACGCACGCCCAACATAATATATATTACACGATTGACATTTGTCACATGAAAACGGGTCGCTTCTTCGACTCGTTCTTGAGTTCAACAGCTCGGCTGTGGAACGGTTTGCCGGCCACTGTGTTTCCTCCTTCGTACAAAATGGGTCCCTTCAAGACCATCGTTCATTCTTTCCTCTCCTCAAAGACCCTCCACAGCATCTCAGATTACATAGGGCCTCCTGTGTGGAGAGGCATTACTGAGTAATGCTACTGCTCTGGAACGTTTTGTAAAATGAACATATTTTGGTAAATTACATACAGGGTGTAACAACATGTACCCGAGGTGGAATAAAAAATTTAAATGTCATTTTGCTGTCCGACGATTTATTTTTCAATTAAAATGACTATCTACTTTTTATACTCCAAATATGCTCAGGAATGGCTTGTTAAACTCCTTCGGGTAAGTTCTGTTACACCCTGTATAAGCTTGTGTAATATTTATCAACCAAAAAAATGCTCACATCGAGTTTCAAACCCGCGAGCTCTACCACGGAGGTCATCAAATTAATTCGTAAATTGATAAGTAATTTATTATTGATGTTTGATGCTTACGGCCTGTCCATCTCCACAAGAAGTAAATCATTAGTTCCTATATCAATAGTAGTGATCCCTGGGATATACTGCGGATGGCGCACTGTCCTGCTGACGGAGAACACCACCTCTGGAGGGGGGGTGATATCCTCAGCATCCCGCCTGCAACCAATCAACATTCAATCAACAGAATTATTAACATTTTATTGGAATTAGTAACCGACCACGGTTTACACAATAATAATTTGCCCTTTGCAAAAACATTATTGTATTTTCAATAAGAAATTGTAATCAAAACGTTTAGTTAGTTTGGCGTTGTTTTATGCATGATTTATATAGTCATCGATTCTAACAACTTCCTCTCCTGCTTCGTCCCCAACTTTCTATTTTACTCTCATTAAATTGGGCCGTTGAAAAATATGAGACAACATTTTCTAAGGTTCATTAATTACTTACAAACATAAAACTCTAATTGGAAATGTGAATATTATTTCATGATAACTTACTGAAGACAACTTAAATTAACAGAAATGTCTAACAGACAATTATTGTAATATTTAGATATTTCTTCAATGTGAAAGCCGCAAAAGAGTCCCAACTGCTCCTATTTGGAACTCACTAAGAGTATGTAACCCCAATCGGGGTATGTTGTGAGGCTGAACAGCGGGGAAGGAGATGGGGGAGAGGAAGGTGGGGAAGTACTTGCCTATTCAGATCTGGTCAATTATCAATGTTGAATGGTAGTCTAACAACAGGGCGATACTGAGAGTATCTTTTACTCTGGAACTAGTTTCAAATATACTCCATTTTATTTTTAAATGAATAAAATATAAAATAACACAAATAATCTGCAATTTGGGAGGCGGGTATAGGTACCGCCGCACGGGAACCATTTATTGAATAACCATCACCTCTGCCAAAGGTCATCCCAAATAGTTCACTGCTTGGTGACTTAGCAGGGGTGCCCGGGTTCATGATATGAGATTTGTGCGGGTCTTGGTGGCGGATGCGTCTGCCCACCAAGCGCGTGGCAGGCCGGATCGAGAAAGAATGGTTGAGCGAGTCCTTTTGACTTCTCAAGCCGTACTCTCTCGGAATATTGCCTTGCACCGCGGTGGTCATGCGTCCGTCACTCCTGGATACACTGACCCTCAGATTCCTACCCACCGCTCGTACCCTTTTCCTTCCCAAAACTTCAACTCCTTTCTTTCCTAAAAAGACCCTTCACACAGCATTCCCAAAGATGACATAGGCTCTGAGGGAAATTATTTTCCTCAGGTATGTCATCCCGATACGGCCTGCCATGTAAGTGGTGGGCAGACGCATCCGCCGCCAAGACCTGGACAAAACTCACTCCATGAACACGGGCACTCATGCTAAGTCACCAAATGTAGCGAACCATTTGAGGTATGGCAGAAATGTTGGTTATCCAAAAAATGGTTCCCGGGGCGGCGGTACCCATCCGCCTCCCAAATTTATAATTGTTTGGTGACTAGATCTGAATAGCCAGGTTCTTCCCCACCTTCCTCTTCCCTATCTCCTTCCCTTCCCCCTTTCCTTTATCCTTACAACACACCCCAATTGGGGATGCCATAGTCTCACTGGCTCCAGAGGGGAGCAGATGGGACTCTTGTGGGGTAACTTCAAGTTACTAGTGGAACTTACCCCAGCAGATAGTCCCAGAGTGATGCTCTGGTAAGGAGCCAGCGCTCACTTACCAGGAAGACTGCTATGTCCCCGTGGGGCGCAAATCCCTGGAAAACACAATATTAAATAATAACTAAGTTGTAATAATATTATATTATATTAAAATGTTTAAATTATCTTTAATAATAATTATCATAAAAATTTTTGTTACAAATTAATGATCATTTTGTTCTTTACTAGCACGTGAAAAATCACGGGATAGTCATATAACATTAAAAAGTGTTCCACTATTATCACTCAAGTTGAAGTATGCGGGGACCGGATTCATTAGATTACAATTATTATTAAAGCGAAGGGAGCATTGGAGGTTGAAATGGACTAATGGAAAGTAAAAAGGTAAAAGTACATCAATGGGTGGATATTGAAATCGCGACAAATCAGTTCCAATTAAAAAAATGGCAATTGAAATATTTTTTTGTTAAGAACGTAATTTTTATTCAATTTGGGTGGCGGGTATGGGTACCGCTGCCCCGGGAACCATTTATTGGATAACTAACACCTCTGCCGTAGGTCACATTAAGTGACTCCGTTTAGTGACTTAGCAGGGGTGCCCGTTCATGGGGTGAGGTTTGTCCAGGTCTTGGCGGCTGATGCGTCTGCCCACCTGCCGTGTGTGTGGTGGGCAGGATCGAGAGAGGCTGGTTGAGGGAGGTCTTTTATTCTCTCCAGCCGGGATCTCTCGACCCATCGCCTTGCACCACCTTTACAGGGATGGATTGACACACTGACCACCAGATTCCTACACACCTCTCGTACCTATATCCTCCCCAGAACTACCACTCCTTCCTTTCCTTAAAAAACCCTCCACACAGCATTCCCTAAGATGACATAGACCCTAAGGGAAATTATTTTCTTCAGGCCTCCTGTGTGGAGCTAATGTAGAAAAAAAAATATTTTCTCAATTTGCCAAACAAACTCAGTGACACGTAAATTCATAGCAAAAGTTCATTGAACCGGAGTTACAGACGGACAGGGTCACGGCAGAAACGAGAATAAAATTTCCTCAGAGCGTGTAAAGCAATAAATTAACTTTATAAATATTCGGATTGCTAGTCGGGAGCCTTGCCACTCGACCACGGAGGCCATCAAAGCTATCAATCTATGAATGACTGTTACTATTTTAGTGTGCAAAGTTATGGGTGGATGAGATGTATCCTCCATCACTGCACAAGCAACGTTTACAGCTTCCAATATAGAAATAGTGAGAAATAAAATATTGTCTATTTTGTAATAAGGAACCGGTTTTCTGTCTTTAAAACAGAATCTGGATATTTCGTATTCATGATTCTTGTAACTATGGATGAGAGTCTTGTTAATATATGACTGGAGCCCGAACTTAGAAATGATAACCTCGGGTGGGAATATATATTTCTATAGGCATCCGTCTGTCTCCCCGTCACCAACATCCTTATTAACAAATCCCTTCCCTCAACCTCTTCCTAAACCTCCCTTCCTCATTTAATCCGGACCTCTTCTTTAACCCTTCTCACAACGCCTCCCAACCGGCCACCGATATAGTTCCCTTGAAATTCCCTCATACAGACGAGATAAGGACATGCACTAAAATGACAAAAGTGTGATCTATGTGGATTTGATCTTAATTCGGGCAAACCAGCAAAACATTTCTATCTCTTTAATGGTGTTTACAGTAGTGTTTCACAAATGAATTACCTTTTTCCTAATAAACTGTTTTTACTTAATTTTGTTTCATGTTTTTTTTTACAAATTTAGATTTGCCTTAAAAATAAAACATGTGAAAGTGCAGCATGGTGTAAAACATCAATTAAATAAATATTTACCTTCTTTACAAATTAAAACAAAAGAAATACACATGTTAAGCTTGGGTTTTTTAAATCATTAAAATAAATTGGATACCTACTTTATAGCTTGTCTGGTATGATTCAGGCTTATCAGTTCCAATTTTAAAAATTAATACTTAAGGTATGCGCAGGAATACTTGATACATCACATCACGCACATACATACATCACATCACGCACATACATACATCGAAAACCGCAACTAGTAAGTTTAATATTGTTCGGTTAAAACAAACTGTTATTTCTCTCTTGTCTGTTGTCACAACATTATATTAAATGATTGTCTTTCAACGATTTTATAATAATCTACTATTATATTTATTATTTGAATAAGTAATTGACTCACAAAGCGCTGCATCTCCGAGTCACTGGCTGCAGGAAGGTGGGCCACCTCGATCCGTGGGATTTGTCCCAGAGGGTCCGGTCCACAGAGGTCCCCCCTACTCCCGTTCTGCTGGCACGGGTACAGCTTCTCGGCGAGATCTACGCAGTCTGCAAACAATGAGAATACATTATTTTTCATGTCGATCGTTCGGTTGATTAGTCAGACATCTCCAAATACAAAGTTTTGAGATAATAAGGAATGCAATATACAAAAATTAACCATAAATCAAATATTATTTACACGTGTCTGTGTTTAACATACCAACTTGCCATAAAATAACATCGGGAGGTATAACAGCCCTTTACAATAGTTTCACATTTTAAAATTTCCTACTAAATACCTACCCAGAAAACATTTTTGTTTATTTCGCTACAAGTTTTCCTGCATTATAATTGATTTGATGGTGTTTACTGGTAATCTGATTATTGTACCAGATAGAGGGTACACTTTTACAGAACTGAATATTCAACTCAAATTTCGATTATTCGGATGTGTCTGACTAATTTTATTTTATTTTTTTATTTTAAATACATAAACGGCTATACTGCCTTTTATAAATAAACATATAATAGAGTACAAAAGTAAGAAGAATAATATCATTACATAATAGTAGTTTTAAACTTAAAAATAACATACAATTATTTTGTGTATCACAACAAAAAATAACAAAAAAGAACAATGAGAAATATCATCATTTCATTTCAACATGTCCACATTGCGTATATAAAGTTACATTATGGAAAAATAATTTTTGAGTGCATATTTATATTGCGCTAATTTTAAGAAATAAATGTCGCCGATGTTAGCATATTCATTTCCCAAAATGTGTAATCGACTGATTGGTGAGTAATAATGTGATAATGTATGTGTGTTATTATAGTAGAACGGTAGAGTCAGTCTATTGTTAGCGCGACCAGGGCAATGAAATCGTATTAGTTCTATTAAATCAGGGGTATCCAAGACCGAGTGAATTATTTTGTATAATATTAATAGATCACAGATTTTTCTGCGATCTGATAAATTTACGAGATTAGTCCAGTTTAATAACAAATTATAGTCAACGGATTCTCTTGGAATACCTAATTTAAAATTAATATATCTAAGGAATCTATGCTGGACTTTTTCAATCGCTTGAATATGGATATTGTAATGTGGAGCCCAAATCGTAGAGTTATATTCTAAAATGCTTCTCACTAGCGTTATGTATAAAATGCGAATAGTATCAATGTTACAGAATTGTTTGGTTATTCTAATAATAAATCCTAAAATCTTCATTGCTCTATTAATAATATTAGTTATATGGCTAATTAATAAATGTAAGTTTTGAGTTAAAAATAATACCTAGATCATTTATTGTTTCTACTGAGTTTAATATAATTTTGTCAAGATTGTATTCATAAATGATCGGTTTCTTTATTTTATAAAATCTTATTATTTGACACTTACTAATGTTAAGTGCCATTTTATTGCATATACACCAATTAAACAAGTTGTTTAAATTTTTTTGTAAAATTATGCAATCAGAAATATTTTTAATTTTTTTATATAATTTTAAATCATCAGCAAATAACAGGATATCAACGTCGGAAAAAACGTCTACAATGTCATTAATAAATAAAATAAACAGTATTGGTCCTAAATGGGAGCCTTGTGGCACACCACTAGTGGCAGAAAGGGCATCCGATATTACGTCATTTAACTTTACAAACAGTTGCCTATTTGTTAAATAACTCTCTACCCATTTAAGAAAGTTCCCGGTTATACCCATACACCTTAATTTATTTATCAATATTTTATGACAAACTTTATCGAACGCCTCGCTGAAGTCAGTATATATCGAATCTACTTGACATTTATCTGCAAAGGCATTCGCTATAAAGTTTTCATATATCAGTAGATTTGTCAGAGTTGATCTATTCTTCATGAAACCGTGTTGAAACCTTGTTATAATCCCATTTAATTTAAAAATAATTTTTTCGAACAATTTTGGAATAGTTGACTGTATACACACAGGTCTATAGTTGCGTATATCGCATTTGTCACCTTTTTTAAATATGGGTGTGATGTAACTATTTTTCCATGCAATTTTTAATCGACTGGACGATCGATACACGCATTTTGCAGCATACCGCGTTGTCGATAAAGCAGTGCTTCACAGTTAGAATATAAACGTCAATTTAAATTCAACGGTTAGAATGTAAACGTAGCTTTTAGTTGGGGTTTGAATCTTGCAATCATACATACAGATAACAGCCAATACAAATATGCACTAAGAAAGTGAAGAAATGTTGTTAGTTCTTGATACATTTATTATACTCTTGTGTATCTTGATATTTATGATTCAGTTAAATATGACCGAATCGAATAGGGTCACATTAGCTCAGTAGGCAAAGGTCCTGAGTTCGATACTCAACATGACTTTATTTTTTCTGATTTTTCTGTTTCAGATTTTCGATAAAGCGTCGCTAAGTCTTCATTAATTGAATAATAAAATTTGAGGTTTTACTCGTTAACCGAAAATAAAAATAAATAGTTAATGGTTAAATGCTGAATGTTGTGTCATAGAAGAATTTTAAAGTTTATAATAAATAAGGATTATGGCAAAATGTTTAATACAAACTGAAAAAGCGCTATTCACTCTTCCTGACACTGTTTACATCGTATTATATTTCTCACTGAAGTCAAAAATAGAAAGCAAAACTTCAATGAGATTGTGTCAGGCTGGGAGACTATCTCCCCAAAAGACTACGGCTGTTTGTCGTCTGTGAAGAATACCTTATTGGCCAAGTTATTAGTTATATAGTTATTTGTAAAAAACAATGTTAGCGTGAAGGGTGTGCTGCAAATACAAATGTATAAATGTGCCTGTGTAAATGCAATCGAGATGGGCGAATGTCTTCCAGAGCGAACACAATAAGGAAATAGAATTGTCACTTATTCTCTGTGAGCCTTCGGACATACAGTCTTCCCTCAAATGCTTCCAACAAATTATATTATCTAGGCACAAAGTCATCTCAAACGTGTACATTATTATTAGTGTCAATGCAATGCAACTTACAGTCGTGCGCCTTCGAGCCCGTCTTCCGCTGGCTGACTGCTGAGGATGGCAGAGGCGGACAGGTCTCCGCAGTCTCCACGCAGCAGACCTTGCCACTGGAGGGTGAGCAGAACTGGCAAGAGACTTTGTTACTTTTAATCAGTTTTGGTGAGATGGATTATTTCCCTTTTACATCAGAAATGTGTTGGGGGCTACAGTCTACAGTTGAGATGAACTACCTTCGAAAGTTGTCCTTTTGTTAGAAGTGAGTGAATCGATTATATAACTGCGAGAATTTGTATGACTACAATATTCATCGAGTGTACGAAGGCAGATGCACTATTCCTGTGAAAACACGTTCTTAGATATTCAGTATTTTCATTATTTGTTTTTGGGGTGTTATGCCGTGTTGCGCTACCTCCTTCTTTAACCAACGTTTCGGACAGCGGAATCTAGGAGCAGCTATCATCGGAAGAGCTATTCTCTATATTTTATATTTTGTGAGATCGAGATAGATCTCAGGCGAGATCTCCTGTCAGATTTGTGTGATTTTCTACGGCTGTTATTTGCTTTTTCTATGGGCCGATTTCAGAATGTTCATTTCAATTCAGCTGTGAGCTGTCACGTATTTTAGTTGAGGTCATTTTAAACACGAGTTCTTGCAAGTATGCGTGATTATTTATTCATTTAATAGCCGTAGAAAATCACACAAATCGGACAGGAGATCTCGCCTCAGATCTATCTCGATCTCACAAAAGATAGAGAATAGCGCTTCATGGCAGATATGTAATTGTGTAATTACACATCTGCCCTGATGATGGACACCGTAACGCTGTCCGAAACGTTGGCTAAAGAAGGAGGTAGCGCAACACGGCACAACACTCCTAAAACAAATAATGAAAATATTCCTGTATTAATTATTTACCAATAATATTCAATGCCCAGAGTTGCAAAATAAGATTCAATTTAATGTTCCTGCGCGTTCAACACGCTCTTCTGTCCTGTTCAGGGTTCCTTGACAGTTGATCCGCAGACAATTGCCCCCGCCGGCGTATTTATTTACAATATTCAGTCGGTTTAGGGAAAATACGGTATACCTAAATACACAAAATATATATAAGTGACTCCAAATGGATATGCAGAGAGGATGCGCCGCCGAATAACAAAGTATTAAACATATTCTCATTAAAATGCATCAAGGAAAAATCTACTTGTCTTTATACTAATATAATAAATCTGCTTGTATATACCAGCGCAAGAACGAAAAATTGACCCTGTATATAAATTCGTTTCATATTCATACCAACCTGTTATTAATTTTTACTTGGATAATTGGATAACCAACACCTCTGCTGTAGGTCACCCCAAATGGTTCGCTACGTTTTGTAACTTAGCAGAGATACACGGGTTCATGAGGTGAGGATTGTCAAGGTCTGGGTGGCCGTTGTTTCTGCCTGGTCTGGTTGAGAAGATCTGTTGACCTCTTGCAGATTGGCTTGTAATTTAATATGATTGATAAACTAAATGTGTAATAGTGACTGAATGTATAAAGTGTCCTTCTGAAATGTCTTTCAATACATGAGTAAATATGATGGCTGAAATTAATGAAACACGTCTAGCTCAAAACAACTTTTGATTTTATTATTAAAATGGAATTGAACATGTTATTTTTAAAATAGCATGATATTCAAATAAATTAATGATAACACGAAAAGGCCGAAAAAAAACCTTTTGGAAGAAATTTCGATAAAATGTCACATTGCAAAAGATGATTCTAGAATTTTCTAAGTGGATAATAAAATCAAATAACTAAAAACTGTTGGACGCCATCTCATTCATTCTACATCTGCACGAGAAAATATGACTAAAGAAGTTAATGGCATAACTAAAATACGAAATTAAAATACAAAGTGCGTTGTCGTTGTGCGTGGCTCGGCCAATTCCTGCATCGTGGTAGAGTGTGCGCCCCGTGGCTCGGTCCAAAACTAACTGTAGTAATTACGGCCACCTCAGATCGAGGTGTCAGAACGTCACGTGGTTCTGCAAGTGTGGTCAGCTGCAGCTCGCAAGGTCTGAGACTACAGCGTAATCCATGATGAGGAGTGGCGAAGTAAACTTGAAACTGCTTCACTTGGACTTTATAAATATTTTTTAAAAATCATCAATCAAAAATACGCATTACCCTACGGATAAGCTATAAAGAGAATGGTGAATTAAGCCCTAATGTCTAATACTAATAATGTATAATTAATTATAAGTAGTGATATTGCTAATTGTATGTGTGCGTGTAAGCATCGGTGTTTCCGGATCTGGTAAGGTATCCATCGCCTGACTTATTCAAACGCGAGGTAATTGTCCCCGCTCAACACTTTGCCAGACGAGCAGTTCGGATTCAGAAAAAGGCATTCCACCACCCATCAACTCACCAAAGTAGCAGAATTCATCGCCAGAAGATTCAACGAACACCGCTACATCGCCGCTGCACTGCTAGACTTGGAGAAGGCATTTGATACCGTTTGGATCAAAAGGATTCTGCACAAGCTTCACGCAGAACCAACACGCCCGTATACCTAACGAGAGTGATTCAAGAATATCTCAAGAACAGATCCTTTCGAGTTTTCATCAGGAACGCGCTGTCATCACTACGTGAAATTCCGAAAGGCGTGCCACAAGGAAGTTTACTGGGGCCTCATTTCTTCAACATCTTCACACACGACATCCCCCTACACGAGAGATATGCAATCTATCAATCTACGCAGACGAACTTACGTTTCCTTGCTGAAAGCAAACATGGCGGCCATATACCTACAGAAAGCGCTCGACGCTCTCGTAGAGTTCGACAAGATGTGGCGATATATAAGTATGTATTTCACATTAAAACAGACACACACACCCCCAACCACACAATGCAGGATATCATACATTGATATCACTGAAGGCCGACCAGTTTCATGCTGATTGCAGGTCGGATCTTCCCGGATGAGGTTTTCCATGGTTTCCTCATTACCGAAGGCAAATGCGGAAAAACTAAAAAAAAGGACATGACCGCCTCCTTCTCACACCCAACATAAAACAAAAAGACATGTATGTATTTATACTTCCAAGTTTCTGATGATGAAGATTGATGTTGATGAAAACATGCAATTTTAGTATGGTTCTTAGATAACAATTTTTCCCTACCGATGAAACACAGGTTTTCTCTGTAATAGCCAGGTAACATTTTAAAATACCCACACGAGGTAAAATTTGCAAGGTGTAAATGACGCCGTTCTATTTGTATAAAGAACTTTAACTTTAAATTCAGTAAGTTTAAATGATTCACCTCTTCAAGGAATATAAGAATCTAGTAAATAAAAAAAGCCGCAACTAGCGGTCACCCACAACAGCTGAAGTTCTAATTTATCTGGTAATATAATATTATACCTGCGGTAGAATTCCACGGGCAGCCTCTCCTGTTGCTGTCGGACAGGCGGAGAACTCCCGGCACACCCCTTCAGACCCCTTCAGTCTACAGCCTTCTGCAAGAAGCCAAACGTAGAACTGTCATTAAGAGATGGGTACCTAAATAATGGGTACATCTGATCAGTTCAAACTCAACAACCGGTTACAAGCCTGCTGTGGCCCAAAGCGTTAGGTTCGATCCTCTGCAACATTGATCTGCCATTAGTCAATAGATATCCTGAACGAAAATGAAACTATAGTTTATTTTATTTCTTTATTATTTATGCGAGTACCGCGCAAGAGTCCCAACTGCTCTCAATCGTCTGGAGTCAATAAAACTATGGCTTCTCCAACAGGAGAATATTGATTTGAAGGAGATGGCAAAAGGAAGGTAGGAAAGCATCTGGCTATTCAGGCCCCTTCACCAAACACGGATAAAGCCACTTCAATCAACGTCTCGATTCGGAATAACAACTAAATAATCAAATTAAATTTTGTTGCGCACGTCGGGATTTGCACCTACGACCTCAGGTTTCGTAGCCGATCGTAGATCGTACGCACTTGACCACGAATGCCGTCAGATTGTACTTTAGATCACATCATTTATGGTTGTCCCTCTCTAAACAAATATTCTCTCTTCAATGAAGCCTCTTCAAAAACAGCGGTGTAGATTTTATTTGAATGTCTCATCAACAATGTACTAAAGCATTAGCGCATTTAGTCCCGCCTGTCAAAGTGTTCTTCTTTCGTCAACAGCATCCAACGTAAAACCAAAGTACGCATTTAATGCTTATGGTTATAGTGCACACAATGGCATTCCTATATGTATTATGAATCGAGTGTATTTTTAACATTATTTGGAACTTGTTTGCGTTTTTGGAAGTATTGGTATATTCCAATCATACTCAACCCGCCAATCTTTTGTGTGCGGCCCAAAACGCATTTAAAATCAGGAACATGATTTGAAAAAAATTATCAATCTGAATTTCGTATGTCTTTCGAGATTCGTTTCGACTTTGACGCACATATCGTGACACCCGAAAAGGATTGTCGATTGTCATTCGTCAAATAGTCATTATGGTCCACATCAGATCTAGTGTAAGAGTGTTGCTATTGCACACGCTAGATTATTTATTCCCAAGAAACAAATATTTGACAGACAAGTACGCGCGCAAATAATTTTGCTTGTGGCAACACATAAATGTAAGACAGCTCCAAAATGGCTTCAAAGTTGAATGCGTGACATTGTTGTGGCTTTATTTCAGTAAACAGAAACAATTAAACAAAAACAGTAATGACTTTATTTTAAGTAATGAACACGGATACAACAGCATTTTTTGTGTCTTATGAAGTATTATTTTGTTATAATTTAATTACCCATAATGGCGGAGTATCTTCAATATGCAATTAAAAAATGGGGGGGTTAGGGGGGTTTCATGATTTTTTTACATCTTACCAGAACAGCGTTGCGACCCGCGTAACTTTACAAATATATGTACGTGGCACGAAAAGAAAAAAGGTTCAGTATCATTTGAATATTCTATATTCAATATTCTTCCATATTTAATTATTTTAATAATGGATCTGTAAATAAAATTGAAAAGCATAAAGGATTTGTAGAGGTAATTTGACGAATTATTTTTGTCAGTAATTGCATCTTGCTCTAGGGTTAGTAAATTTGTTTGTTTAAATGGAATTGTTGTTTAATTTTCAATTTTAAACCTCAGTAGGTCAAGCCTGTGTTGAGGTTAATAATTTTATAAAATAATTAAATAACTCGGAAGAATTATATTGAAAGAACAATATTGTTAAATTAATGTTTCTCACAAATAATTAGTATCCCCTAAGCTGAAAGAAGCTAATACACTCTAATGGAGTAAACATGTATGGTGACGTTGTATTGATATTGAGTTGAAATAATTTATTATGTAATTAATCTTAACAGGACAAAGATGGAAAGAAAAAGTGTATATATACTTATATACGTAGAATATAATATAGTGCTTTTGAGTTTGGATTTCAAGAAGCATTCAAGATACAACATATTTGATTAATTAAAACCAATGAATGAATAATTTGGCACTGTCCGTGTTACATGGATAGACGAGGATATATGTTGCCCAAACTATTTCAGGAAATCAATTCCTTCACGAGAGTGCAACTTTAATTAATAACTTGGAAGTAACTTTAATTTTACGTTCAGGCAATTCTTGACCATACTTTTTGAGGTGAGAAATCCGTGACTCCTAATGATTATTAACAACATTTCTAAGGGAAGCCGGCCTTTGTTGTCTCTATTTATAGATTCCACCGAGAAATGTGTTAAAAAGTTATTAGTGGTAAATTTGGTTTTTGTATGACCAAGTTCTCGTACGTAGATGTGTACATTAGTTGGTTTTTAGCTAGATATTTACATGCTTTCTACAAAAAACACCGCTTATTGTATCTACATTTCCAGGATGTATTATAGAGTAGTGATGTAATCAAAGTCATTCGCGAATGCGAATGCTTATGCGAATACGAATACGAATATTGAGATTTCTTTTTAATTTGGCGTCAATTATGAATCGCTTAGCGGCTCACATTCGTTTGCATCTTGTTCCGAGAATTTCCCAGTTGATCCGAAAAAAGCCGATCGGTTGTTTTATTTCATTTGTCGTCTGCTCGAAAACAATAACACGTGAATTTTAAGGTTAGAGTGTGATTAGTGATTAACATGAGTAAATCAACTTGTAGTGAAATTTGTCTTATTTTACACTTTGCGACGCTGAACGAGCTAAATGCAAGCTGTACAATAAAAAACATTCTGGAAGAGGAAGAACCACAACGGCTTTGAGAAATCACTTGAAGGCAATGCATAAAACAGACTTTTCTGAATTAGAAAAGTGTGAAAAACGACAACAAGATGCATCTAAAACACTTGAGCTGGCATCATCTTCCCATCAAAGTACCAAATCCGATATGAAACAGACGTGTCGATAAAACGAAACGATGGTATAATAAATCTATAAAGTTGATAATTCAATAAGTGAAATGGTTGCATCGGAAGACTTTCCATTCAGTTTGGTGGAAAGTGTTGAATTCGTAAGACTTATGAAGCATTTGTGTCATTCCTATAATTTAAAGTCTCGTCAATGTTTTACTTCGTTTATCAGCAAAGTAAGTCAGAAAATACTCAAATTGCTGAAATCCCTCGACAAATTGTCATTTACTGGCGACATCTGGTCTGATAATTGTTCTGGAGTTTCACTGCTGAGTTTAACTTGTCGTGGGAGTGCAGAAGAATTTGAAAGGATTGAAAACAGAAGTATTCAATGAGAAAAAAAAGAAATTAATGGATTTTTTTTATTATTCTAATATTATATTTTTTCTGATGTTCACATTCGCAAAACCTTCTAACTTTGCGAGCGCAAATGCGATTCCGAATATGCAAAAATATTAAAAATAATTTGCATTAACAAATATTCGTTCCATCACTAGTATAGAGTTCAACTAGCTACGGAAGGAAGGCTGGGATAATAATTGTTTGGAAAAAAGTGCTTTATCGGTTGACTTGAGAAGGGTGGCTTTGTTTTTTATGAAAATTGGTTGCAGATAACAATACATGTCATCCGTCCTCAAGGAAATGCGAACATTCTAAAATATGTTACTATTACATTAAAATTATTCTCAATTTAGTTCAGAAGTAAAATTTAAAAAGTCAAGTTATTAGTTTATATTATAGTTCAAACAAACAAAATATGGTGGCAGTCTAATTGTGACTTAATTTAAAAATTAGTTTTACCTTGGGGTTGAAATGCTTGCATTTCAGTGGACAGCCATTCTCGGTGTGTGAATACATTGGTGTACAAGGCGACGGTGTTAATTGGGCAGACCTTGTCCAAGTTGTAGGTGGTCGGGGTGTTACTCAACAAGCCACGCAAGTACCAGCGCGGAGGACTTGTTTCTGTAGACTGCAGGGGGAACACCAGCCCGGCCCCGCTGTCTCCCTGGCACACAGCTGATCCTGGAAGGGAATGTGAAGGTGAACAGAGTGTCGGTTGGACAGGAATTATTGATATTGCTGATGCGCACGTCACTTACCGTTGTTGAGTCCCGCGCATATCTTGTCTGCCGTGATGTGTGAAATGTATGAAGGGGAGTTGTCGAAAACCTGTCGCGTGCATTGTTCATCCCCCAGAACAGGAACTCTCAGGAACTTGAGGGTGTCTGAGGAGGTGACCGACTCCGTGAGCCCCCATCCCGCCACCTATAGGGACAGTCAAAATCATTATCTTTTGTTCAAAAATAATACATAAATGGTTTTGTCCGAGTTGAATTAATTAATAGTTGGAAGACCTACAGTCGCTCGTGTCTAGGATGAACGAAGTCTGTATGAAGAATGAGTTAATGATGAATGTAAGTAAGTCTAAAGTAATGGTATTTGAAAGAGAGAGTACGAAAACAATGTGCGACATAGTTGTGAATGACGAATACTTGGAGCAGGTGGATGAGTTTGTGTATTTGGGAAGTATGTTTACGAGAAATGGGAAGACTGATAGAGATATCGAAAGTAGGGTAAATGCCGGTAACTCCATTAATGGAGGACTGAACGCCGTTGGCGGCAACAAAAAATTGTCAAAAGGAGCGAAGCTAACCGTCCATAATGGAGTGCTGGTACCTACCCTGATGTATGACAGTGAGGCATGGAACTGGCAGAGAAAGGATGAAAGTAGACTGAATGCTGTAGAAATGAGATCCCTGAGACATACGTGTGGTAAAACCATGTATGATCGTGTGAAAAATGTGGAGATCCGCAAAGAATGCAAGGCTGATGTAAGCGTAATGAATAAGATTAAGAAAGGGACGCTCAGATGGTTTGGGCATGTAGAGCGAATGAATGAGGAAAGGAGTGTAAGGAGAATATATGACGCAAATGTGAATGGTAGACGAAGTCGGGGACGCCCGAGGAAGACATGGCACGACCAAGTGAATCAGATACTTGAGTCGGGCGATGTCAAGAGTCAGAATAACAGAAGAGCATGTATGAGACGATGTATGAATGTGAACGAAGCAAGGAGTGTGTGCCAAGATCGAGTTGTTTGGCGGTCCGTCCTCTCTGCCTACCCCTGCGGGGAAACGGCGTGATGGTTAGTTAGTTAGTTAGTTTAGAATTAATTAATAATTTTATGCAACTAATTCGTTATTATAGCAAAGAAACTTTCTAGTTTAACTTTGTTATATTGATGAATGTATATGAATAAGAATTTGTTTGTAGGGTTGTATGGCTCGAGAGATTATGAGCTACTTTTCCTGTTAACCTATTACAAAAGTTTCTCTCGTCCTTTGACTTCTTAACCTTTTTAAATTAACTTAAAATATGTGGATAATATATGCACAGGAGGTGTTAAGGGACGTAATTGTCATTTGTACTTTAACCAGTGATTTCTGACATTATTTTGAGAACAAAAATTGGTATAATATTTTCGGGGTATTTTTTTTCTTGAACCAATATTTTTTTTCACATGATATCACTGGTCTCTCAGCCGAGTAAACACCCACAAAAAAAAAAACAAAATTATAGTTACACACTACACGGCGAGTTTCCTTGTTGGTATGTACGAGTATTGTACACTAAATGAAATTAATTAACAAACACGTTTGTAAACCAACTTAATAATAAAGATTGTCTGTGAGTGCTTGTATTTCGTAGGTCCATAATAAAAATATACATATAAAACCATTTAAACTATACTTCTATTAAAAAAAGCTGCACTGCTAAGGCAATGGATGCCTGGGCTGGTCTGAGTCTGAGTAGTGTGCGCACTACGGGGGAGAAGGTGAACAAGAGCGATGTCGTCTTGATAATTTCTGGCACGCTCTCCGCACCGCTCTCCCAAAAGAGCAGCACAACTATTAAATTAGACATTCGCAGTGTACTCACCTTCCCCACACTGCCTGGGCTGGTCTGCGTGTTGTGCAGCTGCCTGTCCACCAGGTCCAGGCAGACTGCACGCACTACGGGGGAGAAGGTGAACAAGAGCGATGTCGTCTTGATAATTTCTGGCACGCTCTCCGCACCGCTCTCCCAAAAGAGCAGCACAACTATTAAATTAGACATTCGCAGTGTACTCACCTTCCCCACACTGCCTGGGCTGGTCTGCGTGTTGTGCAGCTGCCTGTCCACCAGGTCCAGGCAGACTGCACGCACTACGGGGGAGAAGGTGAACGCACGCACCAGTTGGATCACGGCGATGTCATTTTGAAAGTTTCGGTTTATTCCTCCGTACCGTTCTTCCAGACGAACTGCGCGCACCTGCAAGTTTTTAATTGATTAGGAATATGAAAGTATATTTTGTTGCTGATACAGAATGTAGGAAAGTCCATCATGAAACAGAATAATTACATCTACCATCTTTAGCACGAATAGGGCGGACCGCTGATTTAAATTCTGTCAAATATTGAATTTAAATATTTTTTATTTATTTCTATTTCCGTACATGCAGTTTGCACATGTTAAAGTTTACATTAAATGTGAAAACATTATTTTACATAAAGAGTTAATAAAACTGGTTGGACCATTTACACAATACACCTCTCACCTTCATTTATGTACTACACACCTTTATTTATATACCCAACAACATTTATGAACCGTTGTACTTGGGAGTTAATATTGTTGCATTTTCCTAATCATGTTCCTGCCCGTTCCTGTGGGTTTCTACCAGTCAAGACCAATATTTCCAGTCATCAGTTTATCTCAGCCTAATAAATATCATATCGCCAAATTGCAAATCTGAACGGCGTACGAACTACAAAGTACGTCGATTCGTGCCCACCTCTTAAGAAAACAGTTTAGTACTATAACCAGCTCGACAGAAGAAAATGCCATTTCTTTCCTTACCTTTCCTTACCCGTATGTGACGTATTTCTCCTTAGTGAAGTGCTTAGAACTTACATTCATTACACAAAAGTCCTTTGAATACAAAAACTTTAAACCGACGTATGCCCTCACGTTGGAGAAGGATTTCTCTACTTGAAGGAGTATGGCTACCCGTGGCTCTACCCTACCGACTTTCTCTTGGGCATGCTCGGTATGAACCTTCTACGGGTCAGAAGGGATGTGTTCATAGTAACACATTTCTTCAGACTGATTCGTGGATGGTTCGAAAACTCGACTATCTTGGAGAGCATTAGTTTCTATGTTCCCGATGGTTATCTCCGCCGCTGACAGCGTAGACTATTTTATTTTCCGGCTTGTAGAACTAACTTGCCAATGGTAATGCCAGTCGGGAGAGCTATCTCGTTATTAAACAGAATCACTTCGAACATAGATATGTTTAACATCAATGAAACACATTTCAAATAGCAAGGTATGTTGCTGTTAGTCTAAAGCTGTTTATCTTATTTATAAAATATAATTAAAAAAATAGTTAATTTTTTTTTTCTCCTTTACAAACGCTTTGAAATTGTACTTTTGTAATATTTTTAAAAATAATAAATTAAATGGAATTGAATTGAATTAGTGCACTTTATTATATTCTTTTGAGATTCTTGATTATCGTTTCCTGTCGACATTTTAAAAAATATTTTCGGCTCTGCCTAGCTTCGATACATCGTTTGTTTACAAAACCAACGCAATTTTTTCTAATCGAAATATCGATAAAGAAAACACATTATTTTTGTGTTGGGAATTAGTCAGAAATCTGTATCTTCACTTTTTTTGCACAAAACAAAAAAAAAAACAACTAAATTAATTTTTTACTTTTTCAACGGTCAATGAAAAATTGAATTAATTTGTAGTTATACATTTTGACAATTTTTAGGACTTTATTATACGAAAAAAAGTTATAAATATTTTTTTATAACTGAGAAGAATGATTATTTCTCTTTCGAACGATAAACGAAGAAAAACAAATGACAATGTATGGATGCTCCGGTCAGATTTCTCCTTCAGAGGCAATAATGGAATATGATGTTTGTGGTTAGTAATGTCTCTTCCAGGCTCGGGGAGTGTTATCGATTCTCAGTAATTTAAGGGGGTATTCTAGTCTAGAAGCATGAATTGTAGGTGTTTTTCCAGGTGCAACAAAAAAAAAACAATTATATTTTTACCAATTATCACTTGATCAAATATTTATTAAATATTAAAAAATCCATTAAAAAAAGGGACTCAAAAAATGGGGCGCCCTGGTTGACACGATTGCAACCCTCCCAGTAATCTAAAAAAATGGGGCGCCCTGGTTGACACGATTGCAACCCTCCCAGTAATCTAAAAAAATGGGGCGCCCTGGTTGACACGATTGCAACCCTCCCAGTAATCTAAAAAAATGGGGCGCCCTGGTTGACACGATTGCAACCCTCCCAGTAATCTAAAAAAATGGGGCGCCCTGGTTGACACGATTGCAACCCTCCCAGTAATCTAAAAAAATCGGGCGCCCTGGTTGACACGATTGCAACCCTCCCAGTAATCTAAAAAAAATAAATTAATTCTTAATCAAAACAAATGCGGCTATGGCCCGAATAACGGAAAAGTAAAAAAAAAATTTTTTTCGCAAAATGGCGGCTCTCTGAAATAAAAAAGACGTTTTGTACCAGTTTTTTTGACTTTCCAAATTTTTTTAAAATAGTGAAAATTGAAATTTTGTTATAGTTCTAGTTACCGTCATTAAGGAATGTATAGAGAAGACTCACACCAAATTTCAAGTAAATCAGTTTAGTAGAACTTGAGATATCGTGTCAACCATCTCGAAGAAAGTGGTTTGGAGAAAAATGGGTTTAAAATTTGGTTCTATTTAGATTTTGGTTAGATTTCGTCTGAACCGCGACATTAAAATGGTTATAACTTTTAAAATAATGCGAATTTCGAAAAATCCTTTAAAGGAGACATTTTTTAATATTTAAACTTTGGAAATATGAAGAAAAAAATAATTTTTTTTTTTAGACTAGAATACTGTCTTAAGTGTGTTATTTTTGTAACAAACCCTCCTTGTCTGTCTGCCTGGCGTTTTTGCAGTCCACGAGGAAAAGAGGCTCCCTCCAACCACTCGATAGTCTTCCACATTAACCTGATGATTGCTAATTTGTGTAGAAAAGCAGTGAGCAGCTAGAAGCCAACAAAAATAAACAAACTTTTAGTATATACCGTGCAGGACAGATCTCCTTACAATCAGAAGTGGGGGTGTGCCGCTACGCACTTTTCAAGCCACCATACATGTGGTATAAATAACAATTCCCAGAGCTCTGGCTTTCTGAAGACCATTTGCTAATCTATCCATGACGAGTCGTCAGCTGCCAACGCTACTATCGGCAAGAGGGGGATGTTGTTCTCGTGCTGCAGTTAGTTTAGCTCATCGGAGACAAATTCAATAGTGAAATCCCCTTTAGAATATTCCCACCCTTAGTGCTTTTTTAACCGCTGCCTGCAAATTGTGTGCTTTTGGTTTGATAATTTTTAAATGTTTAAGGCCTTAAAGACTTAAGACTACATTTTAAAGTATTAGAAATAAAGCATTTGCGCCATTTTAACTATTTTTTACATTTTACTTAAATTAAAACAAGTAACTATGAATTTTCAATAGAAATTTTCACTCTCAAAAAAAAACTACAAAGGAACTAAAAAAAACAAGTCTTATGAAATAAAAATTTAAGATATTTATTTATTTATTTGTTTATTTGAATTTCATACGCGGCTGGACGTTAAGATATATTTTTTTTTACAAAGAACATCTAAATGTGCAAAACAAAATCAAAAAACAAAAAACAAAATTATAAACTAAAACAAAATTAAAAGCAAAAACAAAATCAAAATCAAAATCAAAATCAAAATCAAAATCAAAATCAAAATCAAAATCAAAATCAAAATCAAAATCAAAATCAAAATCAAAATCAAAATCAAAATCAAAATCAAAATCAAAATCAAAATCAAAATCAAAATCAAAATCAAAATCAAAATCAAAATCAAAATCAAAATCAAAATCAAAATCAAAATCAAAATCAAAATCAAAATCAAAATCAAAATCAAAATCAAAATCAAAATCAAAATTAAAATCAAAATCAAAATCGAAATCGAAATCGAAATCGAAATCGAAATCGAAATCGAAATCGAAATCGAAATCGAAATCGAAATCGAAATCGAAATCGAAATCTAAATCGAAATCGAAATCGAAATCGAAATCGAAATCAAAATCAAAATCAAAATCAAAATCAAAATCAAAATAAAAATCAAAATCAAGAATGATGGCACATGAAACAAGTAACTGTATATAAACTTAAAAAAATAACTAAAAATATTAGGCACTGGATTTCAAATCAGTGCAGTTTTAAAAAAAAAACTTGCATGCTCCATACTATGCTACATATTGGAATATTTTTTTGGTCTTTTCGCAACTTCTTCTTTCCAGGTGTTCGTAAACTAACGCCAAGCCTAAGTTACGAATTAAATCACGAAAAATAATGTTTGAATTGACATTGCGTTTGAAAAAATAATGTTAGTTTTTGTCACGAAATATATACACCAGCTTTGTGGCAGGGAATCACATTCCCGAACGCAGTTTGCAAGCGTATAGCTCAAGCGCAGGCTGCTGAGACACCGCGATCACACCCCTATCCCCTCCTGCACCCCTTTAACTCCAGCTTCTCAAAGCAACAGCAGGTTTGAAGGCCACAAACAAAAAATACACGCAAATAAGTAACATGGTGAGTATGACATGCCCTGTCACACTCTCGCCGTAAATTCATAGAATTTAACCCGGCGAGAGTAGTATTTAACTCCATATTTGCCTTCGAAATAATCGATATTTTTTTTAATTTATCTTTTTGCAATCCCAGAAAAAAATAAAACATCAGGCCTTAAAAACTGCTTTAAAGTTCAAAATCTTCTACCTACGAAACTCTTTTCGGTTGTGGTTTTATTGCATAATGTGGATAATTAATATGATTGTTAAATATTTAATATTCTATATCTGAACTTCTCGAAATAAAATAAAAAAAGCTTTTTGGCGATGTTTTTTTCTTTAATAAATCAAAACTGAATTGCTGGAGAATTCATTAAAAATTTTATTGCAAAATTTAAATCGTACTTACTTTAATTTCCACTCAATGGTAACGGTAGAAAAAGCTTTAATTTATCCAACGCATGCTTTTTTGTATAAATAATAAAAACCGCTTCGAAGTAATTTAGCATAATTCTTCATCGTTTATATTCTAAGAGAAAACAGAGTATCTCAACTCTCAACTCACCAGTGATCACTAGCCTGCTCCTCACCAGGCTGCCACCGCATAACTGCTCGAACTGTTCTTTGTACCTTCCAAATACGGCCACCTGCCAGGGGAACTCGTTTGCATGTACCTTTTGACCCAGTCTTATCAGTGGGGTCGCGGGTATCTCCTCCAGTCCGCATTCTGCAAATATAAAGTCGTAATCACAATACAATGCAAGCCCAGCCTCTCCTCGCACAGCCTCTCACGTGGGCCGCGACATCCTCGAAAATAAGAAATACACAAGACATTTAAAATACGTTGGAAAAATTCAAAATTTGTTCAGAAATCATAATTTAAAAAAAATAATTTCCCTCAGGGCCTATGTCATCTTTGAGGATGCTGTGTGGAGGGTGTTTTTGAGGAGAGGAAGGAGTGAACACGGGTCTTGAAGAGACCCATATTGTAGGAGGGAGGAAACACAGAGGCCGGCAAATCGTTCCACAGACGAGCTGTTGAACTCAAGAACGAGTCATTTTCATATCCGCGGTCGTTTATCAATTGAATAAAAGTGTTTAGCAAGGCTGTATTATGTGAATAAAGTGATAGCTGTTAGCAACGGAAAATCTCACACTCATTTGTTCGCTTTTGGAAACAGCTCGTATAGGTCTCAGAAGAAGTCATTGTTTCCCTTACTGTCATGTTGAGATAAATGATCTAAATGGTGGTAGAAAGAAAAAATACCATGCTTTATATTCAAATCTTAATCTTAAGTAAACCACAGAAAAATTAAAATCGAAACCAATGTTCCCATCGCAATTTGAAAAAAACTTTGTATTTTTAATCAATTTTATTTTCACATGAAATGGGAAAAAAGTGAGGTGACAATAATGTTAATGATGTATTTGTCTAAAAAAATGTGTTCGGTTATAATTTTTTTTTCACTATCGGGAATTTTTAGTAAGAAAAAACCAGGGAGCCATTTTAAGAACTTTTTTATGTTTGCATTCAAATCTTTTAAAATTAATATATTTTATGATTATTTCTAATAATAAAATTTAAAATCGGGTTCCATTACTTTTCAAAACAGTTTTTAGTTTTCGGATATATTCAGAAATATACCATTTATTTGAATTTTATTCCACCTTCCTCTTTCTCAGCCTTACCCCCGAGATAGTGTTACTCTCCGTTAGGGACTCTTGTGTTGTATTCATATAAATAAAATACTTTTTTATCTGACAGGGTACCGCAAAATGCAGTCAGTTCTCTGACGTAAACTTGTTCACTAATAATTATGTGCATATATTAAAAGTGACCTTTTGACCGTTTTGAAATCAATATTGTATTTAATTTTCCTCATCTTATTTTTGTCTGAACATCTGACGATATAATAATTTAATCACCAAGCGGACGCAACGTCCTCTATAAAATACAAGGTCGCGCGAAGCCTAATAGACCAAGGTAATAAATATTGAATCTAAATTGGCGTTAAATAATTTTTTTGTGCTTTGAAAATTGTTTACTCAAATTGTTTTTTTTTCAACTTTTATCAATCAAATTAATAATTTTCAAATTAGAGGCGGATATGGGTACCGCCGCCCCAGAAACCATTTATTGGATAACCAACACCGTTGCCATAGGTCGACCCTCCATGGTCGAGGGGTAAGACTCTTGACTCGCAATCCGAAGGTCGCTGGATCGAATCCCGGCGTGGGCAAATTATTTTTATTTGATTACGTTATGTTATTTGGCAATTAATTAATTAAAAATAATATTTAATACATTTGCGGCAAATTCCAGAGTGGAAGATACTCTCAGTATCGCCCCGGTGTAAGATCACCATTCAACATTATAAACGTGAAATGGCTTTAGCCGTGTTTGGTGACCAGATCTTAATAGCCAGGTTCCTTTCCACCTTACTCTTCCCAATCTTCTTCCCCTCCCAGTCTCTTTAGCCTCACAACATATCCCGATTCAGGGATACCACAGTCTTACTGGCTCCAGATGGGAGCAGTTGGGACTCTTGTGCGGTTTTCACATAAAAAAAACAATCGCTACATTTGTTGACTTTGCCTGGGTTCGTGAGGCGAGGTTTGTCTAGGTCTTGGCGACGGATGCGTCTGCCCACCTTCTGCGTGGCGAGGGAGACATTTTGAGGGAGGTCTTTTGACTTCTCCAGACGGACTCTCTCCACCCATTGCCTTGCAACGCAGTTGAAAGGGTGGATTCGCACGTCCGTCACACCTGGATCCCCAGATTCCCACCCACCCCTAATACCCTTTTCCTTCCCAGAACTTGCTCACCTTTTTTTCCCTCAAAATACTCTCTACACAGCTAAGAAAACATAGGCCCTGAGGGAAATTATTCTCTTCAGGACCTCCTGCGTGGAGCTAATGTAAAAAAAAACGATTTCATAATTATTAATGTGAAGATTCATAATCATCATTTGCATGATATTTGTGTCTGAACTTTGAATCCTACGTGCAGCGGTGTGTATAGACACACACCAGGTTGCCCGTTGCCCGTTGCCCGGCAGACCGGTTCTAGAAAATACACCAGGACGTGCGCAGTAGACTCCACGCTTGAAGGTTAACAAGGTGACATTTTCTAAATTGCAACTTACGTAAGTATAAGGAAAATGGTAAAATCACGAATAATCAATTTAATTCCAGACATGCGATAGAGCACCATAAATCTATCTAGCTACGGGTGATATATTTAATCAATACATTGTATTTATTATGTTGAAACTAACTTTGTCGATAATTATCAATAATTTTATTTTGAAAAAGTCGTTTGGTGAGATTTTTTCGTCTTAGATCTTTGATTTAGATCTTTTGGATTTTATTATTTGAAGTTTGGAAATTTAATAAGAATAAATTTTATTCTGGGAAAACCGAAAATTTCAGCTCAAAAAATTGGTCGGAAAATGGACAGGGATTTTTTTATAAAAACATCTGTCTTTTTGATTTTATTTTGAGAACTTTAAATTTTGTCGAAAATTTTTTCATCCCGGAAAAAAAATAAAAAATTCGTTTGAAACTTGTTCGGAAAATTGGGTCGGGAATTGAAGAAAAGTTTTTGTAAAAAAGTTGTTCTTAGAATTTCCAAGTTTTTAAAATATTCTTTTGGGCATTTTCTCATCGGCGATGCTTGTTTTAAGCAAGAACCGTTCGGACGTAATGAATTATATAATTTCAATTTATTTATTTGGAATTATTACTTTATTTAAGTTAACATGTTCACTCCTTCCTGTTCTCAAAAATACCCTTTACACAGCATCTTCAAAGATGACATAGGCCCTGAGGGAAATTATTTTCCTCGGGGTCTCTTGTGTGGAGTTATTGTAAAAAAAAAAAACAAAGGTAAAAAGAGAGCCTTCTGCAAGTGTAAATAGATAAAACATAATGACGTACCGAATTCGAATTGATTTCCAGCACAGCATAATACCGTACACACTAAGAAGAATAGTTGATTAAAAAACATTTTGGTTAATTGATAGTTTGACGCAAGTCGCTAGACTTTACTGAATAACCAGTTCAAGGATCCGACAGCGCTTAAATACTGGAAAGACAGAGCAGTGCTGCGCACACTGGCGCAGCAAGGGGGAGGGGGGCGCACGGTGGTCCCAAATTTCAATCTAGCTAGACAAAAATATTTCTTCAAAGTATGTAATGTAAAAGGAGCACAAAATTACAAAAAAAAATTACGTATATTTCAACCACTTTAAAGAATTTAAGCGTAGGGCAAAATTCAAATAAATTGCGTATAGTAAAATGATTCAATCAAGTCATAATAATCTTATTTTTTTTGGGAAGTAGTTAAAAAATATTATATTGTAACATAATATATGAATAAAACCAAATGATTTTTGTTTATGAACTACTTCCCAAGTCACTTTTGTTATGATGATGTTCCTATGTGGCACTGTCAACAGACTTCTGCAGAACTACTGCCCAAGTCACTTTTGTTATGATAATGTTCCTATGTGGCACTGTCAACAGACTTCTGCAGAACTACTGGCCGAGTCACTTTTGTCATCATCATCATGTTCCTATGTGGCACTGTCAACAGACTTCTGCAGAACTACTGGCCGAGTCACTTTTGTTATGATGATGTTCCTATGTGGCACTGTCAACAGACTTCTGCAGAACTACTGCCCAAGTCACTTTTGTTATGATGATGTTCCTATGTGGCACTGTCAACAGACTTCTGTAGAACTTCTGCCCAAGTCACTTTTGTTATGATGATGTTCCTATGTGGCACTGTCAACAGACTTCTGTAGAACTACTGCCCAAGTCACTTTTGTTATGATGATGTTCCTATGTGGCACTGTCAACAGACTTCTGTAGAACTACTGCCCAAGTCACTTTTGTTATGATGATGTTCCTATGTGGCACTGTCAACAGACTTCTGTAGAACTACTGGCCGAGTCACTTTTGTTATCATCATCATGTTCCTATGTGGCACTGTCAACAGACTTCTGCAGAACTACTGGCCGAGTCACTTTTGTCATGATGATGTTCCTATGTGGCACTGATAACACATAGCTGCAGTTTGGTTCTGCAGTTTCTTTGCTGTTAGGTACTTCTGAAATCAACAATAATTTTAAGACATCACTAGGTAAGACATTGGAACATATTATAGCTTTCCGGTTTCCATGTTTCTCTCTCAAGCTGACTTGAGCAGCATGAGAGAGTTCTTGTAAACTTGGAGAATTCAGAAGACATTTTATTTTTCTTGTTTCACTTTTTGACGCATAATTCGACTTTGAAACACCTTTTTCTTCTAACAGCTCCAAAATATCCAAATAATAGATCGTGGGTACAGGCTCTGTAAAAGTCAAAAGAGCATATAAGAGCAGAGCCACTGGGTGTACAACCTATGGGTTGAATGCCACTTAACCTTATACAGGTGGCTCTGGCTCATACGTTTTGTGGAAATGCTGTGATAGAGGAAATAAGTGAGTTAACCAAGGCCTTGAAGATACCTGTGTTGTAGGAGGAAGAAGACACAGAGGCCTGCAAATCATTCAGAGAATTGACAAATACGAGGACAAATTGTAGTAGCGACCCGTTCTCATGCGTCGAAGATATATTCTACTTCATTCAAACTGCTGAAGAGGAGCCTCGCAGTTTAATCAACTAATTCCACACTTCTAGAAAACCATTTCTCATAAGCTTGTCCAACCTGACATAAATTGCACATCGAAGCAACTTATTATTTATTTAAGGGGGTACTCTAGTCTACAAAAAAAATCTTCTTATTTCAATAGTTTAGATATTCAAGAATATCTCCATTAAAGGATTTTTCAAAATTCTAATTATTTTTAAGTTATAGCCAATTTAGTTCAACCGGTTTATACGAAGTCTAACTAGCATCTTAAAAGAGCAAAATTTTAAGCGCGTTTTTCTCAAACTACTTTTTTCGAAACGTTTGTCACTAAATCTCAAGTTCTAATTGAATTATTCTTATGTAACCCTCTATAGTAGGAACAAACAAAAATTAAAATTTGTCATTTTTACTCTTCTCGAAAATTCGGAAAAGTTAAAAAATCTTTTTTTTTTTGAGTAGCAATCATTTTCCGGGATATATTTTCTCATTTTTCTTAGTTCTTACCATAATGAATTTGTACTGATAAAGAATCTGCCTTTTTTATTCTTCGTATATTTGCGGCACGTTCCAGAGTGGAAGATACTTTCAGTATCGCCCTGGTGTAAGACCACCATTCAGAATTGAAACGTTGCTTGAAATGGCTTTAGCCGTGTTTAGTGACCAGATCTGAATAGCCAGGTACTTCCCCACCTTCCTCTTCCCTATCTCCTTCCCCTCCCCACTACCTTCAGCCTCACAACATACCCCAATTGGGGATGCCATAGTCTCACTGGCTCCAGACGGGAGCAGTTGGGACTCTTGTGCGGTATTTCATATAAAAAAAAAATTTAACAAAATGAGCAAAATGGTGGAATTGTGACTTTTTCTCCCCTCTAAGTAGAAGTCAACAGCGTGTAACTTCGTGAAATGGATTTTTTTTTCTGAAATTTTTTTGTGAACTCTTAATAAAAATAAACATTAATTTATAATATACAACAACAACAGTCAAGTGTGACAGACGTTATTATTCGCTCCTCAAAAGTTATAACATTTTAGCAGTTTAAAACTACAGTTCATGTCATTAAACTTTACGAAACTCTTCAGTAAATTTATTCGAGAATAAGTGTCATATTTGCTCTAAAATATTAAAAGTGCGTTATTCTCAAAATCAACTTTTAAAATAGCAAAAAGTGCAATCCTGAGTTATCATTATTTCAGTGCTACCTACAAATACAGTGCTCTGCGTTGCCGCTCTAACCGAAAGACAATTCTTGCCTGTACGTACCTCTATACTCGTCGAAGCGCTTACTAATCCAGAGGCGACCAACCTTTCTCAATATGCCTTGCTCCAAATGCCAACTGACTATTAGCGATGGCGTCACATGTCAGTCCTGCAGTAAACAGTTCCACTATGAATGCGGGGGGACAACAGAAACCACGTTTCGCAAAGCAAATAATGAAAAAAGAAGATCCTGGCGCTGCTCAACATGCAAAACCTCACCTCAATCAACCGCTACTTCAACCAACTCCATAGAGGACGTGATGATTGAAATTAAAAAAATTTCCTCTGAACTCGCCTCCCTTAAAACTCTCAACAGTCAAGTGAAGGAAGATATGTCAGAAATAAAAAAATCAGTCGATTTCAACAATTCAAAACTAAGTGAATTCACAAAAAGATTCGAAGCAATTGAACAGACGATGAGCAAAGTCGATCGACTAGAACAAGAAGTATCCTCCCTACAATCAACGATCAAATCAATTCAAGATGATTCCAATAAAATGGAACAACGGATGAGATTGCAAAATGAAGACTTAGAAAAAAGAATCACCGAAATCGAGAGAGACCAAGAAAGAAGAAACCGAGAATCAAATAACGCTTGTCTAGAATTTCGGGGTATTCCGGAATTTAAAGAAGAAACGACCCAATCCCTGAAAGACATCATCTTCAACGCCAGCAAAATAGTGAACTGCCAGCTCAACACCAACGACATAGAGAATATATATAGAGTCACTCCACGAAATAAAAATATTTCTCCGACCGTGAAATCCAGAACAGTGATCATTCGTTTTAATTCAACGGCTTTAAAAGAACAATTACATAACGCTATAAAAACATACAATAGATCTTGTGAACAAAACAGTGATAAACTAAATAATGTTGTTATTGGATTACCGGGTCCGCGTTCGCCAATCTATGTTTGTGAACTCCTTACCCCACGCGCCAAACATCTATGGTACCTGGCGCGTCAGTTCGCAGCTGATTTTAAGTACAAATACGTTTGGACTAAAGCCTGTCAGATCTTTATTAAAAAGGATGACAAATCACGACCGTTTCTAATAGATTCCGAATTGGCTCTATCAAAACTATGACTACCTATCATTTTCATTACTCTTTCCCTCGATATTACCACTCTAAACCAAACTAAAATGTCACATCACGAATATCAACATAATAAAATACAAAAAAAAAATATGTCTCATAAACAACAAATAAATTTCTTGTATCCTTATATTATTACTTATAACATAATTACTTGTATTATTATTTTATGTGTAATAATTATAAATCAATATCAGATTAACATGGGATATTTGAGGATATGTATTACATATTGGAAATGTAAATCTCCAAACCGGCCGCGGCCTTACGAATGTACAAACCGCTCAAATTCTAATAAAAAAAAACTGAAAAATCTCCACACCGATCATCTACCAAATAATACATTGTACAACTGGAAAAATTATATGTTAAAGATTGTTAAACAAAAAACTATTACGACACTGTATAAAATTAAATATATTAGTTCTAGCTTCCGATAAGGTTGCATGTACTTAGCATTCTCTGCATTTTATTCTAAAAAAACCAGTTTAAATCGCTTTTCAATGTGTTAAATTGTGATATTTGGGTTACGGGACTTCTTCCCTAACCATTTTAATATAATTTGTGAGTTATAATGTGTGTTTTATATTAGTTTTTGTGAAAATTAATTTCAAATGGACATATTATTTTTTCTTTGACATTTCGTTTAAAATCATTTGCATGGAATTTGAATTTTGAATTTTGTTCTTCCGAGTCGGGGACTTTAAGTCCCTGACAATAAATTGGTTTAAGTACTTTTAACCTATTAGGTTTAAACATTTCAAGTTTGTTGAAAAAAAAAAAAAGGTCATTACAATAAATACAATACAAGTCTTAGTGACATGTAAACATTAAAATAAACTTTAAATGGCAGATCCCCCGTGTACCCCCCCAGGGGCTAAAGATCCTTTTAAAAAATCGGGAACCATGCCGAGGTCACCGATAATCCGGAGCCGTAGCAGTCCAGAACTAGTTAAGTTCCCAAGACAAACCCGAGCCGAAAGCAGAAAAGTTGTGGATAAACGACAAAAGAAGGAAATTAAGACTAATAAACAAGCGTCAATCCCCACTAACACCAACTCTGCTCTTTCTACCACCACCACAACAACATTCTCCTCTACTACAAGATCCTCACCAATAACACACGAGTCCAGTCCAGCGCTTCCATCTACCAACGAAGACAAAATTCCTCCTCTCAAAACCAAACCGATTCTGACTTCTGTTGAAATCCCCCAATATACTTCTCTCCAGAAAACGAAACAGTCCGAGACAGCCATGAATATTGTTCAAATTGCCACTCAGGCACTGAAAGCAGCCGAGCCTCTCAAAAATAACATAACCAAAGAAGTCCGCGACACAATAATCTCATCTTTACTGGAGATAATTGAGAAAGGAGCCACACTGGGAAAAAAACTTCATGCTCTGGAAGTCGAATTACTTGAAACCAAGGTGCAGAATGCAGAATGTCAACTGAAGATGGAAGAAAGACACTGTAGGGAAATGTCAGCTTTCTGCGCCAACGCTCAAAAAGAACCCGTACTCAGTTACGCCTCGGCAGTAGGGAATCGAGGAGATCGCACCAGACATGCCGTAATAGTGTCATCATCAGACCAAGAAGCGACGTCAGAATCCATCACTTCAATAAAGGATATTATCAAGCCAGCCGACCTCAGAGTGGGTGTCAGTGGAATGTCTAAGGCCAAAAATAACAAGGTCATAATTACCTGCCCTAAAAAGTCAGATGCACAGAAGATCCTAACAGCAATTCCAGGGCTGACCAATGGTAACTTGGTTGCTCATGAGGGCAAACGTCTTAGACCTAATGTTATCTTGAAGTGGATCGAAAAAGAAACACAAGATTCCGAAATATTAGACATGATCTTGCAACAAAATGATACTATCTACGAAGCCACTGGAAATGATAAGGAAGCTATTAAAATTCTAAGATTCACAAACAACAGGAAAAACGATAGGCTACGAAATGTTATTCTGATCGTCAAAAAAGAAGTACATTCAGCTATGTTAAAACAAGAAAGAATAAATATAGGTTTCCAGCGAGTCCGAGTCGAAGACAGCTGCCCAATCATGCAGTGCTATAAATGCATGGGATACGGTCACTCCGCCGCGAGATGTACTGAATCAAAAGATCGTTGTCTACACTGTGCTGGTGAACACAAATCATCTGACTGCACAAAAAAGGAACAAAAAGAAGAATTCCGTTGCTGGAACTGCTTTAAAATGGCCAAAGGCAAAATTGAGGCACCAAAACACAGATCAAACGATAGGGACTGCCCCTACCGTACCATAATGATGTCACGCACAATGGAGAGAGTTGACTATGGCTAACTCAACTGTAACTACAGCATCCGGGACCCAGGCCAGTATAAATGAATACAAATATGAGAAAATTGAAGACTATAAGCCAATAAAAAATAGCCTTCGAATAATGTATCTTAACGCGAGAAGTATCAGAAATAAAATTGACGAGATTGAAGAAACTTTAAAGAGCATCAAACCCACTGTACACGTACTTGCAATATCCGAAACCTGGTTGGAAGATGGTGAGGAGTGCTTCTTCAACATCAACGGCTACCAAAGTGCATTTGCGTCTCGCACCAATGAAAGAGGAGGAGGGGTGATTCTCTACACGCACCATTCACTAAATGCTACAACTATTGAAAAACATTGTAGTGAAAATTCTTTCTTAGGAATTAATATCCGTAATAGAAATTTTAAACCGTTAAATATTTATGTTATCTACAGAAAGCCTACCTCAAACATTAACGAATTCTTAATGTATCTTGAATCTATTTTAAATAACTGTAGAAATGATACCCTTATCTTTGGTGACTCCAACATTGACATTCTTCAAAAAAATAATACATCTCTTAAGTACATTGTAACGTAATACTTACCGTTTCATCCTGTTACTTGTCCGCCATCCAAAGTAATACATATATTCTCATAATTAAAATACATAATTGATCCCTTTCGGAATGTGGGTAGTTCAATGAAGGAAGACGGAATTTCCAAGTAACTAGATGCAGATTTATTAAGACTCAATTTATAAAAGGTAGAGCATGAAATTATATAATGAATCTACAGGGGTGGTTGATCATCTATGATGAATCAATTAATGTTTAAGCTCGAATCTCGGAAACATGTGGTATACCCAAAAGGTAGCAATACAATAAAAATCCAGAAGGGCGCCTGTATAATAATTATACATATTTAGAAAAGGATTATTGAAACGCTAATACTAAACTAAACAAAGTTAGGAATTATCTCATGATGATTAATAAAATTATTCGCTCACGCGTAATTATGACCATGACCTTCGACGGCTTGAAGTCCAGCTGCTCAAACACGAACTCCCAGGAACCAACTGACAAAACTTCACGACACTAATCTCCTGCCTGTAACATAACGGCCGGCTGTAAAAATTCTCAGGCAAACGCGTGGCTAGAACACTAGAATCAAATTGCTAAAAAGCAGGTACTGGCCCCAAACTGCTGCATTACCCCCATGGCCAAAAGAATTTTTTTTTGCCAAAAAAAAAAAATTCCACCACGCCACCTGGCGTCAGAGACACGAAGAGAGATGGTACTGCTGCCACCAAGAAATTCCGAGTGCTTATGAAGATTTGTAGTGAATGAGTTAGAACTTCCAGTGCCTTCCCAGCTGAGTCACTTCTCGTAATGTTCTTCCCAAATATGAACAGGTGAATTATCCTCAATGAGACGTTGTGAAAAAGTAAGTCCTCTTTCGATGATGAATAGTGAGCCACCATCTGTAGGTTGATGTAAATATAGTGCTGATCCTTGCATTTGAAGAAATCCATTTTGACACCGACCAAAAGCTTGGGTTAAAACTTCTGCCTATTCAAGGGCAACTGAAAGTGGGTTGACATAAATAAGTGATGTCACATGTTGTTGTGGAATTTCCATTTGACGCAATCCAAATGCTTGAGTTAAAACTTCTGCCTATTCAAGAGCAACTGAAAGTGGGTTGACATAAATAAGTGATGTCACATGTTGTTGTGGAATTTCCATTTGACGCAGTCCAAATGCTTGAGTTAAAACTTCTGCCTATTCAAGAGCAACTGAAAGTGGGTTGACATAAATAAGTGATGTCACATGTTGTTGTGGAATTTCCATTTGACGCAGTCCAAATGCTTGAGTTAAAACTTCTGCCTATTCAAGAGCAACTGAAAGTGGGTTGATATAAATAAGCGATGTTCCATGTTGTTGTAGAATTTCCATTTGACGCAGTCCAAATGCTTGGGTTAAACTTCTTCGAAGAACGTAGAGGAACACGTGAGCGAAAAAAAATTATAGCTAAGCTATTGTTAAAAGATGCCATCACTACGTAATAAGGATGAAATGAAATTTTTTATACAATACAATATTAAACTGCGCTAATAAATATTGATCTAAACCTGAAAATATTTAAAGAAAAAAAGCTTGAAAAATGAATGATCCTACCAATATATAAATGTTTGAGATCCCGGAAAATAACTCTGAAAGTTGTGTATGAAAATTTTATGAATTAAATCTGTCACACAGTTCCTCTTTAAAAGACCAACATGTGCCTTCAAATGAGTTCCGAGCTCTAGAACCAACCTAAAGTCACATGCCGTGCTTGCAAAACGGAACTATGCAAGGATGTTAAAATAAACTGCAAAACCATACATCTAATATCAGGTACTCACTATATAGAGATACAACTGAATTTTCATTAAACATAAATAATTCAAACGTATGAAATATGAATTGTTATTATTTTCTGTGTTAACCGAAGTAAATTTAAACATATAATATGACTCAAGAAAACTTGTTCCTGACAATTCGAAAATTAACATGCAATGGAGCTTCCTAAAACTCAAAATAGATAGTTGCCGTGAACTTCTGAGATTATGCGCAAGTATCAAAAGATTGTATGTCTATGAACACGAATAATTCGTATAGTTTTCTCAATAGAAAATTTAAAATAATTTATGTAAAATTAACAAAATATTTAAATCTTATAAAATCTAAAATCTGTTTTAACTATATTTCATGAAGAAAGCTTGCACCGAGCTAACATCACTTTACAAATAGGTACATGTAAATTAAACTCATTTTCTCTTAACTTGGAAAATTCCAATGTAGAGAAGCTTCCTAAAGCTCCCAAAATAGATTACTGTCAGCTTCTGAGGCTATTGATTATGTATAAATATAACCAAGAAATTACATGTGGAATTCACCAAGGTAGAAACCGTAAGTCCAAACACCAATCAAACTATAATCTCTACATATAACCATATTTAACCATCATGCACAAAACAATGCACATAGTATCATTTTAAACACAATTCATATTTTACTAAAGTTAATTGCAAGGTTTACCTACAGGGAATGGAAACCGCTAATTTTTCAGTTCAAAACATGAGCGTAATGGCCAATTACCCCCATGCTCCGAAGGAAAATTACCCTTTAAATTACAATAAACATATAAGTACGAAACTAACTGTGACAATTACAAAGGACAGACAACCACCAAACAATTAACATATAGCACTCAATGTGTGGACACAAGTTTCATACCAAAGTCATGTCATCACATTGAATGTATTTTGCAAACATAAGGTCACCATGAATGCAAATTTTACTAACTATCGGTACTATAGACCGAATTAAATCCCATTACTAGAAAACAATTATCAGCACAATGTTGAACAAACAACTGTCGAACAACACAATTGAACACCATTCCCATTTAAATCCTCAAAATGAGATGGAAAACCCGGAAAAAATCCCAAAAAACATAACCATCATATAAGCTCCCAAAACGACTTATTTTGCCGTAATAAGAACGAAAAGGACAACAGGCCTCCTACCTCCACAGGAAAATCATCTGCAGCAATAGGTCCCCCGCCTTCCTGCGATTGAAAGGAAAAAGAAAACCTAAATCCATTTCGGCGAAACGATTCAATAAAAAATGAAATCGCGTCCGGGAACTCAGAGGTTAGAAGAACATAGAACCCAAAACTAAAAACTACAGCACTCAGAGGTTAAAAAAACATGTTACGCTCGTAATCATTCGCATCGCTAGTAAAATAAGAAACTTTTCCCACCGTAAGGAAAGTTATCCAAAAAGGAAAAAAAAAAAAAAAATTTGTTGACCCGAAACACATGATGTATCAACAAAACCAATATCAGATCTATTATTGTTATAGAATCTTCCTTATACATCCAACATTAATAGTTGATGAATTTTGAAAAATGCAAAAAAATATATATATTTTAAATTTCCATATAAATCCAACATGAAGAGTTGATGAATATTTAATTTTCGCAAACTTGACTTGCCGAAGTAAAAACAAAATTATTAAAGAGTTAAGTATGTCAACTTAACTAAATTAGAAAGAACGATTTAAGTATGAAACATTTCCAAAGGTAAGTACGTTGTGTTGCCGAAATGTGCTGTAGAATAAAGTTAGCGAAGACACAAACCAAAATTGTGAACATTGAAATACGCAAATGGCATTTATGTTAAATAATTAAGTTTACAAGAAAGCTGAAATAAAATTTGAATATCAAAAAAAAAAAAATTACCGAAGATAAAATAACGGTTTGAACTGACATTTAATTGACATTTTAAATCCCATAAGGTATGTACAAAACAAACGAAAGCTAGATCCGAAATAATACTTGAGTGAAAATGAACGTTAGCCAAATGTATAATTTGTAATAATAATGTTTAACCAACCATTCTTGTAATGATCGGACCGAAGGAAAAAAAAATATTATGAAAATTTTTATTCAAAAATAAATAAAATTCGCTGTTCAGACCAAGAACTTGTACAACCATTTAAATCCCTTATACAGGTAGGTTAATACAAATACGTGTATGACCCACAAAATTCACTTATATAAAGAACTGAAAGTTAAAATTCTCATTCCCCGAACAAAATATTACCTAAATGATGTTGTTGAAATTTTATTATTATTATTATTTTTTTTTTTTTTTTAAACAACCATACTGATAATAGCTCATCCCAATTTCTCATTGTGTAACTTATTCCCTAACAAAAGGAAGACACACAAAAAAAAAACTGATAATGACACAAAATAGCAAAATCGATTAAAATTCTGAAAACATCCCTGAAAATTATTGATTGTGAAAACCTTTAAATCTCGTTTACGATTTATAAAGAGTGAAGCTAAAAAAAAAAATAACTCATGAGCAACATAAACTTACTGCTAATTGTAACGAGAGTCATATGTAACTAGATTATTCCACAAGCTATAGCTGGGTTCAACCACTCCCAAAGCTAACAGTCTGTCTAATTCCTTACGTACTTGCGAAATTTTTATAAAATCTCTTACTACAGCCAGCCAGGCAACCCATTTCCCGGAAGTCTCCTCGGCGAGCGTCGACGTCTTAAGGCCCGCTGTCTGGAACTCCGGGGTATTCAGTTTTTGAACGGCGGCAGCCGCAAGCTGGAGATTTCACTCCAGGTCTCCCGCAGCGGAAACAATGCACCTCCCTGGAAATGTTATTTGATGGGCTAAGATTATCATGGTTCACAAAACGACGGTTATTTCTAAAATTGGGATTGACATTTCCTGAATTGTAATTCCTACTATTGTTCCTGTTATGTGAATTGTTATTTCTGCCAGAATTTTGAATATTAGATGAAACAGTAGCAGAAGGAACTCTGTCACTCAAACGACTGTCCGCTAACTCAATCATCTTCCCAAGTTTCTTGAGTGTATTAATATCAGGAATTATAGGCAACATGTTACATTGTAAGATCTCCAATAATTCATCATCAGATAACATCGATGACAGACGATTATTTAAAATGAGAATGCGAGTAATAAGAGTTTAAATTCTCCTTCGGCATTTGAACGGTCGCTCTCAATTGAGCCAATAAACGTCTCTCCTGATCCAGAAGCTCATATTCCTCTCTCAGAGCCACGACGATGTCTGACCATGATGCAAAAGAGGAGCGATTAACTCTGTACCATAAAAGTGCCTCACCAGAAAACAATTCCACAGCAGAAGTGAAAAGTGAAACTTTACTCACATTCCGAGCTAGTGCGAGCTCTTCGATCCTCTCTATGAAATCGCGTACGCCAGCTGAGCCATCAAAAGTAATGTTCCACTTGTGAACCGGAACCGACAAAGGAGACGAAACGGGGATCGACGCAGCTGAAGTTTCACCAACCTTCGCCATGTTGATTGATTCCGCCTTACTCCTTGTGACAATCGTAAATTCCATAACCTAACTAACAAGGATTATAAAACAAAGTTATTAGAACAATGTGACAACACAAGATGTTACACCAATACTCGGAAATGTTTCCCATGCAAGTCAAGATAAATTATAATTAAAATGTCGCCAGATAACTGGGGACGTTTGAAAAGCGCAAAACGCCGGTGAGTTGGTTCCTTCAAAGCAAAATTATAAACTATAAACTAATGGGAGACACGTGTCTGTGCAGGTGTACGACAAGCCGCCGTTGACCACAACACACGTCACGAAACAAACAACCATCACGAGATAATTCCAACAATGATCACAATAAAATTCACTATCACATGTCCGAGACGCCACATTAAGTTCTTTTTTAAACGTTGGGTGCCAAATTGTTACGTATACTTACCGTTTCATCCTGTTACTTGTCCGCCATCCAAAGTAATACATATATTCTCATAATTAAAATACATAATTGATCCCTTTCGGAATGTGGGTAGTTCAATGAAGGAAGACGGAATTTCCAAGTAACTAGATGCAGATTTATTAAGACTCAATTTATAAAAGGTAGAGCATGAAATTATATAATGAATCTACAGGGGTGGTTGATCATCTATGATGAATCAATTAATGTTTAAGCTCGAATCTCGGAAACATGTGGTATACCCAAAAGGTAGCAATACAATAAAAATCCAGAAGGGCGCCTGTATAATAATTATACATATTTAGAAAAGGATTATTGAAACGCTAATACTAAACTAAACAAAGTTAGGAATTATCTCATGATGATTAATAAAATTATTCGCTCACGCGTAATTATGACCATGACCTTCGACGGCTTGAAGTCCAGCTGCTCAAACACGAACTCCCAGGAACCAACTGACAAAACTTCACGACACTAATCTCCTGCCTGTAACATAACGGCCGGCTGTAAAAATTCTCAGGCAAACGCGTGGCTAGAACACTAGAATCAAATCGCTAAAAAGCAGGTACTGGCCCCAAACTGCTGCAACATCAACACGCTAGACTCATACAACTGTTTCATATGTAACACATCCTATCCTACACGAGTAACAGATACCTCCACTTCTCTAATAGACCATATCATCTCAAACAGACAAAATATTTCCTCAACTACTGCAAATATAGATGCCCACCTAAGTGATCATA
The DNA here is from genome assembly GCA_936435175.1 of Glyphotaelius pellucidus. NCBI lineage: Eukaryota > Metazoa > Arthropoda > Insecta > Trichoptera > Limnephilidae > Glyphotaelius > Glyphotaelius pellucidus. The sequence continues at coordinate 2,041,916 of OW386565.1, forward strand.
ACATTTTGATATTAGATTACCAAAACAGCTTGAAACATCACACTAATAATAGAATACATTCTTTTTCAAACAACACCAAAACCGATAAAAACATGTTAAAAACATATTTAGAATCCCACAACTTTCCACACGAAACCACCAGCAATGCCAATGAAAACTATAATAATTTTAATGAATACATCAAATCAGCAATAAAATCATCCCAACATAAATCTGAGTTACGCATAGGAGACCAACGGAGGGGTAATATTCCATGGTTTGATGCAAAATTAAATGCACTTATCAAACAGCGCAACAATGCGTTTAACCTCTGGAAAAAAAATCAACAAAGTGATATATTCACAGCACTGAGAAATAAAACAAGAAATCAAGTTACCAACTATAGAAGATATGCTAAAACCAAATACTACACGACTATATTTAAGGAAAACCTGCGTAATCCGCGACAGACATGGAAAATAATAAATGCAATTCTAACAAATAGCTCGACATCCCAGAAAGATGAAATTGAATGTCTTCTCATTAAGAATGAAGAAATAACATGCCCAACACAGATAGCTTCAACTTTTAACAACTTCTTTATATCAGTTGGGGAAAACTTAGCAGCTACAATTGCATCATATCCAGATGATTCTATCACTATATACACGGACCAAAAAGCAATCCAGTCCTTATATATGGCCAAAACAAATAAAACAGAAGTTCTCAGTATCATCTCTCAACTAAAGTCTAATGCATCTCCAGGTTTAGATGGAATTACACCAGTGTACCTGAACTTTTGCAAAGATATATTAGCTGACCACCTTGTTTTTCTTATTAATCAATCCCTGGATAGTGGAATCTTCCCAGATCAACTAAAGATAGCAAAAATAATTCCGATTTACAAAGATGATTGCAAAAAAAATCCTTCTAATTATCGTCCTATATCCATCCTCTCTGTCTTCTCTAAAGTTTTTGAAAAGGTTATTAAGCTTAGGCTCACTAAATATCTCTTATCAAACAATTTATTCGCATCCCAACAGTATGGATTCAGAAACCAATCTAACACAAAATGTGCTGCCTTCGATTTTGTATACGCCCTCCAAAAGCATATAGACCAGGGTAAGCACACTGCAGGCTTATTTATAGATTTAAAAAAGGCTTTCGATACGGTTGACCATGGGATACTACTAAAGAAGCTAGAACACCTAGGCATAGTAGGCACTCCCCTGAAGTTACTGTGTAGCTACCTCTCTAACCGACACTGTCAGACCTTTGTTGGAAAAGGGACAAGCAGCATGGGAACGATTAAATGTGGCGTGCCTCAGGGCTCCGTACTTGGACCATTACTATTTTTAATATATATAAATGATATTGCTAAATGGGGACTTAAGGGTACAATACAACTCTATGCAGATGATACAGTGATTCTTTATCACAATAATGATTTAAACGAACTTGAAAAGGAAATGGAAAGGGATATAGCTTGCCTGGCAAACTGGCTGCGACTAAACAAACTTAGCCTAAACATAAAAAAAACACATTACATACTGTTTGCAAATAAAAAAAATGTAAGTCTTAATATAAGTCTTGATAATAACCGCCTTGAAAGGGCTGATGTTACAAAATATCTTGGCCTTTTCATTGATTCACAACTCACATGGGATCACCAATTTAAACATGTTCTATCCAAAATTACTCCTATAACTGGTGTTTTATATAGACTTCGCGGGTTACTTCCTCCCTCTCTATTAAAATCGATTTACCATGCTATGATTCACTCACATCTAATATATCTCGCCGGAATTTGGGGATTTGCTACAAAAAAAATGATTTCAGAAGTCCAAGTCGTTCAAAATAGAGCCCTGCGAAATATTTTCAGTCTACCTTGGGACACACATGTCAAAGATATCTACAGAAACACCCAAATACTTCCTTTTAATACCATTCCCACTTTTGAAATAACTAAAACTATATTACAAGTAATTCAACACTCGGCACATTCCAACACTACACTCTATTACAATTGCGACGTACACCAACACAACACAAGAAATCACAACAAACTTCTTATATCAAAAATCAAATCAACAAAATATGGACTAAGATCCCTAGAATACATAGCTCACACAAAATATAATCAACTACCCAACGAGATCAAACGTGCAAGTCAATGTAAAAAGACCCAAACTAACATGCTCAAACTTCATCTTATTAATGACTATCTGAAATAATAATGTTGTGTATGTCCCCATCATATGTCCATTTAATACATACAGCTATATGTTTCATGTAATGCGTATCATTCCCGCAATGAGTTTATTAACTCCTGGGAGTACAATGCTTTATATAATTTACTATATTCTGTATTGTATACTTTTCATAAATAAATAAATAAATAAAGAAACTTTCAACTCAATTAATTTTATATGGATGATTTCATATCTAGTCAAATAGAAAATATCTACAAAATCCATGAATACAAATGTGCAAGCACAGACACCTGTAATGAATTTTTCCCCCACAACTTTAAAGGTTTATTTATATTACACCAAAATATTCGTAGTATTTTCCAAAATTTCGACGAATTTATTATTAAAATCAATAACTTAATAATTCAACCAGACTGCATTATATTAACGGAGACATTTACAAATGATGAGTCACCAGCTTATCATCTACCCAACTACACATACATTCCGACAAAAATAAATATTAATAAAAATAGTGGAATCGCAATATTCGTTCACACCAAATTCAGTATTGTCACGATTTTAGAACACCCAATATTACTGACTAATTGTATTCAAATCGAAATAAAACTCGACAAATATATTTATCACATTATTGCAATTTACAGAACACACGAATCAAATATTTCACATTTTATAAATCAACTGAAAACTATTTTACTAACCCTTAAAAATAAAACCTGCTTTATTGCGGGGGATTTTAATATTAATATTAACGAAAAATCTGAAAATATTTTCAAAAATGAGTATCTAAATTGTATGTCTGAATTAGATTTTAAATCATGTGTAAACAAAAATACTCGAGAAATGCATGGACAACAATCGTCATGCTTAGATCATATTTGGGTAAACATAAAATTACAAAACCTTTATAAAATCAAAACAATCGTTTGGCAAACGAATATTACTGACCACCATACGTGCTTATTATTATATGATAACGAAATTAAATCAGAAATAAAAGCTCCAATTACGATTAAAAAAACCACAAATATTGCCATGTTAGAGAAAAAATTGAAAGCAGAAACTTGGTATACAATTTTAGAATCTAACGACGTTGAAAAATGCTCCAGTATGTTTGAAAAAATACTTATGAATCATATTGAAACCTCCACAACAGAGGTTTCACTGTACACAAATTCAAAGTTCAGACGTATAAAACCTTGGATCACTTGTGGTCTAATAAAATCTATTAGGGAAAAAGAAAAACTGTATAAAACTACTATAAAAAATCCGCACGATGAAAAGGCTAAGATTGTTTTAAAAAAATATAGAAATAAATTAACAACTTTAATTAAAAAAAGTAAAGACGACTACTTTAAAAATATAATCTCTACTTCAGAAAACAATTCGAAGGTTATTTGGAAAACGGTAAATTATGCAATTGAAAATAAGAAAAAAAATAATTCTATAAAATACATACAACATGAAAATAATATCATAGATGTATCCAAAGACCCAAAACTGACAGCAAACATTTTTAATTCTTATTTCTCTAAAGTAGGAAATAATCTCGCTGAAAAAATCTCTAAACCTTTACACACGCCAAAACCTATAACTAGCAATATACAAAGACGCAATACACTATCCACTTTTAAAAAAACTACTGAAACTGAAATACAACTTATAATAGAAAACATGAGAGACGGATCCTCTCCAGGTTTTGATCACATTACCGTGAAAATTCTTAAAACAATGAAAATGTATCTACTGAAACCTCTTAACCATCTTATTAATCTCAGTCTGACTAAAGGCATATTCCCTACTAATTATAAACAATCTATAATATCCCCTATCTTTAAAACCGGTGACCCACAAAACATTTCAAATTATCGACCGATATCCTTAATATCAAATATTGCAAAAATATTTGAAAAGATTGTGAAAAAACGGGTTGTAGATTTTCTGGAGAACAATAAAATATTACACTGCAATCAATTCGGGTTCGTAAAAACAAAAAGCACGCAAGACGCAATAGCAAATGTAACATCACTTATATACTCGGCACTTGATGAAGGCAATAAATGCGCAGGAATATTCATTGACCTAAGAAAAGCATTTGATAGTATCTCACACGTAAAGCTTATTAAAAAACTGAAATCAAATAACATCAATGATAAAGCCGTCCAATGGATAGAAAGTTACTTGAACAATCGTGCACAATTTGTTAAAATAAATGACCAAACAAGCGACAAAGAAACACCAAGTTTTGGTATCCCACAGGGCACCGTGCTGGGACCAATATTGTTCATTTTGTATGTAAACGACATATTTATTCAACCATTACATGGACAAATTATCTCTTACGCCGATGATACAGTGCTTATAGTAAAAGAAAAAACATGGGAAAAAATTAATTTAAAAGCCACGGAAGACATAAACACTCTAAAAATATGGTTTGACAATAACCTCCTGTCGTTAAATAGTGATAAAACATATGTCATCCCTTTCGAAATTAACACAAACAATATACCTCCAAATCTACAAATAATCTTACATGATCATTCTCTCGAACAACACGACACTAATCACTGTCGACAAAAATGTTCACTTCTGAAAATAGCGGATAAAATAACATATCTTGGAATAATCGTAGATAAAAACCTCAAATGGAAAGATCACATCGGCCATACAATAAAAAGAATTAGGAAATTAATTTATATATTCTTACGAATTAGAAACTTCTTATCAACGAAAAATCTATACTCAATATACTACGCATTAGTACAGTCTATTCTTCAGTATGCCGTTACCAGTTGGGGAGCAGCTTACAAAACTAGTTTGACCCCCATAGAAATTGTTCAAAAACTCATAATAAAAATTATTTTAAAAAAACCTCCAGACTTCCCTTCTGAACGAATATTCGAAGAATTTAAAGTCCCAACATTCAAAAATCTATTTATAAAAAATTCAATCTTACAAATTGTAAAAGAAAAAGAAAAACACTCATTCGTAACGGAAAATCGTACCAGACTCAAACATGTATTTGTATGCCCGAAACTAAAAACTTCTTTTGCTCAACATCATTTTTCATACCAAGGAAAATACTTTTTTAACAACCTACCCATAGAAATCAGAATCATTAATAACAAAATAAAATTATCGAACTCGATCAAAAATCATTTTTAAGAAATCAGCAACGGGAAGACTGCTTCCCCTATTTCCACATGAATGTAACACTAAAAAATATACTTGTTTTTACTCTTATGGAATGCATGGGTGTCTTTTAGTTAAAAATTGCGATGTGTTTGTATTAACTGCACTAATTAATTATGTAACGCACGTGACTGTTTAAATGTATAAATATATATAGAATGTAAACTCTTCTTCCATCCACAAGCAAATGCTTTTAATGGAAGACCAGTACTACTTTATATGTACCATTTTTGAGATAAACAAATAAAAAAAATAAAAAATAAAATAAAAATAAAATGTGTGGTTAAAATTATCGTTTTTTAATCGACGCACAAGTATGAGAGCGTTGGAATCAAATTGAAATTTGAAATTACAGGGACCACTAAATTACAGGGACCACTAAATTTTGTTTCCATATCTTGACATAACGCGCATCGTTCCCTCCACCACCAAACTCAGCAAAACGTTTCGTCGCTGCGTAACACGTCAGCGAAGATTGTGTGAAAGTTCAACGTTTATTATATAACATTTAGGGATTGATAACTTTTTACGCCGTTTGCTGTCAAACTTTTTTCAACATGGATTCAATACGTAAGTATGTACTAAAGATGTTAAGTTTTTTTTTAAATTTCCTAATGTGACAAATTTTGGGATGGTTTTTTTTTTTAATATCTCGTGAATTTAAAAACAAATACGACGATTTCTGGAACAGTTACAGTTTTAGTTTGATAATTCCTAATATTTCGTTAATTTGCTGATGTACTTTTATAGCTGAAATATTTCAGTACCATATTGAAACAAAAAATCTTGCGCAATTTTGCGTTTCTACGGCCCAGCAATTCTTACATAATTTACTGACTGTAAAATTTGAGTGCTTCAAAAATATTATTTTTGGCACAGGTTCGGTTTCAAAGGATTTGTTCTTAAGACAACAGGAGTTATTCGATGCAGTGATGAACTCAGTGCCAACAGATGGAAAAAAAATTGTATTTAAAAAAAAAATCACTAATTGCCTTACAGATGGGTTGGATAAACTCTCTAAAAAGATCGCGGGCTTCAAACTTCGCTTTAAAATAAGGTGGACAATTGCTCGTCGAGATGAAGCTAGATTTGCGATGGAAAATAAAAAAAAGACTTGAGACTGCGATTGCTTTTTCATTGTATGCGATTTCTTCTGAAAACGGCACGTCGCGGTAGTAAGCACAATTTGAATGTAGTTCTGACCGATCCAAACGCTTGAAAACCAAAGTTCGGAAAAGTGCACCTCTTTCTCATTTGGCTTTGCTACAAAAATTGAATTGAGAGCTTTTGGTCAACAGGTTACATCAAAATTATTAGAAAACACTTTTCTAGGCGCTCACCTATTAACAGACAAGTGTTCAAGATGATCTGATGATAACCGCTCTTCTTACAAACAGATCGACCACCACAACACGGGCATGTGCCTAGCATGGTGGTCGAAAAATCATAAAATTCATGTAACAAACATTTTAATGAATAAAGAAAACTTTAAAAAAAAAAAAGATATTCATTGGGACACAAGAGGTTGCGGATTATTCTTTTTATATCTACCTTTACAATTAGTTTGCGGGAAGTCTGACAATATAAACGTAGTGTGGCAGAATCCTTGCCCATTGTCCACCAGATATTGCCGTCCGATTAAGATTATCAGAAGAGGCTCAGGAACTATTCTAGAAAAAGTTCTCGTGAGAATTTAATGAGGATGTTTTTAATTTAATGTAGGTTACATCTGATCCTGTCATAATTAATTACAGGCAACCTCCAAAGAAACAATTTAATCGTTTCCTATGGAAACTTTCGATTTAATAATTCCTCCGGATATTCATTCTTCAAATACCTTTAGTACCGACGATGATGATGATTGTTCAACGTCTGAATCAGAATGTTTAAAAGCAAAATTAAACACTACTTGGCCTTCATTTTCACAAAGACATAAATAATTTCAATTTTAAGATATTTTTTTAAATTTTATATTTTTTGTTAATAAAATCCAGAAATCAATAATAAAATCCAGTAAAACTTACTAAAACCGAATATTTTGTTTCTTATAACCATACCAATAAATAATATTACTTTTTTTCATCGTAAATCCTCCCTGTGAATTGTTTCCATCTTTTGGGGTATTTGAAACCACTGTGTGACGGTCGAAAATCACCCGAAATCGGGTTTCTAGACTTGAACACCTCCTTAAGTAAACAAGTTTCATTTCATGTTATTATTTATTGAGTTAGGTAGTTTATACTACATTTATATGTAAATTTATTTGCGCACGAAAACATTTAATTTGATAAAATTATATTTCTACAGTAAACAACACATTCCTTTATAAAACATTCATTCTTCAGACTTTTGGACATTTCATCCTACATCTCTAGTCCTCTATACATTAGCAGTTCTGTGACTCTAATATTCTTTTATGCAGAAATCTCTCTATATTTATATTTGTGGTGTCATAATTACGTAGATCTATTTAAAATAATTTGAACCTGAAATTATTTGGTTTCTCATAACTTTATGCACAAAAATTAACACATTAAACAGCAGTCTCTTTTTTATTGGTAACCAATTTAGCTACTCTCTCATTTGATTAACAATAGTTGCATTCTGCCTTTCCCCAGTATGGTGACCCAACAATTGGTCCGGCGACAATTGATCCCCCGACAGTTGGTCCGCCGACAGTTGATCCGCCGGCAGTTGATCGGCCGGCAGTTGATCCCCCGACAGTTGATCCCTCCTATAGTTGACCCCCCAAAAATTTATTTCTTCAAATAAGCACGCAAAGAGGAATTTTGATTAAACGGCTGTATAATTAAAATCGATATACTTATATCTGAAGGCATTTTGAGTAAAAATCCGCTGTAAAAATATTTATGATCACAAAAATTTCGACTCTCCGAAGAAGCATTCGGTAATAATAAAATACGACATACTTATACGTGCAGTCGGTTTAGCACAAAACCGCTAAAGGTTCCTACTTGCATTTAATATAGCTTTTATTATCTGAATATAACACAAGAGTCCCAACTACTCCCAACCGTCTGGAGTCAGTGAGACTATGGCATCCCCAATTTTGGTAAATTGTGAGGCTGAAGGTAGTGTGAATGGGAAAGAGATGCGAAGAAAATGTGGAAAATGTAGTTGGCTATTCAGATTTGGTCACCCAACATGGCTAAAACCATTTCAAGTAACGTGTCAATTCTGAATGAAAAACAACATAATTATATATGCAGTGTATTTATACGCGATACCTATTTGATATGTTTACCGCCGCCCCGGAAACCATTTATTGGATAACCAACATCCCTGCTATAGTGGTTTGCTACGTTTGGTGAATCATAAGGGTTGCCCGGGTCTTGGTGGCGAATGCTTTTCTTCACCTACTACAGGGCAGTCCGAATCGGGAGAGACTACTTGAGGCAGATATAATCTAGACCTCTCCAGCCGGACTCTCTCGACCCATCGCCTCGCATCGCAGTGTGGAAAATTTACCTGGTCATTCAGACCCAGTCAACATACACGGCTAAAACCATTTCTACTCTGAATGATGGTACTGTACCAGGGCGATACTGAAAGTATCTCCCACTCTGAAATAGTATTGTAATGAAGTGAGTTGCATTTCAGTGCTGCAACAGTGCGGTCGTACAGTTTCGTATAGTGCACTGCCTCGAGTATCGAGTGTTGTTCTACACTTCGTACCCAAAGTACCTCGCGTCGACGGGCGGGTATTACAAAGAACATGGATGATAATATCGAAGATATTAAGAGTGATATCGCAAAAATCACATCTGTTAAAGATTCATGAATTAAACTGAGTTCGGAGAACAATTAAAGAAACTAGAAGAACAAATTAAAATAGAAAATCTTATCCTACAAAAAAAAATTATTAATCTACAAGAGCAAATTATATCAAACAATGAACACTTTAATGAGAAATTAGAAAGTTTCGTGACAAAAAAATATAAAAACACTTGCGCAAGCCACAACAACAATTAATAAAATATAAAAACACTTGCGCAAGCCACAACAACAATTAATAAAATCGAGAAACAATTTCCACAAAAACACGCCATCATAATATCAACGGTGACCAGACAACTCGGAATGAAACCAACTCAGAATCATCTCAAATAAGTCGTTTAGAGTGATAAAAAAATACAAAAAAATGGTTAAATAGGTTACGTTGAATTGGATTAAAAGTAACAATAGAGCCTTTACCGGTGCACTCACCCAAATCCGCAATTACTAAAGATACCAATGTATCGGTTGGTATCATTGGCTCAAATTTTGAGCTTATCATTAAAGTAACAATAATTATATTATTAAAACAAATGTAGGCATTACATTGACTGACTTACAAAATATCTGCCTCAACACAGGCTAGCCTAGTGGGGCGGGTTATAAGAATTTTCAACTAAATAACTATAAATTTGTATTATTAATCTACTTTTAACTTGTTGTTCATATTTTTCCAATTTTTAGCATCATTTATACTTAAATCCATGTTCACACTAGACTCCATACTTCATAAATCATAACTTTTATCCATTGGTCACCATGAGACAGGCAGCCGCCTAGTATGGTGATCTAATATTCTTTATGTAAGTGTCACTAATATGTTACATGTGTTCTATAAAAAAATAAAATAAAAATATATTTTACTTTCTACTTGTAAACTTTTTGTACTGATGTTATCTATTGTAAACTACACTGAACACGTATTTTATTAGTTACAATGTTCCAAATTTCATAAAATAAAGATATTATTATATTAGGTTAAGGTTATCGGTTAGTAAAAAAAAAATCATTGCTATTAATGACTTTTCAAGGAGGTGTTCAGTTGACTTTGTTCTCAGTTGGCATAAAACCAATATCAACAACTAAAAACTTGAAAGCTGCAGAAAAGCTGAAAAAAAAATAAAAAAAAGAAGACGCACAAAAATTTGTCACAAAAATAAATGGAACATTCGGCGAAGATATTAACGCTGCAGAAACAAAAAAGAGAAAACCGATAATGATAGTAAAAAGATTACCATCGAATTTAACAGAGGATGAAATAGTTGAAGGCATAACCCAGCAAAATGAGGGCGCACAAAATTACTGTAAATATGATTTTAAACTCGTAAAAGAAATCAAACTCAAAAAATTCGACCAACAAAAGACGTCCTAACAAGACGTATTAAACTACTTACTTCAAACATCAGGAGCCATCAGAAAAATATTTTTTAACATTAGAAAAATTAACATGAAATACCAAAGAGTCCCAATTGATGACCTTAATCCCCTTACGCAGTGTTATCATTGCCAGAAGTATAGACACACAGCAATTAGATGCCTGAACAGAACGAAAATACCTACCTACTCCCAATGTGCACAAGACCATACCCTAACAAAATGCACAGAGAGAAACAACAAACCAATCTGCTACAACTGTATAAAAAATTCAGGGCGAACATCTTGGACGACCACCGTGCTGATAGCATCAATTGCACATACAGACAAAAAATTCTTCAAATTGCCAAAGAGATAATAGACTATGAATAAAATTGCACAACTAATTATTAGTGATAAAAAAAACACAAAGGCTCTCAACAAGTCCGTCCTCCAGAAAATCTTATCCCAACAGTGAAATAAGCATGTGTATTCACGGCCACTAACGAATTCATTATTATTATTTCTTCGATGTGGATTATTTCTTAATAAATGCTATAGATAAAACCATGTCAACGGACGAAAAAATAAATACATCGATGAACGAAACAAACAATACTGAATGATTCGCTTCTTCAAGAATAAGAATCTAGAAAATGAAAAAAAAAAATGCAATCAGGGGTTATTCCAATATCAGGAATATCTGAGAAATATTAAAAAAGAGCGAATTAAACAAACCAATTAAAAAATTAAAAAATGCAATCAGGGGTTATTCCAATATCAGGAATATCTGAGAAATATTAAAAAAGAGCGAATTAAACAAACCAATTATTTTTATTTCTGAAAAATTCGATGGAAACGATTAACAATAATTGCCTTTGCTGACAATATGTAGCTAGATATATTGTTCAAATCATGTTAACCCCTCAGGTTAATTTATTCGGTTTTCGAATTAACTCGTATGGGTCTCGTAGAAATCGTTGTCCCCCTTTTTGCGAATATAAGAAATACAATCTAAGCCAGTGATTCACAAAGTGGCCCAGGTGGACCCCTAGGGGTCCACGGGTGACCCGACGGGGGTTCAAGTAGACGCGATTAAGAAATTGGGTGTTCACAAGTTGTAAGTGGGTGTTCACAAGTTGTAAGTGGGGGTTCACAAGTTGTAAGTGGGGGTTCACAAACTTTTGAGACCCATCCCGTGCCCTATATCCCATCCAACTCCCCGTTTCATATCCCATTACGCCCCTTCCATAACAGAGCGACTGGCGTACAGCGTACGTTGTTGTACCGGTTATACATGAGATCTTAAAACGCCCAGCTAAGCAAAGGGGTACGCCCCCTCCTTTGTGGCAAGTATAATCTCGAATACTGGTCCATTTTTCCCACGTTCAAAAAAGTCGTAGATCCTGTACTCGCGTGTCGAGTTTTGGGAATATGGTAGAAATGTACCAGCAGGGGGTCCACCGTGACCAGTAAAATTTTGGAAGTGGTCTACGAGAAAAAAAAAGGTTTCGGAACCTCTGATACAAACGGTAGAAAGAGAAAACACGTCGCCTTGTATTCAATTCTGAAAGTTTATCGCGCCAATATTAAATGCACATTTACAAATCCAAAGTTTCCTACCGTAATATGAAAAATTTTATTTTTTATTGACATTTTTATTTTAATTATTTTTACATGACACAACAAAAAAGTGTGTTTGACCGTAACGTTAATAAAACATTTAAGTTTGAAAAAAAGTAAGATGCGCCATTTAAAAAAAAAAATTACGTTAGCATTCAAAATTTTTATATCTAAATACTTTTAAAAAGTGTTAATAGATAATTAAATATTATAAATAACCAAACGTTTTTTAAAAATAGCCATCTTTTAAATTTATTTTCGTATTAATACTTATATTTATAATAATTTATTTTGTTATTTAGACTTCTTGTTTTCCTTTTAAAAGATTTTTTATTATGTTAATGTAATTTTTTACCCATTCTAAAATAATTTTTATATTTTATTTTATATAATTGTTTTTTATGATATATTTTAGGTAATTAATCACCTCTCCTTTCTAATATTTTGTCTATGTTCTAATTAGTCTATACTTGTTTGTCTTTTGTTATTTATTATTGACTTATTATCCTGACGAAGAAAACATAGTTTTCGAAACATGTTGATATTGTTAATAAAATAGTGGTGTTATACAAAGGTATTTGTTTTTCATTAAATTAATGATGACACCCCAAAGTAAATATGCCTATTTTGAAGAAATAACTAAATACTTTTGTTTCTTTGGAATTACATAATTAATTTGAAAGCGTATTTCATTACCTTTCAAAACAATTTTTAATTTTTGGATTTGTTCAGAAATATTGTATTTATTTTGATTTCTTGCGAAGCGGAAATATTTTGGCCCTACGACAAAATAGGCCCGAAGCCTGATGGGTTAAAAGTTGATACAATCGTTTAAACTTGTCATTGACTTGAGCTCAGCGTCATCAGTAAAGAATTCTGTTTGATAATGTTTTACAACATTGAACAATTCATTAAAATACAAAACAAACAATTAAGAGATGCGCTATTTTCGGAGTACGCTAAATCTCCTAAACGGTTCTATGAAATCAGACTATTTATTTTCTGTTTAGTTGATTATTACTACCCGAAAAAATAATTACTGTTTGATTTTGCAAGAAGGCATACATTTTTTCCAATTTATTAAGAAAGGAAAAAAATATGTATACAAGAGTCCCAACCGCTCCCGTCTGGAGCCAGTGAGACTGTGGCATCCTCGTGAGATAGTGGGGAAGAGGAATGTGGGGAAGTACCTGGCTATTCAAATCTGGTCACCAAACACATATATACGAGAAAAAACCTGCAAGGCGTGAATAAATTACGTATACGAAGTATTTTTATTGCGATGAAATCATCCATGAAGGTGAACATGTTTCATTATGCTAATTTTATAAACAAGATTGTCATTTTTTCTACATTTGATGAAGTAAGCAACGACATATTTCTACGACACAGAAATCTAATAACGCGTAACAAATATAATACCTAAAAATAATATTTCAATAATTTGTTGAGCTCGGTTAATGTGTGAAAAATCTCCTCAAGGGCGCTGTGCAAATTTGTAATATGTTTCTGCAATATTATTACTAACCAAAGACCAGATAAACCATTATTACTAATACCCAGAATACGAATGGAAGGAAACAAGTCCGTGGACATCTTCAGTTTATCTTTAAACAAATATAAAATATTGTTACTGAAACAGTTCAGTTATGTACAATAAATATTGTATTTATTACCATTAATATGTAAAAACCCTGAAAAGGGGCGTTGATCAATAAATAAATAAATAAATAACAACTTTTGGCTAACATAATATTGCATCCACCTGCACCGGTTCGTCGATCACTAATACAAAACTGTATGTACAATGCATTTGACCAATGAACGTGATGTTCGATCCGAAGCAACTTGGAATACGAATGTGTTATCTGGAACTGGTCACCAAACACGGCTAAAGCCATTTTAAACAAATTCTAAATGGTGATCTTACAACAAGACGATATTGAGAGTATTTTCCACTCTGGAACGTGCCGCAAATATACTAAATATTATTTTTAAATGAATTACTTGTGAAATAACATAATTAGTCAAAAATTTTATTTGCCCAAGCCGGGATTCAAACACGCTATCTTCAGATTGGGAGTCAAGATTCTTACCCCTCGACCACGGTGGCTGTTGAGTGGTAAGACTCTTGATTCCCAATCTATTTAGCAATTTCTGATTTTGAGGTTGAATCTTGTTAAAGCATTTTAATTGAACATATTTTAAGTGAAAACATTTAAATAGGACGTTTATTTGCCATAAATTTTAGAACAAACCTAAACATGCAAATAATATATTTTTAAATCGAAAGAGACGTCTGTTGATGAAATTAAAAATGTTTTCGAATCTGATCTGTTGGAAAATTATTGCATAATTGAGAAATAAAAAAAAAACAACAACAATATAATTTTAAACAGATGTCGTTACAAATGTATGGCGCAGGGAGAAACAATTTCTTTATAGATAAGTTTTTAGATTTTCACGGCCAAAAGCATTTTCGTTATTTGTTTTTGAGGTGTTATGCCGTGTTGCGCTACTTCCTTCTTTAGCCAACGTTTCGGACAGCGTTACAGTGTCCATCATTGTGTAATTGTGTAATTACACATCTGCCTTGATCTTCATCGTTACAGTGTCCATCATTGTGTAATTACACATCTGCCTTGTTAGCTACCCCAAAAACAAATAACGAAAATTTCTTTATAAATTGGCATTGCAACGCATGCCAGGAACTCACTAGTAGAAGATAAATACAAATTTAAATGGAAGGAACAAATATGTCAAATCGTAAAAAAAATTATAAAGTTGACATATTATACTTTTAGGAATCAGAATTTTTTTAAACCTATATTTTATGTTTAAGCTGCCATAATAAGTCACCTCATTTGGATAGGGTTCAAAGTGACTTTTTTTTTTTAAATACCTTTGAATGCCAAAGCTTTTCTTTTGCTCATTTCTTTTCCCAAAATAATTTTCAGAACTATCTTTGTTGTATATTCATAAATGTATGTATGACAAAGTTCTTACATCAGTCATTTTATATAATCATTGTCAAAAGTCAAATAAATAGGACTGTAAGCACCGGTTTTTTTCACCTAAGACAACTCAAGTCAGTCCGAAGAAATCTTCCTACAGAGGCGACAAAACTACTAATCAACTCTTACGTAGTCTCACGGCTCGATTATTGTTTGCTAGTCTTCCAAAATATCAAACTGACAAACTTCAATCCGTTTTTAATGCAGCGGCACGGCTCATATATTCAATATTTCAGAACACCTTCTTAACCTATATTGGCTCAAGTGCCCTGAAAGAATCCAGTACAAATTGTGCTGGATGGTGTTTAAATCAACCAATGAAATGGCCCCACCTTATATCTCTGAACTATGTCTCTCGGAAAATACTGGTCCGAGGCAGTCAACCCTTAGATCAGCAACATCATCAGCTATAGGCAGACTAATGGAACCTAAATGCAAGTCAAATACAAAATTTGGAGATCGCGCTTTCGGAGTATCTGGGCCTAAGGCTTGGAATAAACTCCCTCCAGAACTAAGATGCATAACAAGTCCAACAGAATTAAGGTCTAAATTAAAAACATACCTTTTTGGGCTCTCATATCCTTAATTTAAAATACCTATCTGAGAGTATCATACTTATCTTGATCACACCTTTCTTATTGAATTCAAATTACTTGAATCTTAACACATCAATCTGTCTCCTGACGAATCACATTTAAGAAGATCAAATCCTTGTATTACTGTACCGCCCACTATAAAATAATGCTTTTGATTTCCAAAATACACTCAATAAAGAATGTATTGTGTACCAATATTAAAATATATTCAGAATTAAATACATGTAACAAGTGTTCATAATAATGTCCTCTGCGTGCAAACTCTAAATTTCTCAATAGACAATAAACAGTGTTAATTTCAAGCGACCTCCCAGGTAAGTATGGTCCTGTATACATTTTTAGGAAGCATCGCGTTCATTGGTCGAGACATTGTATATATATTTTAGTATGAACCGATGGATGCAATTTTTAGCCATAAGTTGTTTTTAATTATTTGTCTAGTTTGTAGTCTTTCTAGATTTTAGAAATATATTGTAAGTTTGTACAGCGCCCTTGAGGTGATTTTTCACAAAAAACGGCGCTATATAAATCATCCAAATATTATTATTATTATTGATTATACAAGGTTCTCTCATCACTGACATTCTCTGTTTTGTTTGTATCTGACAGTCGATTGTTGTTACAAGGCGCATTATAGTTCGCACTTTGGTTGGATAAGGTTCTAACTTTGCCTTTCCATGTTCTGAGGTTTCAACGTTGAATAGCAAAGACGAATTTTCGTAATCAAATTATCTTTTTATATTTATTTTGAGTTTCAATCTTGTGTAAAGTATTTTAGTTTATCATATTTTAATGGAAAATATTTAAATACGACGTGGCCCTAGCTTGGAATCGCATTCGGGAAATGTAATTAGAACCTTATGGAATGAATTCTTAAGCCCTAGCTGGTTGCATATTGATGTTTTTGTTATTATTAGCTCGACACAGGAAGCGTCTTCTCATTTTTACAGGGTTCTAACTTCATTTCACCTTGTTCTGAGATATGATGTCACAAAGTATACACAGACCATTTCTAGTAATCTATTTACCAAATTCCGATTTTGAGGTTGAATTTGGTGAAAAATATTTTAATGAACATTTTTTTTTTACATTAACTCCACACAGGAGGCCCTGAGGAAAATAATTCCCCTCAGGGCCTATGTCATCTTTGAAGATGCTGTGTGGAGGGTGTTTTTGAGGAGAGGAAGGAGTGAACATGGGTCTTGAAGAGATCCATGTAGGAGGGAGAGGCTGGCAAATCGTTCCACAGTGGAGCTGTTGAACTCAAGAACGAGTTGTAGAAACGACCCGTTCTCATGTGAGTAATGTCAACCGTGTACGAATGTTGGGCGCGTGTTTGGCGTGTCTGCCGACTATGCACCGGTGCCGAAGAGATGAATGACGCTAGTTCCTCAGAGCATCTTCCATTGAAATACCGGTAGGACATGGATAGCATTCCTACCCGACGCCTGTGCTCTAAAGGTTGCAATCCGTTCGTTAGGTGGAAGAATCTATCAAAGATTTTGAGGTTGAATTTGGTGAAAAATATTTTATTTGAACATATTTTAAAGGAAAATATTTAAATGAGACGTGTAGGTACTTCCCATTTTAGAACATGTAAACTAAAAATGCAAAAAAAAAATTAAATCGAAAGAGACATCTGTTGACTAATCCAAAAATGTCCACGAACCTGATCTACTGGAAAGTGAATAACGGAGAAATAAGAGACTGAACAATATAATTTTAAACAGGGGTCGTTAAAAATGTTCCGATTTTCGGAAAAATTATTTGAAAAAATATGGATAAAAATTGACAACAATTTATTTTTTTTCATTATTTGTTTTTGGGATGTTATGCCGGCGTTATGTTGATGTGTGATTATGTGGAAACACAAATACACATCTGCCCCGATGATGGACATTGTAACGCTGTCCGAAACGTTGGCTAAAGAAGGAGGTAGCGCAACACGGCATAACACCTCTAAAACAAATAATGATAATACTTTTGGCCCTGAAAATCTAAAAACTTATCTTACTCACTTACTGCCTCGGCGGCCTCGACGGCCTCCGTGGTCCCGAGGCAAGACTCTCGACTCACAATCCGAAGGTCGCGGGTTCGAACCCGGCGTGCGCAAATAAATTTTATTTGATTAATTTGTGTTATTTCACAATTTATTCATTTAAAATAATATATGATATATTTGCGGCACGTTCCACAGTGGAAGATACTAATAGTATCGCCCTGGTGTAAGACCACCATTCAGAATTGAAACGTTGCTTGAAATGGCTTTAGCCGTGTTTAGTGACCAGATCTGAATAGCCAGGTACTTCCCCACCTACCTCTTCCCTATCTCCTTCCCCCCCCCCACTACCTTCAGCCTCACAACATACCCCAATTGGGGATGCCATAGTCTCACTGGCTCCAGACGGGAGCAGTTGGGACTCTTGTGCGGTATTTCATGTAAAAAAAAAAAAAAAAAACTTATATTACTCATGGTTAGCAAATTTTTATATAAAACGAAAAAAAGTCAAGCTCCAGTGACTTTTAAAATATTTTATCTTTCCTTGTTTACATTAAAGAAAACAAATATTTTTTAAACCTGGAATAACTTAAAATATAAAAGGAAAACAAAAATTTCATTCAATTCAAATTTTTTCATTTTAAACAAATATATAAAGAACAAGTGAAACTGGAAGTTTAAACACAAAACCTAACTAAACTAATCACATACACAGCCTTACTAATAACAAAGCGCCTTCAATTGAACAATGTATCTGTCGCGTGGCCATTGAACGGCATTTAATTTGGAATAATACTGTGAATAAATTGAACGTTGTTATGCAGAAAGCTGCTAGCCGTAAAAAACTCAAACTGTGACGCGAGCACTTTTGTCTAAAAATTGAATAATCAAATCTATATAACACCTAGGATGTTCTTTAACCCTTCGAATAATGAGAAAATAATATCTATGAACTTTTGCCTGTCAAAGTTTGCACGCAAAAATTCTCGGTTCTTCCCATGCATTTCAAATGTTGATTTTTATTGGTTATTTTTTAATCTTTTTGAAAAAAAAAAATTGTTCTAAAATCTAGATGAAATAATCTTTCCGATGTGCTTATCAAAAATTAAGATTTTTCTTTTAAAATATTAAAATTTTTATATTGAAAATGTGAATTAGCTTAAAAATTACGTACCTGGGGTCTCCCCAAAAAAGTACATAAAATAAAAGAAAATTAAAATTTTAAATACAGATTCCCTTTTTTAAAAAAATTTGTAATAAAACTGTCACTTCACTTTTTATCACATTCATACAATTTTATTTTTAAATTAATTGTTTATTACGTCACACATTGGCGCAAAATAAAATCGTCACTTATGATCGGGTTTGTAAAATATCTGATCAATATAGCTCGTTTATTCCTAAGGCAATAAGAAGCAATATTTCTTTCGCTTTCAAATATAAAAGAAATCACAAATTTTTTGCCTGACAGGAAGAGAGATATCTAACTTTTAATGACGCTCGGTCGTTCTGGGACAATCTGGGTCTCCTGTTATTATAACGGCATATGATGTTTTGGGACAACTAGGGTCTCCTGTGATTAGACGGGTTAATAAGTCAGGTATACGTCATATGTCCGGTAATGCTATTGTTTAATTTAAATTAGCTAAGGCTCACACCTCTCCAGACATTTCGATTTGTTGGTTTGTTTAAAGTCAATTAATTAACAAATGAAATTATCAATAGATGTCAGGAGACGCAAACTCTCTTCAGACAAGACCGATATAAAAGGCCTGTGTTTAGGTTTTTTCCTTCTCTTTTCACCATCCTAACTTCTTAATAAGTAACAGTAAAATCCTTGGTCTGTCTTGGGTAGTTTGTGTCTCCGAAATTATTCACAATGTAATTGGGAATAAAGCAAAATAAAATGTCACGAGTCCTTTGAAAGTTTCCTGAAGCGGCCTTATTATTTTATGAAGTTCCTTCTTCCAAAACAAAACATATGATCCTACGAGTCGGATAATTTAACGCGAGTGATTAAATTAGTAAAGAAGAACCAGCACTGAAAAAAGGAACAGCCAACATGCAGTTTCCAGCATCCAGCAAGCAGCAGAGGCCATCAGCGATAAAAAAGGGCAAGTGACCAATCCATATCCATACTATCTACCTTACCATTAAAATCCTTAAAAGCAAAAAAATCAATGACATCAATATTGTGCATTACTCAAAAAAAATTGTTGCAAGCCGGTATGACAAAATTATTGACAAAATTATTGATTATTGACAAAAACTACAGCAATGTTTTAAATTTCGAGATTTATAAAGTTTGTTTGAAATTTTTATTTTAAATTAGCCGCGAAGTCAATAAAGCAGTTTTTGTTGGAAATGCTCTATGGGCGATTGAATAAAAATCAACGGGATTCATCTATGATTAACGACGTTGGTAAATTATTATTATTGTTATTGTTGTCTCGTGACAGTTCGTGAAGTAAATAACTAAAATTTGGGAAGTTATCAGTGCGTATATTATATGATTAATAGTGATTAAACGGTGATTGCGATAAAATAATTGGATAACTCTGTAAATTGTAAGTACACATCTGATTAATCAAAATGGATTTAAAAACGCTGATCGCTCAACGGGGCGTTTGTAAAGGCAAGATGACAAGGTTCAGAGAATTTTTAAACAAAGATTCACTGACGCAAAGCGAACTAGAATTGCGTATAAAGCGTTTCGAACCTTTGCTAGATAATTTTGAAGAAATTCAAGATAGAATAGAGGCATTATCTCCAGACGATGTTGAAGGCGACCGAGCGAGCTTTGAAAATGATTATTTTTGTATATTGGCCAGCGCAAAAGAGAGGTTAGCTAAAAAGGATTCTGCAATCACGGCGAATAACAATATTAAATTACCGATAATTGAATTACCGAAATTTAAAGGGGATTACTGCGAATGGATGCAGTTCCGGGATGCGTTCATATCTTTAGTAGACAGCAATCATAACCTGGATGCCGTTCAAAAATTTTATTATCTGCGGTCTTGTCTGAAAGGGGAAGCGTTTAAACTCATAACAGCGTTACCGATATACGCGGATAACTACGTTACGGCTTGGGAGATGCTTACGGATAGATACGAAAACTCAAAAATAATTATAAATAATCATGTAAACGCATTGTTTAAATTACCGGACGTAAAGGCAGAAAATCACGTCGCAATAAGGAATCTATTGGACGAGGCGCAATTACATTTAAAATCACTAAATAACTTAAATATAGCTACGAAAAATTGGGATGTAATATTAATTTATTTGTTATCAAGCAAATTAGATTCAAATACAAGGGCTCATTGGGAACAATACCCAACAAAGAATAATTTACCTACCTACGAAGAATTTATTAGTTGTTTGTATACAAGGGCCCAAGTACTAGAAGCCTCGGCAAATAACGAAAAAAGAATTAATCCGGGAAAAACGAATCCGCATAATTATAAAAAGGAAGTTTTGGTGTCGTTGTCCGTACAAAAATTAAAATGTTTACATTGCAACGATAATCATAAAATTTATTATTGCCGCAAATTTTTGGAATTAAAACCGAAAGAACGAATTGATAAAATACACAAATTAGGCGCTTGTTTAAAATGTTTAAACCCCGGTCATAAATTGAAGGATTGCAGGTCTAAATTCAATTGCCGTAAATGCGATGGTGAAAATCATAATACTTTACTTCATGTTAAGAAGGAGGAGGAATCAAAACACGAAAGGGCATCAACATCTTCCGCGAAGGAAGCGCCTTTAGTATCAAATCATGCCGCGAAGGTAGAACAAAATTTCGTGTTATTGTCAACTGCCATCATCAACATAAAGGATGATGCAGGAAACTCAATTCAAGCAAGAGCTCTATTAGATTCTGGAGCTCAAACGAATTTCATAAGTAAGGCATTCGTCAAGAAATTAAATTCAAAAACGAAAAAAGTCAACATTCCTGTCACGGGAATCCACAATAAAATTTTAAATATAAGATCTAAAGTGGGATTAAATATAACTTCAGGCTACTCTGAGTACGAAAAGAAGATAGAATGCCTGATTATACCTGAGGTGACCAGTAATCTGCCCCAAATTTCCTTTCAGAGAAAAGAAGCGGAGATCCCCAGCGGTCTCCAATTAGCAGATCCAAACTTCAACATTACCAGCCCGATAGATCTACTACTAGGAGCGGAGGTATTTTGGGAAGTCTTGCATAACGATCGAATGAGGATTGGAGATGCGGGACTCACGCTGCAAAGGACCGAGCTAGGATGGCTTGTATCCGGGCCTATCTCCACTCCGAAACCAAAAAGGCCAGTAAATTCCTGTCATTTATCTTTAAATTTATTGCATAAGCAATTAGAAAACTTTTGGAAAATAGAGGAACTAGCTCCTGTAAAACATAGAAGCCACGAAGAAAGAGCATGTGAAGAGAGCTTCTTACACACGCACAAAAGAGATGAGAAAGGACGTTTTGCGGTAAGATTACCGCTGCGGCCTAATATTAATCAAATGGGTGAAACCCTAAAGGTGGCTGAAAAAAGATTCTATAATATGGAGAAGAAATTCCTTGCCAATCAAGACCTGATGCTAGATTATAAAAAAATTCATGAAAGAGTATCAGGAATTGGGGCACATGACGCTGTGCGAAGCACCACCAAAAGATAAAATTTGTTATTATTTGCCACACCATGCAGTGATGAAGGAGTCTAGCACGACAACCAAAACCAGGGTCGTGTTTGACGGATCAGCCAAGTCATCAACCGGTATATCATTAAACGACGCCCTCATGGTAGGGCCAGTTTTACAAAAGGATTTATGTGCACAACTGTTATTTTTCAGAAAGCACCAGTATGCATTAACCGCCGACATCGAGAAGATGTATCGTCAAATATTGGTGCAACCTGAGGATAGAGATTTGCAGCGCATAGTCTGGAGGGACTCTCCGGAGGAAGAAATCCGACACTACCAACTCAATACTGTCACCTACGGTTTGGGACCATCATCCTTTCTGGCTACCAGATGCTTGGAGCAGTTAGGAACGGAAAATCAGGAAGCATACAGAAAGGTCAGTCAAATCCTAAAATACAATTTTTATATGGATGATTTGATAACTGGCGACGAAAATGAGGCAGATTGTCTCACTATTAAGCATCAGTTAAGCAGCATTTTGGCATCTGCTGGGATGAATTTACGAAAATGGCGATCGAATCTACCCTCTATAGGTTCGAAATCAGAGAATGATGCAGATATGATTATTACTGATAACCCCAAGGAAAAGAAAATTTTAGGGTTGTCATGGAATAACCAGCAAGACTATTTTCAGTACATTGTAGAGCCCTTAGAAGCGTGCGTTAAAAGCAAACGCCAAATGCTATCATGTATCGCCTCTACCTTTGACCCATTGGGACTGATAGGCCCAATAACTTTAGTCGCAAAATTGATAATGCAAGGTTTGTGGCAAACTAAAATTCAGTGGGACGAGGATGTTCCATCTGAGCAGATGAATGCATGGAATTCGTATATAAATGAATTACCTATTTTGAACAAGTTAAAAATACCGAGAAAAATAATTTGCAAACATCAAGTTAAACTGCATCTGCATGGATTTTGTGACTCGTCAGAAAAGGCCTATGCAGCTTGTATATATATAGTGTCTACTGATGAATCAGGAAACACAACTTCTAATTTAGTCACATCAAAATCAAGGGTGGCACCGTTGAAAAGCATATCACTACCAAAGCTGGAGCTTTGTGGTGCTGTTTTACTCACAAAATTAGTAAACTATGTCAAAATAGCTATGAACTTAAATGAAATAGATACAACCTTCTGGTGCGATTCCATGATAACGATTTTCTGGATTCGTGGACAACCAGCCAGGTGGAACACATTTGTGGCCAATAGGGTGGCTGAAATCCAGGAATCCAGTCAACCCGCACAATGGAAGCACGTAAGATCGGAGGATAATGCGGCGGACGTTTTATCCAGAGGCACCACAGTCTCGCAACTACTTAAATCTGACATTTGGTGGCATGGGCCCACCTGGTTGACTTCAGGCGATTACCCGATTACTTGCAGTGAAATTACGCCGTTGGATTTACCAGAAGAAAGATTGAAACTAACGTTAATTTCAGCAGTAAAACAGGATTGGGAAATATTCTCCAGATACTCTTGCTTAACCAAATTGCAAAGGGTGACAGCTTATATTTTAAGATTTATTTTTAATTGCAGAAATCCTTTGTCAAGGCGTGACGGAGCGTTAACTGTTTACGAATTGGAGAATTCACTTCACATATTAATATCTCGCGCACAATGTTTTGCATTCCCGGAGGAGACGAGGGCATTGAAAACCGGGGTAAATGTGAGAAATTGTAGTAGATTAAAGTCATTAAATCCTTATTTGTTTAAGGATTTAATCCGGGTGGGGGGTAGGTTGTCCAACGGAAAAATGATATCGGAAAGTCAACAACACCCCATAGTACTACCTTCACATCATAAACTAAGTGAACTTATTGTCAGGCACTACCATTACTCATATTTACATGCAGGAACGCAGGCATTGTTAGCGTTAATAAGAATGAAATACTGGCCAATTATGGGTAAAAACTTAATTAAAAAGGTTCTGAAATACTGTATTGTATGTTTTAGGTGTAACCCGAAAACAGAGCAACAGCTGATGGCGGACTTACCGACCGAAAGAATAACGGAAGGTCGCCCGTTTCAATTATCCGGCGTGGACTACTGCGGACCCATTATGATTAAATCAGGTGTCAGCCGTAAGACTCACAGCGTAAAATCTTATATATGTCTATTTATATGTATGGTAACCAAAGCTATACATCTAGAAGTAGTAATGTCTTTAAGCACTGATAGCTTCCTAAATGCGTTTAAGCGTTTCATCTCGCGAAGAGGGAAACCCAGTAAAATGTTTTCAGATAACGCCACGAACTTTCGGGGCGCGAATAACGAATTGAGGGAAATCTATGAATTTTTGAAGAATTCAAATGAAAAAATCGATAAATACTTAGCCAATTTATCCATTCGGTGGCATTTTATACCCGCAAGGGCTCCGCACTTTGGGGGACTGTGGGAAGCAGGGGTCAAATCAGTAAAATACCACTTGAAGAGGGTGGCAAATGCTTCATTACTAACATATGAGGAATTCAGCACTGTGTTATGTCAAATTGAATCATGCTTGAACTCCCGTCCTCTCTGTCCGCTGTCCAATGACCCCCAAGACCTAAATCCTCTGACTCCTGGTCACTTTCTCATTGGAACGAGTTTAGCAGCGATCCCGGAGCAGAATTTGCAGAATGTGGCAGTCAATAGATTGAATCATTACCAAAAATTAAATCAACTAATACAGTCGTTTTGGTCGAGGTGGCGCAAGGAGTACTTGGCTGAGCTGCAGACCCGGACGAAATGGACTGGCAACCACCAAAGGCAGCTGCAACCAGGCCAAATGGTCATTTTGAAGGAAGATAATGAGCCTCCTTGCTTTTGGAGGCTAGGACGAGTGCACGCTGTACACCCGGGGCCCGATGGAAGAGTACGAGTAGCTACCATCATCACAGGACAGGGAACGGTTCAGAGGGCAATATCAAAACTATGCCTGCTGCCAATTGAGGACAACAAATGCGGAGACCATCTACCCGAGATAGACCAAGGAATATAAGAAGCAACCCGGCAGCGCCTGTGCACAGTGCGGCGCCCACAAGCAAAGGAAAATAAATGGATGGAGCTGGGTGTTTGCTTTTATAATCAGACTTTAATGATAAATTCGCTTTTGTGAATAAAAGTGAAAGGCAATAATAAATTCGCTTGTGTAAATAAAAGTGAAAAACAATGATAAATTCGCTTGTAGAAAAGTGGAAAATACAATTAAAATAAAAAAAGTGCAAATAAATAAAGATGGTGGAGGTCGTGACCTCTTGTGAAAACTCATATGAAAATTAAAGGTCATAATCTAGCCAAAGGAAAATGAATGAACACTGCAAGTGCCCATTTAAATGTATATAATAAAATTAGCTGTCCTGGAAGGAAGACCTGGTCCAATCCGCATGGCATTGTGTTTGTCCTAAAATTAAATGTTTAATAATTGTAGAACTTATTGATTTTAATGTTAATCGTTAACTTAATCTTTAGCTTTAATGTTTAACTGGAGCATGTAAAATATGAAATGGTTAGTTAATTTAATCTGGTGTGAAGCAGTTAAAGTTGTTTGAGTTATCTTTAGTAGTATAAGTGAGATATTTTAATTATTATATTCTATTTGTGTAAAAAAAACTCTGGCCTTTACCGTTTTTTGGGCGGGAATATGTTTAATTTAAATTAGCTAAGGCTCACACCTCTCCAGACATTTCGATTTGTTGGTTTGTTTAAAGTCAATTAATTAACAAATGAAATTATCAATAGATGTCAGGAGACGCAAACTCTCTTCAGACAAGACCGATATAAAAGGCCTGTGTTTAGGTTTTTTCCTTCTCTTTTCACCATCCTAACTTCTTAATAAGTAACAGTAAAATCCTTGGTCTGTCTTGGGTAGTTTGTGTCTCCGAAATTATTCACAATGTAATTGGGAATAAAGCAAAATAAAATGTCACGAGTCCTTTGAAAGTTTCCTGAAGCGGCCTTATTATTTTATGAAGTTCCTTCTTCCAAAACAAAACAGCTATATTATTGTGAAAACAGACTTTTGGGTTCGAGCGGCGAGCAGTCTTCATATTTTGTAACAACTATCCACTATAGTACTTCTAGAGTATGATATTCAGAGGTACTTACTTTTTTTCTTTTTACATGAGCTCCACACAGGAGGCCCGGAAAATAATTTCCCTCAGGGCCTGTCATCTTTGGGGATGCTGTGTGGAGGGTTTTTTAAAGAAAGAAAGGAGAGGAGAATTCTGGGAAGGAAAAGGGTATAAGGGATGGTAGGAAACTGGGGTTCAGTGTGTTCTGGTCATCCACCTTCGAGACCTAGACAAATCTCACCCCATAAGCCCGGGCACCCCTGCTAAATCACCAAACGTAAAAAACCACTTGGGGCGACCTGTAGCAGAGGTTTTGGTTATCCAATAAAGGTTCCCCGGGCGGCGGTACCTATTCCCGCCTCCCAAATTAATTACTTGGTGACATTGCAACATGGGTGCAGTATATTTCGCCAATGACCCTCAGGAACCGAGCCAAATGAAAAAAAAACTATATTCGAGGAGCCAGGTCCTGAGGGAAACGAAAATATATTGGACGGAGGTCTGCAAGCAGATGATCTGCTGACACCAGTCTTCAGGTGGGACCCAGTACGAAGTATCGCGAGGTTAATAACAATTAAACAATTGTTGGTACAGCATTATTCCTGGAAACACTGAAATATTACATTAGGGTAGGTACATGTGGGGTTGGTTTTATGTTGGAAAATGTCATTTTGTATGGGTGTGTACAATGACCTCAGAAACGCAATACACTCTTATGTTTGTTAAAATATGATGTAAGTAGGTACAACAGTTCTGTATTATTCTTCAATATTTATATTAAAACTAGCTGACCCGGCAAACGTTGTTTTGCCATATATAAACGTTATCTGTTTGTGGCTTAGATTTGGGTACACCGTGCTTTTCCCACTATATGTGGCATGTTCTCGCGTGGGAAAACCATCCAGTTTGTTTGTATTGGCTAAACACGGAATTAACAAAAATATTGTACACTCCATTGCGCTGATAGATTAATCGTTGTTTATTTTTTAATTGCCATAATTAGTAGTAGAAATATGAATAATTATTTTCAATGTGAAGAAAGCTATAAAGAATTGTAATTCAATATATATTTGTTACTTTAATAAATAATAATTTATTAACTTAAATAAAATATACAATAATTGTCTACAACGCTTCATTTATCTTTCAATTAAAATTAAATCTCCACACACTTATAGTGTTAGTTATTTTTTATTGAACTAAAAAAATATTTCCAAGAAATAATGTACATGACAAAACAACGTTTGTCGGGTCAGCTAATAGAACATATAAATAAATGAATTTGAAATGCTTACCTATTGGTGAAAAGACAGTAACTTAAAAGTTTGGAAAATCCAAATGAGCATGGCTTAAGCGCTCATAATATACATAAATAATTTAAATAATAATTAAATAATGCATCTATTAAAATGGTGAAAAAAAAATTGACATAAACAATAATTATCATTATTTTATTGTGCAGTATATTTATGTGGATTTTTTTTAATTTAAAAAAAATGTGTCAGGAACAAATTATTGCAACAAAAAAAAATTCTGTTTAAAAAAAATATTGCAAAAAAATTTTGCAAAAAAAAATTTTTTTTTTTTTAAATTGAAAAAAGATTGATGTTTGCTTAAACTTTCCCGCTAATAGTGTTTATATTTTTAAAGCGAGTTGAACGCCTTCATATATTCCATAAAATTAACTGCAAACTGATAGATAGAAACGCACACGCACATTGACTCCATGAGAACTCTGTTTATTATAAAAATATTACATATGGCTGCCTGAAAGGTAAAAGTTTTCACGAAAAACCTACCGAAAAAATTTAATTATAGATTGACCAATTAAATATCAACGTACATTTTGTATTCAGCGTCATCCCTTAACTCATATTACTTGATTAAAACAAAAAGTAACATGAAAAAAATGATATTTTCTCGAGTTATCGTGTTAACATTCCCATGCGGGCATCAAAAAATCCACACGATAATATATTTAAATCACATTTTTTTATATACAAAATCAATTAATTATTTTTTTAAATAATCTGAAAGTTGAATAAATATTTTAAGATCTATTTAGGTGCTTTTTGAATCAAAAATACGAATTTTTTGCCTGTTAGAAATCATTCAATGCGAACACATTGAGATTTTAAAGTTTTAGGCCACAGTAGAGCATACCTACGTGCGTTCCAATATTGTATATGTTTGCTTATTATTATCAGATTGTTTAATCAATCAAAAGTGAAAACTGACTAATATTATAAATGCGAAACTGCTCGAGTTTGCTTCTTACGCTTTCATGCATTAACCAAGAAAATGATTTTAAAAATTCTTTCACCAATAGAAAGCTACATTATATGCGGGGACTCTAGACTGTATATAATGGTAAGCTCTGGCGTTATGAAATTATAAATATTAATGTATTTTATTTATTTTACGTTTTCTTTCGCTAACAAAAGCGAGCTATTACTAATAATGTCAAAAAATGTGGAAACGATGTTGATTTATTTTTATTTAAGGTGTCGTAGTTAATTTCTATCTATCCATATAAAAATGAATATTCGAAATGTTGATACGCGCATAACTTCCGAACGACTGCACCAAATTTGAAAATTCTTTTTTTACTATTTGTGAGTTATTTCTATCGACCGGGGTTGAAAATGATTGAATTACTAATATCGCTATTAAAAAATAGGGGTTGATGGTAGAGTAATGAAAATTTAGGACTGTATGTATTTTTTAATGCCTCACCGTAAAAAAATAAAAATAAAAAAATTGTCAAAAAATAAAAAACAAAAACTCGGGGTGGACCACCCTTAACTTTTAGGGGTTTGAAAAATAGATGTTGGCCGATTCTCAGACCTACCCGATAAGCACACAAAATTTCATCAAAATCGGTCCAGCCGTTTCGGAGGAGTATGATAACTAACACCGTGACACGAGAATTTTATATATTTGATGACATACCAGGATTATTTTTACGGCATTTTTTGAGAGTCTAAATCTCGATTTGAAGTCCACGTCGTCCAAAACTTCTAAAAAATTTACGCGAACGCGTAGAACTCGCGGCCTCATATTCACTGCCGCCTTTTCACGTATTTCCGCATCTTCAAACGCTTCAGAAATTTCAAAACCTTCAATCAAATCCACAATCCTTCAATGAATAAACACAGATTCATTTTATTACACAAAATACTGCATTACAAAATTGACTGGCCTAAATTGCTTCAATTAATCAACATCCATATTCCCAAAAGATCTGGCCGACATTTATTACCTTTTTATTTTAACAACACCAGGACACTGTCTTACCAAAATTCCCCAATCCCGAGACTTCACAGCCTCGGAAAAAAATATTCTGATCTAGGAGATATATTTCAACTAAAGTTTTTTTTATACACAATGGTTTTTAAAATATTTTAAATATTAAAAACTTTTTAAATGGTAATAAACATTCGAATATTGTTAAACATAAGCACACGTTTATTATAATACTAGCTTTTCCCCGCGGCTTCGCTTGCATGGTATTACGGGAAATTACTGTAGCGCTTGAACTTATCAATTATCACCCCTCCTCCTCACCCCCAGCCCTTCCCGCATTCCATACATTCATTCCCTTACATTCAGTTTTTTTAACATCTCGCCTGCCACCTAAATTTCATAAAGCTATAGCTCAAAGAAAAAAATAATTATCCAATTTTGTTCATTCGTTCGGAATTTATGCGCTTACAAACATTTCGGATGTTTACTTTTAATTAAATATTTGGAAGTTTGTTAATATAATAAAAAATTACACTTTTTATTATTCGGTCTTTATAATCGTTAAGAATTATATTTTTAATGTAGGAACTCTTATCTGACATTTATTCCAAAGCAGAAGCTTGTCAAAAAAAAAACAAAACATATTCTAATATTTCATTTTTCTGGAGCAGTAGCTGACCAGGGGGCTGAGTACCTACCAGCTTAGAGCCCACAAATATATCAACATCGTTTCCATGAAAACGATTTTTTTCTGACGTTAGTAAAAACTCGCTCTTGTTAGCGACAGAAAACGGAAAACAAATATAATATATTAATATTTATAATTTCATAACGCCAGAGCTTCAACAACAAAAATCGCCCTGTAATAGTTTCTATCACCACTTTATGGAAAAAGCATATCATTCTACGAAATAAGTCCAAACTTCCCCAAGGAATATACATCAAGGAGGACTACTCTAAAGAAGTGTTAGAAAAAAGAAAGCAATTGCAATTACAAGTTGAAGAAGAAAAGAAAAAAGCAAACATAGCATTCATAAAACATGATAAATTAGTAGTGAAGAAAAACAGAGACAACAACCCAGAAAAAAGGAAAAGAGAAGAGTCAGGTTCTCCAAACTCCTCAAATCAAAAGAAGACGACAACTGCCACCTCACACCGGCAAATTAATTCCTCAACCAAAACCCCAGGAAAAGACATTATAAGACCCAACATACTCTCCTACGTTGAACGAGGAAAGTCGGCTTCACTATCGGATATTCCAAAAAACATGTAAGCTGCATCGACACCAGGAACCATATTATCACAACATTAACAAAACCAACTTTTTGTAAAGACACCCCAATCCGGCCGGTCACCGTGGGGGAAGAAGACTACTACCCTCCAACTAGCTTTATAAATAATCAACCACATACCCTTTCCAAGAAAACCTGTCAAAACAAAAATATAATACACACCGCAACATATAATACGCTCTCTTTAAGAACAAAGGAAAGCCTAGCGGAATTAATCTTAGCTTTAGAAAACATACATTGGTCGATATTAGGACTGAGTGAAGTACGACGCCTGGGAGAGAACATAGAGGACTATGGAGACTTTATGTTATACTACAAAGGAGAAACACCGGGCCAATACGGAACAGGATTTTTGATAAACAAAGAATTAAAACCATATATTGATGAATTTATTGGGATCTCAGAACGTATTGTAATGCTTAATGTAAAGCTACCGCCTAAGAATGAAAAGTGGTCAATTGTTCAAGTCTATTCTCCAACAGAAAAATCTAGTAAATCAGAAATCGAGTCCTTTTACTCTACACTATCAGATGCAATAAAAACCCACTCGCACAATAATTTAATAGTAATGGGGGATTTTAATGCCAGAACAGGCGAAAGAAAAGACGGAGAGGAAATTGTGCTCGGTCCATATTCTTCAGGAATAAGAACAAGAAATGGGGAAATGCTGATACAATTGGCTTACGAAAACAACTTCAAAGTACTAAATAGTTTATACAAAAAGCGTAAGAACAATAGATGGACATGGATACATCCGAATGGCTACCATAAAAACGAGATAGACTACATCTTAACGAATAAAAGTCACAAGTTTCAAGATTGTAGAGTTATAAACAATATAAATTTTAACAGCAACCACAGAATGGTTAGAGCTAAATTACAACTTCATACACTCAAGAAAAACCGACCCTTTATGGTGAAGAAAATCAATAACATAGCATTGGAAAGTACAGAAATATTAAGAGAAAAACTAGAAAACTTCATAGAAAGCACAATAGATTCTGATATACAAAATAAATACAATAAGTTTGAAGAACTTCTGTACGCAAATAAAAGAACCAAACATGAGGGTGAAAATAGAACAACAAAATGGATAGGAAATCAAACTAAAGAACTCTTACAATCAATCTGGAGCAGAACTAATATCAAACCCTAAGAAGTCAAAAACCACAAGAAAAGAAATAGCCCAAATTAGTAACAAAATCAAAACTCAAATGAGAAAGGACCATCAGAGATATAGATTGCAATTACTTGAAGAGTGCATACAAAGAACAGGAGGCAGCAAAAAAGCAACCAAACAACTATTAGAGAAACAAAACTGGATACCAAATTTAATAAATAAGAACCACAAATATGAAAAGCGTCGCGCAGAAATCATGTCTATAGCTACTAGCTTTTTCGCCGAACTGTATGAAAGGAAAAATACTATACAAGCAACAAGCCTAACGGGAGGAAGCAAAGTACCGAACATAATCTCTGCAGAAATAAATAAAGCTGTGAAATCTCAAAAGAAAGATAAAGCTTCAGGATCAGACGGCATTACCAATGAGTTCCTCATACTAAATAAAGACTACCTAATGCCAATTCTCAAACACCTTTTTAATGAAGTACTACATAGTGAAATTATACCCAACCAATGGACAATGTCGACTATAAAACTTTTGCACAAAAAAGGAGATAAAAATAACATAAATAATTATAGACCTATCAGCCTGTCGTCAAATATCTACAAAATCTTCGCTAAAATAATACTTGGCAGAATAACCAAGACTCTAGATGAAAGTCAGCCAAGAGAACAGGCAGGATTCAGAAGCGGATACTCGACTTTAGACCATATTTATGTTATCAAACAATTATTCGAAAAAAGTAAAGAATTCAACTTCACCTTTTATTGCTGCTTTGTGGACTACAGTAAAGCTTTCGACACAATAGAACATGAAAAGATCTGGCAGGCACTTAAGAATCAAGGTGTCGATATCAAATACATAAGAATTCTAAAAAACATCTATGATAACAGCAAAGCTAAAATTAAACTAGATAAAGAAGGAAATGAAATCAAAATAGAAAGAGGTGTACGTCAGGGCGACCCCCTCTCACTTAAACTTTTTACGGCAGTCCTGTAGGAGATCTTTCGTCAATTAGATTGGGAACAATATGGGCTGTCCAATAACGGTGAAAACATTTCACATTTAAGATTCGCGGATGATTTGATAATCCTCTCGCTGACGAGTGCAGGCCTGCAGATGATGTTGAATGAACTAGATAGAGAAAGCCGAAAGGTGGGACTAGTCATGAACACAGAAAAGACCAAAGCAATGCAAACGGGAAGCAAGAACCTATCAAGATCAATAACAATCTGATCGATTATGTGGATGAGTATGTATACCTAGGTCGAATCATTTCTCCTTTAGATTTAACCACAAAAGAAGTAGACAGACGTATTGGAAATGCTTGGAAACAATATTGGGGTTTGAAAAAAATAATGCAAAACAGTGAAATCAGGATAGCTATCAAACGGAAACTTTTTGACACCTGCATACTTCCTGTACTTACTTATGGTTGCCAAACTTGGGCACTCACAAAAACTCACAATAAGAAACTCGAAACATGTCAAAACTCCATGGAAAGAAGTATGATAGGGAAAAGACTGTCCGATAGAATAAAAATTGCAACCATTAAGAAGCAAACAAGAACAAAAGATGCCATAAAAACAATAAAAAAGCTAAAGTGGAAGTGGTTAGGCCACACAATTAGAGGAAGTGAAAAATGGTCAAAATTAGTCATGAATTGGTTCACAAGTGACAAGAAGAGAAAACGAGGTAGACCATTTAGACGGTGGGTTGACGACATCAAAGCCGTGGCAGGTGGTACATGGACAAGAATAGCTAATGATGAGAGAAATGGCGACAGTTGGAGGAGGCCTTTGTCAACTAATGACATACAGACAGGGAGTCGATGCATGATAAGTGAAAAGTTTATTATAAATAATGTTATGCAATTTACTGTGAATAAAGGCTATTATTATTATTATTATTATTATTATTATTATTATTATTATTATTATTATAACGCCAGAGCTTGCCATCATATACAGACGAAAGTCTTTGCATATAATTTAGCTTTCTATTGGTGAATGAATTTTTATAGTCTTTTTATTGGTTAATGCCTGAAAAGGTCATAAACAAACTCGAGCAGTTTCGCATTTATAATATTAAGTATGGATTTTGTATGACGCTTGAAGATTGTCTTAACTCTCGATTTTTGTAATCGAGTTAAGCCGCCACTATCCGAATTTCTACCGATTTCTTGCATATCTCCCTTGAACATTTGAAGTTTTTAAGCTCTTAAAAAAATATATGTTATTTTTGAAGATAATATCTATACAACCCTTACGCCGAAACGCAAAATATATGAAATTCCATCGATAGAAAAAATTGCAAAGTATGCTCCGATCATTTTTATTTTCAAGCCTGTCTCTATTATTTAACAAGTTATATGTATGAAAAAATTCACAGTGTTTCTTTGAACGTTGTTTTAGACAACCTCCACGAGAGTTTTGCTCTATTTTAAACGAGTTACGT
Source organism: Glyphotaelius pellucidus (assembly GCA_936435175.1). Lineage (NCBI taxonomy): Eukaryota > Metazoa > Arthropoda > Insecta > Trichoptera > Limnephilidae > Glyphotaelius > Glyphotaelius pellucidus. Next base: position 2,076,552 of record OW386565.1, read on the forward strand.
TTTATTAAGCATTTTCACAATTTTCGCTTCAATTTTATCATTGAAAATATTCGCGCTCTGTCCAACATTTGTAATTACATATCTCTCCATCTTCTTCTTTTTGAGCCGGGAAGCGTCGCCTTAAATAGCCAAACTTATATCTATCGTCCAATAAAAGCATTCGATACTAAATTTGTATTTTAAGATTATATTTTTTCTCTTCGCTTATCCTTTTTCTTGTAAGTTCAAAATTATATATTTAACTAAAGCTTCTATGAGGAATCCAATCGCAACACATTTTTCCTTCAATAAATAATCCATATCCATACTAATATTATAAATGCGAAACTGCTCGAGTTTGTTTATGACCTTTTCAGGCATTAACCAATAAAAAGACTTTAAAAATTCATTCACCAATAGAAAGCTAAATTATATGCGCAGACTATATGTTGTATATGATGGTAAGCTCTGGCGTTATGAAATTATAAATATTAATATTTTATATTTGTTATACGTTTTCTGTCGCTAACAAAAGCGAGTTAATTGCAAATGTCAGAAAAAAATCATTCCCATGGAAACGATGTTGATATATTTGTGGGCTCTAAGCTGGTAGGTACTCAGCCCCTGGTCAGCTACTGCTCCAGAAAATTCAAATATTAGAATATGTTTTGTTTTTTTTGGACAAGCTGGAATAAATGTCAGATAAGAGTTCCTACATTAAAAATATAATTCGTAACGATTAAAAAGACTGAATAATAAATAGTGTAATTTTGTATTATATCAACAAACTTCCAAATATTTAATTAAAAATAAACATCCGAAATGTTTGTAAGCGCATAAATTCCGAACGAATGAACAAAATTGGATAATTCTTTTTTTCTTTGTGAAATTTAGGTGGCATGCTAGATGTTTGAAAACTGAATGTAAGGGAATGAATGTATGGAATGCGAGAGGGGGGATAATTGATAAGTTCAACCGCTACAGTAATTTCCCGTAATACCATGCGAAAAGCTAGTATGTAATATAATTAAACAATGAAATTATGATATGAACTAAAATTGTCAATTTGACTGGCCTAAAACAGGATCCATTCCTAGTTGACTGGCCTAAAACAGGATCCATTCCTAGTTGACTGGCCTAAAACAGGATCCATTCCTAGTTGACTGGCCTAAAACAGGATCCATTCCTAGTTGACTGGCCTAAAACAGGATCCATTCCTAGTTGACTGGCCTAAAACAGGATCCATTCCTAGTTGACTGGCCTAAAACAGGATCCATTCCTAGTTGACCGGCCTAAAACAGGATCCATTCCTAGTTGACTGGCCTAAAACAGGATCCATTCCTAGTTGACTGGCCTAAAACAGGATCCATCCCTAGTTGACTGGCCTAAAACAGGATCCATTCCTAGTTGGCTAGTCAAACTTTCCGTATATGTTTTATTTGAAATAAATGATTATTATTTTTATTTTTAGTTTGAATTCCAAATAACACCCGTATTCCAAATCGGCTTTGGAACGCACCCCACGTTCATTGGTCAAATGCATTGTACATATAGTTTTGTACCAGTGATCGATGAACATAAGTTTTAATAATAGTTTTTCTAGTATGTAGTTAGATATAAGATTGTATTATTGTAGAAATATATTAAAAGTTTGTACAGCGAGGCAATTTTTCACAAAAAAATAGAGCTGTACATCTATACCTTCAATTTGGGAGGCGGGAATGGGTACCGCCGCCCTGGGAACCTTTATTGGATAACCAACACCTCTGCCATAGGTCACCCCAAGTGGTTCGCTACTTTTGGTGATTTAGCAGGGGTGGCCGGGTTCGTGGGGTGACGTATGTCTAGGTCTTGGAGGCGGATGGCCAGGACACACTGTACCCCAGATTCCTACCCACCCCTTAAACCCTTTTCCTTCCCAGAACTCCCATTTCCTCGTTTCCTTAAAAAAAAACCTCCACACAGCATCCCCAAGGATGACATAGGCCCTGAGGGAAATTATTTTTCTCAGAGCCTCCTGTGTGGAGCTCATGTAAAACCTACTAATATTAGTTTAAGGTATAAATATTATAATTAGATTAGATTTCTGTGTCATAGAAATATTTAATATCATACTTAACTAATCAATTCCGCAACAGAAAAAAATTAAAATTAAAAAATCAGCAAAATGTAACATTTACTTTGTATTTTTTATGCGAATACCTAACGAGAATCCCAGCTGCTCCCTTCTGGAGCCAGTGAGACTATGGCATCTCCGATTGGGGTGTTGTGAGGCTGAAGGTAGTGGGAAGGGGAAAGAGATGGGGAAGAGGAAGGTGGAGAATTGCCTGGCTATTCAGATCTGATCACCAAACAAGGCAAAACCAAATTAAATTCTGAATTTTTTTTTACGTGAGCTCCACACAGGAGGTCTTGAGGAAAATAATTTGTCATCTTTGGGGATGCTGTGTGGAGGGTTTTTTTTAACAGTAGTTTAAAAGTATATTTAAGAATAGAAATTTCTAGTTATAAGTTGAGGTTTCTCACAACCTGCCTCACTAGGCTAGCCTGTGTTGAGGCAGTAATTTTTAAATTAATTTAAAATGCCTACGATCATACCTACACTTGGTATATTGTTAACATCAACAATACTTTGAAATAATAACAATCAATAAGTTGGTACCTTTTAGTAGTTTCGGATTTGGGTGAGTGCTCCAGTAAAGGCCCTATCATTACTTTTAATCCAAATTTTTATGTTAACTTTGAATTTTTTTTTGTGAGTCACATTTTTTTATTGAATCTGGAAGAATGTTATAAAGTTTTGTTGCGAGGTATTTGAAATCTCGTTGCCCAAAAGTAGTATGCATTTTGGGAATTTGAAGTAAGTCTTTGTTATTGTTTCTAGTATTAAGTTGAGTATTAAATTTTTTTTCATATTTATGAATATTTGTGTATAGATGGGTGAGAATTGTTTTTGCATATATTTGCCGAACATCAAACACATTCATAATATTAAAGATTACCTTTTACGTTCACATTGAACATGTTCACCTTCATGAATGATTTCATCGCAAGAAAAATACTTCATTGTTGCATAAATTAATTATTTATTCACGACTTGGAGCCTTTTCCCCGTAAGTGTGGATATTTTATTATAGGCAAGTTGTACAAAGGAGTGTAATTAGTGTACAGTAATAATTAGTTTTAAAGTATTTAAAAGTACTGTGATACTTAACTTATAAACAAATTAATGTAGAAGCCCATTAGGGCGTGTAATAAATAATTAGATAAATAAAATGACAAAATAAATAATAAAATAGTTAATAGAAAGATATACACATTGCTTATCCAGCCAAGGATATCGAATTTAGAAATTTTTCCAGTGTATTTTAAATGTCCCACTGATTTCTTCTTTTTAAAACTTTGTAACAACAAATGCCATTTTAGAAGCTAGATAAAATTAACTTTCAGATTTTTGTGTTTAAAATATACTTGATATTTTAAAATTTCAATATTTTAATTTCAAGCATAAATTAATTTATATCAAGGCATACATACCTATCACAAATATTTTTATAAAAAGTCGGAAATTTTCATAAACACGAAAATTAAAAAAATTCAGTCTTTTATTTAAGGCGGCGCTTCTCGGCTAAAAAAAAAAGAAAATGGAGAGATATGTAATTACGAATGTTGGACAGAGCGCGCTAATATTTTTAGTGATAAAATCGCAGCGAAAATGGCGAAAAAGCTTAATAAAACATGACTCGTTTAAAATAGAGCAAAAATCTTGTGAAACGTATCTTAAGTATCATTTAAAGAAACATTGTGAATTTTTTCACAAATATAACTTGTAAAATAATAGAAATAGACTTGTCTTAAATAATTTTCGGAGCATCCTTTGCGATTTTTTTCTATGAAGGGAATTTCATATAATTTGCGTTTCGGCGTGGAACGTATCTAGATATTATTTTAAAAAATAACATATACTATTTTTGGACCTTAAAAACTTCAAATTTTTAAGGGAGATATGTAAGAAATCGGTAGAATTCGGATAGTGGACCCTTAACAAATAGGTGTAAGAAATCGGTAGAATTCGTATAGTGGACCCTTAACAAATAGGTGTAAGTAATCGGTAGAATTCGGAAAGTGGACCCTTAACAAATAGGTGTAAGAAATCGGTAGAATTCGGATAGTGGACCCTTAACAAATAGGTGTAAGAAATCGGTAGAATTCGGATAGTGGACCCTTAACAAATAGGTGTAAGAAATCGGTAGAATTCGGATAGTGGACCCTTAACAAATAGGTGTAAGAAATCGGTAGATTTCGGATAGTGGACCCTTAACAAATAGGTTTAAGAAATCGGTAGAATTCGGATAGTGGACCCTTAACAAATAGGTGTAAGAAATCGGTAGAATTCGGATAGTGGACCCTTAACAAATAGGTGTAAGAAATCGGTAGAATTCGGATAGTGGACCCTTAACAAATAGGTGTAAGAAATCGGTAGAATTCGGATAGTGGACCCTTAACAAATAGGTGTAAGAAATCGGTAGAATTCGTATAGTGGACCCTTAACAAATAGGTGTAAGTAATCGGTAGAATTCGGATAGTGGACCCTTAACAAATAGGTGTAAGAAATCGGTAGAATTCGGATAGTGGACCCTTAACAAATAGGTGTAAGAAATCGGTAGAATTCGGATAGAATTTGCAAAGAAAATTGTTACTCCGCTTTTTATCTTGTGAGCATAATTAAAATCATAATTATTTTCTGAAGTAACTTTAAAAAGTATTTGTTTCATAGAAGTGTTATCAATCAATTATTAAATAACTAGCTTTTCCCCACGGCTTCGCTCGCATGGTATTACGGGAAATTACTGTAGCGCTTGCACTTATCACATATTACACATCAATTATCTCCCCCCCACCCCACCCATATCCCCTCCCGCATTCCATATATTCATTCCCTTACATTCAGTTTTCAAACATCTCGCCTACCACCTAAATTTCATAATGCTATAGCTCAAAGAAAAAAATTACTTATCCAATTTTGTTCATTCGTTCGGAATTTATGCGCTTACAAACATTTCGGATGTTTATTTTTATTTAAATATTTGGAAGTTCGTTAATATAATAAAAAAAATACTCTATTTATCATTCAGTCTTTATAATCGTTACGAATTATATTTTTAATATAGGAACTCTTATCTGACATTTATTCCAAGCTTGTCCAAAAAAAAACGAATTCTAATATTTGAATTTTCTGCAGTAGTAGCTGACCAGTAGACTGAGTACCTACCAGCATAGAGCCCAAAAATATATCAACATTGTTTCCATGGAAAAGATTTTTTTCTGACGTTAGCAAAAACTCGCTTTTGTTAGCGACAGAAAACGTATAACAAATATAATATATTAATATATTAATATTTATAATTTCATAACGCCAGAGCTTACCATCATATACAACCTGTAGTCTGCGCATATAATTTAGCTTTATAGTGGTGAAAGAATTATTAAAGTCTTTATATTGTGTTATGCGTGAAAAGGTCATAAACAAACTCGAGCAGTTTCGCATTTATAATATTAAGTATGGATGTTTCAATAATTAGCTGGCTTTTTTTCGAAACTAAATTCACAATGACATTATTAATGGATTAAAACTGACGAAAAATAATAAAAATATATTGAATTATAATTAACAGTCAGTATCTTATCGGAAGGTCAAAATATTTCACCTTTGCAATAATATTTTAAAAAAATAAAAAATTTCGGAACGTATCCGAAAACCAAAAATTGATTTTCGAAGGTGATGTAACACGTTTTAAAATTTTATGATTTGAAAAAAACGGTTCCAAGTCAACGCAATAACTCTTAGAAAAGTCATTAAAAACTACAAAAAATTGTAAAATAACTTTAAAAAGTTTAAGTGATGGGTCACTGATAACAGTAATGTTACCAAGTTTAATTTGTAGAACTTAATTTTAATTCATTATTTCTTTTATGTATTCAATAATATTATTATTCAATTTCAAGCACAGGCGCCAGGTGGGAATGCTGTCCTTGTTCTACCGGTATTACAATGGAAGATGCTCCGAGGAACTAGCATTGATCCCCTCGGCACCGGTGCGTAGTCGGGAAACACGCCAAACGCGCGCTCAACACTTGTACACGGTTGACATTACGTCGCTTCAGTTCTTTTTTGTCCAACAGACCATTTTAGTTTTTGTTCAATCTCCATTTTAAAATTAAGAATAGAGTACAAAAAAGTATAGTTAATCACTTAAATAAGAACTATTTAAACTACTGAGACAAATGGCCTTTACAGAAATAGGTTTATCTTGAACACTTTTCATAACTCGGAACAGGAAAACCTAGTGAGGAGGACTGAGAACAAAATACTTCACTCTATATGTTTTCAATTTACCTCATTTTGTATTTTTTACCTTACTTGATATTGTCGTTAAATAAATAAAAAAAAATAAAATTAAAAAATGTTTCATCGAAATTATGAAAGAAAACCTTCTCCTCCTGTAAAATTTTCTAATGGTCTGTTGGACAAATACGAACTAAGGCGACGATTAGTCACATGAGAACGGGTCGTTTCTACGACTCGTTCTTGAATTCAACAGCTCGGCTGTGGAACGATTTGCCGGCCTCTGTGTTTCCTCCTACAACATGGGTCTCTTCAAGACTCATGTTCACTCTTTCCTCTCCTCAAAAACACCCTCCACACAGAATCTTCAAAGATGACAGGCCCTAAGGGAAATTATTTTCCTCAGAGCCTCCTGTGTGGAGTTAATATAAAAATTAAAAAAAAAAACAATTTATTTATAAACAAGTTCTGCTAGGTAATTATTATTACATGTGATAGCTGTTTTGCCTTCTGAAGGCATTTCAAACTCGATGGGTCACTTTACGTTTTTTCTAATTAATATTAGTGATAACGAGAAAAAAACACAAACATATTTTATTAGGCAAACGTATTACACACGTTAATCAACCCGCTTTTTTGATGTTTCATATAAAAAAATATATTTTAAAATTAAATGAACACAATAATAGCGATAGTTAATCGAAAATATGGAAACAGAAACAGATATTTGCACCTCTGGGACCCGAAATACAAATATCTTTTTTCTGATTTTTTCTGTTTCCAGATTTTTCATTATATTTTCGATTATATTTTCTCCATTTACCTAATTAGATATTACAATTCGAGGCTTAAATCTTATAGTAAAAAAAATAAAATAATAATTATGTATACAATTTCGCAAGGTTTCCTTTTTTTACAGTTTCGGCGGGAAACTTTGGATTCATAAAATCATACGTTTAATTATTATGTTATTCACTTGAGATTTGAATACAAAGCGTTATCTATTTCTAACACCGTTTAGACCAGATATTTTAGACAAGTTTGTAACCATTAAAGCAAGGGAGACAAACGATATCCACGAGACCTGTATGAGTTGTTGCAAAAACCGAACAAATCAGCCTGAGAGGTTAACTAACATTATAGTGAATATTACAGGTCATTAGTCATTAGAGTAGAAATTTTGAAAAAAACATGATATGAATCACACATCACATATCGCAAATCAAAATTGTCATTTTACCGGGAAATTCTCGCGCACGGCGCATGCGCTAGTCCACCAAAATACAACGTTGCTAGTTCTTTTGCAGCACAGATAAAAATATGCTTTTTTTAGTAATAATTCGAAATAGAAACTGTACATGCTTGAGGGTATTTTGAAATACTGTTTAACGATTGGGATTTGTAAAAAGTGCAGGTACTTAGATACATTTATCAAGATGTTTCTTAGCAGTATTCAAAAGCTGTGCCTTTCCTAAGAAAATCGAGTCATAATAAGAAATTATATGAATGATTAAAAAAGGCGACTAATTGAGGAACGTTTTGGCAAAGAATATACAAAAACTCATATTTGTTCTACAGTGTTAAGTGAACAATCACTCGGGGTTATTATTGTATGATAATTTTTAGATTAAAATGCACATTCAATTAACAGTCAGGCGTGACAAATAATTACAAATTCAATTCATTTGTGAAAAGCCATTGTTTAATTTCAGGTCAAATCAGTAAAAAACGCACTCTAATTATGCACAAGTATTCTCAGTTTTTATTCTACCAAGCTGGTTACCGGCCTTGTCCCAGTTCTTAGGCTTTGAAAGAACTTGCTCGTTCCACTTGTGAATTTGAAAAGAGGAGAATTCAAGGAATCCTATTATATTTATAAGGAATTGTTGTTTTTATCAAGAATGCTCGATCTTAACACATTAGAAGCCCGCCGAAAAATATTTTTGGGTAAGCACTTTTTTAAGCTAATCTCCGGCATTAAACTGAATCCGCCCATGTTGATGGAGATTCTTATATGTACCCAACGCGGACATTCGTGGATCCCACGCACTTTTTTATGCTCCGAAAGCGAGAACCTCTTCCTATCAAAATGCGCCATTAAACAGAGCAATACAACTGCTAAACGAATCTGTATTAAACATCGACATCTTCAATGTCACCTACGGAGAATTCAGTAATTATCTTCTGACATACGTCACAAGATAGTGAAACTGCCCTCATACATTTTTTTTCTTTAAATTTTGTAATCTTCCCCATAATATTCTGGTGTATAACTGTTATATGGAGAACCTGATAAAATAAATAAATAAATTTATTAACAAAGTGTTAAGAAATAACACAAAAAAAAAAACAACAAACAGCAAATTAGAAACAAATAATGACAATATTCTTTATTAATAAATTACCGACTGGGAGAGAAAGAAATCTGTTGGATCAATCTATTACTGAATGTTTTTATGCAACAGAAGGCAATGATGGTTTTTTATAAGCACATTTATTTTTAAACGGATGATTTTTCCACAAAAATGCTACTTTTTGTAGATTTCGTCAATGATTTCTTTAGACCATAATGTTTAGATAGAATGCAGAATCTCAGTCGGTTCCTCTGCGTAGAGCCACTACAAAGATGAATAACAGAGACGAAGACCGGTTTACAATTCTTCGTATGAGATAATGAATTCAACTCCACCACACGTTAGTTGACTAAGAAGGAACATTTCTTATAAAATAAGAATAACAAATAATAATCATTAAATCGACTGTCACGAATTTAATGAATCAGGTTTGAGGACTGTCACGTGTTTGGCTGCAGGTGATGGCGATATTGACATTGTACTAACCGGTATCGAACAGCTCAACAGTTTATCTAAATCTAATGTGATTATTGTTGGCACGTATGCTGATCTTTTGGTATTACTTGTAAGTCTTGCTCCTGAAGACAATTCCTTTTTGTTTTCTTGTAAAGATGTAGGTGAGTTGGCCCCATCAAGGACTCTCTACAGTCTTTAGCAGAGAGAAATCTATAATGTAACATAAAGTTACGGGCTTTGATAGGACCTCATCTTTGTAAAAGTTAGGAAATTTAAAAGTTATTGATAAGATGATATACAGTCCCGAAGCCAAACCCGCAGCTGAGATATATCTTGATAAAAATGTAAGAAAGAAGAAGAACTTGTTGCAAAATGGTGAAAAATTCGTCACTAATTCGTTCGAACATGTATGGTATTGGTAGCTATGTATTTTAAACGAAGCTCGACACAGTCACAAGTTTTACGACAAAATCAGCTTTAAAATCTAAACAACGATTTCAATTTGGGAGGCGGGAATGGGTACCGCCGCCCCGGGAACCTTTACTGGATAACCAACACCTCTGCCATAGGTCATCCCAAGTGGTTCGCTACGTTTGGTGATTTAGCAGGGGTGCCCGGGTTCATGGGGTGAGGTTTGTTTCAGGTCTTGGAGGCGGATGACTAGGACACACTGAACCCCAGATTCCTACCCACCCTTTAAACCCTTTTCCTTCCCAGAACTCTCCCCTCCTTCCTTTCCTTAAAAATAAACCCTCCACACAGCATCCCCAAAGATGACAAAGGCCCTGAGGGAAATTATTTTCCTCAGGGCCTCCTGTGTGGAGCTTACGTAAAAAAAAAAAAACCACCGACTTCAGAATCGTTTCATCAATCTTTATTGAGAGTATAGTTAGTACAGTGTTGGTTAGGAAATAAACTAAACCCTATTAACTTGGGCTGGAGGAATGAATATGCAAATGGAAATGGTGGAAAGAAGAAATTATTTTAATCAGTGCCAATTAAGAAACCATTTGCTCGCGATGACCTCTCTTGTATCCTGTTCCTGCAAGTCTGGATGCAGAAATTACCTACTGCGGCTGTAGGAAATCCGGATTCAGCTAGTCTGCAGGTGCGATCACTGTACGAGCCGGTCAGAGCCGGTGCTCGTGTGACGAGAAACGGAAGGCTAAGGACTAGTTTATTATTTGAATATTTGCTTAATTTTTCTTAGATAAAATTTATAAATCTCAATATATAAAAATTAATTTTTCTTTGTTGGTCTCTTATGCGTTACTATTCATCCGATTGCGGTGAAACTTTGGTGATTTGCTGTGCGCATGCTCGTGAAGGTTTTTAATTATAACGGTGAGGTCTGGCGTTATGAAGTTAATTCCTTTACCATACACCCGGTTGCGGTAAAACTTTAGTGATTTGTTGTGCGTACGTTTCTACGTGCAAAGGGTTCTACGGATGGGTGGGGAAAAAGAGAGGGGCAGGAAAGTAGCAGCAGGGGATAGCGGGTGGTAAATTTGGAAAATTCATGCTTCTCACACGTACAGCCGAATGTGGCCTACTCACTCGTCGGAAAACATTCTGATTTATTCAAAAGCACTTTAAAAACAGAATTAAAACACAAAATTAATGAAAACGCTATCTTTGGGTGGTATTGCAACGCATGCCGGGTATTCGCTAGAGTGAAATATAATTTGGAAACCGTTTGGTTACTATAAGATTTTATAATATTAAGAAACTTTTTTGAAAGTTAACACTTTCATAAATATATTTATTTGTAATTTTTTCACAACTTAAATATATTATTAAGCAATTAATTACAGACTCCACTAAGTCGAGGGCTGGGCAAAATACATGCTTTGCTATAATAAAAATACAAATTATACAATACTTTTCCGCGCGTATTTAAAATGCGAAATACAAAATACTTTCAAATCGTGTATTTGAAATACAAAATACAGTATTTTAACCATTTTTTTTTTTAATTTCAAATACGAATTAGAAAATACAAAATACATTTGGTTTTGGTAGAACGTTTGGTTGCAATAAATTGTCGTAAGTGCCCTTATCTAAGGGTGCGTTTCTATAGAAGCAAAGCTGAGCAGAGTGAAACAGAGACGTGCAAAAATTGACCAATCATATTGCTCAGAAGACACATCTCAACTCCGCTTCACTTGTAAAGTTTTGTGGTTTTGACGGAATTTGATAATCCATTATCAATCAACTCACGTCTTCATGAATAAATTCCGTGAAACGATGAAAACGACAATTGACAAGATACTTGCTTTGACATACAGTCAAGTAAGTGTTGTCAACTCTAAATATAAACATTTTTTGCTCTGGATTCTAGCGTTTTTAGTCTATGTACTATCTATGTCGGTTTATTTTTCATTATCATTATTAAGATCGCTAAATGTATTTGAAAATGTATTTTGAAGCCTTAAGTATTTGAAATACAAATTACAAAATACTTCAGTATCAGATAATTGAAATATCGATTACAAAATACATTTTTAGGAAGTAATTGAAATATAAAAACCAAATACATATTTGTATTTCAATTACAAGTAATTCAAATACTGCCCAGCCCTGACTAGGTAGGGCTCGCCTGTTTCGGAGTTTATCATTTCACAATTTAATAAAAGTGACACACATTAACTGACAGGTCATTTAGTCAGTTAGTCTTCTTCTTTCGTATGGTAAATATCGGGGATAGTTGGTCAAAGCAAAGTTATTAAATTTAAAAATAACAATAATAAATGGAGGAAATTTGTAGAAATCATAAAAGATGAATTAACAACAAAGAATTGTTAGATAAAATAAAACGTTATTATTCATTGCGTTATTAGTTTATACCATTTTCTCCTCCGCTTTGGTCTCGTGGTCTAGGGGTAACACTCTTGACTCACAATCCGAAGGTCGCGGGCTCGAACCCGCCCTAGTGTTGTCCTGGTGTAAGATCACCATTCAGAATTGAAACTTTGCTTGAAATGGCTTTAGCCGTGTTTGGTGACCAGATCTGAATAGCCAGGCACTTTCCTTCTTTCGGTAAAAATATCGTCTCATTCTTCCCACTACTTTCTGCCTCACAACGTACCCCGAGTGTGGACGGTATAGTCTCACTGACTCCAGACGAGAGCAGTTGGGACCCTTGTGCGCTGTTTTTTTTCAATAAAAATTTTCAACAATATAGAAAATCAAGAAATTTTGACCCCTATCTTTAAAAAAAAAAAACATTATTTGATTATTATTTATTTTGACTTTTATGAGTAAAGCCTCATATTTTAATATTTATTTTAATGATGACAACATTAGCGAAACTCAATCGAAAATCTGGAAACAGAAAAATTAGAACAAGATATTGGCACCTCTGGGACTCGAACCCAGGACCTCTCTCTTTCCGGGCGAGTTTGCGAATTTGATATCGACACCTTGGCGCAGTGGACAGCGTTCTTGCCAGGAAAGATAGAGGTCCTGGGTTAGAGTCCCAGAGGTGCCAATATCTTTTTCTGATTTTTCTGTTCCCAGATTTTCGATTGAGTTCGCTCATAGTGTATTCATTTAATTAAATAACATAATGATTTATAAGTGATATGATAGCAAAGATTTGTAAGCGATTTCATGTAAAAAGCGAATCTTTCTTTGAAGGCAACAGGGGAATCTAATACAATGTTATAGTGAGTGCTTAAAATAAATGTGAAAGAAACCTTTTTAATCAGAAAATTTGTACAGTTTTCAATCAATTGAAGTGCCCGCTTTCGTTGAAATTCGATTGAATTTTATTGATATAATTTATTTATTAGAGAAGCGATATTTTAGAAATGCCATTTTATTGTGTGTGGTTTTGGTTTTGACAAAGAGTTTATTTATTTACGTTTCATTGTTTTACATTTTTTTACTTTAGGTGTTATGGTTAAAATTTAAATTAATACCTAAAAATATATGCTTTGATGAGGTTTAAAATTTATAAAATACACTTTTATAAAATAATATAGGTGTTGAAAGCAATATTGTTACATTAATATTTCTTTCAGAATGTGCCCCTGCTAAGATGTAGGAACTAATACATTGTAATGAAAACATGTAATGTGGTGAAACTAGCGTTGATGTAATATGTGTACACATCAGTACACATCTGCCCTGATGATGCTCAGTGCAACGCTGTCCAAAACATTGGCTAAAGAAGGAAGTAGCACAACAAGGCATAAACTTCAAAATAAATAGCCAAAATTGAATTGAAATGTTATATATTAATTTGAAAGGACTAAAATGAAGAAAAATATTAAATTTTTCTATAAGAAAAACTCTCTTTTTATAACTTTTGAAGGTTATTCCCATCAACGTAATATATCATTGAAGAAGAAGATAACACTTATAATCTATGTGAAAATATGAAAGAAAACAGTAATAAGTTATAAAAAGAGAGTTTTTCTTATAAAAAATTGAATATTCATTTAGACTTTCATAAAGTCAATAGTTCCATATGAATAAATTCGGATACATTTATCCGAGACGCTATTCAGGTTACAAACCAATTCTTAGAATGATTGTTTCCAATAAAAAGAGCAGTTGCCCATAATATGGAAAAAAGAACTAGTTGAAGATAAAATTGTTGATTCTAAATATTTGAATATTTGAAATATGAGATTGACAAATATGACGGTTTGACAGAAGGTTGCAATAGCGAAATTGGAAAACGCGCACGTCCCGGTTAGACGAGAGGTCTGGATTCGAGTCCCAGTTGCGACCATTGTCTTTTTCTATTTTTCTTTGTCTTGTTTTCTTTCATATTTTCATTTAGATTATAAGTGTAATCTTCTTCTTTAATGAAAAATATTTAAGTGTAAAATGGTTTCAATGTTTTTTTTAAGTTGTGAAATCTTTCAAATTTAAATTAAGTTCTGTATTGTCATCCAAATCAAATTTTTTTTTTTCGTAATCTGTATTCATTTTTAATGCTGCAAATGTGCTATTAATTTAGAAAATTAATATGTAATAGTAAGTAAAGCAGAATATTAAAATAAATAGGTATGTTAATTTAACACGTTTCACTAGTTTTATTTGCACTGCACTATTTTTTGGCAAATCTTGGATCAATATTAATAAGAAGTTATTTACGTGAAAAGTGATTGTTTTTGGAATCTCCTCCATTGAGATAATATTGTTATTGATTATTATTTTTTTACAGACACTTGCTTATTTTGTATATTTACAGCCCCCTTTATAATCTTCCAGTGTTGCGTCGTATTTCCATTGACGTTATCCAGCTTCCTACTGTTATTTGCTTGCTTTGTTATTTTATAATGCTTGTTGACCAGTTTCTATATCTTTTGTAATAATTCAGCAGTTGAATATTATTTAACTCTCCTCCACATTTGTAGTGCAATTTGTCTCGGGCTCTGAGGCATTTAAAAATTCCATCATTTATCCAAGCTAATTAATATTTCTTGTTATGTTTTTCTTTAGTGCAAAGCTCATAAATCTTAGCAATATTAGTAGTGAAGGCAACTCCCTTAGGTTCAAATTTACATTTTACTAGTAAATAAATTGAAATAGTATAAGAAGCTCTGGCAGGTAAAATTCTGACCGACTTTAAACCACAAAAAGTCAAAAGAAAGAGGAATTTTTCAGATTTCATATCACTCACATCCAAAGTATTAATATTTGTACAGATGTAGAGTCAAGCAGTGCACTTAGTGATTCAAGGTAATTATCTACACGAGCCTGGGACGGAAATCTATAAACAGCTATTACAAATAAGGTACTTGATATCTGCATTCTTAAGTAGTTTATGTCAGGGAAAACAACTTTTTCAATGCAACTGCGCCATCGTTTTGTACATAAGAGTTATTATTTGTATTGTAAACAAACTGTGTATCCGGAGATGTTAGGTATTAGGTAAGAAATTTAATTACAACTTGATTTATACGCAATATCTTCATGGGCATAAACTTTTCTTTAATGTTAAAAAAACGTGTAATTACGACGCATACGCGTTCCAAAAACCCGATTAAATTTTATTGTAACTAAATGATGAAAAAATATTTTCATCAGTAAAATCCATATGGGATCTCGGGGTTACATTTGATCCCAAACTTACTTTTTCAGATCATATAGTGGAGTTGACATCATCGTGTTACAAACTTCTTGGATTTGTGATAAAGAATTAAAGAATTTTCCAAGCCCGAAACAATGACATTGATGTTCAACTGCATTATACGATCAACTTAAGAATACGTTTCTGCTGTTTGGGCCCCTTACCAGCAAACATACACAGATTCATTGAAACAAATTAAAAACAAAATTCTAAGTTATCTTTGTTTGAGAATGCATGGTGAATACCGCAGCAATTTATGCATCACGTGGATTTGCTCTCTGAAACGCGCTACGAAAGTCTCCAGTATGGAATGGGACAGCTTTTAAAATTATTGTAAACTATTACATTGGCAGCCCATACCTCTTGGAATGCTATAAACTATTCGTACTGAACAAATATCGCCAGGGTCGACACCACGATTTGCTCTGTAATCACCACGGCAAAACAGACGTTCTGGCTCAGCACATATGACAAGAGGTATGGTGATGCTTAATGATATTTTTAACACTGGCCTTGAAGGTTTCTAGAGTCATTTTAGCCTCTTTAAAAAATATACGTATATATTACTTCTTTTGAATTATTTTCAGATAGTTATTGATGTGTAGATGTTTGGCGACCAGGGTAGCTATTCCCGAGCAACGATGCCCGATTATAATAGGAATAGTCTGTAATCCGTATTCGATAAGCTCTAGGCCGTAGAAGTTGGAAGATTGGAAACCTGTGTATCCGTTTATAATAGATGGCAATAATCTTTTTTTTTCCATAGCCAAAAAGATGGTTCAACTTTATCTTTTACGGTTACGGATTACAGAAAGCTTAGATATATGTAGAGATTTATGTATTTTCGATCAATACTCTATGGTATCTACCATTAAGTTTAGTTGAATTATAATTTTGTGAACAAATATTTAAACGGAGTTAATAGATATTTTACCAAATTTTATTTATATTGAAGACGAAATTTAGCTGAAGTCGAAAGAGATCTAATATATAGTAATAATTATCTTCTATAATCTAATGTAATCTCCCGGTTGACAGTTGACATAGACAAGTGTCAGCGGCATAGTCACTTCTGTGGGCATTTTCTATTCTATTACTATTCCAATTATAAACGACAATCTTTTCAATATTCAAAGTATCTACAACAGACAATATATATAAAAAATATGCAATTCTACAGACTTTTAAAGAAATACAGCTAAAAAAATTACAATTCAATATATCAGCAAGATTTCAAAACAATATCAAAATCCCTAAATTTAATACCAAGCACATCCAAAATACCTATCTGTATCTAGGTATAAATTATTTCAACAACCTCCCTTTAGAACTAAAAATTATCGAAAATATACATAAATTCCAAATTAATTTGAAAAATCACCTGAAACAACTGTAAGAGTCCATTTCTACCGCTAATATTTCATTTAAATCTTGAAATTTATTTATTGTTATATCCCGAGTTTTCTTACATATCTTTTGTTATTAGATGCAATATTATTATTTTCTACTAAATTTTACATATACTTGAGCTTGAATTCCCTCACCAAACACAAGAGCCTTGTCTCTTTATGATGAGGAAATGCTATTGTTATGTTCATTTTACAACTCTGTTTAACATGTAAAAAAAATGTATACTTATTGTAAAATAATACAAATATTAAATAAAAAAAAAAAAAAAAAAAAAAAAAAAACTAAAATATTACGGATTACGGATTACGGCACCGGCCTATTCTTATAGCTTATTCCTATTATAGACGGGCCTTTACTCGCTATGCGCCAGCTACGACTGGTCTACTCCACTCGTCGTTGTGTCGAATGACTTTTGGCGTTTTGCGTCTGGGAAAGTTCCGTCGACCAGGCTCAAAAATAACCAACGTCGATCAATATAGGTACTTTCGACGGCGATTGCGAGCGACGATGGCTTGGAGAATAGCTACCCACATCTGAATAGCCCCACCTGTCATGTTCTAGGTTTCTTTCCCTCCTCACCACTCTAAGCCTCGCAACATACCCCAATTGCGGATGCCCTTGTCTCACTGGCTCCAGATGGTTGGAAGCAGATGGGACTCTTATGGGGTACTCAAATACAAAATATTGTTAACATTTTAGTTAACATTGAGAATCTCATTTTATGGATTTTCACAACAACAAAAACACATAGTGCGTGTTGTTGTGATTCATTATTGAACAAACCCAGGACCTTCGGCTTACCGGGCCACAGTTCTTCCAACTGAGTTAAGGTGTCTCTATCCGATTTGGTAATTTTTAACTGTACCATACTTCGCTAAGAACTATCAACATAATCTTCATTTTCTTAATGCATATTTTATTGGAGGCTGTCTTTATCTATGATTGCAAGATTCAAATCTGAACAACGCTATCTAGAAAAGCTATGAAAATAAGGGCCTCTTAACTCCAAGAATAACAAATAAGTATGGAAGCCGAACGCTTAAATACTTAATACCAGAGATTTTCAATAAATTTTATACATTTTTTAAGTCTCAGATTAATGAGAGACCCTGCCCCAATAACACCAAGCTGGTAATAACACTAGTTGGCTGATAATTGACGAATCAATGTATCTCTGAACATCTCAACGTACCTGCCTTAGCAATTTGTATTTAGGTAGGTACATTGAGATACATTATTTTATATATAATATTTTATTTACAAATATTAATAATTTAAAAAATGTATTTTATGAAAAACAAATACCTTTGTATAACACCACTATTTTATTAACAATATCAACATGTTTCGAAAACTATGTTTTCTTCGTCAGGATAATAAGTCAATAATAAATAACAAAAGACAAACAAGTATAGACTAATTAGAACATAGACAAAATATTAGAAAGGAGAGGTGATTAATTACCTAAAATATATCATAAAAAACAATCATATAAAATAAAATATATAAATTATTTTAGAATGGGTAAAAAATTACATTAACAAAATAAAAGGAAAACAAGAAGTCTAAATAACAAAATAAATTATTATAAGTATAAGTATTAATACGAAAATAAATTTAAAAGATGGCTATTTTTAAAAAACGTTTGGTTATTTATAATATTTAATTTACTATTAACACTTTTCCTAATTTCTAAAATTTCTAAATTATCTAATTGTATACCCGTTGTGTTAGTGTGTAAAATTTTTAAACCTTTATTAATATCAAAAGAATGACCTGTTTCCAAAATGTGGTTTGCAAATTCTGAATAATTATTATTATTTAAACATCTTAGATGTTCCTTAACTCTAATGTTAAAATTTCTAGAAGTCTTCCCAATATAAAAAAAAGTTACAATCATTACAAATTAATTTATAAACCCCAGATTTGTTCAAAAACACACCTTTGAATAAAATTAATGATGACACCCCAAAGTAAATATGCCTATTTTGAAGAAATAAAAAATATATATTTATATTATTTAGTAGAACCCACAGACAAGCCGTCGTGTGACAGCTTTGTGGGACTAATACTTATGTTAAAAAATAATAATAATAAATAATAAAAAATATGGTGTCTGTATAATTTTTTTTGCATTTTATTTTTATCATGCGACATCTTTTGACTTTTCTGTAAAGGAAAAATATTTATTTTTTATTTTTATTCTCATTTTTCTGTTTCTAGATTTTTGCTTGAGTTTCGCTAATATTGTCTATTATTACATTAGGTTAAATTGTTATTGTAATTATTACATTAGGTTAAACATAAAAATAAATATTACGTATAACTTTTTTTGAAGCTTGGTTGCGCGGCGATCAGATGACAAGAAAACTATGGTAGATTATAGTGTCCTCTTCACAGGGGATCAATCTAAAACAAAGTGCAAACAAAATTATTGCTTGAATAGACAATGTGGGGGGGCTCTATATTAAAGCCTCTCAGAAGCTGAGCGTGCCGTACAGGGTCCGCAGGTTCTGCAGATAATGCACAACTGTTGACCCTGAATAAATCGCGAGTGCGCCTCACGATTGAATTTGCCAGCCACCTCTGATCTTGAATCCCAAATTACATGAAAAAAATGCTAAACTTTATGCAGAAATGGGCGGTCTGTTTGATAGATTATCCTGAAAAAAGGTATTGCAATCTTTAGAGCACGCGTGTAGAATGAGAGTGCTGTTATTGTTATACCAGTGTTTCAATGAAAGATGCTCAGAGGAATTAGCGTCACTGATACTTCGGCACGGTGCACCGTTGCAACGGGAAGTTTCTCCATGTTTTGTTTTATTTAATTCTGTTCATTTGTTATTAGGGGCAAAATCACAAGATGAAAGGGGAGCGCGGGAGAGGAGAAGAATGCTGGAGGGGGAAGGAAATTCGGGAGGGATGGAAGGTGGAAGGGGAACGCGGAAGGAGTTGGGGACGCGGGTAGGGCACAGGGACGGGAACGGGGATGAATGGGAAAGCACACACAGAGGAGGGGTAATGGAGGGGGGGGGGGGGAAAGGAAGTTGCAGAGGAGCGATTGCAAAGGAGACGTAGTAGTGGCAGGGGATAGCAGGAGGTAAATTTTGAAATTCCGAGCTTCTCACAACGGTACGTGAACTGCTCACGCGGCGGAAAACCTGATTTATTTGTGTATGCACAGACGGAAAAAAAAATTGTATATCCAAAGCACTTCATTGTTGATTTAAAACGTAAAAACTATTTTTTGAGTAGAATTGTTTATGTCACCCCTCCCCCTCTGTCCTTTCCCATTCCCCTCCCTCCTTTCCCCCTCTCACCTTCCCTCCATGCCGCTAAATTATATAAAAAACATACATTTTTCAAACATCTCGCAGCCACTTATGTAAAAATTTTATACAAATTTCATAACACCAGACAGAACTCACAATTATAATGCATAACTAGGAATTGAATAATGCATAATTTAGCAGTTTCCATGATAATTTGTTCTGGAAAATTCCAATCTCGCTGACTCGTTTCAACTATGGTAAACCTTCTAAACCTGTTTTGTCGGTTGTCAGCAGTCATGTTATGAAAATTGTTTTACTAAAGAGATAATAAACTTTTAGGTAGATTTTAAAGCAAACTGATAATGCGTACGCCGAGAGAGAGAGACAACGGATTTATTGAACGCCGGGATTTGAACCCGCAACCTTCGAGTCGCTAATCGAGGGCCCTACCCCTCAACCACGGACGCCGTCATATTTATTTTTTGTAATTTTAGAAGAATAATCACTTTGACCCTTCAATATAAAAAAAGCAATTTACGACGTACATTCTTTTCGAATGCTCTACGATGACGTAAATATGAGCTCTGCCTGGGAACACTCTATTTGTAGTTCGAGTATTACTAAATGTTTACTTTTGAAATTCACTAGGGCGTAACTGATATAATACCGGTATACGATGGACGCCCGAAGTCTAAAACATGTCTCCACTATGAAGGATATTGGAATCATGTTTGATAGTAGGCTGACATTTCAAACTCATATTCAGATGGCTTGTAAAACTTTATTGAGAATGCTGGGCTTTGTTCTGCAAACTGCAGGGAATTTTAGAGACACTCGGGTTCTCAAAATTTTATTCAATTCCTTAGTAAGGACCTGAAATTGGGTCAGTAATTTAAAATCCACATCAAGTAAAATATTTCCACGTATTGGAGAGAGTTCAGAAGAAATTTCTAAGATTTCTATACATCAGGAAGTATGGCTAGTATCCGTGGCGCTATCCTACCGACTTTATTTCGGGTATGCTGGAATTAACCATCTACGGGTCAGAAGGGATGTACACATTGCTACGCATTTCTTCAGATTGATCCGCGGATGGTTTGAAAACTCAGCTATCATGGAGAGCATTCATTTTTATGTTCCCGATAGGTATCCTCGCCACCGACAGCATAGACTGATCTATCTTCCGGCCTGCAGAACTAACTTGCCAATGGTCGAGAGAGCAATATTGCTGTTAAACAGGATTAATTTGGATATCGAGATATTTAGCGTAAGTGAAGCTGCCTTTAAAAAGCAAGTTCTTTTAATGCTTGTATAGTTTGAATGTATTTGAAATAATAAATTGAATTGAATTGCATTGAATAACAAACAATTCTGTTTTCCTCGAGTAATATATTATCCTGTGTTGATGACCTTCGATCTCGTGGTGGCGGTGCATTGTGCAATGTGCATTCAGGGGTCGAACCATTTAGTTAACATGATTTGAACAATATATCTAGCTACCTATTCTCAACAAAGGCGAAAGCATATTGATAAATGTTTCCATCGACTTTTCCAGAAATAAGAATAATAATATGTTTGTATCGAACGAGTCCGCAAAAGCAAATGAGATAACTAAAAAAGACAATATTGGAATTTACGCTCCCACACAGTACCGTACCGCCAGCACCCACAATTACACAGTACCATGCCGCCAGCACCATTTCACCTCACACCACAACCCCCAAGCAATTAGAGAGCTGCTATTGGCTAACGAGACGAGGGGCGTTTCACGCATCCTCCAAAACGATGTCTAATTGCTATTTTATTCTTCAAAATTAATTTAGCAATTAAAATGCAAACACAATTGATAATGAACACACGCAGCATGAAAATCAAACTCAAAAACACATCTCACACCTCTACAAGAGACTACAGACAGCAATGAACCCTGCCACCAGAATAGCTGCCTATTTACGTCACCCCTACCATACAACCACGGGAGCTGTGATTGGCTCATGATGAACAAAGGAAAATCTAAATTGGGAATATTTACGTCAATGAATTCATGTTCTCAAAAATTTGGATCTAAATTCTGAGAAATTGGTGATAATTACGAGCTAAAAATAAATATCCTCGCAGAAAAATGGACACAAGCAAGTACAATCACTTGAAAACTGACGCCTACCATTGATTCTTGCACTTTAATAAAAATGTTTAATCCTTGAAATTCTACTTTGTACCACAAATGTAACATTGTATCTTTTTTTGTAAAAACAATAAAAATCATGTGAAATTTTGGTTTCGGGGATCGGGACTCTCTTGGTACTGGCTATAATATACAAATTTTACAAATCTTCTCAAAAGTCGTAGCAAACAGGGAAAAGGGGTAAAAGGACCAACCTACACAAAGAATATGAAGTGCTATACCCCCAAAATCCAACCCAGTTTTGCCCTATAAATACAGACCACACATCGGTCACAAATCAGTTAAAAATTACCAGCCAAGAAGAAACAATCTCGAAGAAACCAAAGTCTCCAAGTTCAAACTCTTTTCAAGTGTTTTATTTAAAAGTAATAACTTCAGTTCTACCTTCTTCCCAGTATCCCAGTAATCCCAAAGTCTCCAAAGTCTTCAAGCCTTTACAAGTGTTTAATCAGTTATAATAGATTCAGTTTTGCCAATTTTACTTAGAATCATTCAAAAGTATTAAATTCGTGAAAGGCCATTGGCGTACGCCAAAAATCCCTTGGCGCATAAAGATTCCATTGGCGTGCCATTTGTGTCCAGCTCCCTATTTTTATACAATATATGTACAAACGTCCCGTACATTTGGTCCTTCGAGCCGGATCTGCAAATAACACGCCTTCAGTCTTACCCAGTGGAAATGCCGTCTCTTCGCAGTGGCCGTAAGACCCCAACATCATCCGAGACGTCAATGTCTAAACCTGACGCCCCAGGGACAAGCCGAAACATGTCCGTGCCACCCCGTCGGACCCCGGGCCCACACACCATAGAGACGCCATCCAGTGGACCCCGTCAGATCCACGATCTACCTGTTGCGAGCCCAGCCAGGAACTCTGACCTCATCACTCTTGGCCAACTTGCTTCGGAACATGTCGCCATGAGCCCCTACGAATCCAATACTAATAGCAGCGAGGCATCTTCAGAATCAACTGAAGACTCCCTGCGAATGCTGCGCCGGGAGATGCGCAGTCAAGACAGACAACACGCCAAGCAAACAGCCGATCTCCTCGCAGCCCTGAACGCTGCGACACGCCAAGCATCCAATCAGCCGGCTCAGGAGCCTGCACCAACCAACTCGAAGGGTCAGGCTGCAACTCAAGAGCACGCACCAACCGGCCCGTCTACGAACGAGTTTGCAACGAGATATGCAAACACTCAAGTGCACGCACCAACCGGCCCGTCTACGAACGAGTTTGTAGTCAAGTACACAAGCCAGCCGGAGAGTTTGCAACGAGATATGCAACAGCTCAAGTGCACGTGCCAGCCGGTCAGCCAACTAATGAATTTGCTGTAACCAATCCAACCGAATATAGCCATCTTGGACCCGAGCGCCCACTCTATAATACAATGGGGTACCAGCAACAACCAGCCTCCTCCAGCCAGGATTTACCATTATTTACACCGCCGCATACGGCTGACGAGACGACACGGCACACTCGAGAATGGTTGCAGCATGGTAACGACCCACTGGCCCAGATTGCCTCTGTAATGGCAGAAGCGCTCCGCACTTCCCGAACCCAAGATAGTCCTCGTACATTAGAAGATGACTCGAGAATGGCAGCCCTCATCGCCAGGCAATCCGCAGCAAAAGATTTGCCCACCTTCGCTGGAGACCCACTCGAGTGGCCCACCTGGAAGGCACAGTACACTCAATCCACCGCCACCTGCCAGATGACTCCAAGCGAAAATCTCATCCGGCTGCAACGGGCCCTCAAAAGCAAGGCACGAGATACTGTGGGTCCCCTACTAATCCTGCGCAAGTCCCAGAGATCATCAGCGTCCTCGAGCAGCAATACGGCAGCACTAACTCCATAGCAAAATTTATGCTAGACAAGGTTAAAAAACTACCTTACCTCACGACCGAGGTGTCACTCGAGGAGCTTGCAGATTTCTCCGTGACGGTACAAAACCTAGTGGCATCCCTCCGGATTCTAAAAACCGAAGGCTATCTCACCAATCCTGCGCTACTGAACGACGTCACTGACAAAATGCCAAGTTCTCTGCGGCTGGCATGGCTAATCGAGATTCGCAAACAAAATGCTCCGGCCACCATAACCCAGCTCGCTGCCTTTCTGACCGCATACGATCTCGACCACGCCGTGAACAAATACATGCCGGGTACCAAGAGGAAAAAGGGAGTGATCGCATGCAACTCCTACCGAGCTACGAGCAAATACATGCCGGACATCAGGAGGAAATCAAGGATGGCCCAAAAGAAAAGATCGCCCCGATAAAACGCAAAAAGAACGAATCACATACCTACCCTGGACCAAGCCAAAAAAGAAAATCAGCCAATGAAAGCTGCGCCCAATGCGGCGGCAATCATAGAACCCGCGAATGCAAAGAATTTGCAGCCAAAGATGTTGAACTCCGATGGGAAACTGTGCGCGTGGGAAAATTATGCCGCAAGTGCTTAGAAAAACACCACACGCGAAGCTGCAAAATGAACCAATGGTGCAAAATAGAGGATTGCGGAGCCCAACACCACCCCCTGCTACACAATCCCGAGTTCGTACGAAAAAGCACTGTGGAAAATGTCAATTTATGACGCCAGAACTCCGGACAGAGAGTACTGTTGAAAATTGCACCAGTCATATTAAGTGCTCCAAACAAAAAAGAAGTGTCAGTGTTCGCTCTTCTGGACGAAGGATCCACAATAACACTTGTCGACACTGACACCGCAACACAAGTCGGAGCAGAGGGACCAGTTCACGGACTGCGAATCCACGGCGCCAAAGGAATGTGCACCTCCGACAATCTCTCGCAACGAGTAAAACTAAGATTAAGAGGTGCAGGCAACAGTAATACATTCCACATCTCTGCCAGCACAATAAGCAACCTCAACCTGCCAGAACAACAGATCCAAGGAAGGTCTGTCGTTCCGAAGCTGCTAATAGGCCAAGACAACGCTCACCTGATTGTGTCAAGAGAAGTGCGCGAATGCAATGTTACTACGCGAATAGTATCACGCACCGCACTAGGATGGATCGCTCATGGGGGAATCAACCCCGGAGATGAAAACACGACCACCACTTTGGCACTACAACCAGAAACGGCCGCAGACATGCAGTTGAGGGAACTGGTAAAAACAAACTTCGCCATTGACTCCCTTGGAGTAACATCAGCTACCAGAGTCATTGCAAGCGAACAACAAGCAATCGCACTTATGAATGCAACTACCCGTCCTCTTCCTATAGGAAGATGGGAAACGGGTCTACTATGGCGCAATCCAGAAACAACGCTACCTGGCAATCGGCAGTGTGCACTAAAACGGCTTCTGGGCCTGGAGAAAAAACTAGCAAAAGACACAAATCTAGCAGTGGCCTACAATGACAAAATAAGTCAACTTATCACCAAAGGATATGCCAAGAAGCTATCAGACCCTGAAGCATCCATCACCACACCTCGCAAATGGTACCTGCCCCACTTCGCAGTAATCAACCCAAACAAGCCAGGAAAAATCAGGGTGGTGTTCGATGCCGCAAGCCGATGCCGAGGAATCTCCCTCAACGACCAGCTGCTTACAGGGCCTGACCTGCTGTCCTCGCTCCTGGGGAATATATTACGCTTCCGGGAAGGAAATATCGCCATCGCTGCAGACATCAAAGAAATGTTCCTGCAAATAAGGATAAGGCAAGAAGACCAACCATCCCAGCTGTTCCTATGGAGGACATCGCCCCATCACGATCCAGACACCTATCAAATGTCTTCAATGATGTTTGGAGCCATCTGTTCTCCAAGCAGTGCCCAATTCGTTCGAAATAAAGTGGCCGATACATACGAGCACGAGTACCCTGCCGCCGCAAAAGCCGTACGCACCAAGTTTTACATGGATGACTACCTAGATGCAACAGACACGCCAGATGAAGCTGCTGCGCTCGGCAACTGTTGTCCATAGTAATGAAGATTTTCGACCCAGTCGGCTTCGTTGCCTGCCTTACCATCAAATCTAAGATGCTACTACAAGCAGTGTGACGCTCAAGCGTCGGCTGGGACGAACCTATTACCCCTGAACACGCCCAGAGATGGACAGACTGGCTGAGTCTGCTGCACATGAACAGCATCTCAATCCCGAGACGTTGCCTCTACAACAAACAAAACAACGTAACTCTGCATCTCTTCTGCGATGCATCGGAACAAGCTTGCTGTGCCGTGGCCTACTTCACCGAAGAAATGGATGGAGCCTTAATTCCTTGCAAGTAAATGTAAAGTGGCGCCATTGAAGCCTCTCTCCATTCCACGCCTCGAGCTTCAAGCCGCCCTCATAGCAGCGAGACTGGCCCCGACGATCCAGAAAGAAAACAAGGCTCTGATATCCCGCACCTGCTTCTGGACAGACTCCACAACTGTACTATGCTGATTGCGAACCGACCCACGTGCCTACTCAACCTTTGTGGCAAACCGATTGGGTGAAATCGACGAATTAACCAACATACCCGGCTGGAAATGGGTACCCACCAAACTCAATCCCGCTGACATCGGAACACGAGACTTAGAGGTGCCCGACCTAACACGAGGTCAGCGAGCCCTGTCCCAGCAGTGGAACTGCCAGAACTGTGGTGATCCTCTGCAGTGCAGCCAAGGCGAGCCAGCCCTGCTCCAGCAGTGCCCCAACTCAAGCACTGGCACCAGCTGGACCGCATCCCAACTTGTTTGCGACGAGATACGCAACCCAAGTGCCGGCACCAGCTGGGCCACCTCCCAACTTTTTTGCGACGAGATACGCAACTCAAGTGCTGGCACCAGCTGGGCCGCCTCCCAACGAGTTGCGACGAGATACGCAACTCAACCACTGGCACCAGCTGGCCCGGGTCCAAACTTGTTTGCGACGAGATACGCAACTCAAGTGCCGGCACCAGCTGGGCCGCCTCCCAACGAGTTGCGACGAGATACGCAACTCAACTACTGACACCAGCTGGCCCGCATACCAACTTGTTTGCGACAAGATACGCAACTCAAGTACCGGCACCAGCTGGGCCACCTCCCAACTTTTTTGCGACGAGATACGCAACTCAAGTGCTGGCACCAGCTGGGCCGCCTCCCAACGAGTTGCGACGAGATACGCAACTCAACCACTGGCACCAGCTGGCCCGGGTCCAAACTTGTTTGCGACGAGATACGCAACTCAAGTGCCGGCACCAGCTGGGCCGCCTCCCAACGAGTTGCGACGAGATACGCAACTCAACCACTGGCACCAGCTGGCCCGGGTCCAAACTTGTTTGCGACGAGATACGCAACTCAAGTGCCGGCACCAGCTGGGCCGCCTCCCAACGAGTTGCGACGAGATACGCAACTCAACTACTGACACCAGCTGGCCCGCATACCAACTTGTTTGCGACAAGATACGCAACTCAAGTACCGGTGCCAGCTGACTCACCTTCGAACGAGTTGCGACGAGATACGCGACTCGACCGAAGGCAAGCAAGCCTAGACAGTTGACCCGCCGGACTGTTGATCCGCCGGTTGATCCCTCGGACAGTTGATCCGCCAGACTGTCGACCCGCCGACAGCTGATCCACTGGTTGATCCCTCGGACAGTTTTCACCGGACAGTTGACCCGCCGGACTGTTGATCCGCCGGTTGATCCCTCGAACAGTTGATCTGCCAGACTGTCGACCCGCCGACAGTTGATCCGCCGGTTGATCCCTCGGACAGTTTTCACCGGACAGTTGACCCGCCGGACTGTTGATCCGCCGGTTGATCCCTCTGACAGTTGATCCGCCAGACGGTTGACGATACTTTGTGGGATATTATTGATAAACGCATTCCAAAAAATAAAACACAAATAAGAAATCACTATCCCAAATGGTTCAGTCAGTCTCTTATTAAGCTCATCAAAGAGAAAAATAAGGTAAAACTGCGGGCTAATAAATATAAAAACCCATTAGACTATGCCGAGTTTGTTATTTTAAGAAAAAAATCTAAAAAAATGTAAAAATAATGCTATTTATCATACATTAACCCTGTAGAACAAGGCATAAAGGAAAACGTTCAATCTTTTGTGAAAAATTATCAACCAATCAGCATTTTATCATGTTTTGCAAAAGTCTTCGAATCTATAATTTATATCTCTGTATTTTCACACTTTAACACTAGAAAGACCGGGTACTGTTCCATACCTATACAGACCACGACCGTCAATTTGACGGCTGATCACTTTTTTTCAAATTGACAGGCGGATATGGGTTGATAATTGATCGCCGCACCGGGAATCATTTATTGGATAACCAACACCTCTGCCACAGGACACTCCAAGTGGTTCGCTACGTTTGATGACTTAGCAGGGGTGTCCGGGTTCATTAGGGTAGGTTTGTATGGCCTAGGTGGCGAATACGTTTGCCCACCCACTGCGTAGCGGACCGGGTCGGGAGACGCTTGTTGAGGGAAACCTAACCTGGACCTCTCCAGTAGGATCTCTCTCGACCCGTCACCTCGTCCTGTGCTTAAGGGGGTATTCTAGTCTAGAAAAAAAAAATTCTTCATATTTCCAAAGTTTAAATATTCAAAAATATCTCCTTAAAAGGATTTTTCGGAATTCGCATTATTTTGAAAGTTATAACCATTTTAATATCGCAGTTTAGACGAAATCTAACCAAAATTTAGGAAGAACAAAATCTTAAACCCATTTTTCTCCAAAACAAACCACTTTTTACAAGGAGGTTAACACGATATCTGAAGTTCTACTAAACCAATTAACTTGAAAATTGGTGTGAGCCTTCTCTATTCATTCCTTTATGGCGGGAACTAGAATTATAACAAAACTTAAATTTTTACTATTTTAAAAAAAAGTGAAAAGTCAAAAAAGCTGGTACGAAAACGTCTTTTTTATTTCAGACAGCCGCCATTTTGCGAAAAAATTTATTTTTTACTTTTCCTTAGTTCGGGCTAAAGCCGCATTTGTTTTTTTTTAAGATTACTGGGAGGGCTGCAATCGTGTCAACCAGGGCGCGCCATTTTTTTGAGACCCCCCACTTCAACACCTGTAACTTTCTGAATTTTTACTTTTTTTAGTTTGAAACTTTTTTAACGGATTCTTTAATGTTTAATAAACATTTCACAAAATAGAAGTTGGTAAAAATATTATTGTTTGTTTTGTTACACCTGAAAAAACACCTACAATTCATGCCTCTAGACTAGAATACCCCTTAACAGCTCAACTGTGGTATGATTTACCAGCCTCTGTGTTTCCCCCGTCCTACAACACAGATATCTTCAACTCATTTGTTTTCTCAAAAAGATCTCTCACACAGCAACTTCAAAGAACGTATGAGCCAGAGCCACCTGCATGAAGTAAAGTGACTCTCAACTCTCGGGTTGCGCACCACTGCTCCGTCTTTCCAGTATTTAAGCGCTGTCGGATCCTTGGATTGGTTATTCAGTAAAATCAAGTTACCGAAGTGTGCCAAATCAGCAAGTTGCTAAAATGTGTTTTAAACTATTATTTTTAGTTTGTGCGGTGATATGTTGCGCGGCCGATCAGTTTGTAGACCGTAAGTACCTACATTACTTATTATCAAATTTCTCCTTTATTCGATTCATTATATGGCTACTGTCAGAAGGTACTATAATATATTGTGGATTAATAAGAAAAATCTATTTGAAGCAGAATACTCTTTTTGTGAGGTTGAAACTCAGAGTTTGGGTGAAATATGTTGTAAAAACTGCATTCAGAATTAAAGTCCTTTAAAGGATTATATGGGTGACGAGGGTTAAAAAAGACCATATTTTCTCTATTTTTCTTTTATTTTAATAAAAATATTATATTGTTTAAAATTTTGAGCATACAAAAGTAGAATTTTTTACAAGTTTCCTTGCAGGATAACTCACGATGGCTTCACCTGAAATTAAGTTAATATATTAGTTTAGCTAGTGCTTGAAAGAAGTCTTTTTGTCAGAGTTGTGCAAAACAGTACAATTTTTTACAAGTTTCCTTGCAGGATAACTCACGATGGCTTCACCTGAAATTAAGTTAATATATTAGTTTAGCTAGTGCTTGAAAGAAGTCTTTTTGGCAGAGTTGTGCAAAACAGTACAATTTTCAGTGCGTCATTACAGCCTTGTAAAATTTCAAGCTTCAATATTTTTTGAAATATTTCATTCAAGCACGAGCACTAAACTACCATCGAAAAAAGAAAGTTTTTCTATTTCAAATGAAGCTGTCCTTAGTTATTCTGTCCTCCGCTCCGAATTTTTCCAAATTTTTCGGTGAAGATTTAAAATTTTTTTGTTTAAATGTTGCAATTTTATATGCTTACAATATAAAATAATATTATTTATTTATTACAAATGTAAAAAATTCAGAAAAAATGTCTTTTCTTACCTTCGCCACCCGTGTTACCTCTTGATAAACTGTATTCCAAATTCTATAAGTAAAATTAATAAATTCAATTCTTAATTCTAATAAATTTATCCCTTAGTAAAATATACTTTAATTACTATTTATTCTTAAATAATAATTCAAATTTCAATTAAAAAAGCTGAAATTCAAATTAAGTAAAACGGTTACTTTGTTTATAACCGCCAAATTTATTTATTTTATTACAACCTACCGGTTTTGCTTAACACGAGCTTCAACGATGAGAACTTTTCAAAATTTTTATACATTTTTCCGACCAATTTTCGATTTTTTTTTCAATTTCCTAATTCCACAATAGAATTTTTTTCCCGGAATTATAAATTTTCCAACATAAAAAAATTACAAAAATTCACAAAAAAACTAAAAAAATTGGTTCTTTTTATTTAAAAAAAATCTCCGCTCATTTTCCAACAAATTTCCGAGCTGAAGTCTTCCGTTTTCAAAATTTTCCTGGATTTTTTTTAACAGAAAAATAATAAATTTCAAAATGGAAAATTTCCAAACATCTCATAAAATAAAAAAGGTATTTATAATAAATATCCTTAAAAAAATTCGTGGCAAATACCCGGCTTTTCCCAGAACAAAAATTTTCTTGATAAAATTATTTTATATTTCATCAAATTTCCAAACTTCAAATAACAAAATCAAAAACATAAATGTCTGACCAAACAAAATGTTTTAAAAATATACAAATTGAAGAAAAAAAATAATTGTACCCAACTTGACGATTCCACTGGAACACCCGATATTATTTTTCCAAAGATCCGGCTCTTATAAAAATCAAAATTTTGCTGTGAGCTTTACCAAATTGGGTGAAGTCCATGGCAAATCCGCTTGCAGTGCCCAGCAGAAAAAGCGGGGTTTTTTATCTGCTAGCTATATGTAATAAACATAAATAGTAGCCATAAAAAAGAGTAAAATTAAATTGATAACAACTGATTTTTAATTAAAATCATGAACACGCAAGAAGCGAAGGTGACATTAGTGCCTTGCGTTGCTTTGGTACAACTAGGAAAGGTTGATAGGAAATAGAACAAATTGTAATGGGAGCTGGGAGCAGCACAATTCTTATTATTTTGTGACTCTGTTGATTGGCGCCGTAAGCACAACTCCTCTAGGGCCGTGAGAATTCCGATGAGTGTTTTAATTCTTAGACCCTTATTATATTAGTTACTTCCTCACCTAAAATCACATTTATCAAAATTAACTTGCCAAGATGAATATTACAAATTATGTTTCAACGGAATAATTATAATCTCTTGGAAAAATATATTACCCATAGCTAATATATACGGTACTATTTGCTTGTCTGTACTCTATTGCTATTCTAATAGATGCCTCTTACTATTTTCCTTGTATGCATAAGTTGCAATGTAGAAAAGGTCACGTAGTAGTTAACCTTCAGGCGTTGAATCAACTGAGCACTTAAACTAGTACTATATATTATTATATATACAATGTCACCAAACTTAGCCACACACCGCTGTGCGTAGGATTCAAAGTTAAAGGGTCCGGTTCGAAACCTCGAGTACACTGCAGTTAGGTATTTTTGCTACTTGTAAATAGATTCCGCAGCGCTCGAACACCTGCGCAATCCACCGGTTGTTTTGAGGAGACGCGGGTAAGTTTCGACGTTTCATGAAATAAAAAACAATTGCTTTATTAATTTTAAATTTATTAAGTAAATAATCGATAGAGCTTGACATACTAAAAACCAAATTTGCAATGAAATGGACACATAAAGACACATTTTACGCCCCGGACCTTTTTTGACGTTTCAGTTTTTTACGCAATGTGACATAGAATCTAAAGGTGTTTTGACGTGGAAAAGATTTCTGGTTAATGCATTTTTTGATTGATGGTTTGTCCTATGGTAAAAACTGTTTTTTTTTTAATAATAATCACAGAAATTCGCATTCAGTCCACTGAAATTAATCACATTAGATTCGCATTCGAGTCCACAATCCAGATTTTGCACCAAATTCCTAACTCCCTAATCTCGATTTTGAACCAAATCGGTAGATAACTCGAAAAGTTCAAGATGGATGCCAAAATTTTGCATTTTGATATTAGATCCAAGTTCAGTCCACCTCCAAACTCCCTTGTACTGACTTTGATAGAAATCGGATTGTAGAAAATCAACAAGTCCGGCGACAATCGATCCCCCGATAGTTGGTTCGCCGAAAGTTGATCCCTCCGACAGTTGATCCCTCCCACAGTTGATTCCTCCGACAGTTGATCCCTCCGACAGTTGACCCCTCCAACAGTTGATCCCTCCAACAATTGATCCCCCTGAGAGTTTTTATCCCCGACAGTCGATCCCTCCGACAGTTGATCCCTCCGAAAGTTGATCCCCCCCTACAATTGATCCCTCCGACAGTTAATCCCCCCAACAGTTCGTACCCCCGACAGTCAATCCCTCCGACAGTTGATCCCCCCTTACAATTGATCCCTCCGACAGTTGATCCTCCGACAGTTGGTACCCCCGAAAGACATTTGATCCCTCCGACAGTTGATTCCTCCGACAGTTGATCCCCCCGACAGTTGGTCACCCCGACAGTCGATCCCTCCAACATTTGATCCCTCCGACAGTTGATCCCCTTGTCAGTTGGTCCCCCCAACAGTCGATACCTCCGACAGATGATCCCTCCGACAGTTGTTCCCCCCTTACAATTGATCCCTCCGACAGTTGATCCCCCTCTACAATTAATCCCTCCGACAGTTGATCCCCCGACAGTTGGTACTCCCGACAAACGATCCCTCCGACAGTTGATTCCCCCAACAGTTGATCCCTCCGACAGTTGATTCCCCCGACAGTTGATCACCCGACAGTCGATCCCTCCGACAGTTGATCCCTCCGACAGTTCACTAGATCTGTACAGCCAAGTACATTTTAAACATCTTCTTCCCCTCCACACTGCCTTCAGCCTCACCACATACAAAATCGGGGATGCCATAGTCTCACTGGCTCCAGGCGTTTGGGAGCAGTTAGGACTCTTGTGTTGGATTAAAAAGATATATAATACGATTTTTTAAATTTTTACGCTGGTATAGTGTATGTAGGTTTAGTCTTATTACTTGAAATGGATTTAGCCGTATTTGGTGACTAGATCTGAATAACCGGGTAAATTTTCCACATCTCCTTCCCCTCTCCACTACCTTCAACCTCAAAACATTCCAAAATTGGGGATGCCATAGTCTTATTTGCTCGAGATGGTTGGGAGCAGTTGGGACTCTTGTGTTATATTCAGATAAAAATAGTTATATTATATGCAAGTAGGAATCATAAGCGGGTTTTTGCTAAGCCGACTGCACGTATAAGAATGTCGTATTTTGTTATTGCCGCATGATTCTTCGGAGAGTCAAAATTATTCTTATTAAAAATATTTTTACAGTGGATTTTCACTCAAGATGCCTTCAGATATAAGTATATCGACTTTGGTTGCACCGATCTCCTCAGATATTTCGTCAACAAATCGTAGGTTTGAGCCTCAAAAAAAACAAAACAAGCGTGCTCTCCCTTCGAAAGACCCTCTGCGACTGGCAGTTTTTAATTTTTAATTTTAAATACATAAACGGCTATACTGCCTTTTATAAATAAACATATAATAGAGTACAAAAGTAAGAAAAATAATATCATTACATAATAGTAGTTTTAAACTTAAAAATAACATACAATTATTTTGTGTATCACAACAAAAAATAACAAGAAATAAAAATGAGAAATATCATCATTTCATTTCAACATGTCCACATTGCGTATATAAAGTTACATTATGGAAAAATAATTTTTGAGTGCATATTTATATTGCGCTAATTTTAAGAAATAAATGTCGCCGATGTTAGCATATTCATTTCCCAAAATGTGTAATCGACTGATTGGTGAGTAATAATGTGATAATGTATGTGTGTTATTATAGTAGAACGGTAGAGTCAGTCTATTGTTAGCGCGACCAGGGCAATGAAATCGTATTAGTTCTATTAAATCAGGGGTATCCAAGACCGAGTGAATTATTTTGTATAATATTAATAGATCACAGATTTTTCTGCGATCTGATAAATTTACGAGATTAGTCCAATTTAATAACAAATTATAGTCAACGGATTCTCTTGGAATACCTAATTCAAAATTAATATACCTAAGGAATCTATGCTGGACTTTTTCAATCGCTTATAATTCCGAATATGGATATTGTAATGTGGAGCCCAAATCGTAGAGTTATATTCTAAAATGCTTCTCACTAGCGTTATGTATAAAATGCGAATAGTATCAATGTTACAAAATTGTTTGGTTATCCTAATAATAAATCCTAAAATCTTCATTGCTCTATTAATAATATTAGTTATATGGCTAATAAATGTAAGTTTTGAGTTAAAAATAATACCTAGATCATTTATTGTTTCTACTGAGTTTAATATAATTTTGTCAAGATTGTATTCATAAATGATCGGTTTCTTTATTTTATAAAATCTTATTATTTGACATTTACTAATGTTAAGTGCCAGTTTATTGCATATAAACCAATTAAACAAGTTGTTTA
Source organism: Glyphotaelius pellucidus (assembly GCA_936435175.1). Lineage (NCBI taxonomy): Eukaryota > Metazoa > Arthropoda > Insecta > Trichoptera > Limnephilidae > Glyphotaelius > Glyphotaelius pellucidus. The sequence continues at coordinate 2,111,578 of OW386565.1, forward strand.
AATTTTTTTGTAAAATTATGCAATCAGAAATATTTTTAATTTTTTTATATAATTTTAAATCATCAGCAAATAACAGGATATCAACATCGGAAAAAACGTCTACAATGTCATTAATAAATAAAATAAACAGTATTGGTCCTAAATGGGAGCCCTGTGGCACACCACTAGTGGCAGAAAAGGCATCCGATATTACGTCATTTAACTTTACAAACAGTTGCCTATTTGTTAAATAACTCTCTACCCATTTAAGAAAGTTCCCAGTTATACCCATACTCCTTAATTTATTTATCAATATTTTATGACAAACTTTATCGAACGCCTTGCTGAAGTCAGTATATATCGAATCTACTTGACATTTATCTGCAAAGGCATTCGCTATAAAGTTTTCATATATCAGTAGATTTGTCAGAGTTGATCTATTCTTCATGAAACCGTGTTGAAACCTTGTTATAATCCCATTTAATTTAAAAATAATTTTATCCAAAATAATTTTTTCGAACAATTTTGGAATAGTTGACTGTATACACACAGGTCTATAGTTGCGTATATCGCATTTGTCACCTTTTTTAAATATGGGTGTGATGTAACTATTTTTCCATGCAATTGGAAAATATCCCGATGACAATGACATATTAAAAATTAAATAGAGGGGATACGACAAGGCATGTATACAGTGTTTCAATAGAATTGGGGGTATTTTGTCAGGACCCGAACTTTTTTTTACATCTAATTTGTTAATATGGGCTTTAATTTCATTTATATCTATGTGAATATTAGAAATTTGTAAATTGATGTTAGATGAAAAAAAAGGAATTTCACTATTATCAATTGTGTTGTCATATACATCTTTAAAAAATGAAGCAAATAAATTAACAATAGTTTCTGCATTATTTCCATTTATGCCGTTATAAAACATGCTAGCAGGTATATCTATTTCATTTCTTTTTAATGACTTTGAGTACTTCCATAAAGTGTTGATGTCGTTATTTGCAATTGAATTTTCCACATTATTTAAGTATTCTTTGTAACAATGTTTAGAAAGATCGTGACATTGGCGGCGAATTGAATTGAATTGCATATAATCTTTAATTGATTTAGAATTTTTGTACTTTTTATGTATTTTCTTCTTCAATAGAGTCAAGTCAATTAAATCTTTATTGAACCACTGAGGGAAAACATTATTTTTACATTTAATGTAAGGCACACTTTTTTCTATGATTGATTTTGGCGAATTATTCCGGTCTTTACACGGAGTGTGATTTTACCATACACTTTGTAGGGCGGTAAGTAAAAATTCGGGAAGTTTAGGTAAATTACAATAAAAATCTGGATATGTTCAAGTATTTTTTTATTCATTTATAAGAATTTTGGTCATGTTTACTTTGAGACGAAGGAAGGATTTTAAAAATAAATGGCTGTAATTGGCCATACTATGATTCCAGCGGAGGCATTTTCGAACGCTTTACGTAAAGTTCCAGTATGTATTTCACGAAGAATTAAAAATTTTATGATTAAAAAATTTCATTCACATGTAACATTAGTCATTTTTCTTACTACCCCTATAGAATTGTAATATTGCTTGTACTACGATTATACAAACTGATGTTTAGCGCTATTTTATTACTTGGCCCTAGATAAACAAAATGTGGAAGATGATAATAACATTTCAAAATAATTATTTCGAAACCGTTTTTATATTTTTACAATGGCTCCACGCAGGAGGTCCTGAAGAGAATAATGTTCCTCAGGCCTCTATTTTCGTAAAGTACGCAATGTTGAGGGTCTTTATAAGGAAAGGAAGGTGAGAAGTTCTGGGAAGGAAAAATGTATGAGTCTCCAGGAGTAACGGACGTATGAATCCACCCCTTCAACTGTGTTTCAAGGCGATGGGTCGCGAGAGTCCGGCTTCAGAAGCCAAAAGGCCTCTCTCAACCAGTCTCTCTTCCACGCAAAAGGTAGGAATGCGCATCCGTCGCCAAGATAAACCTCACCCCATGAACCAGGCAACCCTGCTAAGTCACCAAATGTAGCAAACCGTACTTGGGGTGACCTAGCGCAAAGGTGTTGGTCATCCAATAATTGGTTTCCGGGTCGGCGGTACCCATGGCCGACTCCCAATCGTACCTGACTTATCTTAATTGAATTCATAACTAGGTGCAAATTGTGGTTAAAAATAATAACAAAAAAAACTTTTGAATAAACATATTGTACAGGTAAAATTATTGATACATGTTTAGTTGAGTTCTCTTAAAGGTTATTAAATCGTCAGGCTGTTCAATTTCCAGATAAAACCAAGGCCAGGAAAATGTAATATAATATTGATGTTGTTTGTAAAAGGTCGCCTATTAATATAAATGCACATATATTATAAGCGAGTTTACTTCACAGAACTGACTGCACAATGCAATACAATGTCAGATAAATAAACATCATAGTCACCATTCATTTTATTTAAGTTAATACGTCACAAGAGTCCCAATTACTTTGAACAGAGAGTGGAACTATAGCATCCTCAATGGGGGTATATTGTTAGACTGGGGAAGGGATGATCAGGTTTGGAAAGTAGGTATCTGGCGATTCTAATCTGACTACTAAACGCGGCCAAAGCTATTTCAAGCAACGTTTCGCTTCTGAAAGATGGTCTAACGCCAGGGCGATAATGAAAGTATCCAACACTGAATCAAAAACAGGCCGCAAATACAGGTACTATACACGGTGTCCGGAAACTCGTAGAACAATCTGAGAGGGAGAGAATGGTAATCCAATTTTTGTTTTTTTTTTTTTTTACTTTGGCTCCACACAGAATGCCTTCAGGAAAATAAATTCCCACAAGGGCTGGCATTTTTGGGGATGCTGTGAAAAGGGTCTTTTGAGAAAAGGATGGAGATGAATTTCTGGGAAGGGAAAAATTAGGAGGGGTGGGTAGGAATCTGGGGGTCAGTGTATTCAGCAGTGACGGACGGTATGAATCCATCCCTCTCATTGCCTTGCATGGTGATGTTCCGAGCTAGTTCTATCAGAGAAGTCAAAGTCGGTCGCACCCGATCCGGCCTGCCACGCAACTGGCAGGCCGATTTATCCTTCCCTAAGACAAGGTCAAAGTTCACCCCATGAACCCGGGTAACCTTGCTAAGCCATCAAACACAGCAAACCACTAGTGGTGAACTATGGCAGATGTTTTGGTTATTCAATAAACAATTCCCCGGGCAACGACGGTTAAATTTTTAATTCTCTCCCGCAATACCGGGCGATTTCAAGGTGTGGAATGTAAGCCTTACTCGTAACTTGTTAACCTTCGCGTTCGCGCGGCGTCGTATCAACTGCGCACGTCCCTTTAAAGCTGGTTCACATTACGATATCAAATATAAAATATTATAGCAAGCCAAATAACGCTCTCCAAAAAATCCCTTCAGACAGTTTACACCTAAGCGTTTTTAAGCGCAGATCAATTATAGACAATACACATCTCAGACGTAACCGCTCCAGACGCGATATCCCAGAAGATAACTCTCCCCTTAAACTAAAACAGGAGAGGGGGTCATTGTAATTACGGAGCTGCCTAGACCTGTGGATGACAGATGTCATGTTGACAGATTTCAGTACAAAAAATATGGGTTCCGTTTTGACAAAAAATATGCGTTTATTTTACACTACGTACTACTTTCGTCGTTTGATACAATTAATGATAATGTTATTTATACTTCTGTGAAACAACCCATCCTAAATGTTCTTCCAGGAACTATCTACGCCAACATTTTTTGAACACCGTTTGATAATATTGATGTAGAAATTATTCATCTGAACTAAAGTGCTTTTTTAACACTAGAAAGACCGGGTACTGCTCCATACCTATAAAAACCACGACCGTTACTTTGACTGCTGATCACTTGTTAGAGTAAAATGATGTGATTATGGTATAATAATATTTATTTGTATTATAAAGTGAAAAAAAATATTTTTAAATTATTTACTTTATTTGATTAGTTGCACATTTGTTTTTTTTAATGTTTTTTTTTTTAATAAATGTGCACCTTCCGCATTCGGGTTTCTTAAAATATATGTATCACACGAATCGTTTGTTCTTTTTTTATTAAATTTTTTATTAATTTGGCACTGTCATATTTTAGAAGTTTTATTTTCCGGTTCCTCTTCTGTCAGTTCTTCAGGAGCAAACACAACTGGACCAGGCCTTTAACTCTGCCCTTAGTTCTCCGACAAGTTGTAAAATAAATTTTTGGGGGGAAATATTTTTTTTTGGTAATTTTTTATAAATTATCCACGCATTTATGGCAGCTAGATCTGGTATGTTGTAGAAGACGTGCATAATCCACAGCCTACTTCCAGTTCTTACGGAATATTTACGAGCCAATTGGTCAATCATATCGACACCATATTTGGTAGAATTCAATCGTTACAGGAATTTTCTTTGATCCGGCGCCAAATTGAATAGATGAACTGTACTCAATATTATTACGATTTGGTTTGGTTTTCCTTGATAAACAATTAGTGTAGTATTATTGCTTGCCTTCAAAACAAATGATTCGTAACGCGGAGAACAAAATGGTTTTGCAAACTGCCAGTATTTCTGTTGTAGCACTTCTCATCGTCCCGACAATACTTGTTTGTTCGGCTCGTAATTTCGCTGCCAACTTCAACGCAGTAAAAAAATTGTCAGTTGTGATGTTTCGTCCCTTTTTGAGATAAGGTTGTGATAGTTTCAATATTTCAATATATTCTGGCAAAACCACATTTGTACATTCTTCATTTTTACCTAAATAGGGAAATCCATTACACAGGTACTTCGTATCTACGTGCACCAGGAGCCATTATTTTATTCCAAATTTGTCTTTACTGAGTAAACGAGCTATTTGCTCTTTACTGAGTAAACGAGCAACGTGTTGTACTAGGAAATAGTTGTTTATCGCTCGTCAATTTTTCCCCAGGAATGTAATACAGTTGACAGTTTTCAATGAACTTCTCCAAAATGGCCGATGCTAGTGCAAATTAACGTATTGCACTCCGATAGCCAATATTCTGGCTTTTGAACATTTGGTTGCTAGCTCCGATAGCCAAAAGAGTGGCTCTCCCGGGCGGTAACATTGAAGCTCTGTTTTCCCCATTTACCGATAACATTCTGTGAATTTTATTTCACAATGGTGTACATAAAGGATCAAATATTCCCTAAAATGTATTAATAATCAAAATACATTAAAGGATTAGCGTATATATTGTTTCTTAGAATTTTTGTCATTTTTGACCTACTTTGTATTTTTCTGTGTGCCGTTTTATCTGGTCAGTCTGTATCGGTACATTGTTCGCGGCGGAGCTCCTCCCACTGTGGTGACCATTATCCTGTGAACGTTTCTAAACTAAAATAACAATTGAATATTTTTCAATATTCTTTTCTATCGTCATGGACCGATTTAATAAATATTTCTAAGAAAGTAATGAAAACGATGTGTTTAGTAATATTAACGAACAAAGTGAAAGAATAAATCAAAGTGTAAATAATATTGAGTCTTCCTTGAATAATGCTTTTGAAAACATTGAAGACTTCTAACCTATCTGTGATGATGAACTTTTGATATTTGATAATGTTGACCCATTGTGAATAATTCTGTGTTAAATGATAACAACTCAGATAGTGGATGTGATATCGAAGTGCGACCCAAGTAAAAGAAGGCGAGCTATTTTTCTGAAAGTGAAAGTGATACGGACAGTGGTAACTGGGAAATTTTAAGCGATAAAATTATTGAATTGATAAGCTTCCGAATTCCACTTCGTAATACTAGAAGTCAGGATTTATTTCAGTGCAGAAATTCTGGGACTAACTACCATATGTATTCCTCTTTGCCCAGAATACTAATGGAGGGAAACAATTATACCAAGTCAGTGGACATCTTCAATTTATCTTTGAATAAATATAAAATATTGTTATTGAGGCAGTTCAATTATGTACAATAAATTTTTTTTTTCTATGCTATATATGTAAAAGCCCCGACAAAGGGCGTTTATTTATAAATAAATAAATAATTTTCAACCAAAAATTTAATTCAAAGTCAGGTGAAACAATTACATGTGTCAAAAACAATGAATTGCTTCTTGCTTGCAAGAACAAGAGGATAGTTACATTTTATACCAATCATTATTCAAATGATTATAAAACTGTAAGAAAAATAATGAGAGGTGGCGAAGAAGAAACCATAATGAAACCGAATATGATAATAAATTATACCAAATGTATGAGAGGCGTGGATACTGCAGCCTGGTATACTGCAGACTGGTATACTGCAGACTGGTATACTGCAGACTGGTATACTGCAGACTGGTATACTGCAGACTGGTATACTGCAGACTGGTATACTGCAGACTGGTATACTGCAGACTGGTATACTGCAGCCTACCCATTTTTGAAGAAAAGTCTCGAAGTTTCCGTTGTTAACTTATACATTTAAACAAGGAAAACCAAAATCAAATGAAACTAAAAGCTATGACACATCTTGAATTTGTTGACAAACTTATCATTCAATTAGTCGGAAATCACAGAGGAGGATTAAATTGCACAAAAAACAGACACTGTCTCGATCCAGAACAAAGGTTGGGTGGAAAATTACACATACAAAATGAAAAAAAATGTCATCAGTGTATAGTGTGTTCGGATAAAAAACAACGAAAAAGTACCACATACTGGAGTGTGTTATGAAAAATATCATACATTAAAAATTTATAAATGATTTATTTTAATATGACAATATACATTTATAGTGTTAAGTTACATAAATATTTAAAAAAAAATTCAAATGTGCGTAAAACTGTAATAGTTTTTTCTTCAAAAACACCGTGTATCTGTTAAGATTCTTCCACAAACCTGCTCCGCCTTCTGGGACGATCCATCTTTTGTTTTGGGCGCCATTTTCAAGTAAGTAACATGTAATAACCCAAAACTAGAGCCAATGAATTCTTTGGAGGATAGATATTCCCGGAATACAAAGAGCTAGTAAACCATTGATTTACAACCTTAGACCCGAACAGCCGGACTCGCCGGTCACGAAAACATTCCTTACAAATATATTTCAAATGATTCGAACAAAAAAGACACTTCTTTTACAATATAAGTACCTTCAAATTTTTAAGAAATAAACTCCTCATAATTTAAATGGTTTAGTAATTATCTTGATTTTAAATAATTGTGTTTAGTGACTTTCTTCGAATAATGTCGTTCTAATATGTTATCGCGCTGCAATGGTCACCCCATAGAAGAAACAGGTTGTCTAAAAAGAATGAGTAAAATAATTTATTTTTTTTATCTTTTAAGGAAATCGTGCCTATTTTTTTCAACCCCAGAGTAGACTACTGGTCATTAGTGAATCCAATAGGATAATATGCTGATTATACCTAAAAGAAAATTGGAAAAAAAGTATCTTTTTTGGGAAGAATACGGCAAAAACTTTCTAGAAAAACTGCAGTCACTATTTATAATTCAATTATTGCTCCACACTTTAACTACTGCTCAACTATCCTTTTCCTGTGTAATGAACGAGAACAAAACAAGTTTCAAATTCTCCAAAACAGGGCAATGAGAAAAATACTTCGACGAAATAGATTCTCAAAAGTAAATAAAATGTTAAAGGAACTAAATTGGCTAACCGTGAAACAGATGTTGACCCTGCACACGATGATATTTATCCATAAAATAGTGAACAACATGTTACCAAAATACTTCTCAAACAAAATTATATACAACAAGGACATTCACAGACATAATACAAGGACTTGCAAGGAAATCAGACTACAAAAAAGGACAAAACGAATACGCAGAACAGTTTACTATACAAAGGGATGAAGTTATACAACACTCTACCAGAAACTTTAAAGGCCGCACCAATTGGAAAGTTATACATACTATATTTTATGTATCTCCTACAATTTATTGTAGGAGATACATAAAACAAGAAAAAATATAGTTTGAAATATGAAATGATATAATTAATTAGGAAATTGTAAACTTAAATGTACAATTTACTAAAATAAAACAAATAAATAAATAAAATAAATACCTTACTTGTGCGAAAAAACTTCTGAAATTTTGCGAAGAAAATTTCCCACGTTCCTTTTTTCTGGACCAACCAAAATAACTGCATTTCATCAAAACATTCCAAAATAAACAATGATTCTGTTCTCCTGATGACTAGAACAAAATTATTTTTTAGATTCTTTTATTTTACGTTAAATCCTGTCTTGGCTATGGTATGTAACGGACTAACACTATATCCTGAACTAATCCGTTTGTCCTGTGACAAAATTACTGATCTACAATGACGGTTAAAAATACTTTCCGGCAAAGCACATTAAGATGACCCTAAGTCGATCATCGCCTTAAGCATCTTATTATTCATTTCAATTTCCGCCGTAATTGGACTAATGGTCGCTACAAATTCCTTGCAATCCCTGTGATCTTTTAAAATGGCGTTAATACTATTATTCTTGAAAAATCTCAAATGTAACGAAAAATAATACTTTATAGAAGAAAGGAAAAGCAATTATATCCAGCGTGTAGTGTAGTCCAGCGTTCTTTTTCCATATTTATTCAAATGCTTGGGTGAAATTGGTCTTTCATTTAACGTAAAACGAGTATTGTAGTGTGGTCCAGTCTATTTAGGTATAATTCGTTTATTATGCTTTTCATGTGCTGAAATATAGTTTTACGTACAAAATTGCTCTTACTGAGACCATTTTGAGATTCTGGAAAAAGTATAAACCAATAGGCCTTCGTTCGCGTAAACTTTTATGAGCTATTAATTTAAATAACGAATTTTGAACTGATTGAACGTGATTAACATTTGTTTTACTGGAAAGTCTTCAAGCTGTAATTCCATACCTTATAATAGATTCATTGAATGTAAAATGAATTATTTGAAGCGTGCATATTGGAACACAGATTTTTAATTCACATAATCTACAAACAATAGAACCCAGTTCAGTTGTTCACAGATTTTCTTAATTCGTCAATTATATTTAAAACAACAGTCAATAACAACACCTATATTCTTTAATATTTACACATGAACACAATGCGGGAATGCCAACACGTAAGCAATCTGAATTATGTGTTTTTATTTCGGGTGCAACAATCTTCGCTTTGGCGTTGGGTGATATAATATGTAGGTATCAATTTCATTTACTGAACACAGGGTCATTGTCAAAATCTTTTTTTTTTAATTTAATTTTTTTTTTTTTTTAGAAAGACAAACGTTCACGGGTTACAAATAACCCAACAATGTTTAAATCTCTTACTGCCACCACAGTAAGCCAAAAATGTTGCTTGTGTCGTGATAGAGGACTTAGCCAGACGAGGAATGGAACTCAAACGCGATACCCACCCAACCACTGACCGGCCAAATCAGGATAATTATTAAGTTTACGTGTTTACAATATACGACTGGGTCACACGACCGATCATAACTGGCTACGAAATGAGCTAGCGGGCGTTGACTGCTCCTTGCAGTCATTGCCGGTTGGACACCCCAAGCGGCATCTGTCGGAACTTGAGAGAAGCTCTAAGCCTGTATTGTGGTTACTTCCCAAATTCGCCAGTCGTGAAGATCTCGTAGTTCGCTGTTCGATGTTCGGCGCCTGACTATGCAGGGACGAGGTCTAGCTCATACCCAAGTGGGGAAGTAGACAATACAGAACGATTACAGTTCAGTTCAGCCATAAGAATGAAGCACAATTGCAAATTATAAAGCTGAAAAAAGAAAGGAAAAAAAGAAATGAAGAAAGGAAACAACAATTTTTTTTAAAGTAAAATAACATAATAACAAACAAGAACGAATAAAAACAGATAATAGTAAGTCACACAGCACTTAACGGAGTTCTATGCAAAAATAATGACAACAATTCTCAGAATAAACAATGTTTAAAAATAAAATCAGATAGTGAGGGCATCCCATATCCACTTTCGATAGAAACATCACCATATGTGAGCTCGATGGTTCTGTTTGCAAGATAATCGGGCGCTTTCTTGAATAAATTAGGACAGTTTCGACTCTTAAGTTTTGGTAAGACCATCGGCCCCACGCATGATCGAAGGCACCAGTGATGTCGAGGAAAATGCCAATTACATACCTCTTTGAACAGACCTTTACCCAGTCAAACGCAGACTTGATGGCGTGCTCCCTGGACATACCGCGGACGAAACCTAGTTGCCGTTCCTAGGGAGGTGATAATGTTTGTCGGAGGCGGTGACGTATGAGTTTCTCGAGGATTTTTCTTAGCACTGGCAGGAAGTTTATGGGACGGTAGGCCTTCGCGCCAGATCTTTGTTTGTTGTTCTCCTTTGTTATGATCCTAAGTACGCCTTTCTTCCGTACTGAGGGGAAAACCCCTCTTCTCATACATGTTTCCATCACCTGAAAGAGCTCTTCCTTGGCGTGGATCCATACTTGCTTCGCTATCGTTCCGTTCAATCTGTCATGCCCTGGTGCCTTCTTGGGACCCAAACCCTTTATTATTACTTCAATTTTGGCTTTAGTTATATGAGTCATCCTATCCTCCTGGGTGAGGTTTCCCGGTGGAGGACGTGACAGATTTCTAATTTGTTGGTGGTGGTCGTTTTCCCCAATTACTGAGTCTATAGGAACTAATTTGCCCAGGAATGTTTTGAGAGTAGTTGCTTCGTCAACACTCTCCGCATTCCTTTCATTATCCAAGACACTAGTTAGAAACCGATCAGAACCTTTTCCAGTTATTTCATAAGCGCTGAGATCATTCCACCTAATAAGGCCTACAGTGGAAGACAAAAGCGGTTGCTTCAACGCTCCTAGTGAGGGGAGGTGAGATGTGTGAAATCCGTTCCCCAGGCATGTGGCCACCGGCAAGAAGAGAACCACTTGGTTTCGGTCTGTCTACGAGCGAAGGGCCTTAGAGTTACACCGAGGTTGATGGATGGATGATGTTGATGTCTTTATATTTCCAGAATGCGGATTGGAAGCGGTTGCTTCAACGCCCCTCGTGCGGGGGGGACTAGGAGGAGTGAAAGCAAAGCAGTTCCCCTGGCACGTGGCCATCTTTCACCGGATAAAAAACAACCAGTTTCAGCAAATATGCGGCGGCAGCTTGGTGCGGAGTGATCTGGTCATAAGTGGTGAGTTCTGAGGCAGAGAGTTCCTTTAACCAAGGCTCGGGAATAGGAACCTAATGTCTGGGAGGGGAGGGGGGGGCGCAGGGACGCTTTTTCGACAAATATTTTAATCTTAGAGCCCGCACTTCAGAGTGCGCTCCGGCCAGATCCAAAGATCCAAGATGGTACACATTGAAGACACTGCACTTGGAAAGTAATTTTCAACACATTTCCTAGGGCTCCCACTTCGGAAGTGCAAAGAAGTACTTTGAAGACACAGCATTGAAGTCACAGAGTTGCCCCACCCCTAGGAGGGACGACGGCTCTAGGAGTGCCTAAGGCCCTGGGCCTCTAAATCCCACGCACGCCATGTATACAATAGGTCGACGTGCACACTTGTCCTAAGCACGCAACGCGTGTGAACATGGTAGTGAACTCCATTTACTATGTATGTGGCACGCAGGCGCGTCAATTGATTTGTTTTTAAGGTTTATGGGTTTCACTTGTCAGCAGACACAATTCGCAGCTTTGTCAAGTGCCTTGATCCTGAAAGAATTTTAAGCATTATTGAAAGAGGCATAAGAAAAGAAAATACATGTCTTTGAAAGTAAATAATTGGTAGAAACAATTGACTTCCGAAGACCTCGACCAAAAGCTAGAAATTAATGCTGCTAGATCCCCACACATGTCCATTAATGGCTCGCTTTGTTTTGTAGCCGCGCACTGCTTCTCCGACCGTTCTCACAGCCACCAGGTCAACGTGGCGGACTATCGAGTAGTTGGAGGAGTCCGCCTTTCTTCCTGGGATTCTACAGAGATAGGCAGACAGCAGTCGGAGGTTTGTTCTTCTTTTTATTTTAAATTTTAATTAGACTTTTAGAGTAAAAAAGCTTTTTCCACCCAGCTTAATTAATTCGTTTCCATTTTTCATATTTTTCTATTTGAAGTGTGAAGGCCATAAGGTATCCATCACTGGTATGAGAAGGTGATGCACTGCTGAGTAATGGTGTGGGTGAAGGTGATGCACTGTTAAGTATTGGTGTGAGTGAAGGTAATGCACTGCTAAGTGAAGGTGAGCATTGCCGGATGTTCACGGAGGGGCGAATTCCCGGCTGTGCAGCCCTTATTAGATCCAGGAATGAGGGAAATGATATGCAGCCCTGGAAATATCCTCGTCATGGAAGCCCGCCTCAGTTCATCATCCAGCATTGATGCGTATTGGAGAAAAATACTGGCTCCTTATGTGGTCACAGAATCCTTAAAGCCTATTATTATTATACTTTTGAATGTAGCTATAACTTTGTGGTTATCCATTACAAATAAATGAAACAATATAACTTTGATTGATTTATTAATGATATCATTATCATCGAAATGATTAAATGATATCATTATCATTGAAAATAACCATAGTTTTGAAAAAAGTACGGGATAAATATTCTTCACATTAACCATAAAAGAAAACGCTTAGATAAACTTAGAAGCCTTGGAAATAAAAAAAAATCCCTTAAAAATAATGAGTCCATTATCAATAAACAAAAAATATTATCTTATAGCCCCATCCTCGATATGTTTCAAATCAATGTTCATTCCTTTTCTCCCACCCACTCTTAATCCCTGGCCACGCCCCCACCCCTACCACAGCACTTAGTAATAATTTATTGTACCCACCCACTGTTTTGTAATTGTCAACTCATTGTATGTTTGCCCTGAGGAAGAAACGGTCGTTCCGAAACCGGTAGCGTAAATAAAATATAAAGTAGTTTTAACAAAGTTATATTGTTTCATTTACCTATTATTATTATTTTCCTATTATATTTTTTTTTTTTTTTTTTTGTTTTAGGCAATTCACCCTGGAGAGAGTGCTTTGTGAACTTATATTTTTTTTTTTTTTACTGCTACCATTATCTTATCTTTTTTTCATGTACAATCACATCCACCTGCTTTTTTTTCAAACATTTTGTGTATATTATACCCCTATGGAATGTGTGGGAATGCATAACCTCCTAACATACTGGAATAAACATGCATTATTATTATTATTTTTCAGTAATAGTGTCAGTGAAGGTGATGCACGTTAAGTAATGCAAAATCGAAAATCACTTCATGCTTCAGTTAAATACAGCAAGTAGAACAAATATTTGCCTTTCAAAGATTACCGTTGGCCGTTTCTAAGCGGGAATTTAAACCTTGTCGCTATCCACATAAGGAGTGTTATTGTTAGCGGTCTGATCCCGAATTTCACATGACGTAGTGCATCGCCACCATTTTATTATTTTATTCTACGTGTAACATTTGGCTTTTGTGCTAATTTTAAAGATTGAGTAAATATAAATAAAACGGAGAAATTTGTTCAAAAGCTGAAAAGGACTTTCAACTGTCAAAAAAACAAAATGGCGCTGATGACCATTTGATGACTGTCGTACCTGATATATTAAGGACCTGATATTAATTTTCATCCTCCATTGAGTTTGTAAGGTCAGGTTAATTAAAAAGGACCTGAACTTTCATTTTACAATTTTTTAATGTGAAAGGTGAAACCCGAGGGGTTGCAATATTCGGGCTTTACAGTTGTAGGATCTACTCATCATCCGATTTGCAGAATTGCATGCATAACAGCATGCTGAATCGCCAACCAACTTATTATTAATCCGATGGCCCGACGAAGGGAATTATAATAAGCCTTCGGCGGGTTTGCCTACAAACGATCCGACTTGTAGAGCCTTGCATGCAGTCCTATAAGCAATTTTGCAAACCTGATGGTGAGTAGACCGTTTATCATATATAAACATAACGTTGCAGGTCCGCGAAGTTCGTTTAGGAGAAAAGTACGGAGGAAGTATTCTAAATTATCAACACGACATCTCCATTATCCAGCTAATGACGAGGTTCACGTTCTCCGACACGGTGCGCGCTGTCTGCCTGGGTCTGGAAGACATAGACCTGTACACCAACCTGACCAGCCCGGGCTCTGTGGGCAAGGTAATTATCTTATCTAATAAGTGTGCAGAGTCTCAGTATGAACGGATGGCTTGTCCGCAACTGGCAAGGCGACTCCCCATTATCCATTTACTGACGGCGTTCACGTTCTCCGACACAGTGCACGAAGTCTGCCTGGAAAAATCGATAACTTTAGGTCATCGGATCGAAAGGTATAATTTCCGACGATTTTATGTCCAAGTGGAAAATGTGAGCAACAAATAAAAAAAAACAAAATTTTCGCATGTAGCAAACACTTTGTGGGAATACATAATTATAATAAACACAATGATATTACTCTGTTTTATTCCACTTAATTATTTTTCTTCTCGAACCGGTTTCGGTTCGACCTGAACTTTCATCAGGGATGAATAAAAATATATTAAACATAATACAGACATTACATGGTATTTAAATAAAATTAAAAGAGGGAGAAAGAACATCAACTTATGTGGGAGCGAGGAGGGGAGGTGGCTACGAGGGAGGGGAGGAAGTGGGCGGGGCTAGTGGAAATATTTTAAAAATGGGGCTGTTGGACAAATCTAATTGTTTATTAAGTAAATTAGTTTTATTTATTTTTAATGACTTTTTTATTTCAAGGGCTTCAAGATTATTAAGGCGTAGACCTATCCCATTTCTGTGTAATATATCTATCCCGGAAGATTTATTAAAATAGTGATCTTTAACTATTAGGTGGGTGGCGAATTCTGAAAACCCTGCACTGTTTAAGCATCTCAAGTGTTCGACCACCCTTATGTGAACATTTCTAGCCGTTTTACCGATGTAAAATGCTGGACAATTGTTACATTAAGTTTATATATGCCAGAATGGCTTAAATTATTTTCTTTATATTTAGAATTTATTAGCAGTTTACCAAGGTTATTATTAGTGTAAAAGGCAGGTTTAATTTCGGTAGGGAATTTAGAAACACAAGAGGATAAAAAATTATTTATGAATAAAATTCTACGCCAACCGTGGTTTTTATTGTCTCTAGTGTTAAATGTATTATTATTATAAAGGAATTTTTTGTGTCCCCATCGGAACTCCTACAGACTACGTTTTTAAGGCACTGAATTTAATGTCACTAACACAATTATATGCAAAAGATATCCTAATATACGCATTCAAAAACCAGGAAAACTTTGCACTGACAAACTCGAGCCGATTCACAAGATCCACATCACAACATGTATTCCACCAACCAACAACTAAAACAACTTTTGGACAAAGAAATATGACATACTTCTCTATAAAATTATTTAATACACTCCCTCTTGCAATAAAAACCATTAAAAAAATAAATGACTTCAAAAGAAGAATTAAGATATGGATTATGGACATGGGAAGGAAGAACATTAATTCAATTTTGCAACCAAATAAAGATTAATGCTTGTAGTATTGTACATTCTTTTAGATATAACTTTATAATTTTTCTCTTGTAATATTTAAAAAAGGTATTAACTTATAATTTTAAAAAATTTGGGTGAGTTGAAAAACTTAATATTTTAAATTGGGTAATTCAAAAGTTGAAAAAATTAAATATTTGGGTATTTATATTGATACAAATTTAAATTGGCAATCACAAATTAATAATACCGTTTCTAAATTAAGATACCTTACGTACATATTTTACAGACTTAAAGAAGTACTTAATATTGACAAATTAAAAATGATTTATTTTTCTCTGGTGCAATCTTCAATCATATACGGAATAATAGGATGGGGTGGTGCGCTTGATTTATTTATAAAATCTTTACAAATAACTCAAAATTATATTATCAAAGTTATGTACAATAGAAACAGAAAATTTTCGACAGATGCACTAAACAAAGAAGCTAAACTATTCAGTCTCCGTAAACTATTTATACTACGAACTATGAAATATATCTTTAAAAACCAAAACAAATTCGAAAAAAATGAAAATAGAATCAACATTAGAAATAATAATGTTTTTTATACCCCCCAAACGAATACCAAACAAATGCAAACTCACAGCAGTTTCATTGGACCTCGTACATTCAATCTTTTACCGAAAAATATTCAAGTGACAACTAAACTTCTGCAATACATAAAGGAGTTGAAGTCATGACTTGACAATGTAGAAATTGAAACATTGTTTACTTAATTTGTATCACTTTATTGTTTTTTCACAAACACTACACTTATTATTATATTGTGCACTTATTGGTACACTACTTCACTTAATATACAATTAGTATTACATTTAATATTACACTATACACTTACTGTTGCACTGATGTATGCTCATTTTGTGCAAAGCTGTTTAGACAAATTTTAATCATGTTTTTGCTTTATATGCCCATTGTTTGTTCTTTCTAGGTACAATAATAAAATATATTCAACTATATTACCCACGCACAGGCTGCGCCTTTGTGGGTTCCCATTATTCTTTTTAGTTTATAATATTGTATGCATCAAATGTAAATTTTGGGAAAAATAAAGGAAAAAAAAAGATAAAAACATGTACAATGTGACCTTAGATCGGGGTACCCCAGTAAGGACACATTATTTTCTTTTTTTAATGTAAAATATATAAAAATAAATAAAAAAATAAATAAAATAAAATATACCGAGCACGGTTTCAGTTGACAGCTGATCTGATATTGACAAGAAATAAGTATTCTATGAATTCACTTTCTGAAAATCAGCCGCTAAGCAATTACATCAATAAAAATAAATCAGTATTTTATCGAAATCCTAGTTGGACAGTCAAAACATTACATAAATAATGCATAATACTGTACTAAATAAATAAATTAATAAAAAAAAATATATATATATATATTTTTTTTTTTAAATAAATTGGCCATGTTGAATTAAAATACTAACCTAACTGTGTATACCTTGAGTTCGTCGGCTTCTATGTTTCCTCTTTTTCTCAACATGTGACTCTTCACGATTCTGGGAATCAATGCTGCTGGCTCCATTAAAATACCTATAGAACCGACTCAGCATGCCTTCATTGCGTATGTGCGTTAGAGATGGCAATCGGTCTGTTAAAAATGACCTTTTAATCAGGCACGTGTTTAGCACATAATCGAGTAGGTTTATCAGTTATTTTTGGCTCCCAAATTCAATTGTTGGGCGTATTTGAGATTTGTACAGGATTAGCAATATCTTGTTTTATCCAAATGTGAATGGTTGTGATTGTGATGATTGCAGGTGGCGGGCTGGGGGCTCACGGAGTCGGGCGCCTCCTCAGACAGCCTCAACTTCCTGGGGGTCCCGGTGGTGGCGCGTGAGAAGTGCATCGACACGCTGCCGTATGGCTTCAAGTCATTCGTTATATCTGATAAGATATGCGCGGGGTTCACTAACGGTAACTTAATGAATAATGCCACTATCGATATAATTTTTTTTTCACATTATTTCAGCACAGGGGCCCTGCGAAAAATTATTCCCTTCAGGGCCTTTGTCATCTTTGGGAATGTTTAAGAGGGATGACAACTGTGTGCTGCCAAAATAATCAATCATTGCCTACAGATAGTTCGTTTTTTTTCGTCCAAAATTTCCGCAACAAGCTGTCACGACCTAATTAATCACTTTGGCCATCTTTTAGGCAAATAACCTTAAACTTTCTGGAATACTGAATCTATTTCCGTTGCCATGATTATTAGTTTGACATCGATGTGTTTGCATTTATCTACATAACACACAACATCTGAGCATTTGTATTACCGTCTTTAAATTTTTCAAGTGAAATTTTTACCGGTAACAGTGACAAAAAATCTGCTTGATTATTGCTTGATTTTAGCTACAATGATTTCACAACATTGCAGTCTGTTGGCTGCTAAAACTGGAATGTGTTTATGCTCACATAATATTCTCAGCCATGGCATGTTATCCACGCATAAGGTAATCTCCCGACCAAATAAATACTGGAAGAATTTATTCAATCTAAACACAACAGCTAAAGCTTCCAAGTCCAGATTGCTATATTTCTTTTCGGCATTGAAACAAATTCATGTCTCATCGTTCCTTTTCCTAATATATGTAGCAGGCAATCTCCGAGTCCAGAACTGCTTGCATCTGTGTATAGCTTGAGAGAAAGATTAGGAAAGTAGTTAGACATTTCACCTTATCTACTGCACCATTTCTTGACCTACCGAACTCAAATTTCTTACTCTTCTTTAAGAGGTTATGCAAAGGCTCAAAAATTGAAGATATATTCTGTATGAAATTCTAGTAAACCATTGATTTACAACCTCAGACCTGAACAGCCGGACTCGCAATAGAGTGGTCACGAAAACATTCCTTACAAATATATTTCAAATGATTCGAACAAAAAAGACACTTCTTTTACAATATAAGTACCTTCAAATTTTTAAGAAATAAACTCTTCATAATTTAAATGGTTTAGTAATTATCTTGATTTTAAATAATTGTGTTTAGTGACTTTCTTAGAATAATGTCGTTCTAATATGTTATCGCGCTGCAATGGTCACCCCATAGAAGAAACAGGTTGTCTAAAAAGAATGAGTAAAATAATTTTTTTTTTTTATCTTTTAAGGAAATCGTGCCTATTTTTTTCAACCCCAGAGTAGACTACTGGTCATAAGTGAATCCAATAGGATAATATGCTGATTATACCCAAAAGAAAATTGGAAAAAAAGTATCTTTTTTGGGAAGAATACGGCAAAAACTTTCTAGAAAAACTGCAGTCACTATTTATAATTCAATTATTGCTCCACACTTTAACTACTGCTTAACTATCCTTTTCCTGTGTAATGAACGAGAACAAAATAAGTTTCAAATTCTCCAAAACAGGGCACTGAGAATAATACTTCGACGAAATAGATTCTCAAAAGTAAATAAAATGTTAAAGGAACTAAATTGGCTAACCGTGAAACAGATGTTGACCCTGCACACGATGATATTTATTTATTTGCATTTCATCAAAACATTCCAAAATAAACAATGATTCTGTTCTCCTGATGACTACAACAAAATTATTTTTTAGATTCTTTTATTTTACGTTAAATCCTGTCTTGCCTATGGTATGTAACGGACTAACACTATATCCTGAACTAATCCGTTTGTCCTGTGACAAAATTACTGATCTACAATGACGGTTAAAAATACTTTCCGGCAAAGCACATTAAGATGACCCTAAATCGATCATCGCCTTAAGCATCTTATTATTCATTTCAATTTCCGCCGTAATTGGACTAATGGTCGCTACAAATTCCTTGCAATCCCTGTGATCTTTTAAAATGGCGTTAATACTATTATTCTTGAAAAATCTCAAATGTAATGAAAAATAATACTTTATAGAAGAAAGGAAAAGCAATTATATCCAGCGTGTAGTGTAGTCCAGCGTTCTTTTTCCTTATTTATTAAAATGCTTGGGTGAAATTGGTCCTTCATTTAACGTAAAACGAGTATTGTAGTGTGGTCCAGTCTATTTAGGTATATTTCGTTTATTATGCTTTTCATGTGCTGAAATATAGTTTTACGTACAAAATTGCTCTTACTGAGACCATTTTGAGATTCTGGAAAAAGTATAAACCAATAGGCCTTCGTTCGCGTAAACTTTTATGAGCTATTAATTTAAATAACGAATTTTGAACTGATTGAACGTGATTAACATTTGTTTTACTGGAAAGTCTTCAAGCTGTAATTCCATACCTTATAATAGATTCATTGAATGTAAAATGAATTATTTGAAGCGTGCATATTGGAACACAGAATTTTAATTCACATAATCTACAAACAATAGAACCCAGTTCAGTTGTTCACAGATTTTCTTAATTCGTCAATTATATTTAAAACAACAGTCAATAACAACACCTATATTCTTTAATATTTACACATGAACACAATGCAGGAATGCCAACACGTAAGCAATCTGAATTATGTGTTTTTATTTCGGGTGCAACAATCTTCGCTTTGGCGTTGGGTGATATAATATGTAGGTATCAATTTCATTTACTGAACACAGGGTCATTGTCAAAATCTTTTTTTTTTAATTTAATTTTTTTTTTTTTTTAGAAAGACAAACGTTCACGGGTTACAAATAACCCAACAATGTTTTAAATCTCTTACTGCCACCACAGTAAGCCAAAAATGTTGCTTGTGTCGTGATAGAGGACTTAGCCAGCCGAGGAATGGAACACGGGACGCCCGGGTGGGACTCAAACGCGATACCCACCCAACCACTGACCGGCCAAATCAGGATAATTATTAAGTTTACGTGTTTACAATATACGACTGGGTCACACGACCGATCATAACTGGCTACGAAATGAGCTAGCGGGCGTTGACTGCTCCTTGCAGTCATTGCCGGTTGGACACCCCAAGCGGCATCTGTCGGAACTTGAGAGAAGCTCTAAGCCTGTATTGTGGTTACTTCCCAAATAATTGACGATGGCACATTGCAGTAATAGCCAAAAAAGAATTCTTCTTTGAAAAAGAATTCTTTGGTGGCAGAACATTGTTTCTTAAAGTACAGCATTTTGCCAGAACAACCTCACGGCAGGTAAGCTGTTTTGCCATTAGAACGCCGTTACCGTGTGGGAGGGAGACAGCACAGTGTTTGAGTTACATCATATTGGCCTCATGTATCGGCAGCTATATATGTGGGGGGAGGCATGGGTACTGCCGCCCAGGAAAATATTGTTTGGATAACTAATATGTTTCATTCCCTTTCAGGAACAGCTGTGTGCCAGGGAGACAGCGGGGGCGGGCTGGTGTTCCCGCTGCAGAACGCAAGTGCAGGTGCCCAGCGCTGGTTTCTGCGCGGTGTTCTGAGCAACGCGCCGCCGTCCAGCAATTCTAGTGATCCCTGTCTGGCCAACGTTTTAGCCCTCTACACAAATATTTACGAATACCGAATGTGGCTGACCACACAAATGGATGACAATCTACCCCGAGGTAAATAAAATAGAAAAAACTAAACCTCACCAAAATAAAATATTCACAAAAAAATTTTTTTACTCAAGCAAGATTAAAAGAAAAACTCACAAAAATAGACTGGACCTAAAATATACCAAATAGAAATTGTCGAAGAAGCCTGGGATAACTTCAATAATAATAACACTAATCTAAAACAAGTAAAACTTACACACAAAACAAAAACAAAAAAACTATGGATAACACAAGGAATATTAAACTGTATTCGTTAACGAGACGAGACAAAATTTACAAACAAATTAAACACACGCCGTATGACATGGAACAACTTAATTACTATAAAAGATATAGAAACTTATGCACGAAAGCTATTAAGGAAAGCATAACGAATTTTTTTGGCTTCTTGCAGATGGCTGCAGAGTGAAGGGGTCTACCGGAGTGTGTCGGGAGCTCTCCGCCTGTCCGAGAGCAAAAGGAGAGGCTGCCCTTGGAATTGCACCACAGGTATAATATAATATTTCCAGATAAGTAACCATTTCAGTTGTTTGTGAGTGACCGCTAGTTCGGACAATTACCCCTCGTTAGAATAAGTCAGGCGATGGATCCATCTCCGGGAACACCAATGCCTACACGCATACATACAATAAGTAACTTCACTTAAACCTACACTTAATCATTATCATTAGACATAGGGCTTAAGGGTCTACTATTCGTGAACACAGCGCTGAAAAAGAAGAAGATGGAGAGATATGTAATTACGAGTGTTGGACAGAGCGCGCTAATATGGTTAGTCGTAGAATAGCAGCGAAAATTTCGAAAAAGCTTAATAAAACATGACTCGTTTAAAATAGAGCAAAAATCTCGTGGAACGTATCTTAAGTATCGTTCAAAGAAACATTGTGAATTTTTTCACAAATATAACTTGTAAAATAAAAGAAATAGACTTGTTTAAAATAATTTTCGGAGCATACTTTGCGATTTTTTACTATCGAGGGAATTTCAAATAATTTGCGTTTCGGCGTGGAACGTATCTAGATATTATCTTCAAAAATAACATATATATTTTTTAAAGCTTAAAAACTTCAAATGTTTAAGGGAGATATGTAAGAAATCGGTCGAAATACGAATAGTAGACCCTTAATTCACCATTCTCTTGATAGCATATCCAGAGGGTAATGCGTATTTTCGATTGATGTTTTTTTTATTCATTAAGTTCAAGTTAACTATTCAGTCAGTACTCGACCATAAATGGTGGCCACAAAGGTTAACTATTCAGTCAGTACTCGACCATAAATGGTGGCCACACAAGTTAACTATTCAGTCAGTACTCGACCATAAATGGTGGCCACACAAGTTAACTATTCAGTCAGTACTCGACCATAAATGGTGGCCACACAAGTTAACTATTCAGTCAGTACTCGACCATAAATGGTGGCCACACAAGTTAACTATTCAGTCAGTACTCGACCATAAATGGTGGCCACACAAGTTAACTATTCAGTCAGTACTCGACCATAAATGGTGGCCACACAAGTTAACTATTCAGTCAGTACTCGACCATAAATGGTGGCCACACAAGTTAACTATTCAGTCAGTACTCGACCATAAATGGTGGCCACACAAGTTAACTATTCAGTCAGTACTCGACCATAAATGGTGGCCACACAAGTTAACTATTCAGTCAGTACTCGACCATAAATGGTGGCCACACAAGTTAACTATTCAGTCAGTACTCGACCATAAATGGTGGCCACACAAGTTAACTATTCAGTCAGTACTCGACCATAAATGGTGGCCACACAAGTTAACTATTCAGTCAGTACTCGACCATAAATGGTGGCCACACAAGTTAACTATTCAGTCAGTACTCGACCATAAATGGTGGCCACACAAGTTAACTATTCAGTCAGTACTCGACCATAAATGGTGGCCACACAAGTTAACTATTCAGTCAGTACTCGACCATAAATGGTGGCCACACAAGTTAACTATTCAGTCAGTACTCGACCATAAATGGTGGCCACACAAGTTAACTATTCAGTCAGTACTCGACCATAAATGGTGGCCACACAAGTTAACTATTCAGTCAGTACTCGACCATAAATGGTGGCCACACAAGTTAACTATTCAGTCAGTACTCGACCATAAATGGTGGCCACACAAGTTAACTATTCAGTCAGTACTCGACCATAAATGGTGGCCACACAAGTTAACTATTCAGTCAGTACTCGACCATAAATGGTGGCCACACAAGTTAACTATTCAGTCAGTACTCGACCATAAATGGTGGCCACACAAGTTAACTATTCAGTCAGTACTCGACCATAAATGGTGGCCACTACACACTCGAGTAGTTAAATCTCGTGACCTTGCCGTCCTGATTTTAATAATAACCTTATATGCAGATAACTTGTATAGTAATCCTGAATTTAAATAGATAAATATTATTCTTCCATATCAAGAAAAAACTTCATGTTACATGAGGAATATAGCCAATAATCAAACCATGATTTGACAACAAAGGTCAAATCTTATTAATTAGCCAAACAACAGATGGCAGTAACAAACTTTATAATTTAATCAACAATCCATTAAAGGATATACCAAGAATTAATTTATTTTAACTGCATTTCTCTATCACCAAATTAAACCTTCCTACTGTGACAGAAAAACCCAGAAAAAAGAAATTATTTATTGATTGTTCTGGTAATTCTCGAGCTCAAAGAATTATCAGAAGAATCTGCGAACCTACAAAATTAAAAAAAACAATAATACCATTACAAAATACAAATTAAACAATAACATGAATATTAAATTTGTTATACCAAGGTTAATAATATCATAATAGAGTAGTGAATAGTATAAATAAGAATTTTCATAAAAATTCATAAAATATCTCAAATTGTAAGCTTGATGAAGGCTATAATTTAAGTATTGCATATAACGCAAGAGATAATAAAATGACCAGAATATTGTAATATTATGATCAATGTATCATCATAATAATTTGCTTACAGAAGCAAGATCGCTAAAATAAGCGCACGTAACACTACAATTGATTAAAATTAAAAGCAATATAAAATATACCCATGTATGGTAATTCAATAAATAGCAGATCCCTTTTAGGTACAAACAAATATTCACAAATAAATACTAGCTCAAAATACTAATACGTATAACTGAAATCAGACGATGGTTTAACCCAGGGAGGTAAAACATCCTCTGAGATCAAGATAAACAAGACAAAACAGACTAATAAACCATAAAATATTTCAAATGAGTCTCGCTTGCAATACTGTGGCCACAGTTGTTGCAAGTGAAATTCATTTAACAGAGATAAATACAAGAAATAAATAATTCCCAATTTCCTTTTGTTCCATCAAATCGACTTGGAATAAATTAGATGATTATTTTTCAACTTTTAAAATGTCTTTTAAATGGAAGGTACCTACAGACCTACCGTTCATGTCCGCAAGTTTGTACACCACTGGGGAGATTTTACCTATGATTTTACTCCTTAAAAATTTGGGCGCTAATTTAGCTGCAAAATGTTTTGAAGCATCAGACAACACGAATGAACGCCTCCATACTACATCCCCAATTTTGAACTCAATGTTCCTCTTCCGAAGGTCATAATGTACCTTATTGCGTTCATACGATTGACGAAGACATGTTCTTACTTGACTGAATATGTCATTAAGTTCAGAGATATCTGTTGCCCACGTGTCACGCTTCGAAAATGTTAAATCTTCACAATTAAAATCAGGAGACTTATATTGTTTACCTGAGGTAATTGCTTCCCTGCCAAAATTCAAGAAGTATGGTGTATAGCCAGTAACTTCGTGAACAGCGGTATTAATAGCTAACTCTATTTCTGGCAAATGATTCGCCCATGTACGATGATCCGTTCCAACGTACGAACTCAAAGCCGTGACTAAGACACGATTTATTCTTTCTACAGGATTGTTCTGTGGATGATACCTGCAATTATAGAATAGGTGACGTATGTGATATCTATTTACTAAATGTTTCATCTCCTTAGAAATATATTGTGGTCCATTATCAGCCACTATGCAATCCGGTACGCCAAATTTAAGAAAGATCTCATTTTCAATTATCTCCGATACGTTTTTACCATTAGCACGTCTAAGTGGAAAAATTTTTGTGAATTTAGTGAAAAAATCTGCAATAACCAAAAGATATGTATACCCTTTCTTATAAGAACTAGGCAGCGGACCCAATAAATCCGTCGAAATTACTTGCCACGGACGTTGTACTAGCTTTGGATCACCCATAAGTCCTGGCGAAGCCTGATTGGGGCTTTTCTGAGCTAAACAGATTTGACACTTAGTTACAAATTTCCTAACATCTGATGACATTCTGGGCCAATAAAATTTCATACAAATCCTATTTAAAGTTTTCATTACCCCAAAATGAGCCGACGTTGGAGGTACATGATGCAATTCTATAATTTCCCGTCTATTATCTTTAGGTACCACTTCTTTCCAATCATGGGCCTTGTGCAAAGCTTCCATGCTTTGAACATGTTTATAAAGCACTCCATCAACGAGCTTCCACTTTGGAAACAAAGAAGGCTTAGCTAAAACATCTCTGCACATTCTATTATACCAAGGATCAGAACAAACACTAGGAGACTGAATAACCGCAGCTACTTCTAAAGGATCGCGTGATAGAGCATCCGGAACTACATTCTCTTTGCCTTTCCTGTGTTCAATAATAAAATTAAATTGTTGTAATCTCACAGCCCACCGTGCTAGTCGGCCTGACGGCGACTTTATACCTACTAACCATTTGAGGCTGTAGTGGTCTGTTATGACTTTTACAGGAATCGGAGAACCTTCTATGTAGCCCCTGAATTTTTCTAAAGCAAATATTAAAGCGTTCAGCTCTTTCTCTGTGGTGGAATGATTCCTTTCTTGAGCTGACAGGGACCTGCTTATAAACGAAATAGGGTGTTCCCTCCCTTGATCATCTAGTTGAGAAAGTAACTCTCCCAATCCTTGATTCGAGGCATCGCACGATATCGTAAAAGATTTACTAAAATCTGGGCATGCTAAAACGGGTGCCTTGACTAAGGTTTCTTTTAATTTAATAAACGCAGCCTGAGCCTGATCATTCCAAGAAAATCTTTTCCCTTCAAATTCCTTTCTAGTCAAATTGTGCAGTGGAGCAGCTATAATAGAAAAATTTAATATAAATCTTTTATACCATGAAAGTATCCCAATGAAACGTCTTAAACTCTTTTGTGAAGTTGGTACGGGAAAATCGATTATAGCTTTAACCTTGTCAGGGTCTGTCCTCAAACCGTTGCGATCAACTACATATCCCAAGTATTTAAGAGATTCTCTACAGAAGACTGATTTCTCTAAATTGATTGTAAGACCTGCCTCAGCCAGTTTACTTTTAACTTGTTTCAACATATACATATGCTCCTCAAAAGTGCTTGAAATTATGATGATATCGTCTAAATAATAAAAAACTTTGCCCTCAAATTCAGGACCAAACAATTTATCCATCAAGCGCATCATTCTCGAACTGGCACCATGAAGACCAAAAGGCATTGACGTGAATTGAAAGAGACCTCGTTTTGGAATTGTGAAAGCAGTTTTTTCCCTCGAGCTACGCTCTAACGGTATCTGCCAAAATGCGTCTTTTAAATCTATAGTTGAAAGAAAACGTGCTCCACCCAAACTGTCTAAGATATTAGAGATGAAAGGTAGAGGAAATGCATCCCTTTTTGAGATAGAATTGATTTTTCTGGAATCTAAACACAACCGGTACGTTCCATTTTTCTTAGGAACCAGTAATATCGGACTGTTCCATGCACTATGACTAGGTTCTACAACACCTAACTCAAGCATTCTATCTAACTCTTTGTGAACTGCCGGTAGCAAATGAGGAGAAATCGGGTAGTAACGTTGCTTGACAGGAATACTGTCACCTGTGTCTATAACATGCTCCTCCAAGTGAGTGCGTCCTAGTTTATTTCCAGCAATAGACTCATAATCCTTAATTACGCCATTTAGCAACTGTTGTTGATAATCACTCAAAACGTGTCTATCAATGATTCCTCTGACTTCGCTCACAGAACGAGGAACAGATTTTACTACATTCATATTCGTAAGTTTAGTAATTTCCGGGCAAATGTTAAACATTTTCCAAAAATCTATACCGAGGATTATATCTGATTTAATCTCTGGCATAACAACAAAGGTAAAGGATTTTACTAAATTTTTAAAAGTAACAAGTACTGTGATTTTAAATTCCACTTATGCATGGGCACCAGCGGGGCTGGAGAAGGTGATGACACCTTCGTCTCCGAAACGTCAGCGACCGGTATTTTAGGAATGGACATTTCTGAGTCTTTTGTCTGACTCCTTGTTTCAGGCATTGAAAATATAAGTACCTGTCAACTTAATGGAACAAAAGAAAAATACAAAAAAACATTTAATCACACACAAGACGAAAATGAACGAACAACAAAATACACAGTACATGCAACATTAACCTAAAATAAATAATTAAAAACCATGACTCCACGGATTTGACAATAATTTTCCGAATAATAATATATCGAATTCTTTCGAATATAATTCTGTAAAAATTCTTTCGTAATAAAATATTGTATTGAAAGAATAGTAAAAATTCTTCCGGAATTTAAGATCGTATTAAATATCTGTAAAATAGCATATATAAATAATTTAAAATTATTAAAATATGAGGAAAGGTGATCCTGTTTTAACCCTCCGACTGGCGTGTGACCTCGTGTTACGACAATAATGTTACACATCACAGATTACCTACACAAAAGATTAGAACAAAACTTGCAAATATCATAAGTTATCCACACGTTTAGGCGCCATTGTAACTATTCTTCTTAATCTTTAAGCAAATTAATAGTCAATCTACTTCCCAGCGACATCCATGTGCGCAGTGAAAATGTAAGGGATATGTGAATGAAAACATTAGGTAGATTAACTTTTAACATTTATTGAAATCAACAGTTGGTAGAGCATGAGATAATCGTCTATTTTAAGATTATAGTTTAATAAAAACTCAGGACATGGTCCAGGGATCCTTGAGGAGGAAGCTCCTGGGATTATGAAATATGCAAGTCACTTTTAAAAGTACTAGGAACCAGCGTTATGTGTAACATTATAATCTGAACAAAACTAACCTTTCAAACAGAATGTTGGGCGCCTGGTCAGTCACAAGACATGACCATTTATAATTATAAACTCCTATTCAAACCAGTAAAAAGAAACTAACCCAATCTACGAAATCAGCACGCCAGCCGGAGAACAGCCCCGTCCTTCCTTCCTCAGTAAAATCCGTGGAGTGGTCGCTCTTCCGTCTTCAACCCGATGTCGCCACTGTCTCGTCCGAAGTTAGCAACCAACACGCTCATAGAGTAAGGTGTTTTGTGAAGTCAACATACAAGTAAACGGGGGTAACAAGTTAAACTGTTACACAGTCAGTACTCGACCATAAATGGTGGCCACACAAGTTAACTATTCAGTCAGTACTCGACCATAAATGGTGGCCACACAAGTTAACTATTTAGTCAGTACTCGACCATAAATGGTGGCCACACAAGTTAACTATTCAGTCAGTACTCGACCATAAATGGTGGCCACACAAGTTAACTATTCAGTCAGTACTCGACCATAAATGGTGGCCACACAAGTTAACTATTCAGTCAGTACTCGACCATAAATGGTGGCCACACAAGTTAACTATTCAGTCAGTACTCGACCATAAATGGTGGCCACACAAGTTAACTATTCAGTCAGTACTCGACCATAAATGGTGGCCACACAAGTTAACTATTCAGTCAGTACTCGACCATAAATGGTGGCCACACAAGTTAACTATTCAGTCAGTACTCGACCATAAATGGTGGCCACACAAGTTAACTATTCAGTCAGTACTCGACCATAAATGGTGGCCACACAAGTTAACTATTCAGTCAGTACTCCACCATAAATGGTGGCCACACAAGTTAACTATTCAGTCAGTACTCGACCATAAATGGTGGCCACACAAGTTAACTATTCAGTCAGTACTCGACCATAAATGGTGGCCACACAAGTTAACTATTCAGTCAGTACTCGACCATAAATGGTGGCCACACAAGTTAACTATTCAGTCAGTACTCGACCATAAATGGTGGCCACATATCCGAGAAGTTTGTATAGGTAACGCAACTTAAGAAGAAAGCAATAAAAATGCTTAGAATTGATGTATTGGTGTATCTGTGTGTCTTCAAACCACGCCTACTTACCCGAGAGGGCCCTCTGTCTTGCTTGGTTATTATTATTGCCCACTTATTGCAACTAGTGTAGAAGAGACAGCAAGTTTTTATGGCACTGATAGCATTTTGTTTTGGGGCACGTACGGGGTGTCCTATTCATTCCGTTCGTAATGTGATGTAAACATACAAATACCCTCATATCGCAAGTGAAAAAAATACTATTTTTCAAATTTGAAATAATTAATAGTTTTCCTTATTTTTAATTCAAATCTTTATTAGTAGATTTACAGAATGTTTGTTTTAAAATAAAATCCAGATAATGGAATATTTGTGAACGCATGAAAACAACTGTTTTTGAAAGGTGATGAAAATTTCATAACTGGAAATAACAGTGTACTTTTTTAAAATAAAACTTTGAATGCAAACTTAAAAATGGCTCCTATCAATGGGTATCCTAATCATTCAGTTAATAATATGATGTAAACATATATACACCTAAATATCGCAAGTGAAATAATCACTAGTAAGATTCTAAATTTGAAATAATTAATATTTTTCCTTATTTT
Organism: Glyphotaelius pellucidus; assembly: GCA_936435175.1. Taxonomy (NCBI): domain Eukaryota; kingdom Metazoa; phylum Arthropoda; class Insecta; order Trichoptera; family Limnephilidae; genus Glyphotaelius; species Glyphotaelius pellucidus. The sequence goes on from OW386565.1 coordinate 2,141,390, forward strand.
TAATTCGTTTTTTTTATTGGTAGATTTACAGAGTGTTTGTAAAGTGTGCAAGTGTAATATTTATTACGACATCATGGAGTCCTGTTACAAAACGGGACGTGGCAAATCACTGAATAGACAGTGTTTGTAAAGTGTGCAAGTGTAATATTTATTACGACATCATGGAGTCCTGTTACAAAACGGGACGTGGCAAATCACTGAATAGACAGTGTTTGTAAAGTGTGCAAGTGTAATATTTATTACGACATCATGGAGTCCTGTTACAAAACGGGACGTGGCAAATCACTGAATAGACAGTGTTTGTAAAGTGTGCAAGTGTAATATTTATTACGACATCATGGAGTCCTGTTACAAAACGGGACGTGGCAAATCACTGAATAGACAGTGTTTGTAAAGTGTGCAAGTGTAATATTTATTACGACATCATGGAGTCCTGTTACAAAACGGGACGTGGCAAATCACTGAATAGACAGTGTTTGTAAAGTGTGCAAGTGTAATATTTATTACGACATCATGGAGTCCTGTTACAAAACGGGACGTGGCAAATCACTGAATAGACAGTGTTTGTAAAGTGTGCAAGTGTAATATTTATTACGACATCATGGAGTCCTGTTACAAAACGGGACGTGGCAAATCACTGAATAGACAGTGTTTGTAAAGTGTGCAAGTGTAATATTTATTACGACATCATGGAGTCCTGTTACAAAACGGGACATGGCAAATCACTGAATAGACAAAGTCGTGAAATTTTATTCCGCGTTTTTAATTACTTTCATGCATAATATTAAAAAAAAACGGTGGTCAATTTTAAAGCATGAATGACTTGTATGATTTGACGTCTAAGGCAACTGGAGTATCATAGTGTAGTATTCAACAAGATACACAAATGATGTACCTTTATGTAAGTAACCTGTTATATTTTAGATAATATAAGAGAGATAGTTGCTGATGATTTCTGATATGTAACTGAATGATTACTGTTGCCGATGGTTGCTAACACATAATTATAAAAATTAAATAATCCACAAGCAGCCAAATTTTTAAGCACAGATTATGGAAATCACACTACATTTCTACAATTACTACAAGAAACAACTATTTCCGAACACAAAATAGGTTATTAGGTTATTAGTTTAGGTAACTAAGTAATTCATGCGTATTGAGTTAGAAACAAAACTTTGCAAATTTCAACTCCATAAAAAATGGCGGCTATGGAGATGTTTTAAAAGGGAAATTTTTAACATTTAATGAAAATCAAATTTTAATGCATATTTTTCCGTTTATCTCGATCGAAAACCAAGTTTCTTTTGGTAATTAAGTTTAAAAGTAGTTTACTTTTCAAAATCTATGCCTTTTAAACGTGTAACGGCATGTGGCTGCATGTGGCGGCATATGGCGGCTTGTGAATTATCTATTTTATAAAATATTTTGTATGTATATTATAATAAATTAATCGTTTTAATTAACACAATATTTTTTTAACCATGTCGTTATTTATGAATACCCATTTGAATTCATTCCTGAAAACTATTACATTTAGTTTATAAACTTTATTTTGATAAACTTCAGTATTTCAATAACAATGTTGTAAAACAAAATAAGTTTTATGTTCAACTACTTCAACACGCTTTGGCTTCGAATTCACAATTGTGAAATAATTATTAATTGTTTTTTTTTTTTAAAGCCTAAAACGAAACACGCTGTATGAAAGTTTTGCATCTGTGTGAGTACTGTGATGAAGTCAACTTAACTTGCGTTAGCTATACCTACTGCGAGCATTTGTTGATTTTATTGTATAGTGTTCGCCCAATGGTCGAAATTCAACCATTATTAATTTAATGTGTAATGTTTTTTTAATTGATTTAATGTATTTTCTATGCATAATTTAAAAAAAAAAATATCATTCTTCACTCCTTCTCTACACAAACTATAAGTGTGCGAAATTTCATACTCCTCCGTCCGCGCAATTTTCCTAAAAAGGGGTACAAAGTTTTTGCTTCACGTATTAATATACTGATGATGATATACAGTGTGTCAAATAAGAGTACACAACATAGGAGAGCGCCACTGTTGTTCAATTGACAATACTAAAGTAAAAAACAAGACGTAAATGTAAAGCTGTATTTTTGTAAAACATTAAAAAAGGCATAAAAGTGAAAAAAACATTTTTTCATTGCAATATAGATACCAACTGATGTAATTTTTAGAATTGCATAAACGTTTATTATATCTTTGCAATTTTGTGTTAACATAATGAAGAACAACAAAATTAAAATCAATACTAATATTATAAATGCGAAACTACGTGTGTTTGTTTGTTTTTACGCATAAACCACTAAACCGATTTTAAAAATTCTTTCATCAATAGAAGGCTACATTGCATGCGAGTAATATAGACTTTATATAATGGTAACCTCTGGTGTTATGAAATTATAAATATTAATAAATATTATTTATTACATGTTTTCCGTCCCTAACAAAAGCAAGTTATTGCTAAGCAAAACAAATCGTTACAGTGGAAATGTTGATATATTTGCTGGAAATTTTATTTTAGGCGCCGTAGTTAAAATCTATCTCTTAAAATGAATTGCCAAAATACATGTACGCGCATAACTTCCGAACGACTTCACCAAATTGAATAATCATTTTTTGGCTCGTTATTTTGTATTAAACTACTGGTGAGCTCTGGAATTATGAAATTTGTAATAGGTAGTACGCGAGCTTTTCGAATTTCAAACCTAAAATCGACTTCAAAAATACCCTTATTTTTTTTTAAATTAGCTCCACACAGGAGGCCCTGAGGAAAATAATTTCCCTCAAAGCCTTTGTCATCGTAGGGGATGCTGTGTAGAGGTTTTTTTTTAGGAAAGGCAAAAGAGGAAGATCTGTGAAGGTTAACTTAACTTAATTTTTTATTCGTATTGTCGTGGAATCGTCGCTCTTTCTTAGTAATACGTTACCGCCCTTTGTCCACATATATTAACAACCTAATGCTTTAGTCGAATTTGCTAACCACAGAAGTTGTTTATTTTTGGGGGTTGGTTTATCGTTAAAGAATTTTTTTTCTGTTGAGTCCGAGTACATAATGTCCTTAGATGTAAGATTCCTTCAATTTTTTTTTGTTTGATGACCGTGTCCTTTATTTCCTTTGAGTTACACTGGATAGTTTTAATTTGTTTAGCCAGATTATTATGGTAATTCACCATAGAGTTAGAATTTTTAGAAGGTCACCGCTGTCCAGAGTTGACATCAGCATTTAAATAGGTTTTTCTAGGTCGTCATTTTTCTTCACCGCAATTCCTTGTATTTCAATGAATGTTTCTAGCGAGCACTGTTGAATGTGGTTTACTGACAGATTAAGATTTTGTATTTCTTTTGGTAGTTCTTCAATTTTCGATTCATTTTTTTTTGATTTGCATTATTTTTTTTTATTTCGTTTTCGAAATCATCAATTTTATTAGAGCAATATCTTACGTAAGAACGTAAGATATTGCTCTATTAAAATCTTAACCAGATCTTTAATTTCTTTTTTAATGTCCAAGAAAATTTTAATGACGCCTTTTATTACGAATTTTTTAATTTGATTATCAATTTTATCGCTCATTCATGGTATTGTTTGTTCTTTGAAAACTTCTAATTTTTGGTCCATTGATGATTCATTTTTGCGAGGCATTTTTAAAGATTTTTATATTTATTTTAAAATATTATTTAATAAAAATATTTAAATTGCCGGTAGTGGCATCTACCGCTATATTCTTTAAGTTTATGGTGTTAGCCACCAATAAAGCCTTTTCATGAATCGTTTTGATGTTTATAAAATTTATCATCATCTATTGGGCAATAGTGTATTAAAATATATTCTTTCATAAATTACACACGCATTACTACTACTGTGATTAGTAGCTTACCTAATTAATTTATAATTTCAATAATGCACGTAAGTACTTACTGCCATCTATTGACGGGTAGCGTAAATAAAAGTATGTAGGTAGAGTATCCAAATTGATTAAAAATCATAGTTACGTGAGTTTTTGAAAATGAGTTTGTCTTATGAATATGGTTCTGTACAAACATAATATCAGCTCCAGTACAACCGCAGCACTGTGATGCACTGCTACACAAGTTTTTAGTGATCAGAGTAAACTTTTTGCGCTTTATTTCACAATTTTTTACGGAGAAAAATTATACTTGACGTCTGTCACTGACATTTGATTGTTGTTGAAATATGTGTGTAGTAGACTGCGTGAATATATGGAAATACTTACCTACTCGTAAATAAAACATAAATATGTTTTGTCAAAAAAAGAAAGCTCAGTGATGGATTACTTTGAGGTGAAGTATCTTCATAAAATTACGTTGTGACTGCTGGTTATTATTTGGAACATGGATATATTTGTAACATTATATTTAAAAAAAGTGATTCAGTGCAGAGCAACACCTTTACATTATTTACAATGCCAAAGCGGAAAATTACTGGAAAACAATCAATATACGAATATCTTATACGAAAAATGGATATAATAAAAGGCCTATCTTCCCAACCCCCTTTCAACCTCCTCATCACCCACCCATCTGATCCCACCCTTCAGCCACCCCTTTCCACCTCATCTCAACTCTCCCTCAATCTCCCTCCCTTGGGAGCTGTTGGGACTATTGTGCAGTATTCACATAAAAATAATTTACAGTAAAAAAATATATATTTTTTTTTTTTTTGGAGCAGTTGGAACTCTTGTGCGGTATTCACAAAACAATGATTCGAAATAAAAATATATAAGAAAAATAAAAATAATTGGTGGTTTTAAAAACCTGTTGGGACTCTTGTGTCGTATTCACATAAGAATAATAAACCATAAAAAAAAATAAAACTAAAAAGAAATCACCTTGCTATCGCACACACACACACCTCACGGCTGTAATACAAAAATGTCATGCAATTCAAAAATCACATTAATTCACCACTTCATACATTTGTCCCATAAGAGGAGTGGGTAGGAATCTGGGGGTCAACGTGTCCAGGAGTGAGAGACGTATGAATCCACCCCTCCCACCGCGGTTTAAGGCGATGGGTCGAGAGAGGCTGGAGAGGTCTAGATTATGTCTGCCTCAAGCAGTCTCCTTCAATCCGGACCGCCACTCAGTAGGTGAGAAAACGCATTCACCACCAAGTCCTAGACAAACCTCACTCCTAGAACCTGGGCACCCCTGCTAATTCACCAAACGTAGCGAACCACTTTGTACAGTGTTATACGTTTTTTTAGTAATTTGTTTTTGGGGTGTTATGCCGTGTTGCGCTACCTCCTTCTTTAGCCAACTTTTTGGACAGCGTTACAGTGTCCATCATAATTAACACATCGTAATGCTGTCCGACACGTTGGCTAAAGAAGGGGGTAGCGCAACACGGCATAACACCCTAAAAACAAATAAAAAAATACTTCTGGTAGTGAAAATCTAAAAACGTAAGTTTAATTTGTGTTTTAAATCCTGTTAATGTGACAATTGCGCGTTGAATGAGATTACTCTCATCTCGCGAAATAGCGTTTTTAGTGAACATTTGTCTATTTTATACAGAAAAGGTGCATCTATATGATGCCTTCGTACACTCAATGAATTTTGCGGTCATACAAATTTTTACAGTTATACAATCAATTCAACCACTTCCAACAAATGGACTACTTCCGAAGGTAGTTCTGTAATAATAGTTCCGAAGGTAGAAGGAAGTTAGTTAATTTCTGTAGTAAAATGGAAAGAATCCAACTCACCAAAACTGATTAAAAAAAGTTAAGAATTTTAAATTGGTATTATTACACAAGAGTGTTCCCTTTTCCCAGCTCTGCTCGGCTTCTGGTAACATAGTCTGCTGCGTGGATGGCTGCCTGCCTCTGCCACCTTCAGCTGGCAGCCTGCGGAAGACGAGCTCGAAGGCACACAACTGTAAGTTGCATTGCAATGCATTTATTCTGGCTCCAATAATAATGCACACATTTGAAATATGACACGACTCTAGAATGAACTTGACCTTGGAATCTCAGTTTGGCTGGGAAGCATTTAAGGGAAGACTGTATGTCCAAAGCTGGACCCCAGAAGACTCTTATAAAAGATAAAGAAGAAGTGACAATTGCAAGAATTCTATTTTTTTAAATTAGCTCCACACGGGAGGCCTTGAGGAAAATAATTCCCCTCAGGCCCCATGTCATCTTTGGGGATGCTGTGAAGGGTCTTAATGAGTAAGGAATTTCTGGGCAGGAAAAAGGTAAGGAGGTGGATAGAAATCCGGAGTTCAGTGTGTCCAGGAGTGGCTGACGTATAAATCCATCCCTCCAACGGTGGTGCAAGGCGATTTCCGAGAGAGTCCTGCTGTAAAGGTCAAAAAGGTCTCCCTCAATCAGTCTCTCGCGATCCGGCCAGCCACGCAGTTGGTGGGCAAACGTATTCGCACAAACCGCACAAACCTCGCCCCATGAACCCGGGGTACTACTGCTAACGCAGCCGCAGCGAACCACTTGGGGTGACCTATGTCAGAGGTTTTGGTTGTTGAATAAATGGTTCCCGGGGCGGCAATACCCATTCTCCCCTCCAAAATTATTTATTTATTGGATGCCAAAGCAACATGCAACATGCAACAATAAAAGTGACGTGAACAATATATATAAATAATAATGTATCCTTATTGTTTGCAGACTGCCTGGATCCCGAGAGGCTGTACCCGTGCCAGCGGAACGGGTCTAGCTGGAGTAGGGTGAACCTCTGCGGGCCCAAGCCAGAGGAACTCAACCCACAGTACTTGGTGACTACCCTTACCAGTAGCTCCGAGAAGATCGTGCGCTTTGTGAGTCAATTACTTGTCTGTGATACCGTGCGTGACGTGATGTATTACGTATGTGATGTATGAAGTTTTCCTGGACATACCCTAACTGTAAATTTTTAAAATTGGATATTTCTTTTGTTTTGTTTTGTGAAGAAGGAAATTATTTATATATTAGATTTTTACTCCATAATGAACTTTAAATGTTATATTTTTAAGACAGAACATCCAAATTTTCAAAAAAACAGCAAACAAAATTTAGCAAAAACAGTTTATTAGGAAAAAGGTAATGAATTTGTGAAACACTACTGTAAACACCATTAAATAGAAAGAAATGTTTTGCTGGTTTGCCCGAAGTAAGATCAAATCCACATACATCACACTTTTATCACTTTAGTCCATGTATATATTGTCCTTATCTCGTCTGTATAGGGGGAATTTCAAGGAAACTATATCGGCGGCCGGTTGGGAGGCGTTATGAGACGGGTTAAGGAAGAGGCCCGGATTAAATGAGGAAGGGAGGTTTAGGAAGAGGTTGAGGGAAGGGATTTGTTAATAAGGATGTTGGTGACGGGGAGACAGACGGATGCCTATAGAAATATATATTCCCACCCGAGGTTATCATTTCTATGTTCGGGCTCCAGTCATATATTGACAAGACTGTCATCCATAGTTACAAGAATCATGGATACGAAATATCCAGATTATTTTTTTAAGACAGAAAACCGGTTCCTTGTTACAAAATAGACAATATTTTATACCTCACTATTTCTATATTGGAAGCTGTAAACGTTGCGTGTGCAGTGATGGAGGATACATTTCATCCACCCATAACTTTGCACACTAAGCTTGTAACAGTCATCCATAGATTGATAGCTTTGATGGCCTCCGTGGTCGAGTGGCAAGGCTCCCGACTAGCGATCCGAATATTTTAAAAGATCAACTTTTGCTTAATACACACACTCTGGGGAATTTTATTCTAGTTTCTGCCGTGACCTTGTCTGTCTGAAACTCCGGTTCAATGGACTTTTGCTGTGAATTAAAGTATTAATGGGTTTGTTAGGCAATTGAATATTATTTCTGTTGCAATTTTTTAAATTGCAACTATTTTGTCGCGATTGCAGTACAAATCTATTGATGTAGTTTCACTTTTATACTTCCCGTTATTTCAATGTGACCTCCAACACTCCCATCGCTCTAACGCCGAACAACTGTAATCTTCCGAATCCGGTCCCCCCATATTTTTATTAGAGTGATAATAGTGGGAGACGTTTCGAAGAGATATTAGTACGCAATAGAGCCTCTATGACTATCCCGTGATATTTCACGGGTGCTTGTTATAAACAAAATGATTTTTAATTTGTAACAAAAATTAGAATGATGTTTATTATTAAAGATAATTTAAACTGTTTAATTTAATATAATATTATTACAACATAGTTGTTGTATAATATTTTGTATTTTCCAGGGATTTGTGTCTGACAGCGGGAGACCAGTCTACCTGGTAAGTGAGCGCTGGCTCCTTACCAGAGCATCAGAATGGGACCTTCTGCTGCGGTAAGTTCCACTAGTAACTTGAAGTTACCCCACAAGAGCCCCAGCTGCTCCCCTCTGGAACCAGTGAGACTATGGCATCCCCATCGGATCCAGGCTGGATCGAGATGACATAGGTCCGGAGGAAAATCATTCCGCTCAAGGCCTATGTCGTCTTTGGGAATGGTGTGTAGAGGGTCTTTTTAGGAAAGAAAGAAGAGGACGTTTAGGGAAGGAAAAGGAAACAAGAAAGTTATGGGTAGAAATCTGAGGGTCAGTGTATCCAGGAGTGATGGATGCATGAATCCATCCCTCCCACTGCGGTGCAAGGTTTAGCAATGGGGGTATGATCTGCATCCGCCATACTTACCGATTCACTGTCATGTGTAATCGTGCTAATATTTGTCATTTATGAGATAAAAATGAAAGAAGGAAGTTGTAACATTCTTCACATTTATTAACTGAACAAGTAGTACAATTTAAAGACACGTTTTTATCAGAAGGATTTATAAAGCGATAAGCGATGCGAACGACCAGAACTCGGAGAAGCGAATGGTTTCCAGAATCTCCGGATGACAGCTGTACCCGCGCTGCGGTCAGGGTTACCATGGTTGGTTGATTAGATTTGTGGCTATATAGTGCACTTGCGCTGATCGCTCTACAAAGGCAATATTCTGAGAGAGTACGGCTTGAGAAGTCAAAAGCACTCGCTCATCCATTCTTTCTCGATCCCGCCTGCCACGCACTTGGTGGGCATACGCATCCACCGCCAAGACCCGGACAAATCTCACATTATGAGCCCGGGCACCCCTGCCCCACCAAGAAGCGAACCATTTGGGATGACCTTTGGCAGAGGTGATGGTTATACAATAAATGGTTCCCGTGCGGCGGTACCCATTCCCGCCTCCAAATTGCCAATTATTTGTGTTATTTTATTATTTATTAATAAAAATAAAATGGAGTATATTTGAGACTAGATCCAGAGGAAAAGATACTCTCATTATCGCCCTCGTGTAAGACCACCATTCAGTATTGATACATCGCTTGAAATAGCAAAAGCAGTGTAAGGTGACCAGATCTGAATAGGCAAATACTTCCCCACCTTCCTCTTCCCATTTCCTTCCCCTCCCTTCAGTCTCACAACATACCCCAATTGGGGATGACATAGCCTTAGTGGGTTCAGAATAGAAGCAGTTAGGACTCTTTTGCGGCTTTCACATTGAAAAAATATCTAAATAATACAATAATTGTCTGTTAGACATTTATGTTAATTTAAGTTGTCTTCAGTAAGTTATCATGAAATAATTTTCACATTTTCAATTAGAGTTTTATGTTTGTGAGTAATTAATGAACCTTAGAAAATGTTGTCTCATATTTTTCAACGGCCCAATTTAATGAGAGTAAAATAGAAAGTTGGGGACGAAGCAGGAGAGGAAGTTGTTATAATCGATGACTATATAAATTACGCATAAAACAACGCCAAACTAACTAAACATTTTGATTACAATTTCTTATTGAAAATACAATAATGTTTTTGCAAAGGGCAAATTACTCAGGCCAACAAAAAAAATGTTTGTGAAAACTTTTTAAACAAATTTACCAAAATCTTATGTAATTTTGAATTCTGAAACCGTATTTCATAGCAGTTTTTTTTTATCACCCACCATTTTTTCGGAATATGAGATATCATATTGTGAAAAATCGATAGATTTAATATCTCAAAAATACGGAATATTAGATATATAAAAATTAAAAAATTAAAAGTTTTTAAAATTGGTTATGTTTTGCTTACAATCATGTTTAATTGCTTAAATTTGAATATAAGATGCTTATTTTTTTTCTCTGTAAAGTTTTTTGCGTGGCTCTTTCACTGATGTGATGCGTATTGTTGTTCTCTGTGAAGTGACCAACAATAATCACTCATCATTTTGATATTCCACCGTCCCTGGTATCGTTTCTCCATCTCTTTTAGTTCGTGATGAAATCGTTCCCCTTACTCTTCACTTACATCACCTAAATTTTCCGGAAAAAAGTCAAGATGGTTGTGCAAGAAGTGTACTTTAAGGCTCATCAGGCATATTTAATAGTGAAATGTGAAAAATTGATGGGTGATACGACTTTTTTATAGATATTTTCGTAATCAGGACACCAAATTACGCAGGAATTAGTAAAAATTATCAAAAAAGTTTTTTCACTGTTGGCCTGTGTTATTATTGTGTAAATCGTGGTCGATTACTAATTCCAATTAAATGTTGATTGAATTTTGATTGATTGCAGGGAGCCTGCTGAGGATATAACCCCCCTTCCAGAGGTGGTGTTCTACGTCAGCAGGACAGTTCGCCATCCCCTGAATGTCCCCGGGAACGAGGATATCTCAGCAACTAATGATTTACTTCTTGTTGAGATGGACCGTCCGTAAGCATTAAACATCAATAACAAATAACTTATCAATTTACGTATTAATTTGATGACCTCCGTGGTAGAGCTCGCGGGTTCGAAACTCGATGTGAGCATTTTTTTGGTTGATAAATATTGCACAAGCCCTAAGGTGCAATAGCCAAGTACCCGAAAAATTAAACAAGCGATTTCTGAGCATAATTGAAATACAAAAAGTAAATAGACATTTTTAATTGACAAAAAATATCGTCGGACAGCAAAATGACATTTTAATTTTTTACTCCTCTGGGACGTGTTGTTACACCCTGTATGTAATTTACAAAAATATATTTATTTTACAATACGTTTCAGAGCAGTAGCATTACTCAGTAATGCCTCTCCACACAGGAGGCCCTGAGGAAAATAATTTCTTCAGGGCCTATTTCATCTGAGGGTGACCGGACAATTCGGAATAAAACCAACTCAGAACCATCTCAGATAAGCCATTTAGAGTGATAATAAAATATATATTAAAAAATGGTTCAATAGGTTACGTTAGGTTAGGGTTATCGTCTAATTTAAAATTATTTTTTTCGTGTATTTAATGACTTTTCAAGGAGGTGTTGAGTTGACTTTATTCTCAGTTGGCATGGACCCTCATCTGAGATGCTGTGGAGGGTCTTTGAGTGGAGGAAGGAATGAGCAATGGTCTTAAGAGGCCCATTTAATAGGAATAAGGAAACATAGAGGCCGGCAAACCGTTCCACAGCCGAGCTGTTGAATTCAAGAAAAAGTCGAAAAAGCGACCCGTTTTCATGTGACAAATGTCAATCGTGTGCATATTTTAGGCGCGCGTTTGGTGTATTTCTCGACTATCCACCGGTGCCGAGGGGATCAATGACCCTGTTTCTTCGGAGCATCTTACATTGAAATATCGGTAGAACAAGGATAGCTTTCCCACCTGACGCCGGTGCTTTAAATATTGCAATCCAGTTGTTAAGAAAGGAAAGAAACATATTTCCAATCAAAACATTATTTGAAATGGCTTAAGCCGTGTTTAATGATCAGATTTGAGTATCCACACTGGGCTGGAATAATAGGCGTACTGTACAGGGCCCGCTGATACTTTAATATCGCGCAACTGTACAAATTACAATTGCGCTCCACGGTTGAATTTGGCACTCAACTCTGGTCTGGAGCCCCAAAACACCTGAAAAAAACCCTTGACTCTGTGCAGAAACGGGCCGTCCGCTTGGGAGCTTAACCCAACTTAACAAACGGATTGCAAACTTTGAGCACAGGCGTCGGGTGGGAATGCTATCCTTGTTCTGCCAATATATCAACGATCCAGCGTCATTGATCCCCTCGGCACCGGTGCATAGTCGGGAAACACGCCAAACGCGTACCCAACACATGTACACGGTTGACATTTTCGCTTGAGAATGAGTCGCATCTTCGACTCGTTCTTGTGTTCAACAGCTCGGCTGCGGAACGATTTACTGGCCTCCATGTTTCCTTCTTCCTACAACATGGGTCTCTTCAAGACCAATTTTCATTCCTTCCTTTCCTCAAAAAGACTCTCCACACAGCATCTCAGATGACATAGGCCCTGAAGAAATTATTTTCCTTAGGGCCTCCTGTATGGAGTTAATGTAAAAGAAAATCAGTTCTTACTCCCCCTTTCTCTTCAACTATTTCCCCTTCCTTAAAGCCTTCATAATATATCGCAAATAGCGAATGCAATAGTTCCTATGGCTCCAGGCTGTAGTGACCTACCTACCTAACAAGTATAATGAATGAAAGAGTTTAATAATATAATGAATGAAAGAGTAACTCTGTGGTGGTGTTTCAGGGTCCCCTTCAGTAGGAGGTATCGGCCTGTCTGTCTGCACACGGTCCAGGACTCTGTGGGAGGACTGACACTCACTAAGTGGAACGGGTGGAGGGGTGTTGAGGTGAGTTTACCATCATTGGTCCAATATCATAACATTGAAATATAAAGCTAGCGATTAGTGTTGGGTAGGACACAATTTCAGAATGAGTTTTTTTTTACTGAGCTCCACACAGCAGGCCCTGTGATGGTCCTAGCTATCATGCGAGGTTTTTTCACCCCCCCCCTTTCTCTCTTCGTCGTTGAGATCTCCGATCGGTAGGTTCAGCTACGCTGTTTTCCTGATCTCGTTTTCCCAACCCCTGTGATGCGGAACACAGTAAAACAAGGTTGTTCTGGGAAATCTTACAATAAACCCTTTACTTCACGTTGTGTGCTTTGTTAATTCGAAGCCTCCAGATTATCTGGAGTAGGCATTTAATGTTTCTACTTTTTCTCGTGGTAACTTTCGGCTCTTTGGAAAGGCGTGGAAGAATTTTTCTGTTGTCTTCTCAAACGCATGAAGGATACACCCTGTCTAGACTGCCCTACACTACAGATGCCTATAGCCCTAACTGTATACTCGAGTCCCCGTTTCCCGCTATAGTGATCCCCTTTCGCACCTACTCTGTAAAGGCGATGTAAGCTATCCTCTCGTCCCATTTTGCGCTAGTAAAATCTAATTGCACGTGTAAAGGTCAGTTAGTAAATCACGAAGAAGGAACCTTGCTCACGTAACGGTTGATCCTGTGGACAATTAAATGGCAATACAAGTTCATTATTTACTTTAATTTAAATGTACGTACCTAGGGGTGCCTCTCTATGGCCGGATAGACTGCTCCCGCGTCTCCCAATCTAAAATACCTGTCCTATGCATAACCATTAGAAATATTGTTATTGTTAGTAGCGCCAATTTACAGCAGAACTAGGGAATCTTAAAGCAGTGATAAAAGGAAAGGAAGGAAAATTTCTTTGCAAACTAGTATTGGCTCCTCCACTAACCAAGTTGACCGAGTGGGCAGCTCTCCGGACACGACTATCCAACCAATCTGGCGGATCTCTTGGACGATCACCCTGACATACCCGGACTCACTCATGCCAGAGGAAGAACAGCATGCTTTTAAACCTTTCCCAGTCAACTCCAATACTCATAACACCTCCAGAGACTACTTTACTGGCTCTAAAAGGGGTATTTTCATTTCGTCCCTTGTCATGACTCTATTCGCGGACAAGTGGCACGAAGCTGTGTAGGCAGACCGTTAAAGCCGACCGTCTTCGTCTTTTCCACCTCCAATAGTTGACATAAAGCGCACTTTGTGGGCATTACGTTTATTTTTGGGTTGACACAGATGAGAAAATGCAACAACGTTACAGTATTTTCCCGCAAGATGCCTTGCTAATGGCCCCTCCACACAACCTTGCAGGCTTCCCGTGATGTCTCAGGTCAGACGCCTCCGTCAGCGAACCGTGCCCAGTCATACAATTCGGCATTCCAGGTATATAACCTTTCACGCCCTTTCGCCCGACACGATTCCGCGGAAAGGAATGACCCCGACACCCCCCGTGACCCACCCAGTCTGTGGCTGACACCCTTCCTTCTTCGTTACATGGCAATGTGGGAAAACCTTACCATTTGACATACGTATCTCACTTATGTATAGTCTCGGTACCATCGTTCACATTCCCCAACCGTGAAAATTTAATTCATACAATACAACTAGTAGAAATTTCGCAGGGAAACAGGTTGATATAATTTTTATACATATATAAAATCGTGGATCTGGTTCCCGCATCCTCCCCATGTCGAGGTCTGCGCCAAACTGTCAGCCAACACCTTCAATTGGATAAGTTGTACTTTCAAAATTCCACCCATTCGATTGGGTGTACTCTCGTAGTCTTATCGCCTCTGCATTCGTATGTACCTATGTGGGGACCATTTTTTTCTCTGCCCAGGCCGTCAGCTGATTACTAGGAAATACGAGGCCATTGAACTCGCACTGTTGTAGCCCGGCAAAACAGATTTCATATTACCCTCGCCGGGGTCTTGAAATAAAAAATATAACGATGGCTTTGTCTGAACATTGGTGAAATCAGGTTGCCCGCGTTCTATCCTCTCCGTCTGAAAATTAAGAAAATACATTCACTCACCCCCTACACGATTGTTTAGCGGACGAACTCCTGTCGGGTTTGGTTACATCGATAATCGTCCCTAAATCGCGTATCCTGTAATCCTGTGGGTGAAGAAGACAAAACACCTCACTATGAACTTTATTTTCCTAGCACGATTCAATGTCCGAAGTTAATACTCCTATCTGAATTATTGAAAAACACCTATCCTACTCTATAGTTATTTGCTTGATTATTGCACAATGCTAAAATTAACCCCCTTTGTCTGTTAGTAACTGTGTACCTGTTATTGTAACAAGAGTAATCTCCCCCGTAATTATCGCTGTAAGTTAGAGCTTGTCAAGCAGTGTGATTATTAAGACCAAATTAATTTACGTAAGGTTTATACAATTATTTTTTGAAACGTTATTCCGTTATGGTTTGATTACCCCTTTCTACCTCCCTAATAATGAGTTATCTCCCTTTTTATTTTATTTATTTATAGTTGATTAATTTGATTAATTCACGTAGAAAAAAAGGAGTACGTGATATTGTCCACTGTCGTTTAACAATTTATCACCGCGATTATTGTAGACACCATCACTGAATTTACGTTTTTTTTTTGAGCAGCTGTTTGTCTATTATTAAATTAGTTTTATCTCTTCATCTTTCCACAATTCGGATAAAGTATAATATTATTAACCAACCCTTACACTCTACAGCTTATTTTTATTGAAGTAAATCACGAATTTTTATAAAATATAATTTTAGATTATATTAACACTGTAATTAATCCGATAACTATTCCATTAACTTTATTTTTAATACAATAACTTCAACTAAGTGTTTTTGGCTTATTACGTAGCGTTGCAATAATTCACCAACTTCCGCCCAAATTGCACCGACCGATTGATCGAACTTCTTTTTAACAAAACTTACAACTATCTGTTTTCACTGAGGTTAATTCACTGTTCCTGCTTGAGGTTTAGAACCAAACGACTCCACAGATTTCCACTCACTGCCCCGTTATAAAAAAAAACTGCCTATTTAAAACGAAAATCTCCCATTAATCAAAATAAGTTCATGCAATTTTGAGATATATTCACTTGTGTTCTTTTACCACTATCGCTTCATGTCCGTTCTGCCCTTCTGCTTTTTTCACCATACCAACCCTTGAAAACGGGTTTTCAACTATCTTGGTCTAACAAAATAAAACAGGGGTGGACCACGCGCTCGATTCAATTTGTCATAGGGCATTCTCTCCCACTCAAAGTAAATGTATTACATTGCACTACCCCTGCATACATTCTGGAATAATTTATTATTATTATCATTATTTTATAACCTAACGCAGAGGAATTTTATTCTACGTATTATCCTATGAACAATATGTATTCTCCCCTGTGTTTTCCATATTTGTGAGTGTTTAGGCATTATCCACTATTAAACTTTCCCTTTAGATAAACAGCAACGCTCGTAAGGCTTTTCCTAGTATTAAATTCACATTTTTATTGATTTCGATTTTCATTTATGGCCATTTATCACCACCATGGCCTAATCTATCTCTGTTTTTTGCGTCTCTTCACGTGACTCCTCAGTAACCTCCCTCATCTCGCTGACTCGTTTTCCCGCAGAATTCAATAACTGTCAAAAATGATCTGTCGATCTCTTCAAAAATTACACTCGAGTTTGTAAATAAATTTAAAATTAGACAGGCCGTTAAATTTTATGCATTTGGCTAATTACTTTCTTTACTATTTTGTATGTAACCTGGAGTGATGATTCCGGTTTGATGATCTCTTCGAAGAGCCAAAATCATGTTACCTGTCAATCTCTTAGAACGTCACTTTGACCCAAGAGATCGTAAACCTTCCACATGTCGCTCCTAATAACTAAAACGCAAAGGTTCATAATTAACCCAAAATCTAATTCCTGAACGATCCTTTTCAGAATCTCATTGGGGTCCCGGTCCCGAAATTCAACAGTTATGAATTTCTTACTTTTGGTCATCATGAAGTGAGTTATGACCAAATTCATAAGTGTTCGCATTCCAAACCATGGATTTCGTGAGAACTCTCTGCATCTTTAATCCGATAAACGCCCTTAGCCCCGCCTCTCTCTCGCTATTCGTTGTGTTCAAAATAATTGTCAATTTATCATTTTTAATTCGTCCAACGTTTTGCATCCCCAATAGTCTAGCACCTCCCACGCGATAATTAATCCCGTATTTTATTACAGACTCCTTCAATTTCGTTTTCAAACACCCAACATAGGTCAGTAATATGATCGAATTTAAATATTTAAAAAAAATTCCTAGTCTACTTATTCAAATAATACGGAACCATGACAGCCCTAAGAAAAATAATTGAATTTTTGTGCCCCAGCATTTTTTTTACATGAGCTGCACACAGGAGGGAATGGTGTCTTTTCTTTTTCCTTTGTCGTCTTTGGGAATGCTGTGTGGAGGGTTTCTTTAAGGAAAGGAAGTGGAGGAGAGTTCTGAGAAGGAAAAGGGTTTAAGGGTTGGGTAGGAATCTGGGGTTCAGGGTGTCCTGGTTATCCGCCTCTAAGACCTAGACAAACCTCACTTATGAACCCGGGCACCCCTGCTAAATCACCAAACGTAACGAACCACTTGAGGTGTCTTTAGTACAAAATAAAATTCATAATGCCTATAAGAATTAGTTGTTATTGTTCCTGTGTATATATTGTTACAGGTCCCAGTGACCCTCCTCTCAGAAGAACAGTGCCGCGGAGAGTTTCCTCCTGGCAGTGTAGGTGCACCGGGCGGAGTGACGGACAAACACCTGTGTGTCACCAGCTATGATCGGCTCTGTGTAAGTGACAATGGCGCAACTATTAATTAATTCAATGCACTGCTCGATGTGTATATTCTGTATTTGGTTAAGTCATTCATTTATTCTATTTCAATATCCCAATAATTCCCATTTCTTATTAAATTAAATATATTGTTAGTTGCAACAGTTGCTCTTTAACAGCAATCCGGAAGTCAGGTGCTTAAATTCAATAAAATATATTTTATTTGATTATCTATTAATATTATTTTTTTACATTAGCTCCATACAGAAGGCCCTGAAGAAAAAAGTTTCTCTCAGGGCCTATGTCATCTTCGGGTATGCTGTGTCGAGGTTCTTTTTAGGGAAAGGAAGGAAAGGAAATTATGTGAAGGGACAAGGTGAGAGGGGTGGGTAGGTATCTGGGGTTCATTGTGTCCACGAGAGACCAACGTATGAATCCATTCCTCCCACTGCGGTACAACGACCAAAATAGTCCGGCTGGAGATATAAAATGGTCTCTTTCATCCAGTCGCTCCCGGTAAGCGAGTATGCCGCCAAGACCTAGACAAACCTCACCCCGTGAACCCGGGAACCTCGCTTAGTCATCAAACACAGCGAACCACTTTGGGTGACCTGTGGCAGGTGTATTGGTTATCCAATAAATGGTTCCCGAGGTGGCGGTACCCATACCCGCCTTCCAAATTATAAAGAAATATACAAAGTATTCTAGCGTGAAATATATTCTCGGTATCGCCCTGGCTTAAGATGGAATGTAATGATTATTAAATCGAAATAACGAAAATATTATTTCGCAATACAATAAAAGTAATGTTTTTAATGCGAATTTTTTTTTAATATTTTTAAAGCTTACAAAGGCTTAGTTTTTATTAAAAACAAATCAAAAATCAAACTCTTTTCTGACCGCCCTTCCGTATTTTCCACATAATGTAATGATAAAAATCCTTCAAAATTCTTTGGTTTTTCTTTAAAATGATGTACGTAATTTAAAAAAAAAGCAAGTTTAGGGTTGTGTTGTAATTTTTTCTTGAATCCTAACAATATTTTTTAAAATACAAATTACAAAACTATGGTTAAGTTTATTAGAAAAAACCAAATGGCAAAAAAATGTTATTATTTTTCTTCATTTTCTTAAATTTATTTATTTATTTCTATATATTACAGTATTTACCTATAGATCAATTTCGAAAACATTTTTACGTGATATATTTTGTAATTTTATTGTTGGGTGTAAGGTAGGTTTGTGAAGGTGAAACTGTGGATAGGTATTGTTGTATGTTTCGTGAACACCTCACTAGGAAAACCTGTGCTGAGGTGTTTACGTGTTTATTTATGTTTATGTATGACAAGTATTTATGTGTTGTAATAGAAAGTTTTATATGAATTTTTTTTTTCAAATTTTAATATTTATTTTACATTGGTTATTTAGAAGAGCAAAAAAAAGTATTTAAATATATTAGAGGAATATAAAAAATATATAAATATATACATATATAAACATACACATACATACACAATACTTCTCATATTTTTAAATTTCCATTTAAAAAAGGATTTCTGGATTATTAAAATATTGAATTATGTTGCCGTACTATAGCGCTTTTTCAATCTCAGTGGCATGAATTCGAACCTAAAGCTTTAATATTTTGGCAACAGAAATATTGTAACTACGATAATAAAATAAAACACTGTTGCCAAATGCTTATCTTCGCCGTAATATCTGTGCATGAATTAAGTCTTTAATATATTACTTGCTTTTGTCCAATGCAGGCAACTAAGGGGTTAAAACACTATGCGATGAAGCGAAGAGTGTGTGTTAAATAAAATAAGTGAAGAAAAAAACGATGTTTGTAATTTGTTACCCGTAACGTATAATTTACTGTTGCAAAGACTCCTACCACTGTGCCACTTTGGTCGCCGACACTTTTAAAACGTGCCAGGAGCTTGCCGCTCAATTCAGCAATGAACCAATCCAGCCGCTCGACTCAGAGCGTTCAGTATTTCATTTAATTTAAATTAGAAAAACCAATAGAGCCTTATCTCGAAAAAGGGTCCTCGGAGTTTATCGTTCAAGTTTTTCACTCAGCCTTTCGGCTTGTGTAGGTCGAGACGCGTAGTTTGATATCCATCTCGGGTACTCTTAGGTGTAATTTTGAAAAGAATTTTTTTTTGATTTTGGAAATTTTTGAATTTTGGAAAAAAAAATTTTTGGATTTTGGAATTTTGAATTTTGGAAAAAAAAATTTTTGAATTTAGGAAATTCTTGATTTGAATTTGGAAAAAAAATTTCATTTTGGTAATTTTTTAATTTTGAAAAAAAAAATTTGGATTTTGGAAATTTTTGAGTTTTGGAAAAAAAATATTGATTTTTGAAGTTTTAGAATTTTGAACAAAATTTTTTTTGATTTTGGAAATTTTTTAATTTTGGAAAAAAAAATTTTGGATTCTGGAAATTTTTGAATTTTGGAAAAAAAAATTTTTTTTAATTTTTTGGATCTTCAAATCCCCAAAATTTTATCTTCTGAACGGTTAGCAAATCATAATTTCGTGAAGCCAGAACTCACTCTCAGGGAAAAACAAATTCTTTGTTAAGTTGCATTGCAACGCATGCCGGGAACTCATAAATTGAAACCATCGCGGCATGCACAAATCAAATCTCCAAAGTTTCAACGCCGGTTATCAATGCATAATTTCATGAAGCCAGAACTTACTATCAGGAAAAAACAATTTCTTTATTAAGTTGCATTGCAACGCATGCCGGGAACTCTTAAATTGAAACCATCTCCGTTAAAAAAAAATCAAATATATTTTTTACGTTTTATATTCGTATACCATCTTTGGTTTTTTGCCTTTCAATTTATAATTAAAAAATTAAAAAAGTCCCCGCATAAATAAGTACATATTTTTTATGAATCTTTGAATGGCTTGAGAAGAATGTATTGAACCTAAAATATATTTTTTTTAAAAGAAAATTTACAGCTCTTGGTTGGTCCGAAAAATCTTTGCCCAGCCCACGCCGTACAATAAGCCACACGAAAAGTCAATCAATCAGCCAATCAGATTGCACAAAATTTTCTACCCCCTTGATTTTCTACCCGCACTGAACTGTATATATTATGTATCGTCGTCACCCCATAAAAAGGGGGTGGGATAGACCCTGTTCGTGCATATTGCAGGCGTACACACACCGGAGCGGTCTTCACGCAATCCTCCCGCGCCTCTCCCAAAGACATGCGTAGGCTTGAGGAACAGTCGCGCGGTCTCGACGTCCTTCCGCCCCCCCTCTGACAACCCGACGCTCATTTTTTTCCCAGGGTCTTCTAAATCTTCCGTTTCTTTTCCGTATACATTTCTTCGAGGCAAGCTCGGGGAGCCGGCTAAAGGGCGCGGACTTCGGGCCTCGTCTGCGGTTGGGCCGATAGCCATGCACATTATCATTGGGACTGCCTGGTTTTTTGTTGAATACCTAATCTATTTAGGTTTTGCATTTTATTTTCTTTTTGTTATCATTGTAAATACTTGCATTATGTTATCACTGTTTTTTCGCTATTTTTCTCATTCCAGATAACTTTTTCAACTGAGTGCAGCTCTTATTTTTTTTTTTTTCTTACAAACACTTTTATCTCTGTTTTTTTTAATGTTACCGATTTCAGAGGAATTTACGGGCTGATACTTCTACTTTTCTTCTGTATTAGGTTAATGTAAGTACTTGCATACTGCTTCTTGCGGATCGGCAGAGACAGGTTGAGGGAGACCTTTTGACCCGTCGTCTTGCACCGCAGTGGAAGGGATGGATTCACACGTTTATCACCCGCCCCTCATACCTTTTTCTCCCCAGAACTTCCCCTCCTTCCTTGCCCTAAAAAGACCCGCCACACGGCATCCTAAAAGATGACATGGACCTTAAGGGAATTTTTTTCCTCGAAGCCTCCTGTGTCAAGATAACTTAAAAAAAAGGAACACGCACAAATCATCCTGTATCACGTGATCTCGATATTTTGGGTGACGAAGAATAAATTGGTCAAGCGTTAGAAAGATTATCACTTGCTACGACCGACGCGACGTTGCCACTTTTACATCTGTAAGCAAAACCACGTGATCCATTTTAATTTCTATTTTTCTTTAAAATGTTTTTTTTTCTTTATTTTTCACTTAGTTTAACCTATTTTTTTTAATTTTTGTGTAGTATGTTTATTTTTATTATCTGCTTTTATAGAATAGTATCGTTCCTATATAAAATATTTATTGTATGATTACCACA
Organism: Glyphotaelius pellucidus; assembly: GCA_936435175.1. Taxonomy (NCBI): domain Eukaryota; kingdom Metazoa; phylum Arthropoda; class Insecta; order Trichoptera; family Limnephilidae; genus Glyphotaelius; species Glyphotaelius pellucidus. The sequence continues at coordinate 2,163,154 of OW386565.1, forward strand.
CACGGGCAATAGCCTAGTGTGGCAGCTGAAAAAACACAATAATATGTAACAAAAAAAATATTATGAAATAATAAACAAAAAAAATAACTTCATTGCCAATAATTAATTCCAAAGAATTTGTCCGAAACATCAAATGTTTTTTTATGATTCGTTTTTTATCGGGTAAGTAGAGTCGACCAAGGTACAAGGTTCAAACCCCAGTCTATCCAATTTCTTTTTTAAGTTTTAAAAATTTCTAAAAGGTTTTAAAAGACACTTTAAAATAAATGGATCATAAAATGAAAAAAAGTTTTCGGTGGACTGATTTTTTAAAGTTTCTTGGTAGGTAATAATTGCATTACGTATGATAAAAAAATAAAAATGCACATATTTACATTTTTTTTGTGGTTTTTTCAGAAAGGTCCACAGTTAGGTACCTATGTTCTTTTACGATCCTTATATGTATGTTAATTATGTTTTTAAAAAAAATATATATTTGAATCAATCACATATTTTTTTTGGTAAATTAGGATTAAATTTATTTTCTTTTCTCTTTATTTTATTTGCTTTGGTATAATAAAAATAATGAAAATGGTAAAGAACAGGACGTTGAAACCCCCGTTATTTATATTTTAATCGGGTCATCTACCGGATTTCAGGGTCACTTTTTTAGAGGTCAAAGGTATCGAATCTCGGCTAAAAAATCATTGTCTCCCGTTGGTGGCGCTGTGGACGTTACACGTTCAAAATATACCGATTCCTAATGATCTTAAGACCGCCATTCAGAATTGAAACGTTACTTGAATGGCTTTAGCCGTGTTTGGTGAGTAGATCTGAATTGCATTCCCCCCCCCCCCCCCATCCTCTCCCCCATCTCTTTCCCCTTCCCACTACCTTTAGCCTCACAACATATCACAATTGGGGATGCGAGGGATCAATTGGGACTCTTGTGCGATATTCACATTGGAAAAATGTTCAAATCTCTTTTAAATGACGGAAATTCACTATTCGTAAATTTGGTTTGTAATTGTAACGTTAATTAATGTTTTCATTATGAAGGTATTCACTCTTTTTATACGGGGTATCCGGAAAATAGTGGTAAAACCGGGATATTGATGATCTACATCACTTTTGAATTGATTTTATAAAATAACATTTCTTCATTTGGCTTTTCATTTTCCATTCAAAGTTCAAAAATTGAATCTTACGGGTAAAATTTTAAAAAAATCGGTCCCCAGGGGGTTAAAACCAGCTGTTTTAAAATGCATTGAAGCGTAGACCCGGCTCCTAAAGTTTTATAACCCTTCAGTTGCCGAAAAAATATAACTAAATGCTCAAACTGAAAAATAGTATTCACTTTGGTGTTTATGTTTGTCTATCTGATGTGAATATCCAATTGTCCCGTTTGTACTACGAGTTTCTAAACGCCATGCATTAGAATATTTTTATTTTTGACATCTAACCTATTTTTAAAAGAGCGTAATTTTAATTTATTTGTGCACACCGATTTAATTAGTTTCGGACACCCACTTGTAGTCCCCTCTTACCCCGACATATCACCACGAAACAGTAGGTTTATCGTAACGTATTACAATAGTTTCATATTGTGATATTTTCTTTGATTTTATTTTAATTTTATTTTTATTAAAACCTTTGTTTTATCAAATGCACACATGAATTTATTAAAATGACGTTTGTAATTTGAAATAATTGTTTGATGTAAAATAGTGTAATAAGGCCTAGTTGGTTTAACCGTCACGTCAGACAACATCACTAACAAACGCCAAGATGAGAGAAACACCTGTCCCTTAAGAGGAACGTATGCGCGGACCATTTCAGCCAGTTTCATACAAATCTTAATTCCGGATTTGAGATCAAAATACCCAACCAAACTGAAAAATTATGTTTGAAATCAAAAAGTATATCAAATATCTAGTACGGATATGAGCTACTTTATTTATTTTTGCATTAAATAATAAGATAAAAGCCATTAAAGATTTTAATGTTTCATGATTTTAGAGGCAATTTGGGCAATTATTTGTGAGTAAATGAAAAACAATAAAAAAATAGTTTTACTATATTTATCATACAAACATAATGAAAAATAAAATAAAAATTAAGCACTGTTAATAATGAATTTTTTGGGTAGTTATTTAAATATTTAAACAACAAATTTTTGTTCCGTCGTAAATAGGTAATTTGTATTTTAGCTTTACACCCATCAAAAAGGTTTTTTTTTATTTATTTTAATTTTTTTTTGTAGGATAAATATAGTAAAATTATTTTTTTTTGTTTTTCAATTCGTGTAAATGAAAAACAAAAAAAACTTACAAATAATTGTCCAAGTTGCCTCTTATTATTTTTCAATTTGGTTGGGTATTTTGATCTCAAATCCGGAATTAAGATTTGTATGAAACCGGCCGAAATGAGCCGCGCATACGTTCCTCTTAATATATGGTCATTTGATGGCTAGTTTGTGTATCGGTGTAGTCCCATGGCTATGACAAGGGCTCTTGTGCCGTGCAGCCAAGAGGTGCACACTTCACATAGGCATTGCTTACTTTCCGCATTGACTGACTCTAATGTGCGCATTGCAGGGCTTCAATTGGGATTCACTGATCGCCAGCAATGGGCACAGGATGGCTGGTGGGTGCACTCAGCTGCTGGTGGGGCTCGCCTTGGCTGGCAAGAAAGAAGGCAGCTGTACGGAACTCTTCCTTCGCGTGTCCTCCTACATCCCCTGGGTGGAAAGTGTGGTGTGGCCCTAGGTTCCCTCTTTCCGCCTGTTTTCCTTCATCCCCTGGGTGGAGTGTGGTGTAGCCCTGAGCTCCCTCTAACCGCCTTTCCTCCAACATCCCCTGGGTAGAGAGTGTGGTCTGGTCCTGAACTCCATCTGTCTGCCTGTCCTCCTACATCCCCTGGGTGGAGAGTGTGGTATGACCCTGATCTCCCTCTGTCTGCCTGTCCCCCTACATCCCCTAGGTAGAGATTGTGATGTGGCACGGAGGTTGTAAAAAATCGTGGGGTATTAAAAATATTTGGTCCAATCAGTTCCATTCGTCAATTAAAATATAGTATATGTAATGATGTACGAGTATATATATATTAATCCTTTTGGGAGATATTTATATACTTTTGTCTCATTTTTATCTCTTGATTCACACAATTTGATATCACATTTTGTCAAAAATTAACAGAAATAAATCAATAAATGTAGATTTAGGAATGTATTTTAGTTTTTTTAACATTAGAAATTAGGGAACACCCCGAGGGGAATTATTAATTATGAATTTGCTGCACATTTTTTTAAAATTAATTTATTTATTGCATTATTAACAGATCCTTTTTGTATATAATGCAAATATGGGTTTTTTAAGTAATTTTAACATTTTTATTCAAATTTTCTTAATTTCGGTGCATTTTTAATGTCTTTTTGAACTAAGTCGTGTATTTGGATTCATTTATACAGTAAACTATTTTATATTTCTGTTTTGTTCATTTATTTAGTTTGATGTTTTCTTTGTGTCTTGTATGGCAGTCTTATTGTATTGTAGATTGTAAATAAATTGAGGCTGAATTGTTAGATATAAGAAAAATTAACTGTATACAATGTTTAAAATATATATTTACACGAAATATTATTTTTACAAAAAATGAAAAGCGTTTTAGTAATAGGTTAAATAATGTATTTGAAGTTCCACGGTGTAACACTAGGCTTGCGCAAAGACATGCCTATTTTATTACATCAAAAATATATAATGCTTTCTATAAGGCTACAGAAATTGATTGTAAAAATATATCCACCTACAGCAAGTATAAAAATGTATTAAAGTCTTGGATAAATACCGTCGACACAAACATTTACTTGCTGTAACATCTGACCTGCTGTAACTTAACAAATTTTTTATTAATCTTTATGAACATGCTTTTGAATATGTATTTCAGTAAACACTGAATCTATTTTTTATGTATTTAATTTAATTTTTTTTTTAAATTTTACAAAGTTATTGTATGTTTATGAGTAATTTTCTGTCTTAAAAACACTCAAGTATACCCACGAACTGGCGATGCCTATGTGGGAGTTTTTTTGGTTAATCTGCTAATCTATTTGTGTTATTCTCTACTTTTATAAAACTGTTGATATAAAAAGTTTGTATTACAAAATTTTACCAATGGTACCAAAAAAATTGTTAATAAATTAAAAAAATAAATAAATAAATATAATATATTGCGATTAATTAATGTAAATCTCGACCATTTTGTGCCAGTAAGGTGGCAGGTTCTGTTAATATCGCCATGGCATGGTGAAAGATCATTTAGATTTAGACCATATAACAAAAGTTTAGAATTTTTTGAGCGGTGAGTTATTTTTTTGTCATCTACATCGTGGGAGTGAGTTATTTTTTTGTCATCTGCATCGTGGGAGTGAGTTATTTTTTTGTCATCTACATCGTGGGAGTGAGTTATTTTTTTGTCATCCACATCGTGGGAGTGAGTTATTTTTTTGTCATCTACATCGTGGGAGTGAGTTATTTTTTTGTCATCTACATCGTGGGAGTGAGTTATTTTTTTGTCATCTGCATCGTGGGAGTGAGTTATTTTTTTGTCATCTACATCGTGGGAGTGAGTTATTTTTTTGTCATCCACATCGTGGGAGTGAGTTATTTTTTTGTCATCTACATCGTGGGAGTGAGTTATTTTTTTGTCATCTACATCGTGGGAGTGAGTTATTTTTCAAGTTTTTTTTTAAATTTTGTATTCGATTTAATTTATTATCTTCCTACCTTTTTTACAACACATGTTAATTTCGGAGCTTTTTTGATATCTACTTATAACATTTTATTATTGCATTGTAAATTTAGTGGGACAAATTCAGTGGTTCTCAACATTTTACAAATAAAAAGTTAATTTTTTTTTTTATTTGTTTATTTATATAAAAAATGAACAATAATAAAGGGCTAATACTAAAACTAAAAAAGCGAACTTTTTCAGTGGCTCTCAACATTTTACAAATAGTGTTTTCAAAAATTATTATTTTTATTTTTAAAAAAAGAAAAATACAATAACAAAAAGATAATAAAGAACATTACATCCAACACACATAAATTTTTGTGTCCTTCCTTGTTTAGGTAAAAATATTTACGTAACAATATTTATATAATGCTAACTGGTACCCGGCATGCGTTGCAATGGCATTAAAAGAGATAGATTGTTTCTCCCTGTATGCCCATTCCCATGCGTCCCCGTTTCCCTCCTGCGTCCCCTTCCCTTCCTGCTTTCCCCTTTCACCTTCCCCACCTTCCCCCTCCCTCGTCACCTTTCCCGCGAAACCTACCTCCTTCGTTACCCTCTCCCTCCTACCTTCAAATAAAAATATAAACATTTTCAAACCACTCGCTCACAATCTGTAGTAATTTTTTTATACAAATTACATAACGCCAGAGCTTACCATCATATATAGAAACACCTTTATTCTAAAACGCAATCTTCTGTAAAATTTTTGAGTCAATCCATTGATTACTTTCCGAGATTTGTGGACACAAACATACGGAACCTAAATTTGTATATAAATATAAATTGTAAAATGTTTTTTTTTTTTTTAATGTTAACTCCACACAGGAGGCCCTGAGGGAAATAATTTCCCTCAGGGCCTATGTCATCTTTGAAGATGCTGTGTGGAGGGTGCTGTTGAGGAGAGGAAGGAGTGAACATGGGTCTTGAAGAGACCACTGAATTTGTCCCACTTATTATAGGACCTTACTTATCCTTTTTTGTATTTTCTTTTTATTATTGTACATTTCTTATTTTACAAATAAAAAAAATTATTTTTGAAAACACTATTCTTTAAATGTTGAGAGCCACTGAATTAGTAATAGATACCTAACAATTTTTCTTACGAAACGTAAAAATGTTTGACAAATATATTTGTATTATCTATAAATCATAATTTAATCGAAATTACAAACATGGCATAGGAAAAACTGAATGAAGTCGTACGGCCGCACGTATGCGGCAATACTCTATTTGGACCGTCCGAGTGCCGCCGCATACGTGCGGCGATAAAAGGGTTAAGTAAATAGGGCGATCTAGTTCATCCTAACTTTTGTCCTCCTAACAAATAATAATTGATTTATTTTTACGTTATTTTTAAATCCTGATATTTATGTCATTATGAATACTTGTTATTTACGTGAAAATTTTAATTAAGCGATTATTTGAGCGATGTACAATAAAAATAAGAAATTTTAATGAATTTTGCACAAAAGTAGTATGTGTTCTAGTTGTAAAACCATTATTGTAATGAACCAGTTTGTTTTAAACTAAAAATAAAGACAGATTTTATTTCTCCAGACTTAAGTTATTTTGTTGTGGTTGTTATTAAGGTGTTCAAATCCCGCACATTTTTCAAATCGGGATTCGGCGAGACTTTAACTAAGGGCTTCGATAATTGACATAATAGGAGTCTTTTTTTATTATTTATTAAGATTACAGAGAACATTTTGTACAATAAATAGATTAGACCCACAAAGCTGTCATATGGCAGCTTGTCTGCAGGTTCTAACAATTTAAACATTCTTAATATAGTATCTAAGAAAATATTTGTAAATACATTTATAGTTTTAAGGAAACATTAGAATTGATCACATAGTAGTATTAGATAATTTAACTTACAACTATAAATATATAATATATTTCAATATACCTATCTAATAAAAGATATGTAGGCAGCTATATTAAGATATTCAAAGATACATGGAGTTTTCGTTCATTAACCATAGTTTTATCATTTTAGGACTTAGTCTCTCATTTTTTTCAAATTTTATGTTTTTATTGATTTTATTGAAAATCACTGGTATTAGATATTCAAGAGTACGGCTTCCATATTTATTTAATATTCGAGGAGTTTTTAGGCCCTTTCCTTCGCTAAATCTTGTGGTATGTTTGTGTACAAGTAGGTGTTTGTAAGGGCTTTCCCCCAAATTATCCATAATAGTAGTGAACCAGTGGAGACCTTTTATTGTAAGTAGGCTCTCTGAGCCATACAGTAATTTTAAGTTATGTCTCTGTTTGTAAATCTTAGTTGTGACAATTTTTTTTATTATGGCGGTTTGTAAATTTTCAATATATTTAATGTAAATAGTGCTTGCATGTCCCCAAGTTCGAATACCATATCTAAGGATGGATTCGACCATAGAAAAATATATGAGTTTAAGAGTACAATGAGGCAAAATAAATTTTAATTTGTAAAAGTTACTAGCTAAGGATCTGAGCTGGTTACAAATTTTAGCCACTTGTTTATCCCACTTAAATTTGTTATCAACAATTATTCCCAGATAAGTATATTCATTTGTGAAATCTATTTTTTCACAGTCACAAACATTAATAATTCCTCTATGTATACAGTAAAAGCTATGAGCGGTTATTTTAGGAACATTCCACATTTTCAAACTTGGTGATGTCAACATTTTCTGTTGTTTTGTATCAATTATCTTTCTTTCTAGAAAATCATTATAAAACGACATTGAAAAGGTGACAACGCATATATTATTAAAAGAAAAATAACTTTGTACACATCTCTATATTTCACTCTATTCACCTCATCAGGAATTAAAGTATTTAGAAGTAACAAATTAAATATAGATCTTAGATTACAGGGGTAGGAAAAGAAGGGAGGGGTAAGAGTGGGGAAGTTTTTTGGAATTTGGGATTACAATATCATTAGAAGGAAAAAACTGGTTAAGTAGGAAAATATTTAAAAGTGGGTTCATAAAAATTATTTGCTTACTAATTATGTCAGTTTTGGTATTTACATTTTTCCTTATTTCTAAGATTTCAAAACCATTTAGGGGCCATCCATAAATTACGTCACACCTTAAGGGGGGGGGGGGGTAGAGAAGTGTGACATTCTGTGACAAGGGGGTATGGGGGGTCTTCAGCTCTGTGATGTCACATTTAAAGATATAAATTATTAAATCGGCATGTTGGGTGAATAGCACCCCGCACATGTCCACTACGAGACTTTTCTGCGCGGCGGCCTGAAGTGGCGCGGGACTCGGACGCTCCGAAGTGGAAGCGTGCGGGGTGCTAATGCTAGCTTTTACTTGTAATACGGGGGTAGAAAAGCGATTTATTATTTCCGCTCGAAAATAAACAAATTGAAATATTATCTTGGATAACTTCGAAACTACATCACGCCGTGATGACCAGAGAGGAAAGACCACCAAACAACTTTGTATCGACGCACATTTCTTACTTCATTCGCATTCATAAATCGTCTCATGTTTTGCGTTGCGGTGCACAGTACCTACCTACCGGAGGAATACTGCGGGTATGAAATACTCTCAAACTTGAGCTCTTTAAAATGATTTGTCGGTACACGGTCTCTTGGCGTGGTTCAACATAATCAAAATATTTGATTCACTTGATCTTACCATGACTTTCTTGGCTTTCCCTGAGTTCTTCCACAATTCACTTCGCATCATATCATCTCTTTTTAATGCCCTCACCAAATAACTGTACCCTTTAATCATACCAACCAAGTGCGTTTGTCGTGATTTTGTCACTAAACAGCGCTATACAAAATTAGGGAAATAAATAATAATTCCCTAGTTCGGAGCCACTTGGATTATGGCTCATTCCTTTTTGACCCACTCCCTAAATATTTAGATAAGAAAATGGAAAGAATTCAATCATGATGAATGAATGAATTCAAGAATGATTATTGGAGCTATGAAGTCTTCTCCAATTAATGCGCTTCAGGTGGAATGTGGGGAGCCTACATTATATTTCAGAAAGCAATTCCTTGCCAATAAATATATTTTCAAGGCTTTATCGTTTTCACATCATCCTATTAAACAAAGTCTTAATCGGTTAAATCTTAATTTGAATTCTAACAAAAGATTGAGAGAAAAACAATGTTTTCCTCTCTTAATTAAAAGTTTTCATCTCTATAATTCTCTATCATCTTCCCTCCAATATCTTCTTTATACAATATTCCATTTAAGGCAATCACTTTTATGCCGAACACAATAACATCAGTCTTTCGGAAGAATATTTTATCTTCCCCAAATAAATTTCAAAATGTGGATGATTGTTTTAAAAGCATTGTGGCTTCAAAATTCCCTGGATTTTCCATCCTTTTCACGGATGGTTCCAAATTTGAAAATAAAAGATGTGGAGCATCCAGAATATATAGTCCAGAATTCAACATCAATCTCACTTATAAATTACCGAAAGAAGCTTCCATATTTACAGCCGAATGCTTTGCAATTGAACAAGCGCTAAATCAAATCCAGGTTCTCAACATTCATCGAGCCTTACTATGTACTGATTCGCTAAGTGCTCTAACTAAAATTAGGTCGAATATTCTATGTTATTCGGAAGACAATATTATATGTAAAATAAAAAATCTTCTCAATTCTCTAAGTGAATGTGGGTTTGAGACGAGTTTGAATTGTATTTCACTACAGTTTACTAAATGTATAGGATGTTCAGTTATTTTGACAATACTAAGTATATCGTGTATGAATATTACGAGTCCGCTATTTTATTGATGTTTATTTTGGTTTTAGATAGTTGTTTTCTGGCAAATGATCGAGGGTGACTCGTCATTAGAAAATGTTTCTGATAATATTATGTTGTCAGATTTTTTATTTAGATTATTTAATTTTATGGTTAACTCATCCCAATGTCGTTCCATACTTAGTATGTTAATATGAAAAAATGAAAATATTATTGAGATTCGTTGAAATAATTTCATTACATGAATCGTTGTTGACAAATTCACATTCTTGTACATGGAATATTCTTGGTATGGAAAGAATTAATAAGAATAAGGAATTTAGACAGTTGCCGCTCTGTTCCTGTCCAGATACAAAATATATCGTCTACGTATCTTTTCCATGTAAGAACATTATTCAAAAGTGATGACTTACAATTAAAAATCTTATTTTCTAGGTTATCCTTAAAAATGTCTGCTAAAAGCGGACTCGTCGGAGCCCCCATCGGAAGCCCTTGTTTCTGTTGGTAGACACAGTTATTATATTGAAAATAATTTTGTTTTAGGCACATGTGGAATAGGTGAGACAGGTCATTAATCATATCAGTATTTAAATTAGAGGAATTCAGAATATTTACAATTATTTCTTTGCAATCAGTAGTTGGAACATTTGGGAATAAATTAATAAAATCAAAGGAAATTAGTTTGGCATTATTGGGAATAACCAATATGTTCTTCCCGGAATGTTCTTCCCGGAAATCCCACAAATAACCCCACCCCCTCGCTTATCTCTCACTCACACACCTACAATTTGTATGTCTGACAATATTCTATGTCTACGTAGATTAGTAACAATATTCTCCTGAAGAAGGAAGGGTGCTTCCGAAACCGGTAGAGTGTTATAAAATATAAGTGGTCTAAAACAAATTTATGTGTTTTTATTGTAAATTATGGCGAGCCACAAAGTTAACGCTTTTTACAAATATGTCATATTCTTGTATTTTAAAATTATTTTCTAAATCATAAGCTACGTATGATGTCATTAATTTAAATATATTATTTTTTTAAGAAAAATGTTAATGGGATGTTAATTTATTTTAATCATATAGAGATAAAATACATGTTTATCACAAACTTTGTTAGTGAAAACATTCCGCTGTACTTATTTATCACAAACTTAGTTAGTGAAAACATTCCGCTGTACTTATTTATCACAAACTTAGTTAGTGAAAACATTCCGCTGTACTTATTTATCACAAACTTTGTTAGTGAAAACATTCCGCTGTACTTATTTATCACAAACTTTGTTAGTGAAAACATTCCGCTGTACTTATTTATCACAAACTTTGTTAGTGAAAACATTCCGCTGTACTTATTTATCACAAACTTTGTTAGTGAAAACATTCCGCTGTACTTATTTATCACAAACTTTGTTAGTGAAAACATTCCGCTGTACTTATTTATCACAAACTTAGTTAGTGAAAACATTCCGCTGTACTTATTTCATCATTCTTAACAAGATAGTTACAGGAGATAACTGCAAAACATTTCAGGGAAATATGTTTATCACAAACTTTGTTAGTGAAAACATTCCGCTGTACTTATTTATCACAAACTTAGTTAGTGAAAACATTTCGCTGTACTTATTTCATCATTCTTAACAAGATAGTTACAGGAGATAACTGCAAAACATTTCAGGGAAATATGTTTATCACAAACTTAGTTAGTGAAAACATTCCGCTGTACTTATTTCATCATTCTTAACAAGATAGTTACAGGAGATAACTGCAAAACATTTCAGGGAAATATGTTTATCACAAACTTAGTTAGTGAAAACATTCCGCTGTACTTATTTCATCATTCTTAACAAGATAGTTACAGGAGATAACTGCAAAACATTTCAGGGAAATATGTTTATCACAAACTTAGTTAGTGAAAACATTTCGCTGTACTTATTTCATCATTCTTAACAAGATAGTTACAGGAGATAACTGCAAAACATTTCAGGGAAATATGTTTATCACAAACTTAGTTAGTGAAAACATTCCGCTGTACTTATTTCATCATTCTTAACAAGATAGTTACAGGAGATAACTGCAAAACATTTCAGGAAAATATGTTTATCACAAACTTAGTTAGTGAAAACATTCCGCTGTACTTATTTCATCATTCTTAACAAGATAGTTACAGGAGATAACTGCAAAACATTTCAAGGAAATATGTTTATCACAAACTTAGTTAGTGAAAATTAATCGCAATATTTATTTGAAATAAATATTGCGAATCCGCTGTACTTATTTCATCATTCTTAACAAGATAGTTACAAGAGAGATAACTGCAAAATATTTCAGGGAAATATTTCGTAAATTTACCAAAATCCAAAAAAAAATTAGCAAATCGTCTTTCGTGCAATAATTAGATATTAAAAACACAAGTAACACTAACCCCAAAATAATGGATAATTTTGTTAGGGGTAGGTTCACTTCAGTAGGAACCTCTCTCACAAATAAAATCCTTGGGAAATGTAAGAAAAGTGAACCTGAAGTAGCCAACATACCTACAACTGTTCTTAATCTTAAAACAAGCGAGATTCAAACAACGACTGATGAAGTCATGAAAACGATAGAAGGAACGTATGCGCGGACCATTTCAGCCGGTTTCATACAAATCTTAATTCCGGATTTGAGATCAAAATACCCAACCAAACTGAAAAATTATTTTTGTAATCAAAAAGTATATCAAATATCTAGTACGGATGTGAGCTACTTTATTTATTTATGTATTAAATAATAAGATAAAGGCCATTAAAGATTTTAGAGGAAATTTGGGCAATTATTTGTGAGTAAATGAAAAACAATAAAAAATTAATTTTACTTTATATATCATAAAAACATAATGAAAAATAAAATAAAAAATTAAGTTCTTTTAATAATGCATTCTTTGGGTAGTTATTTAAATATATAAACACCAAATTTTAGTTCTGTCGTAAAAAGGTAATTTGTATTTTAGCTTTACACCCATCAAAGTGATTTTGTTTATTCATTTATATTTTTTATTTTATATTTCATTATATTTCTAAGATAAATATGGTAAAATAATTTTTTTATTATTTTTCATTTACTCACAAATAATTGTCCAAGTTGCCTTTAAAATCATGAAATACTAAAATCTGGCCTATATCTTATAATTTAAATCAAAAATAAATAAAGTAGCTCACATCTGTACTAGATATTTGATACAATTTTTGATTACAAAAATTATTTTTCATTTTGGTTGGGTATTTTGATCTCAAATCCAGAATTAAGATTTGTATGAAACCGGCCGAAATGAGCCGCGCATACGTTCCTTTTAAGTCGTCAAATGCCTGTGGGCCAGACAAAGTTTCCTCAAATCTGCTGAAAGTATTGAAACCACTTATAGCGAGTCCTATTGATACATTTGTAATCTTAGTTTCAAGACAATACATTCCCAAACCACCTAAAACAATCAGTTGTTACATTGATTCACAAAATGGAAACAAATCTGATTTACATAATTATTGGCGTATATATTATTATATACCCAATTCATTCTAAAAAATTATTGAAAAAATCGTAAAAAATCGTCCCAGTCTCTACCTAGAATGTCAAAAGATCTTGTCTTATAACCAGTTCCGAAAGGTCAGAAACAGAAAGTGCTATTGCTAAGCTGGGGGATATTATTTCTTCTTAGAAAACTACAGGCGGTTTTATGGTAGTTGTTCCGGCGACAATTGATACCCCAACAGTTAGTCCTCCGACAGTTGATCCCCCTGTCTGTTTATTCTCCCGACAGTTGATCCCTCCGAAAGTTGATCCCCTAAAAGATTATATCTTCAAGTAAGTAATACTTACTAAGTTTGCAAAGAGGATATACTGCCGTACAACCAAAGTTGATATACTTATAACTGAAGGCATCTTGAGTGAAAATCCGCTGTAAAAATATTTTTACAACAAATAATAACGACTCTCCGAAGAAGCATGCGGCAAAAACAAAATACGACATACTTATACGTGCAATAGGTTTAGCAAAACACCTCCTACTTGCTTGCATATTCCTACTTGCATACAATATAACTTTTTATCTGAATTTAACTCAAGAATCCCAACTGCTCCCAACCGTTTCGAGCCAGTGGAACTATGACATCACCAACTTTTTTTATGTTGTGAGACTGAAGGTAGTGGGGAGGGGAAGGAGATGTGAAAAATGTACATTAATGTAATGAAAAGGCTATGCAAATCTAGTCACCAAACACGGCTAAAGCCATTTCCAGTAAAAAGACTAAACCTACAGGCACAATAAAACTAACTTTTTTGAGATGTGGAATATGTACCTGGCTATTCAGATCTAGTCACCAAACGCGACTAAAGCCATTTCAATGAACGTTTCAATTCTGAATGAATACTGACGAATAGCAAAATACTACATACTTATATGTGCAGTGTATTTGTTTATTTACTTACAATTTAAAAGGCGGACATGCTAACCTCCGCACTGTAGTGTAGAATGGCCCGGAACAAGACCGTCTCATAAATCGAAACAAGGTGCATTTTTTCTCAGATATACCTTGAGCGATTTCAATAAGATGAACGATTGCTTAATTTTTATCCGTTGAAAAATAATTTTTTTTTGTCCTTATGTATATTTAAAATAATGTCAAAGTACGGGTTCAGGCTGAGATATTTAATTGAAACAAATGTTTAATTTTTCGTGGTACAAATTTAAAGCATTAAAGAAAGTTTATACATATTTTTTATATATCATCGCTAAGGTGCTTTAATAATATGTATATTTATTATTTATTTTCAATAAAAGTGGTTTATAGGCCCCCTTTAAGCAAATAATACCGAAATCAACTAATCATTTTGACAAAGTTTATGTAAACTTTCAACCAGTAGCCCTGTGGATATAAAAGCACTATTATATAATTTAATTATTTTTTTTAATATGTTCACGAAAAAATTTTTTTTGCGAAACAGCGTCAAAAATTGGTTTTTCCGCTGCTCATTTTAATCAGAAAATTTACTTGTCGCAAGGATAAATTGTTTTTGAAATGACATGATTAATATCAAAAAAAGAAAAATACAAAAAATAAAAATATTAAATATAAAGATTGTTTAGTTTTTAATCAGCACACCAAATTTTATTTTTTACACGGTAAGAAATAAAGAAGTTACAGATATATGAAACAATAATGAGCATTTGCAACCACTCTCACTGTGGAATGGCCCGGAACAAGACCGTCTCATAAATCGAAAAACTGTACTTTATTTTTATGTGTACCTATAGCGGTTTTAATAAGATAAATAATTGATAAATTTAAAAACCTTGGAATTTTTTTTTTTGTTCTTTTGTTTATTTAAAATCATGTCAAAGTCCGGGTTCGGGCTGAGACATTTAATTGAATCAAAATCTGGAATAATTCGTGGCAAAAATTTAAAGCATTTGATCTACTGTATGTATAGTTTATTATATATCACCGTAAAGGTTGTTTTGTAAGCTTTAATAATCTGTTTATTTATCATTTTATTTTTAAATAATAGTGATTTATAGGTCTCCTTTAGGCAAATAATACTGAAACCAGATTTTGACAAAGATCAGGTTTACTTTCAACTAGTAGCGGGGTTTGGCCTTGTGCATATTAAAACACCGTTATATAGGGTGTTTTTTTAGTGGTTTGGTTTTTAAACTGCCAACATTGTTTCTACGTACTGTCAATTTGACAGTTGACAGTTGATTTGTAGTCAGTACGTTTTGCCATTTCACCATGAATAGACTGACGTCAGAACGTGCGCTTGCAAATTGTACAAATTTATTTTGAAAATCATGGTTCGGTTCGCCAAACTTATCGTGCACTACGTCCATTTTACTGTCGACATAATTATCCATCCGAGCAAGTTATTCGGAATATCATGGATTGTTTATGCACCACGTACACTCTAGTGGATACTACGCATCCACAAAGACGACAAACAGTGCGCACAGAAGAAGTTATTGCTGCTGTGAAGAGTAGCGTTGAGGAGAATCCGTATGAGTCGATTCGCCATCGTGCACAGCAGTTGCAGCTGTGCCCATCCACTTTGTGGAAGATTCTGCGGAAAGATCTGGGTCTAGGTCTCCACGATCGTGTGATCTCAAACCATTAGATTACTTTCTTTAGGGGTATGTAAAGTCACTAAACCAGAGACGTTGGACCATTTGGAAGTCAACATTCGCCGTGGTTTTGCCGATATATGGCCCCAGTTGCTCGATAAAGTTGTCGAAAATTGGACTTCACGATTGCTCTTCATTTGAGCTAGCCGTGGCGCTCATATGCCCGAAATCATATTTTAACAATAATGGCATAAAATTATCTATTAAATAAAGCCAATATCATAGACATTAACATTATTTTAATGTGTTTTTTTTCAATTTGAATTTGTATACCTCTAAAAAAAACACCCATTATAATATAAACCTTTTTTTAATAAAAGTTGTTAAATATGTTAGCGGCATCTGATGGATTTTCTTCGCATCGTATTTTGCTATTGTTATGTGTAATATGTATTTCATTTTTTCTATTTTTTTTCTTATCCACACTTTTTTTGCATCTTCTCCGTTGCTTCTAGTTTTCGCCGAAACCATTTTTTTTGTGTTTTTTATTAAATACGTAAGTTTGTTTTTGTATGCTTTTATGTATTTTTTAGGGTTTCGTTTGTAGGTTGTCGGATTAATTTTTTGTATAGTGCTTCTTTGTGTCTGATTGATATAATTAATCCAAAAGTTACCCGTGGTTTAACCGGTTTAAATTTTGATGATTGTTTTCTGGAATCAATAGAGTTTGCAGTACTTACGCGCAATGATACTTTTTTTTCAAATAGTTTGAAGCATTTGTTCGTATCATTACAAATAAAAATATCGTGCCATTTCTCTTTACGTAGATTATGTACTAGGAACTAGGGCATTTATGTTAAGCGTTTTGTGTCGGCCGTTTTCATTCTCCGGAGTTTGGGTTGGTATTGGTGAACATTTGTTTTCGTATTGTACGTAAAAATGCACCCGAAATGATCTGTGATTGTCGTTTGTATAACTGCGGATGCTGTTTTTTTATCTTGAATATTTGTGAAAACTTGATCTATGCACGAAGGTCGTTGACCTACAATAATTCTCGTAAATGAATTAATACACGATATATAATTTAATTCTGCCATCATGTTAAGATAATTATATTTATCATAAGACGAATAATCATTTGCGATATTAAGTTTGATGTCACCGATAACGATGATTTTCTTATTTCTGTTCGCAAGAAGAATGCGCTTTAGTTCATCTACATAGATTGGTAATGTTGAGGGGTGAGTTTTATATATAGCGAATATGCTAAAGATATACTTTTGGTAACTGATTTCCATATTTAAGATGATTACATTGTGCATGTGAATTTCTCTGTTAAAAGTCACAACATATTTATTTGAAATAAATATTGC
Source organism: Glyphotaelius pellucidus (assembly GCA_936435175.1). Classification (NCBI taxonomy): domain Eukaryota; kingdom Metazoa; phylum Arthropoda; class Insecta; order Trichoptera; family Limnephilidae; genus Glyphotaelius; species Glyphotaelius pellucidus. Next base: position 2,180,116 of record OW386565.1, read on the forward strand.
GATTCCGCTGTTCTTAATTAATTTAATTTCTTAGTTATACCTGAAGATTTGTTGCATAGTATGTACAACCCGGATTATTATAGTTTATATCGCTGGATGAGCGCGTCTCCGTTAACATTATGCAGTCCAGTCTATTAAGGGGACCCGGTGGTATAGAATTTAAAAAAAAAATCAAAATTTCGAAAGTATAATCCTATAAGAATATACTGTAAAATATTTTGTAATGGTATTGAAGATATTTAAAGTTCTACAGCCCATTTAGCAGATCAGCGCAGAATCAGGTAAAAAGGCCGGGTGAAACTTCAAACTCATTTGTTTCAAAACAACTTTTTACTGCATGGTATGAGGCAAAAAAAAAACTACAGTGCCGATTCGTCTCAAATTTTACTATGTTATTCCGTACACCAGTACGTAAGTTTTTGGTTTGAATACTTCTTATTTTTTACATACCAATATGATGAATAAACAGTCTGTTTTTTGTATTTAAATATCAACAACGCGCCTTTTTGTCAATTTTTTAAATTTATTTTTTATTCTAGTTCCTGCGATAACTACACTCATGTCTACTGATCAGAATTTTTTGTGTTATTTTTGTTTACGGATAAGTGAAAGAGCCAAAACTGGACCCACCTCCAAGGTCCGTATTTATGAGAAGGGCAACTTCAGCGCAGTTCCTTAACTACTTAGAATTTTTTTATATAACAATATTTTTGTATACTATTTAAGTCATTTAACACATCTATAAAGTTTGAATGGCATTGCTTACCGTTTTAATTCTTAAAAAAAAAACCTAAAAACTCATCGAATTTATGGGGGCTAGACCACCGGGTCCCCTTAAGTGATTTGATTGTTAACAGGAGTCCATCTAAATGACGTTCGATGCTCTTTACATTCATAAGAAATATAATTAAACTCACTTCGGGATTCCTGGCTAAAATGTTGTTTGTTTCGTTCATCGATGTATTTATTTTTTCGTCCATTGAAATGGTTTTATCAATAATATTTATTAAGAAATAATCCACATCGAAGAAATAATAATAATGAATTCGTTAGTGGCCGTGAATACACATGCTTATTTCACTGTTGGGATAATATTTTCTGGAGGACGGACTTGTTGAGAGCCTTTGTGTTTTTTTTATCACTAATAATTAGTTGTGCAATTTTATTCATAGTCTATTATCTCTTTGGCAATTTGAAGAATTTTTTGTCTGTATGTGCAATTGATGCTATCAGCACGGTGGTCGTCCAAGATGTTCGCCCTGAATTTTTTATACAGTTGTAGCAGATTGGTTTGTTGTTTCTCTCTGTGCATTTTGTTAGGGTATGGTCTTGTGCACATTGGGGGTAGGTAGGTATTTTCGTTCTGTTCAGGCATCTAATTGCTGTGTGTCTATACTTCTGGAAATGATAACACTGCGTAAGGGGATTAAGGTTATCAATTGGGACTCTTTGGTATTTCATGTTAATTTTTCTAATGTTAAAAAATATTTTTCTGATGGCTCCTGATGTTTGAAGTAAGTAGTTTAATACGTCTTGTTAGGACGTCTTTTGTTGGTCGAATTTTTTGGGTTTGATTTCTTTTACGAGTTTAAAATCATATTTACAGTAATTTTGTGCGCCCTCATTTTGCTGGGTTATGCCTTCAACTATTTCATCCTCTGTTAAATTCGATGGTAATCTTTTTACTATCATTATCGGTTTTCTCTTTTTTTTCTGCAGCGTTAATGTCTTCGCGGAATGTTCCATTTATTTTTGTGACAAATTTTTGTGCGTCTTCTTTTTTTAATTTTTTTTTCAGCTTTTCTGCAGCTTTCAAGTTTTTAGTTGTTGATATTGGTTTTATGCCAACTGAGAACAAAGTCAACTGAACACCTCCTTGAAAAGTCATTAATAGCAATGATTTTTTTTTTTACTAACCGATAACCTTAACCTTATATAATAATATCTTTATTTTATGAAATTTGGAACATTGTAACTAATAAAATACGTGTTCAGTGTAGTTTACAATAGATAACATCAGTACAAAAAGTTTACAAGTAGAAAGTAATATATATTTTTATTTTATTTTTTTATAGAACACATGTAACATATTAGTGACACTTACATAAAGAATATTAGATCACCATTGTTCGCGCAATTTTATATGGGATTGGTTGGGTATTGCATTCGCGGACTTGATGGGTAGATATGTCAAAATCCTGAATTTATCCCACCTACCTAATCTTTCCCTCCTAAATGTCACCATAAAAATTGTTGCAAAAAGTACTAAACTTTGGAGAGGTGACAGTGTGATTTGCTGCTCAGTACAAAATAACATCTCAGACAGGGCGCATGTATTGTTATAAGAATATTGCGAATTTTAAACAGTGAGAAGTGTACACCTAAACTGGAGATCAGCGAGGCCCCATCTGCAACGGTGAGTCCTATTTTCCTTATTCCAATCTGGGCTTATCTAATTTTCCAAAAGCCCAGATCTGAACTATCGACTGACTATCCATCGGGTTTTGCGAGTGTATGCTATCTAATCGTCCCGTATAACTTAGCGATTTCACGTAGTTTCGGGACTGGTCCTTCGAGGGCTGCATAGGCTTTGCTTTGCAGCATTTACCGCCAATTATCAGTGGAGTCGCAGTTTCGCGACACCATTTTTGGTTCTTTCGAGTCGGATTACCAACGGGGTATTTAAAATTAATATATTTAACCTGCAAATAATTATTATTTGCTTTTCATACTTTGTTAAGTCATTTGTACTGACATACTTTTGTAATTATTGTTGCATTAAAATTCCTACATAGAATTAATCATGTCGACGAGTGATGGTACTCAGGCTCAGGATCTAGTTAAAATCAAATTACTAGAATCTAAGATTAATTTGATGCATAATCGTCTCAATGATTTATATGAGAAAGCGAAAATTATTGCAGATAGGGAGACAAGGAGTTCGGAGGAGTTCGTTAGACAAACGGTTAATTTGGCTACATATTATTCACAATTTAACACGTATTGTGATGAATTTCTTTTACTTCAATTGAAAAAGGATCCAAACTATAATATAAATTTAGATTTATGGAATAAATTCGAAAATAAGTACTGCTTTGTAGTTAGTATACGCGAAAGTATTATGGCGAAGCAAGATTTAGGTGGTACGCAGAAATTAAATAAGTCCCAATTTATTAAGCTTCCAGCGATTGATATGCCATCGTTCGATGGAAATCAAGAGAATTGGTCGGTGTTTTATGAAGCATTTAAATTAAACATCCACTCTAATGAAAATTTGAATACGTCGCAAAAGATGCAATATTTGATAGGAAAACTTCAAGGAAAGGCATTATCGGTGTTTGCCGGAGTACTGCCGAATGAAAAAAATTATTTTGTAATCTGGAATGCTCTCGAAAAGAAATATCAAGACAAGCGCATGCTAGGCACCTTTTATCTGAACAATATTTTGAATTTAAAATTATTGGCACCTTCTAACTCAAACGAGTTAAATAATTTTATTGAACGGTTTGCGTCTTCCATGTCTGCGCTCAAAGAATTAGGTATTGATGACCTAACCGACTTTATAATTTTACATATTGCACTGAAAAAATTAGATATGCAATTGGTGCAAAATTTCGAAATGTCCATACGGGAGAAAGATATACCTACATATACCGATTTAATAGAATATATTCGTTCGCATGTTAAAATTCTTGAACGAACCGGACCAGAAAGTAAAGTTAATTATAATAAAAATAAGGTTTCGCATTCTTTCGCTGTGGTTGAACCGAAGTCGTTTGATAATAATCGTAGTAATAATAATAAATGCCGGAAATGCAATCGAAGCGATCATGTTGAATTGTTTAAATGTGAACAATTTAATGAGTTGAGGCCAAAGGCTCGCTTTCAGTTTGTAAAATTAAATAACTTATGTGTAAACTGTTTAAGTGATAAACACATGACGGTAAAATGTTCATCTAAATCGGATTGTAGAATTTGTAAAAAACGTCACCATACTGCTTTGCATTTTGAGGGTACGGTGAACAACGAAAGTCATTCGAAAAACGAAGCTGTCACATTAATAACAAGGAATAAACATCATAATGATTTTACGGCGGGTAATTTAGCTACGAATGTACTATTGTCAACCGCGCAGTTATTCGCTTACGACATTAAAAATAATCAAGTAACCGTCAGGTGTTTAATTGATTACGCCTCGCAACAAAATTTGATTAGTTTAAATACTTGTAATGAATTGAATCTTAAAATAATTCCTTTAAATAATTCAGTTATTAAAAGTGTTGGTTCAGTGGAGACACCAATTTTGGGGCATGTTGCATTAACAATTAAATCCCGTGTTTCAGAAGATAAATATAAAATAAGCCTATTAGTGGTCGAGAAAATCACGGACAAGCTCCCTACACAATATGTTGACACAAAGTCATGTGAGCATTTACTTGGTTTAAATCTAGCCGATGAAAATTGGAACGTTCCATCCGATGTCGATATTTTATTAGGTGCTCAGTTATTTCCATATATTATGCTAGGAAATAAGGTTTTATCTAAACATAATACGAATGCACCACCCGCTATACAAACGGTATTCGGATATATTGTAATGGGTGAAATACCTAAGTGTACGCCGGACGTTTCGTGGACATTCGGCCCCATAACCAACGTGGATTTATACAATGCGTTAACCAAATTTTGGACAATGGAAGACATGCCTATTAAGTCATTGATGAGTGCTGAAGACGCGGAATGTGAGAAAATGTACGTCGAGTCCGTCCAACGGGATGACTCGGGAAGGTATATTGTGTCTTTACCTTTTAAAATAGATCCTAATAATTTAGGAAATTCGCTCAGTGTCGCGCAACGCAGATATAAATATTTAGAACGGAAATTTAATACGTCACCAGAATTGCATCGGAGTTATAATGAAGTAATTTCTGAATATCTGGAAAAGGGATATATAAGGTATGAAGTTCCGTCTTCATCTAATATTGATGAGGGATATTTCATTCCTCACCATGCAGTAATTCGTAAAGATAAAGCAACAACTAAAACTCGTGTTGTATTGGACGCCAGTACAAAGACCAGTTCAGGGTTGTCACTTAATGATATTTTGTATACTGGTCCAAACTTGCAATCTAATTTATTTACACTTTTAATTAAATTTCGCTTATTCGCTATAGCATTGACCGCAGATGTTAAACAAATGTATTTACGTATAATGGTAACGGAAAGCCATCGTAAATATCAAAAAATTCTTTATAGATTTCACGAAGATGAAGAAATTGGAGTTTATCAATTTAATTCGCTAGCTTTTGGGTTAAATTGTTCACCGTTCCTTGTGATGCGAACTTTAAGAAAGCTAGCGAGCGATGAAAGATATCGTCACCCGAAAGCCGCAGAAGTTGCAATTAATGATTTATATATGGACGATTTTGTATATTCTGTAAATACTATAAGTGAAGCCGTCACTTTGTCTACAGAATTAATGGCGATGTTCAAGTCTGGAGGATTTGAATTAGTTAAATGGTCGAGTAATTCTGCTCATTTGCTCGCTCAATTACCGGAGTCGCACCGTGCAACGATGGATTTCTCGGATAATTGTAGCATTTTAGGACTAAAATGGGATCCGATATCTGATTGTTTTCATTTTATGATATGTCCCACGGAGGAGAAAACTATATGTAAAAGATCAATTCTTTCCACAATAGCACGTTTATTTGATGTATTAGGTTTGGTTGCTCCGGTAATTTTATATGCCAAATTACTTTTACAAGAGCTGTGGTTAGAGAAAGTAGGATGGGATGAAGAACTACCCCAAAAGTATTGTCAAATGATATGTCAAATTCAAGGAAGAATTACCGATGCTTTCTAATTTAAATTTACCTCGATATTTGGGAGTAAAAGAGGACTGCACGATAAATATTATCGCTTTTGCAGACGCGAGTACGAAAGCATACGGGTGCGTAGTATATCTTCATGTCACAGATAAGAGTGACAACGCTACTATGAATTTGATATGTTCGAAATCCAAGGTAGCCCCTTTAAAAATAGTTTCGCTCGCTCGATTGGAATTATGTGCTGCGCTTATTTTATCTAGACTTGTTAAATCTATTATAGATACTTATAAAAATCGCGTTTTTATAAACGATATATTTGCTTTTTCAGATTCAAAAATAGCACTTTCTTGGATTCACTCATCCCCGCACAGATGGCAAACTTTTGTAGCTAATCGAGTTAGTGAAATTCAGGAAAATTTACCTGCGAAACATTTTTATCATATAGATGGAGTTACCAATCCTAGTGATTGTTTATCACGTGGACTATTGCCCGCTCAGCTAATTGATCATCCTCTTTGGTGGCACGGTCCACCCTGGGCTGCGAACCCAGTGTCCGAGTGGCCTGTCAAAAGCTTTTCCCCCTCAGCGCAGGAGGAGAATACTTTGGAATTGAAAAAGTCGCATACGTTCACGATAACGTCAATAGAGAATAATTCTCCAATATATAATCTTGCTTTAAAAATTTCTTCATGGCCAAAACTGCTAAGAATTGTCGTATATATTTTACGATTTACGCGGAAGTTATCGTGTTCAACAGTTATAAATTCCACGGAATTAAATATTGCTGAAATAAATGTATTAAAAGCTCTACAGAAAAAGTATTTTTATGCCGATATACAATTAATACAGAGGAAAAAATTATGTTCATCTTCGATTCGAAAATTAAACCCGTTCGTCGATCATAATGGATTGTTACGCATAGGTGGTAGATTAACAAACGCGAATATACCTTATGAAAACAAACATCCAGTACTTCTGCCAAGACAGGATCATATTGTCGATATAATTACAGATTTTTACCATCGTGTGAATTGTCACACTGGTGCTCATCTCCTTATGTCTATAATTAGACAGCGTTATTGGATCTTATCGGGAAGAAACTTAATACGCAAACGAGTACATGCATGTAATTTCTGTTTTAAAACCGCACCTTCTAATATTATACCGCCAATGGCTGATTTACCTACAGCTAGAGTTCAAGAAGCAAAAGCATTTACACATACTGGTGTAGATTTTGCCGGACCGATAAAGACAACCCTTTCTAGGCGTCGTGGAGTAAAAAGTCAAAAGGCATATATATGTCTATTTATTTGTTTAACGACGAAGGCTATACATATAGAATTGGTATCAGATCTAAGTACGGACAATTTTTTAAACGCATTTAAACGTTTTCTATCCAGACGCGGACCCGTTTCGTGTATGTACAGTGACAATGCGACAAACTTCATAGGCGCGAAGAATTGTCTTGATGACTTATATAAATTTTTGGAGGCAAATTCAACTAATGAAGTCCTTCGCAATGAATTTAACATTCGGAGAATTGAGTGGAAGACGATTCCACCTCGCACTCCTCACTTTGGAGGATTATGGGAATCAAATATTAAATCCATTAAATCGCATCTGTATAGGGTTGTGGGTACTCAACTTTTATGTTATGAAGAGCTTCTCACAGTTCTGACGCAAATAGAGGCTTTACTTAATTCACGGCCGTTATGTTTATTAAGCAGTTGTCATTATCCAGAAGCTCTTACTCCGGCTCATTTTCTAATGTCTTCTCCGATTCAGCATTTGCCCGCTTATGATATGACTAAGGAACGCATTAGTCTGCTGAAAAGGAAAGAGCTTTTGGACCACCTCGTTCAATCTTATTGGAAGAAGTGGCATATAGAGTATCTTCACTCTCTGCAGATGAGACAAAAATGGAATAGTCCCGTCAATAACATTCTTGTAGGTACTGTAGTATTGGTGCATCAAGAAGATGCGTCTCCACTTTATTGGCCGGTGGGGGTTGTTGAGGAAATATTTCCGGGTAAAGTGGTTCGGGTGGCACTCGTAAGAACCCCTTCTGGGAACTTTAAACGACCAGTCGTGAAATTGTGTCCCCTGCCTACACAATGATAATTATTTTTCTTTATCTCTATTTATTTCTTTTATTTTTATTTTTTCTTAACTATGCAATATCAATCGCTTATATATATATTTAAATTTAACACAATAATTCTTTACTTTATTTTGAAAGTACCTTCAGTTTCGGTAGGTACTTTCAAGGCCGGGAGAATGTTCGCGCAATTTTATATGGGATTGGTTGGGTATTGCATTCGCGGACTTGATGGGTAGGTATGTCAAAATCCTGAATTTATCCCACCTACCTAATCTTTCCCTCCTAAATGTCACCATAAAAATTGTTGCAAAAAGTACTAAACTTTGGAGAGGTGACAGTGTGATTTGCTGCTCAGTACAAAATAACATCTCAGACAGGGCGCATGTATTGTAACCTCTTGTTATAAGATTATTGCAAATTTTTAAACAGTGAGAAGTGTACACCAAAACTGGAGATCAGCGGGGCCCCATCTGCAACGGTGAGTCCTATTTTCCTTATTCCAATCTGGGCTTATCTAATTTTCCAAAAGCCCAGATCTGAACTATCGACTGACTATCCATCGGGTTTTGCGAGTGTATGCTATCTAATCGTCCCGTATAACTTAGCGATTTCACGTAGTTTCGGGACTGGTCCTTCGAGGGCTGCATAGGCTTTGCTTTGCAGCATCTACCGCCAATTAACAGTGGAGTCGCAGTTTCGCGACACCATCCACATCGAAGAAATAATAATAAGGAATTCGTTAATGGCCGTGAATACACATGTTTATTTCACTGTTGGGATAAGATTTTCTGGAGAACGGACTTGTTGAGAGCCTTTATGTGTTTTTTTTATCACCAATAATTAGTTGTGCAATTTTATTCATAATCTTTTATCCCTTTGGCGATTTGAAGAATTTTATGTCTGTATGTGCAATTGATGCTATCAGCACGGTGGTCGTCCAAGATGTTCGCCTTGAATTTTTTATTGTTGCTGGAACAGTTGTAGCAGATTGGTTTGTTGTTTCTCTCTGTGCATTTTGTTAGGATATGGTCTAGTGCACATTGGGGGTAGGTAGGTGTTTGCGTTCTGTTCAGGCATCTAAGTGCTGTGTGTCTATACTTCAGGCAATGATAACACTGCGTAAGGGCATTAAGGTCATCAGTTGGAACGCTTTGGTATTTTATGTTAATTTTTCCAATGTTAAAAAATATTTTTCTGATGACTCCTGATGTTTGAAGTAAGCAGTTTTATGCGTCTTGTTGGGACGTCTTTTGTTGGTCGAATTTTTTGAGTTTGATTTCTTTTATGAGTTTAAAATCATCTTTACAGTAATTTTGTGCGCCCTCATTTTGCTGGGTTATGCCTTCAACTATTTCATCTGTTAAATTCGATGGTAATCTTTTTACTATCATTATCGGTTTTCTCTTTTTTGTTTCTGCAGCGTTAATGTCTTCGCCGAATGTTTCATTTATTTTTTGTGACCAATTTTTGTGCGTCTTCATATTTTACAAATGAGATTTGAGTTTTTGATCGCCAATTTTTTTTAATTCATTTACACCGACTTGCATTTTGGTTACATCTATGTTTTTTTTTTATTCTTTTTCTCATTTCTTCAGCTTTCGTTTTTAGTTGTTGATATTGGTTCCATGCCAACTGAGAATAAAGTCAACTGAACACCTCCTTGAAAAGTCATTAATAGCAATGAAATTTTTTGTTTGATTAGCCGATAACCCTAACCTAATAGAATAATATCTTTAATCAATGAAATTTGGAACATTATAACTAAGAAAATACGTGTTCAGTATAGTTTACAGTAGATTACATGAGTACAAAAAGTTTACAAGTAGAAAGTAATATACATATGAACAACAGGTTAAAAGTAGATTAAAGAATACAAAGTTATAGTTATATAGTTGAAAATTCTTATAACCCGCCTCACTAGGCTAGCCTGTGTTGAGGCAGTCATTTTGTTAGTCAATCTAAAATACTTACGAACATGCTTACATTTGTTTTAATAATATAATTATTGTTACTTAAATGATAAGCTCAAATAATACCAACCAATACATTGGTATCTTTAGTAATTGCGGATTTGGGTGAGTGCACCGGTAAAGGCCCTGTCATTACTTTTAATCCAACTTTTAATCCAATTCAACGTTACCTATTTAATCATTTTTTTTTTTGTATTTTTTTATCACTCTAAATGACTTATTTGAGATAATTCTGAGTTGGTTTCATTCCGAGTTGTCCGGTCACCGTTGATATTTTGATGTGTGTTTTTGTTGAATTTGTTTCTCGATTTTAATAATTATTGTTGTGACTTGCGAATATGTTTTTGAAACTCTCCAATTTCTCACAATAGTGTTCATTGTTTGTTATAATTTGCTCTTGTAGTTTAATATTTTTTTGTAGGTTAGGATTTCTATTTTAATTTGTTCTTCTAGTTTCTTTAAGTTGTTCTCCAAACTCAGTTTTGTTCTTGAATCTTTAACAGATGTGATCTTTGCGATATCGTTCTTAATATGTTCGAGAATGTCATCCATGTTCTTTCTAATACCCGCCCGTCCGTGCGAGGTACTTTGGGTACCAAGTGTAGAACAATACTCGATACTCGAAGCAGTGCACTATACGAAACTGTACGACCGCACTGTTGTAGCACTGAAATGCAACTCACTTCATTACAATACTATTTCAGAGAGCGAGATACTTTCAGTATCGCCCTGGTACAGTACCATCATTAAAAGTTGAAATGGCTTTAGTCGTGTATGTTGACTGGGTCTGAATGACCAGGTAAATTTTCCACACTGCGATGCGAGGCGATGGGTCGAGAGAGTCCGGCTGGAGAGGTCTAGATTATATCTGCCTCAAGCAGTCTCTCCCGATTCGGACTGCCATGTAGTAGGTGAAGAAAAGCATTCGCCACCAAGACCCGGGAAACCCTTATGATTCACCAAACGTAGCAAACCACTTGGCCAACCACTATGGCAGGGATATTGGTTATCCAATATATGGTTCCCGGGGCGGCGGTAAACATATCAAGTAGGTAAAGCGTATAAATACACTGCATATATAATTATGTTGTCTATTTTCGCTGTTCGTCAGTATTCATTCAGAATCGACACGTTACTTGAAATGGCTTTAGCCATGTTTTGTGACTAGATCTGAATAGCCAACTACATTTTCCACATCTTCTTCCCATCTCTTTCCAATTCCCACTACCTTCAGTCTCACAACTTAACAAAATTGGGGATGCCATAGTCTCACTGGCTCCAGACGGTTGGGAGTAGTTGGGACTCTTGTGTTATATTCAGATAATAAAAGCTATATTAAATGCAAGTAGGAGCCTTTAGCGGTTTTGTGCTAAACCGACTGCACGTATAAGTATGTCGTATTTCTTCTTCGGAGAGTCGAAATTATTGTTAGCATAAATATTTTTACAGCGGATTCTCACTCAAAATGCCTTCAGATATAAGTATATCGATTTTAATTATACAGCCGTATAATGAAAATTCCTCTTTGCGTGTTATTTGAAGAAATAAATTTTTAGGGGATCAACTATCGAAGGGATCAACTGTCGGCGGACCAACTGTCGGGGGATCAATTGTCGCCGGACCAATTGTCGGGTCACTATACTGGGGAAAGGCAGAAAGCAACTGTTAATCAAATGAGAGAGAAGCTAAATTGGTTACCAATAAAAAAGAGACTGCTGTTAAATGTCCTAATTTTTGTGCATAAAGTTGTTGCTTCAAATTGTTTTAAATAGATCTACGCAATTATTACACCACAAATATAAATAGAGAGAGATTTCCGCATAAAAGAATATTAGAGTCACAGAACTGCTAATGTATAGAGGACTAGAGATGTAGAATGAAATGTCCAAAAGTCTGAAGAATGAATGTTTTATAAAGGAATGTGTTGTTTACTGTAGAAATATAAATTTATCAAATTAAATGTTTTCTTGCGCAAATAAATTTACATAAAAATGTAGTATAAACTACCTAACTCAATAAATGATTACATGAAATAAAACTTGTTTACTTAAGGAGGTGTTCAAGTCTAGAAACCCGATTTCGGGTGATTTTCGACCGTCACACAGTGGTTTCAAATACCCCAAAAGATGGAAACAATTCACAGGTAGGATTTACGATGAAAAAAAGTAATATTATTTATTGGTATGGTTATAAGAAACAAAATATTCGGTTTTAGTAAGTTTTACTGGATTTTATTATTGATTTCTGGATTTTATTAACAAAAAATATAAAATTTAAAAAAATATCTTAAAATTGAAATTATTTATGTCTTTGTGAAAATGAAGGCCAAGTAGTGTTTAATTTTGCTTTTAAACATTCTGATTCAGACGTTGAACAATCATCATCATCGTCGGTACTAAATATATTTGAAGAATGAATATCCGGAGGAATTATTTTATTTTATTTTATTTTTTTTTTTTTTCCTTTATTTTTCCCAAAATTTACATTTGATGCATACAATATTATAAAATAAAAAGAATAATGGGAACCCACTAAGGCGCAGCCTGTGCGTGGGTAATATAGTTGAATATATTTTATTATTGTACCTAGAAAGAACAAACAATGGGCATATAAAGCAAAAACATGATTAAAATTTGTCTAAACAGCTTTGCACAAAATGAGCATACATCAGTGCAACAGTAAGTGTATAGTGTAATATTAAGTGTAATACTAATTGTACATTAAGTGAAGTAGTGTAATAATAATGGTATAATGTAACAAATAAGTGCATAATATAACAATAATGGTATAGTGTAACAATAAGTGCATAATGTAATAATAAGTGTACTGTTTGTGAAAAAAAAGTGATACAAATTAAGCAAACAATGTTTCAATATTTACATTGTCAAGCCACGACTTCAACTCTTTTATGTATTGCAGAAGTTTAGTTGTCACTTGAATATTTTTCGGTAAAAGATTGAAAGTACGAGGTCCAATGAAACTGCTGTGAGTTTGCATTTGTTTGGTATTCGTTTGGGGGGTATAAAAAACATTATTATTTCTAATGTTGATTCTATTTTCATTTTTTTCGAATTTGTTTTGGTTTTTAAAGATATATTTCATAGTTTGCAGTATAAATAGTTTACGGAGACTGAATAGTTTAGCTTCTTTGTATAGTGCATCTGTCGAAAATGTTGTGTTTCTATTGTACATAACTTTGATAATATAATTTTGAGTTATTTGTAAAGGTTTTATAAATACATCAAGCGCACCACCCCATCCTATTATTCCGTATATGAGTGAAGATTGCACCAGAGAAAAATAAATCATTTTTAATTTTTCAATATTAAGTACTTCTTTAAGTCTGTAAAATAAGTAAGTAAGGTATCTTTTAGAAACGGTATTATTAATTTGTGATTGCCAATTTAAATTTGTATCAATATAAATACCCAGATATTTGATTTTTTCAACTTTTCCAAGTTCAAAGCAAGAAGAGCATGTTACTTGATTACAGTTAGCATTGTGTATTCTAATTTTTAGGTTATTGGGGGGTTTGTTTTTACTGTTTTTATAAAAAGTTAGGTAAAAAGTTTTGCTGTAATTTAAGAAGAGTCTATTACTTTTTAGCCATGATGATACATATGCAATACATTTTGTTGCATTCAAAAAAGTTTCAAGCCAGGATTTTCCATTTACTATTATTGCTGTATCATCAGCGTAAGACACAATTTCACCAGGGATTACAACATTACATAAATCATTTATATATATTAGAAACAGAATTGGGCCGAGAACAGTTCCCTGCGGTACTCCGTTTTTTATCCTTGTTTCTGTACTATAAAAATTCCCTATTTTTGTTTTTTGTTTTCTGTCTTTAAGGTAGTTAGTTAGAATTTTTAGTGTATCCTTTTTGAAACCTATTTGATTAATTTTTTTTATAAGTAGATTGTGATTTACCGTGTCAAAAGCTTTTCTCAAGTCTAAAAATATAGCTAAACTTTTTTTATTTTGATCAACAGATGTGTATAATTTTTTTGTCAGATCGAATATTGCATCTTCAGTGCTTAGTTTACTTCTGAAGCCATATTGATTTTGGGACAGAATTTTGTTTTGTTCTAGGTAATTCATTATTCTACTTTTGATACATTTTTCAAATATTTTTGAAAGATTTGAAACTAGGGAAATAGGTCTGTAATTGTCTAATATGAGCGTTTCACCCGATTTGTGTATTGGAATTATGGTGGAGATTTTAAATTGTTCTGGAAAATGTCCCTCTTTTAGGGATATATTAAAAATATGTTGTAATGGAGTTAAAATGTATTGTTTTATTTTTTTTAGTGTGTAGCCTGCTAAACCATCAATTCCTGTGGAATTGGTTGATTTTAGAGCGTCAATGTGTTTTTCAATTTCATTTGTTGTGATGGGTGAAAAATATTCTAATGTGTTAATTGAATCGAAAGTTGATACTAAATCTACGGGCGTTGTATTATCAATTTTACTAGAAGATTCAAGGACTTGATCTACTACATTTGTGAAGAAGTGGTTAAAGTTTTCTGCAATTGCTGATTTGTCAGTTATAATATTGTTATTTATTTTAATCTCATTTACATCAGTTGATGCTATTTTTTTTTTGTTCGTTATTTCGTTAATAATATTCCACGTTTTCTTAGTATCATTTTTTGCTTTATCAATTTGTTCACAATAGTATTTTTTTTTACAACTTCTTATTAATCTATTTAGTAAATTTCTGTACAATAAATATTTAGTTTTTATAAACGACATTGTTTTTACATTATTTTTTTGACAGGCTCTTTGATAATTTAACATCTCTCTGTATAGTTTATCTCTTTGTTTAATGGAGACTATTAGTCCTACAGTGATCCAAGGCTTAATTTTTTTATATTTTCTCTTAGAGATAAAAATTTTACGCGCACTTTTCGAAATATAATCTTGTAGAGTTTTATAAAACAATTCTAATGCTGAATGTGGGTTAGCTATTGAAAGTATATTGTCCCATTTTTCTGAATGAAGTAGATTGTTTAATGTGACGTAATTAATATCATTTTTTTCAACAGTATCAGAATATTCTTTTGAATTCGCGGTTAAAATGTTGGGTAGTGGTCAGTAATGTTTGTTTTTAGTGTTGAAGATGTAGTTATAACGTGTTTGAGTGTTTTGACAAATATGTGATCTAGAGTCGTGGAATTATTTAGATTTTCTCTTGTTGGGGAATTTATGTATGACTGATATCCTGCACATGACAAACAATCTAAGTATTCATTAATGGAATTTGTTCTTTTATTATTTTCATTTATATTTATATTGATGTCACCAGCTAATATTGCAAAGTTGAAGTTATTTCTGTTAGTCAATTTTAAAAGCGAAGTAAGTTCGTTAGTAAAGAGAGACTCATTTAATGAAGGTGATCTATATATAGCTAAAAGCAAATAGTTACAGTTTTTGTGGTTAAATGTTATTTTGATTGCATTTGCTGTTTTAAAGTTTAAAATTTCGTAGGCAAATTTAGTAGGCATCTTGAGACAATTTTATTAAATCGAAAGTTTCCATAGGAAACGATTAAATTGTTTTTTTGGAGGTTGCCTGTAATTAATTATGACAAGATCAGATATAACTTACATTAATTTAAAAACATCCTCATCAAATTTCTCACGAGAACTTTTTCTAGAATAGTTCTCGCGATATTTTTAAAAATCTTTGTTCCGAGCTTCCTGAGCCTCTTTTGATAATCTTAATCGGACGGCAATATCTGATGGACAATGGGCAAGGATTCTGCCACACTACGTCTATTTTTTCAGACTTCCCGCAAACTAATTGTAAAGGTAGATATAAAAATACAAGAATAATCCGCAACCTCTCGCGTCCCAATGAATATCTGTTTGTAAGAAGAGCGGTTATCATCAGATCATCTTGAACACTTTTCTGTTAATAGATGAGCGCCTAGAATAGTGTCTTCTTATAATTTTGATGTAACCTATTGACCAAAAGCTCTCAATTCAATGTTTGTAGCAAAGTCAAATGAGAAAGAGGTGTACTTTTCCGAACTTTGGTTTTCAAGCGTTTGGATCAGTCAGAACTACTTTCAAATTGTGTTTACAACCGCGACGTGCCGTTTTCAGAAGAAATCGCGTACAATATAAAAGTAATCGCAGTCTCAAGTCTTTTTTTATTTTCCATCACAAATCTAGCTTCATCTCGACCAGCAATTGTCCACCTTATTTTAAAGCGAAGTTTGAAGCCCGTGATCTTTTTAGAGAGTTTATCCAACCCATCTGTAAGGCAATTAGTGATTTTTTTTTTAAATACAATTTTTTTTCCATCTGTTGGCACTTTGAGTACATCACTGCATCGAATAACTCCTGTTGTCTTAAGAACAAATCCTTTGAAATCGAACCTGTGACAAAAATAATATTTTTGAAGCACTCAAATTTTTTTTTTTTTTTTTTTGGTTTAAGGCAATTCACCCTGGAGAGAGTGCTTTGTGCCGGTAATATTTAAAATGGATAAGAAATTTCGGTTAATCTAATGGGAAAATAATAAAACAAATTAAATATTGGACTCATTTAGATCACTAAAACAAATTAAATATTGAATTCATTCAGGTTAATAAACTTACATAAAGCTGTATGAACACGAGAATTGTTAAGAGATAAAAGGTATGAAATGTTAAGGGGGGACTGGTGTGTGATTTTAATAAGCCGGCGGTATATGTTCTTGAAAGATGAATGGTTTTTACAGTTAAAGAAAACGTGGTCGAGGGTTTCCTCTTCCACACCGCACTGGCAGAACGGATCATCTAAAACTCTAATTCTAGACAAGTGAGATGCAATTGAACAGTGGCCAATTCTCATTCTCGAGATACATGAAATGAATCGTTTTGAAAGTTTTTTACCGTGGAACCATGGCTTAGCAGGGATATGGTTTTGAATTCCCGCATAGAAAGATCCAGTTCTTATTTTGGAGACTGCCCAATTTTCTTCCCAGGCACGAGTCATATTAGATTTAAGAATCGGAAAGACATCGGATATAGGAATTCTAAAATTTAGTGGGATAGTTCCGGAATCTGAACCAGATTTGGCGAGAAAATCGGCCATCTCATTACCCTCGATACCCAAATGGGCAGGGACCCAGGCCAATATCGTCTCAAACCCAGATTCACTAAGAGAATTGAGAAGATTTTTTATTTTACATATAATATTGTCTTCCGGATAATGTAAAATATTTGACCTTATTTTAGTTAGAGCACTTAGCGAATCAGTACATAGTAAGGTTCGATGAATGTTGAGAACCTGGATTTGATTTAGCGCTTGTTCAATTGCAAAGCATTCGGCTGTAAATATGGAAGCTTCTTTCGGTAATTTATAAGTGAGATTGATGTTGAATTCTGGACTATATATAGATGCTCCACATCTTTTATTTTCAAATTTGGAACCATCCGTGAAAAGGATGGAAAATCCAGGGAATTTCGAAGCCACTATGCTTTTAAAACAATCATCCACATTTTGAAATTTATTTGGGGAAGATAAAATATTCTTCTGAAAGACTGATGTTATTGTGTTTGGCATAAAAGTGATTGCCTTAAATGGAATATTGTATATAGGAAGATTGGGAACTTTTTGAAGATATTGGAGGGAAGATGATAGAGAATTATAGAGATGAAAACTTTTAATTAAGAGAGGAAAACATTGTTTTTCTCTCAATCTTTTGTTAGAATTCAAATTAACACTTAACCTATTAAGACTTTGTTTAATAGGATGATGTGATAACGATAAAGCCTTGAAAATATATTTATTGGCAAGGAATTGCCTTCTGAAATATAATGGAGGCTCCACACATTCCACCTGAAGAGCATTAATTGGAGAAGACTTCATAGCTCCAATAATCATTCTGAGGGCTTTTGATTGAATTCTTTCCATTTTCTTATCTAGATATTTAGGGAGTGGGTCAAAAAGGAATGAGCCATAATCCAAGAGGCTCCGAACTAGGGAATTATACATTAATTTAAGAGTGGTAGGGTGAGATCCCCACCATACTCTGGAAACTGCTCGCATCATATTAAGTCCCTTTTCACACTTTGTAGAAATTATCTGAATTTGTGGAAGCCAGGAAAGTTTATGGTTCAAAAGAAGACCAAGGAATTTGATTTGAGTAGCGGTTTGTAGAGGCACATTATCAAAAGAAATTGAGAATTGGGGAATTTTTCTTTTGCGCGTGAAAGCCACGACCCTTGTTTTAGATGCCGCCAGATTCATCCCATTTATTGACAACCAGCTTTTAATATATTGTAAGGCCAAATTCATTTCCTTAGCTGCAAGAATAATATTTTTATGTAACAAATATATAAGGATATCATCCGCAAAGTAAAGACGCTTGATAGAAAAAGGAATTACTGAGTCTAGGTCGCTTATATAAATATTAAACAACAGAGGACTAATAACAGAACCCTGGGGCAAACCTCTCCATAGTTTGCGCCTTAAGCATTTAGAGGAAGACTCAATAATAATGGACCTATCTGAGAGTAAATTAATAATAAATTGGACTAATTTCGGGGGGATTTGTTTTTTAATTAGCTTTTCTTTCAAAACATTCAGTAAAACATCATCGTAAGCTGATGAAAGGTCAAGGAATGTGGCCAATGTATAAGAATTTAGGGATTGGGAAACTCGGATATCAGTTGTGAACAAACTTAAATTATCCATTGTAGATTTCTTTTTCC
The DNA here is from genome assembly GCA_936435175.1 of Glyphotaelius pellucidus. Classification (NCBI taxonomy): domain Eukaryota; kingdom Metazoa; phylum Arthropoda; class Insecta; order Trichoptera; family Limnephilidae; genus Glyphotaelius; species Glyphotaelius pellucidus. Next base: position 2,198,731 of record OW386565.1, read on the forward strand.
GAAAACCAAACTGATTTGGTGAGATAATATCTTGACTTTCAACAAACCACTCTAATCTGTTCTTCATCAAACGCTCTGCTACTTTCATCAAACATGATGAAAGAGCAATAGGCCGATAAGACGAAATTTCAGATGGATTTTTTCCAGGTTTTAAAATGGGAATGATTTTTTGAGTTTTCCAATCATCCGGAATTAGTCCTGTTTCAAACATATTATTAATAAGAGATAAGAAATATTCAACCGCCATATCAGAAAATGATTTAATGAAACTATTAAGTATTCCATCGGGACCCGGAGCAGAGTCAGAAAGGGTTCTTATTACTAGTTTCATCTCATCAATGGAGAAAGGAGCATCTAGCCAGTTAGAGTGAGATGGATATGGCTTAATAGAAAGCATTTCTTCACATCCGGCCACTGATGGGGGGGCTATTTTATCCGCAAATCCTATAAGAATTTCTTCTGATATATGCTTGGTACTCGGCGGAGAATACGATGATCCGAATTTTTTTAAGCTAGACCAAACTGAAGATTGGGGAGTTTCCGGAGACAGGTTCTCACAGAACTTCCGCCATCCAGCGCGTTTTTTATTTTTCAAAATTCGTTTGGTTTCTGCCTGGGCTTTTTTAACTGATAAAAAATTTTCTAGTGTCATACACTTACGAAAAGAGGAAATTGCTTTTTTACGAGAGTTGACGGAGCGAGTGCATTCCTCGTCCCACCACGGATTAGAGTGTTTTATTTTAATGTTCGCATTGCGTTTCGGGATGGATTTTTCTGCTGCATTTATAACCATAGAGGGAAACGTCTCACATTGCAATCTGATGTCTCCCGGGGACGATTTTTTTTTTAAATTAATAAGGTTATCTAGTTCAGAAGAGAAAGTGCTCCAATTCGCATCATTTATTCTAAATTTGAGATTATTTTTAACTGGTGGAGGATAAGTGTTAGATTGATGTTGGAATCGGATTATAATTGGAAAATGATCACTAGAGAGGGGATCGTTTAGGATGTCCCAAGAGCATTTAGATGCTAACGAATATGAACAAAGAGATAAATCAACAGCACTTTTCCGTTGATGAGGGGGGGTGAATCTGGTTGGAGATCCGTCATTTAAAAAACATAGGTTATGGGTATCAATAAAATCTAAAAGATTGCGGCCAGAACGATTTGTTATTTTGCTACCCCAAGAAGGGGAATGTGCATTAAAATCTCCTAGGATCATAAAAGGGGAACAAATCTGGGTTAAGATTGGTGCCCATTCATTTTCAATAAAAGTGGTAGAGGGAGGAATATATATTGATAATATTGTGATATCAGATAAGACAGCTGCTATTATCTGGATATCGTCGGAGGGAGTATGTATATTAATTTGTTTAAACGGGATAGAATTATGGATTATCAGAGCCGTGCCGCCTTTACCATCCGGTCTGTCGTGTCTGAGACAATAATAACCCGGAATTCTTAAGTGAAAGGAGGGTTTTAACCACGTTTCAGAAATGGCGGCCACTGAAACGTCGTGTTCGTCGAGTAATTGAATTAGGTCAGATTTGTTAGCGAAGAGGCTTCTACTGTTCCACTGAAGAATTTTGTTCAGTTTCGAAGTCATTGGGGAGGCAAGATAATAAAGATTTAATGTAATCGGCAGCGTTGGACGGTACAGTATTGTTGTTTGTAAGGATAGAAATTAAAAGGGTAATTAAAGTTTGTATAAAAGAATTATTATTCAATATTTCGGGGAGAGCAGGAGGGGATGTATTACTATTAATGGCACACCCATTGGGGGTCCGAGATTTGGCATTCCCATTCGGGCTGGTCAAAATATTATTCAATTGTTTTTTATCAAGGTAAGGAGTATATTTTGGGTTGGGTTTGACTGGCTTGAGAATGGTTTCTCTGTGAGAAGATGACGTTGAATTTAAAAAGGTGGTTGATTGGAAAGGAGCTGAGGACGATGTCATCTCTGCGAAAGATTTTTTCGCAGGAGAGAATAACTTTGAGGCCTGGAAGTACGAAATGTTGTCGGTAGCCATTTTATGTTTTATATTCCTCTGTCTTGTCAATTCCGGACAGGCTAGACTGACCGCGGTATGTGCACCCGAACAGTTAATGCAAATGGGATTATTGGAAGATTTTGGACATTGATCAAATGGGTGATTTTCTCCGCAAAAGTAACAACGTGGAGGGGAGCGGCATACGGATTTTGTATGTCCAAACCGGCAGCAATTGAAGCATTGAACAGTTGGAAATTTATAAACTTCGACGGGAAGCGAGGTATAATAAATAAACACACGAGACGGAAGGGATTGTCCCTCAAATGTAACAACAACAGATTGGGAAGGTTTCCAGATCTTGTTTCCATCAGTAGAATCCTTGTAGTTCAGTCGACGTGCTTTTATTACTTTCGGGGTTCCTTGGGAATTATTCAAAGCATCAACAATTTCAGCCTCTGGGATCTCCGTGGGAATTCCTCGAACAAGACCCATTCTCGTAAGGTTAAATGACGGGATGAACGATTTATATTTATGTTTTGAGAGCGAGTCAATTTTTTTTACAAATCCATTTGCGGAAGCGGCAGTATTAAACTCGATAGATAATTTATATCGCCCTTCCGGTTTAATTGAACCATTAACAATACCAAGGTTATTATTTTTTGAGTCAAATAAGAATTTTCCAAAATCTAAAGGATGAATAAGTTTTCCTTGTTCAGTTCTCTGAACAATTACGATAAAAGGACCGGAAGCGGAAGCAGGATAAAGTAAGTCAGTACTTTTTGTATTATCGCTAGCTAAAGTACTTGTCTGGGTGTTACTATTGGGGTTAAGGTCGTTAGAGGTCGAGGTTTGTTGAATCGGCGGTATAGATTTAACTTTCGATGGGATGTGAAGGCTATGCGATGGTCGTCGTTTACGAGATGGAAGCGTAATAGAAGCCTGGCTAGTGTTAGATTCCGAATCAGAAAAATCTAATATCGATCCTGGGTCGGGAGGTCTATCTTCGTCTTCCTCCATTATATAAAAAAAAAACTTAACTTTTAAAAATTAAACTGAAAAAATAATACGCAGTCTATTTCATTGACTGTACAAACAAAAACGGATTAGCCGTAAGTAGGAATGCAAACAAATAAGTATACGATAAACAGAATTAAATAAAATGTAACAATAATCTCTTATCTGTATGAGGCACGGGAACGGGCGAACGGCACTAAGCAATAGGTAAGGTACACACAACCACTGTTGACCGCGGCTCGAATCGGACTCCCACTCAAATTTTACAGTCAGTAAATTATGTAAGAATTGCTGGGCCGTAGAAACGCAAAATTGCGCAAGATTTTTTGTTTCAATATGGTACTGAAATATTTCAGCTATAAAAATACATCAGCAAATTAACGAAATATTAGGAATTAACAAACTAAATTTTTAACTGTTCCAGAAATCGTCGTATTTGTTTTTAAATTCACGAGATATTAAAAAAAAAACCATCCCAAAATTTGTCACATTAGGAAATTTAAAAAAAAACTTAACATCTTTAGTACATACTTGAACGTATTGAATCCATGTTGAAAAAAGTTTGACAGCAAACGGCGTAAAAAGTTATCAATCCCTAAATGTTATATAATAAACATTGAACTTTCACACAATCTTCGCTGACGTGTTACGCAGCGACGAAACGTTTTGCTGAGTTTGGTGGTGGAGGGAACGATGCGCGTTATGTCAAGATATGGAAACAAAATTTAGTGGTCCCTGTAATTTCAAATTTCAATTTGATTCCAACGCTGTCATACTTGTAAAACCATTGTGCGTCGATTAAAAAACGATAAATATTTTAACCACACATTTTTTTATAGATTAATGTTTATTTTTATTAAGAGTTCACAAAAAAAATTAAGAAAACAAAATCCATTTCACGAAGTTACACGCTGTTGACTTCTACTTAGAGGGGAGAAAAGGTCACAATTGCACCATTTTGCTCATTTGAAGAATAAAAAAGGCAGATTCTTTATCAGTACAAATTCATTGTGGTAAGAACTAAGAAAAATGAGAAAATACATCTCGGAAAATGATTGCTACTCAAAAAAAAAAAGATTTTTTAACTTTTCCGAATTTTTGAGAATAGTAAAAATGACAAATTTTAATTTTTGTTTGTTCCTACTATAGAGGGTTACATAAGAATAATTCAATTAGAACTTGAGATTTAGTGACAAACGTTTCGAAAAAAGTAGTTTAAGAAAAACGCGCTTAAAATTTTGCTCTTTTAAGATGCTAGTTAGACTTCGTATAAAACGGTTGAACTAAATTGGCTATAACTTAAAAATAATTAGAATTTTGAAAAATCCTTTAAAGGAGATATTCTTGAATATCTAAACTATTGAAATAAGAAGAATTTTTTTGTAGACTAGAGTACCCCCTTAAATAAATAATAAGTTGCTTCGATGTGCAATTTATGTCAGGTTGGACAAGCTTATGAGAAATGGTTTTCTAGAAGTGTGGAATTAGTTGATTAAACTGCGAGGCTCCTCTTCAGCAGTTTGAATGAAGTAGAATATATCTTCGACGCATGAGAACGGGTCGCTACTACAATTTGTCCTCGTATTTATCAATTCTCTGAATGATTTGCAGGCCTCTGTGTCTTCTTCCTCCTACAACACAGGTATCTTCAAGGCCTTGGTTAACTCACTTATTTCCTCTATCACAGCATTTCCACAAAACGTATGAGCCAGAGCCACCTGTATAAGGTTAAGTGACATTCAACCCATAGGTTGTACACCCAGTGGCTCTGCTCTTATATGCTCTTTTGACTTTTACAGAGCCTGTACCTACGATCTATTATTTGGATATTTTGGAGCTGTTAGAAGAAAAAGGCGTTTCAAAGTCGAATTATGCGTCAAAAAGTGAAACAAGAAAAATAAAATGTCTTCTGAACTCTCCAAGTTCACAAGAACTCTCTCATGCTGCTCAAGTCAGCTTGAGAGAGAAACATGGAAACCGGAAAGCTATAATATGTTCCAATGTCTTACCTAGTGATGTCTTAAAATTATTGTTGATTTCAGAAGTACCTAACAGCAAAGAAACTGCAGAACCAAACTGCAGAACCAAACTGCAGCTATGTGTTATCAGTGCCACATAAGAACATCATCATAACAAAAGTGACGCGGCCAGTAGTTCTGCAGAAGTCTGTTGACAGTGCCACATAGGAACATCATCATAACAAAAGTGACTTGAGCAGTAGTTCATAAACAAAAATTATTTGGTTTTATCCATATATTATGTTACAATATAATATTTTTAACTACTTACCAAAAAAAAAAAGTTTATTATGACTAAATAGAGAATTCCAGTCCAATTTTTAATTTTTTTTTTATGAATAATGACCTTCAAACTTAAATAACTGCATATTTATTTTTATTTTTATAGTTAGTTTTAATAGTTAAAATAAATGTCAAAGTTTTAATTTTTCAAGATCCCTCGAAAACCACCGAATCTAGTGTGACGTCATCATGACTAACCGAAGTATGAATCTTGTAGGGAACTGGAATCAGCTGTTCGACTCCCTCCATTTTGAATTTCAGCATTGGAGCGTTTTCATAAACATTAGTGGGCAATACGATCGTTTTTTGTACAGTTAAAGTTTTTGAATATTTTAAATAATATAGATAAACTAATAGAGATACTTAATGTTTCAATAAAAACAAAAACTATTTTATGTCCAATTCTCTATAAACCAATAACACGGAATGCCGAACGGCTTGCGTCTTCATTTTTATTGATTTCTATACAACTTTGACCCAGGTGACGCGGCGCGGTGACGTCACGCCGCCAAAATCCAGCAATAGGGTGTTTTAATGACACGTTTTAAAATGGACTTTTTAATATTTTTTTAAAAACTCTACGTTAAATATTATGTAATAAAACTTACATATTCAGCATAACAATTTTCAAATAATATTTTTTTAAAGCCATAATATTTTTCCTTATTCATTATTATTCTACTACTGCTTAAGTTGAACTCTAGGAGCTCGTGTTTATGGGAAGAGTATTTACATGCAAAAAAATAATGTTCTAATGAAATATGTAACAATTATCAAAGACCTATGAAATAAATACAAACATTGTTTGACACAGGTTTACAATTTTTTTTTTATTTTTTATTGAAAGACAATAACATTTTTTTTTTAAATATTAAGTATTACAGATTAAGTAAGGGTAAATTAAGGGCACAATATATCATTATCCAATTTCAGGAACTTAATTTGCTTTTTGAATTGTTCATATTTCAATGTTTCTGTTACACTAATTTTGTTTTTGGATAATAATATATTGTACCATCTTACACCTAAATACAAATAGTGGTGTTGAGCCGTGGTCGTTCTAAGCATAGGGATGGCTATTCGGCCATTAGTTTTGAACCTATTGCGTATGCTATCTAAGGGGTGAATTTTTTGGATAAAACATTCTTTATTTATTTGGTATAACGCCATTCTCTTATACAATTCTGTGATAGATGGTGCATTAAATTCCCGAAATATCTCTAAAGTAGGGAAGTCGTGTGGTTTCCTAAGGATGATTTTTTAATTATTCTTTTTTTTATTAATCTATAAACATAGGGTTTTACATAGGGTTTAATTGATGCCTGTCTCACTAGGATTTACCTGTGTTGAGACAGGCTTAGAGGCTTCTTGTTGTAATTGTAATTATGGGCTGTAAGGAAGCCTTAAAGGCTCCTCCCCAACCAGTAATTCCGTACTGTAATAAGGACTGAATTAATGCGTAATAGACAATTTTGATAGTTTTCTTGTTTAAAATGTTTCGTATGTCGTAGAAAACATAAATAAGTTTTCTGATTCTTTCCACATAGAAATCTATATGATCTTTCCATTTAACATTTTTTATCTATTAAGATTCCTAGATATTTTACATTAGATTTATGATTTAGCTTAGCGCAGTCCGTATTACATGTACCGTCAATTGCACAATTTCTGGAATGAATGGCAGGGCCCATGTCATGTGGAATGCTGTGTGGAGGGTCTTTTTGAGGAGAGGAAAGAATGAACATTGGTCTTGAAGAGAGCCATTGGTCTTGAAGAGTTGTAGGAGGGAGGAAACACAGAAACCGGATAATCGTTCCATAGCCGAGCTGTTGAACTCAAGAACGAGTCGAAAAACAACCCGTTCTCATGTGACTAATGTCAACCGTGTACAAACACGCGTTTGGCGTGTCTCCCGACTGTGCACCGGTGCCGAAGGAATCATTGACGCCACTTCCTCAGAGCATCTTCCATTTAAATACCGGTAGAACATAGATAGCATTCCTACCCGACGCCTGTGCTCTAAAGATTGCAATCCATTCGTTAAAGTTGGAGAATCTATCAAACGGACCGCCCGTTTCTGCACAGAGTCGAGGGTATTTTTCAAGTATTTTGGAGCTCCAGATCAGAGGTGGCTGCCAAACTCAACCGTGGGGCGCAACTGCTATTTGTGCAGGTTTAGCGGTTGTATACTATTACGCCCAGTTTTTGCGAGGCTAACTCTGGTTTCGACGGAGCCCCCATACCTGAGCTGGTCACTTAGAGTTGTTGCACCAAGCATATCAATAGAGGGTCTACTCGGAAGATTGCTTCCGCTGAAGGTGACTAGCTTTTCATTTTGATCCCTTTTAGACGTGTGTGCATTACGTTTTAAACGTGTGTGAACTAAGCATAAAGCTGGTTCACATTGGGCTATAAATCTGCGAGCAGATATCTGTTCGCGAGCGCTTATCTTCTGTCCTTTCACACGAGGCTATCAAATATTTCTTCCTGTGGTAGGAGAGGGGGTCAGTCGAATTAGGGAGCGGCAACGGAACGCACATTTTTTGTACTGAAATCTGTCAACTTGACATCTGTCATCCACGGGTCTAGGCAGCTCCGTAATTACTACAATGACCCCCTCTCCTGTTTTAGTCGGAGAAGGGGAGAGTTATATTCTGACATATCGCCTCTGGAGCGGTTACGTCTGATGTGTATTGTCTATGATTGATCTGCGCTTAAAAACGCTTAGGTGCGAACGGTCTGAAGGTATTGTATGGAGAGCGTTATTTGGCGTGCTATGATCTTTTATATTTGATAGCTGTGTGTGAACCAGCTTTAACTCATGACTACGTAAAACGATGATGATGATAAAACCGTATTTATCAAACCTTTTGTATGAGCATCAATTGGCAAAATAAAATCATAATTATAATTTTATATCTAAAAGCTGGATATCGCAAAAAAATGTTGGAGGAAAATAATTGATGGTACGTGTTTTGTTTTGGAGGAAGGAACTTCGTAAATAATAAGGCATCTTCAGGAAACTTTTAAAGGACTCGTGACATTTATTTTGCTCTATTCCCAATTACATTGTGAATATTTCAGGAGACCCAAACTACCCAAGACAGACCAAGGATTTTACTTTTACTTATTAAGAAGTTAGGATGGTGAAAAGAGAAGAGAGAGAAAAAACCTAAACATAGGCCTTTTATACTGCCTAAGTCTGAAGGGAGTTTGCATCTCCTGACATCTATGGATAATTTCTTCTATTAATTAATCAACTTTACATAAACCAAAAAATCGAAATGTCTGGAGAGGTGTAAGTCCTAGCTAATTAGATTAAATTTTATACATATTCCCGCCCAAAAAAAACGGTAAAGGCCAGAGTTTTTTTTTAATACACAAATAGAATATAATAATTAAAATATCTCACTTATACTACTAAAGATAACTCAGACAACTTTAACTGCTTCACACCAGATTAAATTAACTAACCATTTCATATTTTACATGCTCTAGTTAAACATTAAAGCTAAAGATTAAGTTAACGATTAACATTAAAAATCAATAAGTTCTACAATTATTAAACATTTAATTTTAGGACAAACACAATGCCATGCGGATTGGACCAGGTCTTCCTTCCAGGACAGCTAATTTTATTATATACATTTAAATGGGCACTTGCAGTGTTCATTCATTTTCCTTTGGCTAGATTATGACCTTTAATTTTCATATGAGTTTTCACAAGAGGTCACGACCTCCACCATCTTTATTTATTTTGCACCTTTTTTTATTTTAATTGTTTTTTCCACTTTTCTACAAGCGAATTTATTATTGTTTTTCACTTTTATTTACACAAGCGAATTTATTATTGCTTTTCACTTTTATTCACACAAGCGAAGTACTGATCTCTTCATTGTTGTCCTCAATTGGCAGCAGGCATAGTTTTGATATTGCCCGCTGAACCGTTCCCTGTCCTGTCATGATGGTAGCTACTCGTACTCTTCCATCGGGCCCCGGGTGTACAGCGTGCACTCGTCCTAGCCTCCAAGGAGGCTCATTATCTTCCTTCAAAATGACCATTTGGCCTGGTTGCAGCTGCCTTTGGTGGTTGCCAGTCCATTTCGTCCGGGTCTGCAGCTCAGCCAAGTACTCCTTGCGCCACCTCGACCAAAACGACTGTATTAGTTGATTTAATTTTTGGTAATGATTCAATCTATTGACTGCCACATTCTGCAAATTCTGCTCCGGGATCGCTGCTAAGCTCGTTCCAATGAGAAAGTGACCAGGAGTCAGAGGATTTAGGTCTTGGGGGTCATTGGACAGCGGACAGAGAGGACGGGAGTTCAAGCATGATTCAATTTGACATAACACAGTGCTAAATTCCTCATATGTTAGTAGTGAAGCATTTGCCACCCTCTTCAAGTGGTATTTTACTGATTTGACCCCTGCTTCCCACAGTCCCCCAAAGTGCGGAGCCCTTGCGGGTATAAAATGCCACCGAATGGATAAATTGGCTAAGTATTTATCGATTTTTTCATTTGAATTCTTCAAAAATTCATAGATTTCCCTTAATTCGTTATTCGCGCCCCGAAAGTTCGTGGCGTTATCTGAAAACATTTTACTGGGTTTCCCTCTTCGCGAGATGAAACGTTTAAACGCATTTAGGAAGCTATCAGTGCTTAAAGACATTACTACTTCTAAATGTATAGCTTTGGTTACCATACATATAAATAGACATATATAAGATTTTACGCTGTGAGTCTTACGGCTGACACCTGATTTAATCATAATGGGTCCGCAGTAGTCCACGCCGGATAATTGAAACGGGTGACCTTCCGTTATTCTTTCGGTCGGTAAGTCCGCCATCAGCTGTTGTTCTGTTTTCGGGTTACATCTAAAACATACAATACAGTATTTCAGAACCTTTTTAATTAAGTTTTTACCCATAATTGGCCAGTATTTCATTCTTATTAACGCTAACAATGCCTGCGTTCCTGCATGTAAATATGAGTAATGGTAGTGCCTGACAATAAGCTCACTTAGTTTATGATGTGAAGGTAGTACTATGGGGTGTTGTTGACTTTCCGATATCATTTTTCCGTTGGACAACCTACCCCCCACCCGGATTAAATCCTTAAAAAAATAAGGATTTAATGACTTTAATCTACTACCATTCTTCACATTTACCCCGGTTTGCAATGCCCTCGTCTCTTCCGGGAATGCAAAACATTGTGCGCGAGATATTAATATGTGAAGCGAATTCTCCAATTCGTAAACAGTTAACGCTCCGTCACGCCTTGACAAAGGATTTCTGCAATTAAAAATAAATCTTAAAATATAAGCTGTCACCCTTTGCAATTTGGTTAAGCAAGAGTATCTGGAAAATATTTCCCAATCCTGTTTTACTGCTGAAATTAATGTTAGTTTCAATCTTTCTTCTGGCAGATCCAACGGCGTAACTTCACTGCAAGTAATCGGGTAATCGCCTGAAGTCAACCAGGTAGGCCCATGCCACCAAATGTCAGATTTAAGTAGTTGCGAGACTGTGGTGCCTCTGGATAAAACGTCCGCCGCATTATCCTCCGATCTTACGTGCTTCCATTGTGCGGGTTGACTGGATTCCTGGATTTCAGCCACTCTATTGGCCACAAATGTGTTCCACCTGGCTAGCTGTCCACGAATCCAGAAAATCGTTATCATGGAATCGCACCAGTAGGTTGTATCTATTTCATTTAAGTTCATAGCTATTTTGACATAGTTTACTAATTTTGTGAGTAAAACAGCACCACAAAGCTCCAGCTTTGGTAGTGATATGCTTTTCAACGGTGCCACCCTTGATTTTGATGTGACTAAATTAGAAGTTGTGTTTCCCGATTCATCAGTAGACACTATATATATACAAACCGCATAGGCCTTTTCTGACGAGTCACAAAATCCATGCAGATGTAGTTTAACTTGATGTTTGCAAATTATTTTTCTCGGTATTTTTAAATTGTTCAAAAAAGGTAATTCATTTATATACGAATTCCATGCATTCATCTGCTCAGATGGAACATCCTCGTCCCACTGAATTTTAGTTTGCCACAAACCTTGCATTATCAATTTTGCGACTAAAGTTATTAGGCCTATCAGTCCCAATGGGTCAAAGGTAGAGGCGATACATGATAGCATTTGGCGTTTGCTTTTAACGCACGCTTCTAAGGGCTCTACAATGTACTGAAAATAGTCTTGCTGGTTATTCCATGACAACCCTAAAATTTTCTTTTCCTTGGGGTTATCAGTAATAATCATATCTGCATCATTCTCTGATTTCGAACCTATAGAGGGTAGATTCGATCGCCATTTTCGTAAATTCATCCCAGCAGATGCCAAAATGCTGCTTAACTGATGCTTAATAGTGAGACAATCTGCCTCATTTTCGTCGCCAGTTATCAAATCATCCATATAAAAATTGTATTTTAGGATTTGACTGACCTTTCTGTATGCTTCCTGATTTTCCGTTCCTAACTGCTCCAAGCATCTGGTAGCCAGAAAGGATGATGGTACCAAACCGTAGGTGACAGTATTGAGCTGGTAGTGTCGGATTTCTTCTTCCGGAGAGTCCCTCCAGACTATGCGCTGCAAATCTCTATCCTCAGGTTGCACCAATATTTGACGATACATCTTCTCGATGTCGGCGGTTAATGCATACTGGTGCTTTCTGAAAAATAACAGTTGTGCACATAAATCATTTTGTAAAACTGGCCCTACCATGAGGGCGTCGTTTAATGATATACCGGTTGATGACTTGGCTGATCCGTCAAACACGACCCTGGTTTTGGTTGTCGTGCTAGACTCCTTCATCACTGCATGGTGTGGCAAATAATAACAAATTTTATCTTTTGGTGGTGCTTCGCACAGCGTCATGTGCCCCAATTCCTGATACTCTTTCATGAATTTTTTATAATCTAGCATCAGGTCTTGATTGACAAGGAATTTCTTCTCCATATTATAGAATCTTTTTTCAGCCACCTTTAGGGTTTCACCCATTTGATTAATATTAGGCCGCAGCGGTAATCTTACCGCAAAACGTCCTTTCTCATCTCTTTTGTGCGTGTGTAAGAAGCTCTCTTCACATGCTCTTTCTTCGTGGCTTCTATGTTTTACAGGAGCTAGTTCCTCTATTTTCCAAAAGTTTTCTAATTGCTTATGCAATAAATTTAAAGATAAATGACAGGAATTTACTGGCCTTTTCGGTTTCGGAGTGGAGATAGGCCCGGATACAAGCCATCCTAGCTCGGTCCTTTGCAGCGTGAGTCCCGCATCTCCAATCCTCATTCGATCGTTATGCAAGACTTCCCAAAATACCTCCGCTCCTAGTAGTAGATCTATCGGGCTGGTATTGTTGAAGTTTGGATCTGCTAATTGGAGACCGCTGGGGATCTCCGCTTCTTTTCTCTGAAAGGAAATTTGGGGCAGATTACTGGTCACCTCAGGTATTATCAGGCATTCTATATTCTTTTCGTATTCAGAGTAGCCTGAAGTTATATTTAATCCCACTTTAGATCTTATATTTAAATTTTTATTGTGGATTCCCGTGACAGGAATGTTGACCCTTTTCGTTTTTGAATTTAATTTCTTGACGAATGCCTTACTTATGAAATTCGTTTGAGCCCCAGAATCTAATAGAGCTCTTGCTTGAATTGAGTTTCCTGCATCATCCTTTATGTTGATGATGGCAGTTGACAATAACACGAAATTTCGTTCTACCTTCGCGGCATGATTTGATACTAAAGGCGCTTCCTTAGCGGAAGATGTTGATGCCCTTTCGTGTTTTGATTTCTCCTCATTCTTAACATGAAGTAAAGTATTATGATTCTCACCATCGCATTTACGGCAATTGAATTTAGACCTGCAATCCTTCAATTTATGACCGGGGTTTAAACATTTTAAACAAGCGCCTAATTTGTGTATTTTATCAATTCGTTCTTTCGGTTTTAATTCCAAAAATTTGCGGCAATAATAAATTTTATGATTATCGTTGCAATATAAACATTTTAATTTTTGTGCGGACAACGACACCAAAACTTCCTTTTTATAAATTAACTAATAAATTCTTCGTAGGTAGGTAAATTATCTTTTGTTGGGTATTGTTCCCAATGAGCCCTTGTATTTGAATCTAATTTGCTTGATAACAAATAAATTAATATTACATCCTAATTTTTCGTAGCTATATTTAAGTTATTTAGTGATTTTAAATGTAATTGCGCCTCGTCCAATAGACTCCTTATTGCGACGTGATTTTCTGCATTTACGTCCGGTAATTTAAACAATGCGTTTACATGATTATTTATAATTATTTTTGAGTTTTCGTATCTGTCCGTAAGCATCTCCCAGGCCGTAACGTAGTTATCCGCGTATATCGGTAACGCTGTTATGAGTTTAAACGCTTCCCCCTTCAGACAAGACCGCAGATAATAAAATTTTTGAACGGCATCCAGGTTATGATTGCTGTCTACTAAAGATATGAACGCATCCCGGAACTGCATCCATTCGCAGTAATCCCCTTTAAATTTCGGTAATTCAATTATCGGTAATTTAATATTGTTATTCGCCGTGATTGCAGAATCCTTTTTAGCCTACCTCTCTTTTGCGCTGGCCAATATACAAAAATAATCATTTTCAAAGCTCGCTCGGTCGCCTTCGTCATCGTCGGGAGATAATGCCTCTATTCTATCTTGAATTTCTTCAAAATTATCTAGCAAAGGTTCGAAACGCTTTATACGCATTTCTAGTTCGCTTTGCGTCAGTGAATCTTTGTTTAAAAATTCCTTGAACCTTGTCACTTTCCCCTTACAAACGCCCCGCTGAGCGATCAGCGTTTTTAAATCCATTTTGATCAATCAGATGTGTACTTACAATTTACAGAGTTATCCAATTATTTTATCGCAATCACCGTTTAATCACTATTAATCATATAATATACGCACTGATAACTTCCCAAATTTTAGTTATTTACTTCACGAACTGTCATAACACAACAATAATCCACCAACGTCGTTAATCATAGATGAATCCCGTTGATTTTTATTCAATCGCCCATAGAGCATTTCCAACAAAAACTGCTTTATTGACTTCGCGGCTAATTTAAAATAAAAATTTCAAACAAACTTTATTAAATCTCGAAATTTAAAACATTGCTGTAGTTTTTGTCAATAATCAATAATTTTGTCAATAATTTTGTCATACCGGCTTGCAACAATTTTTTTTTGAGTAATGCACAATATTGATGTCATTGATTTTTTTTGCTTTTAAGGATTTAAATGGTAAGGTAGTATGGATATGGATTGGTCACTTGCCCTTTTTTATCGCTGATGGCCTCTGCTGCTTGCTGGATGCTGGAAACTGCATGGTTGGCTGTTCCTTTTTTCAGTGCTGGTTCTTCTTTTCTAATTTAATCACTCGCGTTAAATTTTCCGGCTCGAAGGACCATATGTTTTGTTTTGGAGGAAGGAACTTCGTAAATAATAAGGCATCTTCAGGAAACTTTTAAAGGACTCGTGACATTTATTTTGCTCTATTCCCAATTACATTGTGAATATTTCAGGAGACCCAAACTACCCAAGACAGACCAAGGATTTTACTTTTACTTATTAAGAAGTTAGGATGGTGAGAAGAGAAGAGAGAGAAAAAACCTAAACATAGGCCTTTTATACTGCCTAAGTCTGAAGGGAGTTTGCATCTCCTGACATCTATGGATAATTTCTTCTATTAATTAATCAACTTTACATAAACCAAAAAATCGAAATGTCTGGAGAGGTGTGAGTCCTAGCTAATTAGATTAAATTTTATACAGTACGAATAATTGATTTATTTATTTAAGCCCTAATAGGCTTTTACGTTAATTAAATTTATATTACAGTTGTATAGTTACAATGGAAGAGCAATATATTGATTAACATTGTTTACACCTTTTGTCATAATAAAAATGTAAGTATTCAATTTATATAAAAAGCTACCTTTTCGAACGTCCTCAAGTCGTTAAAATCAACGAAGTGCTTAGCCAACAGATACGAGTAACTTTGGCATACCTCAAGATACTGTCCTGGGACCGTTACTGTTTATCATCTATGTAAATGACATATTCACACAAAGAATAAACGGAAAAATAATATCCAATGCTGACGACACTGTCATAGTAATTGAAGGTGCTGATTGGAATACTGTGAATAATCTAGCGAATATTGATATTAATACACTGAAAAACTGGTTCGATAAAAATCTTCTCTCATTAAATACTGAAAAACAAAATTTATCCCATTCTCTATCAATAAATGTAAATCAAATCCAGAAATAAAAATTGTAATATATCAGAGTAAATGTGGTGGAACTAATTGTAATCAAACATGTTCTACACTTAATTCAACTTCCAATATTAAATATCTTGGTGTTTATATAGATCATTATTTTAAATGGAAAACACATATTTGTGAACTTGTCAAAAGAATTAGGAAATGTATATATATATATATTTATCAGAATTAGAAATATTCTTAGACTAGAAAACCTCAAAAGAGTGTACTATGCAATTGTTCAATCTATATTACAGTTCGGTATTATAGGGTGGGGAGGAACTTATGATGATTTTAAATCCTCTGAAAATAGTTCAAAGATTGATAATTAAGGTTATCTTGAAAAAACCATCTACATTCTCTACTGAAAACAACTTTTCAATATTCAAAGTATCTACAACAGACAATATATATAAAAAATATGCAATTCCACAGATTTTTAAAGAAATACAGCTAAAAACATTACAATTCAATATATCAGCAAGATTTCAAAACAATATCAAAATCCCAAAATTTAATACCAAGCACATCCAAAATACCTATCTGTATTTAGGTATTAATTATTTCAACAACCTCCCATTAGAACTAAAAATTATCGAAAATATACATAAATTCCAAATTAAATTGAAAAATTACCTGAAACAACTGTAAGAGTCCATTTCTACTGTTAATATTTCATTTAAATCTTGAAATTTATTTATTGTTATATCTCGAGTTTTCTTACATATCTTTTGTTATTAGATGCAATATTATTATTTACTTACTAAATGATACATATACTTGAGCTTGAATTCCCTCACCAAACACAAGAGCCTTGTCTCGTTATGATGAGGAAAAAATGCTATTATTATATTCATTTTTCAACTCTGTAAAAAAATGTATACTTATTGTAAAAACATATTAAAAAAAAAAAAAATTCAATTATTTCAGACCGCGGAAAGTCATTTACAAATAATTTTAAAAAAAAATACCACACATCTCTTGCTAAATGAGTTGAAAAATTACCTGAAACTACTATAAGAGTTTTATATATATTATTGTTATTTCTTTTAAATCTTGAAATATATTATTCATAAATCTTGAGTTTTTCTTACTTATGTTTTTTGTTATTATTTGCAATATTTTGTTATTTACATTTACGTGAATCCATTATAATTGAGCACGAATTCCCTCACCAAACACAAGAGCCTTGTCTCTTTATGGTGAGTAAAGGATATTTTTATTTTCCTTTATAACACTGTATAACCTATAAAATGTATACTTATTGTAAAAAACATACAAATAAACAAAACAAATAAACAAATTATTGAAGATATTGTTCCTTCTCATAATCTAATAAAATCAATAAATAATATCATTGTTCCCCGCTCTAAAGCGATACTCAATATCGCTCTGGTGAGGGACCATCATTCAGAATTGAAAATTTCTTGAAATGGCTTAGTTACAGTCAGAAAAATTGACGAAATATAATTAAGACATAAAAATAAAACAAGTTATTCAATGTGTACAATAAACAGGGGGAAATGAAAATTCCTGTGCATTTTCTTACATGCATATTTCAATGATCAGAATTGAAATAAACATATTAAATGTCCACCAAACCTTATCAGATGGAACAGAAAGTTGAACCTTTGAGGACAACTTAACATGAGATGTGAGTATGCGGAAAGAAGGGTCTTTGGTCCAGCCATCCAGGCCATCATAATTGATGTCCAAACAAAGTTAATTAAAATTATAAGTTTGAATTTCAATTTCAATTAGATTTATTTAATTAATGAATCAAAAAACATCCAGGTGAGAAAATTTATAAATTTAGAGGAATCGTGAAAAGGTTAATTCTTAACTGTGATAGCTTCGGTGTTTCTTCAATCTTTTTTTTTTTTTTTACATTAACTCCACACAGGAGGCCTTGAGGGAAATAATTCCCCTCAGGGCCTATGTCATCTGGGATGCTGTGTGGAGGGTCTTTTTGAGGAGAGGAAGGAATGAACATTGGTCTTGAAGAGACCCATGTTGTAGGAGGGAGGAAACACAGATGCCGGCAAATCGTTCCATAGCCGAGCTGTTGAACTCAAGAACGAGTCGAAAAAACGACCCGTTCTCATGTGACAAATGTCAACCGTGTACATATGTTGGGCGCGCGTTTGGCGTGTCTCCCGACTATGCACCGGTGCCGAAGGGATCAATGACGCTAGTTCCTCAGAGCATCTTCCATTGAAATACCGGTAGAACATGGATAGCATTCCCACCCGACGCCTGTGCTCTAGAGATTGCAACCAATTATTTTGAGATGACGAATAGCTACGGTTGAAACATGAAAAAGGTTTGTCACGTCTGTGAATCAGTACGTGTTTCTTTAAATCTCCCTCGCGAGAACATAAATAGTTCCACTCGAAACATGAAAAAGGTTTTACCACTGTGAGTGCAAATGTATACCTTCAGATTGCTTTTTTGAGAACATGTATAGTTGCACTCGAAACATAAAAAAGGTTTTTATGCACTGTGAGTCCGCATGTGGCTTGTCAGATTTCCTTTAAGAGAACATGAATAATTGCACTCGGAACATGTAAAAAGTTTTTCTCCACCGTGAGTAATTATGTGTTTCTTTAAATCTCCCTTGCGAGAACATAAATAGTTGCACTCGGAACATGAAAAAGGTTTTTCTCCACTATGAATCAGCATGTGGCTTGTCAGATTTCCTTTTCGAGAACATAAATATTTGCACTTGTAGCATGAAAAACGTTTTTCTCCCTTGTGAGTCAGCATGTGCGTCGTCAGATGGCTCTTTTGAGAACATAAATAGTTGCACTCGGTACATGAAAAAGGTTTTTCTCCACTGTGGGTAAGCATGTGCCTCGTCAGATTGCGCTTTAAAGAACATGAATATTTGCACTTGAAGCATGAAAAACGTTTTTCTCCATTGTGAGTCAGCATGTGCGTCGTCAGATGGCTCTTTTGAGAACATAAATAGCTGCACTGAGAACATGAAAACGGTTTTTCTCGACTGTGAGTCAGCATGTGGCTCGTCATATGGCTCTTTCGAGAACATGAATAGTTACACTCAGAACACGAAAAAGGTTTTTCTCCACTGTGAGTCAGCTTGTGGTCCGTCAGATGGCTCTTTCGAGAGCATGAAAAGTTGCACTCGGAACATGAAAACGGTTTTTCTCCAGTATGAGTCAGCTTGTGGCTCGTCAGGTGGTGTTTTGAAGAACATGAATAGGCGCACTCGGAACACGAAAAGGGTTTTTTTCCAGTGTGGATGAACAAGTGCCTTTCTAAATTCGTCTTTCGAGAGCAGGAGTAGTTGCAACGGGAGCAAGAGAATATTTTTTCCACGCGATGTGTCTTCAGATCTGTCACTAAAAAGAAAAAAAAATAAAGTACAGTAAGCTTTATAGAAATGTAAAAGAAAAGGATAGCATGAATTGTTAAGTCTTACAATGAGAATCGGTTTTACCTCCCGTCTGGTTAATTCTCCCAAAGCGTTCCAAGCATTCTTTTTTAACATCCGGCAGGTCAATGTCAATTTCCGTATAAGGAATGCCCCCTTCTTCTCGGGGTCCAAGTCCCGCCTTAATGGAAACAGTTTCCACATTAATGGTACCTAAAAAAAAACATTACAACAATACGTTTATTGATTATTTTTATAAAATAACATATTTTTTATTATAATTAGATTAAAATTAAAAAAAGCAATGAACGAACATTGATACGTTTATATATAAATACAGGATATTAAGAAACGTACTTGACTCAGATTAAGTTAATTTAACTTAGTTGACGTAATTTGAAGTTAAAAATGTAGATGAGTTTTGATCTTTGGTCTTTTGGTTCTTGATTTGTTTTTTTACATATTACTGATCCGTTAAGTTTTTAGTTGAAAAACAAACATAAAATGTCACCGGAAACTCAGGATTAGCGCTTAACTTAAAGCAGGGTACGTGCCATAACACCTTAACACCTTAGATGTAAAAAAATTATTGTATACAAATTTTTGGTATAACCGATTAAGACATCATTGATTAAACACGTAAAATCAGAAATTTGGAAAGGAGATTTAAAGCCAATTTAAGCAATAAGAATGACCCCAGATGTCAGCTTCAAGGAATGATTCTTCAAGAAGGAAAAGCCTAACTCTTGGACGCATTAAGTAGGTAGTTTGGTTGTTTTCAGTCAACTGAAAAATGTTCTGTTACATCAAAATGTAAGTATTTTTAATTTATTATAAAACATGTACCTTTTATCAAATAAGACAAGTTGAAACTTTAAGAATCAGAAACTTATACCAAATAAGACAAGTTGAAACTTTAAGAATCAGAAACTTATTGTGAGCAATATAAGTTAAAAGAATTGTAGTACGGCAGTTACACGCAAAGATACATTATAATATTAATACCAAATAAACTTATGTTTTGACAAGAGAGAACGTTGCGAAGAAGGCAAGCATACGTGTTGTCTACACGGTATTTCAAAATGGACATGAAATCCGAACAGAGGCGATTCTAAACGTTTCGTAAGTTGTAGTAGAAAATGAATTTCTTTTGTCTTATCAACATATTTTTTTTAAGGTTTTCAGTCTGGGTAGGCCCAGCCTCCTTCAAATGAAAAAAAATCATACCAATAATTGAAATATAGAAAAAAAAATCATTGTCTCCATGAAACACCAACATAACATAACAAAGGTTACAGATATTTTATTTTATTTCGTAGTGCTTACACACAAACGAAGCAAAAAATTTAGACACCAACGTTACCAAGGTTAGAGTACAATTCCGCTGAGCTGTTCCAGGATGCAGTCTGCAGAGGAAACCATCTTCCAACAGGAGAGGGCATCGGATGAAAGTTAAAAGTTAAGTCAGTTATTACATTACCTCGACTTATGTCAAACCTTTCAGGACGAACGGAACATTCCTTCTTGTTGTCCAGATAGTCAATATCTATTTCAGAGAAAGCGTCACATTCTTGTGTGTGTTCCTCTGTCGCTTGAGTCACCGGTTCACTCTTGTTTTCTGTCTCCTGTTTGACAATCCCGTACTGCAATATTGCATCACAGTGGGATGTTGAACTCCCTTCATCGGGGATTGTTTCCGGCTCATTCTTTATTGCAACGAAATCCGAGGTCAAGATATCCATTTTAGGTAAACAGATTTCTGAATCTGATGTTTGGAAGATATTCTGGAAAAGTAAAACAATCATTTTCATATCGTACCCCTCAACTGAACTGCGGCGAATATCAGTATCATATCAATATCATGTAATTGTAAATTTAATTGAAATTTAACATAGGTAATCCACTTGTTTATGGATATAAACAAAAACGATCGAAGAACTTTAGCAAATTGAATTTAGCGTGAAAAATAATGTGAGGAGTTCTAATTTTTTACGTACTATAGCTATCGAAGGCTTTTAAAACACGAATCATTCATTTAAAAAAAAAAGAAACAAAAGTTTCAAATGTAAGTTTATTGTCTTTGGACAATCTGGTTGTGGAAATCATTACGGAATAATAAAATAATTGCTTGTAGGACATTAATCGTTTGACTTACCGCTTTTATATAAGATCACACGAACCTAAGTATAGGTCCACGCGTCGTCCACGTAGTGAGATGACGCATGACAGATAGGTTTAGTGTTGCTATAAAGCAAAAATAAGACCATAGACATGCCATAATAAGGTGCAATCACTTTTTTCTTAAAGCTGGTTCACACTTAGCTATCAAATATAAAAGATCATAGCGCGCCAAATAACGCTCTCCATACAATCCCTTGAGACCGTTCACACCTAAGCGTTTTTAAGCGCAGATCAATCATAGACAATACACATCTCAGACGTAACTGCTCCAGACGCGATATCCCAGAAGATAACTCTCCCCTTCTCCGACTAAAACAGGAGAGGGGGTCATTGTAATTACGGAGCTGCCTAGACCCGTGGATGACAGATGTCAAGTTGACAGATTTCAGTACAAAAAATATGCGTTCCGTTGCCGCTCCCTAATTCGAATTTTTTCACGATAGGAATAGTCCTTCAACAACGTTTTCAATATTCACATTTCAAATAAGGGCCAAAACGTCTTCGCGCGGTTTTGGCTTGTGACGTCACTGCGCACTTTTTGACAGCTGCCATTAGTAATCAGTCTTCAGTTGATCATTTGCTTGTTGAAGAAAATGTCCCTAAATACCGTTTATAAATACTGTACAGTACCAAAGTGTACAAATACAACATCTTCAACACCAAACGAACTATTTACAAACGTCCCAAATGATGAATTCTGATCACAAAACTGGTGTTAAATGAGAAGTTAATCTGCTTGTAGTCATCAGCTTTAATTAGTATTACTCTCAAAATATGCGTTCGGTTTTTCTACGAATTACGAATTTTGAAGAGTGGTTTGAAACGACATTTCTTACTCTACTCGAAATATTAGAACGGTTTTTTTCGAAATGCTTATCCCCTAACGTGCCAGACAAAAACGAAAAAATGTCAACTTTAACGTAATATTTTGCAGGTTAATTTTATGCTATCTAATGTAATTTTTACTGAAACACATTCCTTGAATACTAAACTATACATAAGAACAATATTACTTGCGTTTATTCAATGAATTTATACTTTTTACTACGTTTCAAATAACACGGAAAAAACGAAAAAATTTCGCGATGTTTTGACTTTTACGTAATATTTTGCAGGTTAATTTTATGCTATCTTATGTAATCTTTACTGAAACACATTCCTTGAATACTAAACTATACATAAGAACAATATTACGTGCGTTTATTCGATGAATTTATACGTTTTACGATCATTTCGTCGCCCGCGACGCGAGACCTGACAGCCGCCATTTTGTCAGCCGAGCGGCGCGAAAAAGTTCCAGGCCGTGTCATAAACAATTTCAAAGAAATTATATCGCTGCTCTAGGTGGGTTCACGGTATCTTATACCTTATGAACAAGAATGCCCCAAGCGATTCTGACCTTCTGCTTCACACGTTTTCTTTATACATAAGGGTTAAAATCGCATAACAAAATTATTTTTTAGTGATTATTTTGGCTTGCGCCGATGGTACGCCGGCGGACGAACGGCAAGGGGCAGGGCATTCGCTACTGGAATTTTGACAGATCATTCGGAACATGAAACAGATTTTAAACTTAGAGTTAATCTGCACGCCAGTTTTCAGTTTTAATTGATACTACACCCAGAACAAGAAAACGGTTTTCCTACTATTTTTGCACCAGGAACACATGGATGGTTTGATGATCCATCGGAATCCACGATAATCCATGAAACTTTTTTAGAATTGCCCACGAATCTCACTCAATCATTCTCACTAATATTAGTCATAAGCAATCGAAGCGCAAAACAAACTTTAGGGAGTTCTTCCAATTCACTACAGACTGGATTGGATATCGAAACCTTAGCTCAGTGGTCAAGAGCACTCGCCCGGAAAGAGAGAGGTCCTGGGTTCGAGTCCCAGAGGTGCAAATATCTTTTTCTGATTTTTATGTTTCCAGATTTTCGATTGTGTTTCGCTTATAGTGTCTTCATTTAATTAAATATTACAATTTGAGGTGTCACTCATAAAAGAGAAAATAAAATTAAAATAATATTCATCCTAGACTTGCAGAAACGTCAATAGATGTCGCACATTAAATAAAATGGATCAAAATTTATCCAGACACCATCTAGATTGCATTTAGTTAGGGTTTGAATCTTGCAATCATACATTAAGATGGCAGCCAATAAAAATATGCGTTAAGAAAAATGAAGATAATATGGGTGGTTCTTAGTCGAAGTATGGTACAGTTAAAGGTGACTGAATTTGATATCGACACCTTAGCTCAGTGGACAAGAGCACCCACCCGGAAAGTAGGGAGGTCCTGGGTTCGAGTCCCAGAGGTGCAAATATCTTTTTCTGATTTTTCTGTTTCCAGATTTTCGATTGTGTTTCGCTCATAGTGTCTTCAGTTAATTCAATATTACAATTTGAGGTTTTACTCATATAAGTTAAAATAAAAAAAATACTAGTCTATCTCTAGTATTTATTTACAACTTAAAAAATAAAATGTTACCAGACTATATGTTTTATAATGTTAGAATTAGTAGTTGTAGTGTTCTGTTAATTGTAGACACACTAACAGATTCTCCAACACACTTGGATGAAGTAATAGACTCTGGTTCGTTATCTGGATTTATTTATACTTCGCGTATACAATTGGGACTTGGGACTACGGTTGTCAACCTAACTGGGAGCTAGCTATAATGGAAATGGTTCTGGCGAGTCAACATTAAAAACACAGCCTCTGAGCTGTCCTGACCCCCTGCCGGAGAGCTTAAGCACTACGGCTTGCCATCTAGCGGATTCTACCGATAGCTGATGTCACCGCCATCTGTCTCTACAAGGCGGAAGCTTTTTCGATACACCACAGTAGCACAGTCTCTTGTTATCCTACGAGAAATTGCAACGATTTAAGGCTTCCTAAAACAAATTTAACCGTGAACACAAAACAATATTTTTATAAAGGTTTTAAAATGTTCAACGAACTCACGGTAAAGGAGACTAAAAGTCTTCCAGTTTTTCGTAGATTATAAAATGTTAAGTTTTATAACTAAATAAAACAAACTTAAAAATATTTTTAAAAAAAATAAACATGCGATTTAGAAAGTACTGTAACACAATATTTAAAATTTTAATTATAATATCTCGTGATGTTTCACGTATGCGCTAGGTATAAAAAATACTTATTTCGAATGTGACTCTGATGTAACTGCAGTTCATTGAACTCTGAAACTTTTGCATTGAATTTAAGTTTCATTTTCAAAATTGGAACTGAATGTTGGAAAAGTAGAAACATGCGAATAAGTAAGAACTAACCTATTATTATTTAAAGTTGCAAAAATAATTTCCAATTACTTTTCACGGGTCTTTGCGAAGTACAAGAAATAATAATGTAAATTGTGCTGAATGTATCAACATAATGTGTAACTATTTTTCTTAATCTTTTAGAAATTAATAGTCAATCTACTTCCCAGCGACATCCATGTGCGCAGTGAAAATATAAGGGACATGTGAATGAAAACATTAGTAACTTTTAACATTTATTGAAATCAAACAGTTTGTAGAGCATGAGACAATCGTCTATTTAAGGATTAAAGTTTTAACGAAACTCAGGACATGGTCCAGGGTTCCTTGAAGAGGAAGCTCCTGGGATTATGAAATATGCAAGTCACTTTTAAAAGTACTAGGAACCAGCGGTATGTGAAACATTATAATCTGAACAAAACTAACCTTTCAAACAGTATGTTGGGCGCCTAGGTCAGTCTCAAAGACATGACCATTAAAAAACATAAACTCCTATTTAAACCAGTGTAAAGGAAACTAACGCCAAAGCACGATGTCCGCATGCCAGCCGGAGACCAGACCCCTCCTTCCTTCACGAGTAAATCCGTAGAGTGACCGCTCTTCCGTCTTCTACCAGATGTCGCCACTGTCCCGTCCGAAGTTAGCAACCAACACGCTCATAGAGTAAGGTGTTTTGTGTAGTCAACATACAAATAAACGGGGGTAACAAGTTAAACTGTTACAAATGTTTGAAAAAACAACAAGCATGCGATTAAGTAGGTACCTGTTGGTAATAATTTAAAATTGGAATTATAATATCCCATGATTTTTCACAAGTCTGTGCTAGGTATTAAAAACACTTATTTTGGTTGTGCCTCTGTCTATTTCTCTGGTTCAGTAAAGTCGGGAACTTTTGCTTTGAATTTAAGTATCATTTTCAAAATTAGAACTGAATGTGAAAAAATCAAACATATTTTTTTTTATTTTGATTTTTTTAATATGAATACCGCACAAGAGTTGCCAACTGCTCCCGTTTGGAGCCAGTAAGACTATGGCATCCCCAATTGGGGTATGTTTTGAGGCTGAAGGTAGTGGGGAGGGGAAGAAAATGAGTAAGAGGAAGATTGGGAAGTACCTGGCTATTCAGATCTGGTCACCAAACACGGCTAAAGCCATTTCAAGCAAAGTTTCAATTCTGAATGGTGGTCTTACACCAGGGCGGTACTGATAGTATCTCCCACTATATATTATTTTAAATGAATTGATTGTGAAAAAAAACAAATTAATCAGATAAAATTTATTTTCACACGCCAGGGTTCGAACGCGTGACCTTCGGATTGTGAGTCAAGAGTGTTACCTCGGGACCACGGAGGCCTTCAAATGCGATATAGAATGTACCACATTATTTAAAATTTTATTTATAATATCCCGTGATTTTTCGCGGGTCTGAGCTAGGTATTAAGAATAATTTCGATTCTGTCTCTGTCTGTAACTGCGGTTCAATAAACTCTAGAACTTTCACTCTGAATTTATACTTCATTTTCAAGTGTTTGTAGAATCCAGACAAGCGTTGAAGAACCTACCCATAATGTAGATAACAAAAACTTTTTATGTTTAACTGAAAATTATTTTAATTGCTGATTTAAAAAGGGGAACTGATTTTTCTGGAATTCAAATTATAAACTGTATAATATTAAATTTGGTCTTCTTAATTTGATCTCAAACAGTGTTGGCCGGCATTTTATCAAAAAAATCCAACAAATATGTTATAAGTTATGTTTGTTATCAGTGTTATTTCGTTTGCAAATGGAGCGCACAAATACAAATATGTTATAAGTTATGTTTGTTATCAGTGTTATTTCGTTTGCAAATGGAGCGCACAAATACAAATATGTTATAAGTTATGTTTGTTATCAGTGTTATTTCGTTTGCAAATGGAGCGCACAAATACAAATATGTTATAAGTTATGTTTGTTATCAGTGTTATTTCGTTTGCAAATGGAGCGCACAAATACAAATATGTTATAAGTTATGTTTGTTATCAGTGTTATTTCGTTTGCAAATGGAGCGCACAAATACAAATATGTTATAAGTTATGTTTGTTATCAGTGTTATTTCGTTTGCAAATGGAGCGCACAAATACAAATATTTTTTAACATCGTTATCGCAATTGACTTCCTGTTATTGTTATTGACCTGCCGAAATTGTTTTGAAAAACAGTTATGTTACTTGATCATTAATGAATAACGCTGACCCTCGCTAGCCTCTCTTGGGCCGCGTGCAAAACTGTCTATCCTGCCCACATATTTAGTACCTGTAAGACCGTCAACCCTTTGGATGCCGGTGATCATTGTAGATTTATAAAAATGGCTGAAAAAAATATTATATCCATTAAATGTAAAGTAAGCAAGACAGTTCACAAATTATAGCCTTTTAAAGTTAGTTAGTCATCTTAAAATATTTGCGATTTCTGCTTATGAACGGAAATAAGTACAGGATAGATTTAATTTTCTTAGTTTTCCTATATCTATTGGGATTATTCATATAATATGGTACATTAACTTATGTGCCTGGTTACTTATCAATAAAATTAAAATCGAATATCTATTATTTTGCAGAACAGTGTAATACGCGTGTTTGAAATAGACTCCCGCCTGGCGGAAACCCACTTCTAGAATATAAATATTGTATCTACCGGTATTACAATGGAAGATGCTCCGAGGAACTAGCGTCACTGATCCCCTCGGCACCGGTGCATAGTCGGGAAACACGCCAAACACGCGCTCAACATTTGTACACGGTTGACGTTAGTCACATGAGAACGGGTCGTTTCTACGACTCGTTCTTGAGTTCAACAGCCCGGCTGTGGAACGATTTGCCGGCTTCTGTGTTTCCTCCCTCCTACAATATGGGTCTCTTCAAGACCCATGTTCACTCCTTCCTCTCCTCAACAGCACCCTCCACACAGCATCTTCAAAGATGACATAGGCCCTGAGGGAAATAATTTCCCTCAGGGCCTCCTGTGTGGAGTTAATATAAAAAAAAAAAAAAAATCTCTTTCAACACTTTCATGAATCTCTAGGACAGTTAAATTAAAACTGTTAATAGGTGCTTAATTGCATTTAAACATATTTTAGAAATGATTTAGTTTTAGTCATAATGCCATGTTTTACAGACTTTTTTTATTTAAATTCTTTATTGCGTGTATACTCAGCACATGCAAATGTAAAAAAAATTATTATTATGTCATTAAAATTAATTTAAAATGAAAAGGAACCCAATACCGATCTTTCAAGAAACTTACAGTATTTTCCATTGGTTCCGATAATGACTACATACATTCTTACTATTTTCTTCCTTGGAGGTATCCTCTACACTAAATAAATTTAAAGCGACTCCTTCTAAGAGACCAATAGTTTCAATGGACCGGGAATGCTGAAAAAATTAAGTGCTTTTCGTTTTTTTTACTTTCCCAAGAATCACAATTGTGTTGATGGCCTTTTCACAAGAATTATTTATTCCGTAAAATCTGGTAATGCAATCAGAATTTATTTTTATATTTTTCCAAAATTCTATTTTAACGTCTATTATTTCCAGTACTTGCACGTTTTGTGATAGCACAAAAATTGGTTGAAGATTCAAACATTTTTTTTATTAATCACAAAAAAAAATAATGTTAAATGATTGTATGAAATATATGAAAATAATGTTAATGTTAAACACCACCGGCATTTTTCATATGTTTTAAAACTTTGCACTTCATTATGTTTATCTATTCAATATATAAGATCCTGGAATATAATTCAAAATTCTGTTATGCTGTTTTTAAAATTTTGTCCTGCGTTTATTTTGAAAATTCGAAAAAAGAATCATTCCTTTTGACTTCGGTTTATGTTTTCCGACTAACAATGATCTTGCACATTCCACAAACAATACTTTATCGTTAATAAGGCCCTCCACATTTCAAATCCTCAATAAGGCCCTCCACATCAGCTCAAAGACATTTCATGTACCTAGCTCCTAAAATGTTTAACCTTCTCCCCGAGAACCTAAAATCCGAAACCCAACCCCATATCTTTAAAAAAAAATTATCAAAATGGATCCTTACATTCAGTAACGATGATGTGTAAAACTTGCTATTTTAATTGAATTGTAATATAATTAATACAACTTGTAACTTAAATTAATTGAATGTGTTACTTAAATTACTAACTTAATTTGTTACTAAATTTGTTACTTAAACTACTTAAATGAATGGCATAAGTTAATAACTGTACACTGTACCTACCCAATCTGTAAACTTCATCCGCCATAACACAGGGACATTCCTAGCATGGCGGATGAATTAACACAATTTTTTTTGTTCATTGTATAAACTTCTATAAATAAATAAATAAATAAACATAGTTTCCCCCAAAAAAACAGGCCTCCTGCAAAATTATTTACCTAAAAGGTTTCTGTTTGCAAAAAGTGACTGGCATCCAGAGGGTAAGGATAAAAGTTATTCACATATTATTTACATATGATAGAGAAAAATTGTTATCTTGTGTGTGACCTCAAGTACAAATTTACTGATATAAATATGATATTGGAGCTCATTGAAACACAGTGCGTCCTCAACTCTTGGATAGATACCAGTTAACAGATTTTTTAGCAATAAATTCGGTGTTGCCAAATTAATTTCAAAATGCGATGTTTCCAAGAAATTGTGTTCACGTTATTACTGATGACAACTTTTGCAGGATCACAGCGTCAAGGTAAGAATATTTTTCGTGGACAGAACCAATTTATAAATAAACTGTTTTATTAAAAAAAAATTACATATAAATAAATATATATAAACTATAATTGAATGTATAAAAGATAAATCTTCAAATAAAAATGGGGTTCCACAAATTGAACTTGATAACAATAAATGTTCATGGGTACCAAGAGCCTGTAATAAAATTCGGTTTAATAAATAACCTATGAAATTTATTTCAATAGGTTTTTATTTGAATAATAGAGGTTTATTCGTACAAAAAGAAAAAAAAATTGAAATGCCGGCTGGCATTTTTTGACACATTTTTTTAAACTAAAACGTCAATTTGACTGTTTGTTTACTTAAAATCAGCAGTTTTTTTTATCTCAATATTTCATAGTAAAAACAAATTCGTGTTAGTACATTTTTCAGGGAACCTAATTAATATCACTTCACAAAAATAATGTTATTATACACATCAATTAATCCAGTCTGTCAGGACTTATAATTTTTTGTAAGCATTGGAAGATAATGACACTTTTTAATTTTTTTTTTCTTTATTTCAATTTTTTTTAATGAGCAAATTTCAAATTTGTTTGAAAATATGACGTGCCTTATTATTATTTTAAATTTCTATATCCCCTATATTAAGGAGCGTATATTAAAATACCTATTATTCTTGATTATATTCAAAATGTTTGATTAGATTCAATGTATTTGTGTTTGAGTTTGGGAATCAAAGGTGAGTACTTCAATCAAATTCATTAATTAAAGAGTTTATTCCAAAATTGAATTTTGATTGAACAAATCGATGGTTTGCAAAATGTCCTACTCAAATTGTGACATTTTTGAGAGTTTCGTAAGAGTTTTTGTAAAGATTAAAAAAAAATCAGATGTATTGTTGTGTGGTTGTTATTATCCAGAAACCTTCGCAAGGGTGAAAAGAATATATTTTGAAAGTTTCAAAAATTTCCTTTGCTTAAGGGGGGGGGGGGGGGGGGTAAGGTTTAAAAGGCGAAAAAAAAGCATATTTTATAGTATGAAATCTGAAGTATCTTTGAATTTTTTTTTTATTAAAAATATTAATAAATAAGTCCGTGAGCGCGGATCTCCGGAGGCGCCTCGAAAAAAAAGTGTTTCGCGGTGAACATCATAACTCGTTAACAAATCATTTGAAACAAAAAAATTGAAGTGGGTTTAAAAGGTGATTTGTTTTTCCAGGTAGTGACGAAGCGTTTTTTTTTTGATTTTTTTTTTTGCAGTATGTTGAAGTCAAAAATGCGATTTTTGCTAAAATTTTCGGTGAATTTGTTATTATAAAATGGAAAAAAAATGGTAAAATAAATAAAAAAAACTCTCCGTCACTACCTGTTGATTAATGTGTAAAAATAGTGTGCAAAATTTCAAAAAGATCGGTCTAGTAGATTTTGAGTTATGATGTTCACGGACTAAAAAACATTGTTTGCCAGAAAATCAATTTAAAGTTTTGTTATACTCGAAATATACTTGAATAGAGCAAGAGGGCCGGTCGCTTGAAATGCTGAAACTTCCTTAGTTTTGCTCCGATTTACTTGAAATTTCGGCACAATACTCTCGACATATTGTAAATTTAGAAAAAAAAATAGTTTGAAAAATGAGTTTTAAAACCTTACCCCCCCCCTTAAACTGTTTAATCACACGATACATTGGCCTAGCCAGGTTTTGACTTAAGGTGGAGCAAAAAATTAAAATCTAGAGTAGGTACCGAAAAAAGTAGGCTTCTTTAATATATTCGTGCTTTACGCTCTATGAATACAAATAATGTGAACGGATAAAGGAAAAACCATTATATAAAATGCTGTAAATTTGAAAACGCGATTCGGTCGACAATCCCAGAGGTCATGCATCTTCCAGTCAGGGTGGCTGGAAGATGCATGACCTCTGACAGGAGACCATATTTGTCCCAGGTCGCATAGGTTTCACAGAATTCATTGTGTCTTCCTTACTATCTTAGTGAGAAATATGATCTAAACAGTATTGAAAAGAGAAAATAAATTGACCACAAAATAATTTAAATGCAAACCGTTATCACACCTAATTATCCGACCGCAATTTGAATAAAAATAATGAAACTTATAAATTTAAAAAAATATAAATTTTTACATGAAATATCAAAAAAATGAGGTGACAATAACGTTTATTATTCATTTGTCTAATAAAATATATGTGTGTTTTTATTTTTTTCGTTATCAGTAATTTAAGTTAGAAAAACTGAGCCATTTTTAAAACTTTTTGAAGTTTGCATTATTTTTTTTTATATTTAAAAAATTTAAAAGCCTATTCCATCACCTTTCGAAAACAGTTTTTAGTTTTTGGATACGCACACACGGCCGGATCATCAATTTACGACTTACATTCTTTCCCTTTTTGGTTCTACATATTCATGCAAACAATCTTTTTCAAGCTTGAATCTTACCAAGATTAAGCTGAGAAGTCGTATTATTGAAGAAAACCCGGAATCGTGCCTAAAATTAAGAATAACAACATACAAATCTGACTTACTCAAACTTTCCAAGGAGATGCAAGGACATTATTCGTATTAAGTGTTTGTCAGTCGTTGTCGTGATTCAAATTTATTCCTTATTTACATATTATTTTTTATCAATGAATAAAATCTGTATTAAGTATGAAATTAAGTATTATTCAAAGTTATTTACTGAAGTGGTAAATTAGCTAAATCAATAAACAAATTTCGGATCCCAACATTTTTTGAATCTTTGTTCATATGAAGCAGATACTTTGTGATGTGACATTATAATTTAAAATAAAACTATAACTTTGTAAACACCACTTTTTATTTTTTATGTACTTAATGCCGACCGGGTTTCGCTACCACCGTAGCTTCTTCAGGGCAGTACAGAACTCTACTAAAATTAAGATACATGTGTTATAGATAATATACATATGGTTTAAAACAAAATCGGCCGGACTACTCAAGTGGAGGAGGAAGTAGGGATAAGTGCAGATGGAGCATTGGGTAAGGAAAGTTGTTGAAGTTGTTCCCTATTGACAAAAAACATTCTAACTTGCCAATGGTCATGCCGGTCGGGAGAGCAATTTTACTGTTAAACAGAATTAATTCGGATATCGACATATTTAGCGTTAGTGAAGCTGCCTTTAAAAGGCAAGCTCTATTAATTCTTGTATAGTTCGAATGCCTTAGTGTTAATTGTAATACTCTTACAAATGTATTTTGAAAACGGTTTAAAATGTAATATTTTGTAATGTTTTTGAGATTATAAATAAATTGAATTGAATTGAAAAAATGGTCAGTGCAGTACAAAAATCACAAATCTTTTGTGATTTTTGTGTTAACATTGTTTCCACTTCTAAATTGCTTTAAAATGCTGGCCATTGCTTCGTTATTTTGTTGCTGATATCACCATTGACTATTTTAAAAAGTGGAAACACAAGCAAAGTATCACATCTCTCAAAAATGTATGGTTATTTTCGCTTGGTTTGCATTTTTGTAAACACGCGCAATCGAGGTTCTCGTAATACTATACTTACGTAATAATTATTTTAATGAGTTTTAACAGTTCAGCTATTCGAAAATAATAAAATGGCTACCCCATCAATACAAAGCTGTTTCTTTTTTTTTATTTCGAAAGGAATCAAATTGTTGCGGCGAAATGCCAACGACTATTGAGTGTTTGCAACCTTAACATCAACTTTATCAGGAATTTTTTAAAATACCTCATAGACAGGCAAATATCAACCATTAAATGTGCCATTGACGCGCATTGCCTTGGATTGTGTGGACAATCTTCATCGTCATGTTGTGTTGTGTAACCCTGGTGTGTCTGTTTGTTTGAAGGTGATAACTGTACCCTGGTGGACACAGGAGGTGCGGGAGTTTGCAGACCATTTGCCAACTGTCAGGCAGCGAAGGAGGCCGCTTATAAAGGAATATTGCCACAGGTACAGAAATTTAAGTTTGATTAGGGCTCTCTGCATTATTTTACGGTATGGTCACACCATAATTTAAATTGTAAAACTAGAAAAACTTAACAAGTCTCTACTTGGGTGAGTTCAAAATATAAATTAAATATAATTAAATAAAAAAGGAGGAGACGAATTAAAAGAGCTACGAAGTAATTAATTAAACATTATCCATATTATTTAATAACACTTTTATTCATTGATTATTTTGATTTATTATATACGAATGGCAGCTGGGGGTTATTTTTACAACTGTTTAATTAATAAGATCGTAGAATTAGATAATTTGCTTAGGCCCACGAAAAAGTCCTTATTTTATAAAAAAAATCTGATTCACTTGATGGTTAAAAGAAATGTTCAGTCACTTTCCTTCTTCATGCTGGTCTTCGAGTCCTCTCGTACGCACTAATCGCCCTGATTGGTCCTCTGACACTAGCGTTATGCAAACCTGATGCTGAGCTCCGAAGCCGATTATTGGCGGAACAGTTACTCGCGGTTACGACTACTGATGGGGAACTTCCTGGTCGGGAGGCTCGCGGAACGTATCGGAGAACTCTCCACCGAAAGGCGGAGGGGGACAGCTTCCTCGGTCGCTCCAAGGAATCGAGAGAGATAGATAACTGCTCGTGCAGGGCCGGTCTTTTGCTTCATGGATCGCCATCTCTTCTTTGCCCCTGTCGTAGGGTTTTGGAACTCTTTTAGTTCCTCATTATTCCATCTTTTAAGACGGCAACGGTTCTATGGTGGTGGGGTTTTCAATTTTAACGCTAGATTGCGCTGGGAGGCTCGTTTTGCCGCGACAACATAAATTATTACGTAAGCTTTCTGGTAGGAGGTGGTGATTTGATACATTTTAGAATTAATTCATTTATTATTCTATTTTTCATATATTTCAACGCCCTGACGGGCTTTTACATGAATAGTGTATAATACAAGACACAGTTTTTAAATTTAAAAAAAAAATTAACTCTGAGGAATAAACATCATTAGAAAAGTAGTTATAAAAATAGAATAAAGTAAAAATAGTGTATTAGAGGAAAAGAGGAAGTTTATAAGTTATAGATGGCCTAGAAATAATGTCCGAATTAGTCGTTCAGTCTTTTTTCACTTTCTAAACTTTTTATATTTGTGTTATCCGCTCTGTCCATGAACTAACTTGGCGCTTTTTACATTTTTACTTCGCTCAAAATTACTGGCAAACAATATTGCACATTTAAAGTCGTCATTCTGTGATTTACAGTAATTTTAAATACCAAATTGTCAAAATATTCGGCTATGTTTTGTTTGGTTCCATGCCAACTGAGAATAAAGTCAACTCAACACCTCCTTGAAAAGTCATTTCAAACTTTGAAAAAAATAATTTTAAATTAGCCGATAGCCTTAACTTAACTTAACCTGTTTAACCAATTTTTGAAATTTTTTTTTTTATCACTCTAAATGACTTATCTGAGATGGTTCTGAGTTGTCCGGTCACCGTTTTGTTTCACGTCGTTGTACAGCTTTGTTCCTATTAAAATGCTTATAAATATTAAAAAAATAAATGACAACGGATTGATTTATTTATGATGACAACCTATAATAATAAATTAAAAAGAATTATTGTAATTCGTTTATGTAAAAGACGTAACGCGGAAAAAATATTCTTTACTTTCTAGTAATAGCAATATCTCCTTAATTTGATGTTTCACAAATTACAATATGTTTCGGCACGCAAAACCGAGCCAAAAATCGGGCTGTTCTCAAATAAATGGAGTTCCGACAAAACAATTTTGTTGAACTTCAACACTCTGTTAAATAATATGAATATGCTCAAATTTTCAGACAGAAGAATTTTCACTGACTTGGTATTTCTATATAAAATTCTACATGATTTAGTTGATATTGATAAGCTTCCGGATTCCACAACGTAATACAAGAAGTCAGGATTTATTTCAGTGCAGAAATTCTGGGACTAACTACCATATGTATTCCTCTTTACCCAGAATACTAATGGAAGGAAACAATTACACCAAGTCCGTGAACATCTTCAGTTTTCTTTAAACAAATATAAAATATTGTATTTTTTACGAGAAAAACTCTCTTTTTATAACTTTTGAAGGTTATTCCCATCAACGTAATATATCATTGAAGATGAAGATAACACTTTTAAATCTAAATGAAAATATGAAAGAAAACAAGACACAGAAAAACAGAAAAAGACAATGGAGTCCCAGTTGCGACCATTGTCTTTTTCTGTTTTTCTGTGTCTTGTTTTCTTTCATATTTTCATTTAGATTTAAAAGTGTTATCTCCTTCTTCAATGATATAAAATATTGTTACTGAGGCAGTTCAGTTATGGACAATAAATATTGTATTTATTACCATTCATATGTAAAAGCCCTGAAGAAGGGCGTTGATCAATAAATAAATAAATAAATTACCATTTATTTAGCACAGGGTCAGAATTTTTTGGTTTTATTTGCAAGACATATTTGATAAAGAATAATATTTATCATGATTGATAATAAATGTTGAAGCGCGCAATTTCGTACCTTATTTCTAACAGAATTGTCAAATATGTCAAAATGTCGGAATAATTTTTGGAAAAAAAAGCATAATTAAAAGTGACGTCAAATAGGCTGTTAATTTGATTGAATATTTTAGAGAAGCAATTTCTTCTACTCCTACTTTTACTCTTACAACCGTTGAAACAGACGAACCTTAAAGTTTTCCGTTTTCCGACTTCTTAAACTTTATTTAAATAATAATACAAGTTCAATTTTATTAGAATATGTATTTTTATAACCGTAACTAGTATTGTATTCTACTTCAATGACATAAATAGTAACATAACAATTTTTGTTTTCAGACATGCAAAGCAGAGGGCACCGTTCAGGTTGTCTGCTGCCCTCTAGCGACAGTTGTTAAAGATACGGTACTCAGAACTTAATCATCATTCATTTCAAATCCAGTAAAAGATGCAATAGTTTGTTAATTTCCTGGGCTCCCTCATCACCACAATACCGTCATTGTAAAAGGCAGCAAGTCGTTAAGGCGGAATACCAACAGGTCAGAGTATTTGCAACTTTCTCACTAGGAATTCTTGAAGATACCTCACACTTTTGAAGTGAAACTTCTTTAGCACCATTGTGATTTGAAACTCAGATGAAACGATAATGTCACTAAAAAGATACAAACACATACATCCATAGGATTAAGCTTGCGAGCGAATGAGAAATAATGAAACTTTCCCTACGAACGGAGCGTCGCGCTGGCCGTATTGGCCGTTTTGATTCTGACATCACTTTTGTAGACTCCTATTGGCTGAGATTCTTTTGGTGAAGTTTCGCTTCTGTCGGGTGTACACTGCACTCAATTTTTTTTCGTTATTTATTTTTAGGTCGTTATGCCGTGCTGCGCTACCTCCTACATTAGCCAACGTTTCGGACAGCGTTACAGTGTCAACCATTAGGGCAGATGTGTGACTCTGTAATGCTGTCTGAAACGTTGGCTAAAGAAGGAGGCAGCGCAACACGGCATAACTCCCCAACCCTTTAATATTCCACTGACTCACATTACTTCTGGATTGTGTGCAGAATCTTCATGGTCATGTGTTGTGTTGTGTAACCCTGGTGTGTCTGTCTGTTTGAAGCTGATAACTGTACAATGGTGGACTCAGGAAGTGCGGGAGTGTGCAGGCCATTCGCCAACTGTCAGGCAGCGAAGGAGGCCGCTTATAGAGGAATTTTGCCACAGGTATTGTTCCTTCCCTTAAGTTAAATAATATTTTTTTACACTGACGGCATTTTTTTTATAACTATTTATAATAAATATATTATCGATGATATAACTGTTTAAAGTCACTCTACTTTTTCGGTCGTTTCACCCAAATCACTTTTGTAAAAATAGGGAACAAGAAAAACAATTCTGAATAATTTCATAAAAATGGTACCTTTACAATAAACAAAGATTGATTAACCTACACACATAAAAAATAATGCTTGGCAATTGTTGTGGACATCCAAAGCGATTCGATTCAACAACAAAAATGCCCTCCCACCATAAATATGAGTCTGTGAGTTCTATGACCATTGGCTAGTCCTGCAGGCCAGAAGATAAAATAGTCTTTGAAGAATATATCCATCAGGAATATAGACAATAACTAAACAATTAATGCAACTTTGACACTCATTAAGAAGGTTTGGGACTCAACCGTAAAATTTTTAAATCCAATTCTAGAAGTATTGAAACTTTTTACAATAAATTGATTTCGAAAGATTGTTATTTAAACCAGTTCTAAGAACGATTGTTTCAAATGAAAAGGGTAGTTGCCTTTGATATGGAAAAATTAGTCGAAGATAATATTGTTTTCTAAAATTTGAAATATGAGTTTGACAATTATGACGATTCAACGGTGGGACTATGGACGAATTGGTTAAAGGGCACGTCCCGGTTAGACGAGAGCTTCTGGGTTCGAGTCCTGGTGCGACCGTTATCTCTTTCTATTTTTCTGTAACCTGTTCTCGTTCATATTTTCGTTTTTTTTCAATGATTTATTACATTAATGGGAATAAACTTTAAAAGTTATAAAAATAGAGTTGCTCTTAAAAAAAATTATTATTTTGGCAACCAACCATCGATGCATGGTAAACGATTTCTTAAACACATTGAATAGTATGGGTATCTGTGGTATGTAAGTTAGTGTAGATCACATTCACGGTGAAAAGGATAAACGGCTCGAGCGCCATACAGCTGTATCAAGCCACTTTTTTTCCAGTTGCATGGCGCTTTGGCCATTTATCCTCCCCAGCGTCGACATCATCATGTGCACTTATGCTAAATCAGACAGATTTTCACAAATAATCAGTTGTTTTATGGAATTTGAAGAGTTCATCAAATTACAAAATTAATTTTCAAGTTCTGTGAGAGTTCTGTTATTTTTCTGTATTTCTATGAAACAACTGCCACTAAATAATATTGCATATTTTTGTGCTTTCCGGTACTTTCATCTACAATGATAATAAGTAATTATTCTCTAAATAAAACTCATGGCAAGGATAATACAAATTGGAAAATCGTGAAAATGGGTTTAGCGATAAGATTAAGAGGAAAGATCAAACTAAAAAGGGGTTCCACAGGGGTCACATCTGGGCCCAGTGTTATTTTCCTTATTTATAAATGATATAACTACCATCTTTGAAGGAGTTATGATACTTTTGTTTGCGGATGACCTTAAAATATATAAAACAATTACGAATCTTAACGACTGTTGCATATTACAATAAAATCTAGTGAGGTTACAAGAGTGGTGCGCCCTTAATGAACTTTTCCTCAATATTGAAAAATGCCAAACAATTACTTTTACTCGAATCAAAAGTCCCATTAAATTTCAATACAGCATTGATAACATTTTCCTAAAAAGGGTAGAACAAATCAAGGATCTCGGTATTATTTTTGATAGTAAATTAACTTTTGTTCCTCATATTAATGTCATAACTAATAAGGCAATGAAATGTCTGGGTTTCATTCTGAGGACGGTCAAAGAATTCAAATCAATTAATTCGTTTAAATTGCTGTACACTGGGCTGGTGAGATCTAATTTAGAATATAATTCAACCATTTGGGCTCCATTATATAAAACACACCAACAAAAAATTGAAAGAGTACAGCATAAGTTTTTAAGATTTATTAATTATAAACTCGGAATACCTATCGAAGAACTAAATTATGTATATCTAATGGAATTACTCAATTAATTAACGATTTAACGTCAAGGCGTGTAGTGAGCGATTTAGTTTGCCTTTTTAATATTGCGAATGGCAGACTGGACGCCCTCGATTTAACTTGTAAAATTAATTTGAGAGTACCCACGCGTGATACCCGTTCTAATGCACTTTACTTTGTTACCGATTCTACTAATAATTATTTTGAAAACTCTCCAATACAAAGACTTCATATACTCGGAAATAAATATACTTCAATTGACGTTTATCGACATCAATCGATTTCTAAATTTAAACTCAGTATATCAGAACATTTAAAATAAAGCTATAAATATCATGCACTATATAGCAAGTTTATCGATATATTATTGTAGCTATGTTTCGATAAACACGTACCAAATATGTATAACAAAGATTGCTAATTATAAACATAAATAATGACAATCTTGTCTTATTTCTCTTTATAATTAAAATAACTATCTCACATTAATTTACGTGACCATATATTCTATTTTACCTGCTTTGTGTCATATCTAGTGTTATCTATGTTTTGTTTCTTATATCTTATGTTATCTTTTTTTTTTCTTACAGTTATATTATGTTTATATTATATTTTGTTATTTCCTATACTTTACCAAAAACATGTACTGCACTTTATGTAAAAGCCCTATGGGCGTTTAAATAAATAAATAAATAAAAATAAATAAATAAAAGCGCTTGACGGTTAGTGGTTTTTCAATAGCACAGTGCAGAAGGTAGATAGCGAGGAGAGGTCTTCGGTTCGATTTCCGGAGTAGACCTAACCTTTTATTTTCTGTTATTTTTT
The DNA here is from genome assembly GCA_936435175.1 of Glyphotaelius pellucidus. Classification (NCBI taxonomy): domain Eukaryota; kingdom Metazoa; phylum Arthropoda; class Insecta; order Trichoptera; family Limnephilidae; genus Glyphotaelius; species Glyphotaelius pellucidus. Next base: position 2,238,438 of record OW386565.1, read on the forward strand.
CTTTTTCAAACCTCGATAACAAAATCACAAATAAAATTAATTCAAATTAAACCCCAAATTTTTTGTGATGAACTTCTTAAAGTTAAATTAAAATTAGAGTTTTGTAAGAATATTATTTACTTCTAACTCAATGTTATAAATAATATCATAACCGTTTTTGTTTTCAGACATGCGATGTAGAGGGCACCGTTCAGAATATTTGCTGCCCTCTGGTGACGGTTGTTGAAGGTACAGTACCCAGAACTTAATCATCATTCATTACAAATCCAGAGGCGATGCGATGATTCGATGATTTCCTAGGCCCCTCATCACCACAGTACTGTCATTTCCCAAGGCGGTGAGTTGTCGAGGCGGATTACCATCAGCTTTGAGTATTTGCAACTTTATCACTAGGAATTCTTAGAGATACCTCGTACGTAGACAGGCAAACATCAATTCTAAATTATTCCACTGAGTGGATGAATTGTGAGTAGAAGTATCAGCTTTGAGTATTTGCAACTTTATCACTAGGAATTCTTAGAGATACCTCGTACGTAGACAGGCAAACATCAATTCTAAATTATTCCATTGAGTGGATGAATTGTGAGTAGAATCTTCATCGTCATGTCATGTTGTGTGGCGTAACCCTTGTGTCTCTGTTTGTTTGCAGGAAGTCACTGCATCCTAAAGCAAACGGGAACAACGGAAGTGTGCAAACCATTTGCCAACTGCCAGACAGCACAGAGGGCCGCCAGTAAAGGCATTGTACCACAGGTACCGTTCATCCCCTTACGTGTCTCTGGCAATAACAATATGTTTATATGCAATAACATTATGCCACTAACATGACCTTCATTTGCTTACAGAAATGTGACTTAACTGATAACGAGTCCAAGTTGGTGTGCTGCACGAAAACTGCCTGTCCAGCGCTGCCGGAGGGACTTGTCACTCAGCTACCGACTGGCTCGAAGGCCGCCGACTGTAAGTTTCAGAAATCCAGAACTGATTTTTTTCTAAAATTGCTATGTTGCTTTTCGACATGCTTTACGTTAAGTACTCAATCTAAACATCTATTCAGGAGAGACTTTTAAAAATACATATCACTGATTGTCGTAAATAAACCTAAAACATGGATTGGAATTTAAAAGTTACGTGGTTTCCAATATATCAAACTATTTAATTTACGACAAAACTGTGAGATTTTTTTCTAGGTTCTCTCTTGTGAACTTACAAATTTTCATATAGAGTGCTTCACTAGGACACGTCGATTTATTCTCTTGAGATCTCAGACTAAACCACTTATCAGTCAAAATAAATTTCTCTTTTCCCTTTATTGTGAGGTTAAAAAAATAATCTTTTTCTTATTTAAAAAAATTAAAATGCTTTATTTACTGTGGTAAAATTAAAAAATTTCAAATTTACAGTATAGCAGTTTTAAAATTATAAAGAAAAAAACCCTACTAAAACAATTTTCGCCGAACTTCCGCATTGTGTACCTAAAGTTGTGAAGCTGACAGAGGTAAAGAAGTCAGAGGATGTACCTGGCTCTCCCCATTTGGGAGGCGGGAATGGGTGCCGCCGCCCCGGGAACCTTTATTGGATAACCAACATCTCTGCCATGGGTCATTCCAAGTGGTTCGCTACGTTTAGTGATTTAGCAGGGGTGCCCGGGTTCATGGGGTGAGGTTTGTCTAGGTCTTGGAGGCGGATGACCAAGACACTGAACCCCAGATTCCTACCCACCCCTTAAACCCTTTTCCTTCCCAGAACTCTCCTCTCCTTCCTTTCCTTAAAAAAAACCCTCCACACAGCATCACCAAAGATGACATAGGCCCTGAGGGAAATTATTTTCCTCAGAGCCTCTCAAGAGAAATATCTTGCACTCCATGAGTAACTAAGTCATGTAAATAAATGTAGGCACTTGAAACATGTATTTGTTATATATTTTTTCCTTTACAGACTGCATAGAGCTGGCAGAGAAGATTTACCCGTGCCAAGAAACACGCTCCGGTTGGTCTCGGGGGGATATGTGTCCTCTGCTTACACCAGACTCAAACACAGTGCATCACAAGACTCCTATGAGAACTACAGCAGAGGCCCCGTACTATGTAAGAGACAGACTTTAGGTTGCTTTATTTAAAACCTAAAATATTTATAGAAAAACTTATATTTTTATTACATCAACCCCACAGGAGGCCTATGAAGAAATAATTTTCTTCAGGACCTAAGTCTTATTTAAGGATGTTGTGTGGAGGGTCTTTTTTATGAAATAAAGAAGAGAAAGTTCTAGGAAAGAAAATATATGAGAAGCGGGTAGGATTCTAGGAATGGACGTATGAATCCTTCCCTCTCATCAAACTCGCTTCTCCGATCCTGCCCGTCACGCAAATAGTTGGCAAGCACATCCACCGCTATTCCCGAACACACTTCACCTGTGGATGAACCTGGTATCCATGCTAAGTCACCAAACGTAGCGAACCACTCGCGATGATCTATGGCGGAGGTGTCGATTATCCAGTTAATGGCACAGGGGCGCAGTGCACATGTCTGCCTCCTAATTAATCATCACGCCGTTTTACGGCAGGTGTAGGCAGAGATGATAGGCCGCTAGAAATCTCTTTGTTTGTTATTCTGACTCTTGACCCGACCTAAGTAATTTCCATTATCTTCCCCGTCGTACATTCTTCTTACATTAGTTTCTTCGTTCATCAGCTCTACGTAATCAAACCGTCTAAGCGTCCCTTTCTTATCTTAAGAGATATAACATACTTCCCTAGAACACTTTATGTTTTTACGCTCTAAAAAAATAAATATTACCTACTTTTGAAGAAAATATCTACTCAGATGCCGAGTAAAAAAAGAAACAAGTACATGTATGAAAATCCATCCACAGAAATATTTGATTACGTGTGATTTTAAAATAAAACGTTTTTTTTGGGAGACAGGATGGATACCGTTATTCCGGGAACTATTTATTGGATAATCATCGCCTCTGTCATAAGTCACTCCAAGTGTTTCGCTACGTATGGTGACTTGCAGGGGTGCCCAGTTTCATGGTTTTAGGTTTGTCAAAGTCTTGGCGGCAGATGCTTTTGCCCATCTACTGCTTGGCGGGCCGGATCAGAAGTGAGACTTTGACCTCTCCAGCCTCCAGCCATTGAGGGCGACCTTTTTACCTCTCCAGCTGGACTCTCTCGACCCATCGCCTTATTCCGCAGTGGGTAGGATAGATTCATACGTTTGTCAGTCCTAAACACATCGACCCCAGATTCCTAACCACCCATTGCATCTTTTCCTTTCCAGAACGTTCTCTCCTGAAAAGATGAAATAGGCCCTTAGGGTTTTTTTCCCCAGTGTCTCCTATGTGGAGATAATTAAAAAAAAAATTAAAAATGTCTAGTATTTATATTGTACTAGTGGTCACCCAATGGTCGAAATTCGACCATAATGTTTTTTTAATGAATAATGTATTTCTTAAGCATATTTTTAAAACAATATTAGATTTTGCACTCCTTCTCTATATAAACTGTTTTAATTATTTTTTTTACCCAATATTTTTTTATTTTTTTTATTTATTAAATTACAGAAAAAAACATTTTATACAAGAATTAGAGTAGACCCACAAAGCTGTCATAAGGCAGCTTGTCTGCAGGTTCTAACAATTTAAACATTCTTAATATAATATCTAAGAAAATATTTATTTAAAGTTTTAAGGGAACATTAGAATATATCACATAGTAGTATTAGATAATTTAACTTACAACAATAAATATATAAGTTATTTCAATATACCTACCTAATAAAATGTAAGTGTTGCGCAATTTTCGCAAAAGGGTTACAATTTTTTTGCTTCACGTATTAATATAAAGAAGATTTGCAACATATTCCAAAGTGAAAGACACTCTCAGTATCACCCTGGTAATACTTGATGATACCTGACCACCACTCGGAATTGATTCATTGTTTGAAATGGCTTAAGCCACGTTTGGCGACTAGATCTGAATAGCCACGCACTTCTCCACCATCCTCTCACTCATCTTCTTCCCCCTACCCAATTTCAGCCAAACAAAATACCTCAATTTGGGATGCCGTAGTCTCACTGGCTCCAGATGGTCGGGCGTTGTGTGGACTCCTCTTGCACGATAATTATATATAAAAAAAGATGAAATAACAAAGTCAAGAAATATTTTAAGAGGAATAACTAAGATAACACTTGCTCAGAGAATAATATTTTGATGTCGTGATGTGTTCCCAGGGACGAATTGGATTAGGTCGGAGAGTCGCCATTATCTGGTGGGGGTATCCTGTAAGTCTAGTGAGTGACCGGTGGGTGTTGTGTTCTGCGAGAACTGTTGAGTGGATTGGGTGAGTTTATTGTTTCTTTATTTTAAAATTCAGCTCGTCCTTGAAATAATGACCACAGCGATGAATATAGATACACGTGTTGGTTTTAAATTTGAACGATCAAGCTTAAAAGATTTAAGAGGTGATACTTAACAAAACTGGTAATATACACGGCGTCCGGATCTCATGGTATAGGCGGACAACTGATGAATCTTATTCACGTATATTTTACTTAGAGAAGTATGTTGCTCCCTAAAATAAGATTAATGGTTAGGCCCATACACGCACCTACACTTATACATACTTACATAGCACACATACATACTGTCGCTGCTTGGGATTTGGTAGCAATATTGTTGCGAATTCCTTTTTCCTACCTATCCATTGCCTACCCGTCCTTCCTTATTTCAGTAGTCTGTAATAAAACGCCCGCCGCATCATATAACCATTGTGTCCGCTCCGCCTTTCAACTAATTCCGATATAAAATAAAATAATTCGCGCCTATCACTGTGTGTGCATATTGGATGGAGAAAAGCAGACGAGGGCCAGCCTACAAATTCTTTCTTCGGTGAGTCCTTTCCTCTCCATGCCATTATTTTACCATATTTTTCAGGCAGTGATAGTAAACACAATCAAGGTCCTTCGCCACTCATTTTTTTAATACACAGACATAACAATTCCACTCTGCACAACCGCATATCTCACCCAATTAATCTTATATTCTTCTAGTTGGTCTTCAACTACTTAAGATCTACCGTAAGATCAATCTTTGAGAAAATATTTTGAAAAGAACTATTTTTGCCACCTTTCGTATAAAACGGTGAATTTAGCAGAAGTCACCCAAGGTCGAAAATAAGAATTTTCTTTTTAGAGTTCTTACATTTACCATATAAAATCAAAATCACTTCTATACCACCTGTTGCAAGAAAAATGCATTTTTACTGGACTATTCCAGAAATTCCAATTCAGGTCGGCAGCGTCATCAGCTCTAGGAAGGTTAAAGGAACCAAAGTGCACACCAGACACTAACCTCAAGCGCTTTCGGAGTGTTAAAACCTAAAGCCTGGAATGGACTGCCACACGACTTCAGAACTATCAAAGACTGAGCGGAATTTAGAGCTAAACTTAAAACATACCCTTTCAGACGGTCGAATCCATAAACATTCACTACACGCGACATTGTAAACAACTAATTGTGTAAAAATGTAATAAATTCTTATTTGTAAGCTTTTGTAAAAATCATTTCGCAAAAATTTTCCAGCCCTAAAAATTCCTAAATTCTCCAGTTTTTCAAAATAAAAATCAACTATACTTTGGCTACTAATCTTCTCATCAATGTAATACTAACAGTGATGTGGTGTAGCAAATGTAAAAATCTTTTAATGTCGAGTGCTTTAAATATAATGCCCGCCGAGTGCAAAACTGTGTCTTATCCAAGCATAAACTTTACAAATCGATCTACAAATTTTCCAATATTTATTTTTATTATTACTATCAGCGGTTAAACAGAATAAAATCGGTTATGGACATATTTAGCACTAGCTTTTCCCCGCGGCTTCGCTCGCATGGTATTACGGGAAATTACTGTAGCGCTTGCACTTATCAATTATCTCCCCCCCCCCACCCCACCCCCATCCCCTCCCGCATTCCATATATTCATTCCCTTACATTCAGTTTTCAAACATCTCGCCTACCACCTAAATTTCATAATGTATAGCTCAAAGAAAAAAAGAATTGCTTATCCAATTTTGTTCATTCGTTCGGAATTTATGCGCTTACAAACATTTCGGATGTTTATTTTTATTTATATATTTGGAAGTTCGTTAATATAATAAAAAAATACTCTATTTATCATTCAGTCTTTACAATCGTTACGGATTATATTTTTAATATAGGAACTCTCATCTGACATTTATTCCAAGCTTGTCCAAAAAAAAAAACGAATTCTAATATTTGAATTTTCTGCAGTAGTAGCTGACCAGTAGACTGAGTACCTACCAGCATAGAGCCCAAAAATATATCAACATTGTTTCCATGGAAAAACAAAATTTTTGACGTTAGCAAAAACTCGCTTTTGTTAGCGACAGAAAACGTATAACAAATATAATATATTAATATTTATAATTTCATAACGCCAGAGCTTACCATCATATACAACCTGTAGTCTGCGCATATAATTTAGCTTTATATTGGTGAAAGAATGATTAAGGTTAAACGCAACGTACGTTATAATCTACGCATTCACAGATGGCGCCAATAAAATTATTTAAGGTTTTAAACACTTTTGCAAGTTATGCTTTAAAATATTAATAATAATTAATTGTTTGCGCCCGTACATACGCAAAATGAATATGAATAAATAGTTTTGTCAATAAAAAAACTCAAATCTTTCAAGAGAGGCTGACAAATACAATATTGGATTGAATCACCGATGTAATTTTGTATTTGTCAGCCTCTCTTGAAAGATTTGAGTTTTTTTATTGACAAAACTATTTATTCATATTCATTTTGCGTATGTACGGGCGCAAACAATTAATTATTATTAATATCTTAAAGCATAACTTGCAAAAGTGTCTAAAACCTAAAATAATTTTATTGGCGCCATCTGTGAATGCGTAGATTATAACGTACGTTGCGTTTAACCTTAAAGTCTTTATATTGTGTTATGCGTGAAAAGGTCATAAACAAACTCGAGCAGTTTCGCATTTATAATATTAGTATGGATCAAAGAAGAGGCTTTAAAACAGCAATCTTTGTTACCGCTAGTATAATACCTTACTATTTATTTATTGTATTTTATACTGCATGTTTACAAAATTTATACATCACCCTTTTTACCAATACTTAATTTTGCTTCATATTACGAATGTACCTGCTTATTTTAATACAATTTATTTTAAAACGCCTTAAAATGAACAAATTTGTAATGTTTTTAAAAGAATGAAAAATTGAAATGAATCAACTGTTTTCCTTTCAAATATAAAATCGTAACCAAAATGAGCGTAATCATAATTCTCAGATGACATGGTGGTTGTATTAGTCAATTAGAAATTTATGCACACAGCAATTTAAATTTAACCTACACGTCTTTTTTTTCAGCCCCAAAGATGTAAAGTTTGTCGGATTGGGCGGGACCTTATCACCCCGGTACAATCCAGATGAGATATATGGCGTGACAAAACATTACATCCACCCGCTATTCAACAGTAGCAACTCTATAGTGTACAACAACATCGCCCTTCTTGGGCTGGACAGAGAGTAATTTTTTCATTTATGTATTTAAAAATGATTGTATAATATTTGCTTGCTTGCTTGTTTGTTTGTTCTTTATGTATTGCTATATTAAGCACAAAAAACGTTTGAAAATTTCAAAATGTCTTTTTTCCCCTCGCAAAGGTTTTCTGGATTATTACTGCCACGTTTACATCTGAAAATACATCTGAATCACACATACATCTTCTAGTCACATTTTCTAGTCTCCTTCAACGGAAGCAATCTTCCGAACAGACCTTCCATTGATATGCTTGGTGTAACTATAAGTGACCAGCTCGGGTATGGGGGCTCCATCGAAGCCAGAGTAAAGTTAGCTTCTCAAAAACTGGGCGTACTGTACAGGGCCCGCAGATACTTTAATAGTACACAACTGCTCACCCTGTACAAATCGCAAGTGCGCCCCACGGTTGAATTTGGCAGCCACCTCTGGTCTGGAGCTCCAAAATACTTGAAAAATACCCTCGACTCTGTGCAGAAACGGGCGGTCCGTTTGATAGATTCTCGCATCTTAACGAACGGGTTGCAATCTTTAGAGCACAGGCGTCGGGTGGGAATGCTATCCATGTTCTACCGGTATTTCAATGGAAGATGCTCTGAGGAACTAGCGTCATTGATCCCTTCGGCACCGGTGCATAGTCGGGAGACACGCCAAACGCGCGCCCAACATATGTACACGGTTGACATTTGTCACATGAGAACGGGTCGTTTTTTCGACTCGTTCTTGAGTTCAACAGCTCGGCTATGGAACGATTTGCCGGCATCTGTGTTTCCTCCCTCCTACAACATGGGTCTCTTCAAGACCAATGTTCATTCCTTCCTCTCCTCAAAAAGACCCTCCACACAGCATCCCAGATGACATAGGCCCTGAGGGGAATTATTTTCCTCAAGGCCACCTGTGTGGAGTTAATGTAAAAAAAAAAAAAAAATCTGAATATTTTTTTAACCATCACAAAAACTTTTACAAAACGGTCAACATTGAAAATGCAAACCATCGATTGTTCTTAATCACAATTCAGTTTTCGAATAAATACTTCAAATAAATTAATTTAATTGAAGTACTCACCTACGATTCTCGCCCAATTCGAAAACTTTGAATATAATCGAGAATTATAGGTATTTTAAATAGGTACCTATGTCAGGTATCATATTAAATTAATTGTTCTTATAATAATTTATGTTTTTTTGTTTGTCCCTTATGCCATTCATCCTTTTATTGAAACTTTGTTGATTTGATGTGCGCATGCCCACGATGTTTTTTTATATATGATACTGAACTCTCGCGTTTTCAAAATAATTTTTGGAGAGAGGGTTAAAAGCTGGGCACGTAAATAACAAAAAAGAAAAACAGAAAGCCTAAAAGTGCAAATGTAATTGGAATTCCAGACCAAAGGCTGATGGGGAAGTTAATTATAGCAACTGAGCTATCTACCGAACCCTCAGACCTGCTGTATTTCTCCATTCATTTTACAGACATTTAAAAACTCACGAACGTTTTATTTTATCAATGTTACTAATCTGGCGGCCTCCATGGTCTAGGGGTAAGGCTCTCAATCAAATAATCACCAATATTTCCAACGTCAAATGAACAGGTGACAGGGACACGCGTGGAATGTTCACGTGTGCCATGCGTCATGCTGGAAAATTGGCATACCGCACGTAAAGGATCAAGAGTTATTATTGCACCGTTAAACCACCTCACAGTTCTTTTTCTGACAGAAATCATTGTTTTTAAGACGAAAAAATTATAATTTACCATTTTTCGATTCCAGGGTGACATTTACGAGCAGAATTCTACCTTGCTGTCTCCACACGGGCACCTCTCTTCCCAACAGTGGCTTCATCGTCACTGCGCGGGATAGCTCATCCACTGAACACAAGGTTAGAACACTTTTCGTCGCCTCAGTTCTTATTTGTCAAACAGACCATTTTAGTTTTTGTTCAATCTCCACTGTAAAATTAAAAAATAAAGTATTAAAAATCATAATTAATCAGTTATTTAAGAATTATTTAAACTAATGAGACCTTTTCCTTTACGGAAATAGCTTTATCTTAAACACCCATCATAATGTTTCATTGAAATAAAGAAAGAAAACCTTCTCCTCGTGTAAAATTTTCTAATGGTCTGTTGGACAAATACGAACTATGGCAACGTTTTCTCTGCCTTCATGAACAATGTACAATGATCAATTGACAATTGTCACCGGAAAGTTTTTTGGCAAAAGTACATTTAAAAAAAAAAGTGTCACAACCACACCGTTTCCCAAAAAGGGTAGGCAGAGAGGATGCATTGCCACATACCTCTTGTTTAACATACACACCTTGCTTTATTCACATTCGTACATCATGTCATACGGAGGCACTCTACTGTCATTATGAATCTTGAGATGATCCACTTACACAGTAGGTACTTGATTTACTTGGTCGTGCCATATCTTTCTAGGAAGTCACACACTTCTTCGACCATTCTGGGTCTTATGTTCTCCCGGCAACCTTTCTTTGTCCATCCGCTCTACATGTCAAAACCATCTGAGCGTCCCTTTTATAAAAAATTCAAATGCTTACATCATGTCGTGCTTTCCCGATCTCTTCGTGTTTAATGGTCTTTTGACCACTCTGTAGAGGTGCAAATATACAAAAAAAAATTATTCAAATCACTTAAATGTTGATCAAAGCACACATTACGATTGCCTCCGTGGCCCAGTGGTTAATATCCTCGACGGTAAATTCAGAGGTAGCGGGTTCAAATCCTATTATTTAATTTCATAATTTATTATAAAATCATTTAGAAGACACGTTTGTGGCAGTTCCAGGGTGGGAGGTACTCGCAGTATTGCTGTGGTGAGACTCAAGAAAGAATGGCTTTAGTGTTTTGTTTGGTGACCAGATCTAATTAGTTCGAGTTGAATCTTGCAATCATTCATAAAGATGGCAGCCAATAAAAATATGCGTTAAGAAAAATGAAGATAATATGGGTGGTTCTTAGTCGAAGTATGGTACAGTTAAAAGTGACCGAATTGGATATCGACACCTTAGCTCAGTGGATAAGAGCGCACAACCCGGAAAGTAGGGAGGTCCTGGGTTCGAGTCCCAGAGGTGCCAATATCTTTTTCTGATTTTTCTGTTTCCAGATTTTCGATTGAGTTTCGCTCATAATGTCTTCATTTAATTAAATAAAAAAAAAAACATTTTTCTTTAATAACTCACTTCATATTTTAATACTATGAAGATTGATCGGTAGAAACATTTTTTGTTGCCTTTGATTTGTTTTTCCCACCCATTGATTAAAAGAAAGTGCCAGAAAGCCCGCATCACTCCACTATACATTGTTAAATAAATTCATCAAATTGGTCAAACCATGCAAAGAAATAAGCAAATAATTTACAACATTTATGTTAATTTTTTATTCGTGTATTTGTTGCGAAAATTAATGGCGCATTTGTTCTTATTGGATAAAACAATCAGTTCAACATTTCAGACTACAATGCAGATATTATCTGAGGAGGAGTGCTTCAGAGAATTTCCCGCTGGCAGCTCTTATCACCCTGCCGGCGTAAAACATGACCTGGAGATTTGCAGCCGCCCAGTCAACACTACTGGAGGATGTCCGGTATGTAACGCTGGGATGCATTGTAAACCAAAATTATTATAATATTGATTTTTAATTACCGTAATCTCAGTGGCGTAGTGTGGGTGTCAGCCGCCCGGGGCGGAGGAAAATTTTGCCGGCCCCCCCTATTTAGGTATTTCAAATTTTGCCGCCCCCCTATAACCCTTTATAGGACAACTTATTTTTTTGACAATACGCCCTTTATAGTTTTATTTATGTATTCTATATTCATTTTGACAATACGCCCTTTATAGTTTTATTTATGTATTCTATATTCATTTTGACAATACGCCCTTTATAGTTTTATTTATGTATTCTATATTCATTTTGACAATACGCCCTTTATAGTTTTATTTATGTATTCTATATTCATTTTGACAATACGCCCTTTATAGTTTTATTTATGTATTCTATATTCATTTTGACAATACGCCCTTTATAGTTTTATTTATGTATTCTATATTCATTTTGACAATACGCCCTTTATAGTTTTATTTATGTATTCTATATTCATTTTGACAATACGCCCTTTATAGTTTTATTTATGTATTCTATATTCATTTTGACAATACGCCCTTTATAGTTTTATTTATGTATTCTATATTCATTTTGATGAACAGAAAAAACTTTATTTTTATTTTTTTGTGCTTAGTCTTTTGGAAATTTTCGATTTTCCAGCGGTCTTTTTTCTGACCGGTGTCCATTTAGGTGAAAAAAAAATATATGATCTAAAAATTATGTTTTCGTTACAAGAAGACAGATTGGTGAGAAAAAATGTATTTTTATTTATTTGCGTTACAGGAGAATAACTGCTTTGATAAGTTTATAGAAGTTTTTTAAAAATAATAACAGTTTTAAGGCCTCGAAGACTTAAAAACATAAACATCATGGTTCAACATAAAATCATAAACAAAAAATAATAAACAATTCGTCGCCTTAGTTCGTATTTGTCCAACAGACCATTAGAAAATTTTACAGGAGGAGAAGGTTTTCTTTCATTATTTCAATGAAACATTATGAAAGGTGTTCAAGAAAAAGCTATTTCCGCAAAGGTAAAGGTCTCATTAGTTTAAATAATTCTTAGTTAAGTGATTAAATATACTTCTTTTTACTCTATTTTTAATTTTAAAGTGGAGATTGAACAAAAACTAAAATGGTCTGTTGGACAAATAAGAACTGAAGCGACGAATTCTCAGGCCTCGAAGACTTCTTCTTTTGATCAGATAAATGTGCGGCATTAAATGTTAAAAGATTCTAAGGCTTCGTTAGTTTCTTCTTTTGACCAGATAAATGCAAACACGGTTTGCAAAGAGCTACTTTGCAAATGTTGCATGATACTGAGCTTCGTACCATTTTCAGCGATGTGCTGCAATAACCACTCCTGAAGTGTACATTTTTCAGGATAATTATTAGAATTGATATCGTCAGCTAATGTAGTTTGAGGACGACCAATCCTTTTTCTTGAAGTAAAAGATCCTATCACAATTGGTTTCGGAAGTGAAGATGTGTAACAGGTTTTTTTTCTTCATCAAATTGCTTCAATGTTTCCCTATGTAATTCCTCTATGGACAAATCAAAAGCAACATTTTTTTTGCGTAGCGTATTTATTACTTTCGTTAATCATGTGCTGCAGAATAGCGTAACAAAATTGAAGAAAATATGAATTGGTGAAGACAAATCTACCTCAATATGAACCTTCGTATTGTGAAAAATTCTGAGAAGTATACTCGGGAAGCGCATGATGCCTTAATTTCCGCCATTTATAATAGGTATAAGGAATAACTTCTGGTGATTGATCGGGAATGTTTAGGTCTTCATCTGAAGACCATCGGCTTCCACAATCCTTTCAAGTAGGGTCCGATACCGCATTGACAGGATTAGAATCGAAATTATTCTTAGCAGCTCTCCTAGGAACTGAATCCCGAGGACTTGAAAGAACCTGGGAAATCTCATCTTCGAGATCGGAGTCTCCTCCAACCTCCGAACCCCCAGCTTGGTCCTCCTGTCCATGTCTTCAAGATCTTTCACACTAAAACTTCCGCCGAGAGGACGAGAGGTCTGGGTTCGAGTCCCAGTTGCGACCATTGTCTTTTTCTGTTTTTCTGTGTATTGTTTTCTTTCATATTTTCATTTAGATTTAAAAGTGTTATCTTCTTCTTCAATGATATATTCTACTTCAATTTGAGATATGTATTTCAAATAATTATTACGGTTTGAATGAAAACAAAAACAATAATTTTGATCGGAAATTTTTACGAAAATCATTTTATCAAGGATGACACATATCATCAAAAAACTCGATGGCGGGAAAATATCCACAAAAAATAATTATAAATTGTAAAAGAACATAATATTATCATACGAAATTAAATGTTGTTGGGTTAAAAAATTATTTGCAGTGTCTATGATATGAAAATGAAAAAGGGCCTACATTTTAACTTTTGAGGTAAGATTTTAGTCATGACACTAAATAAATTAACTTTACTTGATTGTTTCACATACAATTTTTAATTAAAATACAAAAACTATTAAGTATTGTGCATATTACAAATGTACTTACATTGTTTTCAAAAATAACTCTCAATGTTCGAGAAACAATAACATAAAAATAAGTGTTCTTGTAAAACTGACACCCGTCGTGTCGCTAAATGGACGCAGGTCTGAAAACTGACCAGGACGTGATTTTCGTAAATTTACTCAAAATGTGCCAACTTCGGGGCGGTTGGTTCGATTCAAGACCTCTGTGCGTTACCTGAGAATGATTACAACCCATAAGGGTGATAATAACTTGTAAGCATAAAGAAATATAGACCTTAATGTTGCAGGTCTCAAAACTATCCGTTTTTCGCTTATGACCTATAAAGGGATAAAGGTATTTCAAACGTAGATTTCCTTTTTTTATAACCACCGCATTTTTTAGACGACGGTTTTTATATCACATGAATCGATTTCTCTCTATTAAAAATCGATAATGGTATCCATGTAATAGGATTTGGCATCTAGAATTTTTACAATGTGTTAATAACACATTAAGGCAGGTTTCAACTTAATATTGATTTTGCGTTAGAAAACCAAAATAATAGTTACACATGGGACAGTCATTTTAAAAAATAATGCAGCGTATGGCATGCAACTCGAATCTGAAACTTGACTAAGGCCACAATGAATCTGCAACTTGTTATTTAATTTATCGTTATATTCTGAACACAAAACTGGTTTTAAATAAATCTCTATGGGTTGAATTAAGACTACAATCAGTACATGAAAATGGTTTATCTTTGATTTTGGCTGCACATTTACATTAGTCTGCAATTAGAATTTATCACTGCACTTCAAATAAGAGAATTTTTTCCTTCGAAATGTGTCGGGAGATGATTCCACAGCTGAAATTTTACATTCTGAATACAAACTGGTTTAAAGTAAATCTGTATGCGGTGAATGGAAACTACACTCAGAACATGAAAATGGTTTCTCTTTGATTCTGGCAGAACACACGTAGTACGCAACTAGAATTTTATAACTGCACTTCGAATTATTTTGTTTTATTTTTTTAAATAAAATTAAAAAATAAAAATTATAATTTATTGTGAAATTTTGCCGCCCCTTAAAAGTGCCGCCCGGGGCGCCCCCCCCCCCCCACGCTACGCCTCTGCGTAATCTACCATCCAACGCTGTTTCTATTATTTCCACAATTCTTCAAAATGACTCTTAAAGATGTCAGAATACTTCAGTGGAATAGCCAAAGTTCTATTTCTGTTAAATCTAACCTCATCTAATCTTATTATTATTTTTTATTTAAACTTTTATGAGTAAGACCTCAAATTGTAATATTTTAATCAAATGAAGACACTATGAGCGAAACTCAATCGAAAATTTTGAAACAGAAAAATCAGAAAAAGATATTTGCACCTCTGGGACTCGAACCCAGGACCTCCCTACTTTCCGGGCGGGTGCTCTTGTCCACTGAGCTAAGGTGTCGATTTCAAATGTTAAAAAAAGTGACCGAATTTGATATCGACACCTTAGTTCAGTGGACAAGAGCACCCGCCCGGAAAGTAGGGAGGTCCTGGGTTCGAGTCCCAGAGGTGCAAATATATTTTTCTGATTTTTCTGTTTCCAGATTTTCGATTGAGTTTCGCTCATAGTGTCTTCATTTAATTAAAATATCACCTTATCTTACCTGTTCTTTCAAATTCAAACCTTGTTTCGTGGCTGCTATCTCAGATACATGGCTTATTCCATCCATTTATTTAATGTGGGAGGGTTCTCCTGTCTCCGCGATGATCGCCCGAAAGCCGTGCTGCCCTTTTCTCCAGCTGAGCTCCACACAGGAGGCCCTGAGGAAAATAATTTCCCTCAAGGCCTATGTCATCTTTGGGGATGCTGTGTGGAGGGTTTTCTCTATGCAAAGGAAAGGGAGGAGAGTTCTGGGAAGGAAAAGGGTTTAAGGAGTGGGTAGGAATCTGGGGTTCATTATGTCCTGGTCATCCGCCTCCAAGACCTAGACAAACCTCACCCCATGAACCCGAGCACCCCTGCTAAATCACCAAACGTAGCGAACCACTGTATATAATAACATATAACATCAATTTGGGGGGCGGGAATGGGTACCACCGCCCTGGGAACCTTTATTGGATAACCAACACCTTTGCCATAGGTCACCCCAAGCGGTTCGCTACGCTTGGTGATTTAGCAGGGGTGTCCGGGTTCATGAGGCGAGGTTTGTCTAGGTCTTGGAGGCGGATGACCAAGACACTGAACCCCAGATTCCTACCCACCCCTTCAACCCTTTTTCTTCCCAGAACTCTCCTCTCCTTCCTTTCCTTTAAAAAAAACCCTCCACACAGCATCACCAAAGATGACATAGGCCCTGAGGGAAATTATTTTCCTCATGGCCTCCTGCGTGGAGCTCATGTAAAAAAAAAAATACCTTCAATGCTGACTTCCAAGAGGTCGCAGCCAAAGTATAAGACACATCCATTATTTCAGTCTATCTTCCCCCAACAGCCCACTTCAATAAGCAAGCTTGGTTGCAAATTGTTTTTTTATAAATCAACAATCCAGTCCCGCTAAGCCAATTGCAATTGGCTTGACAGCAGGTGCTTATAATTACTTACAAATATATTTAAAGTTATAATTTACATCTTTTATCTACAGTTTAAACATTTTTTCATAAATTTTATCAAGTATCAAGTATCAAAATAAATATTCTTTTTCCAATAACCAATTTTTCACCATATATTTAACCTTATTCATAGAATTATGTTGCTTTATATTGTCAGGTAATAAATTAAATATCTTCGGTATGTTGTATTCAAACGTTCTCTGTACGTACTTATTATTAAATTTCGGAACTATTAACCCGTCGTTACGCGTGAATCTAGTGCTATATAGTTCTTCAACTAAGCCCTCCTTTCTTTATATTTGGCTGTTTTAGTGCCCATTGCCCCATTTGGGGTTCTGCTTTCGGTGACCGTCAAAGCGTGATGGATATCCTAAAAGAATTCAACCTTTTCCTTTTGAATGACGGATCTCCTACTAGAATATCACGCCCCAAACAAACCCCAGCGCAGTGTATCTCTACCTACGCTCTACTAGTCTGGCACCTCTCTCTTCTTGGGTGATATCCCCCGACCCTTCCTCCAGCGACCAATTCCCGATCACCATCACTTATCATTATTATCACTTATGTTTTTCCAATCATAGGAGTCTCAAATTTCGACAAAGATTAAAACAAAACACAAAAATGAGAAGAATTTAACTTGCATATGGATAAGTTCATACAAAATTTACCCTCTACCGATATATTACCTGTCAAAGATGACTATGATAACTTCAAATCAATGCTCTTAACCGCAATAAATTTAGTTACGCCGCGGCTTAGTCCAGCGGTAATGCTCTTGACTAGCATTTCGAAGATCGCGGGGTCGAATCCCGGCGTTGCAAAAAAATTATTTTATTAATTTGTGTTGTTCCACAATATATTCAATTATAATATATTTATATAATAATTTAAATAATAATTCAATATAATAATTTAAAGTATATTTGCGGCACTTTTCAGAGTGGAAGATACTCTCAGTATCGCCTGGTGTAAGACCACCATTCAGAATTGAAACGTTGCTTGAAATGGCTTTAGCCGTGTTTAGTGACCAGATCTGAATAGCCAGGTACTTCCCACCTTCCTCTTCCCCATCTCCTTCTCCTCCCCACTACCTTCAGCCTCACAACGTACCCTAATTGGGGATGCTAGTCTCACTGGCTCCAGACGGGAGCAGTTGGAACTTTTGTGCGGTATTCATATAAAAAAAAATTAATCCTCCCCCTTAAACTAAATCTCTTAAAAAATTCCCTCCAACTGCTTGGTGGGATGAGAAATGTTCCAAGGTAGTATGAATTCGGAAAGCTAAGTCTCTTTCCTATAGTTACAATACGACTATGGAGAACTATCTCGTGTGCAAAGACGTCGAATCCAATGCCAAAAGGGTACTAAAAAAAAAAAGATCCGGGTGGTACAACTTCTGCAAATATCCAATTTTGGAAATTTGATTTATGATTTGAAGATTTCGATCCCCCTTTAGTTCAACACCTTCTCGAGCGTTTCAATCTAAATCTAACTTTGATGAATTAAGTCCCATCTACAATACTCCTATGTTGAATCGTTGGCTAGACCAGAGGTTCCCAAACTTTTTTTCTCGTAGACCACTTTCAAAATCGTACTGATTTCGGTGGACCCCCTGCTGCAATATTTGTACCGTATTCCCAAAACTCGACACGCGTTTTACTGAAATATAACCCTGGAGTTGTGGTCTGTCACAACCGGGGGGGGGGGGGTAATGTGATATGAGATGGGGTGGCGGGATGGGATATGATAAATACTAGTGTACAATCTACCTACATTGACAGGTAAAGCCAAGCCAACATTTTTGTTCTTTACTATCGAAACTAGCAGGCTTATTCTCTATCTTTAGAGGGATTGGTATCGAGATAACGGAGATCTGACAGATTTGTGTGATTTATTTGCTTTTTCTATGTACAACGCACATTAAATGAATAAGTAACCACGCATCCTTGCAGGAATTCATGTTTAAAACGATCTAAACTAAAATATGATACATTATATATGTAAAAATCACACAAATCTGACAGGAGATCACGTCCGTTATCTCGACAATGATCCCACAAAAGATAAAGAATAAGCCTGCAGATAAATTTTCGTGGACCCCCAATTACAACTTGTGGACCCCCTTTTTTTATCACGTCTACGTGGACCCCCGTCGAGTCTTCTGTGGACCCCTGGGGGTCCACCTGGACCACTTTGGGAATCACTGGGCTAGACTCTAGATCCACTTTAATTGAGCCAAAAAATTGTCTATAAACAATGTCTCATCTCCAGACAGAGATGTTAAGCCTAATAGCTAATTCAACAAAGAGTAATGATAATTTTCTAAACCATTTCTTAAATATCATTTCTCAATAAAATCTTCCAGACAATAATGTCTGATGGCTGAAGTTTTCAAATAATCATCACACTTCTTAAGTCGAACAAATCATCCAACTCAGGATCTAACTAGAGGCCAACCGCTCTTCCATCTCCCCTCAATAAACTTTATGAAAAATTAAGGTTACATTAATTAATTCGAATAATTAGGTTGGATAATTAATTTGGTTGAAACATCGTTAGAAAATGTATTTTTTTAAAGTAGTTTTAATGCAAATGTGGCAATTTCGGGATCCGACGTAAATTGTAATTTAAATTTACATCCATCAACATGATTTCTTTTCAAGTTTTTCTACATATTTTTAATTATATTTCATCATATTTTTGTAATAAACCTTCGAATAATGAGAAAATAATATCTTTGAACTTTTGCCTGTCAAGATTTGCGCGCAGAATTCCCGGTTCTTCCCGTGCATTTTAAATGTCCATTTTTTTTGGTTATTCTTAAATTTTTTTGCAAAAACAAAAAATTGTTCTAAAATCTGAAAAAAAAAATCTTTTCGATGTGTTTATTAGAAATCAACATTTTTGTTTTTAAATATTAAAATTTTGATATTGAAAATGTAAATTGGCTTAAAAATACGTAGCTGGGGATTCCCCAAAAAAGTATGTAAAAAAATAAACTGAAAATCTTAAATACAGATTCGTTTTCATAAGAAAATTTTTAATAAAACTGTCACCTCACTTTTTATGACATTCACACAATTTTATTTTTAAATTAAGTGTTTGTTACGTCACAAATTGGCGCAAAATAAAATCGTCACTTATGATCTGATTTGTAAAATATCTAAGCAATAAAGCTCGTTTATTTCTCAAGCAATAAGAAGCATCATTTTTTTCGCTTTCTAACATAAAAAAAATCATAAATTTTTACATGACAGGAAGAGAGATATCTAACTTTTAATAATGCACGATCGCTCTGGGACAATCTGGGTCTCCTGTTATTATAACGGCATACGATGTTTTGGGACAACTTGGGTCTCCTGTTATTAGACGGGTTGACTTTTATCACACTTATTATATATATTCTTGGGACCTTTGCAAATAGACTGGTGTACAAATTTCATACAAAGTGGTCTGAAGTGGCGGCACTTTTAAGGGGCGGCAATATTTCAAAAATAAATAATAAAAATATTTTGTAAAAATTTGAACCATCATATTTTTATCGCACCTATGATTCGGACCGATAGAAATGAGCACGGAATTTTTCAATACTTATTCTGTGATGAAACCGGGACCCTTGGTTTAAATGAAAAATGTATAATACTGACATATTGCTCATCGAAACGATTGGCAACACCGTCTGTACTGAATTGCCGGAATCCTCCTACTTTATATTTGTCTTTTAAATTGAAGTACCTAAATAAGGGGGCGGCAAATTTTCCCGGGTGGCTGACGCCCACGCCACTGGGTAGAACTACCCCTCTCGCCGGAAGACCGATTAAAAAATAACATTCATTTATAATTTGCCATTTGGAGTGTGTTCACCTTATTACTCTATTTGTTCTCAGGTCTGGTATCCTGGCGTCCTGTTGACTCTGCCCAATAGCCACAGGGTGGGCTGCACCAACCTGCTGGTGGGCTTGGTATCCTGGCGGGACACTTCACTCTGCACACAAACCAACACCCGCATATCTGGCTTCATTCCATGGATAGAGGGTATCGTGTGGCCCGAAGACGATATTGTTTAGGACGTGGTTTTATATTATTTTTTATATAATTTTTTTTTGTTTGACATTTATAAATGCTCATTGATATTGATATACGTTTTTAATTTTAAACATTTCTATATATTAATAACTTTTTACTGGAACTAAATGTTTGAAAACTTGTGGAGCCGAACTCATACTTCGATGTATTTAAAATAAAATAAACCGCTGATATTAAACCCCGAACGACCTTTTTTTATTTTTTATATTAAAAATTCCAATTCACCTGTTTCTCGTTTGTACAACGTGTTTCCGGACAACGTGTAGGTATACCACAAAATCCTGCATAGGCAAAGCACGTGCGTTGCCACACTTGGGATTAGTTAATGTTAGTTCATATTGACTTATTATGTTGAATTATGTTGAACTACAACCCTCTGTTAAATGATATGAATATGCTCAAACTGTCAGACAGAAGAATTTTCACTGACTTGGTATTTTTATATAAAATTCTAAACGATTTAGTTGATAGTTCGGTACTGCTTGAATTGATAAGCTTCCGGATACCACAATGTAATATCAGAAGTCAGGCTTTATTTCAGTGCAGACATTCTGGGACTAACTATCTTATGTACTCCTCTTTGCCCAGAATACTATAATTAAGGGAAATAATTATACTAATTCAGTGGACATCTTCAATTTATCTTTTAACAAATATAAAATATTGTTAGTGAGGCAATTCAATTATGTACCTACAATAAATACTGTATATTTCTTATTATTCATGTGTAAAATAAATAAAATAAATTATACACACATGATTTTTATAATAATTTCAAAACCATTTAAGTTTACTTTTTAAAATTAAAAAAAAAAAACATGTTCCTAAACATATTATAGAAAGAAAGAAATAATTTTGTTTCGGGTACTAATCTTGAATACACCAACTGGGCGCAGAAAATATCCTTCAATGGCAACTTGTCTTCCAAAAGTTATTATTATAAAAATTATTATTTATTAATTAAAGTTACTATATAACAAAAATGTTATTATTCTCAATCTGTTTGAGTTTTGTAACGATTGGTAGCCAATTCGAGTATACATTTATTTTTAACACCAAATGAAGGTGGCATGACATTTTTCTAGATTTTACCTAATTTTTTTACTCTTGTGCGAACTGTAAAAAATAAAATAAAAATGTTATCAACAAAATTCTATCAGCGTTAATATAAAGTTTACTGAAGGTACATAACAATTCTAAGCCCAATCGTCCAATTGATTATGGAGAAATCACAGTTGCCGATTTTTGAAAGTGCTTTATTAAATTAAAAGACCATTGGCTGAGATTTAAATGATGTGATTGATAGTTACCGTCTAACCAGCCAACACATTAGTACAACAACCAAGAAAAAATTGTTCCTCGCTCTTTTGAAATGGATTTTAGTGAGAAAGGCAATCTGTCCCTCAGTTCTTGTAACTCGAATCCTTCTCAGTCAGTGGCGTAACTACAGGGAGACAGGGCTGGCAAAATGCAAATTATTACATGGGTCTCTTAAAGAAACAGGTTCACTCCTTCTTTTCCAAAAACATGGAAATTCCGCACAACATCCCAAAAAAGAAAAAGGCCTTAAATAGGAAAATTATTTTCTCAGAGCGTATGGCTTGAAAGATGGCCCTTTTTAGAACATTGATAAGAGCACTCGGAAAATTAAAAAGGGTTTTCTCCACTGTGAGTCAGCAAGTGATTCTTTAAATTTCCCTTACGAGAACATGAATAGTTGCACTCAAAACAAGTAAATGGTTTGTCTCCATTGTGATTCAGCATGTGGGTCTTCAGATTGCCCTTTAGAGAACATGAATAGTTGCACACGGAACATGAAAAAGGTTTTTCTCGACTGTGAGTCAACATGTGGCTCGTCAGATGGCTCTTTTGAGAACATAAATAGTTGCACTCGGAACATGAAAAAGGTTTTTCTCCACTGTGAGTCAGCAAGTGGCTCGTAAGATGGCTTTTTTTAGAACATAAATAGTTGCACTTGGAACATGAAAACAGCTTTTCTCCACTGTGAGTCAGCAAGTGACTGATTAAATTTCCCTTACGAGAACATGAATACGTGCACTCGGAACAAGTAAAAGGTTTTTCTTTACTGTGAGTCAGCATGTGTTTCGTCAGATAGGTCTTTTGAGAACATGAATAGTTGCATTCAGAACAAGAAATAGGTTTTTCTTCACTGTGAGTCAGCATATGACTCTTCAGATTGCACTTTTTAGAACATGAATAGTTGCACTCGGGACATAAAAAGGGTTTTTCTCCCCTGTGAGACAGCATGTGTTTCTTTAAATCTCTCTCACGAGAACACGAATAGTTGCAGCCGGAACATGTAAAACGTTTTCCGTGGGTCAGCATATGCCTCGTCAGATTGCTCTTATAAGAACATGAATAGTTGCACTCGAGACATAAGAAAAGTTTTTTTCCAGTATAGATACACAGGTGCTTTTCTAAATTCGTCATAAAAGAGCAGGAGTAGTTACAACGAGAGCAAGAGAATCGTTTTTCCACATGATGTGCCTTCAGATCTGTCAACGAAATAAAAAAGAATGAAATAAATTAAGAACAGCAAACTTCGTGGAATAAAGGAAAGCATATTTTTTTAATCTTACAATTAAAATCGCGAAATTCGGTTTTACATGCTGTCTGGTTAATTCCTCCAAAGCGTTCCAAGCATTCCTTTTTAACATCCGGCAGGTCAACGTCAATTTCCATATAAGGAAATCCCCCTTCATCTTCTTCTCGGGGTCCAAGTTCCGTCTTAATGATAACATTCTCTAAAGTAATGCTACCTGAGAAAACAACGTACATGAATCACCCATTTACAACAATATTTTTTTATGTTAAATTATATTTAAAAAATATATATATACACTTTCATAATATAAACAGGGTGTTAAGGGATGTACTTAATTTACTTTATCCAGTGATTCCTGATATTATTTGGTGTAAAAGTTGGAAAGGAGATTTTTAGGTCAATTAAAAAAAAGAATGATCCCAGATGTGGCTTCAAAGAATGAAGTTTCACAAAGGAAGAACCCAGTATGTAATTTGGGTGTTTTAAGTCAATAAAATCCATCAAAATGAATGTGCTTCAAATGTAAAATAAAGCATGTATCATGTCTCCAATAAGATTGGAAACTTGAAATTTTAAGAATCAGGAATATAATAAGGGCAATATAAGATAAGAGAGTTTGTAGAATGGCAGTGGCCTACAAGGATATATATTAAGATAACTAACTAACTAACTAACCATCACGCCGTTTCCCCGCAGGGGTAGGCAGAGAGGACGGACCGCCAAACAACTCGATCTTGGCACACACTCCTTGCTTCGTTCACATTCATACATCGTCTCATACATGCTCTTCTGTTATTCTGACTCTTGACATCGCCCGACTCAAGTATCTGATTCACTTGGTCGTGCCATGTCTTCCTCGGGCGTCCCCGACTTCGTCTACCATTCACATTTGCGTCATATATTCTCCTTACACTCCTTTCCTCATTCATTCGCTCTACATGCCCAAACCATCTGAGCGTCCCTTTCTTAATCTTATTCATTACGCTTACATCAGCCTTGCATTCTTTGCGGATCTCCACATTTCTCACACGATCATACATGGTTTTACCACACATACGTCTCAGGGATCTCATTTCTACAGCATTCAGTCTACTTTCATCCTTTCTCTGCCAGTTCCATGCCTCACTGCCATACATCAGGGTAGGTACCAGCACTCCATTATGGACGGCTAGCTTCGCTTCTTTTGACAATTTTTTGTTGCTGCCAACGGCGTTCAGACCTCCATTAATGGAGTTACCGGCATTTACCCTTCTTTCGATATCTCTATCAGTCTTCCCATCTCTCGTAAACATACTTCCCAAATACACAAACTCATCCACCTGCCCCAAGTATTCGTCGTTCACAACTATGTTGCACATTGTTTTCGTACTCTCTCTTTCAAATACCATTACTTTAGACTTACTTACATTCATCATTAACTCATTCTTCATACATACTTCGTTCATCCTAGACACGAGCGACTGTAGATCTTCCATACTGTTAGAAATCAGCACCGCATCATCAGCATACAACAGGCAACATACTTCTAGATCACTCAATTTCGCGCCCAATCCCATATCTTTCAACTCTTGCATACAATTATTATATATTAAGATAAATACCAAATGATCTAATGTATGGCAAGAGAAGACGTTGTGAATAAGCCAAGCATATGAACTGTTTACATGACACTTCATAACGGGCGTGGAATCCTAACTGGGGCGGTTCTAGACTTTTCGTGATTTAGAGTGCTAAGATTGAAGAAAACAGGAAATGTTCGATGTTGTACATTATTAGCTGAAAATTAATTTATTTTTTCACTTAAATACAACATCAATAATGTCGTACTTTAAAATCTCAGCACTCGAGCCTACCGAAAAATCACGGACCGCCGCTGATTCCGAACATCCGTTTGAAATTTAACATTTTTTACATAATCAATTCAACAGATGCGTAGAATATGTTTACTTATGCAAGACTAACTGGCTGTCTGAGTACTCTCCGGATATTGCAAGCATTCCTTCTTTACATCTGGGAGGTCGAAATCTATATCCGTATACGACATTTCACCTCCGCCTTCTTCCTGAGGCCCGGGTTCCTTCTTGATGGAAACAGTATCAGGATTTAGTAAATCCATGGCACTGCTGTGGTAGCGTTTGATCATAGGTTTGTCCAAACAAATATACCTGAAACAGAACATAGTTGTAATGGGACTATAATTCGAATAAGCTTTGAATATTTGTTTTCGAAAACATTAAAGTAGTATGCGTACCACATATTTGGAAAAAAGGATATAATTATTGTGACCGAAATTTGTCCTTGAAGTTGATATTTGAAAATGGTTAAGAGAATCGTCATCAATTGAGGGTTGACG
Organism: Glyphotaelius pellucidus; assembly: GCA_936435175.1. Taxonomy (NCBI): domain Eukaryota; kingdom Metazoa; phylum Arthropoda; class Insecta; order Trichoptera; family Limnephilidae; genus Glyphotaelius; species Glyphotaelius pellucidus. The sequence continues at coordinate 2,263,772 of OW386565.1, forward strand.
GTTTATACCTTTACAACATTCTCTAAAGATAAATTACTAAAGATAGATTACCTTTTATTGAATTCGCCATTCTGCTTTAACCCGGCGAGATGGGGGCTGTGTCAAAATTACCCGCGCCTTTTAAGTTTGCCTATAATTTTAAAACTATTTATGCGACGTTGCCGCTTTTCTCAATAGCTAGAGTTATTGAGTGCCTCGACAAGTTTCTGGCGCGAAATCAGTCGGGCATTAGCCGCGTTGTGAGCTACACGTGCCAAAACTTGAAAAAGGTAATTATTACCTATGCCCGTATTCGGTGTAACAATTTTTGCACAAAATTTCTCAAGCGTGGTTTATGTTAATTATTGTATGTTTATATTAATTATAGTGTAATCAATATAAACATGAGTATTTCTGTAATTGTTTATGTTAGTAGATTCATAAAAGGAACATTTAAACAATGTAAGACTGATAATTGTTATATTAAACTTTGATTTTGCTAGAAGAAGTTTGTTGAATAAAATTTGTTGATGTTTTTAGACATTAAGTTTCAAAGCCTTGTTTCCTTTGGGTTCCTTTCCTATGATTAAAAGTGTATTTCTAAGATTTTTTTAGTGTTTTATTACATTGATTACAGTAAAATAATGCTTGTAACGAATAATATTAATTTCCTTAAATAGATACTGAAATGTATGACATTGTCTATTCCGGTAACAATTACCCGGCCCGCGCCTCCGTGTAACAATTTTCCACCCCCATCTCGCCGGGTTAAACAAACGGAAATCCATATTTTTATAAAGTAAATAATTTTATTTATATTCGCAATCAGCCATTTTTTATCAAGGCGTTTACATCAACCTGCTGTGCTAAATTTATTGTAAAATAACTGATTTATACAATACACAAAATATTTTGTACACGTTTACTGATATATATAACACGCGACATGAGTAAAAATGGATATATGATAATAGATAATTATATAAGTATGAATGACGAAGATGTGGAATTAAGAGAAGAAAATGTAATCAGATGCTTTCGTATATAAACAATAAACCCAGGACTATTTGCAGTCTGACTGTTATACTGTTCGAGTAATAGTATTAAATCAATTATTCCATAAAAACATTAATCTAAATAAAGGCATTTAACAATTCATCAATATGACAGTAACATTCCACAAAACAAACTCAAATGGATTCCCTAACTAAGGTGTACTGATTGGCGTAAGTTAAGTTAGGTCGCGTTAGACACAGCGCAGTTGTGCATTTAAGCGTGGAATTAAAGAATTACGGTCCCTTAGTTTTATTTGGAATAACGGCCGCTACCAAAATGAAGAGGGTGATTTATATTTCGATGAGAACTTACCAATTACTATCACAAGTATGGGATGATAAATTTAACAGCGTGCGTTAAACAGAGTTTGGAAACAGGATGAGACGACTGACGATGAAGAAATAATGTGTCAAAAAATATTTAAGTAATTCATAGACAATAATAAAGCCATAGGCAATTATTATAATTTCCATGAAATTGGCCTTCAGGTTGATGTTTCAATCAAATTGTGTCTTAAGTGAAATATAAACGCAAGAAATATTTCGATTCTCATGCCACACAAAATTTAAAATCACGCGTCATATTTGCACCGAGGCGTGTAAGCGAAAAAGTGGTTTTTATTTATTCCGTGCATTATTTTATTATAATGAAAAAAATTAGAACGTACATAACCTCAAATAGTTTTAGCAATAACGGGGTATTTTTCAAAAATTGTTTCTTGGTTGCGCAAATCAATTCGTTCGCAGGCGGGTGCGGTGTGATTCTAAAACAACAATTACTGGAAAACTACTCAAAGGAAAAGGATAGGTATTGCCAAAACTCACCGAGTTCACTCGACATTTGCCGCTGGTTCTGTGGTCCTTTTAATTCTCCCTTGTCTTTATAATAGTTCACTTGTACACATATATACGTAAACACGGTTACTTCTGCAGCCGCGGCGGTGTGGTCAATAAGTTCACAAATTAAACTTAGGGCGTTACTTTTCAATTAAGTAAAATGCACAAATTTCTCTGAACTCGAAGCGGGTGCGTTTTTCAACAAGTCAAAAACAAGTGATTGAAACAATCGAACGTTTTATTGGGTTTTGTCTTGGCGTGGGATGGGTAGGTACTTGGATAGAGGAACTGGGCAGGTACTTGGGTAAAGCAGTTTTCCAGTAGGTACTAAATCAAACAAAAAGAACATTGATTGGCGCAAACATTTCTTATATTGCTTCATAGTTAAGTCATGCAAAAAAATAATTTTGTAGTTTACGCCTATATTTTTTGTAATGTAATTAATATTTTTTTTGTAATTCAAACATAGAAAAGCAAGTAAAAGCTTCAATTTATCCCTTGCATATTTTTTGGTGTTCATAATGTAAATTGATTCGTCGGAAATATTAATCTTAATATTATCTTAATAGGATTTCACGTACATCTTCATCTTGAAGAGCTCGATAAAGGGTAAAGTCTAATACTTTTTTTTTTTTTTGTGTATTACAGACTGTGTGTCCATTTACAATACACATGTGATACAAACTACACATTTATAGATAAATAGTAGAAATAGAATATTAGCAAGAAGATTTATACATATAGCGGGTAATCTGTCGCGCTTAAATACCTCTTAAATTCTTCGAGGCTACAGTTAAATATATCAATAGTTTTGGAAGCGTTGTTTAATAGCACCATACCTCGTGTCATGCTATGCCGAGACAGTACGTCCGTTCTGCTATGTGGTATACATAGACGTTCATGGTACCGTCCCTGACTGTAGTTGTTTGGCACAAACAACTTGTAGCATTCCAGGAGGCATGGGCTATCTATTAAATTATTTATTATTTTGTACGCCGTTACTGCAAGGGCCCCACTCCTCCTCGAATGGAGACTTTGGCAATGCGTTTCTGTGAGCAGATCTTCATGATGCATGAATTGCGGGTACTCTCCATGCATTCTCATATACAGGTATCTCAGAAACTTTTTTTGGATCTGTTCCAATTTTTCAATGTATTTTTTCTGGTATGGGGCCCATACAGCAGAGGCGTACTCAATTTTAGATCTTATAATGCAATTATACATAGCCATCATTGCTTCAGAATTTGTAAACTGTTTGCACGATCTTATGACAAACCCTAGAAGCTTGTAGCATGATGTTATTTATTGCAATATATGGTCTGAAAATGTTAGTTTGGGATCAAAGACTACCCCTAAGTCCTTAATGGATTTTACTGGTAACAATATATCTTTTTTAATGCTATATTCGTATTTGATGGGGTTTCTCGAACGCGTATACGACATTGTGACACATTTTTTTGTATTAAAAATTACTTGCTCTTCATATCAGTAGAGAAATGATGCTTTTTTCATTTTTGTGAGAAATTCCTTCCCTTGGTCATCATTTTGCCACAGTCAACAGATTGAAGTATCTGGTAGCCCTATAATATTATACAAGACGCAATGAAAATAAATTTATTTCTTCTTCAAACTTCGCAAATAAACTTTGTGGCGCCATCATTGCGTCGTCTTTCAATGAACTTTTCATAAATGCTGGTTCACATTGAGCTATCAAATATAAAAGATCAAAGCTGGTTCACATTACGCTATCAAATATAAAAGATCATAGCACGCCAAATAACGCTCTCCATACAATCTCTTCAGACCGTTCACATCTAAGCGTTTTTAAGCGCAGATCAATCATAGACAATACACATCTCAGACTTAACCGCTCCAGAGGCGATATGTTAGAAGATAACTCTCCCCTTCTCCGACTTAAGCAGGAGAGGGGGTCATTGTAATTACGGAGCTGCCTAGACCGGTGGATGACAGATGTCAAGTTGACAGATTTCAGTACAAAAAATATGCGTTCCGTTGCCGTTCCCTAATTCGACTGACCCCCTCTCCTACCACAGGAAGAAATATTTGATAGCCTCGTGTGAAAGGACAAAAGATAAGCGCTCGCGAATCAACAGATATCTGCTCGCAGATTTATAGCTCAATATGAACCAGCTTTCAATCACACTTTCTTTTAAATAATAATAATTGTCTATGACCTTCATTATTGTCTGTGAAAACCTATACATTTAACTGACGCCTGCTTTCTACATCGTCAGTCGTTTCATTCTGTTTCCAAACTCTGTTTAATCCACGCTGTTAAATTTATCACCCCATATTGTGATAGTAATTGGTTAGTACAAATACATACAATAATCACGTTAAACATTTTGGAACCAAAAAAAATGAGGGATCGTTGTTCTTTATTTGTGTTTTTTTTTCACTAATTAAAATTATGGCACGCTCAAATCCACAACTTCGCTGTGTCTAACGCGGCTTAGTTTATCTTACTCCAATCAGTACACCTAAGTTATGGTATTCATTTGGTTTGAGAAACGTTTCAACTATCATTTTGACGTCTACCTATTTTTAGCTTAATGTTGCGGTGGAATAATTAATTTGCTCCTTTGCCTTGAGTAATATTATAGTGAGACAGCAATATTCAAAGTTTTATTGCTTATATACGAAAGCATCTCGCTCGCATTCGATAACTGCTGGCGTCCTACAGGAATCGGTTCTGTCTCCGACTTTGTTTCTGTTGCACATCAATGACCTCTTGACATGTGCACGGATTCATTGTTACGCGGATGACAGTACAGTCCATGATAGCTTTTTGTTTGACAAGCCCCAAAGGGCACCCAAACACCAATGGCTCGGAGAGCTTTGAAGCAAAAAATGGACGGTTGCCTCGAAAGTGTTTTCTCTTGGAGTAAGAATAACCTCGTCGAATTTAATGTTTCAAAGGCCCAATCATGTCTGATTACGTCTAAAAAGGATCGAAATGATAATCTAGTCTCCTTCAACGGAAGCATTCTCCCGAACAGGCCTTCCATTGATATGCTTGGTGTAACTCTAAGTGACCAGCTCAGGTACGGGGGCTCCATCGAGGCCAGAGTTAGGTTAGCCTCTCAGAAACTGGGCGAACTGTACAGGGCCCGCAGATACTTTAAAAGTATACAACTACTAACCCTGTACAAATCGCAAGTGCGCCCCACGGTTGAATTTGGCAGCCACCTCTGGTCTGGAGTCCCAAAAACCTGAAAAAACCCTCGACTCTGTGCAGAAACGGGCGGTTTGTTTGATAGATTCTCCTAACTTAACAAACGGACTGCAATCTTTAGGGCACAGGCGTCAGGTGGGAATGCTGTCCTTGTTCTACCGGTATAACAATGGAAGATGCTCCGAGGAACTAGCGTCACTGACCCCCTCGGCACCGGTGCATAGTTGGGAAACACGTCAAACACGCGCTCAACATTTGTACACGGTTGACATTAGTCATATGAGAACGGGTCGTTTCTATGACTCGTTCTTGAGTTCAACAGCTCGGCTGTGGAACGATTTGCCGGCTTCTGTGTTTCCTCCCTCCTACAACATGGGTCTCTTCAAGACCCATGTTCACTCCTTCCTCTCCTCAAAAACCCCCTCCACTTCAAAGATGACATAGGCCCCCAGGGAAATTATTTCCTTCAGGGCCTCCTGTGTGGAGTTAATGTAAAAAAAAAATCTGCCCACACATTCTTCTTCCAATCCCATATTTCCATTCTTAATACTAATATTGTTATCCATTAATCTTGTACTCCTTTTTAAGGCCTCGTCAAACAGACGGCGTAATTTACGCGGCATAAATTACGCCTTAACGCCACGTACTTTCTGTTTGACGGCTTCGGCGTACAAGAGCGAAGAGCGTACAGCAGAGCATAATCTTAATCCCATAATCTTGCCTTCATAGAACTATTTTTATATGCACTGTTCCTCATTTCATACAAACAAGGATGTTTTCGGACACATTCAATTAATTTTTCAATAATCATTTTTATCACAGTCGAGCAAGAACGCCCGGCGTAAAATAAAATCATGTAAAAAAAATACAACGCGACGTACTAACGCCGCGCTAAAACGTAGCGTACTGTACGCGCTCGGCTCTGTTTGACCGGTTCAGACAAGTTCAGTACAACACAACGCGGCGTATTTTACGCCGTACGCCGCGTAAATTACGCGTTGTGTTTGACGAGACCTTTACTCATATCGCGTTTTGTATAAATCAGTTTTCGTGTAAAATAACACAAATAATGTTTGTCGTAAATGCGTTGCAAAAAATGCGAAAAGCGTTTTTTAATTTGCATAGATTAAAATATTCGCATTATAAGAATAAAATATATTTCCGTTATTCTGTCAAAAGCGGAATGGCGAGTCCAATATGAGATAATACCGGTCTATCTCTAGAAATAAATATCGTGTACATTCAGTTGTCCCTCGATTAACGACAATTCTCTCAACCGTTTTCAAATGTCAATGAGGTTTTAACAGAAATTTCAAGCGAGACCACATACTCGAAGCTTATTCCCGTTAAAATATGTTCTGTTTCAGGTATATTTGTTTTTGCTTGAACCAATTACCAAACGCTACCACAGCAGTGCCATGGATCTACCAAATCCTGATACTGTTTCCATCAAGAAGGAACCCGGGCCCCAGGAAGAAGGCGGAGGTGAAATGTCGTACACGGATATAGATTTCGATCTCCCAGATGTAAAGAAGGAATGTTTGCAATATGCGGAGAATACTCAAACAGCCAGTTAGTTTTGCATAAGTTTATATATTCTGTGCATATGTTGAATTGAATATGTGAAAAATTATAAATTTTAAACGGATGTTCGGAATCAGTGGCGGTCCGTGACTTTTCGGTGAGCTAGAGTGTTTAATATGAAAAAATGTAACATTATCAATGTTGGAGCTAAAATAATTTTTTTTTTCAACACGCAATTTTAATGTTTGAAGATTTTTTATTTAGGGGTCGCTGTTATGTCTGCGCAGTTTGAAAAAAATTCGTACAAAAAATAATTTATTGAAATGCAAGAAGAAATTCATTTTCGACCACGACAACATCGGAAATGTCGTGTGTTTCAACCTTAACACTCTAAATCATGAAACATCTAGAACCACACCTGTTCGGATTCCGGGTCGGTTATGATTTTTTTTTAATTAGCTCCACACAGGAGGCCCTGATGAAAATAATTCCCCCAAGGCTTGGGTCATTTTTGGAGATGCTGTGTGGAGGGTATTTTTATATAATGGAAGGAGAGGAAGTTCAAGGAAGGAAAAGGTTATAAGGGGTGGATAGGAATCTACCAAAAGGGACTGACGTATGAATCGATCCCCCTCACTGCGGTGCAAGGCGTTGTTCCGAGAGAGTATGGCCCGAGAAATCAAACTAATCGTCACTAAACGTAACAAACCACGTGGGGTGACCTATAGCAGAGGTGTCGATAATCCAAAAAATGGTTCCTGTGGCCGCGGTACCCATACCCGCCTCCCACGTTAAGAGGCGGGTATGGGTTAAATGTCGCGTAGACAGCACATACTTTTTTTTAAACTTTTAATTTTAAAAAGAAAGACAAACATTCCCGGGTTATGAATAACCCAACAATGTTTGAAAATCTCCTACTGCCACCACAGAAAGCCGAAAATGTTGCTTGTTGTGACGGAGGACTAAGCCAGCCGAGGAATCGAAGACGTGGCGCCTGGGCGAGACCCAAACGCGATGCCCACTCAACCACTGATATGTAGCTCACATTAAGTTCCTGTTTCTTAAAATTTCACCTTATCTTATTTGGAACATGATATAAGCAACACGTAACATCAAAAATACATTCATTTTAATGGAAGGAAAAATCTGTCCATTGCCTAAAAACAATCAAACTACTGAATGTGTTGAAGAGCTTAGTTTTTCCTTCCTGAAGCATCATTCCTTGAAGCCGACATCTGGGATCATTTTTATTTCTTAAATAAACCTTAAAATATCCTTTCCAATTTTCTAATTTTACATGGTTAATCAAATCGGAGTAACTTAAATTAAACGTTCTTTTACAAATTTGTATGCACAAAGTGTTAAGGCACGTGCTTTACTTAATTTTTTTTTTTTTTACAGTTAATACCGCACAAGAGTCCCAACTGCTCCCGTCTGGAGCCAGTGAGACTGTGGCATCCCCAATCGGGGTATGTTGTGAGGCTGAAGGTAGTGGGGAGGGGAAGGAGATAGGGAAGAGGAAAGTGGGGAAGTACCTGGCTATTCAGATCTAGTCACTAAACACGGCTAAAGCCATTTCAAGCAACGTTTCAATTCTGAATGGTGGTCTTACACCAGGGCGATACTGATAGTATCTTCCACTCTGGAACGTGCCGCAAATATACTATTTATTATTTTAATTTAACCACTGACTCCTGACATTATTATTTATGTATGAAATACAAATGAAATTTTGGTCCCCGGTGACATTTTTGATGTTTTTTTTCAACTAAAAACGTAAAAGATCAGTAGGTTTTGGACAGTTGCCGGGTGATCAACGAAGACATGTGTAAGATTTTTAAAAATTGGTTTTTGAAAAAAAGTAATCGAATGTGTCACAGGCTGACGGCCTCCGTGGTCCCGAGGTAAGACTCTCGACTCACAATCCGAAGGTCACGGGTTCGAACCCGGCGTGCGCAAATAAATTTTATTTGATAAATTTGTGTTATTTCACAATTTATTCATTTAAAATTAAATATAGTATATTTGCGGCACGTTCCAGAGTGGAAGATACTATCAGTATCGCCCTGGTGTAAGACCACCATTCAGAATTGAAACGTTGCTTGAAATGGCTTTAGCCGTGTTTGGTGACCAGATCTGAATAGCCAGGTACTTCCCCACCTTCCTCTTCCCCATCTCCTTCCCCTCCCCACTACCTTCAGCCTCACAACATACCCCGATTGGAGATGACGTAGTCTCACTGGCTCCAGACGGGAGCAGTTGGGACTCTTGTGCGGTATTTCACATAAAAAAAAGACCAAAATTACAGTTACACATTTTATTCAAAATATTGTCTGGAATCACTGGTTAAAGTCAATCAAGTACATCCGTTAACACCCTGTATGAACGTATTAAAAAAATATATAATCTGATATTTAAAAAAACGTTGTTGCGTATGAGTGATCAATGTACATATTGTAGTTTTGTTTTTCCAGGTAGCGTTAATGTGGAGACTGTTAAGGCGGAACCAGGACTCCGAGAAGAAGATGGTGGGGGTAATCCTCACATGGAAATTGAAATTGACCCGCCGAATTTTAAAAAGGAATGCTTTGAACGCTTCCAAAGAATTAACCAGACAGCAGGTAAAATCAGTTTTATTGTAAGATTTAATGATTCATGCTATCCTTTTTTACGTTTTTATGAAATATACTTACCTTTATTTTCTACACTTAGTCACAATAAGTCGTATGAAGCTTTCTTTATCTGTATTTTTTTTTCGATTCTATGAATTTCAGATCTGAAGATCCGTCATGTGGAAAAAAGATTCTCTTGCCCCCACTGCACCTACTCCTGCTCTCTGAAGACGAATTTAGAAAGGCACTTGTATACCCATACTGGAGAAAAACCTTTTTCATGTTCCGAGTGCATCTATTCATGTTCTCAAAAAAGCCATTTAACGAGTCACATGCTGACTCACAGTGGAGAAAAACCTTTTTCTTGTTCGGCCTGCAACTATTCATGTTATCGTAAGAGAGATTTACAGATACATATGCTGATTCACAGTGGAGAAAAACTATTTTCATGTTCCGAGTGCAACTATTCATGTAATCGAAAGGACCATCTGACGATCCACATGATGACTCACAGTGAAAAAAAACCTTTTTCATGTTTAGGCTGCAACTATTCATGTTCTCGTAAGGGTGATTTAAAGAAACACATACTGACTCACAGTGGTGAAAAACCCTTTTCATGTCCTGAGTGCAACTATTCATGTTCTTTAAAGCGCAACCTGACGAGGCACATGCTTACCCACAGTGGAGAAAAACCTTTTTCATGTACCGAGTGCAACTATACATGTTCTCAAAAGAGTCATCTGACGAGCCACACTTTGACCCACAGTGGAGATAAAGCTTTTACACATTCCGAGTGCAATTTTTAATGTTCTCACAAGGGCACTCTGACGAAACTCTAGCTAACTCACATTGGTGAACAACCCTTTTCGTGTTCGGATTGCTACTATTCATGTTCTCGTCAGGAAGTTTTAAAGAGACCCATACTGACTCACAGTGGAGAAAAGCCTTTTTCCTGTTCTGATTGCAACTATTCATGTTCTCAAAAGAGTTATCTGATGAAAGACATGCTAACTCACGGTAGAGAAATACTTTTTAACATTCTGAATGCTACTTTCCATGTTAAAAAAAAGGCAATCTGACGAGTAATACGCAAACTCACAGTGGAGAAAAATCTTTTTTTGTTCTGGGTTTTATTGTTCATCTTCTAAAAAAGTGGAATTCGATGAGTCACATACTGGCAATGACAATAGTAACCTTTCATGTAGTCGGAAGGTAAATGTAAATAAACACAACTGATGTCTTAGGCATTACTTGCGTTACAATTTTTAGACATTTTGTTTTGAAAAACTTTATTTCATGTGTACGTTGTTACATAATTTAAAAAAAAAATTCTGCTGCCGGTTGCTACCGGTTTTGACTTCATTTAAGTTTCAAGATTGCTAATAAATTATATGTATCAAGACCGGTATCAGAAAAAAATCAAAAGTTTTAATGGCCAATCTTAACGACGTGAGTAAAGAAGTCGTGTACACAAATTGCGACTCGGTCGAATTCGCCCTAGCAGGCCTGGAGATTCGACCTTACCGCCGGATTCATATTAATTAATTCTGAAGAACGTGTAACTAATATGTAAGATGTTTCTAAATGAATCCCTCCTGAAGTTATTAATTCATTGTCTAGGAAAATAAAATCTGGTTCATCGTTCATCGCTAAATTTAAAGTTGTATACTAAAAATAAACATTTCAAACAGTTAAATATATTAATGGTGAGGTATTGTTTTTATTAATTTTAAATGTAAATAACTTACATCCCAGGTTCGCGTTTTCAAAAACAAAGTTATTATATTTACGAATTCATCGGAATTTATTAAAATGTGAGCCTTGATCAAACTCCCAATATTAGGGTATTATATCACCTTTAAAAGGTATGCTAGCATAATTTTGGCATAAAATTCTCGCAAAACACAGATTCTCGCAATGATTTCATCCGAACTGCTTGTAGTTTTAGAATAATCTTTATAATTAGTTCTGGAACTTTAAAATTGGATCATTGGCGGCATTTAAACTTTATTCATGAAAACAAAGTGAAATAATTAAGAGTTTAATTGTTTACTTGTTAATTTATTGTGAGCACGGGATCTGTCACGAACCATCTGAAAGTACAAAAGAAAAACACTATGACAATACGAGAATGATGATACTGTGATCAAAATCCAATGAATTCCATGCTGGAAATATCATTTTGTGACGCAAAATTTGGTCAATCGGGCCGCAGTTTGGGCACGTCTGGTATAGGCAGTACCAAATAAAAGCAATTACTTTTTCATTAAATACGTACTTCGTTAAATTTATTAAAAGTGTAAATTGAAACATTCAAGATTTTTATTAATTAATTCCAAAGACCATTGGAAATTTCCGAACATTTTACTGTTCATTAAGGAATTCAAATAAAAAAGTCATGATTCATGATTTTTTTACCATTAATTTAGTTACCCAATGAATTTGGTTGATCAGCTACTTATCTGATAGATTACTCTTTGTAAAGATCAATGACTGTCTATCCCACCAATTTATTGCCACCAGCGGAGTCCCGCAAGGTTCGCACCTAGGACCTTTATTATTTATCCTATTCATCAATGATGTCACAAGCATTTTTCATAGTGTTGAAGTCTTACTCTTTGCTGATGACATGAAGCTGTTTAAAGTCATAAATGATGTGCAAGATTGCATAATCTTGCAAGAAAACCTTAATAACTTTTTCAAATTGTGTTCAGATAATAAACTTCAGCTAAATATTAAAAAATGCCAAGTTATGAGGTTCCACAAAATTAAACATCCAATAATATATGATTATGCACTCTGTAATGTTGACTTAATCTCTGTAGTCGAAATACTTGACCTGGGCATCATTTTTGATCAGAAACTCTGCATTGTATCTCATGTAACTTCTATAGCTAACAGGGCTATGAAAATGTTAGATTTTATATTAAGGATTTCCAAGGATTTTAAAAATATTTACACATTAAAAATTCTGTTCACATCTCTCGTTAGAAGCATTCTTGAATATAATTCAACAATTTGGTCATCTGTCTTCAACAATCACATCAATACCATTGAAAGAGTCCAACACAAATTTTTGTGGTGTATTAAATTTAGACTTGGAATTCCCTTAGAATCAATAAATTATGATTTTTTGTTGCACTCATTAAAATTGTTGAAATTAAGTGACAGAAGAAAAATTTTTATCTGATATTTTTGTATAAAATCGTTAACTATCAGTTGGATAGCCCTGATATATTAAAGTTGATTCACTTTCATATACCTACAATAAGATCAAGGTTCCCTAGTTTGTTTTATCGTGACAACTATATGTCGGTATCAGACTCCAATTCAGTTGTAAATAGATTACACACCATTGGAAATTTTTATGCCAATGTGGCTGATATTTTTAATATTTCCATACTGAAATATAAGGTTGTACTGATCGAACATTTCAGCCAATTATACGTTAACGAGGTCACTACATAATGAGTTTTTGATATTATTGCTTATTTTTAATGCCTCTATAATGTACTACGACTGAAATTAAATATACACAAGCTTGTAAATGGCACTTTGTGCCGTAAATTTTAAATAAATAATAATAATAGTATTTGAATAATTTCTAGAGCGTCACTGTGAAAAATCACCTTTTGACAGTATAGTTAGTAAATAACGAACACGAAAACGGTTTCTCTTCAGTTTTGATTCTAATCTCAATAATCAAATCTTTTTTGTGACAACACTTATCAGATTATTCTCCGCACGATCATGGTTTCTTTTCAGCTTAGGTTCAAATATATTGAACCATATCGATTTTGTAATGATTGTTGCGTTAAGAACATGATAACGGTTTCTCTCTAGGGTGAGTTCTAGCGTGACGAACCAAACTGCTTTTAGTACTGCTCCTGTACGTACATTTCGAGCATGAGAATGGTTTTTCTCTGGTGTGGGTTCTAATATGAATAATCATAACGTTTTTCCGGCGGCACTTGTATTTTTTTTATTAAATATAATGGTACAAGCGTTACATGTTTTATAAATTAAATAAAGTTTTCCTTTCAAAAATACCATAATTAACAAGTATTTCACCTTTTTTTAGAGCAGAGCTCGAGTTAAAAAGGCGGAGAAAACGAATGAAAAGCTTATTTAACAAAGAAAAAATAATAAATTGTTCTTAAAGTGTAAAACAAAAGATAGGTATTGAACAGTGAGAAAGAAAAAAACACCCACATTTACACACATACACATCCATATATATATATATATATATATATATATACACATACACATATGCATAACATACATATATGTATACATACATACACATACACATGCATACGCATTTAAAATATATGTAAATGTGTACATACAAAGACCTAAAAGGGTATGTGCACATATACATACGTACATACATATATATATATTTTTTTATAAAAAAAATATTTGATATAACTGTCTTACTCATAATCGCAAAAAAAAGATATTACGCCGTAATACGGACGGGTTAGGTGAAATTGTTACTCACATGACGGTCCGACAGTTGCGCGCATGCGCGATTTCTATCCGCCGTTATAACATCGTTATATTAGCAGCTGTCAGATTTTAAACCACCTGACACCCAGGGTTAGCGTCGTTATTACGGCCGTAATTAATCGAGATGTCAAACTTTGTTGACAATCTGAGATAAAAGTTCGAAGGTTTAGCAAATTTTCGTCCACCACGGGCACGGAAAACGTATAAAAAGCGGTACGACCCATTTGCGGCGTTAACAGAGTGATTTCAGATATAAATATAGAATTGCCAAAGTAAATATGAGACGCTTAATCGATTTGTACGGCCATATTTGGATGTTTTGATCTCCAGGTTCTTTGTGCCGTACGATACTGGGGTCAAAACGAGGTAAGATTGTGTTTATAATACTCACTCCTGTGAAAAAATCAGCTAAATCGATTACCAAACAATCTATATTATTATACTTAAATTTTTTTTCGCAGATACATGTGATTTTGCTGAAATTCGGACACGGATTTCTTGCTTCACAGCACATTAAAATGCCGCATAGCATTGAAAAACAACAAGCAAATTCTGCAGAGTTGTAGGGAATAAAACGTTTCCCCTGAGTAATGTGTGCACTGTCGGGAGAAGTATCTGTTCACCCCAGTTCAGAAACCAAGATACCACAGAGAAGTTGCCTTCAACAGGGCTCAAATATCTATCGCAACACAAGTATCTGCTGCGGGGTATGTGTATGATACCATCAAGACATCAAGTTCTCCATTGTCTTGATATGATTGTCTCGTCTTGATTCATCGATATGAATGACCCTCAATAGGTAAGAAAATAATTTAATACAATAGTTTATGCTCCTCAGCAACAGTTGTGGATCATTGGGGCTGTACGTCGTGTGCCCCGTGCCTGACCGTACACTATACTATGCCACTACTATATTATACACTTCTTACATTAAATATATGATAAAATATGTTTATGTTAAAATTAAACATTATAATACAATCTGTCTTTAGATATTTCTTAGAGTTTTGTATGTGCTAATGCTATGATTTGTAATTTGGAATAGATGATGATGAACGCGACGAGGAAGCAGTAGCGGTAGCAGGTGGTGGTGCTGTTGTGGAACCGGAAGCAGCCCCAAACATGAACCAGATTGGAAATGCTTCTATGCGGGTCTTCATTTGTCAACATTTTTAGTAATATGTATGACTGTATCATGTTGCTCTGTTTTTTTTATCATAAATGTGAATCTATAACTTCTGATTTGCCAACTATAAGATTATATTATACTATTTGAAAAATGTACCTACTTGGTCAATATAATGTACTTGCTGAAACAGACACATATTACACAACAACAGAAGAACAAAACACAATATCAAAATGAATGCAACTAGATTTATTTATGTGTACTTTTGCTTAGCTCCCGTCCACATTTTAGCATCAATATTTTGAACATTAAGCTCCTCCATCAATCTTATTCTAGTCTGTGACTCCAGTTCCTTTAGCTGAATATTGGCTCTGGACTCTTCCTTCATAAACCTGAGCATACAGTCCATCTTCTCGGTGCTTTCTATTTTCATCTTTAACATGTCGTTAGAATTAACTTTCTGGAAAAAAGACATTATATGACATAAAGCTTTCCTAATTTCTTAAAAATCAATCACTTTGTGGTTTACATAATTAATTATTGAACAAAGTTACTCATTTTCTTAACTTTCAATTTTGATATGACAAAGTCTGTTGTATTATTCTTCGACTTTGTTTGATCAAAGGTATTATTCTATCTTTACGGTAAGTTCAAGTTCAACTACACATAGAACCGTTGATATTTTCATTTATTACTTTCAACATACAAAGTTATCTTAAAAAACAATAAAGCCACGATATTTACCTTTGATTTGAAAATGTACGTCGCCGGTACTTTTAGTACGAACTCGTCCAGTTCTCAACCTCATCTTCAGTTGCGCTTGTATCTGGTTTAGATCTTTGTGATTATCATTTGCCTATAACTGAAAAATAGTCCATTATTAATTAAGTTGCATACGTAGTTACATCGTAATGTGTCTTAATCTAATGCGAATTGTATAGGTACTATAAGCATTTTTTCCAATTAAAATATATTCAAGTGCATTTTAGTTTCGTTATAAATAATGACGAAGGGCAAAAATGCCTACCCCCTGACGAAAATGATATGAATAACGAGCCAAAAAAATAATGTAATTACTACTGAGATCAGATGCATTCATGTCAAATTTTGTGTGGCTGTCACTTTAATATGTAGAAAAATTGACATTACATATATGTTTAACATGTAGGTATACTTACTTCATTAAAATTGTCGTTAATATTACTTCTTTAATGTTTCCGCATTCATTTTACAAACCATGTAATAACGCGAACCGTTGAGCCGTCAAAATAATATTGACATTTGAATGAACGTGAAGTCGGCAACGCGGCGCAAAAATGCGAAATACAGGGCATTTTTGAGATTTGGAATAGAGTGATGCCAGTCTAAAAATAACAATGAAACATTCCGAGTATGTACATTCCGTATGTACATTCCGAGCACGATAAATTCTTCTCTCCGGTGTGGGTTCTCTTATGTGCAGTCAAAGTGGTTTTATTACTTCACCTATAGGTACAAGTAGGACAGAAAAACGATTCATTTCGTGTTTTGACTGATTGTTTGGCTTTCAGGTGTCTAGAGCCAATATCCGATGATTTGGACAAAACTCTGAAAATCAAAATTTAAAATATGAATTGCATCGAGGTATTTTACAGAAAACAATAACAATTCAAAAGTAAGATATCGAAGAATGATCAAAAAAAGACGTGATGATAAAACAGAAAATATATATGTTTGTTTGTAAAGAAAAAAACCAATTGGTTTATAATGTTCGACCAGTGACTTTTAATTAGAGCAGGAAGTCAGTTTTCTTCAAGGGCGTGTTTTTGATGAAATTGCCCCAAAATTGACTTTTGATACTGCAAAAATATAGAAGAAAAAAAATATGTTCAGATAAGAACTAAGAGTTAACCATGCAAATTTTTTTATGACTCCTCACAAGAGCGCCCCTGTCTGGAAGATTACAGAAAAGTGGGCATTAGAAAAAGTTTACCTTGACTTTGGTCGATTCTTCCCAGATGAGCGGAACTTTCCTTTTTAATGTCCGGATAGGAATATCTATTTCAGAGTACGCACCACATTCTTGGGCATGTTCCTCTGCCGCTAGAGTCACCGGTTTACACTTGTCTTCTGTCTGATGTTGACGATTTCGTACTGCAATATTGCATCCCAGTTAGGGTTACCACTTAGAAAATTGAAAAGTCCGGGCAAAAAGTCTGACAGTCCAAAAAAAGTCCGGACATTTTAATCACATAATGCAAATATCAGGTACATGACTTCTATTGTATATATGAGAGCCAAAGGTGTTGTTACCGATGATGTAAAGCTATTGGATGAAATGACAGCCGTCAATTCATTCATATCCCAACAAAACGATGCTTTTTTTGTACGATGGTCCATAAAATGTGGGTCACCATTTTTACAAACTTCACAATCGCCAGATTGACCATTCTATTGAGTATTTGCGAGTTCATTTTTGCTATCCAAGCTATAAACGCAAGTGAAAGAGTGTTTTCTCAAATGGGAGCACAGTGGACAAAAGAGCGTAATAGATTATCTGTACCATCGGTCAGATCGTTGTTGATGATTCAATACAACCTTAAAACTATGAGCTGCGAAGAATTCAATAAGAAAACTTTGAATGAACGGGAGCTGCTTCGTCAAGTATCTGGCGCTGAAAAATATTAAAATTTATACATTTGTCGAAAAAAAGTGTTAAGTTTTGAGATAATAAGATATTAAGATATTTTATGTTTGAACTTGAACTTGTTGATTATTTGCAACCGCAATTAAAATTTATTGTTTGATCTCCTTAAGTTGATTGTTAAAGAAAATTTATATTTGGTTTTTAGATGAGTGGGAAATTAAAAAAGATTTAAAGACTTATTTGATATTACTTATGTAAGTTTTATTACTCACATTCCATCTAAACAAAAAGAATCCGGACAAATTAAAAGGCCGGACAAAGTCCGGACAAAAGGCTAGAAGTCCAGACATGTCCGGATTAATCCGGACGGATGGTAACCCTAATCCCAGTGGGATGTTGTACTCCCTTCTTCGGGGATTGAAGGTTCAGACTTTATGCCAATGTTATCCGAGGTCATGAAATCCATTTCCGGTAAACAGCTTTCCGATTCAGATATTTGCAAGATATTCTGGAAAAAAAAATCAAATCTTCATTTTCATAACGTATTCTGCAACAACTCTACTGCAAACGTCAAACTGCGTCTATGTAATTTAAAGTTTTGTGTGGATATTACATGTGTAAGTACTTGAATGTGAGGGAACGGACTCCGGTGTCGATAGAGACGGCGAGAGAAATAAAAAGGCATCCGAGTTGGTTGCGAGTCTAGTCGTTTATTGGAGCTGAAGCTACGTAGCTGAGGTCGGTGCGATGTAACATGAAAATGTCGAAGTGCCGTAGAGTGAGGCGTTGCGGGTGCACGGTCATGATGAGTGATGCAGGTCGGTGATGCTGTAGTGGAGCAGGCCACGGGCCTGCAGGTCACCAGGGTGTTGCTCGACGCTCGTTGCGGAGAGGACCTGATCGTCCAGGCCGTTGCTCGACGCTCGTTGCGGAGATGAACGGCGGTGACTCGGTGAGTAGAGCCACCGGCAGGTAGTCCTTGTGATGGCCACGAAGGAAGCTGCCCTGGAGTGATGAACGGCGGTGACTCGGTGAGTGGAGCCACCAGCGTGATGCTCGACACCGTGGCGGTGGAGGATGACCTCGTCTTCCAGGCCGCTGCTCAACGCTCGTTGCGGAGATGAACGGCGGTGACTCGGTGAGTGGAGACACCGGCAGGTAGTCCTTGTGATGTCCACTAAGGAAGCTGCCCTGGAAGAGAGCGGATGCACCGGGCACTGATGTTACACACTGGTTCGCTGTAGAGAGGCGATTGTAAATGCGACCGTCGGATACAGACTGACTAGAGACTGCATAAGACTGACTAGTTTGTTGTTTAGCGCATCGCTTTATATAAGAGCGACCGGCCAAGTAACTTTCCGTTCGCTGGCAATATGTGCGCTGGAAGGTGCTAGAATGTACTCGTCACTGTCTTCGTGGATGCACGCTCGAGTCTCGACCTTTCGCGAAGGTGGCGAAATTATTATTTATCAGGCAATGTCCTCGCTGGGCCTGCCGCCGATACGTGCATAAGTAGGTAGACGGTACTGGCTAATAGCAAGTGCCTTGCGAAGTGCCTTGCGACTTGCAGATCTTTCTCGTGTGTTCCTGAGTGACGGAAAAATAATTGTATGAACGCCACAAATGTTTTAAAAAATAAACGAATGTGTTAAACAATTTGATAAGAAGCTCAAACTTACTTCTTGTTTAAATTAACAGGCTCGCTGCCGCCTATGCACAATATAACTGATCCTAGGTGCCAAACATTACTTTATTTTTTTTAGTTTTTAAATATACTTACAAGAATAATTAATAAATAATAATTAAAATAATTATACGGAGCTGCCTAGACCCGTGGATGACAGATGTCAAGTTGACAGATTTCAGTACAAAAAATATGCATTCCGTTGCCGCTCACTAATTCGACTGACCTCCTCTCCTACCACAGGAAGAAATATCTGATAGCCTCGTGTGAAAGGACAAAAGATAAGCGCTCGCGAATCAACAGATTTATTTTTTTCTAAAGACCAATTCAAGATTATACGAGAACAATTTATTTTTGTTATTTTTCGTTAGTTTTATTTCATCAAAAATGTCATGCTGTAAATATTGTGTCATATTTTCAGAAAAAGCGATGTTATTTCGAAAAAATATTACGTTAACCAATGATGAATTTTGAAATAGAAAAACGTAACTTTTTTTTCCTATCAAATAAAAAATAATACAAACTTGCTGCTTTAATTGACTTTTAAAACAGCAAGTACCTACTTAATGTTTGTCTGTTTCCATACGTGTACCAATATTTACTGATTAATTTTGTATTTGTCTCCAAGAACATATGTTTCATTGTGCCTGTTTTTTCAATCGCCTGCAGTCGTGTTAAACATCCATAAATAAACATTATTTTGCTCTGGGTAAGTTTTGAAAACAAAAATAAACATTTTTTTTTTTTTGGGGTGGTGCGCTTGATGCTTTTATTAAGCCTTTACAAAACACTCAAAAGCGCATTATTAAAGTTATGTACAATAGAACTAAAACATTCTCGACTGAGTTACTTTTCAAAGATACTAAAATATTCAACATCCGTAAATTATTTATATTGCAGACTATGAAATATGTATTTAAAAACAAAAATTGTTTCGAAAAAAATTAAAATAGAATTAACAAAAGGACTAATAATATCTTTTACACCCCTCAAATCAATACCAAATTAATGCAAACACATAGCAGCTTTATTGGTCCTCGGACATTTAATCTTATACCAAAACACATTCAAACGACAGATAAAATATCACTCTACATAAAAGAATTAAAATTATGGCTATATGGTGCAGATGTTAAAACACTTTTGCTATAAATTCTATGTTAACCTTAATACATCACTTTTCATTTTAATTCTAACTCATATAACTTTTTTATAACTTATAACTATTGTTAATTGTACTTACTGATGTATGCATTTTTGTTTATATTACCCACGCACAGGCAGTGCCTTTGTGGGTTCCCATCACCTACTTTTTACTTTACGTAGATTTAATTATTCCTAACTTTTGATTTATTTGTTATTTTGAATATGTATTTTGAAATGTTTATAATGGGAAAAAATAAAGATTAAAAAAAAAAAAAAAACTATATTATCTGATTTTGGCCAGAATGAGTGTCTATTTTAACTGTCCCACTAGCAACAAAATTTTAGTCTTCATGGTTCCAATCAATCAATCTAAGATCTAAACTTCAATTTGCAATTAAATAAAAATGCACCGCTTCAACATTGAGAGATATAGATTTTTCTTTTGATTTAAAGATTTAAAAACCTATTTGATTTTATTTTAAAACCTAATAATCCAATTTAACAAATAAAAAGTCCTATTCAAATTCTGTTCTGTACTGTGAAACATCCGGCCCATGATGATCCATCATTTTATAATAACAGAACTTAAATAGAAATTTCACAGATTTCTTAACTTTGAATTTAGGCGAAATTTTCAAATTCAATGAAACCACATATTTGTAAAAAGCATTAACTTTGTGGCTCGCCATAATTTGTGCTTCTAAATTATCTAATTTTTTGCTTTTATTGTTACGGTGAAATTAGATAATTTAGAAGCACTTGAAATTAGAAAATCCCTAAATAATAATTGTAGTATTTTGAATAATCAAATTAATTTATCTTTTAGTCCAATTTTTAATTTATTTCCAGTGAACCGCTCTGTTCTTCCCGGAAATCCCACAAATAACCCCGCCCCCTCGCTTACCTCTCACTCACACACCTAAAATTTGTATGTCTGACAATATTCTATGTCTACGTAGATTAGTTACAATATTCTCCTGAAGAAGGAAGGGTCTTCCGAAACCGGTAGAGTGTTATAAAATAAAAGTGGTCTAAAACAAATTTATGTGTTTTTATTGTCAATGAAACCATATTGATAAGAATCAACATTTGAGAAAATTTAAAGATTATTAATTTATTTGGTACAGATATATTTTTTCAGAAAAGTTTTAATTGCAGATAGAATATTTTTCAATTTAATTGTGTTTACCACCTTTGTAGATGGGAAAGTGAATGATACAAGTCGGAATGAAACCAACTCAGAACCATCTCAGATAAATCATTTAGAGTGATAAAAAAATGTTTAAATAGGTTACGTTAGGTAAGGGTTATCGGCTAATTTAAAATAAATTTTTTCATAGCTTTTAATGACATTTCAAGGAGGTGTTGAGTTGACTTTATTCTCAGTTGGCATGGTACCTGGTAAGATGATGCTACAATTGAGATCTTCTAGTTTATGATTTTTGATTTATTCGTGAAAAGCAAATATTTTTTATATGGGTCTCTGTATAGTTCCCAAAATATGGGGATCGTTACAAAAAAATATATATAGGAAGTATAACTTTAACATGTGAAATAGTTTTTAAAATGAGAATCTAATAATTTAAGTAAACCTAAGACAAGTAAAAAATACATAGGTACGTGAAACAAAGTGGCACTTCATCACTCTTTAAAAAGCTTTTGCCACTTTGTTGAGTTGTCAAGGAACCAAAATAAAAATAAGAATAAAAAAAATTAAAAATACGGTGATCAGATAGATTTAAAAAGAGACAACTAAAGGTTCAAGAATATGGTTGGAATAGGTTTTAAACATGATCGACAAAATTCACCAAGTTAAGGCGATCCAATAGTTCAGAAAAAAATTGAAATCGGAATTCAGGCCCTTTTGTGGGAGGAGTTTAAAATTACTTGAGAAAAACCTTTTGGAAAGGTTGGAAAAGGTATTTGAGAATTTTTTTATTACAGGTTGATTTTGTAAAGGCCTGAAAAAAAATATTGTCTCCCCTTTAACGTATTGTTTATTGTAATAAAATGGAAATTTAAAATTGATTTCACGGAACCAAGCGACGTAGACCTACACGTCTTTTCCTCGCTCCGGCCGAGGGAGGACGGAGGACTAACAAAAAATGGGTGGAGTTAGTCAGTAGTTCTTCGGTGGACGGCAAAGAGATCACTTTGAAAATCCAAATTCGTCGACTGCCGGCCGTATTGTGAAATAACAACGTGAAAATGTATATTTTATTTTATTTTATTTTGTGAAGTTCTGGCGTAAATATATATATATATATTTTTTACGATTATCATAAAAGAAACTGAATTTGCCACATTTTACAATAAAACTATATCCCAAAAGGGGTTTATAAGTAGGAGAGTTTGCACTTGAAAGTATTTTTTATAGACCAAATACTTTAATTTTTTTTCTAGGCTTATTAAAAGACTTATTAAAAAAATTACCGATATTTTTAAGGGCCAAGATTTGTTCTACACGCTGTATTTAATTGAAGCATCTATATACTTCTAAGCGATCAAATTTTCAAAACAAAATCATATGATTTTGTATGATTTTGCATTATTTACTATGTCTTCATCTTAACATTAAACGTGTCAATATCACCTAAGATTTGGTTTTCCGTGGTGTGAAACCAGAGTATCGAGGAATAAACAATTTAGTAGCGCTGCAGTTGACGAGAATTGTTAATTTATTTATAGTTTAGTTATTTCGTGAATCTTGGAAAAATATTTAACTTCTATTCAGAGGCATAGCGTGGGGGGGGGGGGCGGCCCGCCCCGGGCGGCACTTTTAAGGGGTGGCAAAATTTCACAATAAATTATAATTTTTATTTTTTTATTTTATTTAAGGATAATAAAATAAAATAATTCGATGTGGAGTTTTAAAATTCTAGTTGCGGACTATGTGTGTTCTGCCAGAATCAAAGAAAAACCATTTTCATGTTCTGAGTGTAGTTTCAATTCACCCCATATAGATTTACTTTAAACCAGTTTTGTATTCAGAATGTAAAATTTCAGTTGTGGAATCATCTCCTAACACATTTTAAAGGAAAACATTCTCTTATTTGAAGTGCAGTGATAAAATTCTTTGCAGAATAATATGAATGTGCTGCCAAAATCAAAGATAAACCATTTTCATGTACTGAGTGTAGTCTTAATTCACCCCATAGAGATTTATTTAAAACCAGTTTTATGTTCAGAATATAACGATAAATTAAATAACAAGTTGCAGATTCATAGAGGATCTAGTCAAGTTTTACATTCGAGTTGCACGCCATACGATGAAAAAATTTTAAAATTGACTGTTCCATGTTTCACTATTACTTTGGTGCTCTAACGCAAAATCAATCTTAAGTTGAAACCTGCCTTGTGTTTTAAACACATTGTAAAAATTCGAGATGCGAAATCCTATAACATGGATACCATTATCGATTTTCGAGAGCAGTTATTAATTTGTAGCAGAATTTAAAACATGTTTTTTTTTTGGAAGAAAATCAATTCATGTGATATAAAAACCTTCGTATAAAAAATGCGGTCGTTATAAAAAAAAGGAAATCTACGTTTGAAATACCTATAAAGGGGGGGCGGCAAAATTCGAAATACCTAGATAGGGGGGCGGCAAAATTCGAAATACATATATAGGGGGGGGCGGCAAAATTTTTCTCTAACACCCACGCTACGCCACTGCTTCTATTGTCGTGCATTGGTAAATAAAATATACCGTATTTTTTACAGAAACAGCAATCTAACATGAAGCCAATTGTATCAATATTGGTTATTGGCCTTTTCTTCAATGTTGCTTCAGCCAATAGCCAGTGTGACGCAAATGAAAAGGAATTCGATTGCTCTGGCGATGGTAAGTTCGAAAATACACGTTTTAACAAAGACAAATAAAAAATAGTTGAAAAAGTAAAGACAAATAGCCCCATATTGAATTAGCTGCTACGATTATCATTATATTGGAATATGTTGTTTGTGGAAGAGATTGATTTATTTATTTGAAGTTTAATGACGTCAAGGCGACGCTTCCCGGCTCAAAAAGAAGAAGATGGAGAGATATGTGATTACAAATGTTGTACAAAGCGCGCTAATACTTTCAAAATGCTTGATAAAACATGACTCGTTTAAAATAGAGCAAAAATCTCGTGGAAGGTATCCTAACTAACTAACTAACCATCACGCCGTTTCCCCGCAGGGGTAGGCAGAGAGGACGGACCGCCAAACAACTCGATCTTGGCACACACTCCTTGCCTCGTTCACATTCATACATCGCCTCATACATGCTCTTCTGTTATTCTGACTCTTGACATCGCCCGACTCAAGTATCTGATTCACTTGATCGCGCCATGTCTTCCTCGGGCGTCCCCGACTTCGTCTACCATTCAAATTTGCGTTATATATTCTCCTTACACTCCTTTCCTCATTTATTCGCTCTACATGCCCAAACCATCTGAGCGTCCCTTTCTTAATCTTATTGATTACGCTTACATCAGCCTTGCATTCTTTGCGGATCTCCACATTACTCACACGATCATACATGGTTTTACCACACATACGTCTCAGTGATCTCATTTCTACAGCATTCAGTCGACTTTCATCCTTTCTCTGCCAGTTCCATGCCTCACTGCCATGCATCAGGGTAGGTACCAGCACTCCATTATGCACGGCTAGCTTCGCTCCTTTTGACAGTTTTTTGTTGGCGCCAACGGCGTTCATCCATTAATGAAGTTACCGGAATTTACCCTTCTTTCGATATCTCTATCAGTCTTCCCATCTCTCGTAAACATACTTCCCAAATACACAAACTCATCCACCTGCTCCAAGTATTCATCATTCACAACTATGTTGCACACTGTTTTCGTACTCTCTATTTCAAATACCATTACTTTAGACTTACTTACAATCTGAACTGGGCGTACTGTACAGGGCCCGCAGATACTTTAATAGTACACAACTGCTTACCCTGTACAAATCGCAAGTGCGCCCCACAGTTGAATTTGGCAGCCACCTCTGGTCTGGAGCTCCAAAATACTTGAAAAATACCCTCGACTCTGTGCAGAAACGGGCGGTCCGTTTGATAGATTCTCGCATCTTAACGAACGGGTTGCAATCTTTAGAGCACAGGCGTCGGGTGGGAATGCTATCCATGTTCTACCGGTATTTCAATATAAGATGCTCTGAGGAACTAGCGTCATTGATCCCTTCGGCACCGGTGCATAGTCGGGAGACACGCCAAACGCGCGCCCAACATATGTACACGGTTGACATATGTCACATGAGAACGGGTCGTTTTTTCGACTCGTTCTTGAGTTCAACAGCTCGGCTATGGAACGATTTGCCGGCATCTGTGTTTCCTCCCTCCTACAACATGGGTCTCTTCAAGACCAATGTTCATTCCTTCCTCTCCTCAAAAAGAACCTCCACACAGCATCCCAGATGACATAGGCCTTGAGGGGAATTATTTTCCTCAAGGCCTCCTGTGTGGAGTTAATGTTAAAAAAAAAAAAAATCATCCTAAGTATCATTTAAAGTATCATCCAAAGTATCATCCTAGGTATCCTAAGTATCATTTAAAGTATCATCCAAAGTATCATCCTAGGTATCCTAAGTATCATTTAAAGTATCATCCAAAGTATCATCCTAGGTATCCTAAGTATCATTTAAAGAAACATCGTGATTTTTTTCACAAATATAACTTGTAAAATAATAGAAATAGACGTGTTTCAAATAATTTTTTGGAGAATAATTTGCGATTTTTTTCTATCGAGGGAACTTCATATAATTTGCGTTTCGGCGTGGAGCGTATCTAGATATTATCTTCAAAAATAACATATTTTTTAAGAGCTTTAAAACTTCAAATGTTTAAGTGATATGTAGGAATTCGATAAAAATTCGGGTAGCGGCGGCTTAGTCAAGTGATAGATTGATATGACTTCCAATATCCGTATATACCCGTCTCAGAACAGACATCGTCTAGTGAGACGGGTTACTTGACTTAAAACCTTGCATTTGTGCTTTAAGCCGCCGCTATCCGAATTCAACCGATTTCTTACATATCTCCCTTAACAATTTGAAGTTTTTAAGCTCTTAAAAAAAACATATGTTATTTTTGAAAATAATATCTAGATATGTTCTACGCCGAAACGCAAATTATATGAAATATCCTCGATAGAAAAAAATCGCTAAGTATGCTCCGAAAATTATTAAAAACAAATCTATTTCTATTATTTTACAAGTTATATTTGTAAAAAAAATCCCAATGTTTCTTTAAATGATACTTTTGATTCGTTCCACGAGATTTTTGCTCTATTTTAAACGAGTCATGTTTTATTAAGCTTTTTCGCAATTTTCGCTGCAATTTTATCACTTACTAGCTGGTACCCGGCATGCGTTGCCATGCCATTTAATAAATAAATTGTTTTCTCCTGCGTGTTCTTTCCCATTCGTCCCGTTCCCCTTCCGCCTCCCCTTCCTCTCCCGCGTCCTCTTCCCCTCTCGCGTTCCCACTCCGCCTCTTCCACCTTCCCTCTCCTACCCCTTTCCCCATCCCACGAACCCCCCTCCCAAGCTCCCCTCCCCCCTCCCAGGTTCCTCCTCCCAGATTCCCCTCCCCCTCCCGGGTTTCCCTCCTCCCCCTCCCGCGAACCCCCTACCCGAGTCCCCCTCCCGCATTTCATACATTCAGTTTTCAAACAGCTCGCATGCCACCTTTTGCGTATTTCATAATGCCAGAGCTCACCAGTAATAAAATCCAATTTGGTGCAGTCGTTCGGAAGTAATGCGCGTAAATACATTTCGGCGATTCATTTTTTAGAGATAAATATTAACTACGATGCCTGAATTAAAAAATATATGTCAACACGGCAACGATTTGTTTTGCTTTTCTTCTACGTTAGCAATAACTCGCCATTTTCGACAGAAAACGTAAAATAAATATAATATATTAATAATTATAATTTCGCAACGCCAGAACTTACCATAATATATAGCCTATATTACTCGCATATAATGTAGCTTTCTATTGGTGAAAAAATTTCTAAGATCGGTTTATTAGTTTATGCGTGAAAGCGTAACAAACAAACACACGCAGTTTTGCATTCATAATATTATAGTATAGATTTAGAATTTTAGGGTAGGTACTTTCTATTACATAATTCAATTTACCAAATTCTGACACAGGCATTTAAATACAATAGCGAGTTCCCGGCATATGCTATGCCACTTAATAAAGAAAAAAATTCGCTCTACTAACCCTTTCCCATTCGTCCCAGATGATTCCAGAACTCACTATACACGTATAGAAACCATCGCGGGCTTGCACACATCAAATCCCCAAAGTTTTATCGCAATCGGATGAACGGTAAGCAATGTATGATAGCGATACCAAAACTCACTATCGAATATAGAAACCATCGCGGGCATGCGCACATCGATTCCCCAAAGTTTCATCGCAATCGGATGAACGGTTTAGCAACGCAAAACATCTCACACACATAGACAGAAACAAACACATTTTCTATAGATCAGTAATTTTAATATCAAAAATGTCAGTTAAGCATTTTTAATTTTTTTTAAAGTTAACAACACGGGCATGTGCCTAGCATGGTGGTCGAAAAATTCTAAAATTTATGTAACCAACAATTCAATGAATAAAGAAAACTTTAAAAAAAAAAATAAACATTAAAAAATTTTGTATATAAAAAATGTTTTTGTAATTTCTAATAATACCATTTATTTAAGCGTATTTCATCACCTTTCAAAACCAGTATTTAGTTTTTGGATACGTTTACAAATATTCCATTTATTTGAATTTTTATTGCAAAGTCGATATATATCGAAACATTTATACCTTTTGACAAAATACGCCAAATTTTTGAGGGGTTAAGCTTTGAGCTTTAAGCTTTGAGATTCAAGCTTTGAGCTTTAAAATTTATGAAGGGTTAAGCTTTGAGCTTTAACCTTAAGCTTTGAGCTTTAAGCTTTGAGCTTCAAACTTTGACCTTTAAACTTTGAGCTTTAAGTTTTGAGCTGTAAGCTTTGAGATTTAAGCCTTGAGCTTTAAGCTTTGAGCTTTAAGCTTTGAATTTAAGTTTTGAGCTTTAAGTTTTGAGATTAAAGCCTTTAGCTTCAAATTTTGAGGTTAAAACTTTGAGCTTTAAGCTTTGAGCCATAAGCTTTGAGCTTTATGCTTGAGCTTTAAGTTTAGAGCTTTAAGCTTTGATATTAAAGCCTTCAGCCTAAAGCTTTGAGTTTTGAAATTTAAGCTTTGAGCTTTAAGTTTTGAGCTTTATTAAGCTTTGGGCTTCAAGCTTTGAGCTTTGAGCTTTTAGCTTTGAGCTTTTAGCTTTAAGCTTTGAGCTTTAAGCTTAAGTTTTGTTATCAATGCCTTGAGCTTAAAGCTTTGAGCTTAAAGCTTTGAGATTTAAGCTTTTAGCCTTCAGTTTTGAGCTTAAGGTTTTGAGTTTAAAGCTTTGAGTTTCAAGCTTTGAGCTTAAAGCTTTAAGCTTTAAGTTTTGAGCTTAAAGTTTTGAGCTTAAAGCTTTGAGCTTCAAGCTTTGAGTTTTGAGCTTTAAGCTTTGAAATTTGTGCTCCGAGCTTCAAGTTTTGAGCTTAAAGCTTTGAGTTTAAAGCTTTGAGCTTAAAACTTTGAGATTTGAGCTTTAAGTTTTGAGCTTTAAGCTCCGAGCTTCAAGCTTTGAGCTTTAAGCTTTGAGCTTTTAGCGTTAAGCTTTGAGCTTTAAGCTTTGAGATTAAAGCCTTGTGTTTCAAGCTTTGAGCTTAAAGCTTTGAGCTTCAAGCTCCGAGCTTCAAGCTTTGAGTTTAAAGCTTTGAGCTTTTAGCTTTTAGTTAAGCTTTGAGCTTTAAGCTTTGAGTTTAAAGCCTTGAGTTTCAAGCTTTGAGCTTTGGGCTTTAAGCTTTGAGTTTTAAGCTTTAAGCTTTTAGCATTAAGCCCTATGCTTTGCGCAAAGCTCAAAGCTAAAAGCCGAAAGCATAACGCTCAAACATTAAACTTAAAGCTTAAAGCTCAATCTTAAAGATCAAGCTTTAAGCAAGGTTCAAAGTTTAAAGGCCAAAGTTTAAGCTTAATATCAAAGCTCTAAACTTACGTTCAAAGCTTAAAGCTTAAATTCAAAGCAAAAAACTTAAAAATAAAGTTCAAAGCTCAAAGTTAAAGCTCAAAACACAAATCTCAAAGCACAAAGCTTAAAGCTCAAAGCTCAAAGTTAAAGCTCAAAACTCAAATCTCACATCACAAAGCTCAATACTCAAAATTCAATATCAAATCTTAAAGTTCAAAGCTTAAAGCTCAACACGTAAAGCTTAACGTTGAATGCATAAAGTTCAAGGCTTAAAGCTCAAAAATCAAAGCTCAAAGCTTAAAGCTAAAACTCAAAGCACAAAGCACGGCTTGCGTTGCAATGCAAAGAAATCAATTGATTCTCCTTGAATATCCTTTCCCGTGCGTCCCCGTTCACCTCCCGAGTCCCCTTCCCCTTTCGCGTTTCCCTTCTACCTTCCCCGCCTTCCCATCCCTCGTCTTCCCACCCACGTACCCCACCTCCCCCGTTCCCCTCCCCCTCCCTGCCTTTCCTCCTTGCCGCTAAAATATATGAAATACCCACATTTTCATTAATTCAAATTTAATAACGCCAGAACTTACCATTATAAATAGCCTTTATCCTTTGCGGGTGTGCGCACAACAAATCACCAAAGTTTCATCGCAATCGGATGAACGGTATGGCAGCGCATAAAATACGAACAAACAAATTTTGATTTTTATATAAGATAGGAAAGATTTGATTGTTTGTTGGTGTCCTCCCGTACGGCCCGTACCCCAATGACGCTTACATCAATACTTACACTTTTAAACTCGTGATATCTTTCAAATGCAATGTCCGAATTGAATAATTCAAAAAGTTATATAAAGGCATTGAAGCAGTCTCGAATATAAAATAATTTATTTTGATAAGAATTAATACCAAGATACAAATAAAGAGTCTTTTCTAGCGCCTGCATTCCAATTAAATTTTTAAAATAAAAGAACACTTATTGTGGCATAACTATAATAGTTAGACATATGCTGTTGCGACATTTTTTGTAGATAATGATGTGTTCTGCAAAGTCGTAGTACATTATTTTATTCTATAATCAATAGTTTTTGCAGCGCACGCGATGTAAAGAATATTTTAGGTCATTTTTTTACACCTTGGGTTACATTATTGGAGTTTTGGTAAGGATCCCTAATTTAAAAAAAAATATAATATAGCCTATGTTACCCGGAAATAGTGTAGCTTCCCAACGGTGAAAGAATTTTTCAAATCGGTTCAGTAGTTTCGGAGCCTATTCGATGCAAACAAACAAACAAACAAACAAACAAACAAACAAACAAACAATCAAATCCTTCCTCTTTATAATATTAGTATAGATAAAATGTTAGCGCGCTCTGTCCAACATTCGTAATTACAAATCTCTCCATCTTCTTCTTTTTCAGCCGGGAAACGCCGCCTTAAGCTCCCGCATTCCGAGTTTTTTCATTGCATATTTCTCGTGAAAACTTTTAATTTCTTAAAAAAATGTATGTAGAGCCGGAACGGTAATTATGTACCTATATGAGACTCCCTTGACAGAAAGATAAAGCTAAGTATACTCCGAAAATTATTGGAAACACATTTTGTCCTGTTACGCAGATATGGAAAATTCACCATGTTTTTTTTTTATTTTTTATATATTCAATAATATTATTATTCAATTTATAAAAACAGCTTAATTAAACAAGTTCTGCTATGTATATTTTATCACGCGTGACAGCTGTTCCGCCTTCTGAAGGCATTATCAAACTATTGTCATGCCCCTTACACGAAGTATTTAAGTTATTTTTAGATAGGATTTCGATGACTAATTTCTAGATAATCAAAGAATTATCAAACTGTATTTATTCCACTTAAAGACGAAGTATTCATGTTATTTCTAGATAGGATTTCGATGACTTATTTCTAGAAATAATCCTTCCTAAAAATAATATAAATACTTCGTCTGTTAGTGGGGCTAAAAAATGAGTTTAATTTTTAGTTTATTAAGGAAACAAACATTACACATATTTCATTAGAATTATGACATAATAACAATACATGGTTGCATGAACCAGCCAAGTTTCTGCATAAACTTGATAGCATACACAGAAAAACATAGATGATTAAAGTAAACATAAAGTAGTAGATAGAAGAAAAATAAATAAAAAAACAAAAATTAAAATTTATAAGATACACAATGTTAAATTGTTACAATGTACCTATATAAAAATAACATATTTTCACATCCTAAGCTAATGTTAATTAAAAAATAAAACTGATAAAAAAAGAAAAACAGCATAAAAAGAATGAGAAAATAATAAACAGCAGGGGTAGAAGGTTCGTAATTAACAATCTGTTTTAATTTTCTCTATTACACATTTAGTAAATTGATCTGAGGACAAATGGAAAGTATCAGCGTCTGAAAACATATAATTGTATTTTGTGCACGTCCTTCTGAGAAATGAATGTTGTGCGTAGTTTGTTTTTGAGTATGGGATGTGGAATAGTTTTTTGGATCTTATATTTCGTATTAAACAGTGGAAAATAATGTTGATGATTTTGAATAAAAATTTATTGTGTGTTAAAGTTGTTCTTCTATCTTCTAAAGTTGATAAATTTGGAATGTTAATGAGTCTTTTAAATGTTCAGGTGTTCGGAAGGATATTCAATTCCTTAGTAAGGAGTAGACTTGAAAGTGGGTCGGTAATTTGGAGTCCACACCAAGTAAAATATTCCCTCATGTTGGAGAGGATTCAGAAGAAATTTCTAAGATTTCTATACATGAGGGATTATGGCTATTATCCGTGGCTCTATCCTACCGACTTTATTTAGGGTATGTTCGGAATGAACCATCTACGGGTCAGAAGGGATGTACACATTGCTACGCATATCTTCAGATTGATCCGCGGATGGTTTGAAAACTCAGCTATCATGGAGAGCATTCATTTCTATGTTCCCGGTGGGTATCTTTGCCGCCGACGCATAGACTGTTCTATCTTCCGGCTTGCAGGACGAACTTGCCAATGGTCATGCCGGTCGGGAGAGCAATTTTACTGTTAAACAGAATTAATTCGGATATCGACATATTTAGCGTTAGTGAAGCTGCCTTTAAAAAGCAAGCTCTATTTATGCGTGTATAGTTTGTATCTACCACTGTTACAAATGTATTTTAAAAACGAATTAAAATGTAAAAAAATTTAATGTTTTTAAAATAATAAAAATGAATTGAATTAAAAGTCTAAGGACGGGTTGTTTCAAAAAATTTGATGGATTCATCAAATATTTGAAGTTAATTTTCATGTTCTGTGTAAGTTCTATTCAAGTTCTGTGATTATTTCAGTTTTGTGTAGCAACTGTCCTATAACGATGTAATAACAGAACTTGAATAGAACTTACACAGAACGTGAAAATTAACTTCAAATATTTGATGAATCCATCAAATTTTTTGAAACAACCCGTCCTAAGTGTTTCAAAACCTCTCTTTGAATTCCTGTGTTACTACCAAGTCCAGCCTAAACTAAACAAAGCACCAAACCGTCCCAACTGGTAAATAAATGATTGAAATAAGAACTCAAAAAGGCAAAATAAAGAATAAGGAATCAATTATGACAATTGAAATAAATAAATCTGGCTTCCAAGAAACTGCGGGTCTTGTATAAGCAGATTTTTCAATAGTGACTAGCTACTGTACAGTGTACAAATCTCAAGTACGTCCAACAATAGAATTTGGGAGCCACCTCTGGGCTGGAGCCCCAAAATTCTTGATAAACCTACTTGGTTTGATGCAAAGGAGGGCGGTTCGTTTTATTGACAGTCGGTTGTTAACAGATCGATAGCAAAGACAAAATGCAGGCTTGCTGAGTCTGTTCTACGGGTACTTCATTGAAGCCTGCTCTAAGAAGCTATTAACATTGGTATCCTGTGCACCGGTATACGTACGCGAAACTATATGGACACGAGAAGTTGATATTCACTGTTGATGTTGACTTCATGAGAACTGGTTGTTTTTTCGACTTTTTTTGTGTAAGTCACTACCGGCATCTGTTTTTCCACCTTCGTACAGCCTATTCAGCGCTGCCCAACCGGGTGGCGATATAGTTCCCCTGTTTCTTAGTTCTCTGTATAGTTCCCAGCCAGGGGCTCCCCTTTGATGCGTCATATAAAAAAAGGATTAACCGTTTAGAGGGAATCACTCAGTTTTAATGATAAACAATATATTTTTATTATTTGCGTTTAAAATAAGTACCTACATAGTATGTATGTGGTGTATTACACCAGCTGCGTACAAAAAATGTAAAAATAATCTGTACGATTAATATAATACGAATATATTATCGGTGACGAATAATTTCAAGCATTTAGTAATTGTTAGGAACTTTCTTTAGGTGGGAAAATAGGAATGGCGTAAAAACTCACTGTGTAACGAGAGGCACCGCGCCGATCCGAATACTTTCTCTTTCATACATAAAACGGCATCCTTGTCTGCCGTCTCAGCGTGCCGGAGGACTTGCATTGGTTGCACAATTCAAACTAACGGCTAATCAGCGTGCAGCCCCCCGCTCCCGGACACCTACTTACCACAAGAAATGCCTCCAGCCGCCTATAAAAACGACTGCACGGCCTTGAGAAGCCAGAGATCCAGCGAGCGGTCCTAAAGGCTCAATACCCAGGATCAACTGTGAGATATCTTTGTGTCCACATTGATCGGTAGAGGAACCCTTAGAGAACCAGCGAGCGGTCCTAAAGGCTCAATATCCAGGATCAACTGTGAGATATCTTTGTGTCCACATTGATCGGTAGAGGAACCCTTAGAGATAGCAAGTCTGAAGACCTCAGTAGGGGGTTACACTCCGCGTGTATTAACGAAGTATTCTTATACCCTTTGTTATTATTTTTTGTTATACTTAAATAAAAGCTCTCTGTTGAACTCACGAAGTGTTTTAAATATAATTTACGTTATAACTGTAGTTTATGTAGCGGGCTGGGTTGATATCCACATAGGAATTCACATAAAATTTTCCAAACTGTACAGATTGTATGATCACCATAAGTTATTTGAAGTCTTTGCATACACAGTAATTTGCACTTTGAAAATATGAAAATAATAATACACTGCCTGCTGTCAGATTATCACTGCTGTTGTCGAATGTGTCACAATGTGTGGAATTTAGTGATAAGACAATTATATTCCAGACAGTTATTTCGAAGATGCTAATATTTTGCAATTTCTCCATATCGCTCGAGTGGCTCATACTTTGGATTAAATCGCTAGTTCAAACACCTTTTTGTACAACAAGTTAAAATTCTTTACTTTTAATTATTTATTTCCAGACCCTAAGTCGTGCAAAGGTCCTTACGAGGTGTGGACCAAGTGTGGCAACAACTCCTGCGTCAAAAGCTGTGCCACACTTGGCCTTACCGACGTCTTCTGCAGGCCGAGTTGTGGCTCCGGCTGTGTCTGTGTGGAGGGGTATTACAGGAATGCCAAAGGGATCTGCGTAAAGCCTCAGAATTGTGGTAAGACAACCTAGGACATTCGTGGCTGTACTTTTTGTTTGTTTTTTGATAGGAAAAAAGGCAAACCATATGAAAAATTAAATCTTTTATTTTTGGCATAAAATAATGAGCAAAACCTCAAATCGTAATATGTGATAAGATTTGAAATGTTAATTTTCGAAAATGTCTACATTGATTTATTATCGGTTAACCCAATTTGCTGATACACACTAATTGAGTGTGTATTATGTAGGGTTCGGAATTTCGGAATTTGTTTCCCCAACTAAGTGTTGAGGATTTCGTAATTGTTTTATAATGACGTTATTGCTTTTACTCATTTAAGTGCATTATATTTTTGGGTTTTGTAATATACTAAGTAGTGGGGAATAAACATTTTTCCTTACTTTATTAATTGGCGTTACATCTTATAAATAAGTGGATCTAGCCACAGTTTGAAAATGGTCTTGAAAACCGAAACAGCTGCAACTAAAATACATAATAAAATACTCGCAGAACTTGATAATAAAACTATCAAATTTAATTTTAATAAATATAAAAAAAAAATCTCAAATATTTAAACAGAAAAATTAGAAGAAGATTCGGTCGCACCTAGGAATTAAACCCAGGATTGTTGGGGCAATCCTTTAAATATCAGATCAAAATCCTAGATTTCAAAAATATTTTTCAAAACTTAAGAAGCTTAAACCGGTTACGGTCCATTAATTAAAGTAGAAATAATTTTTTATATTTTTTAATTATAATGGAATTCTACCATGAATTGTCAGTCGCAAAAATAGAAATGTTGAAATTTAAGATTTTTAAATATTTATTTCCAGACTCCAAGGCATGCAAGGGTCCTCACGAGGTGTGGACCAAGTGTGGTAACAACTCCTGCGTCAGAGACTGTACCGTACTTCCCCCTATCCAAATCTACTGCAGGCCGAGCTGTCATTCCGGCTGTATCTGTGTGAAGGGGTATTACAGGAATGCCTCAGGGATCTGCGTAAAGCCTAAGAATTGTTAAGACAGCCTTGGACCTAAATTACCGTTCCTTTTTTTTGTTTTTGCTTTTGAATCTTTATTTAAATGTACCCAAGACAATAAACATTTAAATTGGAATAAAAGTAACTAAAATAATCATTGTAAGTATCTTCCATGCAATTTTTTAACACGTATTTATAGCACATATTCTAAATCAAATACCGCAAAAAAATATTGAAAAGCTGTTAAAAAAAATTAAACAATTTTTAAATGTTATAGCACAATTTGTGAAAATCAGTCCGTTTTATCGAAGATAGAAGCACACAAGATGCAATTGAAAAATTTGCTAGACTTGATTATTCATGAGATAAATCACGTATGGAATGCAGTTGAATTTTCATAGATCTCAATAAAGCATTTAACATCATACCAAATGACAAACTGATAAGTACATTTAGAAATATTAAATGGTACAACTCTGGAACGTATAAAAAGCTACCCTTTCAAGCGCACTCAAGTCTTAAAAATCAACCATTGGCTTAGCCAACAAAACACAAGTAACATAAGTTACTGTTTACCACGTACGTAAATGACGATCATTTAAAAACAAAACTAAACTGTCTTAATAATAAAAGATACTGATCGGAATACTGCTAATAACCTAGCAGATGCTAAAAAACTGGTTCGATAAAAATATCCTCTCCTTAACACTTCCGTACCGGACCAGGGGAACGCACTTACACTAACGAGAGTTTTACGCTGTATCTAAGTTGTTTTTTAAACCACATACTCAATAATTTGGGTAATCCTAGAAAAAATATTTGTTTATCGATCTACATTAAAAAAATTAATATCGCATTACTACTTTTCTTAATATTAATTCATTTATATCAAATTCGGGTCGAGAATCTGTCCAGCCCGCCCCCCTTCCCCTCTGTTCGGGCGTTACCCCGTATCCATCCGCTGGAAGTATCGGGACGATTCTAAGCGATAGCAAGTAATTTCTGAGTTGTTAGTGGAAAGGACTAGATCCCGTTTGTTTACACTGCGCATCTAGTTTGCTCTTTTTACAATGCTATAATGTTCGCTTGCCGGTCAAAGATCATTCGGTCTGGATCGTTTCCGCTACGCGCCAATCGCCAGTC
This sequence comes from Glyphotaelius pellucidus, assembly GCA_936435175.1. Taxonomy (NCBI): domain Eukaryota; kingdom Metazoa; phylum Arthropoda; class Insecta; order Trichoptera; family Limnephilidae; genus Glyphotaelius; species Glyphotaelius pellucidus. The sequence goes on from OW386565.1 coordinate 2,300,756, forward strand.
AACATTCGGAAATATGGAGTTATGTTGGCTATCGGCCCGCCTTCTCTGTTTTCTATGGAAATATATACGTTATGGTCTAAATTCATTAGAATATTAATTATGACTTTATTTATCAAACGATTTTGAAAATGACTACTGAAATACAATGAATATACTTCCCTCTAATTATTACCAAAACAAATTTCAAAAAATTATGTCATTAACACCCTTTAATAAGCAAAATAAATTGGGGTCCCCGAGTGACCCCCCTTCGGATCATGTGTGATTTTTTTCTTTCCGGGACGAAAAGGTTAAATACTTCAAAATATTTAAATTTATCCCATTCCCTGTGAATAAATTTCAATAAAAACCTGAATTAAAAATTATGGTACCTACACTATAGTAAACTTAGCAGAACTAATTGCAATCAATAACGTTCTATACACACTTAGTCAAACTAACAAAATTAGGTATAAATACAGATCTTGTTGAAAGAATTAAGAACTGTTTATATATTTATAAGACTTGGAAATATTCTTAGACTGGAAAACCTATAAATAGGGTCGAATGCAATTTTTCAATCAATAAACGTTTACCGATTATTGGCTCGTGAGTAGTTCAAGGATTAAATAAATGTTATCTTTAAATTGTCCACTGAAATTCTCTTTTCAATATTCAACTTACAATAGACGAAATGTATAAAAAATACTCAATAAAATTTTTTAAATAAATACAGTATAGTTAAAATTTATTTTATCAACCTTCCATTACACTAATCTAAGAATAGAGAACTCCAGTCCAATTTTTTAAATTTTTTTATGAATAATGACCTTCTAACTTAAATAACTGCATTTTTATTTTTATAGTTAGTTTTAATAGTTAAAATAAATTTCAAAGTTTTAAATTTTCATGATCCCCCGAAAACCACAGAATCTAGTGTGACGTCATCATGATCAACCGAAGTATGAATTTTGTATGAACTGGAATCAGCTGTTCGACTCCCGCCATTTTGAAATTCAGCATTGGAGTGTTTTACTGGGCATCATGGTCGTTTTTTGTACAGTTAGAGTTTTTGAATATTTTAAATAATATAGATAAACTAATAGAGATACTTTATTTTTGATACTGAATTATTTAGGCCTAAATAATGTTTCAATGAAAACAAAAACTATTATATGTCCTATCTCTTTATAGAGGTTTATACCAATAACACAGAATGTCGAACGGCTTGCGTCTTACATTTCTATACAACTTTGACCCAGGTGACGCGGCGCGGTGACGTCACGCCGCCAAAATCCAGCAATACCAACTTGACAGGGTGTTTGTTTTAATGACACGTTTTAAAATTGACTTTTTAATATTTTTTTTAAAACTCTACGTTTAATATTATTTAATAAAACTTATAAATTCAGAATCAGCGTTTATTGGTCTATATGAACATATTTTTTAAAGCCATAATATTTTTCACTGGAGTTCCATATTATCGAAAATTTTCACTTTCCTCAAAACTCCATTTGTGTTTTTAGTTTATTTTTAATCTTAATAAATCCTTTTGAATTCTTTTAGAAATCTTTTATTGATAAATCTCGCGCTTTTCTTACTTCTTCTTTAGATTATAAGTCCGGGTTAAATTTTCCCCACAGGAAAAACTTAACCCTTCCAAACACTTTTCCACAAATGATTACCTAGTCAATCCACGCTACTATGCAATTGCACTATATAAGTATAATAAATACAAAACAATACAAGGACAACATGTCAACCTACCAGAAATGGGAAAATAATTCACCGACTCCAGATATTTTCATATCAGAGGATTCGGCTCGATAGATCTCCTAACTGGACCGATTAATCCTACTGATCCCTCAATATAAACTTTTTTTAAATCTTTCGTAATCCTACATGTATTTGATATGACAAATTTTGTTTTTATTACAATATTTTTTTTATTTACTAAATTACATTTTTATTTTACATGAGCTCCACACAGGAGGCCCTGAGGAAAATAATTTCCCTCAGGGCCTATGTCATCTTTGGGGATGCTATGTGGAGGGTTTTTTAAAGGAAAGAAATGGCGGAGAGTTCTGGGAAGGAAAAGGGTTTAAGGGGTGGGTAGGAATCTGGGTTCAGTGTGTCCTGGCCATCCGCCTCCAAGACCTAGACAAACCTCACCGACCACCCCTGCTAAATCACCAACGTGGCAAACCACTCGGGGTGACCTATGGCAGAGGTGTTGGTTATCCAATAAAGTTTCCCGGGCCGGCGGTACCCATTCCCGCCTCCCAAATTGAAAATTTTATATAATCGTGCTAGAATTGCCTCACCAAACACAAGTCGGTCTCTTAATAGTTAAAAAAGGCTACTTTTAAAAAATACAAATATCAAATAAACAAAAAAGTAAGACACACGTTTTTCATTTTTTTCTCGCAATTAACTCCACACAGGAATCCCTAAGGAAAACAATTTTCCTCAGGGCCTACGATGACATCTTTAGGGACGCTATGTAGAGGTATTTTTTTCAGGAAAGGAAGGAGGGAGGAAACACAAAAGCCGGAAAATTGTTTCATAGCAGAGATGTTGAATTAAAAAAACGAGTCGTAGAAACGTCCCGTTGTCATGTGACAAATTTCAATCATGTACATATATTGGGCGCGCTTTTGGCATATTTCCTGCCTTTGCATCGATTCCGAAGGGATCAATGACGCTAGTTCCTCGGAGAATTTTAATTCCGATGTACCTGACGCCCATGCTCTAGGAATTTGTTTTCAATACAATTGAAAGCAAAAATAAATAAAGTAGCTCGTATCCGTACTAGATATTTGATAAACCTTTTGATTACAAAAATAATTTTTCAATTTGGTTGGATATTTTGTTCTCAAATCCAAATTTAAGATTTGTATGAAACTGGCCGATATGAGCCGCGCAAACGTTCCTCTTTAACTTATTTTTTTATTGCAAACTTATATATTTTTTTTTAGATCTGAATTTTCAGAGCAATCAATTTAAGATTTGTTTCTGCTCTTACACGTTGTTATGTTACAACATTACACAAACAATCGGAGATGATGCCACCAGTCCCGTGTGCACGCGTTTTCCCCACACTTCCGTCTCCAAACAAACGCCCCCCACCGCACCACCTCCCCCGGCGAACCGCCAACGCCAGAATTCACCGCAGGGGGGTATAACTTCGAGCTTATTTTGTGACCGAATCAAAAGATGCGCAATATCTATGGCTTGTGTGATGTCATAGTAATGATTACCAATAGGAACCTTTCAAATTTCATAGAAAAACTGTCGAGAACTGATTGCGATGTTTGTGGTCACTATGAACGTCAAATGGCATTTCATAACCTCCGAACGCCGACGTAAATATTTGTGAAAATGGTTCCTAGATTTTATTACGGTGTCGAAGGCTGTGAAGATATTGATTCAATTCTACATTAGTTACCGACCTACTTAAGGAGAGTCCCGGAGCCCGTCAGCAGCAATTCGATCGCTAAAAGCAGCCCGGGTAAGCTTCGTATAATCGATGTTTTGTACTTTTTGTTTTGAATAATGTTATAATTGACCTGCAATATTGTGTTTTTCTAGGTAAAAGGATTGATAATCAATACTATAATGAAATATCAATGATACAAGATGGACTTCAACGCCATCCTCAAGTTGGGGCCAAGGAATTCTTCATGGATGAGAAGAACTGAGACACGTGATGAAACGGTCAAATATCAGCTGCTTTCCGCATTCGAAGTGGAGAGCTTTACCTTCGACGAGGACAAAACCAACGACCTCGAAGAAGAGGCCGATGTCGAAATGAGATATTGGGTATGTTTATAGGTGCATTATAATAATAATATTTGGATGATTTGTACAGCACCGTTTTTGTGAAAAAATCACCTCTGGAGTGCTGGTGTATGGCAGTGAGGCATGGAACTGGCAGAGGAAGGATGAAAGTAGACTGAATGCCATAGAAATGAGATCCCTGAGGCCTCTGTGTGATAAAATCATGTACGATCGTGTGAGAAACGTGAAGATCCGCCAAGAATACAAGGCTGATGTAAGCGCAATGAGTAATATTAAGAAAGGGACGCTCAGATGGTTTGGCCATGTAGAGCGAATGAATGAGGAAAGGAGTAAGGAGAATATACGATGCAAATGTGAATGGAATGGTAAAAGAAGTCGGGGATGTCCGAGGAAGACATGGCATGACCAAGTGAATCAGATACTTGAGTCGGGCCATGTCAAGAGTCAGAATAATAGAAGAGCATGTATGAATGTGAACGAGGGAAGGAGTGTGTGCCAAGATTGAGTTGTTTGGTGGTTAGTTAGTCAGTTAACTGGACTACCTTTTTACACGGTGCAATTATAGGTTTTTGTTTTGAATAATGTGATCATTTCAACACCCAGAAAGAGGAGAATGCAGTTGCTAATGACGGGGACCAGACGTCAATTGAGATGCGCCCAACGAAACATGCAACAGAACGCCTCGCTATGAGTATTGAAGATTTTCTTTCCCGCTCTTTCTGAATGCATATATTTAAAGTATGCTGAATATACGATGAAATGGTTGTCCTTATTTATCTTACTTGTCTAGTTCTTTTTTATTATGTATTCGACATCACAATGAACATCTTTTTTTTTGGAAATCAGCAATTATCCAAAAAAGACTGCTTTGTAATGAATATCTTTCAACTTCTTTGAATTTTGTTTTATATTCATGTGTGAATGTATAAATGTATATATACAAATATAGATACATAAATAAATAAATAAGTAAATAAAAACTTTTAATGTTTAATTTTTAAAATAATTTTTAGGCTAAATGAATTAGGTAGGGGTTTATATTGTCTATGGTAGTACCTTTTATTTAACTTTCCTCTATCCTTGTCGATGGTAGTACCTTTTATTTAACTTTCCTCTATCCTTGTCGATGGTTTGTGACGTCATGCTGTATTACTAAGTAAGTACTGTAGTAGTTTATGGTCAAATAGTGTTGAAGCAGAGTGCAGCCAAAAAGCCCGAAGATATCGATCTAGGTATTAGTTTATTTATGATTCATATTTGGCAAATAAAAGCAAGTTTGTTTTTTTATTATTATTTAATAATCTTTAACACATTACAGTTTATTGTATTTTTCGACTACCATACTAGGCTTTTGCCCGTGTTGTGGTAGTCATACATGAAAATATAAGAACTAAAAAAGCCATTCTTTATTCCGTCAACTTAGCAATATTGAGACAACTTTAAAAATGCTGTTCTGGGATAATAGGACTTTTAGGTTTGCGTGAGTTCTAGCAGAATCAAATGAACTAATATTGACAAAGTATACATAAATCTGGAAATATCTCTCTGTTGCGTAGAGTTTTTGGTAATCTTCTCAAATTTTCTCAGTGAAGCAAAATAATAATATTACGAGCATAGGCGGATAAAATATTAATGATTATTATTTCTCTGTTTTTTACCATGCTTAGCTATTTATAACATTCTAGGTGCGAATAACACATGAATTAATTGTATCTAATATTTTTATATTACTTGCGTGGCAACTTTCCCTTATCCCTCTCCTCCCCTCACCCTTCCCAACCCAAATCCCTATTTTGCAGTCTATTTCAATTATAATCACACTTATTCTAATGTTGTGTATTAGTTTACCATTTGTTGAATTCACATTTGTACTCTTATTATTTTTTTTAATATTCTAGTTTATATTTAGTTAGTCTTGTTTCTAAATACCTGTCTGTGAACATTAATAATTGGTCTGTTTTTTTTTATCATCCTCTTATGTTTATTGTATTACTAAGACTGTTAATATTCCTTAAATAAATAAATAAATAATCATAAATACATTTTGAATAGTACACACATCCAGTCACTCTTACAGATCGTCAAAGAGACAATTGTATGGGAGTAAAGTGGTAAAAAAATTAAAGGAAAATATAACTGCGCTTATCGATTTATTTATGAGAAGCGTGTTATTATGTATGCTACAAAAATAAAACCGAAGACCTTAAGACAGAAAACATTAAATTTAAAATTATGTAACAAAATTAACAGAAAACCAAGAATAAAAAGTATGTTATTTAATTCCCTGGAAACCTACATTGAACCTTTATCACATGTGACGAGTATTCTTCCAATAAAAATCGCGTTTATAAATTCTACTAAAAAATTTTAACTGCTGTCGGAAATCTAGAATGGTATCCATGTAATACAATTTCGCATATCGAATTTTTATAGTATGTTTAGAATACAAGGCAGGTTTTAACTTAAGATTGTTAATGCGTTTGAGTCCCAAAATAATAGTTACAGACGAGAGAGTAATTTTCTCGGAATTTTGCAGCATATGGTGTGCAATTAAAATGTAAAGCATCACTCAGTTAACAATGAAACTGCCAGTCGTTATTTAATTCATCGTTTTATTCTGAACACAAAACGGGATATTATTAAATCTGTATGGGGCGAATAAAACTACACTCAGAACATGAATATGGTTTCTCTTTGATTCGAGCAGCACATACTTAGTCTGCAAATAGAATTTTATAACAGTACTACGAATGAGGAAATGTTTTCCGTCGAAATGTATCAGCAGATGAATCCACAACTGAAATTTTATATTTTGACCATAAAATTGGTTTTAAATTAAGGGTGCAAACGCTTGCGAGTCCCCAGCCTTAATAAGTATTACTCTTATAATATGCGTTTGGTTTTCATACGCATTTCGAAGAATGGTTTGACACCACATTTTTGACTATACTCGAAATATTAGAAAGATTTTCTTCGAAATGCGTCAGCGGGTTAATTTGCTAGTGGAATTTTGACAGATTATTCGGAACATGAAATTGTCTTTAATTTTAGAGTGAATCTGCACGCGAGTCTTCAAATTTAATTGATACTGCAACCAAAACACGAAAACGATTTTTCTCCTATTTCTGTACTTGGAACACTTGGATGGTTTGATGATCCATCGGAACACATAATAATCTATGAAACTTTCTTTGAATTGTCAAAGCATCGCCCACGGACCTCCCTTAATCATTCTCAGAGAATAATTGTCATAAACAATCCAAGGGCAAAACAAACTACGGGAAATTCTTTCAATTCACTTCATACGGTGTTGCCGGTCGCTATAGTGATCAAGATGACATTATTTTACGTTAATTTAAAGAAAGAGGACTCTCCAGTTTCGTCACAGAATGAGTAATGAAAAATTCCCTGCTCATTTCAATCGGTCGGATCGTGGGTGCGACAAAAATATGAAGTGAAAGGATTAAAATGGAAGATATTATTAAAATTTATTGAAATTTTTGAAATTTTGCCGCCTATTAAAAGTGCCGCCTCCACATACTTAGTCGCAACTAGAATTTTCTAACTGCACTTCGAATAAGATCATGTTTTCCTTATAAATGTGTCAGCAAATGAATCCACAACTGAAATTTAACATTTGAACATAAAACTGGTTATAAATACGAGTGAAACCGCTTGCGAGTACAATTCATTAGTACTTGTGGTCGCCCAGTGATCGAAATTCTTATTTTTTATGCATGATTTAAAAGAATTGTAGCATTCTAAACTCCTTCTCTATATAAACTATAAGCGTGCGAAATTTCATACTCCTTGGTTCCGCGCAATTCTCCTTAAAAATGGGGAACAAAGTTTATGCTTCCCGTATTAATATATGTAAATATGTATTACTCTCTTAATATGCGTACGGTTTTCCTACGAATAACGAATTTGGAAGAATGGTTTTAAACAAAAAAAAATATTTCACTCGAAATATAAGAATGATTTTCTTCTAAATACGTCAGCAGTTTAATCCGCTACTGGAATTTTGACAGATCATTCAGAACAACAAACTGGTCTAAACCTAAGAGTGAATCTTAGGACTGTATGCGAGTCCTCAGCTTTAATTTATACCACACCCAAAACACAAAGATAGTTTTCCTCCTTTTTGTGTATTTGGAATACATCATGATCCATGAAACTTTCTTAAAATCGTCAAAGCATCGCCCACGGACCTCCCTCAATTATTTTCACAAAATTTGAGTGACAAAATATTCAGACGCAAAAAAAAATACGGAGAATTCTCGCAATTCACTACAGACGGTGATGCCAGTCGCTACAATCATTAAGATGACATTATTATACATTAATTTAAAGAGAAGGGATTCCCCGGTTTCATCTCAGAATAAGTAATGAAAAATGTCGTGTTCATTTTTATCGGTCGGAATCGTAGGTGCGACTAAAATATGAAACGAAGGTGTTCAAATTTTCACAAGATCAATTTTCACAAGCAAGTTCAAATTTTCACAAGCAGTCCCTTAAAAGTGCTGCCCGAGGCGGCTCGCTGCGCCTTTGCCGAAAGGTTCACCGCTAGTAGCCAAGAAATAGTGTGACAAGTTATAATTCTCTTTTTACTTGAAGAATTCTATTATTTGAGTAGCAGTTTATACATTCAAATAGTCGACACCCTTATGTTTTTTAAATTTAAATCTTAATTTAAAAATTTAACAAAAGATTAACAAAAATGAGCTCTTTTATATTTGTTTAGGAAAAATGGCGCAAGGACATTTTTTTTCTGTATGTGAATACCGCACAATAGTCATTTATTAAATATGAAACATTTATACAGCAAAAATAACGTAATTTTAATATTTCAAAATAACTGTTAATTTTAAAAATTTGTAAACGTGTTATCATGTCTTGTATGACGATGTATGTTCCTAGGTTAGTTAAGCTAGGCAGATTACCCGTTCTAAGGAACCAAATGCTGGTGAAAAATGTCAAAAATTAATTCAATTATTATTTATTTATTTGATTAATTCAAAACTCTAGAGGAACGAGGACACGAATCAAATTTTTACCATATGACACAGAATGAACTTCAAGAAATCGAAAGTTTCCGCCGTTTTAATCTTTCATAGATTAATCGCTAGTACATGATAGTCACATGATATGTATGATAATTACATAAATGAGAAAAAAAGTGTCTCGTCCTCGTCCAATTTATCTTCGACAAAATGAGTAATTTTTGACAAATCTTGAAAAAGTATATTCTAGACTGTGAAAGCGCTCGTGTTTCCTTAAAAATCTCTTCCAAGACTAAAAGCTGCACCTGGAATATGAAAAAGGTTTTTCCTATGGTGTTTCTGCATGTGTTTCTTTAAACCTCCCTTGCGAGAACATGAATAGTTGCACTTGGAACATGAAAAAGGTTTTTCTCCACTGTGAGTCAGCATGTGCATCTTCAATTGGTGTTTTAAAGAACATAAATAGTTGCACTCGGAACACGAAAAATATTTTCCCCCACTGTGAGTCAGCATGTGACTCTTCAGAATGCCCTTTTGAGAACAAAATTAGTTGGACTCAGAACATAAAAAAGGTTTTCTTCACTGTGAGTCAGCATGTGCTTCGACAGAAGTCTCTTCTGAGAACTTGAATAGTTGCATTCGAAACATCAAAAGGGCTTTTCTCCACTGTGTTTCAGCATGTGGCTCTTCAGATGGCTCTTTAGAGAACAGGAATAGTTGCACTCGGAACATGAAAAAAGTTTTTCTCCACTGTGAGACAGCATGTGTCTTGACAGATTGCCCTTCCAAGAACATTAATAGTTACACTCAGAACATGAAAAAGGTTTTTCTCCACTGTGAGTCACCATATGGCTCGTCAAATCGCTCTTTCGAGAAGACGAATAGTTGCACTCGGAACATGATAAAGGTTTTTCTCCCCTATGAGTCAGCATGTGGCTCGTCAGATAGCCCTTTTGAGAACACGAATAGTGGCACTCGGAACATGAAAAAGGTTTTTCTCCACTGTGAGTCAGCATGTGTCTCGTCAGAGAGCCCTTTTGAGAACACGAATAGTGGCACTCGGAACATGTAAAAGGTTTTTCTCTACTGTGAGTCAGCATGTGTCTCGTCAAATGGCATTTAAGGGAAAATGAATAGTTGCACTCAGAACATATAAAAGGTTTTTCTCCACTGTGAGTCAGCATGTGTTTCGACAGAGAGCCTTTTAGAGAACATGAATAGTTGCACTCGGAACATGATAAAGGTTTTTCTCCCCTATGAGTCAGCATGTGGCTCGTCAGATAGCCCTTTTGAGAACACGAATAGTGGCACTCGGAACATGAAAAAGGTTTTTCTCCACTGTGAGTCAGCATGTGTCTCGTCAGAGAGCCCTTCCAAGAACATTGATAGTTACACTCAGAACATGAAAAATGATTTTCTCCACTGTGAGTCACCATATGGCTCGTCAAATCGCTCTTTCGAGAAGACGAATAGTTGCACTCGGAACATGAAAAAGGTTTTTCTCCACTGTGAGTCAGCATGTGTCTCGTCAGAGAGCCTTTTAGAGAAAATGAATAGTTGCACTCGGAACATGATAAAGGTTTTTCTCCCGTATGAGTCAGCATGTGGCTCGTCAGATAGCCCTTTTGAGAACACGAATAGTGGCACTCGGAACATGAAAAAGGTTTTTCTCCACTGTGAGTCAGCATGTGTCTCGTCAGAGAGCCCTTTTGAGAACACGAATAGTGGCACTCGGAACATGTAAAAGGTTTTTCTCTACTGTGAGTCAGCATGTGTCTCGTCAAATTGCATTTAAGGGAAAATGAATAGTTGCACTCAGAACATATAAAAGGTTTTTCTCCACTGTGAGTCAGCATGTGTTTCGACAGAGAGCCTTTTAGAGAACATGAATAGTTGCACTCAGAACATGAAAAAGGTTTTTCTCCACTGTGAGTCAGCATGTGTCTCGTCAGATTGCCCTTTCGAGCACATGAATAGTTGCACTCGGAACATGAAAAAGGTTTTTCTCCACTGTGAGTCAGCATGTGTATCGTCAAATGGCTTTTAAGAGAACATGAATAGTTGCACTCGGAACATGATAAAGGTTTTTCTACCCTATGAGTCAGCATGTGGCTCGTCAGATGGCCCTTTCGAGAACATGAATAGTTGCACTCGGAACATGAAAAAGGTTTTTCTCCACTGTGAGTCAGCATGTGTCTCGTCAGATTGCCCTTTTGAGAACATGAATAGTTGCATTCGGAACATGAAAAAGGTTTTTCTCCACTGTGAGTCAGCATGTGTATCGTCAAATGGCTTTTAAGAGAACATGAATAGTTGCACTCGTAACATGAAAAATATTTATCTCGATTGTGAGTAAGAATGTGTTTCTTTAAATTTACTTTGCGAGAACACAAATAGTTGCATTCCGAACATATAAAAGGTGTTTTTCCACTGTGAGTCAGCATGTGGCTCATCAGAAAGTACTTTTGAGAACATGAATAGTTGCACTCGGAAAAAGAAAAAGGTTTTACTCCCCTACGAGTCCGCATGTGGCTTGTCAGATGGCTCTTTGGTGTACAGGAATAGTTGCACTCGGAACATGAAAAAGGTTTTTTTCCAGTATGGATAACCAAGTTCCTTTTTAAATTCGTCTTATAAGAGCAGGAGTAGTTACAATGGGAGCAAGAGAATTGTTTTTCCACGTGATGTTTCTTCAGATCTGTCAACAAAGTGAAAAAAACAAATAAACAAAGAATGGTAAACTTCAAAGACATGTAAAAGAAAAGGTTATCGTGGATTGTGAAATTTTACAGTGAAAATCACTTTTACCTGCTGACTGGTTAATTCTTCGAAAGCGTTCCAAGCATTTCTTTTTAACATCCAACAGGTCAATGACAATTTTCACATAAGGAAATCCCACTTCATTTTCTTCTCTGGGTCCAAGTGCCGCCTGAATGGGAACAGGCTCAACATTAATGCTACCTGGGAAAACCAAACAAACAATACGTTTATTGGTCACTCACAAAATAAAAATTAAGTATATATTTATTTAAATATACATTCAGGATGTTATTTTAGAGTGGTACTTGGATTTTTGTGACCAGTGATTTCTGACATTTTTTGGAGTTAGGAACGTGGATGCAATTTTGGTCTACGTTGACTTTTTTTGATAATGATTTTATTTTTTTTTTTACGTAAGCTCCACACAGGAGGCCCTGAGGAAAATACATTCGAAAGAAGGGAGAGGAAGTTCTGGGAGGGAAATAGGTATGAGGGGTGGGTTGGGATCTGGGGATCAGTATGTCTTGGCGTAATGGAAGCATGAATCCATCCCTCAAGCCGCGGTGCAAGGCGATGGGTCCAGAGATTCCGGCTGAAGAGGAATAAATAACTCCCTCAACTAGTCTTTCTCGATCCTGCACACCACGTGGCAGGCAGGCAGACGCATCAGCCGTCAAGACCTGGACAAACCTAACCCCTGAATCCGCATCCCTGCTAAGTCAACAAACGTAGCAAGCCACTTGGGGTGACCTATTGCAGAGGTGTTGGTTATACAATAAATGGTTCCCGGGGCAGCGGTACCCATACCCGAATATCGAATTGTTTTTTTTACATTAACTCCACACAGGAGGCCCTGAGGAAAATAATTTCACTCAGGGCCTATGTCATCTGGGATGCTGTGTGGAGGGTCTTTTTGAGGAGAGGAAGGAATGAACATTGGTCTTGAAGAGACCCATGTTGTAGGAGGGAGGAAATACAGATGCCGGCAAATCGTTCCATAGCCGAGCTGTTGAACTCAAGAACGAGTCGAAAAAACGACCCGTTCTCATGTGACAAATGTCAACCGTGTACATATGTTGGGCGCGCGTTTGGCGTGTCTCTCGACTATGCACCGGTGCCGAAGGGATCAATGACGCTAGTTCCTCAGAGCATCTTCCATTGAAATACCGGTAGAACATGGATAGCATTCCCACCCGACGCCTGTGCTCTAAAGATTGCAATCCATTCGTTAAGATGGGAGAATCTATCAAACGGACCGCCCGTTTCTGCACAGAGTCGAGGGTATTTTTCAAGTATTTTGGAGCCCCAAACCAGAGGTGGCTGCCAAATTCAACCGTGGGGCGCACTTGCGATTTGTACAGGGTTAGCAGTTGTGAACTATTAAAGTATCTGCGGGCCCTGTACAGTACGCCCAGTTTTTGTGAAGCTAACTTTACTCTGGCTTCGATGGAGCCCCCAAACCTGAGCTGGTCACTTATGGTACTGACACATTTGCTCATTGACAAGCCGGCTTATGAGCATGCTCATTAATGAGTATGCTCATGACAAATAGTCAACTGTACACATTTGCTCATCAATGAGCAGGCTTGGTTTGAGCTTTCTCGTGAATGAGCGTGCTCAAAGCCAGCATTTGAACACACATGCTATTTAATGAGCATGCTCATGTCAAATAATAAATGTCATCGTATAGTGTCAGTTCCGTTCGCCCTGAACTAAACAAAGTAATCTTATTGCTTGCTTCAACGCAATTATTAATTATTTAAGAACCTTTAGACGAAAGAAACAAAACGGTTGATTTGGGTCCAAGATGTCAACGGTTATACAGTTACAAGGACATAATAGAGTCAGTTCCGTCCGCACAGAAGTCAATAAAGTTATTGTATCGCTTGCAACTCATTTACTGAAGAAACTTTTGGCTAAAGAAAAAAACAAAATTAAAAGTTCGATTTGGGTTCGCAATTGAATCAATAGAAGAACAAACCTTGGAGCAAGTAATCATTTGTTAGTAGAAATGCGAGAAGAAGATATCAACGGATATAAAAATCATTTATGAGTGCTTCCGCAGAAATTTGACGAGCTACTCTCTAAAATTGAAAGCGTGATATAAAAACGAGATACATATACGCGGAATGTTATTCCGCATATGAGTTCCTATATTCGAAAGGTTGATTTTTGTCAAAGACGTCAACAAATTCGAAAATGTCTAAATTATAAAAAATAAATACTAATTTCAATAGAATGTGGTTTCATTTTAGAGGTAAAGGAACTTTTGGGGAATTTGGAAGTCTATTGTGGATATTAAAATAAAATATTTATTAATATTTATGTAATAATAAAAATCCAAACACATTCGTGATTCCCATAATAAATCACGAAAAGAAAGGTTTTTTCGTCCACCTAGCGATCTATTTTGACATTTTTGCCAAGAACGCGCAGGCGCGAACCAGGGATGGTATGTCTATGGAAATTTCCCTAGATCTAGGGAAATTTCGAACTCAAATACTTTGTACAATTTTTTTTTACGTATGACAATATTACTGGTATTGCTAGTCGCTAATTATTATTTTTTTTCATTTCCATGAATCTTATGTACTTTCATAAATCAAGCAATTTTGTTTTTAACAACGACAACTCAAAATGATATTAAATTTAGGTTTCAAGTTGCGTTTTTATCTAAATATGTTTATTACAAGATATTTTCTTCAGTTTCGGTGATTGCGGTTGATTTTTATTTTTCAAAGTGATTTTTTAATAGGAATTTAGTTTTTAATTCAGTTATATGTGTATACATATTTTGACATTATTATTTCGTTTGGCAAAAAGTGTTTTATTTGGAAAAGTACAGCAAGAAATGGGACGTTTGTTTAATTATGATCTCACTAGTAGTTAAAAATCCGATCCACAAGTTTTTGATGCTAGGCCCTGAGGGCGGCTCTTGTTTCGGCTTCGCCCAGTTTGAGTGTTGGTGACCATTTTATAAATCCGATAGGAACTGGTTCCAAAAATAGCCAGTTCCTCGCATTCACTGTGATCCAGTGACAGCTAGTCACCGAGACGAAGTAACCGTGACACAGTAACCGAGACACGCAATGGCGTCATATGTAATATATATATATTTTTTACATGAGCCCCACACAGGAGGCCCTGAGGAAAATAATCTCCCTCAGGGCCTATGTCATCTTTAGGGATAATGTGTGGAGGGTTTTTTCAAGGAACGGAAATGGAAGGGAATTCTGGGAAGGAAAAGGGTTTAAGGGGTGGGTAGGAATCTGGGGTTCAGTGTGTCCTGGTCATCCGCCTCCAAGACCTAGACAAACCTGACCCCATAAACCCGGGTACCCCTGCTAAATCACCAAACGTAGCGAACCACTTGGGGTGACCTATGGCAGAGGTGTTGGTTATCCAATAAAGGTTTCCGGAGCGGCGGTACCCATTCCCGCCTCCCAAATTTCATAATATATCGCGTGTAGCCGCGTGATTTTATTATTCACAACTCGTCAAGTATCACCTTTCCATATCCTGAAAGATACTTAATTCTATAAAATCGTAGTACATATACCTGGGGGGGAAATTTACACATGCGAGCTGCTGACAGATTCTTGAATTAAAACCGAATTACAACGGTAGATTTGCCTGAAATTTCATGAACATAGATGTTATTTGAGGCGCGGCGTGTAAGGCGTGGCGTCAGATTTGCAATCGAAGTCGGGTTCTGAAATTCAACCACGCAGATGCAAGGATATTAATACTGTGTGATGATTATTATTCTGTATGTATACATTTGACACTGTGAGAGAGCTGTGTCAGATTAGTTGTTCCAGTGTTGCCATTGAGAATCGAGAATTTCCATTAGTAAAATTAAAAATTACCATGTAAGAAAGATAATAAAAGCGGTGATTGCGAACTTGCGTAAAAGTGATTATTTTAACGAAATCTAGGGAAATTTTGTCTCAACATCTAGGGAAATAATTTTTTTGGGCATACCATCCCTGGCGCGAACTGAGATCGGAATGACATGAGCATGCTCATAAGCCAACCTGTTGACACATGCTTAGAGGCTTCCCCTTCCACCCGATAATCCAATGAGCATGCTCATAAATCAAACGGCTGTTGATTCTATCAGCTATCTCATTTGGCTTCAAATGAGCATGCTCATTACTAGCAACGTCACGGACACACATGCTACTAGGTAGCATGCTCTTTGGCTTCAAATGAGCAAGTGTGCCCGTACCATTAAAGTTACACCAAGCATATCAATGGAAGGTCTATTCGGAAGATTGCTTCCGTTGAAGGAGACTAGATTTTCATTCCGATCCCTTTTAGACGTAATCAAACATGATTGGGTCTTTGAAACATTGAATTCGACGAGGTTATTCTTACCCCAAGAGAAAACACTCTCGAGGTAAACGTCCATTCTTTGCTTCAAAGCCCTCCGAGCCGTTGGAGTTTGTGTGCCCTTTGGGGGCTTGTCAAACGAAAAGCTGCCATGGACTGTACTGTCATCCGCGTAACAATGAATTGGTGCTATAAATATATCGTCGCTGGTAACTCAGCCAAGAAACCGCATTATCTTCTCACCTTGACTCATAACCCAATTGTACAAAACCTACCGACCTTTAATGTGTTTAGATAAAAAAAAAAAAAAAATCAGAATTTCACCGGAGAAGAAAGTTTCATTTACTCAAATTTGTACTTCAAATAATGTAAGTAATCGTTGGTTAAACTAAGCCGTGTACGTCCCTTAACATGATATATGTATTTTTATTTATTAATTCATAAAATTTACTCCATTCGGCTTTTACATAATAACATAGATAAGGTACAGATGAAAAAATGTTTTTAAATATGATATATTTGCAAATAATTTAACTAAAGAGGTATGTTGAAAATGTTTAGTGGTAGGTAAACAAAAAGTAAAATATGATACAAACTAGGAAACAAATCTTATTTCCAATGAAACAATAAAATAAAGAAAATCTGTGAACAAAATAATAAGAATATATTGTAAGACAGAACCAATATTTGTATGTTGGTAACAATGATGAAAAGAAATTTTTAATTTTTTTTTTATAATTGTGATGGTTTATAAAATTACTATAAATCATACAATTAATTACTAAGATGCATTAATACGATACGATACGTAGAGATATGTTATAAATATATCAGTTAATTTAATTCACAAATTTATCAAAGAACTTCCTTAGTGAATACTTGAATAGGGTATTTTCACAGTTTTTTTTTATTATTGAAAAAAATTAAGTAAAAAATTACGATGATGACGGAATTTTTATTTTATTTTTATGACAACGGATAAATTTTCTACAACGTTTTAAAATACGCCTTTTTAAACGGCGGCCAAAACGATGTTTTCGCGCCGAATAACTCTGTGACGTCACCCCCGCCGAACATCTTGCGATCGCCGCGGTAAGTAACTGTAGTTAGTTCGTAAGTTGTAGCTGGTGTTATTTATTGACTTCCAGTTTCCTCGAATTATATCGTTATAATCTTCCCATTTGCTAAGCATATATGATTTGGTACACATGCGTACAAATACTATAAGAAAAACCTAAAATAAGATGTTTTAGATCCTTTTTAATGCGACAAAAAACCTTTTCTAATTCGACCGTGTACAAATGTTGGGCGTGCGTTTGATGTGTTTGAAGTGACCAATGAAGCTAGTTCCTCGGAGCATCTTCTATTGAAATATCGGTAGAATAAGGACACCATTCCCACCTGAAGCCTGTGCTCTAAACATTGCAATCCGTTTGATAGAGAAGAAAATCTATCGAACGGACCGCCCGTTTCTGATTTCTGAGTAAAGGGTTTTTCAAGTATTTTGGTGTCCTAGACCATAGGTGGCTGCCAAATTCAACAGTGGAGCGGATTTGCGATTTGTACAGGGTCAGCAGTTGTGTATCTGTGGGCCCTATAGTAAAGCTTTGTGAGAAGCTAACTTGACTCTGGTTTCGATGGAGACCCCCGTGCCTGCTTTTTTGCAGATTTGAATTTTAACATTACAATAAAAAAAACATTTAGTTATTGACTATTTATATTCATAATTTAAACGCGAAAACACCTTTGCATACAGTCGTAAGATGGTTATCTACACAATAATGACGGCCTCTGTGGTCGAGGGGTTAGGCTCTCGACTAGCAATCCCGGCGTGAACAAGTAAATTTATGTAGATATATATATATTTTTAAGAAAGACAAACATTCCCTGGTTACGAATAATCTGACAATACATATGCGAAAATCTCCTACTACCACCAAATAATAGAAAAATGTTGCTTGTGTCCTAATATAACACTTAGCCAGCCGAGGAATCAAACCCGCAACGCCTGGGTGGGAACCAAACGTGGTGCCAACTCAGCCACTGACCGGTCTTTGAGCAAGTTGTGTCGCATTTCACAATTTATTCGTTTAAAATAATACGTTGTATATTTGCGGCACGTTCCAGAGTGGAAAATATTTTCAGTATCACCCTTGTGTAAGACCACCGTTCGGAATTGAAACGTTGCTTGAAATGGCTTTAGCCGTGTTTGGTGACCAGATCTGAATAGCCATGTACTTCCCACCTTCCTCTTTCCCATCTTCTTCCCCTCCCCACTACCTTCAGCCTCACAACATACCCCAATTGGGGATGCCATAGTCTCACTGGCTCCAGACGGGAGCAATTGGGACTCTTGTGCGGTATTCATATTTAAAAAAAAATGGCTTTAGCCGTGATTAGTGACTAGATCTGAATAGCCAGGTACTCCCTCACCTTTCTCTTCAACATCTTCTTTCCTACCCTTACTACACTACCTTCAGCCTCACAACATGCTCCAATTGGGGATGCCATAGTCCACTTCTCACTGGCTCCAGGTGGTTGGGAGCAGTTGGGAATTTTGTGCGGTATTTACAAAAAAAGGAAATTTACTTGTAGAACAGCCAAAGTTTAAAATATCATCTTATGACAGGGAAGTTAGGTGACGAACTGACACTTTCTATTTTGTTTTAATTTAATTTAAAAGGGCCAGAATTGACTCTATTTTAGGCGTATGTTGTTAAAATGTTGAAATATAAACCAGTATATAATATGAGAGTTTGTGTAAAAAAAAGTTTTATTACCACATCGCCTTAAAACCCCGAAATTCAGGGCTTATAAAAGTACTGTTACTCATTGTAGCGTCTATTTTAGGCAAGTTGTCGGATTACAACCGTAAAAAAAACCACCATCAGTCATTACAGATGGATCATATCATATAAAACTGTAGGAACATAACACAAGCATCTTAAAAATGAAATAAAACCGTCAATAACCGCGAAGAAGTCGAGAATGTTTAGACATTTGTTAGTAACATAGTGTTAAACCTCTGAACGTTGACGGGCGTGACGTCATGATTCGATCAACCAATCATGGGCCGTTTACCTAATTCAGCCGGCAGGCCTATTTTGAAATCGATAATTATGAATGAAAATATTAAAATTAAACATTTTTAATGCGATATTCATAATCAGAAAAATAATCTTTAAATCTTTCACATGTTTTTAGCGGTATCCCTGGTTTGTGAAAATACCCTATTATGGATAAATGATTTCAATATCATCAATGCAAAAGTGGAGTTCCACAGGGTTCACACCTTGGCCCAATCTTATTTATCTTGTTTATAAATGATCTTACAAAAATATTTCATGATGTATCTATCTTATGTTTTGCTGATGACCTCAAAATTATTTAAATTATTGAAAATATTTATCATTGCAACATTTTTCAAGATAATATCAACAAATTGTTAATTTGGTGTAAGGAAATAGACTTTATTTAAATATCTCAAAATGTCAAACAGTTAGATTTTCTCGAATAAAAAATCCAGTGATCTTTAATTACAACATTGATAACAATGCTCTTGAGACATTAATGCAAATTAAAGACTTGGGCATCACTTTTCAATCAAATCTTTTATTTGTTAACCACATAACAGAAATCCGGAATAAAGGCTTAAAAATGTTGGAGTTTATAACTAGGCTAACGAGAAATTTTAACAATATAAAGTGTATTAAACTGTTATATTTTGCTAATGTTAGAAGCCAACTTGAGTACAATTCTCCTGTCTGGAATCCTCATTATAATATGCATGTACAAGCAATGGCGCAGCGTGGGTGTCGGCCGCCCGGGCGGAGGAAAATTTTGCCGCCCCCCTTATGTAGGTATTTTTTAAATTTTGCCGCCCCCCTATGTAGGTATCGCAGATTTTCAACCTTCCGGGGGGGAGGGGGGAGTAGAAGTCCTTTTTTACAAGTTATAAATTCTGCTAAAAATTTTTGCTCTCGCAACAAATTTATAACTTCTCTTGGAAATCAAGAATGGTATCCATGTAACAGGATTTCGCATCTCGAATTTTTACAATGTGTTTATAACACGAGGCAGGTTTTAACTGAAGATTAATTTTGCGTAAGAGTCCCAGAATAAGAGTTACACACGGAACAGTCAATTCCTCAGAATTTTGCAGCATATGCAAACCTTGACTCGGTACACGATGAATCTGCAACAAGTGTTTTTAATTTATCGTTATATTCAAAACCCAACACTGGTTTAAATCAAATCTTTATCGGGTGAATTAAGAATACACTCAGAACATGGGAATGGTTTTTCCTCGATTTTTGCAGCACATTCATATGAGTCTGCAATTAGAATTTTATCATTGCTCTTCGAAAAAGAGAATTTTTTCCTTTCAAATGTATCAGGAGATGAATCCACAATTGAAATTTTACATTCTGAAAACAAAACTGGTTTAAAATAAATCTATCTGTATGCGGCGAATTAAAACTACACTCAGAACATGAAAATGGTTTTTCTTTGATTCTGGCAGCACATACATAGTCTGCAACCAGATTTTTTTAACTACACATCGAATAAGATGCTTGCGGTTTTCCTACGAATTACGAATTTCGAAGAACGGTTTGAAACAAATTTTTAAACTCCACTCGAAAGATAAGAATGATTTTCTTCGAATTGCGTCAACAGATTAATCCGCTACTGGAATTTTGACAAATCATTCGTAACATGAAAATGGTTTTTACCTAAGAGTGATTCTGCACGCGAGTCCTCAGCTTTAATTGAAACTACACCCAGTACACGAAAATGGTTTTCCTTATATTTTTGCACATGGAACGCACGGATGGTTTGATGATCCATCGGAACACATGATGATCCATGAAAGCTTCTTAGAATTGTCAAAGCATCGTCCACAGATCTCCCTCAATCTTTCTCACTGAATATTGGTCATAAACAGTCCAACCGCAAAATAAAATTCAAAGAATTCTTGCAAGTCCCTACAGACGGCGTTGCCAGTCGCTACAGCGATCAAGATGACTTTTTATACGTTCATTTAAAGAAAAAATGTCCCGGTTTTGTCACAGAATAAGTAATGAAAAATTCCTTGCTCATTTCAATCAAAAATATGAAATGAAATGGTTATTTATTTTTTGTTAAAACCCGTGGATGAAGCTTATCAATTCAAGTAATACCGGACTATCAACTAAATCATTTAAAATTTTATATAAAAATACTAAGTCAATGAAAATTCTAAGAATTTGTTTCGTATTCTTTCAACAGCTTGTACACAGTGGCGTAGCGTGGGGGGGGGGGGGTACGTGGAATCCTATTTTTTGTATTACAACATCATTTTCTGAGGATTTTTATAATCATACTAGCTGACCCGGCAAACGTTGTTTTGCCTGAATTACTTTTTTTAATTTTGATCGAATTACTGATATCCGCTATTACAAAAATAGGGGTTAATGGTAGAAGGGTGAAAATTTAGGGCTATATGTATTTTGTAATGCCTCACCATAAAAAAATTAAAATAAAAAATTATGTCCAAAAAAAAAAAGTTCGGGGTCGACCACCCTTAACTTTTAGGGGTATGAAAAATAGATGTTGGCCGATTCTCAGACCTACGCGATAAGCACACAAAATGTCATCAAAATCGGTTCAGCCGTTTGGGAGGAGTATGATAACAAACTCCGTGACACGAGAATTTTATATATTAGATGTGAAGATGAAACTTCTATTTTGCCTTTAGAAATCATGTAAAGAAAATAAATAAAAAATATTTTTTAAAAAGCCGCATGAATACCCCACCATCAGATTATTTCAAGAATTTAAAATCAAATAAAAAAATACGCTTTTACAAATGCGCCAAGATTGTTTCAACAATGAAAGCTCTTTTTTTGAACAGCAATAAACCAAATGTTTGCGCGACAACTAGCGGTTGTATCAAAGTAATTGAAAAGCTTAAAATTTACCAGTTCCTCTATCCTTCTCTTTGACCAAAGACTGTAATCACTCATTGTTGTTGCTGCTTCCCACGCAGTTGAATTGCCCGATTTTCCCGGTGTAAGAACTTTATTGTTTTGTGTGTTGTTCTACTGTCACCGTTACTGGCCACGCACATCGTGAATATATTCGTTGTTTCGCCCACCCGATGTTTTGTATTTTGTTCGCCCCGAACCGCGCCATTACGAAGTGTTTAGAGCTGGTTCACACTCAGCTATCAAATATAAAAGATCATAAGCACGCCAAATAACGCTCTCCATACAATCCCTTCAGACCGTTCACACCTAAGCGTTTTTAAGCGCAGATCAATCATAGACAATACACATCTCAGACGTAACCGCTCCAGAGGCGATATGTCAGAAGATAACTCTCACCTTCTCCGACTAAAACAGGAGAGGGGGTCATTGTAATTACGGAGCTGCCTAGACCCGTGGATGACAGATGTCAAGTTGACAGATTTCAGTACAAAAAATATGCATTCCGTTGCCGCTCCCTAATTCGACTGACCCCTCTCCTACCACATGAAGAAATATTTGATAGCCTCGTGTGAAAGGACAAAAGATAAGCGTTCGCGAATCAATAGATATCTGCTCGCAGATTTATAGCTCAATGTGAACCAGCTTTTAAATGGAAGACCGTGGCATTAAAACCAACATTACAGGACTGTAGATCCGCTGAGCTGTTTCGGGATGCAGTTTGCATGGGAAACCATCCTCCGACAGGAGAGAGCATCGGGAAAAAGTTAGTGGCTTACCTCGACTTATGTCGATCCTTTCCAGACGAACAAAACATTCCTTCTTGATGTCCGGATAGTCAATATCTATTTGAGAGTAAGCGCCACATTCTTGAGCACGATCTTCTGCCGCTAGAGTCCCCGGTTCACACTTGTCTTCTGTCTCCTGTTTGACAATCCCGTACTGCAATATTGCATCACAGTGGGATGTTGAACTCCCTTCTTCGGGGATTGTCTCCGGTTCAGACTTTATTACAACAAAATCTGGGGTCAAGACATCCATTTCAGTTAAACAGATTTCTAAATCTGAAACTCTGGAAAAATAAATTAAAACAACTTAACCTTTGCCGTGAACGTCAAACTGAGTCAATGTAATTTGAAGTTTCGCATTGGTAATCAATGTGTATATGAATATTAGCAAAAATGATGGAAGAATTTTCGCAAATCGATTGTACTGTTACGTACTGTAGCTATCTAGCAGGCTTTAAATTTATAAATAATGCTACTAAAACTACCAAAAGTGTGTAATTTTAGTTGTTTTATAACAGTAAAGTTGCGGGAATCATTACGGCATAGTGAAATAAATGCTCGTGGGACATTAATTATATGACTTACCGCTGTAATTGGGAGATTACTAGATGAAATTGTAAAAACTGACGACACCTGACGGACCTAGCCAATAGATTGCGATGACCGAGCGTATTACATCCGAGAAACGTGGCACATGACAGGTAGGTGTAGTGTTGCCATAAAGCAAAAATTAAACCATAGAAACAATCGATTTCCGTTTAAAAAATTGTTTCGAAAAAAGAGGGCCCTGAAATCGTGCTTTCAAACGGCAGCACCAAAGGTTGGAGTAAAATATTCCCGGCGAGCGTAAAGGTTGGGTAAAATTTATCCGAGGCATTTTATGTTGCTCGGTAATTTTAGTTTTACGAACTCAATTGTTCCGTGCTCCTCAATAGCTGCGCGGGGGCAGGTAAGGAAGCGACAAGAAAAGTGGAATTAGTAATCCACCGCAAAGTGAGGCTATTAGTCAATGTCATCTGCGGGTGAGAATTACTCATCAAGTGCTCGGTGTTACTATTTTTACAAGTTAGTACCTACTAGGATTAGTTGTGGAAGAAAACACTTGTTAATTGTGTTTGTAATGATTAAAACAGGAGATATTAATAATTTTGTGATTTTCTTAAGTTTTATATAAAATTGTACAATAAAGTGTCAAGTTGATTTATCTAAGAAAAATATTAATTTTAAAAAAAATTGACTAAACTACCAATTATAACACTTTATACGTAGTTCCTAATAACAAGTGCTTAGAAAACAGGTAAAAATAAGTTTACGATAGAATAAAAATATTAAAATTGATTTGAAAGCAACCCACTTACTACGTTGCTAACTTTGATATTTTGAGACGAATTCTTTTGAGTGATTGAAACCTGAGAGATAGTCATAGTACGCAAAACTTAACCTCTTTTTACTGATTAATATTACACTTCATGCAACCAGATTAACAAAAACATCTTTAATATCTTGGTATTAAAGTAGGTTGGTTGGTATTTTTTTAACGATTATAAAAAATATGAATTAAATTTTACGATTAATTATCGAGATATTGTAAAAAGGGTGGATCTTGGGGATTATGTACACCCCTTGAGTATATACCCAATATATTAACCCTGCCAGCCCGGCTGGGTTAATATCTTGATGTATGCACCAATTTTTCCCTACTTGATATTGTACTTGTTTTTAAACTAAACTGCACAAAAACTTATTATTTTCATGGCTCTTAATGACTTTTCAAAGAGGTGTTGAGTTTAGAGATTGCAATCCCGCAAAACGGGATCACGCATGCCCGCGGGATCCCGCTGCTTTTATTAATCTACGGGATCCCGCACCTTCAAAGCGCGGATCCCGAAAATTAAAAATTTGAAGAAAGAAATGACATTCTTTGAGTCCGATGGTATCAGAGGACAGTACCTGACGCTCGCCTCTGAATATATCCTGACGGTTCAGCCTACTAGCGTAGAAGCCGAGAGAGCGTTTTCAGCATCAGGATATATTTGCAGTTCACTCAGAAGCAAGCTCGGAGATGATACTATAAATGCCATTTTCTTCTTAAGAGAGTACTTTCAAAAGTTATCACCATAGGTTGATATAATAGTAATAGCATCGAAGAGAAAGTTGTGATTTGATTATTAGTCATTATATTAATAAGACTGAATTAAAAATATAAAACTGTTGTTAGGAATAAGTAATGAAATCCCTTTTCTGCAATGACAACCTCAATTTAAAACTAAGGCAGAGAATGTTAAAGTATTATGTGTGGTCAGTCTTGCTGTATGGATGTGAGATATGGACCTTGAAAGTAAATACCATGAACAGGTTGGAGTCTTTTGAAATGTGTCTTCACCGGAGAATGCTCAAGGTTCCATGGACCGAGATGATCACCAACACGGAAATTCTCAGGCGGGCTAGAGCAGATGGAGAACTGCTCACATTAATAAAAGTCAGGAAAATTTTATATCTGGGTCAACTTCGAGGGGGAAAGTATCACTTGCTCCAATTAATATTGAAAGGAAAAATAGAGGGTCGCCGAGGTCCTGGGAGGAAGCAAATGCTGCGGCTGAAAAATATACGGACCGGCATTAGAAGTGCGGAGGAGCTATTCCGGGCAGCACAAGATAGAAGAAGACATTTTCCAGAGTGATCGCCAACGTCGGGGGGACCTGATAGGGCACACGAAGAATAAGGAGTAAGGATTAAATTAAACAAAACTTTATGCCAAACATTTTAATATGAATCTAATAAAACAGATTACTTATTACTTATACTTAGTAAAAATGAAATTATTTCTGTTGCCCAATCTAAGGAATGTTTAGTAAAAGTTGATTTTTACACAAAAATCTGTAGTTTCAATTTGATTTTATAACATAATTTCAAAGATGCGGGATTAAATTAGCCCGCATATCGATCCCGCGGGATTGAATGAGCTGCGAGATGGCAATCCCTAATTGAGTTGTCTTCATTCTGATTTGGTATAGGACAGACAACATTTCGTAATTAACTACTACGTCATCCAGTTACAGAGAAATGCGTACATATCCGATGCGTCATTGCCACCTAAAGTCGATAGAATGGATTGTCATCGTGAGTCTATCTGCCGAGTTTCAGTACGATTGGACGTTGGGCAGTGGGTTAATTTCCACTTCCAAGATTCCACATCGTCCACAGATCAATTCAACAAAACAAAGTTCAAAGAATGTATTTTAAAACTAGCTTACACTATTATTTATTTGTAATAATATTAATATTTGTATAATATGCATTGCACTGTTTCCTGTGGAAAACCGCCTCCAGGGCGCTTTACAATTTATTGTGATTTTTGTAGCTGTGGCTTAATTTATAATTTACAAACAGATACAGAAAACATACCAACCTGGCCGGTCTCTTCTGATAAACACACTTTTATTAGAAAGTTTATGCTCGGAAAATATACGATTTTGCACCCAGAGGACACATATTAAAACACAGGACATTGCATGATTTTACATTTGCTACCTTCAATTACTGTTAATTTTACATAAATGTTAATTTTAGTAGCAAAAGTAGAGTTCGAACTCCTTGGGACTGGGAAATTTATTTGAAATGACCTTACAAAGCCTACAAGTCCTTATTTAATGCAATACAATACAATAAATACAATGTCGTGGGCAGCGAAGATGAGGTCAAATTTTTTGACTTTATGAAATGAAACTTGGTGAAACTGATATGAAACCGGGGGTGTTTGGGCCCGTTGCGGCCAGGCCGCTCGTCCCCTCATTATCGTCGGAACTGCCCCGCGATAGTGGAACAAACTGCCCTCGATATCTTTTTATATATTTTCTTTGGTTTAAATCACACTTTAATCTGTGAATATTGTTACCTTTCTTTATTATTTCCCTCTAACTAAGATGCTCAACCAACAGGCGAACGCATCTCTGATGTGTCTTTACCTTGTTAATTACTATAAATGTAAGTATGCACATATTTTTCTTTCTTACTAACAATCATGCATGTGGTGAGGTTTGTCTAGGTCTTGGAGGCGGACGACCAGGACACACTGAACCCCAGATTTCCTATCCATCCCTTAAACCCTTTTCCCAGAATTCTCCTCCCCTTCCATTCCTTAAAAGCTGGTTCACACACAGCTATCAAATATAAAAGATCATAATCAGCACGCCAAATAACGCTCTCCATACAATCCCTTCAGACCGTTCACACCTAAGCGTTTTTAAGCGCAGATCAATCATAGACAATACACATCTTAGACGTTACCGCTCCAGACGCGATATCCCAGAAGATGTCTCCCCCTCCGACTAAAACAGGAGAGCGGGTCATTGCAATTACGGAGCTGCCTATACCCGTGGATGGCAGATGTCAAGTTGACAGATTTCAGTACAAAAAATGTGCATTCCGTTGCCGCTCCCTAATTCAACTGACCCCCTCTCCTACCACAGGAAGAAATATTTGATAGCCTCGCGTGAAAGCACAAAATATAAGCGCTCGCAAATCAACAGATAACTGCTCGCAGATTTATAGCTCTGTGTGAACCAGCTTTAAAAAAATCTCCACACCGCATCCCCAAAGATGACATAGACCCTGAGTGAAATTATTTTCCTCAAGGCCTCCTGTGTGGAGCTCATGTAAAAAAAAACGCATGCAGGGACATAAGAAGGTCTAGATGACTTTAAAAATAAATATTGCTTCCTTATAACAGACTTATTATTACCTCTTATTACAGACTCGAACGTAATATTTAATATTATGAATGTGTTTGATGTTCGGCAAACATATGCAAAAACAATCCTCACCCATCCATACACAAATATTCATAAATACTACGAAAAAAGAATAAATAGGGGGAGTACGTACATTATCGGACAACGTATGGTATCGGACAAGTGTTATTTCTCTTACTGGCGTTTGGGTAGAGCGATGCAATTTAGTTCATATTATTGCCGCACTAATTCTGGGTGCCCAGTGTTTGCGTGGCTCTCGCCAAAGCCGGTTGTGTTGTGTTGTGCCCAAAAAACGAACTTTGACCCCCGGATACTGTGTCCTCAGCTTTATTCCAAGACGAATAAAAGGGACGTTATTAATTTAATTACATTTATATAAATAAGACGGTACACTACATTTCAGTGGCAACAAAATGACGATCTTATGTCTTAAAATTTGTGTTCCATACCAGGTAGGCGGTTATTTTTTTAACTCCACGTCGTTCGGTTAATATCGGACATGGCCGTTACGGATGATATCGGACACACGAATAAATGCTTATTTTTTATTTATTTATTTAAATTAATATACCTACACCAAATGAAGTGTTACATATTTTTATACACTTATATATTATGAAAGGTTCCATGCCAAACGAAAATAAAGTCAACTCAACACCTCCTTGAAAAGTCATTAAAAGCTATGAAAAAAAAAAATTAAATTAGCCTATAACTCTAACCTAACGTAACCTATTTAACCAATTTATATATATATATTATCACTCTAAATGACTTATCTGAGATAGTTCTCAGTTGGTTTCATTTCGAGTTTCCGATCACCATTATGAAAGTATATTGAACTATGAAAACAAAAGGATTTGCTATTGTTGATTTTAAAGTATTATTTTCAAAAAGTCATTCTGTTTTTCTTCCATTTATTTCTAGATAATGCCGAGATTCAAACTATCAGGAAACAGCATATGCCAAAAAGATTTTCAATTGAGTAAATCAAAAAAGAATCCGCCCAAAGACAACAAAGAAAATAATATTAACACCATCAATTTTAAGAAAGCAGATAAACTAAAACTACATAAAGATAAAAACAAAGAGTAAGTTTGCATAATCTGTGGAGAAAGCTTCGAAGAAGACTGGATTCAATGCCAAGGTTGTGACGGATGGGCCCATGAAAATTGTACAGGTCTTGAATCTTACCAGCATTTTTACAAATGTGAATTGTGCCAGAAATAATTTTTATTTTCAGTTTATTATAATGTGTTATGAAAAGTTTGAACATGATTTTACCACTTTTTTAAAATCCTTTTTTTAATAAAAAAACATGAATTTTGTCTGTCCACTTTCGTGTCCGATACCACCTTTGATGTCCGTTATTAGACAATTCTTAAAAAATACTTTGTTACTCTTTTTCTTGTATTTCTCTTGCTTGTATTTTTTTAAATAAAGGTATTGCCTTTATTTACTTGAAATCTTTTATATTTAATCATTATAAACCGTTTTATTATAAAACAAAAGAAAGTACAGTGTTAAACCAAGGAGCTAATTTGTCCGATACCGCGCGTCGAATTCCGATAATAAACGAAAATTTCGTTATTTTAAAATCAACATTTTGGGAATCATTGATGGTTTTTGATTTTTAAAATAAGCGTACCGTGTAGATCTGTCCTTTCCACTTATGATTAATTCATTGATCGTTTATGTTGAAGCAATAACAACAAAATACAAATGAACAACACTATGCGTCCGATAATATCCGTACTCCCCCTACTCGACTTAATACTAGAAACAATAACAAAGACTTACTTCAAATTCCCTTAACTCATACTAATTTTGATCAACGAAATTTCAAATACCTCGCAACAAGACTATATAACATTCTTCCAGATTTAATAAAAAAAATGTGACTCACAAAAAATTTTTAAAGTTAACATAAAAATTTGGATTATGCTTAGTTCACACTGAGCTATATATCTGCGAGCAGATATCTGTTGATTCGCGAGCGCTTATCTTTTGTCCTTTCACACGAGGGTATCAAATATTTCTTCCTGTGGTAGGAGAGGGGGTCAGTCGAATTATGGAGCGGCAACGGAATGCATATTTTTTGTACTGAAATCTGTCTACTTGACATCTGTCATCCACGGGTCTAGGCAGCTCCGTAATTACAATGACCCCCTCTCCTGTTTTAGTCGGAGAAGGGGAGAGTTATCTTCTGGGATATCGCGTCTGGAGCGGTTACGTCTGAGATGTGTATTGTCTATGATTGATCTGCGCTTAAAAACGCTTAGGTGTGAAAGGTCTGAAGGGATTGTATGGAGAGCGTTATTTGGCGTGCTATGATCTTTTATATTTGATAGCTGAGTGTGAACCAGCTCTTAAGAGTAATGATAGGGCCTTTACTGGTGCACTCACCCAAATCCGAAACTTCTAATAGGTACCAACGTAATGATTGTTATTATTTGAAAGCATTGTTGATGTAACCAATATACCAAGTGGAGGTATGTTCATAGGTATTTTAAATTAATTTAAAAATTACTGCCTCAACACAGGCTAGCCTAGTGAGGCAGGTTATGAGAAACCTCAACTTATAACTAGAAATTTCTATTCTTAAATATACTTTTAAACTACTGTTAATATGTTTATCATTTTTTTATGTGTATATTATTTTATGTTTATTAACTATTTGAACTAATGTTATCTATAAATCATTGTAAACAATTATATTGAAATATTATAAACTACACTAAACATGCAAACAAATTACACTAAATATATTGAAATACTATAAACTACACTAAACACGTACTTTCTTAGTTATGAGTGTTGTCAATTTCATTAAATAAAGATTTGTTATTATTATTTTTATTATTATTATTACAAATAAATTAAGAGTCCCTGTCATGTGCGGCTAAGGAGCTTAAGCAATCAGTTTCCCCACGCGGAGCCGTTGGGAAAGTGGTGGGTCACCTCCAATGATATTTTTTTTTTTTTTTTTTTTTTTTTTTTTTTTTTTTTTTTTTTTTTTTTTAATTGTACAACAGATAAATAATCCAATTACCGTACAATTTTCTCATTTAGACAAGCTTAACACCTAAGAAGATGATCATTATACAAAAAAATCTTAAGGCTATCTAAAGAAGAGTTGTATACATCTAGTGTTTTTGATATTTCGTTCAACAGTACCATTCCTCTTGTTATGCTATGCTGTGCTAGAACATCTGTTCTGCCGTATGGTATTTTGAATAAGTCGTGTCGACGACTACGACTGAAGTTTTCAGGCACGTATAAACCGTAGCATTCCAAGAGGAATGGGCTGTCAATATAGTTATGGATTATGTTAAAACTAAGAATTGCAAGATTTGCATAGCGTCTAGTTTCCAAACTAAATCTATTTGTTGCCTCAAGTAACTCCATATGGTGCATGAACCTCGGATAAGTTCCGTGCATTCGCATATAGACGTACCTAAGGAATTTTTTCTGGATTTGTTCCAGCATATTAATATATTTAGTCTGGTGCGGAGTCCACACACCACTAGCATACTCAAGCTTACTTCTTATGACGCCATCGAACATGGCTATCATTGCATCTGGGTCATCAAATTGCTTACATATTCTGATGACAAAACCCAGGAGTTTGTAGCATGCTGGAGTGAGCCGTGATATGTGATCGGAAAATGTCAGTTTGGGATCAAAGACGATACCAAGATCTTTAAAGCTATTGACTCGACATAACGTTTTCCCTTTAATGGTGTACTCAAAAACTACGGGCTTCTGGGAGCGGGTATACGTCATTGTTACACATTTTTTAATATTGAATTCTAATTTGTTTTTATCTGACCATTCTGCTATAGCATCAAGGTCAGATTGCATTTTTAAGCAGTCCTGGTGACAGATTATTTCCATCAAAAGTTTCAGGTCATCCGCAAATAGAAGACATTTGTAATATTTTATACATACCTGAATGTCATCTATAAGTATAAGGAACAACAGAGGACCAGATAATGCCGGGAATTGTTTGGACTCATGTCCATTTATTATTACATATTGTCTTCTAGATTTTAAATAGGACGCGAAGAATATAAGTGTTTGTTGATCGAAACCAATTTTGTACATTTTAAGTAGTAAAATGTCATGATCAACTCGATCAAAAGCTTTGGCAAAATCCGTATACACTACATCTGTTTGATGTCTCGAATCCAATCCAACGGCCACCAATCGCGAAAACGTTAACAAATTTGAAACCGTGGATTTTCTCGGCATGAAACCGTGTTGGTTTTCTCCTAGAAATGGCACAATTTGGTGATGTAATTTCTTATAAATAATCATTTCAAATATTTTTGGTATAGTTGACAATATAGCTACAGGTCTGTAATTCTTGATATCAGCCTTGTCTCCAGCTTTGAAAATTGGACTTACACGCATGATTTTCCAAAAATTGGGGAAACAACCAGTCGTTATGCTAAGATTAAATATATAGCTCAGCGGATGACAAATAGTTTTTGACATACAAGCAATTATATTAGGGTGTACCCTATGATACCATGAGAATAGGTTCTGTCTCCGACTTGTTCTTGTTTCACATCAATTACTATTTGACATTTTATGCAGCAATCATTGTTAAGCGGACGACAGTACAGTACCTACACGTTTGAGAAGCTCCCAAAGAGTAGACAAACTCCAACGGCTCGAAGGGATTTGAAACAAAGAATGGACGATTACCTTGAGAGTATCTCCTCTTGACAATAACAGAAATTCCAATAACAGATTTATTTTTAATTTCGAACAATTCGATTTCGATATCGATTCTGATTTTGATTCTGATTTTTAATTTTAATTTAAATTTTAATTTTAAACCTTGAACACGATGATATTTATTCATAAATAGTAAACAACCTATTACTAGTATTACTTTTACTCAAATAAAATTATTTACAACAAGGACATTCACAGGCGTAACGTGTAAGGAAATCAGGCAATAATAAAAGACAAAGAGAATACGCAAAACAGTTTACCGTACAAAAGGGTGAAGTTAAAGTCCGCACCATTTGAAAGTTTCAGGATGTAGGTATTGTAGGAGATACATTAAATTAAAAAATAAAGTTCGCAATATGAAATGTTCTAATAAATTATCAATTCGTAAACTTAAATGTACAAACTACTTAATTAAAATTAATACCTAACGAACTAATAACTAACCGTCACGCCGTTTCCCATAGGAGGCAGAGAGGACGGACCGCCAAACAACTCGATCCTGGCACACAATCTTTGATTCATTCACATTCATACATCGTATCATACATACTCTTCTATTATTCTGACTTTTGACATATAAAAATGAATAGTTGCACTCGGATATGAAAAAGGTTTTCCTCAGTTGTGAGTCAGCATGTCGGCATTGCCATTTTAAGAACATAAATAAATGCACACGGAACATGATAATGCTTTTACTCCACTACGAGTCAGTACGTGTCCCTTAAGATAGCTATTTTTAGAAAATGAATAGTTGCATTCCAAACATTAAAAAGATTTTTTTCACTGTGAGTTAGCGTATGACTGGACAACTGGTTCTTTATTGAAGATGAATAGTGGCACTCAGATCACAAAAAAGTTTTTACTCCGCTGTGAGTCAGCATATGGCTCATCAAACGGCCCTTACGAGAACTTGAAAAGTTGCATTCAGAACAAGAGAAAGGTTTTTCTGCTCTGTGAGTCAGCGTGTGGTTCTTCAGGTGACTATTCCGAGAAAACGAATAGTTGCACTCGGAACATGAAAACAGTTTTTCTCCACTGTGAGTCAGCATGTGTCTTTTTAAAACGTCTTTACGTGAACACGCATAGTTGCACTCAGAACACAAAAAAGGTTTTTCTCCTCTGTGAGTCAGCATGTGGTTCTTCAGATGGCTCTTCCGAGAAAACAAATAGTCGCACTCGGAACAAAAAAACGGTTTTTCTCCACTGTGAGTCTGCATGTGACCCGTCAGATTACCCTTTCGAGAACATGAATAATTGCACTCAGAACACGAAAAAGGTTTTTCTCCTCTGTGAGTCAGCATGTGCTTATTTAAATCTCCCTTATGAGAACATGAATAGTTGCAGCCGGAACATGAAAAGGGTTTTTCTCCATTGTGAGCCAGCATGTGGCTCGTAAGATGGCTCTTCTGAAAACATGAATAGTTGCACTCGGAACATGAAATTTTTTTTACTCCAGTATGGATACGCAAGTGCCTATTTAAATTTGTTTTACGAGAGCAGGAGTAGTTACAGCGGGAGCAAGAAAATCGTTTTTCCACATGATGAGTCTTCAGATCTGTAAACGAATCAAAAAACAATAACGTCGATAAAAACTTCATAAGACTAATTACTATCCCTAAGTTTTAATAAATAAATAGGTAGTTAACTTCGCAAAAACGTTTAAAAATAAGACAGCATAAATTATTAAATGGTATGATGAAATTCGGTTTTACCAAATTAAACTTGTCTTACTCCGCTTCTCGATTTTAACGGAATATTTATTTTTCAAAAAGACGGATTTAGCTTTTTTATTATGAAAACTGAGTATTTATGTCGGGGAAGAGGAAAAAATACGCATTATACTTAATAAATTTGTTAAAATTAATTCACTTACGCGATATGTGGACTGTACTACGCCGTATTCATTTTTATATTATATTTCATAGACAATCAATGCTGCCAATACATTATTGGCCAGTTCTAAACTGTATATAATGTAGATGTTTGATTCCTTAATTTGATTGATAAATAAAACACTTGTGTTGCTAAGTTGTGTAACGAAGAAACGACATTTATGTTTATTATATCACTTTCTTTTTATGGTTTCTTCTAACAAACTGACACTTTACAATAAAATCATATAATAACAAAACAAGTGACAATTCTCAATCTAACCGACACCACAACAATACTTTTTCTTTACATCTCCCCCCCTCGGGAAAGAAAATTATTGCAAAATTTTCTCATCTTCGATGTCCTCTTCTTCCAATGTTTGAACTGGAATAAGTTTTGTGATGTGGTATAGGTTTGATTCTGGTTTTTTATGACCCGTATCTATCCTGTATATGGAGTTTGAAATTTTTTCAATTATCTCATATGGTCCAATTTTCAGTTCATCCAATTTCTTCCTGTTCAGCTTGTTTCCATTTTCCACAAACACCATATCCCCTACGTTAAACTCGAAGTGTTTTCGCTTTTTATCGAATAATGTTTTATTGTAGTTATGTGATCTTATTGTTTTTTCAAGTGCTATTTTCCTGTCTCTCATCCAGTCACTATTTGATTCTCGTTGTTTTAGTTCATTCGGTAAAATCGTGCTGTCCGTACCATATAAAAGGTAACTCGGTGCAAAGTTAGTGACTGAATGAATAGTCTCATTATATTTTCTTGTACATTCTTGAGCTATTGCTGTCCAGGCTCTCTTTTTTTCTTTTTCATTTATTTTACATCTTATTTTGTTAACTAAAGTTTGATTCAGCCTCTCATTTAAACCATTTGAGAATGGTGCATTTACTGCTGTGAAGATCATTGGTATCCGCTTGTCTTGTAAATATTTCTTGAATTCTTTTGAATTGATTCCCGGGTATTGATCGGTAAGTAGCATACCTATGTCTCCTGTTTCTGTTTTGTTAACTAGATTTACAAAATCGTTCGCAGTTTGAGTTTTTGAGGTAAGAATGAATGCATATCTTGTAAAGTGATCTACCAACAAATGCAGAAATTTTTTTGTTGATCTTGTACCTCCAAATCCTCCAATTGTGTCTATAGATACTATTTCAAAAGGCTTTGTTGCCGGGCCTAAATGAGACATAACGCCAAATTTGTCTTGTCCTCTTGATTTATTTTTAATACAAATTTCACAGGTTCTGCAAACTTTTATTATGTTTTTATTTAAATTTTTGGCTACGTAATGTGTGCTTATCATCTTTTGCATTTGTCCAATTCCAATATGGCAAAGGTTTTCATGTACTTTTTTTATGAGTTCCATACTAAACTCTTCTGAAAGAATAACTTTTTCTTTTTCTCTGATTTTTTTGAAGTATATATGGTGTTTCTCTATTAATTTGCTTTTTTTATTTTGTATTTCTTCATTTTTATTCTGATCTTTCAATATATCTTCCACTTTAATCATGTTTACGACTTTCAATTGTTCATCTGTATTTTCATTTGATTCTAGAACTGGATTTCTGCTTAGACAGTCAGCTTCCAAATTTTGTTTTCCTGGAGCATATTTTATGTTAAAGTCATATTGTGAAAGATAATATGTTAAATCACCCAGCTCTTCATCAGTTCTAGATTTGAGATTCATGTTTTCCAGTGGTTTGTGATCTGAATAAACTGTAAATGGTTTACCTATCAACCAGTATTGCCAGTATCTCACTGCTTCTTTTATAGCTAAGCATTCTAGGTAAATTGCTTTTTTCTTTTTCTGGGCTCCATTTAGTTTTTTCGAAAAGTAAGCTACTGGTTTTTCTTTTCCATCAGATTGTGTCTGTTTTAAAATAGCTCCAACACCTTCTAGAGAAGCATCCGTGTATATATTAATTGGCAAATCTTGATCAAAAATTTCCAGGATTGGTTGTGAGCATAGTAGATTTTTCATCGTTTCAAAAGCATTTTGGCATTTATCAGTCCAAATAAACTTTTGGTTTTTCCTTAGTAAATTATGCAAAGGATCTAGTATTATTGCACTCTTCGGAATGTACTCATGATAAAAATTGATTTTTCCTAGAAATTGTCTCACATTCTTCTGTGTTTTTGGAATAGGAAAATTCTTTATTGAAGTCAAATTATCCTTTACTGGCTTGACTGAATTATTCTGAATTATATGACCCAGATATTTTACCATGTCTGATGCAAATGTGCATTTTGTAAATTTTAATCTAAAACCTTCCATTTTGATTGCATTCAGCAGCTTCGTTAGATGATCAATGTGTTCAGCAAAAGTTTTTGAAAATATAAGAATGTCATCTATGTAATTGACAGCAAATTCGTTTAGTTTATATTTTCTCAATATATTGCTTAATATCCTCTGAAAAATTGCCGGAGAAGTCTTTAACCCAAAAGGCAGGCAGGTCCATTGATAATGTCCCTCCTGTGTTACAAATCCTGTTTTTTTTTTGTCTTCAATCCGCAGCGGAATAGACCAAAAGGCTGAGTTTATATCCAGCGTTGAAAAAAATTTGCAATTTCTGGTCTTCGTCATTAGGTCTTCAATCAACGGAAATGGTTGAGCTTGAGGTACGACTATTTTATTTAAGTCTCTGAAATCTATGCATAATCTGGATCTTTTGTTTTCTTCTTTTTTAAATGCTAGAGTAACCGGTGCAGCAAATGGACTGTAGGACTCTTCTATCAGTTTATTGTCTAATAATTTTGCTATTTGCTCTTCTATTTCCTTTTTATCTTCTACGCTGCATCTGTAAGGCCTCTTACTACAATATTTATCTACTAATAAGTCTATCTTCGCTTCGTATCCATTAACAGTGCCAACATCATATTTACTCTTTGCAAACACTGATGCGTATTTGCCTATTAGTTCATTTATTTCTGTTTTTTGATCATTATTTAAATGATTTATTGTTATTTTAAAATCTTCTTCTTTAATATGTTCGTTAAAATTAATTCTGTGTTTTTCTATAGTGTTCTTATTTTCTGTAGAGTTTTTATCTTTTTTATTTGTATTATTCAGGCAGAGTTTCTGTGATATTTGTAAGTCTTCACTTTGAATAAGTTTGAAGTCTTTTATCATGTCTAATCCAATCAAAAAATCATACTTGAAATTGTGTTCATCAATAATGTACACATCAACATTTTTCTCTAATTCCAAAATTTTTATCTTTAAAGTTGTCAAACCACTCGTCTTTTTAACACCATTAATCGTTACTAAATCTGCTTCATTCAAACTGTTTCCTTTTCCTTTTAGTTTCAATAACTTAGAATTAATTAGAGAAACATTTGAACCCGAATCATAAATTCCGTATATTTCTAATTTATCATTTAGTAATAGTTTGACTTTTATTAATGGTGTTACTATTCGTTTTTTTGTTTATTTTCATTTAACTCAGTCTCTATCACTGAATTGTTTACATGTTTAATGGCACTTCTCTTAAATTTTTCATCCTCTTTTGTTTTGAACCAGCATGTGGCTTCAGGGTGGTAACGAGAGCCCTTATTCAATTTTTCACAAATTTTACATGGATTTTTACCTTCATTTGTATTAAATTGTGCATTCCCAAATGTTCTCTTATTTATGAATCTCTTTTTGTTGACCAAATGTTCATACTTGTTTACTTCATTGAATAAATCCACAATATCTTGTAATCCTTCTCTATCAATCTTGTTTAGCATGAATTCTGGTAGTCCGGAAGCAACAAGATCTATTAAAGTACCGGTGTCGATTGATCTTCTCATATCCAATAAAAGTTTTTCTTTTTTCATAGCGTAATCCAACAGAGAACCATCTTTGTATCTAAACGAGAGTGCGTATGTGACAGGGTTCCATCCTTTGTTTGCGAATGATTCACAGAATTTGTTTTTCCACGTTGACCACTCGGAGTTCATTGTTAATTTTATAATCATGGAACTGTACCAATCCACACAAGTTTTATCCATAAACAATCTGAGTATTTCTATTTTTTTTTCATCCGTGATCACATCAAACCGTAAACATTCTTTTTCAAACACTTCGATCCACTGGCTTGCATTTGTATTTTTATTACAGAATTTTTCAATAACGAACTTCTCAGCAATGTTTTTTAAGCTCTGTTGGTTATTTTCCATTAATTTTTCAATCAATCTTTCCAGTGTACTTGTTTCTTCTTTTTGATTTACTGGGGAACTTTTTTGTTGCAATTCTTCGAGGTATTGGTCTCCAAACTGTAAATTTCCATGTTCGTCTACATATGTTTTTTTCAGTTCTTCTGTCATGGTAATCCAGACTCTCCTAACCTGGTACCTTTTTCCCAAACTATTTTTCACTTTACTAAAAGCAGCAGTTTTCATTATTTCCTTGCGATGGCTGGCTGATCGTAGCGATTCTGGTATTGCGTACACTTTATCATCACTTGTGACTATTGAGGTAATGCTACAAACGTTTGACTTGCCTTCACTTCCAGGTAGCAGAGTGAATTCAAACTGAAGTTTCTCCATTTTTTTGGGTTTTTAACGAAAAATGTCGTTTTATAATGTAGATGTTTGATTCCTTAATTTGATTGATAAATAAAACACTTG
Source organism: Glyphotaelius pellucidus (assembly GCA_936435175.1). NCBI lineage: Eukaryota > Metazoa > Arthropoda > Insecta > Trichoptera > Limnephilidae > Glyphotaelius > Glyphotaelius pellucidus. Next base: position 2,339,374 of record OW386565.1, read on the forward strand.
TGTTGCTAAGTTGTGTAACGAAGAAACGACATTTATGTTTATTATATCACTTTCTTTTTATGGTTTCTTCTAACAAACTGACACTTTACAATAAAATCATATAATAACAAAACAAGTGACAATTCTCAATCTAACCGACACCACAACAATACTTTTTCTTTACAAAATTTGGAACTTGGAAATTTTGTTCCAAAGGATCAATCTGAAATCCTTCTGACCTATCCTTAAATGTTCACATTTAAATATTAACACTGAAACCTATCCAGGTAGTTCCATGGCACACTGAGCAAAATATCTAAATTCAACGGTCGTGGCCTAATGCGTCTTAACGTGAATTTAATATTAGATTCTACGGCAACTAGGAAGTTGGCTTTTGTTAACAAGTTAGTTTGAGGCACTGAAGAGATAAACCGACAGAAGCGTATTGTGGACGTGTCCGTGTACCTGAAGTGAGCTTAAATGTACCTTACTTCTGGTGAAATTGATCAAAATTTTTCAAATTTTTGGTATCTTTTTTGAGCAGATGATACCAAATCTCATACATTAACTCCACACAGGAGGCCTTGAGGAAAATAATTCCCCTCAGGGCCTATGTCATCTGGGATGCTGTGTGGAGGGTCTTTTTGAGGAGAGGAAGGAATGAACATTGGTCTTGAAGAGACCCATGTTGTAGGAGGGAGGAAACACAGATGCCGGCAAATCGTTCCATAGCCGAGCTGTTGAACTCAAGAACGAGTCGAAAAAACGACCCGTTCTCATATGACAAATGTCAACCGTGTACATATGTTGGGCGCGCGTTTGGCGTGTCTCCCGACTATGCACCGGTGCCGAAGGGATCAATGACGCTAGTTCCTCAGAGCATCTTCCATTGAAATACCGGTAGAACATGGATAGCATTCCCAACCGACGCCTGTGCTCTAAAGATTGCAACCCGTTCGTTAAGATGGGAGAATCTATCAAACGGACCGCCCGTTTCTGCATTTAACAGAATAATATGGAAAGAAAGGTTGTAGAATAATTACTCAAACCCATTAGACAAACATGTTTGCCATTCAAACCATTCAAAACCTGGGATGTATAACTTATTGATGATGACACACAGCTTTCGCAGTTTGAACTCAACCCATTACTAATAGTACCGGGAATAATTCGAATAAGTTATTTTTCTTTTAATGTTGATATGGATTAATTTTATAAGTTTGGTGCTTCCAATAAATGTGGTATTTGATTGCCTATTTAAAAAAAGAGAATGTTACGTTTTATCCGTGTATTGAACATCGAAAAAGATAATTCCCGTATTATCCGTTACATGGTAAAACTGTAAAGCGCCCTTGAGGTGATTTTTCACAAAAACAGCGCTCTACAAATTGTCCAATTATTATTATTATTATTATTATTATGGACTTAAACATTTTAATCTAAAATTATATTAACAATGTTTACTCCAAATAATGCAAGGATTCACGGATCATGTTTGTCCACAAACATTATTTAATGATAAAAAACAACTTTAAATTAAATTCGATTAACATAAATAACTTTGTTAACATCACTACACCACTATCATAATATATATATTTCTTCTGTCCGTGTGTATGTCACTGAACTCCTCCTAAACGGCTGGACCGATTTTGGTGAATTTTTTTGTGTGGGTTCAAGGGGATTCGAGAATGGTTTAGATTCACAATTTGGTCCACTGGAAAATGTTCTTTTAATTATTTTTTTTATTTCTAAGGAGTTGTTGATTTTGGAATATTTTACGTTGGAACCGGCAGACTGCGCTACCATCGCAGTATTGAATATTCAATATTATTCTATTTTAATTTTAGTTTGTCCCGACAGTTGTGTACAGGACAACGTCTGTCGGGTCCGCTATAAATAAATAAAATAAATTGTGGAACATTCCAGAACACTCTCGAATGTTGTCCTGAGCGAAGCCGGGTAACCCAGCTAGTATTATTATAATTATCGACATGTTTCAAAAAGAATGCTTTCTTCGTCAGGATAAAAGATAAATTTATTTATTCATAAAATTAACGCCATTCGGCTTTTACATAATATCATAGATAAGGTATAGCAACAACATGAAAAAAAGCTCAAATGAACTTGTATATTTAAAAATTACAATATTGCAACAATGAAAAATTATATTTGCAAATAACTTAACTTAAGGGGTACGTTGAAAAAGTCAAATGGTAGATAAATAATATGTCAAATATATTACAAGCTACGAAACAAACCTTTTTTTCCAATGAAACAATATAATTAAGAAAATCTGTGAACAAAAGAATAAGAATAGTCACTATTGTAAGACAGCACCAATATTTTTAAGTTGGTAACAATGATGAAAAGAAAAAAAAGTTTTATTTTTTTACTGTGATGATTGCGAAGGTTTATAAAATTACTTTGAATCATACAATTAATTACTAAATTGCATTAATACGATACGGTAGGTAGAGATATGTTATAAATATATAAGGTAAATTTATTTCACATATTAACCAAAGAACTTCCATAGTGTGTACTTGAATTATGGATAAATGATTTCATCCATACTAATATTATAAATGCGAAACTGCTCGAGTTTGTTTATGACCTTTTCAGGCATTAACCAATAAAAAGACTTTAAAAATTCATTCACCAATAGAAAGCTAAATTATATGCGCTGACTATATGTTGTATATGATGGTAAGCTCTGGCGTTATGAAATTATAAATATTAATATATTTTATTTGTTAAACGTTTTCTGTCGCTAACAAAAGCGAGTTTTTGCTAACGTCAGAAAAAAATCGTTTCCATGGAAACCATGTTGATATATTTGTGGGCTCTAAGCTGGTAGGTACTCAGACCCCTGGTCAGCTACTGCTCCAGGAAATTCAAATATTAGAATATGTTTTGATTTTTTTTTTGACAAGCTTCTGTTTTGGAACAAATTTCAGATAGAGTTCCTACATTAAAAATATAATTCGTAACGATTAGGTATAAAGACTGAATAATAAATAGTGTAATTTTTTATTATTTGAACAAACTTCCAAATATTTAATTAAAAATAAACATCCGAAATGTTTGTAAGCGCATAAATTCCGAACGAATGAACAAAATTGGATAACTATTTTTTTCTTTGAGCTATAGCTTAATGAAATTTAGGTGGCAGGCGAGATGTTTGAAAACTGAATGTGAGGGAATGAATGTATGGAATGCGGGAGGGGGTGGGGGTGGGGAGGAGGGGGGATAATTGATAAGTTCAACCGCTACAGTAATTTCCCGTAATACCATGCGAGCGAAGCCGCGGGGAAAAGCTAGTTAAATATAAAAATATCAAAAGAGAAACAAGTATAAGAGACAAATAATTACTTTTAAATATCATAATAAACAAATATATATAAAATTAAATACAAAAATTATTTTAGGATACGTAAAAATTAATATGAAAATAAATTTAAAAGATGGCTATTTAAAAAAAAAAAATCGTCTTTTATAATATTATATTGACTAACACTTTTCCTAATTTTCTAAATTATCTGATTGTATATTCGTTGTATAAGTGTGTAAAATTTTAAAGACTTCATTAATATCAAATGAACGACTTGTTTCTAAAATGTGGTTTGCAAATTCTTAATAATTTTTATTTTAATATCTTAGATGTTCCTTCACTCTAATGTTAAAAGTTTTTGAAGTCTTCCCTTTATTAAAAAAGCTGCAACATTACAAATTAATTTATTAACCCCAGGTTTATTAAAAAAAATCACATTTATCCTTGTCATTTATAAATATTTTTTCTTAATTTATTAGTGTAAAAAGCTGATTGAATATTATCTGGGGTGTTTTTAATTTTCAAATTTGAAGGATTATTTTTTAAAAATAATTTTTTTCTCCAATTATTATTTTAAAGTTATAAACAACATTTTTTAAATATTTTTGTTTAACATATTGTCTATTAATTTTGTAGTACAACCGTTATTGATTGCAATTTTTTTATAGTATTTTATTCTGTTTTATTATGTATTTTTACGAAAAATTATAAATTCAAAATTATTATTGACAATAGAAATACTGAGATCCAAAAAATTTAAGATGCAATTTTCTCCAATTTCTAGGGTAAATTTAATTTTTTTGTGGAGTCTATAATGAAATTTAAGAAAAATTTTAATTGTCTAATAGTGCCAGTCTATATACAAAACATGTCTACTTACCTTATCCAAAAACAAATATATTTTAATAATAAAGCAATATTAAAAATTTATCTTCAAAATTGTTTCCAAAAAATTTTCTGCTTCTAGGAGGCTAGTACTTGAACCCATTTCTAAGCCATCTTTTTGTTTGTAAATAATATCATTAAATTGAAAATATTTTTGTTTGAGAATAACATTCAAATTTTTGTATAAATTCTATGACCAGTATTTGAAGAATCGTGTAATTCTTTAATAATAGATTTAGTTTCAAAAAGAGGAACACTTGGAAATAAGTTTACATCAAATGATGTTTACATTGTATTTTTAGGTATAATAATAATAATAATAATTGGACAATTTATAGAGCGCCGTTTTTGTGAAAAATCACCTCAAGGGCGCTTTACAATTTTTTTTTTTTTTTTTTTAATTCTTAGGATCTATCTAATTTTATTATTTACAAATAGATACATAAACATACTTACCTGGCAGGTGACTTCCGATAAACACACTTTTTAGAAAGTTTATGCCTGGGGACGATACGACTTTGCACGTGGAGGACATTATATTGAAAACACTGGACATAGCATGAATTTACCTTTGCTACCCTCATCACTGCTGATTTTACATTTATAAGAAGATTAATGCCAAAATTGAATTAGTATTTATTTTGAAAGACTAGTGAATAGTATATCCAAAGATTGTAATTTGTCAAATAACTCAAGGGAATTTTGTTTGAAGATTTTCATTCTAGGTAGGTGCAGCTACACCCAAATAAAAAATCTTCATTCAAAAATTTCAATATTGAGAAAAAAATTCATAGTCTCCATGAAACAGTTTTTCACCAATATAATATTCGAGAGGTTACAGGTATCATGATTTGTTTCGTAGTGCTTACACAAAAATTAAATATTGAATTCCGTAAGTCTAATCTTACACGGTCTTACAAGTTTGATCTTAAACCAAGAGGAACATGAAATGGAAGACGTGGTGACTGAAGACAGGTTAGAGTGTAGTTCCGCTGAGCTGTTCTGGGATGCAATCTACAGGGAAGACCTCCTCCAACAAGAGAGGAAATCAGAAAAAGTGAGTTGCTTACCTCGACCTGTATCAATCCCTTCCAGATGAACGGAACATTCCTTTTTAATGTCCGGATAGTCAATATCTATTTCAGAGTAAGCGCCACATTCTTGCGCATGTTCATCTGCCGCTGGAGTCACCGGTTCACACTTGTCTTCTGTCTCCTGTTTGACAATCCCGTACTTCAATATTGCATCACAGTGGGATGTTGAACTTCCTTCTTCGGGAATCGTCTCCGGTTCAGACTTTCTTTCCACAAAATCCGAGGACAAGAGATCCATTTCAGGCAAAGATTTCTAAATCTGATATTTTGGAAAAATAAATTAAGTCAATGCGATTTAAAGTTTTGGTAATCAATGTGTATATGGATGTACGCAAAAATGATTGAAGAATTTTTGCAAATTGATTGCATGAACTATACTATTACGTACTGCAGCTATGTAGCAGGCTTAACATTTACAAGAAATGCGTCTAAAAAAACCAAAGTTTATATTATCTGTTAGTTGTTTTATAACAGTAAAGTTACGGAAAGTATAATGAAATCCGTGAAGTGATTAAACACATGACAGGTAGGTGTAGTGTTGCCATTAAGCAAAATTTCAACCACAGAAACAACAGATTTCCTAAAAAAAAAGTTTCGAAAAAAAAATGGCGCTGATATCGTGTTTTTGAAAAAACCATGGTGAAAAGATAACAAGCACTAAAAAAAGCACTTTTCATACAAAACACATCGGGCCGCTCGAAAAGCAGTGAAATGAACGATTTCTTTTACTTTAATTAAATGAATACATTATGAGCGAAACTCAATCAAAAATCTGGAAACAGAAAAATAAGAAAAAGATATTTACACCTCTGGGACTCGAACCCAGGACCTCCCTACTTACTTACCCAACCCGGAAAGTACTTTTCCGGAAAGTACTTTTCCTCCCTACTTTCCGGGTTGGGTAAGTAAGTAGGGAGGTCCTGGGTTCGAGTCCCAGAGGTGTAAATATCTTTTTCTGATTTTTCTGTTTCCAGATTTTCGATTGAGTTTTGCTCATAATGTCTTCATTTAATTAAATATTACAGTTTGAGGTTTTACTCATAAAAAGTTAATGAATAAAAAATAATAATGATTTCTTTTACTTTTCACATATAATATTATTTTGCATAAATCTAAAATAATTTCCTTAATCCTTTGTATGTAATTAGTCTGGAGTGAAAGAGGTCAAAAAAATATCTGCATTTCATCAACCATGGATTACTAAATGTTTCTATGGAGAAATAGCTGTTGAAAAAAATTTTTTTTCTTATAAATGATCTTCAAATGGAGCGGTGGACTTGAAATTTTGGAAAATAATCAATTCTAGAAAAAAAATTCAAAATTTAAACGAATAATATTCGTTCAACTCTTACTTTATTTTGTGCATTAAAATATAATGAATAACAAGAAAAGACATATTTTTTTTAAAAATATCTCGGCCTACAGTTGTTTCATCTGCATATGGGGTAGTTTCTTTTCACAGAAAATGTGTGATTTTGTTTCGAATTTCGGCATTTCTTTCCTCAATTTTATTCTTGCTCGAATTTATCCATCGCGTGCTGTACTTCGCAAACAACCTAACTAACTTCAGTGACCAGCTTCACACCTCCCCCACAGCCAGTGTGTGACTGGGAAAATTGGGACCTGCAGTACTGCCGTCCAAAGTATTAAAAATGTGACGCAATGTTAATACGTTGGCATGCAACAAACATATTAACTAATGTAATAATTTATTTGAACGTCTTTCAATCAATGCTATTGCGCCATTTTTGGAGCCCGTGTTTACAACGATTCTATCGCAATACAATATATGGGTACAATAGTTATAGATTACAACATTATAGGTACAATATTAGCGAGTAGACAGTTTTTTGTGTCATCAGGACAATCTCACTCAACGGTTCACCCGCTTTTAAAATTACCGGCTAGCAGCTTGTAAACTCGCTCAATGTAAAGCTTTCAGCTTTAAGCTATAACAACCACTCTCACGCGTACCAATTCTGTCAACATTTTGTAGAAAACTTGAGCTTGCAGCTAACGCCAAACGCTAGCCGCTCGGACTAATCCTGACAGACGGAATCAGCTATTGGTGGGCCGCCATCTTTAAGCGAACATTGGCGAGTAGCGAGTAAAGTTGACCACCTTTCAACTTTTTTCCTAAATTGTGGACAATCTGCTAGTTAGCAAGTAATACGATGACACTGAGCGAGTTTACTAAGAGTGTATTTCCCAGATAGTAGCTTGTACACTCGCTCGGTGTCATCGAGGCTTGAATGAAACCTCAACCAAAAGGCCAGGTTCATGGAAATTATAATAATTGTCTATGGCTGTAGTATTTTATTTATTTATTTATTTATTTTATTTTGAGAAACATTACATATTTTGTTATAATGAGCTTTGGCTGTCCAACTAGGCAATTTGCCCGTTTTAGAACAGTCAAAATGAACAGATATTTTACATGTAAATAGTGTGTTGACTATAATATTGTCTTAAACTTAAATATAACATTTGATAAATAATATTAAGGTTTTGATGGTAGATACAAGAAGTTACTTGTAAGTGTAAATTATATATTTATCAATAGAAAATAAAATATAGAGAAGAGAAATAACAAGAACATTCCAAAAGAAAATAAAAAAGTGTTTTTTAATTTTTTTATTAGCACTTATGCTCTTCAACCAATTCAAGAAATTTTAGTATTGATTTTGATGAATTAATCAACTGGAAAATCAAAAAATGGGTAAGAAAAATAAAATAATGGATTAAAAAAGAAAAAAGAAAGTAGAGAAAAGAAAATGCAAAGAAAATTTTTTTTGTAGTTTTTAAACGTAAATTGTATAAAAATAATAGTAAGGTAAGAAATACCAATATAATACCAGTATATATGAATGTCAACAAAAAAGAAAATTTAATGGCTGTTGTTTAACATATTTTCGCATTCAGTTGTCCCCAAGACCAGAAGCCAATCATTTACCAGATTACGCAGAATGCTATCACTTTTTGATTTCCAAGCATCGGGTATAAGATTAAGCAATTTAGGTCCTAAGTACCAAAATTGTCTTTGAGCTAAGGATGAATAAGTGGTGGGAGGAACTACTGGGTTCCTCTTTGCATGTCTGGTGTCATAATAATGGTCTATGGAAGTGTAGTGGAGCCGCTGTTTTTGGGTATGTATTATGATTTTCCTAATATATAATTGCCTTACATCAAGAACACGAAACTCTTCGAACAATGAATCGCTGGGGTATCTGAACGGTTTTTTGAGTATGACTCTTAGAAGTGATTTCTGAGATTTTGCTAAGGGATCAAGTATTGTTTTAGTACAACCGCCCCAACCTAAGGATGCATAATCTAATGTGGAATTACACATGGCAAAGTAAATTCGTTTCATGTCTTTAACGCAGAGAATATTTCTAATTGCCATGAAAAAATGTATAAGTTTCCTGACCTTTGCGGAAGTTAAGTCTATATGTTTATCCCATCTCAGAAATTTATCAATGATAATTCCAAGATATTTAATACCGTCTACACATTCCAAGGTATTGCATTTACATGTAGATATGTCGTTGCAATGGTGTATAATAATGTTATGAATTTCTTTTGGTTGACCCGCTTGGGTTGGACTGAAGCAGATGAATTTAGTTTTATCCAAGTTTAGAGTGAGGAGATTGATATCTAGCAACTTTTTGACTTTGTTTGTACCAATTTCTGCTTTACTGTGAGATTCATTCCAGGTTTTGCCTTCAAATAATAAAACTGTATCATCTGCAAAGGTAATTATGTGGTCTGCGAAGGAACTATTACATACCTCATTTATATAAATATTAAATAAGAGTGGTCCTAGAGTACTTCCTTGAGGTACACCATATTTAATATTGGCTGGATCGCTTAGTGTACCGTTAATATCCACTCTTTGGCTTCTATTTTCTAGGTAACTAACCAACCATTTGAATAGTTGACCATGTATTCCAATTTGCTGTAGTTTATTCAACAAAATTTTGTGGGAGATAGTGTCAAATGCTTTGGCTAAATCTAAAAAGACTGCAATGCATTTAATCCCTTTGTCTAGATTACTAGAGATGATTTTTGTCAAATTAGCAATAGCGTTTTCAGTGCTTAAACCATTGCGAAAGCCGTACTGTCTACTAGAGAGGATGTTGTTAATTTCAAGATAATGACTGAGACGGTTCTTTACAATTTTCTCAATAATTTTTGAGACAGAATTGAGCAGGGAAATAGGTCTGTAATTGTTTATCTGTGATTTGTCCCCATTCTTGTGCAGTAATATAACAATCGAGTGTTTTAAATGATTAGGGAATTTACCCGTTTTAAAGCTTAGATTTGAAATGTACGCAATCGGTATGGCTATGTATGATTAAATAATTTTTAGCAGATTTGATGATATCTTATCGGGTCCACATGCTTTTGATGACTTGAGGTCGTCAATTATCTTAATGACTTCGTTTGATGATGTTTCGATTGAGGTTATTTTGGGACCGAGATTAGGGATAGGTAAATTGGCGAGATCAGTTTCCGTTGTATTACATTTACATTTAACGAGAATTTTTTTTAGCAAGTGTGTCTCCTACAGATGTAAAATAGCTATTGGCAAAGTTTGCTATGTTTTTGGGGACTTGAGAGTTTGAATTATTGATGTATAAAGAATTAATTTCGGAAGATTTATTAATTTTAGATTTGGTTACACTGCGAAAAGTTATTGTCCATGAATAACCTAAATATTTTTTCGACACATGCTTTCTTCATCGTCAGTCGTTTCATCGTGTTTCCAAGCTCTGTTTAACCCACACTGTTAAATTTATCATCCCAAACTTGTGATAGCTATTGGTAAGTACTAATACTTATTAATCACGCTTTTCATTTTGGTAGCAGCCGTTATTCCAAATATAATTAAAGGACCGTAGTTATTTAATTTGAATTATTTTTGAACACATATTCAAACTATGCCACGCTGAAACGCACAACTTTGCTGTGTCTAACGCGACCTAGCTTAAATTATGCCAATCAGTACACCTTAGTTAGGGAATCCATTTGAGTTAGTTTTGAGGAATGTTACTGTCATTTTGGGTTTATTGTTTATATACGAAGGCATCTAATTACATTTTCTTCTCTTAATTCCACATCTCCGTCATTCATACTAATATATCTATTATCATATATCCACTTTTACTCGTGTCGCGTGTTATATAAATCAGTTAACGTATACAAACTGTATTGTGTCAACAAATTTTGGCTTCTTCTAGCAAAATCAAAGTTTAATAGGTATAACAATTATCAGTCTTCAATTGTTTAAATGTTCCTTTAATGAATCTTCTAATATAAACAATCACGGATACAGTCGAAAACACTAGAATTGATATAAACATACAATAATCAATATAAACCACGCATGAGAAATTTTGTGCAAAAATTATTACATCGAATACGGGCATAGGTAATAATTACCTTTTTCAAGTTTTGGCACATGTAGCTCACAACGCGGCTAATGCCTGACTTATTTTGCGCCAGAAACTTGTCGAGGCACTCAATAATGGTTTACACAGTGCGAGCTGCTGCTTAGCCAGTAGACAGCTAATCGGCTTGTCTACTCGTACGCCAGTAGCTCGGCTCGCCTTAGCTGTCCACACGACACGTAGTAGCTACTGCCCAGACTTGCGAGTTGTCGCGATGTCAAGTGAACGTGCTTTCATTACAAAAGCTCTGATAAGGTCCATGACAATATTATGTTAAGAATTGGAAAATGCCCATGAAAACCTCCAAAAAAACAGCGAAAGAAAAGGGTTTGCTTAAGAAGATGCTTTTCATGTCTCTATTTCTGTAAAATTTTCGAAATAATTCCATAGGTTTTCTTGTTCTATGTAGAGTTTCATGAATTATATATTATTATCAGAATACCATCTTTCCTAAGCCATTTTCAATTCGCAAAACGCTCGTAGGCGCAGCACACAAAAAACACATGTCCCGCACACAACTGTCCGACTGGTACTGGCGAGCTACTGCCGAACGCGTCCAAACGATGCGAGTGATGACCGAGCTGCTGCCATGTGCGAGTTGCTGCCGGGCGAGCATGCGAGTGAAAACAAAAAATGTTGAAGTAACTCGGATGCGAGCTACTGTCCAACTCGCACGTACGAGTTACTCGTAAGTTACGTCCAAACAGTGCGAGTTACTGCAGTGCAATTACTCGGCAGGCTGACTCGCACGTGTCACCTAATCAAGCAACCGACCGACCCGAAGATAACACTGAACGAACCACGCACCCGGTTCTGCATCTAATCTGACGAACCTACTAATAAACGTTATCAGGTACCATGGACCCCGGACGTCTGCTCCCATAAAAGAGACAACCGACTGCTGACGAGGGCTAATCTTCAACTTATCATTAAAGGGACTACACGTCCCTATTGTTGCTAGATTCTCCAAACAAAATTGTAATAACTCACATGTACTGATTATTGTTCTTAAATAAATAAAATAAGTTCATCAATTATTATTTAACGTGTCTGGTGTAAGAAGAAACTCATCAAAAGTTAACTGGCGCCCAACAAAGGAGGCTTCTAGAACTATCCCAAGCGTTCCCGATACCCGGATCTGGCTAAGAAGTTCTGGCTGATATTACTTCATCCCGTGGAAGTCTCGAACCCACAAATCGTTAACATCATCAATATACCATGAAGAAGACGTTGATAATATACATGTGAGTACACTTTTTCAAATTTTCGTCTATCCCATAGCCCGATAGATCCTTACCCTTCCTTATCCACAAGGACAGTGTATTTTTTCTTTCTCATCCAAGAGCAAGTTATATTTGTAGTACTAGGTAATTCGTTTTTTTTTAAGTCAGTCAATTTCCGCGTCATGCTCGGACTCCATCTTTGAGTACCATGGGTCTCAAGATGAGCTGTATTTTTTTATAAAGTCAGCTAAAGGCTTTTTATCGAGAAATGGTAAAACGCCGGAGAACATAGAAAAAATTATTTCAAAGCTGAAAGGTAAAGCCCTTCAAGTAATTTTAATGCAAGACAATGATATTACCGTAGAAAATATATTTGAAATCTTACAAAAAGAATGTGGTGATAATAAGACAATTTCGTTATGGCAAACGGAACTTATTAATTTCCAAAAGGGAAACCGAGATTTCTCGACCGTTATACATGAGGTCAAGAAGATATTATTTATAATAAAAATAAAAATAACTGAGTCAGTCGGTGCAACTAATGCACCGATGATATTTGCTGCATATCAAGATACGGCACCTAATACATTATTAAATATGTTACCAACGCACATCAAGTGTGCGAATCTAAATAAAGATTTTGATACCTTGTGCCACGAAATTCGAACTTTAGTCGCACATGGCGAACTCGATAAGATAACGCAACGCCCTTCCGGTACGGAGGCATTAAAAAACAATAATTTTGTGTCCGGAATGCAACGTCCGTCTATAATCAATAGAGAGCCACGGGGAAACCGCGTTTGGCAAAATAATAATAGCTTTAACAAAAAATTTACACACGGACAAAACAATTCGTATGTGCCGCGTCAACCTTATAATGAATCTAACTTTGGTAAAAAAGATAATAATTTTGTACCGCTCCCACATAATAACAGCCAAACGACATTTGTGCCGCGTAATAATTATAACAGACGTGAGAATGTTAGCATGCGGACTGCATCTCACCGTCACCCAGATGGAGGACCGATCATTGATTTAGGAAATGGTCGCATGGCTCAAGAGTTGTTCCACACTGAATATCCTGAGGATTTTCACGAGGAAGAAGCAGAAACTGCACCCCCATAATTCATTTACACAATATAAATTTTGGTCTGCCGTTTGTTAAAGCACCCCTAGGAATTAAAATATTAATAGATACCGGCAGCACGAAATCATTCATGACTCGCGATTTGTATAATAAACTATTTTTTGACTGTGAATACGTAAAGGAATCTTTTACGGTACAAACAGCACACCAAAGGACTAGCCACGAAGGAACCGTTATAACCCCTTTCTGGAAAAAAGTCTTTGGTGAAAATGAAAATGAAATGCGCTTTCACGTTTTCGATTTTTCAAGTAATTATAACGTTTTACTAGGTATAGACATGTTAAGTTTAATGGAAGCAACTCTAGTGTTAAAAAATAAAACGCTGCGTACGCCAAACAAAATTATAAAGCTCTTTCATATGAAAGAAGCGAACGACTCAGATAATATTTTAAATAAAAATCGAGATTTGTTGTCAACAAAACTGATAGGGAACCGTGCACCCGGAGACGAACTTAAGATAACTCCTTTAACAGAAGCGCCGGTCTATCACCAGGCTTATCGCCACCCCCATAAAAAGAGCGATAAAATAGATTTACAAGTTCAAGAATACGATCTATCCATAAAACATAAAAAGAATTTCACTAATTATGTAACAGATGCGCTCTCCCGAGTTGAGATTAATATGAATGAAGCAACCACCAGCTCTATGATGGTAGAAGTTGCAACGTGCTCCCGAAATGTAGTTGATACTTTGCGAAGCAATATCGACGAAAATGAATCAGGTATTCCAATTAGGCATGAACACCCTACTCCTAGAATGAATAGAATATTTATCAAAACCGCGGTGACCGCATCACGAAAATTACAAAATAAAGAAAACGGAACGGACCATGTCTGGTACATACCTCCAGATAATGCAAGTAATACGTTCGTCCAATTTATAGAGCAATGTTGTGATAAAAATAAATACGCTGTAATAATCGACGACGATTTTATGTACAAAAAGTTAAGCGAAAGCTATAGGAAAAATATCGATAAAAGCTCATTGAAATTAATTCGTTATACTAATATAAAAATTGAACCTGCCAATACAGAAGAAGAAGATAATATAATACGTTTAACTCATGTAGAAAATCAGCGACACTTAGGATTAGAACCTCTTTTGACAAAAATAAAAAGAAAATATTACTTTTCACAAATGCGCCACAAAATTACGGAATATCTCAAGACATGCATAATATGTCAACAAATTAAATATAATAGACACCGTGCTTTGGCACCATTAGAATCCACTATCACTCAAGATTATGTTACCCAACACGCTAGGGATCGTAAAACTTTACAAGAAATGATCTACAAAGGTCGAAATAAAATTAAAAAATAAAATCCTAGCTCGTGTAAACAAAAGTCATAAGCAGCAACAGATAAATATTGATTGAATAATTTAAGTAATCGAATGAAGTGAGGACTCATTAAGGGTCTAGGGTCTATTATCAAGGCCCTTACTGGTAATTTAGACGATAACGACAAGCGAGTTAAAAGATAAAATTAATGTTGAAAGATAAAATTAAAATTAAATCATAGGATATCTCTGACCTCTCGTATAAAGGAAAACTATTGCACTAAACTCAAAAATATTTCCGATAACCAAATTGTTTTATGGGCACAAATTAGTCGCGACCATTATGAAGATAGGAATGACATGTTGCTCGTTCATTTTATTTATCAGGCAGAAACGATAACAAAACTGTTAGACCGCTTAACGGAAGCCATGTTATTTGCCTCACATAATATGTACCATTACAGTATATTAAAACCCAAGGTGTTCTTAGACGCTATTAAAAATTTAAATAGGCGACAAGTGCCGTCAGAGAACTTTAACTTGCGCCAGCGCTTACCACAAGTAAAATTAGTTCGATCAGAGAGAAAATTGCACTTCATTATAGCTGACTCTAGTTGAAGAGCTATTTTATGATTACTATGATATTTTACCCATTATTTCCAAATCTTCCGATATGCCTTATACCCGCATCCCTCCCAAGACGAATTTTGAAGAATGGAAAAGATGTATTTTTAGCTGACAGATGTCAAGAGATGACCGACACCATGAGTACATGCCACAAGGAGATTATAACCTTAGACGACTGCACCAAGAAATTAGCGGATTCACTAAACGAGAAAAACTGCACGCTAAGAAACATTGACTGCCCCGACGAATACAGCCGCCTCATCGCACAAAATATAATGTACACCTTCAGGAAAATTCCATCAACTATTCATATAAACTGTCATGAACACCAAGAGACGACTATTTACACATCGGTATTAATCAGCAGCCAAAATTGCAACATCCAAAAAAAAAACCATCGCAAAAGGACAAACTGTAAACCAAGAAGATATTCCAGTTACTTACTCCAAGGAAAAACATCAAACCCCTCATCAAGAAGAAGAGGAGTTCGAATTTAAGGGGGGGTGTGTCACCTAATCAAGCAACCGACCGACCCGAAGATAACACTGAACGAACCACGCACCCGGTTCTGCATCTAATCTGACGAACCTACTAATAAACGTTATCAGGTACCATGGACCCCGGACGTCTGCTCCCATAAAAGAGACAACCGACTGCTGACGAGGGCTAATCTTCAACTTATCATTAAAGGGACTACACGTCCCTATTGTTGCTAGATTCTCCAAACAAAATTGTAATAACTCACATGTACTGATTATTGTTCTTAAATAAATAAAATAAGTTCATCAATTATTATTTAACGTGTCTGGTGTAAGAAGAAACTCATCAAAAGTTAACTCACGCTAGCTCGCACTGTGTAAACCAGCCATAACTCCAGCTACTGGAGTTAAGGGCCTCGGAGACTATCAAGCAGCTTGACCAAGCACGTCGTTTTTTGTCTATGGCTAGCATTTTGACCGTCTCCAGAGGATTTTTGAGGCTTGACTCTCAAGCATTGCGCAATAATCTACGTGCTTGAGGCGAATTTATATTTTTTTTGGGCGTAGACAATAGATCATAGACAAATAAGTATCTGAGTAGTGATTTTAGATATTACATATCATGTAAAACGTTTAAAAAAATAGATAACATCATTATAAAATTGGTATTAATTGTTTTTGTGTTTAATTTGTAGAAATCCATATGATTTTTCTTTTAAATTAATGTAAATATATTTTAATGATGTTATTATGTTGATGTTTTATTATAATATTTTTATTTAACATTTATTATTACATAATAAATAATTATTTTTCTTTATTAGATTCCATTTCGCTCAAAAATCACTTTTGACTACCGAAAATGACAGGAAGGCGTAGTTCAATGCCATAGACTAAGGCTTGACACGATGGCTTGAAGCGCGCATCAAGCTGTTCTGGCAAGCATCAATAGACAATAATATAAAATAAATCTACGTGCTTGCCATCAAGCCGCTTGATAGTCTTCAAGCGTTCTGACAAATATTTGTCTATGCCTTCGTGTATTTTTCGATAGTTGGGCAGTTGGGGTAAGGTTGAGGTTGTTTGGTATATTTATGCAGATGAGTAGTTTGGTATATTTATTTGTTTATTTATTTATTTAACAGTGAATTTTGTGCGGCTGGAATATAATGGAATATAACAGAGACAAAGCATTCTTATCTCTTGCGTTGGCTTTGTATTTGAATAAAAAGAAACGAATTTGGTGTCAAGAATGGTACAAATTGAGATCCCGCTTTACTCATGAGCATTTACAAAGCGTATTACAGGCTACAGCACCAAATGATTACAAGCATTTTTTTTCCAAATAGATGACCATATTTGTGGGGCTGTAATGCAAAACTGATTATTTCCAAAATGGGCGAAATTGAGTTATATATGCAGTCAGACTTATTCGAGGCCAAGGAATCGAATGGCATAATTAATTTTACAATAAAATGACGAAATCCTTCTCATTTTTCAACTTAAAAATTACCTTTTTCTGCAAAACTACCTATTTTTAGCTAAAAAATGAGTACCTTTTTCTGCAAAAGTGACTAATTCCAAGTTATGGCAAAGTGCACTATTTACAATACAAATATTAGAGCGGCAACGTTTTTTTTTCTGCAAAACGCACTATTTTTTCTGATTGTTTTAACCTCAAAATCATTTAACAGTTGCAAGTTGTTTTGGTCGTTTTATTTTGTTTTTTGACGGATTTTTTAAGAAATACTTGAGTAAATTGAATTTGCTAAGTGAGAAAGACATTGAAGATATTATTTTGAAGGACGCAGATGTAATGGATAGGGATATTTTTTGTTAATTTGACTAAAATTCGGACTTTCCGCAAGGGAAAAACCACTGTTACCTCTAACCTACTGTTTATATGTATATCACTTTCTACTTGTAAACTTTTTGTACTGATATAATATATTGTTAACTACACTGAATATGTATTTTCTTAGTTATAATGTTCCAAATTTCAAGTTTAATTCAATAATTAAGATATTATTATTATTACTGTGGAGGTGACGAGAAAAACAAAATGTTTTTAATGATATTGCTGAGCAACCGGCAACTAATCATATGAAACCTGCAAAGCGAGCAGATGTGATAAAATTAATAACATTTTTTTACACCAACTATGGCGACGATGCTAAAAGTACATCCAACGAAGTACAAAGGAAAGTTGTCAAGAAAATATTGAGTATAATGAAGACTCAGACTGTGAAACATGATATGATTTGAGATTTTCACGGCCAAAAGTATTTTCGTATTTGGTTTTTGGGTTATTTTGCCCTGTAGGGCTTCCTCCTTCTGTAGTCAACGTTTCGGACAGTGTTACAGTGTCCATCATCAGGGCAGATGTGCCAGATCTTGAAAATCCAATACCTTTTATGTGTTTATTATTTTTTTAATACTTGTTCCATAAAATGATTTGTTTTACTTTAAATAAAGAAAATTTGTTTTACTTTAAATAAAGAAAAATGTTTATTTGTCCATTTACTTTGTTTTACTTCAAAACGCAATATTTGCAGTAAATAGTCATGTTTGGAAAAAAAAAATTTTTCAAATATTAATTTGAAATATTAATCATCAACCGGGAAGTCTTTAAATCACAGAAATGGTTTGAAATATTTTTAGTTATTATTTAAAAAAAAAAAATTGAGTATTATGCTTGTGAGAGTCGGTACAGTTTTAAGTGGAGATGAAACGGAGAGACGTTTCGCCGGATACTGGATATCCGGCCAACCTTGAAGCCGAACATAGCTAAATATTTTGATGTAAAAAGTGACGATCAAAAATTTTCTATTCGTTACAATTTTTTTTCTTTAAATTAATGTAAATGTTAAGTTAAAGTACTATATTATATTATAATAAGCAATTTACACTTATTTTACAGTAAGTTTATCTCATTTAAATCTTAATTATTTTAAATGATGCGATAAAAAATACCTCATTTTGAAAAAAATTGTTCTTTGAAATGTCGAAGAAAGCTAACTATTAATGTACATAGATTCCTATTTTATAATTCTGCTATCGTTTCTAAAATGTAATTAATTTCAAAAAACGGCCAAGATCACCCTTAATGCGTGAAAGCCAAATAAATAATTTTAAAATAATATAATTCTATAGATTGTCTACGGCCAAAAAATATTAATTCGCATCAAGCTCGCCGCCAGCACGTAGATTATTGCGCAATGCTTGAGATAAGCCACAAGCTTCCTCTGTAGACTGTCAAAATGCTTGCCACAAACAAGAACTACGTGCCACAAACAAAAACTACGTGCTTGCGTCAAGCCACTATTGAAAGTGTCGGAATCTCTTTAGATTTTACCTTAATGCTTAGTTCACACTGAGCTCAACATATCAACAAATCAACAGATATCTGCGAGCAGATATCTGTTGATTCGCGAGCGCTTATCTTTTGTCCTTTCACACGAGGCTATCAAATATTTCTTCCTGTGGTAGGAGAGGGGGTCAGTCGAATTAGTGAGCGGCAACGGAATGCATATTTTTTTGTACTGAAATCTGTCAACTTGACATCTGTCATCCACGGGTCTAGGCAGCTCCGTAATTACAATGACCCCCTCTCCTGTTTTAGTCGGAGAAGGGGAGAGTTATCTTCTGGGATATCGCGTCTGGAGCGGTTACGTCTGAGATGTGTATTGTCTATCATTGATCTGCGCTTAAAAACGCTTAGGTGTGAACGGTCTGAAGGGATTGTATGGAGAGCGTTATTTGGCGTGCTATGATCTTTTATATTTGATAGCGTAGTGTGAACCAGCTCTTAATAAACCATTATATAAAATTAGTATAGGTAGAAGATGTAATTTTCAATTGTTTTTGTGTTTTGTAGAAATTTGTCTGATTTCAAAAATAATTACAATCAATCAAAATTAATTTTCTAATTATAAAGTTCTGCATGTATTTAAGGTTTTTTTTTTAATACTATAATAACTGTTTCGGCAATCACGGCCATTTTCAAGCTGTGGTTAGATCACGTTTAGGCGATTTATTTATATGATTTTGTTTACCTAGCCCAATTTCAATATCCTTGGAGTCTAAATGATTTATTACTAGGAATCAAAATGTAATCTTTTCACAGTTGCTTAAAAATAACGTTACCGCTATTGAGGTATATGCGTTATATATGTTAGGTCTTGTGAACATTTGAGAAATGGGAAATAGATATTTTTCCTTACTTTATTAATTAATATAAAACATTTATTTAAACGTATTAAAAAATGTTTTATCTTTGTAAGATTCCATTTCACACAAAATTTTCTTTCAGCTAGCTGCGAAATCACATGAAGGTACAGACAAAACTTCCACTGCGAGCTTAGCAGACTACGTACGGACTCGACTAGCGAACGTTAACTGCCTACAAGTGCTTTCACCAAGAAAGAAGTGAAATTGTATGCAGTTAATGTTTGCTAGTCGAGCGGAGTCCATACCGAGTCCGCTCCGCTCGCGGTGGAAGGCGGGCTAAAGGTTTGCTCAAGCGGCTTGCGCGCGCTTCTAGCAGCCAAGCATAGACAACACATTTAGGTGCTTGCCATCAAGACGATTGATAGTCTCCATAGATCCTCTGTTTGGTTCATTAAAATTGTTTTAATTATCTATGACATCGTTATTGTCTATGCATAACCTATAAATTATGTTGACACATGTTTTCTTCATGGTCAGTCGTTTCATTCTGTTTCCAAACTATTTTTAACCCACACTGTTAATTTTATCATTCCATAAATAAATAATTGGTTAAATGATAATATTTTAACTTTGAACAAACAAAAAACAAAATATATCACTTTTAGCATTTCATGCAAAAGTCAGCCTCCTGCCACTCATAATTTGATCATACACAGTTGCTCGCAAACCTGTAACTGCAATCCTTTAGAAAATGTAGTTAACATTAAATACCTTGGTGTAATAATAGATAAATTTTTGAGATGGAACGATCATATCAATATGTTGGTAAATACCACAAGGAGACTTACCTATATCTTCAAAGAACTCAGACATATACTAGACAAAGAAAAATTGAAAACGGTTTATTTTGCAATAATCCAGTCTATGCTTTCTTATAATATAGTGTGCTGGGGATCCTGCCAAAAGACCTACTTAGAACCACTTAATATTGCCCAAAAATTGATTCTTAAAGTTATGTTCAAGAAAAAATTTAGATATCCAACTCATTTACTTTACAAGGAATGCAATGTCATGAATGTAAAACAGTTATATATTACACAAACGCTTTGTAGATTTTTTAATAATATTAATATGGCAGAAAGAACACAGCAAATTCGTACTACTAGAATTGGCTCTGGTCTGAACTTTGTTGCAATTCAAACTAAAACTTCTTTTGGCCAAAGAAATTATTTTTATCAGGCTCCGCTCATTTTTAACAGCCTTCCAGAAAATATCAAGTCATCTAATTCCTTGAGCACTTTTAAAAAGATTGTCAAATTATTTATGTTAGCCGAGGATTGCCAATTGATTTTTTCAACTTTGTC
This sequence comes from Glyphotaelius pellucidus, assembly GCA_936435175.1. NCBI lineage: Eukaryota > Metazoa > Arthropoda > Insecta > Trichoptera > Limnephilidae > Glyphotaelius > Glyphotaelius pellucidus. Next base: position 2,360,408 of record OW386565.1, read on the forward strand.
CTTTCTAAATTATTAGCTAAATGATTATGTTTATAGTAATAATAAGCCAAATTAGTATTAGCATTCTTCTGTCAAATTTAAAGCATATTATATTATATACATATATTTATTATTTACAACTTCATCGTTAAAACAAAAAAAAAAAACTTTTATTTTTTACTTTAAATCAGTCCTCAAAAAAATGGTCACCCTACAAAAGTCTACATGTTTACATGAATGTACTACCTAGCGCCAGCAGTTTAGATTTAATCTCAACCTGTAAGAAATGCAACAATATTGTTCTTTCAATATCTGTATAATTTTGTGTTATTTTGTTAATTGTAGAATTTTTAACCTCAACACAGGCTTGTCCTAGTGAGGTTGCAAATTGTTTTGTAAACATTTTTACCTGCAATGTAAAGATACAATAAATAAATAAAAAAATAAAAAATACTTGTGATAGTAATTGGTAAGTACTGATACTTATAAATCACGCTATTCATTTTGGTAGCGGCCGTTATTCCAAATAAAACTGAGCGATCACTGTCTTTTGCTTTGAGTAAATTATTAACACAAATTAAAACTATGGCACACTTAAATGCACAACTGCGCTGTATCTGACACGACCTAACTTAACTTACTCCAATCAGTACACCTAAGTTGTGAAATCCACTTTAGTTTGGTTTGAGGTACCTTTAATCTGTCATTTTGACTTCTACCGATTGTTAGATAAGTGGTTCTGTTGAATTATTAATTTACTACTTTGACTTGAACAGTATTATAGAGAGATAGCCATAGTCTGGGGTTTATTTATTTATTTATATTAATCTACGCCTAAGCGGGCATTAACAAAACATGCGGAATAATAATTTCTAGTACATTAATCTTACGGTTCAATATGCTAATAATGTTATGTAAAACCCGTAGACGATTAGTAGGTATTATGCTTAAATTCATGTATTGAAGTATGTTATTTACTGTTTGTTACTATATTCCGTGCACATTGGAGGACCCATCACTTACCGCCCTGGTATAGGTAATGGTTACCCCTTCAAGGCTCTTGCAAGGACTCTAATTTTTTTTTTGTGGAAAAACGACTTTACATTAAATAAACGAAACTAGACCTCCATTGTGCCCGCATACGTTGTACGGCAGCAGTATTCAAGTGCTTGCTATGAACAATGTTAGTATATAAGAAAAGTATAAAATCTTACCTGAACCTCTTTAGGGTAAGGAAAAATGAAAACAAAAAGGAGGCGGTATGCCTACTCTGCCTGATCTTTATGCACATATTAACTAACAAAACATATAATTTAAATTAAAATAACAACAAAAAAGGTATAAGATAGATCCAGAAACGTAGGCGGCCAATACAAATCGCCTGGCAGTCCTGTTGAGAGTTTGTCGGTTTATCGGGCAGGCCGGATACAAGGTTTGGATTCCGCGCCCCTAAGCCGACTTCCCGGTGATGCCTCGACGAGAAGTGTCAACTTTATTCCGTGCAGTTGAACACATCTTCTACCTCTGAGAAAGCATTTCCAACTGCATGCAATCTGAGTTCAAACAAGAATCTAAATGACTCTGTCCGGGCTTTATTGCGGCAAAAAGTTTTCCAAGTTTATTGTGGCCCTAGTTTTATAAATCAGGGATGTCTATAAAACGATATACAATTATTTTTTTTTCGTTTATATAGGAAAGCATCTGCTCGCAGATTCTTCTTTTATTTCCGTCATTTTCTGGATTTCCGTTATTCTGCTACAAGCGGAATGGCGAATCTAATATAATGTAATACCGGTTAATCTATACAGATGAATATTATATATCTAGAGTTTTCCCTCAATTGATGATATGCTCTTAACCGTTTTCAAATGTCAGCTTCAAGGTCAAAATTTAGTGCTTAACAATAATTATAGCCTTTCCAAATATGTGTTATGCAAACGATTTCAATGTTTTGGCAGGATATTTCAACCGAAACCAAAAATTCAAAGCTCATCGAATTAGAGTTACAGCTTTGTTCTGTTTCAGGTATTTTTGTTTGGGCTTGAACCAATTACCAAACGCTACCACAGCAGTGCAATGGATCTACTAAATCCTGATACTGTTTCCATCAAGAAGGAACCTGGGACCCAGGAAGAAGGCGGAGGTGAAATGTCGTATACGGATATAGATTTCGACCTCCCAGATGTAAAGAAGGAATGTTTGCAATATGCGGAGAGTTCTCAGACAACCAGTTAGTCTTGCATTATATATATTCATTGCATTAATGCATCTGTTGCATTGAATATGTGAATAAATTTACATGGGATGTTAATTTTAGAATAAATATTCGGAATCAGTGCCGGTCCGTGACTTTCCAGTGAGCTAGCATTCTAATATTGACAAATACAACATTATTGATGGTGCAGCTGAAAAAGAATTTGATTTTTTTCAATACAAACATTTTTAAATGATTTTTTGTGGATGCTGAGCCTGTCAGACCTTTCAAAAAAAGTTCTGAAATATAAAAATTCATTAATATTCAGCTGCAGAAATATCAAAAATGTTGTTTTTTCAATCGTAGGACTCTAGCTAAAGAAAAGTCTGTAGTCTCGCTCCTTTTCGGATTGCGTGTACATTTTGAAATTTCGTGCAGACAGCACATGTGCGTGTCTTGTTCACAACGTCCTCTCTTCCATGCATAATTTTATTGGGTATTTATATTAAAAAATGTCATTGCAGCTAACTGCCATACTTCAACACTCTTAACTTATTTGTTCACATAAAGGTCCTGATTCTTAAAGCTTCACCCATTATTATTTGGAAGATGAAATAAACTGCATGTTTTATTATACATTAAAAATATTTACTTTTTGATGGAAGGAAACATCTTTTCTTTGCCTAAAAGCAACCAAACTACATACTGAATGTGCTCAAGAGCTGGGTTTTTCCTTCTTAAAGCATCTTTCCTTGAAGCCTTCAAATGGGGTCATTCTAATTTCTTAAATTTACCTTTAAATCTCTTTTCTAAATTTCTTAATAATTCAATGGTATTTTTTTTTATTTATGACAGTATAAAAATAAAGTAACATTACAAATTAAGTAAAATACAAAGTAAAGTGGTTTGTTCACAGTCTTCCTCACTAGGTATTCCTGTTCCTAGTCGGACTGCATGTTATTGTATGAGTCTTGATTTTTATTTCCTTCTCTTCTATTTTGTTGACTTTCACACAATTAGCAATAAATAAAATAACTAGTATTTATGTTCGTTATCTGAAAGTTGCGTTGGGGTAACTTCATAATTTTTAATGATTTCTTCATCTCCATGAGCCATAATTTGATGTTTTTTTTAAACTTTTGTATTTCCATGGTGTTCTTAATTTCAATTTTATTTAAGAAGTTTATACAATGAACAAAAAAATTGTGTTAATTCATCCGCCATGCTAGGGATGTCCCTGTGTTATGGCGGATGAAGTTTACAGATTGGGTAGGCACAGTGTACAGTTATTAACTTATGCAATTCATTTAAGTAGTTTAAGTAACACATTCAATTTATTTATGTTACAAGTTGTATTAATTATATTACAATTCAATTAAAATAGCAAGTTTTAGACATCATCGTTACTGAATGTAAGGATCCATTTTGATAATTTTTTTTAAAGATATGGGGTTGGGTTTCGGATTTTAGGTTCTCGGGGAGAAGGTTAAACATTTTAGGAGCTAGGTACATGAAATGTCTTTGAGCTGATGTGGTGCGTAGTGTAGGAACATAGTAGTGTTGGTTGGATATTGTTCTGGTGGTGTAACTGTGATGTAAGAGAGTTTTTTTGAAATGTGTTAGTGTAAATTTTAGATGAAGTTGCCGTATGTTTAAGACATTATATTCAGTGAAGAGTCTATTGGAGGAATATCTTGTTGGTCGCTTATTGATAGCAGGTAAAATCGTTTTTTGGGCTTTTTGCAGAGGATCAATAAAATTAAGAGCACAGCCGCCCCAAATTATGATGCCATATGCTAACTGGGATTGGCAGAGAGCATAGTAAACCGTTTTTAGTATTATAGGAGTAAGTATATATCTTAGAGTTCGAAAAACATAAGAGAGCTTGCGAATTCGGGGAGTTAGACTGGCTAAGTGCTGATCCCAACGAAGATGGTGATCAATTAGGACCCCCAGGTATTTTATGAGATACTTTTTCCAAATTTGGGCAAGTACAGGAAGAGTAGGGACTTAGACAAGAGTGAATTGTTATTTTCTGATTGATAGAAGGTTGGGTTGCAGCAGATAGACTTAAGGTTAAGAATTTAGTTTTACCAGCATTGAGGGTGAGGAGATTATCATCTAACCAATTCTTTACAAGACTATGTCGTATTGAGCTATGTCGAATGGTCCTTTCCAATTTTTATGTCGAGCTATAAGCACAGTGTTATCTGCAAAGGATATTATTTTTCCGGTTATGGGTAGGTTACAGAGTTTATTGATGTATATGAGGAACAAAATAGGGCCTAGAACACTTCCTTGTGGAACTCCGAATTGGATTGGTAAAGGGTTGCTTAAAGCTATGTTGTTAATTTTCACGGTTTGTGATCTTCCAGTTAGGTATGAGGAGAACCAGTTAAGAGTTGAATCCCGGATGCCTATTTGAGATAGTCTTTCCAGAAGAATGGGGTGGGAAACCGTGTCGAATGCTTTGGCTAAGTCTAGGAATATGGCTAGGCAGGAATCGCCTTCATTCAGGCTGTTGGTGATGTTCTCAGTCAAGTCTAAGATTGCAGATTCTGTACTCATTTTTTTTGGAAGCCAAACTGATTGGAAGGGCATTATGTAATTTTGTAGGAAATCAAGGTTTTTCTGGCCAAATATGTTTTATTTTCGAGATGTTCAACAGTTTTGAGGATTTCGTCCTTTAGTGAAGGTGTGTTGGTCTGCAAAGTACTCATATTATTCTTTAAATTTGAGTAGTGCATTTTTTTAGTACAGTTTAATAATGCGGAACACTTTTATTTAAGTTTTAAAAAATTTCTTTAGGTGGAGTTCTTATGTACTTCTTGGATACTAGCTTATCGTAAACAAATTTTTCTATACATGTTAGATACGTGCTTTATTGCTTTCATATGTTAAGGGACGTACTGACCTACTATTACCGTCGATACTTTTCATTATTTTGAGTTAAGAATTTTCATGAAATTTTAGTCTCCGGTTACATTTTTTTTATGTTTTTTTTTTAATTCAACTAAAAACATAAAAGATCTGTAGGTTTTGGACAGTAAGGAGTTGGATGGTTACTCCGTTGAGTGACCAGTGACGATTGAAAGATTAAAAAAATAATTATCGTAAAAATAATTATCGTAAAAATCTCCGGAGACCAAACATTCATCTGCGTTTTTGACTACAAATAATGTCAGGAATCACTGATTACAGTTAATCTAGTACATCCATTAATACCCTATAATACAGGATTTGTTGTGTATAATGAGATATCAATAAACGAATTGTTGTTTTGTTTCCCCAGGTAGAATTAATGTGGAGACTGTTACCATTGAGGCGGAACTTGTATCCCAAGACGAAGATCAGGGAGGATTTCCCTATATGGAAATTGACATTGACCTGTCGGATGTTAAAAAGGAATGCTTGGAACGCTTTACAAGCATTAACCAGACAGCAGGTAAAACCGATATTCATTGTAAGATTCCACAATTCATGTTATCATATATTATTTTACATTTCTACAAAGTAATCCATAATTTATTTTTCATTTCGTTGACAGATCTGAATACTCATAATGAGGAAAAAAGATTATCTTGCTCCCGTTGCAACCACTCCTGCTCTCATAAGACGAATTTCGTAAGGCCCATGCTGATTCACAGTGGAGAAAAAAAATTTTCGTGTTCCGCGTGCAACTATTCATGTTCTCAAAAAGGAGATTTAAAGCGACACTTGCTGACTCACCGTGGAGAAAAACCTCTTTCATTTTCCAAGTGCACCTATTTAAGTTCTCATAAGATCAATCTGAGGAGACACATACTGACTCACAATAGGGAAAAACTTTTTTCATGTTCCGAGTGCAATTATTCATGTTCTTTAAATGGAAATTTAAAGCGACACATGGTGACTCACAGTGGAGAAAAACCATTTTCATGTTCCGAATGCAACCATTCGTGTTCTCGTAAGGGAGATTTAAAGAAACACATGCTTACTCACAGTGGAGAAAAACCTTTTTCTTGTTCCAAGTGCACCTACTCATGTTCTTTAAAACACCATCTGACGAGGCACATGCTGACTCACAGTGGGGAAAAATCTTTTTCATGTTCTAAGTGCACCTATTCATGTTCTCAAAAGAGCAATCTGACTAAACACATGCTGACTCACAGTGGAGAAAAAGCATTTACATGTTCCGAGTGCAACTATTTAAGTTCTCAAAAGAGCCATCTGAGGAGACACGTGCTGACTCACAATGGGGTAAAACTTTTTTCATGTTCCGAGTGCAACTATTCATGTTCTCTAAATGGAAGTTTAAAGCGACACATGCTGACTCACAGTGGAGAAAAACCATTTTCATGTTCCGCGTGCAACTATTCATGTTATCGAAAAGGAGATTTAAAAGGACACTTGCTGACTCACAGTGGAGAAAAACCTTTTTCATGTTTCAAGTGCACCTATTCATGTTCTCACAAGAGCAGTTTGACAAGCCACATGCTGACTCACAGTAGGGAAAAACCATTTTCATGTTGCGAGTGCAACTATTCATGTTCTTTAAATGGAAATTTAAAGCGACACATGCTTACTCACAGTGGAGCGAAACCTTTTTCATGTTCCGCGTGTAACTTTTCATGTTCTCAAAAAGGATATTTAAAGAGACACTTGCTGACTCACAGTGGAGACAAACCTTTTTCGTGTTCTAAGTGCAACTATTCATGTTCTCTAAATGGAAGTTTAAAGCGACACATGCTGACTCATAGTGGAGAAAAACCATTTTCATGTTCCAAATGCAAATATTCATGTTCTCTAAAAAGCCATCTGACGTCCCACATGGTGACTCACAGTGGAGAAAAACCATTTTCATGTTCCTGCTGCAATTATTCATGTTCTCGTAATGGAGATTTAAAGAAACACATGCTGACTCACAGTGGAGAAAAACCGTTTTTATGTTCCAAATGCAACTATTCATGTTCTCGCAAGAGCTCTCTGACAACACACATGCTGACTCACAGTTGAGAAAAACCGTTTTTATGTTCCAAGTGCAACTATTCATGTTCTCAAAAAAGCCGCCTGACGGTGACTCACAGTGAAGAAAAATCTTTTGCTTGTTCCGAGTGCACTAATTCATGTTCTCATAAGGAAAGTTGAAACAGTCACTTGCTGACTCACAGTACAGGAAAACCTTTTTCGTATTCTGAGTGCAACTTTTTTTTTTTTTTTTTAATTTCTTTATTCATTTTGTTTATTACAGGATTGTTTTATATGGTATTTCGACTACCAAGCTAGGCAAATGCCCGTATTATGGTAGTCAAGATTCATAAGATATTAAGTATATAATATTAATAATCATCCATATATATGTAGATGAAAGTACAAGCATATAGCATACATATTAAGGAAAATATTCATACTAGTATTAAGTACATGATCACATACAGGAAAGGAGTTAAACTAGGTGAATCTTGTATAAATAAGAATAAAATAAAATAACAAATAAGAATAAAAGTAACAAATAATAATATTTTAAGGATAATAGAAATAAAAAAATAAGAATAAATCATCTATACAGATGAACAATGATAGTCTTAGACCCCAAAAAACAAAAGCAAGTATTCCTAGGCAGCATATGAAATGGACGAACAATGTCAAAAAATATGAAAAAAAAGCATCAGCGTAATATAAAGTTTTGGTTGAAACTATTCATGTTCTCGTTATGGAGATATAGAAACACATGCTGACTCACAGTGGAGAAACCTTTTTCGTGTTCTAAGTGCTACTTTTAATGTTATCATATAGACAGTCTGAGAGCGCACATGCTGATAGTGGGAAAAATAGTTTTTGTGTTCTGAGTGCCATCTGATTGGGCACATGCTGACTCACAGCAAAGACAAAGTTTTTTCATTCCTAAGGCAACTAGTCATGATCTCAAAACGACAATCTGGAAGAGCTGATTAGCTCATACCGGTCTTTTTCGAAAAAAAACTCGTCCGGCCGCCTTCCAGATTTCGAATGCGTGACATTGCTTGAAGTAAAATACTGCCACTTGTATTGCAGTTAACTGAAATCTACCAGTGGAACATGGACTGCAAGTTACGTCACGAATTTTTAATTTGGATATTTGTTTTTTTTTGTGTTCGTTATTGTCAGGACAAGTTCTTATAAAAGAATAATTAAAAAATATATATATGTCTCATAATATGAAAAGTGAGTGTTAATGAAACAGAAGACTGTGAGAGATATTCAATATATTGGCAAAACATTGACAGGTTGACTTTCAGTTGTTCAGCCAGCAGTTGATAAAATCAAACAGATTATACGTCATATTGTCAATCTTTCCATACTGTCAAGATTGATAATATGGTTACATAACGCGACGATCTCGACTTAAACATGTTTTTCGTTCGCTATTTTTTTTTATATCCCTTGGATTTCGAATGAACGGGGTTCTACTGGATATATATGTATTTGTGTGGTGTTTATACTTATAACGTATACATGTAACCAGGCGCGGCCGGTGCCTTTAATTTTTGGCGGATTACCAAGTTATTCATAAAAAACGTAAAACAAAAGTAGATAAACAAATAAAAAAAAATAAAATTAAACAGATCCTAGTAACTCATAACTCGTACAGTGCCCTTGAGGTGATTATTCACAAAAATGGCGCTATACAAATTATCCATTTATTTTTACTACAATTTTGTGTAAAAGTTTTCTTTGCGGATTTACAATCTTGGTTGATAATTAAATGTAGATTTGGCGGGCCAGTGGTTAAAATTCTGCTTTTATTGTCATGGTTCATACGGTTATTTTTAATAATGTCCATATTTATCATAACATCACTAATTTTAAAAAGGCAAGGCGATAAACAGCGATATCAAAATATTTCTGTATAAATAATAATAACACTATTGTTATTACAACACACAGTAAATGTGTCTCTTTGTGGCGCGGGGTTTTACTGAGTCATCATAATCATCAGTTTTTAAATGAAGTTATTAATATATGACAAAAATGCACACAAACAAAAGGTCACAAAAACTAATAACGACAATGTCAAATCGGTTCCCTCTTCATCAAGATAATATTGCACCGGCTGACCCGTTGACTCATCGTTGCATTTTACAGGAGGAAAAATTGATTTACTATCTTATTCAAACCCTACGTAAGAATAGTCATTTCGCTGGATTAATTTCTTAGGGCGTATCTTCGTGCGCCGCACGGCAGTAACAATTTTTTCGACCCGATTGTGTGTTTTGACGGTCTGGACATGTTGCTGAGGGCTTCATATGAAAGATAATTCCCAAACGGGGCGCTTCACTGAAACGCGCGGAATGGTATGTACCTCGGTTCCTGGCCGATATAAATTGCGGGCGGGAAGCAAATGCTTTTGGCCGCGATAGTTATTCTCTACCAAATTCATGTGCATTTAGATAGACAGTCATTGTTTTTAAATTTTGTTAAAGAATTTGCGCAATTATAATAAAAATATTATTTAGGAATGCGATAGGCTGCAATACGCTGTTCAACTTGTATATAAACAGTAAAAAATAAATGATCTTAGTCTGTAATCGATACTCGCGTTTTTATTGCATACGGGAATAGTGATGTCCGCCCGGCACAGCGCTGTTCTGCACTAAGCACCACCATTACCCCAAATGCGCCCGCATGAACCTCTTAATTTGAGAATACGTGGCTATATGTATGGAAATCGCAAAAGGGTTTAGATCGGAAGGGTCTTATTCCGATCTTCCCCCGGGAAATATGTCAAGGGGGAAGATCGAAAAGAAAGCTACGGCCGAAACCGAAGCAAATTAGGCAATGGAACCTTTCTAAACTATATTTTATTTTAAAAAAAATACACAATGAAATTGAAAAAATCATTTCAATAACTTACCTGGATCCGTAGATATTTATGATGGGGGTAACATGGATTATCTCACAATTGTCCGCGAAATTTCACCTGCTTAAAAAAAGCGCTCCACAACAACTTTAGCTTCTTAGAGCCGATCGAACGGGGTGCGATGCGTAATGAAATAGCGCAACATTTATTTACACTCCCCAGTGGCGTAGCGTGGTTGCCAGCCGCCCGGGGCGGAGGATAATTTCGCAAATTAAAAATTGCCGTGTAAGAAAGATAATAAAAACGGTGACTACGAACTTGCGTAAAAGTGATTATTTTAACGAAATCTAGGGAAATAAATTTTTTGGGCATACCATCCCTGGCGCGAACTGAGATCGGAATGACATGAGCATGCTCATAAGCCAGCCTGTTCACACATGCTTAGAGGCTTCCCCTTCCACCCGATAATCCAATGAGCATGCTCATAAATCAAACGGCTGTTGATTTTATCAGCTATCTCATTTGGCTTCAAATGAGCATGCTCATTACTAGCAACGTCACGGACACACATGCTACTAGGTAGCAATTGCTACTAGGTAGCATGCTCTTTGGCTTCAAATGAGCAAGTGTGCCCGTAGCATTAAGTTTTCTAGGGCATCTCTGAATTTTTTTACCATTTACGAACTGTATCACGAGGTATATTTCTGTTAAAAAATTACACTTTATCGATTTTAATTCGACTCATATGAACATACATAATAATGAAAAAATACTTAAGGTTTTTACTAAAAATAATATTAAATGTCAAAAGTGAAAAAAATCGTTCATTTCGGAATCCAGCTGGACTTTGATCTACGTCACAAGCTTGCGAGCGGCCCGATGGGATTTTTTTCCCCAAAAAGTGCCTGTACGAGTGAACTTTGTTAAAAATATTAAGTGGTACTACCAAACTGAGGCCAACTTCAAACGTTAGGACGGTTGTGTGGAGGGTTGTTTCTTGCGTTGGAAGTTCGTGTGGGAAAGTTGGAGTTCGAATTGGCGCGGAATCGCCTCCGAGGGGATAAATCGCGCCTGCATCAAAGGGGTTGGCCCAACTTGCACAGCCGTCTAAAGATCAGTCTGCGTCATCAAGACAGGCATGCCGCGTACCGTTAATACGAAAAGTTTATTACCAGAGAGTGGTGAAACAATTTTTGAAAGTATTCTTTTTAGCTTTACGAATCGAAATCAATATTATGGAATTCTAAGCATCGCCTGAAGAATTGCAAATGTCATACAAGATGCTTGGTTACGAAGTGTTGCCTCCATGAAAAAGCAAATGGTTGAATTTAGAAATAAAAAGATTAACTTTCAATTTGAACCTACCGACTTTGAACTACGTTCGGAGACGGTTGGCTTCGGGTTGGTACTCGTACTAGCAAAACATTTTCCGCCAACCTTTGGTGTTGCCGTTCAAAAACACGATTTCCGCGCCCTCTTTTATCGAAACATTTTTTCTAGGAAATCTGTTGTTTTTCTGTTTTTTTTTTTTGCTTAATGGCAACACTACACCAATCTGTCATGTATCAAGTTATTTAGTCACGGGCCTTATACGCTCCGTCACTATCGCTCGCAATCTATTGACTAGGTCTTTTTGTCGTAAACTATTACAATTTCATTCAAGTCGCTCAATTTTAGCGGTAAGTCAAATAATCAATATCCCACAACCACTTATTTCAAAACTCCCGCAACCAGATTGTCATAAGAAAACTATCATTATGTACGACGATGACGTTACGATATACTGCAGACGGGGGTTAGAAATATCAATGTGGGAAGCCAAAAGTAAGGCAATTGCATTAGTCTCGATTTCTAGTACTTAAGTACTAAATTGTCACTCGTCGAGTAAGTTCATTTGTCTTACCAGTAGGTAAATTGCATTTAAAAAGCGCCAAAATGCCCTCTTTTGGGATGAGAAAATGTTTTCATTACACGGCAAACAGTAGTAAAGGTGAAGAAATAATATTTCATTTATAAGTACACGCAAATTACTTATTATTATCGATTATTTTAAACAATACGATTAATTTTCATGTTTCCTGCCAGACTATTTTACACGTCGTTAGAAAAAACACACACACATTATTTGATTATCTTCTGATACGGCCACACTGAGGCCAACTTCCGACTACAAACATTCGTATGATTGTGTAAAGTTCGTGCGTTGGAAGTTCGATTTGAAAGGTTGGCTTCGGTGTGAAAGTAGCATATCTTTTTTCATGCATGAATAACTTTTGAATTAAGAAATTACTGAAAACCGATGAAAACAAAAAAGTGTTTCTTACTTGCCACTTTATATTGAGAGTATGTGAGACTACGAGGAGTCTATTTATATATTTAACGTCATTTTATATAGTACGCAGAAAAATAAAACGTTTTGTACTTGATAATGTTATACTTTATGTTATCGATTTGCTAAATTTCTGCCATCATATTTGCAAAACTTCAAATTACGATAACTTAGTTTGACGTTCGCGGCAATTCAATTGAAGGGTACGATATAAAAATTATGGTATTTTTTTCCAGAATACCTTGCGAACACCAGAATCAGAAATCTGTTTTCCTGGAATGGATCTCTTGACCTCGGATTTCGTTGTAATAAAGTCTGAACCGGAGACAATCCCCGAAGAAGGGAGTTCAACATCCCACTCTGATGCAATATTCCAGTACGGGATTGTCAAACGGGAGACAGAAGACAAGTGTGAACCGGTAGAGGCAGAGGAACGTGCGCAAGAATGTGGCGCTTTCTCTGAAATAGATTTTGACTATCCGAACATCAAGAAGGAATGTTTCGTTCTTCTGGAAAGAAATGACATAAGTCGAGGTAAACCACTGAGTTTTTTGCGATTTCTTTTTTGTCCTCTCCTGTCGGAGGATGGTTTCCCCTGCAGACTTGCATCCCCGGAACAGCTCAGCGGAACTACACTCTAACCTGTAATGTTCAATGCCGTGGTCATCATGTCTTCCATTTAATCTGCCTAGAGGTAGATAAAGTTTATACTTACTGAATTCACTACTTCATTTGTGTGTAGGCACTACGCAATATGGTATCCCTGACCTCTTATATTGGTGTAAGACTGTTTTATGGTATGGTTTGAAAGTTTTTTCAAGTGAAAACTTTTTTAGCACTACTGTGATTTGAAACTCGATGAAATGGAAGCGAGCGATACTACAAAGAGACAAACCCATTCATCATACATTATTTATGTCACGGGTACTCGATTCTAATATAATACGATAAATCCATGGTCCCTCGCAAGCCTCTTTTAGTCTAACGGTATAAAGCGCCTGACGAACCTTAGCTGCCAGACATCCAGTGCACCAGGCATCGAATCTGACGAAATTCATAAAAAAAGTTTAGTTTTTTAAAATCAATATCAAATCTTCAAACCACTCCAAAATGAACATGCAAAGAAAACACAAAAGAAAAGGATATCTAGCGACTCCGAAGAAGAAAACACAAATACCTATAAGATAACGAAATGTAATGGAAAAGATGCACTGGAAATGGACGACAAAAATATGGAAAAAAAATCTTCAAATTGATAAATAAAGTGCTTCGCAATCTCCCCACTTTTATCTACTTTTGATTTCTGAAGGGTTCACTTGTATCGCTATTATAATTTGTCAATCTAATGTTTGATATTCTGGTCTTTGATTTTTTTATAAACATCACTCTTCAACGTCTATAAAATTTCATTTAACAAAATATTGCAGACGACACTTATTATTACGCGCGTAAAGGATAAGGGATATCAGCACCCAACCCGGAGGTCACAAATACCAGCGGTGCAGTGCAGCGGCGCAGGCGTGGTTCCTGTTGAAGATTCGAACGTTACTACATTTTGATAGAAGAGAACATCTTACCTAAAAAAATAACGCTCTTGAGCGTTCTGAAAATGCTCAAGAGCTTGGTTTTTCTTTTTTGACGAAGCATCATTCCTTAATGACAATATGGGATTATTCTTATTTCTTAAATTAACCTTAGATTCTCTATTCAAATTTTTGCTTTTACGTGGTTAATCAATTTAATATTAAACGCAAATACTTAAAATTATTTATTTTTTTATAATAAACAATGTTAAGGGATTTTCAAGACTGACTTAAGGCCGTGATTCCTTACATAATTTGGAGTAAAAGACGTAAATGACATTTAGTTTTCAGGTGACATTTTTCATATTTTTTATTTAAATTCAACTAAAAACATTAAAGATCAGTAGGTTTTGGACAGATGGGATCTAGGGGAGAGGGTTATGCGGTTACTTGGAAGAGGGACCGGTGAGCAGTGGCGGCTCGTGACTTTTGGGTGAGTTAGGGTGCTAATATTTAAAAAAAAATGGCATCATGGATGTTGTCATATGCGAAAAAAAATTTTTTTTTTTTCAAAAATCGGTTTTTTGTATGAAGATTTTTCAGGAAATCCGTGTGGCACACGGCCAAACTGAAACTTACTGAAATTCTTCATACAAAAAATTGATTTTCAAAAAAAAAAAAAATTTTTCGGCTGCAACAACATCAATAAAGCCATTTTTTAAATATCAGCACTCTAGCACACCCAAAAGTCACGAGCCGCCACTGCCGGTGAGGATGTATGGAAGATATTACAAATTTTGATTTTTTAAAGAAATAAATAATAATGAAAAAAGTGAACGGAGACCAAAATTTCGATTACGGTTTTTCTTCCAAATAATGTCAGGAATCACTGGTCACAGTAAGTCAAGTATCACTTAAAGTAACTACATGAAAAAAAAATTATCTATGCGTATATAAAATGGTTTTTTATGAGTGATGCATTTTCGTGTTGTTGTTTTGTTTTTCCAGGCAGCATTAATGTTAAGCCTGTTCCCATTAAGGCAGAACTTGTCCCTCGAGAAGACGATGAAGAAGGATTTTCTTATATGGAAATTGACATTGACTTGCCGGATGTTAAAAAGGAATGCTTGGAACGCTTTGGAAGAATTAATCAGACAGCAGGTTAAACCTATTTTTGTAGTTAGAATCCACAATCCCTGCTATCGTTTTTTTCTTACATTTCTATGAAGTCCCCTGTCCTTTATTTGTTTAATTTTTTGTTCGTTTCTTTTACAGATCTGAAGGCAAATCATATGGAAAAACGTTTCTGTTGCTCCCATTGTAACTACGCATGCTCTATAAAGGCGAATTTAAAAAGGCACTTGTTAATCCATACTGGAAAAAAACCTTTTTCATGTTCTGAGTGCAACTATTCATGTTCTCAAAAGAGCCATCTGACGAGGCACATGCTCACTCACAGTAGAGAAAAACCTTTTTCATGTTCCGAGTGCAACTATTCATGTTCTCAAAAGATCTATCTGAATCGACACATGCTTACTCACAGTGGAGTAAAACCTTTTTCATGTTCTGAGTGCAACTATTCATGTTCTCAAAAGCGCCATCTGACGAGGCACATGCTCACACACAGTAATAGAGAAAAACCTTTTTCATGTTACGGCTGCAATTATGCATTTTTCTGTCAGGGTGATTTAAATAAACACATATTGACTCACAGTAGAGAGAAACCTTTTTCTTGTTCCAAATGCAACTATTCATGTTCTCGAAAAGGCAATCTAACCATTCACATACTGACTCACAATGAAGTTAAACCTTTTTCATGTTCTGAGTGCAACTATTCATGTTCTCAAAATATCGATCTGACTCGACACATGCTGACTCACAGTGGAGTCAAACCTTTTTCATGTTCCGAGTGCAACTATTCATGTTCTCAAAAGAGCCATCTGACGAGGCACATGCTCACTCACAGTAGAGAAAAACCTTTTTCATGTTCCGAGTGCAACTATTCATGTTCTCAAAAGATCTATCTGACTCAACACATGCTGACTCACAGTGGAGTAAAACCTTTTTCATGTTCTGAGTGCAACTATTCATGTTCTCAAAAGCGCCATCTGACGAGGCACATGCTCACACACAGTAATAGAGAAAAACCTTTTTCATGTTCCGAGTGCAACTATTCATGTTCTCACAAAGGCAATCTGACGAGGCACATGCTCACTCACAGAAGAGAAAAACCTTTTTCATGTTCCGAGTGCAACTATTCATGTTCTCAAAAGATCTATCTGACTAAACACATGCTGACTCACAGTGGAAATAAACCTTTTTCCTGTTCCTAGTGCAAATATTCATGGCATTCTCACGAATCACGTGCCGACTCACAGTGGGAAAAACCTTTTTCATGTTCCAAGTGAAACTATTCATGTTAATAAAGCACCGTCTGACGCGGCACATGTTGACTCAAATAAGAAAAAGGCCTTTTCATGTTCCGAGGGACACTATTCGTGTTATCTGAAGGGCAGTCGGATGAGCCACATGCTGACTAAAACTGTCAAAAAAACTTTTTTATGTTCGAAGTGTTCGAACTATTCATTTTCATGCAAAAGAGGTTTATTTTAATTTGTATTTATTAAAAAAAAAAATTGGTACAATTGGTAAAATTTTGTAATTCAAACTTTTTAATATAAACAGTGTTTAAAAAAGTAGAGAATAATGCAAATAGATTAGCAGATTAACAAAAAAAATCCCACATAGGCATCGCCAGTTCGTGGGTATACTTAAGTGTTTTTAAGACAGAAAATTACTCAAAAACATACAATATCTTTGTAGAAATTAAGAAAAAAAAATTAAATTAAATACATAAAATATAGATTCAGTGTGTAGTGAAATACATATTCAAAAGCAATGTTCATAAAGACTAATAAAAAATTTGTTGAGTTACAGCAGGTCAGATGTAAAGCAAGTAAATGTTTGTATCGATGGTATTTATCCAAGACTTTAATACATTTTTGGACTTGCTGTAGGTGGATATATTTTTACAGTCAATTTCTGTAGCCTTATAGAAAGCATAATATATTTTTGGTGTAATAAAATATGCATGTCTTTGCGCAAGCCTAGTTTAATCCCGTGGAACTTCAAATACATTATTTAACCTATTACTAAAACGCTTTTCATTTTTTGTTAAAATAATATTTCGTGTAAATATATATTTTAAACATTGTATACAGTAAATTTTTCTTATATCTAACAATTCAGCCTCATGGAACAATTGCACTACTTAAAAAGAGACAAATGCTGACTCACAGTGGAGATACACTTTTTCTTGTTTCGAGTGCAACTATTCAATTTCTGAGAAGAGCATTCTGACGAGGCACATTCATAGTGAAGAAAATCCTTTCATTATGTTTGGAGTGCAGCTATTCATTTTCTTGTAAGGGAATACTGAATCACACTGTTGGAAAATCTTTCTCATGTTCCGAGTGAAACCATTGCTAATTTTGGATGGGAGATTTGAAAAATACACGCTGGTTCACGGATGAGAAGGATCCTTTTCGTTTTTCGACTACAGCTGTTCGTCTTCTCAACAGAGAAATTTGAAGAAACACAAACCCTTTCACTGTGGAGATTAAACTTTTTTAAATTTTTCTCCAAAATTACGCTTTTTCTTTAAGTGACTCCTTGGACAAGCCACTTTTATGGATTTATTTGATTTTTTTTCAAACTATTAAATTTACTCGAAACAAGCAAGTATCGTGAAATAGTACGCAATTAATACGCACATATGCTAATAAGTATCTCCAGTTGTTTATCGTGATTATCTATGTAAAAAGTGAGTGAACTGTGTGTAAAGGTTTTCTAAAACGTGCATTAAATTATTAAAAAAATCAATATAATATCCGAAACCCCAAAGAACGGATGAGAAATCCACAAAACTCTAAGAAATAAAATAAAAGTGAGAGTAAAATTAACCATAGACAAAAACCCAAATTTTTGTCATCATAGATACTGAAACACCGTATCACTACTTTAAAATAAAAACGGGGCAGGTTGTTACATTAATATACATAAAATAATTTATATTAAAAATAATTGAAATGGCAAATACAAGAGGAAAGGGAGCCATCATTGAAAATGAAGATAAATTAAACATGGAGAAGATATTACAAATTATCGAAAAAAAAATTGATTCCATGAAAAAAGAAATTATATCTAAAATAGATAAGCAAACACTGGACAACCAGAAAAGCATCGAATTTATGAGTACACAATATGATGAACTAATTAAAAAACTAGAGATAACAATCCTACAAAACAAAAAAATAGAAAATGAATTTATTATGATTAAAAAAGAGCAGCAGGAGAAAAACACTATAATTAAACAACTTGAAATAAAAATTGCAGATATGGAGTACAAAACCCGCTCTAACTATATGTAAATAGCGGGCATTCCTCAAAAAAATGGGGAACAACAAATTGAAGTGGTAAAAAGAGTTGCGGAGGCGGCTGGAGTGGAATTAAAATATGCAGAAATAATCGAGGTAAAGAGGATACCTGACAGACGTATGAATGCACCACCTAAAATATTAGTGCAATTTACTGATAAAATAGTCAGAGACAAGATTATACAAAATAAAAAAAATATATATTATGCAAAAATTAAGGATATTTCCACTGAAACCATATACATTGCGGAAGAGATAAGCTTTTACCATAAGGAATTACTATGGAGAACGAAACAAACTGCAAAAGAAAAAAAACTATGCATACGTATGGTTCAAGGATGGAAAAATTATGGTAAGAAGAATGCCGAATGAAAAATTAATATACATTAGACACGTAGACGATTAAAAAAAAATTGTATAAATTAAAAGTAACGACGTAACAATAATTATAAAAGTAAAATAAAAATGTCTGACACTATTGTTACCACGGAACCAAGTGATCTATCAAAGTTTAACAATAATTACTTCAATATAATGCACAAAAATATAAGAAGTATCAGAAAAAATTTTGATGAATTGCAAATTTTAATGAAATACTTAAATATCAATCTACATATACTAATTCTTACTGAGTGTTGGATAAACCAGAAATACTTGAATTTGGAAATAGCTGGATATACAACCTACTCAAGTTTGAATAACATAAAACAAAATGATGGTGTAATTGTATACATAAAAAACGAAATAAAAGCTGAAGTCGAGGAAATTATTGTTGCAAATGCCAATTGTTTAAAAATTTTTTTTTTTTTTTTGGTTTTAGGCAATTCACCCTGGAGAGAGTGCTTTGTGCCGGTAATATTTAAAATGGATAAGAAATTTCGGTTAATCTAATGGGAAAATAATAAAACAAATTAAATATTGGACTCATTTAGATCACTAAAACAAATTAAATATTGAATTCATTCAGGTTAATAAACTTACATAAAGCTGTATGAACACGAGAATTGTTAAGAGATAAAAGGTATGAAATGTTAAGGGGGGACTGGTGTGTGATTTTAATAAGCCGGCGGTATATGTTCTTGAAAGATGAATGGTTTTTACAGTTAAAGAAAACGTGGTCGAGGGTTTCCTCTTCCACACCGCACTGGCAGAACGGATCATCTAAAACTCTAATTCTAGACAAGTGAGATGCAATTGAACAGTGGCCAATTCTCATTCTCGAGATACATGAAATGAATCGTTTTGAAAGTTTTTTACCGTGAAACCATGGCTTAGCAGGGATATGGTTTTGAATTCCCGCATAGAAAGATCCAGTTCTTATTTTGGAGACTGCCCAATTTTCTTCCCAGGCACGAGTCATATTAGATTTAAGAATCGGAAAGACATCGGATATAGGAATTCTAAAATTTAGTGGGATAGTTCCGGAATCTGAACCAGATTTGGCGAGAAAATCGGCCATCTCATTACCCTCGATACCCAAATGGGCAGGGGACCCAGGCCAATATCGTCTCAAACCCAGATTCACTAAGAGAATTGAGAAGATTTTTTATTTTACATATAATATTGTCTTCCGGATAACGTAAAATATTTGACCTAATTTTAGTTAGAGCACTTAGCGAATCAGTACATAATAAGACTCGATGAATGTTGAGAACCTGGATTTGATTTAGCGCTTGTTCAATTGCAAAGCATTCGGCTGTAAATATGGAAGCTTCTTTCGGTAATTTATAAGTGAGATTGATGTTGAATTCTGGACTATATATAGATGCTCCACATCTTTTATTTTCAAATTTGGAACCATCCGTGAAAAGGATGGAAAATCCAGGGAATTTCGAAGCCACTATGCTTTTAAAACAATCATCCACATTTTGAAATTTATTTGGGGAAGATAAAATATTCTTCCGAAAGACTGATGTTATTGTGTTCGGCATAAAAGTGATTGCCTTAAATGGAATATTGTATATAGGAAGATTGGGAACTTCTTGAAGATATTGGAGGGAAGATGATAGAGAATTATAGAGATGAAAACTTTTAATTAAGAGAGGAAAACATTGTTTTTCTCTCAATCTTTTGTTAGAATTCAAATTAACACTTAACCTATTAAGACTTTGTTTAATAGGATGATGTGATAACGATAAAGCCTTGAAAATATATTTATTGGCAAGGAATTGCCTTCTGAAATATAATGGAGGCTCCACACACTCCACCTGAAGAGCATTAATTGGAGAAGACTTCATAGCTCCAATAATCATTCTGAGGGCTTTTGATTGAATTCTTTCCATTTTCTTATCTAGATATTTAGGGAGTGGGTCAAAAAGGAATGAGCCATAATCCAAGTGGCTCCGAACTAGGGAATTATACATTAATTTAAGAGTGGTAGGGTGAGATCCCCACCATACTCTGGAAACTGCTCGCATCATATTAAGTCCCTTTTCACACTTTGTAGAAATTATCTGAATGTGTGGAAGCCAGGAAAGTTTATGGTTCAAAAGAAGACCAAGGAATTTGATTTGAGTAGCGGTTTGTAGAGGCACATTATCAAAAGAAATTGAGAATTGGGGAATTTTTCTTTTGCGCGTGAAAGCCACGACCCTTGTTTTAGATGCCGCCAGATTCATCCCATTTATTGACAACCAGCTTTTAATATATTGTAAAGCCAAATTCATTTCCTTAGCTGCAAGAATAATATTTTTATGTAACAAATATATAAGGATATCATCCGCAAAGTAAAGACGCTTGATAGAAAAAGGAATTACTGAGTCTAGGTCGCTTATATAAATATTAAACAACAGAGGACTAATAACAGAACCCTGGGGCAAACCTCTCCATAGTTTGCGCCTTAAGCATTTAGAGGAAGACTCAATAATAATGGACCTATCTGAGAGCAAATTAATAATAAATTGGACTAATTTCGGGGGGATTTGTTTTTTAATTAGCTTTTCTTTCAAAACATTCAGTAAAACATCATCGTAAGCTGATGAAAGGTCAAGGAATGTGGCCAATGTATAAGAATTTAGGGATCGGGAAACTCGGATATCAGTTGTGAACAAACTTAAATTATCCATTGTAGATTTCTTTTTCCGAAAACCATACTGATTTGGTGAGATAATATCTTGACTTTCAACAAACCACTCTAATCTGTTCTTCATCAAACGCTCCGCTACTTTCATCAAACATGATGAAAGAGCAATAGGCCGATAAGACGAAATTTCAGATGGATTTTTTCCAGGTTTTAAAATGGGAATGATTTTTTGAGTTTTCCAATCATCCGGAATTAGTCCTGTTTCAAACATATTATTAATAAGAGATAAAAAATATTCAACCGCCATATCAGAAAATGATTTAATGAAACTGTTAAGTATTCCATCGGGACCCGGAGCAGAGTCAGAAAGGGTTCTTATTACTAGTTTCATCTCATCAATGGAGAAAGGAGCATCTAGCCAGTTAGAGTGAGATGTATATGGCTTAATAGAAGGCATTTCTTCACATCCGGCCACTGATGGGGGGGCTATTTTATCCGCAAATCCTATAAGAATTTCTTCTGATATGTGCTTGGTACTCGGCGGAGAATACGATGATCCGAATTTTTTTAAGCTAGACCAAACTGAAGATTGGGGAGTTTCCGGAGACAGGTTCTCACAGAACTTCCGCCATCCAGCGCGTTTTTTATTTTTCAAAATTCGTTTGGTTTCTGCCTGGGCTTTTTTAACTGATAAAAAATTTTCTAGTGTCATACACTTACGAAAAGAGGAAATTGCTTTTTTACGAGAGTTGACGGAGCGAGTGCATTCCTCGTCCCACCACGGATTAGAGTGTTTTATTTTAATGTTCGCATTGCGTTTCGGGATGGATTTTTCTGCTGCATTTATAACCATAGAGGGAAACGTCTCACATTGCAATCTGATGTCTCCCGGGGACGATTTTTTTTTTAAATTAATTAGGTTATCTAGTTCAGAAGAGAAAGTGCTCCAATTCGCATCATTTATTCTAAATTTGAGATTATTTTTAACTGGTGGAGGATAAGTGTTAGATTGATGTTGGAATCGGATTATAATTGGAAAATGATCACTAGAGAGGGGATCGTTTAGGATGTCCCAAGAGCATTTAGATGCTAACGAATATGAACAAAGAGATAAATCAACAGCACTTTTCCGTTGATGAGGGGGGGTGAATCTGGTTGGAGATCCGTCATTTAAAAAACATAGGTTATGGGTATCAATAAAATCTAAAAGATTGCGGCCAGAACGATTTGTTATTTTGCTACCCCAAGAAGTGGAATGTGCATTAAAATCTCCTAGGATCATAAAAGGGGAACAAATCTGGGTTAAGATTGGTGCCCATTCATTTTCAATAAAAGTGGTAGAGGGAGGAATATATATTGATAATATTGTGATATCAGATAAGACAGCTGCTATTATCTGGATATCGTCGGAGGGAGTATGTATATTAATTTGTTTAAACGGGATAGAATTATGGATTATCAGAGCCGTGCCGCCTTTACCATCCGGTCTGTCGTGTCTGAGACAATAATAACCCGGAATTCTTAAGTGAAAGGAGGGTTTTAACCACGTTTCAGAAATGGCGGCCACTGAAACGTCGTGTTCGTCGAGTAATTGAATTAGGTCAGATTTGTTAGCGAAGAGGCTTCTACTGTTCCACTGAAGAATTTTGTTCAGTTTCGAAGTCATTGGGGAGGCAAGATAATAAAGATTTAATGTAATCGGCAGCGTTGGACGGTACAGTATTGTTGTTTGTAAGGATAGAAATTAAAAGGGTAATTAAAGTTTGTATAAAAGAATTATTATTCAATATTTCGGGGAGAGCAGGAGGGGATGTATTACTATTAATGGCACACCCATTGGGGGTCCGAGATTTGGCATTCCCATTCGGGCTGGTCAAAATATTATTCAATTGTTTTTTATCAAGGTAAGGAGTATATTTTGGGTTGGGTTTGACTGGCTTGAGAATGGTTTCTCTGTGAGAAGATGACGTTGAATTTAAAAAGGTGGTTGATTGGAAAGGAGCTGAGGACGATGTCATCTCTGCGAAAGATTTTTTCGCAGGAGAGAATAACTTTGAGGCCTGGAAGTACGAAATGTTGTCGGTAGCCATTTTATGTTTTATGTTCCTCTGTCTTGTCAATTCCGGACAGGCTAGACTGACCGCGGTATGTGCACCCGAACAGTTAATGCAAATGGGATTATTGGAAGATTTTGGACATTGATCAAATGGGTGACCTTCTCCGCAAAAGTAACAACGTGGAGGGGAGCGGCATACGGATTTTGTATGTCCAAACCGGCAGCAATTGAAGCATTGAACAGTTGGAAATTTATAAACTTCGACGGGAAGCGAGGTATAATAAATAAACACACGAGACGGAAGGGATTGTCCCTCAAATGTAACAACAACAGATTGGGAAGGTTTCCAGATCTTGTTTCCATCAGTAGAATCCTTGTAGTTCAGTCGACGTGCTTTTATTACTTTCGGGGTTCCTTGGGAATTATTCAAAGCATCAACAATTTCAACCTCTGGGATATCCGTGGGAATTCCTCGAACAAGACCCATTCTCGTAAGGTTAAATGACGGGATGAACGATTTATATTTATGTTTTGAGAGCGAGTCAATTTTTTTTACAAATCCATTTGCGGAAGCGGCAGTATTAAACTCGATAGATAATTTATATCGCCCTTCCGGTTTAATTGAACCATTAACAATACCAAGGTTATTATTTTTTGAGTCAAATAAGAATTTTCCAAAATCTAAAGGATGAATAAGTTTTCCTTGTTCAGTTCTCTGAACAATTACGATAAAAGGACCGGAAGCGGAAGCAGGATAAAGTAAGTCAGTACTTTTTGTATTATCGCTAGCTAAAGTACTTGTCTGGGTGTTACTATTGGGGTTAAGGTCGTTAGAGGTCGAGGTTTGTTGAATCGGTGGTATAGATTTAACTTTCGATGGGATGTAAAGGCTATGCGATGGTCGTCGTTTACGAGATGGAAGCGTAATAGAAGCCTGGCTAGTGTTAGATTCCGAATCAGAAAAATCTAATATCGATCCTGGGTCGGGAGGTCTATCTTCGTCTTCCTCCATTATATAAAAAAAAAACTTAACTTTTAAAAATTAAACTGAAAAAATAATACGCAGTCTATTTCATTGACTGTACAAACAAAAACGGATTAGCCGTAAGTAGGAATGCAAACAAATAAGTATACGATAAACAGAATTAAATAAAATGTAACAATAATCTCTTATCTGTATGAGGCACGGGAACGGGCGAACGGCACTAAGCAATAGGTAAGGTACACACAACCACTGTTGACCGCGGCTCGAATCGGACTCTGTTTAAAAATTAAAATCGGTAAAGAAAAGGCTATATTAGCAGTCTATCGGTCTCCTTCAACAAGAAATATAGACCCATTCCTTAAATCGATAGACGAAGAACTCTGCCTACTGAAAGACACAAAAAACATATTTTTTATTGGAGATGTAAATATAAATATACTAGAAAATGGACATCCCAAAAAAATACAATATCTGCAGATGTTAGCCTCCCATGGACTGGAAAGCCTAATAAATGTACCTACTCGAAAAGTGGACGACACACAAAGCTGCATAGACCATATTATGAGTAAAACAAAAGAAATTACTCAAACTGTTGTGTTTAACTCGACTATTACTGATCATTATACAACTATGCTTTCAATAAAAATAAACAAAACAAATAAAATTATGGAAAGACCGCTAACAATAGAAAAAACACAAACCAACTGGAATGTCATTAAACAAAATCTGCAATGTACCGATTGGAATAAACTACAAAGTATGGACAATACAAATGAAGCATGGAATTATTTCATAGAACTCATACAGCAAAACATTTCCTCTAATACTGTAAAAATTGTAAAAAAAATTTCACATAAAAATATACACATTAAACCATGGATCACACAGAATGTTATAAACTGCATAAGAAAAAGAGACGAGTTACACAAGAAGCTAAAAAATAATCCATACAATATACACATGTTAAGATACTACAAAAGATATAGAAACATGCAAAAAAGTAATTACACATACAAAAGAAACTTACTATAAGCAAAAAATAGATGATTGTAAACAAAATCCCCGTATGATGTGGCAAATAATAAATGAAATAACTAGTACTAAATCTACCAACGCCACATCAATTGACGAGCTGAATATAAACAATGTCCCCAGGAAATACGCTGAGAATCCTGACGAAATTCTTGAATATGTCAATAACTTCTTCATAAATATAGGATCTAATTTAGCAAAACAAGCTACGCAATGTGATGAAGCGGTACAAACAAATGAATCTCCTAAGCAAGGAAAAAAGCTCGAGTTTAAACAAATCACAGCTGATGAAATCAAAAATACAATTTCTTCTCTGAAATCAAATGTATCTTCCGGGGAAGACTTAATAACAACAAATGCAATAAAATTTCTCTGTAAAGAACTTAACGTACCTCTAACATATCTAGTAAACATGGCTATAACTGAAAGCGTATTCCCCACAGCTCTCAAAAAAGCTATTGTAATACCAATATATAAACAAGGATGTAAAAATGACATAAACAACTATCGACCAATAAGCCTACTCAATACATTTTCAAAAATATTGGAGAGAATATTAAAAAAACAACTCCTATCCTACCTAGAAGAAAATAAAATATTATCAGAAACACAGTACGGATTTAGGGAGAATCTAAGTACTGGTGACGCCATAGCAACTATTACAGATATGATCATAAAAAGTTTAGACAGTGGAGAAAAAACACTGGCAATCTTCATAGACTTACAAAAGGCATTTGATACAATAGATCACAAAATCTTTTTTGCTAAACTTTCAAAAATTGGTATGTCAAATAGAACACTAAACTTATTAAAAAGCTTTATGATGGAGCGTACACAGAGCGTTCAAATTAACAAGAAAAAAAGCAAACCTCTCCTAATCAACCATGGAGTACCGCAAGGAAGCGTACTAGGACCGATATTATTTCTAATATACATAAATGATATCGGTAGCATAGGAACGAGAGGAAAAATCATAAGCTTTGCTGACGATACAGTAATTGTATTCAACGAAAAAGATTGGAGAAGTACCTACAAAGCAGCGGAACATGGACTTGGTCTACTGCAAAACTGGCTTAAGAGAAATTCCCTTACACTTAATGTCAATAAAACAAAATATCTGACATTTTCTATAACAGCCAGAGGACAGCCAGAAGATGACTTTAATCTCAAATTACATACATGCCAAGAAAACTATCAAAATCAAGGCTCATCATGCCACTGTCCTACCATAGCACACTCCAAAAGTATCAAATATCTTGGTATTGAAATTGATGATAATCTCCGATGGAACGGACACATTGAAGCAATCACAAAAAAACTCACCAGGTACATTTACTTCTTTAGAGCCATCCGTAACATCCTCAACATAAACGACATTAAGAAAGTGTACTACGCTTTATGTCAATCACAAATAGAGTACGGGATAACTGGATGGGGATCTGCCTTGAGCACTCACATGGACCGGCTCAATATAGCCCAAAAAGGAGTACTAAAGACAATTTTGAAATTACCGGTTAGAACTCCGACAGAAGAATTGTTTCAAAGCATTCAAGTCTACAATATACAAAAACTTTATGCAAAAAATATTTTATTTAAAATTAAAAAAAACATATCAGAATACTCCACTGTCCAACATAGATACACAACCAGGGCAATAAACCAAAATACTCTAGCTACAGCCAGTTTGAAAACATGTTTTGGACAAAGAAATATGAAATTCAATGCGACAAAACTATACAACGCTCTACCAACTCAAACAAAAAAAATAACAGAAATAAATAATTTTAAAACAAAAGTAAAAATATGGTTGAGAGAACAAAGTGAAAATGAACTATCAAACATACTGAAGACCATGTAAAGACAACTGGATACTAAATACAAATGTGGAAAAACTACAGGCCGCCTCAGAACAGGGAACCCTTGTGAGGAGGACTGTGAAAAAAAAAACTTTATAATACCTTAATATAATACAATTTATAAATACATTATGTACAAATTTTGCTATAGATACTAATAAAAAAAAATAAAATAAAAAAATAGTAAATGTAATTTCTGATGCACATGGTGGGCGTCAATTGTAAGGGCATGGTTGGCACCCTCCCGGGTTTCCCTCCCCCTTCCGCATTCTATCCATTCAGTCCCGGTACACTCAATTTTCAAACAGCTCGCGTGCACCCTATTGCAATTTTTTACACAAATTTCATAATGCCAGAGCTCGCCAGTATCTATATACATATTGCAACCATTGCGGGCGTGCTCACAACAACTCCTAAAGTTTACACGCAATCGGATGAACGGTTACGGGTTAAGTAAAGCATTTTCATGACGCCAGAGCTCGCTACTGTATAAAGAAACGATCGCTGGCATAAGCACATCAAATCCCAAAAGTTTCATTGCAATCGGATGAATGGTTTAGCAGCGCATAGGCATATCATCATTAATTTTGATAAGCACGTTCACACACAGCTATAAAACCGCGAGCAGATATCATCTGTTGAACCGCGAGCGGTTCTTTAAAATTGGGGTATGTTGCGAAGCTGACAGTTGTGAGGAGGGGAAGAAACCGAAAAAATGGAAGGTGGAGAAGTATCTGGCTTTTCAGATCTGGTCGCCAAACACGACTAAAACCATAAAGCAACTTTTCTATTCTGAATGGTGGTCTTTTACCTTCACCGGCGTGCACAACAGTTTCATCTTAATATGATGAAAAGGGTAGGAAATAATTTCATAACGCTAGAGCTCGCCATTATATAAATAAACCATCGCGGGCTTGGGCACAAAAATTACCAAAGTTTCATTGAAATCTGATAAATGGTATACGAAAAAAGAAATATTAATTTTTATTAAGTCTTCATTCTCACACGTCTTGCATAAGAATCTTCTTTCTCACATACGTCTTGCATAAAAGTCTTCCTTCTCACACGTCTTGCATAAGAGTCTTCCTTCTCACACACGTCTTGCATAAAAGTCTTCCTTCTCACACGTCTTGCATAAAAGTCTTCCTTCTCACACGTCTTGCATAAAAGTCTTCCTTCTCACACGTCTTGCATAAAAGTCTTCATTCTCAAACGTCTTGCATAAAAGTCTTCCTTCTCACACGTCTTGCATAAAAGTCTTCCTTCTCACACGTCTTGCATAAAAGTCTTCCTTCTCACACGTCTTGCATAAAAGTCTTCCTTCTCACACGTCTTGCATAAGAGTCTTCCTTCTCACACACGTCTTGCATAAAAGTCTTCCTTCTCACACACGTCTTGCGTAAAAGTCTTCCTTCTCACACGTCTTGCATAAAAGTTTTCCTTCTCACACGTCTTGCATAAGAGTCTTCCTTCTCACACACGTCTTGGATAAAAGTCTTCCTTCTCACACACGTCTTGCGTAAAAGTCTTCCTTCTCACACGTCTTGCATAAAAGTCTTCCTTCTCACACGTCTTGCATAAAAGTCTTCCTTCTCACACGTCTTGCATAAAAGTCTTCCTTCTCACACGTCTTGCATAAAAGTCTTCCTTCTCACACGTCTTGCATAAGAGTCTTCCTTCTCACACACGTCTTGCATAAGAGTCTTCCTTCTCACACACGTCTTGCATAAAAGTCTTCCTTCTCACACACGTCTTGCATAAAAGTCTTCCTTCTCACACGTCTTGCATAAAAGTCTTCCTTCTCACACGTCTTGCATAAAAAACGAAAAAGTAACAAGTAGCTAGAAAATCGAATATCTTTCATTTACATTACCTTGAGGCTTACATTACGAGGCCCTGAGGAAAATAATTCCCCTCAGGACACGTCATTTTTAAGGATGCTGTGTGGAGGGTCTTTTTTGGACAGGAATCAGAAAAAGTTCTGGGAAGGAAAAGGTTTGAGGGGTGGGTGGTAATCATGGTCAGTGTGTCCAAGAGTGACGGACGTATGAATCCCTCCCTCCCACTGCGGTGCAAGGCGATGTTCCGGGAGAGTACGGCTGGAGAAGTCAAGAGACTCCCTCAACCATTCTCTCCCGATCCGGCCTGCCGTGCAGCTTGTGCCAAACCTCACCCCATGAACCCGGGCACCAATTTAATCATATTCCTACAGTTATTTCAAAAACATATGTTTCTTTCGAATCGTATAACTACCATGATATTGCCAGTTACGAAAACAAGCAACAAGCTTTAGTCCTGGAACATGAGGAGCTTCGGTTGTGTCATGGAACCATAATAAGGTACACAGTCAAGTGGGGAAGTACGCCAAAGGCGAACCCAACATTTACACAGGGCTGGCATTCACCACGTGAGAACCGAACATTATATACTATTCGTTCTTGTGTTCAACATCTTGTGAAATGATTTGCCAGCTTCTGTGTTTCCTCCCTCCTGCAGCACAGGTGTCTTCAAGCCTCAAAAATAACAAATATGACATATCTAGGTTCTGGGGGAAATTATTTCCCTCGGAGCCTCTCGCGCGTGGACTTTATTAAAAACAAATAAAATATTCTAGTATTTGGAACTCGAATTTTTATGTGATTACCTATCGCACAAGATTCCCAACCATCTGGAGCCAGTGAGATTATTGCATCCTCGGCTGCAGTATGTTGTGAGGCTGAAAGTATCGGGGTGGGGAGAGGGTGGTGAGTTAGTGCCCGGTTATCATTTGCGGTCACAAAACACGGTTCAAATTGATCCAAACACTTCTTCAAGGGTATTCTTGGAAAATCGGCTAAGGGAAGCGGGTGTTTGGGCACGTTGCGGCTAGGCCACTTGCCCGCTCATTCTCGCCGGGACTGCCCCGCGATAGTGGGACAAACTGCCCCCGATATCTTTCTTTTTATATATTTTCTTTGGTTTTAATCATACTTACACATGTAAATATTTTGTTTTTATTTCACTGTAACTAGATGCTGAACTAACAGGCGAACACATTTATGGTGTGTCTTTATCTTGTAAATTACTGCAAATGTAAGTATGCATACAGTTTTCCTTTTACTAACAATCATGCATGCAGGGACATTGGAGGGTCTAGATTCGTTTAAAAATAAATGTAGCTTCCTTTTTACAAAAAAAATTGGAGTCCTGACGTGTGCGGCTAAGGAGGTTAAACAATCAGTTTCCTCACACAGCCGTTGGGAAAGTGGTGAGGTCCCCTCCAATGGTTCAGATTGATCGTGTTTTACCAGTGCGATACTGAGAGTGCCTTCTATGGTAATGAATAAATTATGAAACAACACAATTTCTTGTAATATAATTTACATGCTCACGTCGGGTTTTGAACCCGTGACATCCGGATTCACGGTCTCAAAGATCTTATCTACTCAAGTACAGTGGCCGTCATTCTGCCACAAAGTCGTGTTTGTATAATAATGCATTCAGGAAAGGAGTGTATCCTTTGTGAGGTGTACTTCCCTCCATCCTAGCATGGCGGATGAATTAACACAATTTTTTGTTCATTGTATAAACTTCTTTTAATAAATAAATAAATCCTGATTCAGTACGAGGGTCGTTGAGCATTTTCCCACGATCTCCCATTTAATTTTCTTTGAAGCATCACCGAGGAACCGGCTAAGGGGCGCGGAAGCTGAGTGTGATTTACGGCTAGACCGAACGTCTCGTGCATTCTTGCTGGAACTGCCAATCGATTGGAGAGGACTCCCACCCGTTTGCCATGCCATTATTATTTGTGTACTGTGTATTCCTCCCATACAGGTGCTTGCAGGATATGCTGGATGCAATCACCCAGCGCTTGCCGCCTCGTGGACTGTCACCAACCTGTCCCATTGTCTTGTCTATATCTTATCATACTAACACATATTGTATCTTGTATTTCCAGCTAAGCACTTGCATACTGCTTACTAACAACGTATGCAGGGACACCGGAGGTCTAGATTCGTTCTAAATTAAATGTAGCTTCGTTCTTTCAAAAAAATTAGAGTCCTTGCGAGAGCCCTGAAGGAGTAACCATCTGTTACTTATACCAGGGCGGGTATGTGGTGGATAACCTCCAATGATTCAGTACGCGCTCTGACAGGAATGGGATTGCTGGGAAGTGCTGAAGTAATACGGTTCCAGGCCCCTGTTCCTGTTCGCTTCGGGTGAGGTGGAGAGCGCCACAATACAGAGAACTACACTACAGGCTTTAGGTTCGAGGCTTGGAGAGCCACATGAAGGCTATAATAGTGGTAAAAGAACACAATCCCGCAATCTCAAGGGACTTACAAAATATTTCATCCTGCGAATTTGCGGGACATTCATGGGCGGGATTAGCGGGATTAAAAAATACTAAGTTTATACCAACACACGTTGTTTATATGAATAATCGATTCCTTGACAATTGATCCGGCGATAATTGGTCCCCCGGCAGTTGGCCCACCGACAGTTGATCCCCCCGACAGCTGACCCCCCAACAGTTGATCCAGCGGACAGTTGATCCCCTAAAATATTATTTCTTCAAGTAAATATGCATAGAAGATATACGGCCGTACAACCAAAGTCGATATACTTACATCTGCTGGCATCTTGACTGAAAATCCGCTGTAAAAATATTTTTACTCACAATAATTTCGACTCTCCGAAAGAGCTTGTTGTAAAAACAAAATATGACATACTTATACAGGGTGCGGCAGAGAGGACGGACGTTTTTGAGATGGGTAGGTAGAGATGGGTATGGGTATGGAGATGGGTATCTCCCTCTCCGTCTACGAGAGAGGTGGGGGGGTGCCGCTTGACTCGTGAGTTCCTAGTATTGTTTTACCAGTTGTCGTCATGGAGCCGTGGATGGTGGAGCACCGCGTTTTCACCTATGATTGTTTCGTCCGAAATAATGAGTCAGTCACCGTCGTACAGCGTGAGTTTCGTCGCCACTTCAACATTCATCGGAATAGAGCTGTTCCCTCTCGAAACACCATCCTTCGTTGGGTTGAATCACTTCGCAGGCATGGTGAACTGATCAACAGAAGACCAAGTGGAGCTCCGCGAACAGTTCGAACTCCTGAAAATGTTGAACGCGTTCGACAAGCCTTTCTTCGCAGTCCGACTCGATCTGCCCCGAAACATGCTGCTGCACTTCGCCTCAGTGATCGTTCGGTAAGGCGAATTTTGCATATGGATCTCCGCTTTCACCCCTATAAATTGGCCATTGTGCAACAGTTACAGCCCGGAGATTATGCACAACGAATGAACTTCGCACGTGAGATGGAAGCACTGATCGATCAAAATGAGAACCTCATTTTGTTGATGAGTGACGAAGCCCACTTTCACCTAAACAACATGGTTAACAAGCAGAATTTCCGTTATTGGGCTAATGAAAATCCGCAACAGTTACACGAAAAACCGCTGCACAGCCCAAAAGTAACGGTTTGGTGCACTGTATCGCAAACTTGCATCATTGGCCCTTACTTCTTCGAAGACTGTAATGGTCGTGCTTTTACCGTGAGCTCAGAGCGCTACGTCGAAATGATCACCAGCTTCTTTTTCCCTGAATTACGACGGCGACGTGTTCCAATCCGATGTGTGTGGTTCCAGCAGGATGGGGCGACCGCCCACACAGCCAGAGCATCAATGGACGTTTTTCGCCCTCTCCTCCCTGGTCGCCTTATTTCCAGGTTTGCCGATGTTCATTGGCCTCCTCGGTCTCCAGATTTATCTATATGCGATTTTTTTCTTATGGGGACACCTCAAGGATATGTATACGAGAACAAGCCCCGAACTCTGGACGAATTGAAGGACGCAATTCGCGTGGAAGTCGCCCAAGTTGAGAGAGCGATGTTGGAGAGAGTCTACGCGAACTTCCAAGAACGCCTCCAGCACTGCATCAACGATTTCGGCCACCACATGCCTGATGTGATTTTCCACACTTGACTGTCTCAAATGCTATTTCCTTGCGAACCTGATTCCATCAATAAATTTGTTTCTGAGTAAAAATTAACTATTTTATGATTTTTTTAAAACCGTTCGTCCTCTCTGCCGCACCCTGTACGTGCAGTCGGCTTAGCAAAAAACCGCTAAAAGTTCCTGCTTGCATAAAATATAACTTTTTTATCCGACACAAGAGGCCCAACTTCTCCGAACCGTCTGGAGAAAGACTATGGCATCCCCAATTTTGGTATGTTGTGAGGCCGAAGGTGATGGGGAGGGAAATGTAACTGGCTGTTTAGATCTAGTCACCGAACAAAGCTAAATTTCAAGTAATACGTCTAATATCTTTAAACACACACTATACACCAGCGTAAAAATAAGTAAAAAAAATCTTATGAGAAAACTTTTTTATCCGAAAACAACACAAGAGTCTTAGACTTCGCAAACATATTTTTACAGCGGATTTTCAGTCAAGATGACTGCAGATATAAGTATATCAACATATGAACACTAAGACTTATCTGATTCTCTACAATTCACATGTTCGTCCTCACCTGGAATACTGTTCACAGGTTTGGAACCCGCGATATATTGTTTATGTTAACAGGTTAGAAAGAGTTCAGGAGCGATTTCTCAAATTCCTTAATTTTAAATCATTCAACATATGCAACTCTTACGACGAAATCGAGAAATATTTTCGAATCACGAAACTACTCAACAGGAGGCTTGTCGCTGATCAGATGCTCCTGTACAAAATTATTAACTCAAAAGTTGACTGCCTGGATTTGCTAAACAAAATAAATTTCCACACGTCCATTCGATATAGTAGACAAAATAACCTTTTCTTTATTGATAGATGCAACACCAATTCCAATCAAAATGAATTTATTCAAAAGACATGTAACTACTATAACAATGAATTTGCAAATATAGACACACGTGCTGACGTCTTTAATGCTAGTTACTGTCGCTACATAACTTCATTGTATGACATTCTAGGTGCTAATAACACGTATTCATGATGATTAAATTAATTGTATCTAATATTTTTATATTACTTGCGTGGCAACTTTCCCTTAACTTTCCCTTATCCCTCTCCTCCCCTTACCCTTCCCAAACCAAATATCTATTTTGCAGTCTATTTCAGTTATAATTATATTTATTTTATTGTTGTGTATTGGTTTATCATTAGTTGAATTCAGATTTGTACTATTATTTTTTTTTAATTGCTGCTTAGTTTTGTTTTTTTCTTCATTTTTCTTTTCTTCTTCAGAATATTTATTCTAGTTTACATTCAGTTAGTCTTGTTTCTAAATACCTATCTGTGAACATTAATAATTGGTCTGCGTTTTTATCATCATCTTATGTTTATTATATTACTAAGACTGTTTACGTTCCTTAATTAAATGAATATCGATTTTGGTTACTTGAAGAAATACTATTTCAGGAGATCAATTGTCTGAGGGATCAACTGTCCGCCGGAACCAAGTTATCAGAGGGACCTTCAGTTAGCACACCCCTTCTTGATGATAGTCTCAGCAACTGCAACTAGTGTGGAGCAGAGGCTGCGGTGCACTAAAGTCCATTGCGTTACATTTGGGTGACAGGACTCTCCATAATCTACGTTTGTTATGATTTTTCTTTCTCGTGCCCTTCTTAAAATATAATTCTTATTATCTCACCTTTTCAATATCTTTTTATGATATTACTATTACCAAAGATGATTGATACGAAAAGTCATCTTTAATGATATAGTTTATCTCCTTTTAAATATCCCTTTCTAATAATGTACTACTAAGAGAGATGATTGATATCAAATGATTAAAAACATTATGTGAATTTAAAAACCCTTACTTAAAATCCTGTAGGATTCCGACTTGAAAAAATGTACGGGATTTGAAAACCCTAATAATAACAACAACAACAACAAAAGGAAGGGGTTGGATTTGGACAAAATAACTTAAGTCTGGAGAAATAAAATGTGTCACTTTATTTTTAGTTTAAAACAAACTGGTTCATTACAATAATAGTGTTACAAGTAGAACACATACTACTTTTGTGCAAAATTTATTAAAAATTCTTATTTTTATTGTACATCGCTCAAATAATCAAATAAAAAATTTCACGTAAATAACAAGTATTCATAATGACATAAGTATCAGGTTTTCAAAATAACGTAATAATAAATCAATTATTATTTGTTAGGAGGACAAAAGTTAGAAAGAACTAGATTGCCCTATTTACTAAATAAAATTCTAAACCGTTGTGATATGGTCTAATTCTCTAAATGATCTTTCACCATGCCATTGCGATACTAACAGTATCTGCCTCCCTACTGGCACAAAACGGTCGAGATTTACATTTACTGATAAACAATAAATTAATTTTATTATTTACAAACTAAAACACAATTAAGACTTTCATACAAGACAGAAAGAAAACATCTAACTAAATAAATTAACAAAACAAAAATATAAAATAGTTTACTGTATACAGGAATCCAAATAAGTGGCTTAGTTCATAGTGACATTAAAAGTGTACCAAAATTAAGAAAATTTTAATAAAAATGTAAAAATTACGTAAAAAACCCAAATTTAAATTTTGATGGATCTGTGAAATGTAATAAATAAATAAAATTTAAAAATGTGCAGCGAATTCATAATAAATAAATCACCTCGGGGTGTTCCCTAATTTCTAATGTAAAAAAACTTTAATACATTCCTATATCTACATTTATTCATTTATTTCTGCTGGTTTTTGACAAATGATATCACTTTTGTGTGAACATTGAACAATCCAGTTACAATAACTCAGAACACAGAATAGTGTCCTACATAAAAATACAAAAACTCATTAAAGGGTACAAAATCAAACATAGGTACTTATTGAGGTTGTCTGCGATGTCTGTTACTGCGTGAAATATGATTCAATAAACTCAAATTTGCTTTGAATTTAAGTGTCATTTCCAAAATGGACAATGCTTGTTATGTATAATTCAGAACTATAGAAGATTTTAAGTACCTGACCAAAGTAAGTATAATATTTTAACAGAATAATATTGTTGTTTATTAATTTGACAAATTAAAGTGCCGGCAAACCGTACATTCACGTACATTCACTAGATTAAATATTCTGTTAATGCAAAGAAATGACTCACCTCACTAGACGACGTCTGTTCTGAGACGGGTAATGTTACAAAAAATTGAAAATATTATTAAAAATTAAAAAAGAGTAGGTACATAAAATAAACATGAAAATACAAAGTGTAAAAATGAGACAAAAGTATATAAATATTACTCCGAAGGATTAATATGTCTACATCTTTATATATACTATATTACAATTGTTAAATGCCTCAGCGCCACACCACACTCTCCACCCAGGGGATGTAGGAGGACAAGCGGAGGAACAGTTCCTTGCAGGTGGAACGCTCTCTCTTGCCACCCAAGACGAGCCCCACCAGCAGCTGTGTGCAGCCGCCAGCCACCCTGTGCTCATTGCTGGCGGTGAGAAAGTGCCAAGGGTAACCCTGCAATGCGCAATTAGAGTCAGTCAATGCGGAAAGTAAGCAACGCCTATGTGCAGTGTGCAGCTCTTGGCTGCACGGCACAAGAGCCCTTGTCATAGCCATGGGACTTCACCAATACACAAACTAGCCATCACGGCCTCCGTGGTCCCGAGGCAAGACTCTCGACTCACAATCCGATGGTCGCGGGTTCGAACCCGGCGTGCGCAAATAAATTTTATTTGATTAATTTGTGTTATTTCACAATTTATTCATTTAAAATAATATATAGTTTATTTGCGGCACGTTCCAGAGTGGAAGATACTATCAGTATCGCCCTGGTGTAAGACCACCATTCAGAATTGAAACGTTGCTTGAAATGGCTTTAGCCGTGTATAGTGACCAGATCTGAATAGCCAGGTACTTCCCCACCTTCCTCTTCCCTATCTCCTTCCCCTCTCTACTACCTTCAGCCTCACAACATACCCCGATTGGGGATGCCATAGTCTCACTGGCTCCAGACAGGAGCAGTTGGGACTCTTGTGCGGTATTAACTGTAAAAAAAAAAAAAAAAATCAAATTACCATCTACTAAGGGACAGGTGTTTCTATCTTCTTAGCGTCTGTTAGTGATGTTGTCAGACGTGACGGTTAAACCAACTAGGCCTAATTACAGTATTTTACATCAAACAATCATTACAAACTACAAACGCCATTTTAATAAATTCATGTGTGCATTTGATAAAACAAAAGTTTTAATAAAAATATATAATCAAAAGAAAATATCAAATATGAAACTATTGTAATACAATACGATAAACGTACTGTAACGTGGTGATATTTCGGGGTAAGAGAGGACTACTGGAGGGTATCTTCGGATACTTATTTATGTACCTAAGTTTGAGCATTTAGTTATATTTTTTCGGCAACTGAAGGGTTATAAAACTTTAGGAGCCGATTCTACGCTTTAATGCATTTTAAAACAGCTGGTATTAACCCCGTAGTGAACGGTTTTTTTTTCAAATTTGACCAAAGAGATTCCATATTTGAACTTTGGAAAATGAAAAGCCAAATGAAGAAATGAGGTTCCATAAAATCCATTCTAAAGTTATGTAGATCATCAATATCCAGGTTTTACAACGATTTTCCAGACATCATGTATAAAAAGAATCGATACTTTTGTAATGAAAACATTCATTAACATTACAATTAAAAACCAAATTTACTAATAGTGAATTTCCGTCATTAAAAAAGATTTGAACATTTTTCCAATGTGAATATCGCACAAGAGTCCCAACTGATCCCTGGCATCCCCAATTGTGATATGTTGTGAGGCTGAAGGTAGTGGGAAGGGGAAAGAGATATTTCAATTCTGAATGGTGGTCTTAAACCAGGGCGATACTGAGAATATATTTCACTCTTCAATACTTTGTACATATCTTTATTATTTGAAAGGCGGGTATGGGTACCGCCGCCACAGAAACCATTTATTGGATAACCAATACACCTGCCATAGGTCATCCAAGGTGGTTCGCTGTGTTTGGTGACTTAGCAGTGGTTTCCGGATTCACGGGGTAAGGTTTGTCCAGGTCTTGGCGGCATATGTGTTAACCGGGAGCGACTGGTTGAGGGAGATCATTTTATGTCTCCAGCCGGACTCTTTTGGTCCTTGAGGGATGGATTCATACCCCTGTTGCTCGTGGACACACTGAACACCAGATTCCTACCCACCCCTCTTACCTTGCCCCTTCACAGAATTTCCTCTCCTTCCTTTCCCTAAAAAAGACTCTCCACACAGCATCCACAAAGATGACACAGGCCCTGAGAGAAACTCAAAATTCCTCAGGGCCTTCTGTGTGGAGCTAATGTAAAAAAAAATGAAAAAGTTGATCAAATTAAATTAAATTTAATGAATTTGAACACGTGACATCCGGATTGCTAGTCGAGAACAACTGTTGCAACTAAATGAACCAATACAACAAGATCTCGTTGAACTATTTATGTTATTAGAAAAGTAATGCGAAATAATATTATTTAATTTAATAAGAAATGGGAATTATTGGGATATTGAAATAGAATAAATGAATGATTTAACAAAATACAGAATATACCCATCGAGCAGTGCATTGAATTAATTAATAGTTGCGCCATTGTTACTTACACAGAGCTGATCAGTGCTGCTGGTGACACACAGGTGCCTGTCCGTCACTCCGCCCGGTGCGTCTCTACTGCCAGGAGGAAACTTGCGGCGACACTCTTCTTCTGACAGGAGGGTCGCTGGGTACTGTAACAATATATACACAGGAACAATAACAACTAATTATTAAAGGTATTTTGAATTTACTTTCATACTTAAAACATGCTGGAGGACAAACATTACATTCATACATATAAAATGTGCTTTAAGTACGCCTCGCCGCACAAGGGTCCCAACTGTTCAGAGCCAGTGGGACTATAACAATAAAAGTTTTTGAAAGCATTCAAATATTTTTTTTAACATTCCACACAGAAGGTCTGAGGAAAATATTTTCCCTCAGGGCCTTGATCATCTTTGGGGATGCTGTGTGGAGAGTTTTTGAGGAAAGGAAAGAGAAGAAATTCTAGGAAGGACAAGGATATTAGGGGTGGGTAGGAATCTGGGGGTCAGTGTGTGCAGGAGTGACAGACGTATGAATCAATCCTCCCAGTGCGGTGAAAAGCGATGTTCCGAGTGAGTACGGCTGAAAAAGTCAAAGGGACTCCCTCAACCGTCCTCCCGATCCGGCCTGCCATGCAGCTAATGGGTAGACCCTTCCACCGCCAAGTGGAAAACCTCACCCGTGAATCCGGGCACCCCTGCTATATCACCGAACGTGGCGTACCACTTGGCGTGACCTACGGCAGAGGTATTGGTT